>CM068306.1:21508492-22876233 GCA_034768735.1 Schistosoma mekongi
TATTGAAACCCTTAGTCACAAAAGGTTCAGGAACCGACGGTCTCCCATCAGTCTTCCTCAAAGGATGTGGCGAGGATATGCCACTTCTACTCCTTAAATTGTTTACCTTGTCGCTAGACACAGGTGAATATCCAAGCATTTGGAAAACTAGCTACATTATCCCCAAATATAAGGCCGGTGATAGAGCTAGTGCAAGTAATTATAGGCCTATAAATATTACTTCTGTTCTTTCACGAATCATGGAGAAAATAATAAAAAATGGTATCTCAGAATACTTACTAGCACAAAGCCAAATATCTAAATCACAACATGGTTTTATAGGGAGTCGATTGTGTTTAACCTGTCACTTAGACTTCTTTAATCACATTACATCTTGCCGCGACTTACGCAAAGTAGTTTTAGTCCTGTACTTCGATATATCTAAGGCTTTTGACAAAGTACCACACAGTATACTCTATGAAAAATTATACTCTATGGTGTTTCGAAACCGTTTGCTGAGCTGGCTTAAATCATTCTTAACTAATCGGTTTCAGATAACAAAAGTAAACTCAGCACAATCATCTCCTAAGAGAGTAACCAGTGGGGTTATACAGGGAAGCGTACTAGGGCCTCTCTTGTTTACAATATATATCAACAGTATCAGTAGCTGTTTTAACACTGGGAAAACCTTCTTATACGCAGATGACTTGAAAGTTGTCTACTCATGCGACAAAAATGAGCTACACAACACTGTTAAGATCGTACAGCAAGAGTAAGACGAAGTCACTGCTTGGTGCAAAGACCACCAACTTCACTTTAACGCTAAGAAATGTGGCTGATTCAGCAATGGGTGACACATCCTAAACCTACACTTTGAAGTATATGGTGAAGAAATCTCCGAATGTAAGACGATTCTGGACCTAGGATCTTACATCCAAGGAACAAACAATATCTGTCATCTCAAAGGCTCGCAGGCCTATGGGTTGTATTGTCCAACCAACATGAGTCTAGATTGGTGGTATACAAGGTGTGCGTACTTTCGCCACTTGAATACTGCTCACTCATACTCAGCAGCCTCCGAATAAGTGATAAGCTGAAGACTGAAGAAACACAGAGATACTTTGCAAGAAGGCACTGGTATTGTATTGTGGACTAAACTACACAACACGGTACGATACATTAGTCCTAGGACCACTTTGCGAAAGACGAACTAAGATCAAACTGACATTCTATTTCTAAGTTTTACACCATTTAGCATACTTCTTCAACCGAATATTTAGATTTACCGATGCATCTAATTATTAGCCTCAAAAACCATACAGGCCCAAAATGGTTGGAACACTGTAAGATTAGAATACGGTCTAATTTTTTCGTGAACAAATCCATTGCCATTTAAAGTAATTTACCAGCAGAAATCCGTGCGTTAGATAGCATAGATTGTATTTATTCTATTTTAATCACATACTACTCATTTACAATAAGAGTTGTGAAGAAACCGTTTTGGGTTTCATCAGATAAGTATTATAATTCAGTAAATCAAATTGGCGAAGTAATATTAAAAGTAAGACGCCAGTGTGATGTAAGACATGATAAAAAGAAAATAATAATAAATAATAGAATAAATATATGGTTCTGTGGGTAGAGATTATAAATGAGATTCTAAAATGTTCAATACGAAGCTGTAGTTTAGGTTTTAAATAAATAGGTTTGTTCTCTAACTAACAAACCCAATACAATTAAAAGATCAAGTTGTCGTCAAAATTGTGAATTTATTTATAATAGATGACAGGAGACAGATAATGACATGTCTGGAAGGAGACATGTGATTGGCTAATATCGTGTGTCTGACATACGACATTGGTCAGGCTTTATATATATATATATATATATCTTGTGTATTATTAGTTTAATATCTTCGTGTGAGTAACAAGTAAGCTTCTTGATAATCGGTCGGATCTTGTGTCTGTGCTATAGATTAAGGCAAGGCTGGGTGTTAGCAATAGGCAATAGCTCGGCGGATAGTAGAACCGAAAATAATCGGCTGCCCCGGTGCGTTCAGAAATAACCGCGGTGACAGAGATTTAAAACGAAACAACCTACGTCTGGTCTAACAGCAGTGACGGTGACTGAAGACTGAGTTCAAATTTTTCTTATTGTGGAAGGTTTCGTACGTCATAATGGACGATATTAGGTTGTTACTGCAACAACAGAACAATCTCATCGAGCTTATGGTCAAGAGTTTAGCTACTTCACAAAAGTCAAGCTCGGAAAATTCTTTTATGACGTCAGACGCCGTTATAAACTCAATATCACCGTTTGTGTATAATCCTGTTGATGGAATTACCTTTGAAACTTGGTTTAGAAAGTATGAGGACTTATTTATGAATGATTGCAAAGGTTTGGATGAAGGTTCGAAACTCAGACTATTACTTCGGAAGTTTGGTGTGTCTGAGTATGATAAATATTGCAGCTATATCCTCCCAAAGAAGCCTGCCGACCTACAGTTCACAGACACAGTTGAGTGTCTGACTCGTATGTTTGGGGAAAGGTAATCTCTCTTTCATACACGATACAGTTGCTTTCAACTAGTGAAGAAACCGAACGATGACTAGTTGACCTACGCCAGCCTTGTAAATGCCCACTGTGAGAGGTTCCGACTGTCCGAGATGACCGCAGATTGATTCAAATATCTTGTATTTGTTTGTGGTTTGAAGTCGCCATCAGATGCAGATGTTCGCACCCGCATATTAGCCAGAATCGAAGCTGATCCGCATATAACTCTACAGTCTGTTTCTGAGGAATGTCAGCGGATAGTAAACCTGAAGAACGATACTCAGCTGATAGAGTGCCGAGACTCCATGGATATTAATGTCTTGCATAAGACCACATCGCAGAAAAGAAGTGTTACGGATGATCAAGTGAAACATCGAATGAATCGGAGGTTACGATGCTGGCGGTGTGGTGACTGTTACTTTTCCTGAGTTTATCGTTTCGAGAAGAGTATTTTCTTTAAATGTGGTAAAAAGGTTCACATCCAGAAATGTTGCAAGTCTACAGTGAGGAAAAAAGATTGTTCCAGTGATTCCTGGAAGTCTAATAGCGTGAATAAGCGTCAAGACATCTCATGTAATTCTAACGTTGGACAACAAACTCGAGGAGTGAGTTACTCGTCGAAGAGAAGATTTGTCACACTTTATTACAGGAGCAAACCTATCAGGCTACAAGTGGATACTGGGTCGGACATTACTATGATCTCATAGGCAACATGGTCAAGCATCGGAAGACCAAAGTTGCATCCTACATCGCATAAAGCCAAAAGTGCTACTGGTGGAGATATAGTTCTTCGTGGTGAAGTTCTACTGAATCTCACTTTTCATGGTAAATCTAAATCTGGTAAATGCTACGTTTCAAAAAAACTGTACGTCCAATTTACTGGGTATCGATTGGATTAATAAATTTGGATTGATGGATATACCTGTCAATGCGGTGTTCAATCGAGTAGCGCATGATCGAATACAACCTTATGAATCACTCTCAAATGTCCGAGCCAAAAGATTTGCAGATATTTCCAAACGAACGTAGTTAAAATGGGGAGGAGTAGCTATCAATGATAGTGGGAATATTTATGAAAAAACTCGTGAATTCAATATTGGTGACTATGTTCATGCACGTGATTACAGGCCTGGTAGGCCAAAATGGATCAATGGGACAATTGTTGTGAAAGTTCTCTATAGATTTTCAATTCGTATGGTATCTGTATAGTTTATATTAGAAAAGACAAGCGAGCAGTATTCTAGGGTAGGACGTACGCACATCCTGTATATTGCAAGCTTGGCTTCCCTGGTGTAAAAATTTCGAAGAATAAAGCCGATTCGTCGTTTTCATTTGGATATAATTGACGATACATGCTCAGTAAACTTAAGGCACTTGCTGTAGCATATACCCAAGTCACATATAGAGCTCAGTGTTTGAATTTTACATTCATTCAAATAGAGTTCTTGTTGAACATCATATTTTCCGAATTGTATAATCACACACTTACTGTGGTTGAATGGTAGTTGCCATTTCTGGCTCTAAATCGATAGGTTATCCAGATCTTTCTGGATATCGGATGTGCCTTCATTAGATGCACTAGGCTTAAAGCTGTACACTTTTCAGGTCATCTGCATACAGGTATGGTCTACCAAAATGTATGACTTCACATATATCATTTATATACATAAGAGAAGATGGCCTAGGACACTGCCCTGAACAACCCTACTTGTGATTAGTTTGGGTGACGAATGGTGGTCATTATATTTAACTACCTGGCTTCTTCCTGTGATAAATGAACTGAGCCAAGAGTGTAGTGGGTCTTTGATTCCGAACGACTTTAGTTTATGGAGAAGTTTATAATGTGGGACTTTATCAAAAGCCTTCTTGAAGTCAAGGAAAACGGTCGATACTACCATTCCCCTATCGCGTTGAGTGGTTATATCGTTAAGATAGTCTAATAGGCACGTATCACATGACCTAGTTTTTAGGAACCCGTGTTGTGAGGTAGAGATCAGATTATGTTTCTGGAGGTACTGAGATACTTCAACCTTAACTACTTTTTCCATCACTCTAGAGATAACAGACGTTAGGTTAATTGGTCGGTAGTTTTCTACATTTGCAACTGGTCCACTTTTGAGTTTGGGGATAATGTATGTGGTTTTCCAGATTGTTGGGTAGCATGAGGTAGAGAGTGATATCGTAAACAATTTAAGAAGTAGTAGATGGAGATTGTCGTCACCCCTTTTAAGCATGCTTGCTAGGATACCATCAGGCCCTTCGGTGTTTGAGTACTTTAGCGTATTTATGGCCTTATCAATGTTTTGCCTAGTGAAGACTACATTTGTGAGTTCACATGATGGCGTTGCGGTGGACTCGTAGTCATCTTCATAATTTCCGCTCGTTAATGTGGTACTAAAGTGTTCACTGAATAGTTCGGCTATGAGTTTAGGGTTGTCGTATATTCGATTTTCACTAATAAACAGATTTCCTTTCGTTTTAGAACCCTTGTTTTTGTTTCTAAAAATTTTTAGGAGAACAGAGGGATTTTTATTTATGATAGCTTGTTTCTCTTCTACAATGGCTTTCTCCATGCGTATCCCTATAGTCACTACATATATTTCTTCCATTGTGACTAGCGATGAAAAGTCTCTGGATCTATGAAATTGGGAAGCATGTCTTCGGAGGCGTCTTCGTATTTGCGTTGGGATGAACAAATCCTTGGGAATTCTAGGTTTTGGTTGTCGTAATGGTGCAATCTTATCGAAGGCATCATTTATGTTATGATAGAGAATTTCTGTCGATTTGTTAGCGTTGCTTTCAGCAAAGTAACTTTCCCAATTGAGACTGCCTATGTAGTTTTGGAAGTTCATCCAGTCGGCTTTGTGAAAGTGTCGACTGAGTGAAGTTATTTGATGCTTAGTTGCTGTAATGTTTATATCAAAGCTGCATATAACAATGTTATGGTCGCTACCAGGGAATTTTTTCCCGATATGCACAGCGTATGGGCAGAGGCCGTTTGTGAAAACTAAGTCTAGGATATTTTGGAGTCTAGTAGGGTTACGAACGCACTGAGTCCAACCACCGAGTTCTAAACATTCTATAAACGAGTCGTAGCGCTTTGGTGCTTTAGGTGGGGACCATGAATTATCGGGCATGTTAAAATCTCCACATATAAGCTTGCTAGTGAAGGGTAGAGAGGATGCTAGTATGAAGATTCCTGTTAGTAGATCTATATTCTTTAACGGGGCGTTGGGAGGCTGGTACATACAACCGAGCAAGATCGATGTAGTCCTTGTAGGTTTCAGGACAACCCACACAGAATCTTGTGTTGCATTTAGCACTGGAATATCACATAGGAGCGACTTCAGCTTTGAATGGACATATATTATGCACCCTCCACCGCGTCCATGTAGTCTATCACTACGGTATAGGTTGTAATTATCAAGAGATATATTTATATCAGGGATGCTTGAATTAGTCCATGCTTCAGTAATCATAATGAGCGATGGTTCGCAGAGTGACGCTAGCATGATGAAATCAGTCATTTTGTTACATATTGACCTAGCATTTATTAGACGTAAGGTAAATGCGTGGCTATATGAGTAAAACTGATTAAGGGTATCATTCATATATGAACCATAGTTAATGTCAGGGGTGTAGTTTAAGTGGAGTATAGATGGTTGTCGGTTTTCGGACAGCTCATATTGATAGTCAAGGTTACGACTGGATTTATTATAGGAGCTGTTAAGTGTATACGAACTTGTTAGCCCGGGGGATAGGGTGGGGATTTTAACTGGCTGAGATTGTATGGGATTAAGGAGGTTGCATATACCATACGGTTGGAGATTACGTCGACTAGTTGTCTCGCTAGTGGTGCTACTATGTCCTGTATCCCGAAAAAATTCTGATTACCGTCTATTATGTTATGATAATGATGGAAGTTGGGATTTATATAGTTAGGGCTAAAACTGTTCTTACTATAAGAAGGGTTTAGAAGTGGTGAAAGCGTGTTTTTGTGCGTATATGCATTATGAGAGCTTATAATTGGTGGTTGGGTTGATACCTTAAAGTGTCTAGTGTTATTTTCCCAAGTGCGTCTATTATTGTTGTTTAGTTTAGGTCTAAGCTTAGTTATGTCGTCTTTTGGAGTGGCCCGTTGAGAAATGGGCTTTGGTTGGCTTAGGATATCAATATTTGAGTCGTTTAGAGGGTCTGAGATTGGTTTCTGTGCGTAGGAACAACCCGGGATGGGATTTATAGTAATCACTATCCATCTCAGAAATCGTTGCGGTATAGATGCATAGATTGTATTTATTCTATTTTAATCACATACATCATCTTACCATAAGAGTTTTGAAGGAACCGTTTTTGGGTTTCATCCGATAAAAAGGGTATTATAATTCAGATCATCAATTGGCGAGTATATTAATAACTACCAGTGTTATGTAAATACCTGATAAAAATAACATAATAATATAAGAGAATAATATTGGGCTTTCTGTGGGTAGAGATTTAAATGAGATTCTAAAATGTTCAATACGAAGCTGTAGTTTAGGTTTTAAATAAATAGGTTTGTTCTCTAACTAACAAACCCAATACAATTAAAAGATCAAGTTGTCGTCAAAATTGTGAATTTATTTATAATAGATGACAGGAGACAGATAATGACATGTCTGGAAGGAGACATGGATTGGCTAATATCGTGTGTCCTGACATACGACATTGGTCAGGCTTTATATATATATATATATATCTTGTGTATTATTAGTTTAATATCTTCGTGTGAGTAACAAGTAAGCTTCTTGATAATCGGTCGGATCTTGTGTCTGTGCTATAGATTAAGGCAAGGCTGGGTGTTAGCAATAGGCAATAGCTCGGCGGATAGTAGAACCGAAAATAATCGGCTGCCCCGGTGCGTTCAGAAATAACCGCGGTGACAGAGATTTAAAACGAAACAACCTACGTCTGGTCTAACAGCAGTGACGGTGACTGAAGACTGAGTTCAAATTTTTCTTATTGTGGAAGGTTTCGTACGTCATAATGGACGATATTAGGTTGTTACTGCAACAACAGAACAATCTCATCGAGCTTATGGTCAAGAGTTTAGCTACTTCACAAAAGTCAAGCTCGGAAAATTCTTTTATGACGTCAGACGCCGTTATAAACTCAATATCACCGTTTGTGTATAATCCTGTGATGGAATTACCTTTGAAACTGGTTTAGAAAGTATGAGGACTTATTTATGAATGATTGCAAAGGTTTGGATGAAGGTTCGAAACTCAGACTATTACTTCGGAAGTTTGGTGTGTCTGAGTATGATAAATATTGCAGCTATATCCTCCCAAAGAAGCCTGCCGACCTACAGTTCACAGACACAGTTGAGTGTCTGACTCGTATGTTTGGGGAAAGGTAATCTCTCTTTCATACACGATACAGTTGCTTTCAACTAGTGAAGAAACCGAACGATGACTAGTTGACCTACGCCAGCCTTGTAAATGCCCACTGTGAGAGGTTCCGACTGTCCGAGATGACCGCAGATTGATTCAAATATCTTGTATTTGTTTGTGGTTTGAAGTCGCCATCAGATGCAGATGTTCGCACCCGCATATTAGCCAGAATCGAAGCTGATCCGCATATAACTCTACAGTCTGTTTCTGAGGAATGTCAGCGGATAGTAAACCTGAAGAACGATACTCAGCTGATAGAGTGCCGAGACTCCATGGATATTAATGTCTTGCATAAGACCACATCGCAGAAAAGAAGTGTTACGGATGATCAAGTGAAACATCGAATGAATCGGAGGTTACGATGCTGGCGGTGTGGTGACTGTTACTTTTCCTGAGTTTATCGTTTCGAGAAGAGTATTTCTTTAAATGTGGTAAAAAGGTTCACATCCAGAAATGTTGCAAGTCTACAGTGAGGAAAAAAGATTGTTCCAGTGATTCCTGGAAGTCTAATAGCGTGAATAAGCGTCAAGACATCTCATGTAATTCTAACGTTGGACAACAAACTCGAGGAGTGAGTTACTCGTCGAAGAGAAGATTTGTCACACTTTATTACAGGAGCAAACCTATCAGGCTACAAGTGGATACTGGGTCGGACATTACTATGATCTCATAGGCAACATGGTCAAGCATCGGAAGACCAAAGTTGCATCCTACATCGCATAAAGCCAAAAGTGCTACTGGTGGAGATATAGTTCTTCGTGGTGAAGTTCTACTGAATCTCACTTTTCATGGTAAATCTAAATCTGGTAAATGCTACGTTTCAAAAAAACTGTAAGTCCAATTTACTGGGTATCGATTGGATTAATAAATTTGGATTGATGGATATACCTGTCAATGCGGTGTTCAATCGAGTAGCGCATGATCGAATACAACCTTATGAATCACTCTCAAATGTCCGAGCCAAAAGATTTGCAGATATTTCCAAACGAACGTAGTTAAAATGGGGAGGAGTAGCTATCAATGATAGTGGGAATATTTATGAAAAAACTCGTGAATTCAATATTGGTGACTATGTTCATGCACGTGATTACAGGCCTGGTAGGCCAAAATGGATCAATGGGACAATTGTTGCTAGGAGGGGCAGAGTGGTATATGAAGTAAGGGTGGGTGACATGGTGATAATACGACATATTAATCAACTGAGACATAAGAGAAATAATGATGATTCACCCTTGCAAAGTAGAATTCCCATGGCAATTGTGTATGACACATTTGATATACCACTACCTACATCACCGCCTATGCATCAACATATGGAGATAAATGAAGGTCAGAATGAAATGACGTGTAGACCGCGTAGGCTGCGTAAACAGAGAGAACTATTGCAAATTGATCCAAAAGCCGAGTCATATACTCCTACACAGTGGCGCGCTGTTCGAAGGTTGTAACTTTTTTGCACGTGGTTTTTATATTTTAATCTTTGAGACATAATTAGCGAAACCGCTTTATCCATAGTACTATAAAACATTATATCCTATTAGATATATATTTTATATCACGTCATTCTAAGATGGTGAAAATAAATAAACGTATAAGCTGTAACAAGCGATCACGAAATAGTCCAACCAACCCATCTAAGAAGACCAAACCGATGTCCGATGTTCTCAATGATACCCAAAATAGCCCTCAGGTTAAGACCTATGATATCTTATATGATACTCACCGTGACACAGTCCGCAACAGCAGTGATATACTGTCACTACAAAAATCCCTCGCTGATCTGTCATCTAAACTCAATCAACTAGCACCTCTCATAAATATATGGGAACATAATAACGACGAAAGTGTTGAAAACTTCGCAAAGGCTGAGTGTCTGATTGACTTTGTAGCAACGGAAGCGGTAAAAAGGGTTATCTCCTCATGCAATGTGGTGGTATATAATGTTCCCGACCGCACACCTCTTGCAGAAATAAGGGATACATGCTTAAAGGCATGTGGCATGATAGAATACCAATGTGAAGTCATAAGACTCAGAAAAAAGTCAAACAGACAAAACTGTCCACTATTATTTAAGTTTAACTGTCTTAGAGACAAGAAACTATTTATTACGTCATGTAAAAAGCTAAGGAACTAATACCCTATAAAAATACAATAGCCACTCAAGATCTAACCCCCTCCCAACGTCGCATAAAAAGACGTAGGGTACCTACATCTAATGATTGCACTACAAGTGACAACCAGCAAGTATACCCTACTAAAAGGCAGGAAACTTATTACGTGTCTCAGAATACAAACCTATCACCACTCGACACCTTTCTAAGTGGTAAATTAGAGGCAACCGATAATGTTGACCTCGATGGGTCTCCAGGAGGGACACCATACGACAGCGAACAACTTCCTGTGGATGCTAATAAGTGTACGTGTACTATAAATCCCATCCCGGGTTGTTCCTACGCACAGAAACCAATCTCAGACCCTCTAAACGACTCAAATATTGATATCCTAAGCCAACCAAAGCCCATTTCTCAACGGGCCACTCCAAAAGACGACATAACTAAGCTTAGACCTAAAACTAAACAATTCCAAGCAAACCAACAACAAATTCCGGTCCGTGCCAATAACCACACGCAGACCAAAGATCATACTCCAAGTAGACAAAACGCTAAGATTACACTAGCCTCCTTAAATAAATTCTCCCCACTAGCTTGCAACAAATTCATGAGTACTCAAGATAATGAAGAAAACGATAAGCCTCAGTCCACTCAACTTTTAGATAAATAACGCGATATGAAGAATGATAGACGACGTAACAAAGGACACCTGTACTCACGTCCTCTAAAATTTAACAGCCAACCTATCGAGAAGCGGCCCCTTACCCCTCATCCAGTACAACACCCTACTTACTATAATAGACGCACTTGGAAAAATAACACTAGACACTTTAAGGTATCAACCCAACCACCAATTATAAGCTCTCATAATGCATATACGCACAAAAACACGCTTTCACCACTTCTAAACCCTTCTTATAGTAAGAACAGTTTTAGCCCTAACTATATAAATCCCAACTTCCATCATTATCATAACATAATAGACGGCAATCAGAATTTTTTCGGGATACAGGACATAGTAGCACCACTAGCGAGACAACTAGTCGACGTAATCTCCAACCGTATGGTATATGCAACCTCCTTAATCCCATACAATCTCAGCCAGTTAAAATCCCCACCCTATCCCCCGGGCTAACAAGTTCGTATACACTTAACAGCTCCTATAATAAATCCAGTCGTAACCTTGACTATCAATATGAGCTGTCTGAAAACCGACAACCATCTATACTCCACTTAAACTACACCCCTGACATTAACTATGGTTCATATATGAATGATACCCTTAATCAGTTTTACTCATATAGCCACGCATTTACCTTACGTCTAATAAATGCTAGGTCAATATGTAACAAAATGACTGATTTCATCATGCTAGCGTCACTCTGCGAACCATCGCTCATTATGATTACTGAAGCATGGACTAATTCAAGCATCCCTGATATAAATATATCTCTTGATAATTACAACCTATACCGTAGTGATAGACTACATGGACGCGGTGGAGGGTGCATAATATATGTCCATTCAAAGCTGAAGTCGCTCCTATGTGATATTCCAGTGCTAAATGCAACACAAGATTCTGTGTGGGTTGTCCTGAAACCTACAAGGACTACATCGATCTTGCTCGGTTGTATGTACCAGCCTCCCAACGCCCCGTTAAAGAATATAGATCTACTAACAGGAATCTTCATACTAGCATCCTCTCTACCCTTCACTAGCAAGCTTATATGTGGAGATTTTAACATGCCCGATAATTCATGGTCCCCACCTAAAGCACCAAAGCGCTACGACTCGTTTATAGAATGTTTAGAACTCGGTGGTTGGACTCAGTGCGTTCGTAACCCTACTAGACTCCAAAATATCCTAGACTTAGTTTTCACAAACGGCCTCTGCCCATACGCTGTGCATATCGGGAAAAAATTCCCTGGTAGCGACCATAACATTGTTATATGCAGCTTTGATATAAACATTACAGCAACTAAGCATCAAATAACTTCACTCAGTCGACACTTTCACAAAGCCGACTGGATGAACTTCCAAAACTACATAGGCAGTCTCAATTGGGAAAGTTACTTTGCTGAAAGCAACGCTAACAAATCGACAGAAATTCTCTATCATAACATAAATGATGCCTTCGATAAGATTGCACCATTACGACAACCAAAACCTAGAATTCCCAAGGATTTGTTCATCCCAACGCAAATACGAAGACGCCTCCGAAGACATGCTTCCCAATTTCATAGATCCAGAGACTTTTCATCGCTAGTCACAATGGAAGAAATATATGTAGTGACTATAGGGATACGCATGGAGAAAGCCATTGTAGAAGAGAAACAAGCTATCATAAATAAAAATCCCTCTGTTCTCCTAAAAATTTTTAGAAACAAAAACAAGGGTTCTAAAACGAAAGGAAATCTGTTATTAGTGAAAATCGAATATACGACAACCCTAAACTCATAGCCGAACTATTCAGTGAACACTTTAGTACCACATTAACGAGCGGAAATTATGAAGATGACTACGAGTCCACCGCAACGCCATCATGTGAACTCACAAATGTAGTCTTCACTAGGCAAAACATTGATAAGGCCATAAATACGCTAAAGTACTCAAACACCGAAGGGCCTGATGGTATCCTAGCAAGCATGCTTAAAAGGGGTGACGACAATCTCCATCTACTACTTCTTAAATTGTTTACGATATCACTCTCTACCTCATGCTACCCAACAATCTGGAAAACCACATACATTATCCCCAAACTCAAAGTGGACCAGTTGCAAATGTAGAAAACTACCGACCAATTAACCTAACGTCTGTTATCTCTAGAGTGATGGAAAAAGTAGTTAAGGTTGAAGTATCTCAGTACCTCCAGAAACATAATCTGATCTCTACCTCACAACACGGGTTCCTAAAAACTAGGTCATGTGATACGTGCCTATTAGACTATCTTAACGATATAACCACTCAACGCGATAGGGGAATGGTAGTATCGACCGTTTTCCTTGACTTCAAGAAGGCTTTTGATAAAGTCCCACATTATAAACTTCTCCATAAACTAAAGTCGTTCGGAATCAAAGACCCATTACACTCTTGGCTCAGTTCATTTATCACAGGAAGAAGCCAGGTAGTTAAATATAATGACCACCATTCGTCACCCAAACTAATCACAAGTAGGGTTGTTCAGGGCAGTGTCCTAGGCCATCTTCTCTTATGTATATAAATGATATATGTGAAGTCATACATTTTGGTAGACCATACCTGTATGCAGATGACCTGAAAAGTGTACAGCTTTAAGCCTAGTGCATCTAATGAAGGCACATCCGATATCCAGAAAGATCTGGATAACCTATCGATTTAGAGCCAGAAATGGCAACTACCATTCAACCACAGTAAGTGTGTGATTATACAATTCGGAAAATATGATGTTCAACAAGAACTCTATTGAATGAATGTAAAATTCAAACACTGAGCTCTATATGTGACTTGGGTATATGCTACAGCAAGTGCCTTAAGTTTACTGAGCATGTATCGTCAATTATATCCAAATGAAAACGACGAATCGGCTTTATTCTTCGAAATTTTTACACCAGGGAAGCCAAGCTTGCAATATACAGGATGTGCGTACGTCCTACCCTAGAATACTGCTCGCTTGTCTTTTCTAATATAAACTATACAGATACCATACGAATTGAAAATCTATAGAGAACTTTCACCCGACGATTACTGGAGTATAACTGTAACAAACTTTTGTACGAAGATGTAAGTCACTTTCTCTAGAACCCCTATGGAGACGCCGTCTAAAGACTAACCTAATTTATTTTCATAAAATAATTCACGGTTTATCTATCTCAACCTTTTATCCCTCCTGGAAGACTGCTCTCAAATATAACCTAAGGAATCTGGTCCGAACACTGTATACCGAAAAATGTAAACAAAAATCACGAAATAATTTTTTTATAACATTGTACAGTTTACTATGGAATAGGTTACCACTTTCTATCCGCTCCTGTGATAATTTACCAAAATTTAAACGCATGATAAGCTTGTTTTTTAATACCAAAGGGACCCAGCAACTTTTTCCCGAACTATCTAGAAATCCAGACATGATAAGTCACGTACCACCTCATATCTAGCATACGAGCTCACGGCTCATATCTCAAGCATATGCCATTAACCTTATGAAACCTTACCTTTCACAATGACCCGATCGGGTCAGATCGATCTGAACACTACTATTGTACACTTCCGAAATAGCCAACCAATCAAGGATAAAATTTAAAACTTGCCAAATAAGCTTTAAAATCCAAATATTTGCCAGTTCAAACAGTTATACTTTTCTGATTGCCTAAATAATCAGAAAAGTATAGCTGTCATAATACCGTTGCTCCGCTCTGTTGTTTGTCCTTCTTCTTTCCTTTCAGAACTTGGAGATTGCTTTATATTACTTAAAAGGTTGGACGTCTACATTTTTTTTAAATGTAACTCTTCGTATTAGTGACAAGAACCCATCCTGTTATTCTCCCGCATCACAAGGTCGCCCTGAGGCCATGTTCGTAATGGACGCTAGATAAATGCTAGTTTAAAACAAGTTTATCATTCCAATATATCTGTACATCATTGTATAATAAGTCTGCATAACAGTTAAACCATTTTAACTATCTGATATGATATTGTTGATCTTGCCTGTAAAAATAGCTTGCGCCTGATATTCAGGAAATTATTATTATTATATTAAAGAAGGGAGGTGACATGTCTGGACGGAGACATGTGATTGGCTAATATCGTGTGTCTGACATACGACATTGGTCAGGCTTTATATATATATATATATCTTGTGTATTATTGGTTTAATATCCTTGTGTGAGTAACAAGTGGGCTTCCTGATAATCTGTCGGATCTTGTGTCTGTGCTATAGACTAAGGCAAGGCTGGGTGTTAGTAATAGGCAATAGCTCGGCGGATAATAGAACCGATAATAATCGGCTGCCCCGGTGCGTTCAGATATAACAGATAATAATAATAGTAACTCTAGTAATAATGATAATAATAATAAAATATATTGGAACAAGATGGAAATATGCACTATTAACAATGTAAAATAATTAGAGAATTATAGTAATTGAGAGGTCAAACAGTGCAATTAACAGTCTGATGAAATTGTGAATTTTTACTCAAGTGATACTAGAGGGGTAAAATTTCTAAATAAAGAAGTGTGTGTGTACATGAATAAGCATATGGTGTTGAAATCAATGGATAATTACAGTATGAATTCAGTGTGAATAGGAATATTAGAAAACTAATCAACCCAATATAATTAAAAGGTCAAATTGTCATCGAAATGGTGAATTGGTGTATCTGTGCAATAAAATTATGAGTTTTCGCGCAAGTGAATTAAAAATGCATGTGCCTATGTGGGTTTAAACAATATGAAAATACGCATTATTCAATATGATTTCATAGGCATATGATGCATTATGAATGCATTTGATATATTTTAAAACTGTTTATACGGAGCTGGGACCTTGTTTGTATGTATGATCATAAATAAATAAATAAATAGTTTTTATTCTCATGTATCTTTGTGTACATGAGGGCATGCCAATTTACAGGCATGATCAGAATGATATGAGTTTACATTTATACAGATATTTTGACAGTGTCATAACATAAAGTCAGTTGAATTGAAAACCAAACCATTTGCAACAGTGATTTCAGTACTAGGACTCAAAATATATGCATTGTAGCACGGTTCATAAATTACAAAGAGATGCGCGTTCCATGACCAGAGCGTTACAATCTCGAAAAAAATACTGCTGAGTTTGCGGAATGGATGGAATGCAGGATAAGACTAGGAGTCCTCAGTAGCCATTGAAGTTGCACACGGTATATGACCAAGTTACGTTTGGATTATTACCAGAGCAACTTCTAACGATTGAACCCACTCTACGAATGAGAAGAAATCAGAAGGCAATGAAGGATGGAAGAGAAGTTATATTTGATCGGGAATGGAGCGGCAATGGGTTAGCAACGTCTAGGCTGGCAAACTAGAGAGGGTTGCTTGTTTCGGTACGGCGTGGCGAGATCTGGTCGTGATGCGTGACCGAGCGCCTTCAACTTAGTAGTGTCCGCTAAAACAAACATGGTCAGCATCAATGTCGAAACCTATGTAACCATTTATTTTGGGGATTATTTACCGCTACAGCTCACTCCCCCCCTAATGGGTTCGTGAGGACCCTATGACGCACCAGCCAAAGGATAAAACCCAATGCGTTAAAGATTGGTAAACGTTCCTTTGATAGCTTGGATGTTGTGCAGCTTCTGGCCGTCAGTGCCTATGCTAAAGTGTCGTACTTAAAAAAAATGTACAAATGTTATCGTTCTCTTCCGTTTTCTTCTGGTCGTTTCCAGGCGTCCTGGAAAACCAAAAGAAAAAAAAAATTTAAATATATGCATTTCATTAATATATATATATATGTATATATATTTAAAAGCAATTTGGCGGCTAAATACAGCTACAAAAACGCATAAAATGTCGGCAACGCTAACATGAATAAATAAAAAGTTTTTTTTTGATATATTTTTTTAAACATACGAAAATGTGTAAACAAAAATGCATACCATATAGTAAAGACAAAATATTTTTATTCAATTTTTTTATTTTGTATATATAGATATTCACAATACACACAGTGGAAAATTAGAAAAAGAATTAATAGACGTAATATTCATTTAAGTGTTCTGGAAATCGTACATTTCTACCAGAACGTGTAGCTCTCGGCGTTATGGAGCTCTTCTGAATTTCCACTTGCTCGTTGGTTGCTGCTTGAGGCATGGCGACTTTGCTCATGTCGAGTTTCGGCGGTGTTGTGGCGAGTTGGACATCGAAGGGTTTACCTTCTAGGTAAGCTGCTTTGAGGCGGTCAATGCTGACGTTCTCTTCGTGTCCATTCTTATCGATCGTATAGTACTTTGTTTCACGTTTCAAAACCTTGTATGGTCCTTCGTAAGTCGCATCAAGAGGTCGGCGTAGAGCGTCACGACGTACAAAAACGTGTGTACTATATTTTAAGGCGGGTTGGATGAAAGTGTCTGTCGACTGTCGTCGAGTTTGAACTGGCTTAACTGAACGCATAGCATTTGTAAGCCGGTTCACGTAAGAATTTATATCCAAGTTTGTCGAGGTGGAAGCGGTTTTCACAAACTCACCTGGTAATCGAAGAGTCGTTCCGTAAACTAGTTCAGACACGCTGCACCCGACATCTTCTTTTACCATGCTTCGGATACCGAGTAAGACAAGTGGCAAAGCCCCTGTCCACTGCGGCATGTTTGTAGCTGAAAGTGATGCTTTCAGCTGTCGATGAAATCTTTCTACCAAACCGTTAGATTGTGGATGGTAGGCTGTTGTTCGGAAGCGCGTCGCTCCAAGAAGTTTTGTCAGAGAGTGGAACAATCCAGATTCAACTGACGTCCACGGTCTGTCGTAATTGTAGATGGACAACCAAAGTTCGCTATCCATCGTTCGACGAAAGCACGAGCAATCGTTCAGTAGTGATGTCTTTTAAGGGAATCGCTTCTGGCCAGCGTGTAAAACGGTCCACGCATGTCAAAAGATAAGAAAATCCATTTGATTCAGGTAAGGGTCCTACCAAATCAAGGTGGACGTGGTTGAATCGAGCGTCGGGAGTTGGAAAAGTTCCTAGAGGACATTTATTGTGCTGAATTACTTTGCTCTTTTGACATGCCACACAGGAGCGTGCCCATTCTTTGATGTCCGTATTCCATCCTTGGCCGCAGAATCTCTGAGCAATTAGTTAGACGTAGCACGAACTCCAGGATGAGCGAGGTTGTGCAATGTGTCGAAGAGGATTCGTCGATAACTCTTGGGAACGATTGGACGGGCTGTACCTGTAAATACACAAATTACAGTGGTTCTTACACTTCCAATCGCGTCTTTGTTTTTAGTTTGAAGCGTTTGATGTGGATAACTCATGATGACAGAATAAGCATATGGTGTTGAAAATCAATGGATAATTACAGTATGAATTCAGTGTGAATAGGAATATTAGAAAACTAATCAACCCAATATAATTAAAAGGTCAAATTGTCATCGAAATGGTGAATTGGTGTATCTGTGCAATAAAATTATGAGTTTTCGCGCAAGTGAATTAAAAATGCATGTGCCTATGTGGGTTTAAACAATATGAAAATACGCATTATTCAATATGATTTCATAGGCATATGATGCATTATGAATGCATTTGATATATTTTAAAACTGTTTATACGGAGCTGGGACCTTGTTTGTATGTATGATCATAAATAAATAAATAAATAGTTTTTATTCTCATGTATCTTTGTGTACATGAGGGCATGCCAATTTACAGGCATGATCAGAATGATATGAGTTTACATTTATACAGATATTTTGACAGTGTCATAACATAAAGTCAGTTGAATTGAAAACCAAACCATTTGCAACAGTGATTTCAGTACTAGGACTCAAAATATATGCATTGTAGCACGGTTCATAAATTACAAAGAGATGCGCGTTCCATGACCAGAGCGTTACAATCTCGAAAAAAATACTGCTGAGTTTGCGGAATGGATGGAATGCAGGATAAGACTAGGAGTCCTCAGTAGCCATTGAAGTTGCACACGGTATATGACCAAGTTACGTTTGGATTATTACCAGAGCAACTTCTAACGATTGAACCCACTCTTACGAATGAGAAGAAATCAGAAGGCAATGAAGGATGGAAGAGAAGTTATATTTGATCGGGAATGGAGCGGCAATGGGTTAGCAACGTCTAGGCTGGCAAACTAGAGAGGGTTGCTTGTTTCGGTACGGCGTGGCGAGATCTGGTCGTGATGCGTGACCGAGCGCCTTCAACTTAGTAGTGTCCGCTAAAACAAACATGGTCAGCATCAATGTCGAAACCTATGTAACCATTTATTTTGGGGATTATTTACCGCTACAGCTCACTCCCCCCCTAATGGGTTCGTGAGGACCCTATGACGCACCAGCCAAAGGATAAAACCCAATGCGTTAAAGATTGGTAAACGTTCCTTTGATAGCTTGGATGTTGTGCAGCTTCTGGCCGTCAGTGCCTATGCTAAAGTGTCGTTACTTAAAAAAAATGTACAAAATGTTATCGTTCTCTTCCGTTTTCTTCTGGTCGTTTCCAGGCGTCCTGGAAAACCAAAAGAAAAAAAAAATTTAAATATATGCATTTCATTAATATATATATATGTATATATATTTAAAAGCAATTTGGCGGCTAAATACAGCTACAAAAACGCATAAAATGTCGGCAACGCTAACATGAATAAATAAAAAAGTTTTTTTTTGATATATTTTTTTAAACATACGAAAATGTGTAAACAAAAATGCATACCATATAGTAAAGACAAAATATTTTTATTCAATTTTTTTTATTTTGTATATATAGATATTCACAATACACACAGTGGAAAATTAGAAAAAGAAATTAATAGACGTAATATTCATTTAAGTGTTCTGGAAATCGTACATTTCTACCAGAACGTGTAGCTCTCGGCGTTATGGAGCTCTTCTGAATTTCCACTTGCTCGTTGGTTGCTGCTTGAGGCATGGCGACTTTGCTCATGTCGAGTTTCGGCGGTGTTGTGGCGAGTTGGACATCGAAGGGTTTACCTTCTAGGTAAGCTGCTTTGAGGCGGTCAATGCTGACGTTCTCTTCGTGTCCATTCTTATCGATCGTATAGTACTTTGTTTCACGTTTCAAAACCTTGTATGGTCCTTCGTAAGTCGCATCAAGAGGTCGGCGTAGAGCGTCACGACGTACAAAAACGTGTGTACTATATTTTAAGGCGGGTTGGATGAAAGTGTCTGTCGACTGTCGTCGAGTTTGAACTGGCTTAACTGAACGCATAGCATTTGTAAGCCGGTTCACGTAAGAATTTATATCCAAGTTTGTCGAGGTGGAAGCGGTTTTCACAAACTCACCTGGTAATCGAAGAGTCGTTCCGTAAACTAGTTCAGACACGCTGCACCCGACATCTTCTTTTACCATGCTTCGGATACCGAGTAAGACAAGTGGCAAAGCCCCTGTCCACTGCGGCATGTTTGTAGCTGAAAGTGATGCTTTCAGCTGTCGATGAAATCTTTCTACCAAACCGTTAGATTGTGGATGGTAGGCTGTTGTTCGGAAGCGCGTCGCTCCAAGAAGTTTTGTCAGAGAGTGGAACAATCCAGATTCAAACTGACGTCCACGGTCTGTCGTAATTGTAGATGGACAACCAAAGTTCGCTATCCATCGTTCGACGAAAGCACGAGCAATCGTTTCAGTAGTGATGTCTTTTAAGGGAATCGCTTCTGGCCAGCGTGTAAAACGGTCCACGCATGTCAAAAGATAAGAAAATCCATTTGATTCAGGTAAGGGTCCTACCAAATCAAGGTGGACGTGGTTGAATCGAGCGTCGGGAGTTGGAAAAGTGCCTAGAGGACATTTATTGTGCTGAATTACTTTGCTCTTTTGACATGCCACACAGGAGCGTGCCCATTCTTTGATGTCCTTATTCATCCTTGGCCAGCAGAATCTCTGAGCAATTAGTTTAGACGTAGCACGAACTCCAGGATGAGAGAGGTTGTGCAATGTGTCGAAGATGATTCGTCGATAACTCTTGGGAACGATTGGACGGGCTGTACCTGTAGAATAATCACAAATTAAAGTGTTCTTACCCTTTCCAATCGTCTTTGTTTGGAGTTTAAGCGTTGTTGTGGATAACTCATGATGAAGATCATTGTCTTCATTTTGAAGTCGAGCTAGTTCAACAAGGTCGATTCCTTGGATACGATTCAAGGCATGTATTCGTGATAAGGCGTCGGCAACTACATTGTTAGCCCCAGATATATGTCGTATATCAGTAGAGAACTGGGAAATGTAGTCTAGATGACGCGACTCTCGCGGAGAGTACTTATCTGAAGATGACTTCATAGAAAACGTCAGTGGTTTATGGTCGGTGAATATTGTAAATTCCCGGCCTTCGATGGAATGTTGAAAATGTCGCACAGCACAGTACATGGCTAGCAGTTCACGACCAAAAGTACTGTATCTTGATTCGGTATCGTTTAGTCGTCTTGAGAAGAATGCTAAAGGTTGCCAAACTTGGCCAATCCATTGTTGCAGAACTGCGCCAATCGCTGAGTCAGATGCGTCAACCGCGATGCTGACAGGGGCTTCGGTATTGTGATGTGCCAGCATAGTCACATTGGCTATTGCTTCTTTAGTCGCAGTAAAGGCTTTCTTTGAGTCTGCATCCATTGTGACCACTTTTTTATTTCCACGAAGCTGATCCGTTAGTGGTTTTATGACAGATGCACAGTTCGGTATAAACCGTCTGTAGAAACTTACCAATCCATTGAAAGCTCGCAACTGCTTGATGGTGGTTGGTTCCGGGTATTCCAGAATAGCCGCCACCTTGTGTTTTTGGGGTTGTATACCATTCGCATCAATAGTATGTCCCAGGAAGTCCAACGAGGTTGTTCCGATTTGGCATTTCTGTATGTTTATGGTTACTCCATATTGTTGCAGTCTACTAAAGACTGTGTCCAAGTGTTTCATATGTGTTACCTCGTCTGGACTTGCTATCAGGCAGTCGTCGACGTATGCATGGACATAGTCAAGCCCGCGGAACACGTCATCAATGAAGCGTTGGAATGTTTGTGCTGCGTTCCTCAACCCAAAAGGCATTCGGAGGAATTCGTAAAGGCCAAATGGAGTTACGATAGCGGTTTTCGGAATATCATTTTCAGACATCGGTATTTGGTTGTACGCCTTTACCAAGTCGAGTTTTGAAAATATTGTCATTCCCTTCAGAGTGGCCGTTAAATCGTGGATATGCGGTAAAGGGTAACGATCAGGCGTAGTTTGGGCGTTAAGACGTCGGTAATCACCGGTGGGACGCCAGTCATTGCTATCTTTCTTCGGAACCATATGTAATGGAGATGACCATGGACTACTGGAAGGTCGAATTATTCCCAAGTCAATCATATGATCGAATTCGTTTTTCACAATCCTTAGTTTCTCAGGCGCGAGTCGGCGTGCTTTGGAGAATACAGGTTGACCTGTAGTCGTGATGTGATGTGTAACATTGCTGGTTACACATAATAATCTCGATGACGCCTTATTCAGATCTGGATACTCGTCGAGTATCGGCTGAAAATAAGGGTTAATTAAATGTTTAAAACGAAGAGGACATAAGCTACAACCTGTAGCCACGGTTCCACTAACGTATAGATTTGTGTTACTATCCACTAATCTCTTTTTACTAGGGTCCACAAGCAAGTTGTGGTGGCTAAGTAAATCCATGCCTATGATGGGTATTTTCACATCGGCGATGGTGAAAATCCAGTGTATGGGTTTTCGTAAACCCACGTTTAAGTAGACGTATCGTTTGCCATACGTAGCTATGTGTTTTCCATCGGCTGCCTGTAAATCGAACGCAGCTTCATGGTGGCGATCAGATGGAGCTGCAGGAAGAACGCTAACTTCTGCGCCAGTATCGACGAGGTAGCGAACCTTCGTTATCACATCAGTGATAAATAACAGGCGGCTGCTTCCACCGGCTACGGTTGCCGCTAACGCGTGCCGGCGGGGTAGTTTCCCGATGCGTCAACAATCGGTTTATGTCTAGGGAAACAACAGGGGTCTCTACACTTCTTGGAATTTTTTCCATAGGTGTTGTGGTACCAACACCAATGTGAATTTTCGTTTCGTCGAGGTCGAGACGACGACCTTCTCCGTGACGTACTTCGTCGACGAGAATCGTCCGGTCGGTGTCTTTCCTTCAGGTCAAGAAAACGCGAAAGAGCATTACACAATTTCGTTACTTCGTTTTCGGTGGCCTGAGGTTTTTCGGTAATGGAATAAACCTGATTGTCGCGAGTTCTGGTGATCTCCAGAATTCGATCTGCAGATGAGGCTAGTTCATCTACTGGGTTGTTATTAAACGTTACCAGAACTGCTTGCACTTGTTGTGGCAGTTTTGATAAGAAGAGTTGACGGAAAAGACCTTCGTCGAAGGTGCGTTGACCAATTACCTCTCGCATGCGCGTCAACATTTCCGTTGCTGAACCACTACCTAGCTCGATGGTGTGGAACAACCCATCAAGACGTTGTCTATCGGACAAGTCTCCGCGTTTGAGAATCGATCTTTTGAGTTGGTCATAAGGTTCTAGGCAGTCAGGGCTGAAAAAGAAAGGGGTGACGTACCTGTTCAATTCACGCGGAAGTGACCTTACGACGGCAAGGAATTGAACACGTGGATCTGTCACAGCGTGGTCTCGAAACTCGGCTTCTGCGTAGCAGAACCAAGCTTCTATGTTTTCTGTCCAGAAAGGAATGAGCTGGAAGTTCGGGGGTGTGGGAGTTTTAATCTTAATGAACTTAGGAGTCTGATCAGTCATGCTATAAATGCAATATATAAAAATATAAAAATAAATGCGATTAAAACGTGCCAAAAAAATGATAATCACACCAAAAATACTGTTAAAAACGACAAACAGGAACGAACTCACAGTTTTGAACGTGTCCAGATCACGTCGGGCTCACCAATGAAGTTGCACACGGTATATGACCAAGTTACGTTTGGATTATTACCAGAGCAACTTCTAACGATTGAACCCACTCTTACGAATGAGAAGAAATCAGAAGGCAATGAAGGATGGAAGAGAAGTTATATTTGATCGGGAATGGAGCGGCAATGGGTTAGCAACGTCTAGGCTGGCAAACTAGAGAGGGTTGCTTGTTTCGGTACGGCGTGGCGAGATCTGGTCGTGATGCGTGACCGAGCGCCTTCAACTTAGTAGTGTCCGCTAAAACAAACATGGTCAGCATCAATGTCGAAACCTATGTAACTATTTATTTTGGGGATTATTTACCGCTACACCATATTCCTAGTTCGGCGGACATCTATCGTGAGATATTGAAGTCTGCATGGTTGATATTCGGGTAAGAGCGATTTTGATAGTCATTGATAGGGGGTTCACACCATAATAATGCATTGATTATTTGCAGGTCTAACGACATCAAAGTTCGCGTTGTAGAACAGTGCATTTTTTGTACAAACAAACGCGCGCTTTTCGTCTCCTGCGGTGCGACTTCTAGAGCCGGCTTGGTGTGAGCAGAACGGACCACACAGTATATCCAGATTCGAGGTAAGGCGAATAATATTTAGAACAATTGATAAGGACTCCAACATTGCACAAAGATAGAAGGTATTTTTCCGTAGCGATGGAATCTGTGCGGGTTGATATATGAGTAATTTGCTGTAATGGAGACCTATTACTGATGAGAGCTGGTCACAAGCTCAGGGAAATAACATAGAGGAACATACAAAATAGAAGAAAAAAAAGCAAATGAAGTTAGCTAGTAGTTGTAATACAAACAGTTTTAAATGCAAAATATTCTTCCTTTTTGTTATTTTTCCAACTACAATGTTCGTGTTTAGTGTTTGAAGGTTGAGAACCCTATGAACCATCATTACTTACCTTGGGGTTGTGGTAAGTCTTGGAGTATTCGGTACCGAACTTTAGTTTTATTGTTTCGTGTATTGCTCATGTTATCTATAGATAATAATTACTATAGTCTACACTCTCGTGTCACACATTAAGAGGACCGAGTACTTCGCACGTTATGCTGGAATTTGAGTAAATCGGTAGTTTGTTCAGCGCCTTATAGTCACTAAATAGTTGGTTTATTGCTCGTATAAAGTGATCTATGCTATCTAGTGTACGGATTTCTGCTGGCAAACTATTCCATATGGCAGTGAATTTATGCACGAAAAAGTTATAACGTATTTTAGTTTTACAGTGTCCCACCCTCACCGTACCTGTATTGTTACTGAGACCATAATTTAGTCCTTCGATAAATGTTAATATAGTGTCGGGGGAGTATGCTAAACGGTGTAAAACTTTGAAATAGAACGTCAGATTGAGCTAAGCTCGTCTTTTCCAAAGTGGTTCTAAGCCCAATATATCGCACCGTGTAGTATAATTTAGTCCACAATCCATCCCCAGTGTCTTTTTTATGAAGTATCTCTGTACACCTATCTTTAGCTTATCATTTATTCGGAGGCTGCTGAGTATGAGTGGGCAGTATTCAAGTAGCGGGCGTACACAGACCTTGTATAAAATCAATCTAGACTCACGTTGGTAGAAATTGTGGATAATACAACCCATAAGTCTGCGCGCCTTTGAGGTGACAGATATTGATTGTTCCTTGAATGTGAGATCGGTAGTGTATCTTAAGCCTAGGTCCAGAATCGTCTTACATTCGGAGATTTGTTCCCCATCTACTACAAAGTGTAGGTTGAGGTTGCGACACCCAATGCTAATCCAACCACATTTCTTAGCGTTAAAGTGAAGTTGGTGGTCTTTGCACCAAGCAGTGACTTCGTCTTACTCTTGCTGTACGATCTTAACAGTGTTGTGTAGCTCATTTTTGTCGCATGAGTAGACAACTTTCAAGTCATCTGCGTATAAGAAGGTTTTCCCAGTGTTAAAACAGCTACTGATACTGTTGATATATATTGTAAACAAGAGAGGCCCTAGTACGCTTCCCTGTATAACCCCACTGGTTACTCTCTTAGGAGATGATTGTGCTGAGTTTACTTTTGTTATCTGAAACCGATTAGTTAAGAATGATTTAAGCCAGCTCAGCAAACGGTTTCGAAACACCATAGAGTATAATTTTTCATAGAGTATACTGTGTGGTACTTTGTCAAAAGCCTTAGATATATCGAAGTACAGGACTAAAACTACTTTGCGTAAGTCGCGGCAAGATGTAATGTGATTAAAGAAGTCTAAGTGACAGGTTAAACACGATCGACTCCCTATAAAACCATGTTGTGATTTAGATATTTGGCTTTGTGCTAGTAAGTATTCTGAGATACCATTTTTTATTATTTTCTCCATGATTCGTGAAAGAACAGAAGTAATATTTATAGGCCTATAATTACTTGCACTAGCTCTATCACCGGCCTTATATTTGGGGATAATGTAGCTAGTTTTCCAAATGCTTGGATATTCACCTGTGTCTAGCGACAAGGTAAACAATTTAAGGAGTAGAAGTGGCATATCCTCGCCACATCCTTTGAGGAAGACTGATGGGAGACCGTCGGTTCCTGAACCTTTTGTAGACCTAAGGTTTCTAATAGCTTCAGCTATGCATTTAGCGCTGAAAGGTATTTTGGACAATGTACTGTCTACAAGCACCTTGCGCATATAATTTGTAGGTAGTTTAGCTTCAAAGTTGCTAAACGAGTTATTGAAAATTTCACATATTGCTCCGGGGTCGTTGTATACCTTGCCGTCTTGGATCAAAAATGGGATGTCTGTTCGGGTGCGTGTACGTTTATTAAGGAGTGCTGTCAGACTATTCGTTGTAGTACCGCTTTTAAGCGCAACAAGCTCTTCGTTCCTTTTGCCTCGATCAAGAGATATCCTAGCAGATTCTAGGGTTTCCCAGATTAAGTGTAAACATGAGAAATCATAAGAAGAGAAATATAAATTTGAAAGCTTTCTGAGTTTCGCTCGGTGTTTACGAGGGAGAAATGATGACTTATTCCTTGATGGCAAGCATATTGTTTTGGGGGCTATAGTATCTAAGCATAATAGAATTGTCGTGTAAGAAATTGTTAAAGAGTCTTGAAGTGAGTCAGTAGTAAAGAAGTCGTTCCATTCTGAGTATTTAATGAGTCTCACTAGAAGCTCCCAGTCTGTATTCCTAAAGCACCGGTTATCTGTATCACATCGGTACTTTTTGTGTGTTGTTTTCAGTGAGGGAATCGGCAGAGAACAAAAAACCACTCTGTGGTCGCTAGTAGACCATTCTTCGCCGACTTGCGTCGTGATGGGTATGATACTGTGGCAAAATATCAGATCCAGGATATTGTTACCGCGTGTAGGTTGTGTGACATACTGCGTCCATCCATACAAATCTATGGCAGTAATTATGTCGTCGTGTCGTTGTGGGCCGCTGCTTGTCTTCCAGTTGATGTGTGGCAGATTAAAATCTTCCGCAATCACTTTATAATCAGCATCTAAGGTTGAGGCTCGTGCAAATAGACTTCACAGTGCTGTGTCTGTTTCTGGACGTGAGCAGGGTGCTCTGTACACACAGCCTACAAGCATCTTATAATTAGTGCCACATACCATGAGGCAAAGTGAGTCAGGGACTGTGCTTAATTTTAGTACTTCTACTTTTGTCACCAGGGCGTGACTATGAATGTATATTATGCATCCTTCCCCCTTTGATTGTCTCGGCTAGTGCGATGCAAGGAATAACCATCTATGTTTATGTCAGCATCCAGTACTGAAGAGGGGCACCATGTTTCAGTTACCAATATAGCTGATGGTTTAGTGATAAGAACTGTTGTTCTGAGGTCTGACATTTTGTTAAGTACCGAACGAGCATTGATGAGCACAATCGTAAAAAGGTCTGTGTTCACGTAGGTTAAGAAGTCTTTGCTGAAGGGGTTGAGATTATAATTATGGGTATAGCTTGAACTGCATTTCAGGGGTCTCTGGCCATTACTTAGTTGAGATGTTAGTGGATACATACTCAGTGTTTGTTCCGTGAGATCAGTGTTCTGAGCGTCTCTGACATCCCTGTGGTAATCACCTAAGACGCTTATGTTAAACGGATATGAGATGGTAGCTACGTTTTTCCTTAGTGGTGATAGGGATTGGGAGCATTCACGAGCGGCATGAGTTGTTGGTTTAGGTAGGGTGGTAGAGGTGGCGGACAAGAGTGAAAAGGGTTGTGTGATGTCATCTGAGGATACGCCAAAAATGGATATAAGTGAGCATATGTAACATTTGATTCACAATAGTTTGACAATATGTTATGAGTTCTAGGCATATAGTCGTAAGCAGAAACGAATGCTTTAGGGAATTGTCTCGGTTGTAGATTTTCATGTCTATATGGCCACTTATATTGGTGGTGCGGATATTTTCCATGGTTGTGGTGAGCCATACTACTGTTCATTTGGAACTGCGATGGAATAAGTGGTAATGGGTGGCTTCTTTGTGCAGTAATGTCTTGGGCCAATAGTATTGGTACTCTGGCATTGTAGAGTGTGTCACTCCAATTTTTTCAGAGTATTTGTATGGATTAACGTGAGGATGGGAGGAGAGAAATTGTTTATTACCACACTGAGTATTAATTTTTATTTTAGATGGCAGAGGCTTAGTTTGCCTAATATTTTGGGGTTTGTCGTTATTTTTATTATCTAACGTATTAAGGTTCCGACTATTTTGGGTCTTATTAGTGCTGTTGGTTTGAGGTTTGTTGCCTGATTCTAAGAGAGAGAATCTATTTTCAGTGCGTAGGTACTCATTACTATCGTTATGCCAATGTTTGAGTTCCTTTATTGTCTTTGCAGTGCGGCGATGCTTTGCAGTGTATAACGTTTCCTCGCACAGCACTTTAGCATGAGGATCGGTGGTATTGTTCAGGGGAGTAATGTCTAAATCGATAAGGTCGGCAGCTATTTCCGTTTTCAATACCATAGTGTGCTGGCTTACACAGGGCGAGCTGGTCAGTTCATTTAAATCATGTGGCCCTCCAGTTTTAAGTTTAGTCGGTGTGGTTGCAAGTTCCGATGGCATATTACGTTCACCACAGGTTACTGTAGGACTAGCTTTGCTGGGATTGTTCTGATTTGCTAGTTCATGTTTAGGTTCGTTTAGATTGTGAGCTGTAGCGTCGTGCCTGCTACGAGTTCTGCGTTGTAGTGGTGTTTTATCAGCAGCTATTAGTACATTCTTGTACTCACTGCCAGTTCTTATACGGCTCATTGACTTGATAAATTTCTCACAATCCTGTGTGTATTTAAAGTAAAAAAGGATTGGGCAGCTACTTTGCCAGTCTTTTTTTCTTAGTCGTTTGCACTCACAAAGCACTTGGAACATGCCTGAGGACTTTAAGATAGTTGTCTTTACCTTATTTAGAGGAGAATCCTCAGGGATGTTGTAAACTATTGCCTTATGGAGCGAACTAATACGCTTCACAACTTCGGTCGAAATGAAATCTAGGAAGATTTCAGCTTGCTTAACTTTTTCTATGTCAGTGTTATTATGTTTACCAAATAGGTATGATATTGGGGCTAGATCTTGTAGGACATTCTGCAACTTGGTTAGTGCTAACTTAATGTCATTCACTTCCATTTTATAAGAAGCAATATCAGTATTCTGATCGGCAATGTTGACTACCCTAACAAGCGGTATGCAACTGTCAGCTAGTTGCTGATTGGTGATAGGCGTCTCATTGGCAGATGCTTCAGAGTGTGCAGGGGAAGGGCTATTAAATATTGGTCTTTTTGTTTTGCTACAATTTGTTTGTTTGTCTGACGGATTAGGAAGAGAAAAACTGGTAGAGGAAATGTCGCTCGGTTTAGGAGAACTAGCATTAGGCTTTGAACGTTTTGCCTTAACTCGTGCCATTTTGTTATATTTAGATATTAAGATACTATAAGGCTGTATGTAAAGTTAGGTATTACTGCTGGAGTACTACAAATAATACAACGAAGTGAGAGATGTGCGAGATAACTCGGAAAGAAGCCAAACAGTTAAATCGCGTGGAAAAACGTTACCGTTTTCGAAGTTCGCGGTCAGTTATTTCAGGGTAGTTGAGGAGGTTACATAGACCTTCACCTGAAAGGTAGTTTTGAAGTAATGTTTTGAACGCGGCTAACGACTTGCTGCAACGAGTGTGCTTGCGAAGTTTGTTCTATAGTGTCGCATATCTCACTGTGATAAAGTTCTGGCGTAGCTGTGTGCGACATCGCTGGATAGTAATAGTGTTTTCCTTATTACGCAGGTTATGTGTAGAGGGTGGGCTGTGATGCCGACGCGTAAGTTGCGCCACTAATAAGGCGATACATTGGAGTAAGGTTTAGTTTCAAGCGTCGGAACCAAAGGGGTTCTAGCTTTAGTTTATCGCATCGTTGTTGATAAATTTGTGCGCTGTAGTCACCTATGAAGCTCTTAGTAAATGTTCTTTGAATTCGCTCGATTTTCATCAAACCTATTCGTCTACAGTTACTGTAGAGTAGACAACCATATTCTAATATTGGACGAACACACTTTGTGTATAGTAATATTTTTGAGTTTAAATTGCGAAAATTCTCTGTCATAAATCCAGTTAGCCGCCTTGCTTTGAAAGTTTGAAATGCAACATGCAGTGAGAAGTTAATGCTATCAATATATCTGAGCCCCAAATCTTGAGCGACGCTTAGAGGTTTTATTTGCGTTTTGCATAGGTGGAGACTGAGGTTCCGTCTACGACCAGTGAAAATGTATCTACTTTTGTGCACGTTTAGGGGGAGATGCCATATTTTGGTCCATTCTGATAAGTTATCAATTTCATTTTGTATTATTTTAGTAATAGTGTTTTTATTTGTAGTGGGTGGGAATAAATAGGCAACCTTTAAGTCATCTGCAAAGAGGAAGATTTTACCATGCACAAATTTCTGGCACACATCGTTGATGAAGAGAAGAAAGAGTAATGGTCCAATTACGCTTCCTTGTACAACTCCGCTGGATACATTTACTGGCTTTGAGTAGCTAGAACCGAACCTTACAATTTGGCAGCGCCATGTGGGGAATGATTTAAACCAACTTAGTAGTGGGTTTCGCATGCCATAAGAGTGTAGTTTTGAGAGGAGAAGGTTGTGGGGGGAACACTGTCAAATGCCTTACTGAAGTCAAAATAAAGTACGATAATTAAAAAACCTTTGTCTCTTCTAAGTGTTGTATAATCAAAAAATTCCAAGTGAGATGTAGCACAAGAGCGATTTTCCATGAACCCATGTTGAGATGGATTGACCAGGTTTTGTGAAAGTAAGAATGATGACAGTGTTTTTTTGGATGACTTTCTCCATGATTCTGAACAGCACGGATGTCGTACTAATTGGCCTGTAGTTTTCTATAACGTTGCGTTATCCACATTGAATCGCGGAGTTATGAACGATGTTTTCCATATGACTGGATAATGCCCCTTCACCATAGATAGATTAAAATGTTCCAGGCCGAGAAGTGGTAAATCTCTTTCACCATATTTCATGAGGGAAGCTGGAATGCCATCAGGCCCATTATCATTAGATTTTTTTTAGCATGGCTATGGCTCTCTTTATATTTGTGCTGGTAAATTCAACTGTAGAGAGACGCTTGGATGTCATCATGGATATGGGGTTCGCAGTGGCTCCAGGTTCTGTGGAGCAGCATGCGGAGAAGTAGTTACTAAATTGTTCGCTTATAGTAGCTGGGTCGTCTTCAATACTGTCCCTTGTGATGAATAGTGCGCGAAGTTCATTAGATTTTAGATCAAGGAGAGATTCGAATAGCTTGATCATTGAGGAAATTTAGTTGGTACCGTTCAATGCTTTGGTTTCCATATTGAGTAAGTATTTGTGCTGGGCATTGTCGAGATTTTCGACTATTTTGAATACATTATATAATGCGGTTATGTCATGATGCTTGTAGTATCGAAGCCTCGGGTGCCTCAATTTTCTCCTAAAGCATTTCGGGATATGTGGACGTGCATTGTTAACATCAGACACTCGTTCTACGTATGCGGCTATGCAGTCTAAGCAACTGATCAGATTGCTGTAGAGGACTGAGATGGCTGTGTCAATATTTCTAGTAGTGAGATAAGAATCCCATTCTATGCATCGAATGAGTGCCTCGATATGCTTCCACGTTTCATTGGTGTACCTTCGATATTTGTATCTTTTAGGTCTGTTCGGGTTGAGATTATTTGTGGGTTGGTAATTAAATGTGTTTATTACAACTTCATGGTCGCTATTGTGAAATTCACAGCTGACGTTAACTGAGGTTGGGTTAAAGTTGATAGTAAAAAGGAGGTCAAGGGCTTCGTTTCTTCTAGTTAAGATTTGGACCTGTTGTGTCCAACCACTGAATTCTATCATCTCTATTAATTTTGAGAATCGTTGTGAAGTGTGTGGCGACTTCCAGTCGATGTTCGGTAAATTAATGTCTCCACCGATTATTTTGGATACGTGGGGTTGCTGTGAGGCCAAGGAGAACATAGTGCTTAGATTTTTGTCGTAGGTGCTGTCTGCGTTGGGTCTATATATACATCCTACAAATAGGTACTTTTGATAGCCACAGGAAATACTTACCCATGTGGAATCCCCTGTCTCACTTATTTGTACATTACCTAACATACAGGTCTTTAGGTGGGAACGCGTGTAGAATATGGTACCACCTCCACTAGTGTTGTGCGTATCATTTCAGAAGAGAGTATACTTATCGATATTTATTGCGTCGTCTGATATAGTTGATTTACACCACGTTTCGGTAATCAATACCATACTTGGGTTAGTAATGATCATAATGGATTTGAGATAGTTGATTTTGTGTATAAGTGACCTAGCGTTAATTGAGACGACGAGCAACTGTGACCTTTTGTGATGTGTAAGGTCCTGCAATAGAGCACGTGTTTTGAACGAGTTCGGTGTCAAAGCATTAATTGAGATGAATGACTTTGAACTATCGTCGCGTTGGGTACCTGATGTTTTAATCGATACGGCCAGCCGGTTCTTTGATAGGTTGGCTGGTGTTTGTGTCTACGAGTGGATCTTTGATAGTGTCTTGAGTTGTCTCATCTGTCAAAGTTGCGTCTGGAGTAGTAAGGTGGTTGCAAGCAGTGGAAGCAGTTTTATAATATTTGTAGTGAGTCCTAGTGTGGATGAGGTTGCCGGTTGGGGAACCGGCGTGATTGCAAAAGGGATGGTTCTGTTTTATACGGTTTCTTTGGCCGGCTGAACGGATTTCAGGTATGTGTGGAGCAGGCCCAAGAATGCCCTCACACCTGCGAGGACAGTTAATCGATGTTGTGTAGTCGAATTTATGCATATTTTGTGGTATAGAGGTTTTTCTGGAGGGTGCGTTTCCTTTACTTTTCCGTGGATGTTGTGTTGATATTTGGGAAGCCTGTGGCTTTCCATTTATTGTTTGCTCTTCAGACTGAATAAAGTATTCGATACTAAAATCGTCGTCAGATGTCTGGTTTTGTGACTTATTATAAGTGTTGTCATAGATAACTACGCTGTATTTCGTTGCGATAGAACCACCAAAAGAGGTGGAGGTTGTTTGGCATACGTATCAAAGACTATAAAGGTGGAAAATATCGATGATGAAGTCCTCAACACAGTACCTGACTCGATATGGCTAAAAGTACATGTAAATAACTACCAATTACTACTAGGTTGCATTTATAGGGCTCCAAACACTCCCAAATTAGTAGACGCCTCAATAATTGCATCATTCGGGCATGCTGCTACCCTCAGCCTCGACCATAAAATGATCTGTGGAGACTTCAATCTCCCAGGTGTCGATTAACGCACATTTTCTGGCCCGACATTATATGAGATTATAGTTAAATATATCAATATAGACGGCTGGAAACAACATGTGCATTTACCCACAAGAAACAACAACACCCTCGACTTGATATTCTGTCATAATATAACGCCGATATCCATAGAATATGGCTTAAAACTCCACAACGGTGACCACAACACAGTCCTATGCACTCTACCATTTCTTGTGAAAGGTAGCGAGCATAGGACGACCTGTAAGCGTTTTCAGTATCAGGACTTTGTCCATGCTGACTGGAGCATCTTTCAAAATCGGGTTAGATGCTCTGAATGGGCCAAATTCTTTGCTAGTGGCAGCATTGCTGAAACACTAGAAATATTCTACCGTACGATAAAGCCCTTAATTGACACCATAGTGCCAACAAAGATGGGCTACAAAGCAATATCCCCTTACATCAACACTCGAGCTAAGGCCAAACTGCGTAAACTAAGGAAAAGGTACTTCATCTCAAATGACTTCACTGCTGTGAATCAAATACACTGTTTGCTAGAACAAGTAAGATGTAAACATGAAACTCGTCTGAAAGATGAGGAATGTATAGCACTCAATGGCACATCTAAGTCCCTAAACCTGTGCCATCTATTAGAAAAACGCTTAAATAAAACTGAAGATTATAGTATTCACTCAATACTGCAAAATGGGGTAACCTACGATGACCCACGAGTTATATACGAACTTCTCAGCGAAAGGTTTGCGAATAACGAAAACACAATTCAAACGCCGGACATCAGTGTAGATAGGATATGCAACACAACGCTAAGTACTATACTATTTAGCTTAAAAAATATCAATGAAGCTATAAAGACGCTTAAGCCTAATAATAGCTCAGGGACCGATAATATCCCATCAATCTTCTATAAGCATGCTGGACCAGACATACCTATTCTCCTTCTTAAAATGTTCACACTCTCACTAGAAGTTGAAACTTATCCTGAAATCTGGAAATCCACCTACGTACTCCCTAAACATAAGACAGGCGCAAAGAACCTGGTCCAAAACTATCGACCAATTAATATCACGCCAGTGATGTCACGAGTAATGGAGAAGGTAGTCAAAGATCAAACATCTGACTACCTACTAAATGGAGGCTTAATTAGTGCATCCCAGCATGGCTTTCTCCAAAGGAGGTCATGCGCCACATGCCTCATTGATTTCTTTGACGAGATTACTCGAAACCGTGACCAGAAAAAGTTAGTGAAAATACTATAATTAGGGGAGTTTGTAGAGATAGTTAACTGTTTAATTCAATTTTGATATCACGAATTGATCTGAATCAGACAACCATTGATCACCTGGAAGTACTGGACAGCTGTTTCGTCCTAGTATGAGACTCCTCAGCAGTGCGCATCCACGACCCCGTCGGGGATCGAACCCAGGACCTTCTGGCTCCGCGGCGAACGCTTTACCATTGGACCACTAAGTCGGCTCCCAACGGTTGATATTTCCAATTCAGCCAATTCATGATAGATTGCGCGACCTCCTCTATGCCATTGGTGAGTTACTGCCTCACACCTGACACGCGCAATCTATCATGAAATGGCTGAATTGGAAATATCAACCGTTGGGAGCCGACTTAGTGGTCCAATGGTAAAGCGTTCGCCGCGGAGCCAGAAGGTCCTGGGTTCGATCCCCGACGGGGTCGTGGATGCGCTCTGCTGAGGAGTCCCATACTAGGACGAAACAGCTGTCCAGTGCTTCCAGGTGATCAATGGTTGTCTGATATTTCTATACTTTGACATACAAAAAGCTTTTGACAGGGTACCACACAATCTCCTCATCTGCAAACTGCAGTCCATAGGAATCGCTAATCCGCTCCTAGGGTGGTTCAACTCATTTCTCACAAACCGATATCAGATAACGAAGGTAGGCACTGTATCGTCAACACCACGACTTATAACCAGCGGGGTTGTGCAAGGTAGTGTTCTAGGGCCCTTACTCTTCATTATATATATCAATAGCATATGCAGGTGCTTTATAACAGGAAAGCCATATCTCTACCAAAACTATCGACCAATTAATATCACGCCAGTGATGTCACGAGTAATGGAGAAGGTAGGTCAAAGATCAAACATCTGACTACCTACTAAATGGAGGCTTCATAGTGCATCCCAGCATGGCTTCTCCAAAGGAGTCATGCGCCACATGCCTCATTGATGTTCTTTGACGAGATTACTCGAAACCGTGACCAAGAAAAGTTAGTGAAAATACTATAATTAGGGGAGTTTGTAGAGATAGTTAACTGTTTAATTCAATTTTGATATCACGAATTGATCTGAATCAGACAACCATTGATCACCTGGAAGTACTGGACAGCTGTTTCGTCCTAGTATGAGACTCCTCAGCAGTGCGCATCCACGACCCCGTCGGGGATCGAACCCAGGACCTTCTGGCTCCGCGGCGAACGCTTTACCATTGGACCACTAAGTCGGCTCCCAACGGTTGATATTTCCAATTCAGCCAATTCATGATAGATTGCGCGACCTCCTCTATGCCATTGGTGAGTTACTGCCTCACACCTGACACGCGCAATCTATCATGAAATGGCTGAATTGGAAATATCAACCGTTGGGAGCCGACTTAGTGGTCCAATGGTAAAGCGTTCGCCGCGGAGCCAGAAGGTCCTGGGTTCGATCCCCGACGGGGTCGTGGATGCGCTCTGCTGAGGAGTCCCATACTAGGACGAAACAGCTGTCCAGTGCTTCCAGGTGATCAATGGTTGTCTGATATTTCTATACTTTGACATACAAAAAGCTTTTGACAGGGTACCACACAATCTCCTCATCTGCAAACTGCAGTCCATAGGAATCGCTAATCCGCTCCTAGGGTGGTTCAACTCATTTCTCACAAACCGATATCAGATAACGAAGGTAGGCACTGTATCGTCAACACCACGACTTATAACCAGCGGGGTTGTGCAAGGTAGTGTTCTAGGGCCCTTACTCTTCATTATATATATCAATAGCATATGCAGGTGCTTTATAACAGGAAAGCCATATCTCTATGCCGACGACTTGAAAGTAGTCTATAAGACTGACAAAAATGATGTGGCACATTGCATCAAAAATATGCAGGACGAGCTAAACAAACTAAGTAAATGGTGCTCCGAATGTGGTGTCTGGAATTCAATACTGAGAAATGTGGGTGGATGTGCGTGGAGGACCCAAAACTTGAAGTTCAATTTGGTCTTAGCAACCACAAACTCCCTAAACATAATACGTCAACCGACCTAGGCATACAATATTCCCACAACATTAACTTCTCTGAGCACATTTCTGCAAAACTGTCTAAATCACGACGGCTCCTAGGCTTCATTCTAAGAAACTTTCATCAAAATCAGTCAAGACTCAGTCTGTACAAAATATGTGTAAGACCTACACTTGAGTACTGTTCCTTCCTATTTAGCGATGTACGAACAAGTGACAGAATCGGAGTAGAGAATGTGCAACGCTACTTAACACGGCAGATGATTAAAGGTAATTCTAAAATAGACTACAAAACTAGATGTCACATGCTCGGACTTGGACCTCTATGGAAAAGAAGACTGAGAACAAACTTAATTCTTTTTTATAAACTGCTGCATGATATGACCAACACCTCAATTAATATTGCATACCATACCTACACTCGGGACTATTATCTGAGAAATAAGATCTCTCAAATTAAAATTGAAATTTACAAAACAAAAGCTCGCGCAAACTTTTATTTGATTAGGTGTGGTCAAATATGGAACAAACTGCCAGCAGCAGTACGCATGGCAGATAATCTTCCAGTATTTTGCAAGCTACTTAATACAGCTCTCAGAGATATTAGCTTCTTGGTTGATGAAGGGACGTATTCAGACACACTAGAAGTAATAGGCTTCCTTAAGTCAGCAAAGAGCTCGAAAGCAGTGACCACAAAATGGTTCTATGCGCTCTTCCTTTTGATTTTAGACACTCTAGTATTCATAAATTACAAAAAACTAGACAATATCGAAATTATAAAAATATTGACTGGAATCTTCTGCACACCCTTCTAAGTTGTTCTGACTGGGAAAATTTTTTCTTGTCTAGTAGTCTTACAGATGCACTAGATATTTTTTATCAAATTAATAACTCATGTTTAGATACGATTGCACCTATCAAACTAAGCAATATAATTAAATCAAATGATTTGTATATACCACTTCATTACCGTAAGAAGCTAAGACGTTTACAGAAGAGTTATCATAAGTCAAATGACTTCTCAGCCCTTATGGAAATTACCATGACCTTTAATCAAGTAAAAGAAGTCCACAGGTTAAAGGCGATCAACGAAGTATTATCAGCAATGCACAGTAGCTCCAAGGTACAAAACTTGGTACGGCTGTTCAATAAACGTCTCAAACCTTCTCGGAATCGTGATACCCCCTTCATTTTACGAGATGGATTAATGATTACCATCCATAATATCATAACCAACCTGTTCAGAGATTTCTTCGCTAATAGAGGTATACCCCAGGATGACAATGAGGTAGACATTATTAACTCAGCTACAAACCGTATGGAATCCGTTACCTTCACTTATGACAATATTTGTAAATCCATAAACTCACTTAGGACGTCAAGTAGCTATGGAGTAGATGGCATAGCATCCATTTACTTCAAACTCGGAGGACCTAATTTACCATTAATCCTATTGAAACTGTTTGACCTTTCATTAACAACAGGATCTTACCCTAATCAATGGAAAACCTCATACATATACCCTCGATATAAATCAGGTGACAGGACAAACCTGCATAACTATAGGCCTATAAATATCACCCCGGTTATCTCTAGAATAATGGAAAAAATAGTATGCGATCAAATGTCTGATTATTTACTCTCCGAAAAACTCATCTTTAATTCCCAACATGGTTTTCTAAAAACTAGGTCCTGTATGACTTGTCACTTTGAATTCTTTAATTTAGTTTTCACAAAACGAAGCCTTGGGCACCTAGTATTAGTATTATACTTAGACATATCTAAAGCCTTTGATATGGTTAACCACAAGCTTCTTGTAGGCAAACTCTCCTCTTATGGGATTAGGAATCCATTACTTGCATGGTTAAACTCTTTCCTCAGTAATAAACATCAAATAGTTAAAATTAATTCCACTCTTTCGAAGGCCGAACCCGTTACAAGTGGTGTTATACAAGGAAGTGTCTTAGGCCCATTGCTCTTTATAGCTTACATAAATGATATATGCAAATGCTTTAGCATGGGTAGACCCTTTTTATACGCAGATGATCTCAAAATAGTGTACTCATTCCCCCCTCAAGAATTTGCACACACATTCAGTGGAGTCACTACCGAGCTTAACAAGGTCGCAGTATGGTGCTCAAAATGGAAGTTGGATCTTAATGCTTCTAAGTGTGGTTGGATATGTTTTGGGGATAAGCGCCTCAATTTTGATCTCTCCATAAACGGCAGTAAGTTATCTAGGCTTCAGTCAGTAGTTGACTTAGGACTAAGGTACTCTTATAACCTGTCTTTTACAGAACAGGTCAATATGCAGACATCTAAGTCACATCGACTACTAGGTTGTATACTACGTAACTCTTATAGCAACGATTCTCGTATTCTGCTATATAAAGTTTGTGTCAGACCTTTGCTAGAATACTGCACCTTTATTCTCAGTAATGTTTCCATTAGGGATAAACTCAGACTGGAGTCTGTGCAACGTCGCTTTACTCTTCGTAGTTTCCATTAGGGATAACTCAGACTGGAGTCTGTGCAACGTCGCTTTACTCTTCGTATTCTTGAGGCTGATCGTGCTCTAGACTATAAAACTAGATGCACTAAGTTAGGACTAGATACCTTATGGAGGCGACGGCTAAAATTAAACCTAATCTTCTTTTATAAAATATTAAACAAATTAGCGTTTTCATCGCCTAATACAATCCAGCTCGAGGAACCCTCTTGCTATAACTTACGCAATCAAGCCTCGAAAATAAAAATATCGCAATCTAAATCTGCTCTTTATATGAATTATTTTACAAATAAATTCTCACGAATCTGGAACCATTTGCCTCAAGCCATTCGGGAAACAGATTCACTTCCCTTATTTGTACGGCATGTTAGTAACTTCATCTCTTCTGAAACCTCGTTAAAAATGTTCACACCAACTATTGTTTCTTACTCCACTAGCGAAATAATAGGGACTCTGAACGTGTGAGCACCACTCACCTGTCTTGGTCATATGATAGTATTCTTCCATTTTAATCAGCCTATAAGCATAAGTGGCATGTTGGAAGTATAATTACTAATCCTGCCCATTAGTTTTGTTAACCCCGGAATACCAGTGCTGTTGTTTTGTGTTCTTCCTTCTTTTGTCTTTCCTCTAGTTGCAGAAAATTATGTGCAAGATAAATATGGAACTTACTGGCACAAAACTATTGCCTTCTCCTCAACACCCAAGTTTCAAGTACCCTTGCTCCTATCTCGAGTCTGAACATGCACAGTGCTCCAATCTGTTAACCCTTAGCCGTTTTTTGGAACTGTAACGCATTGGTCAAGGAGCGCGGTACTTTGTCATATATGCACCATGCTACAACACATATAATTGGTGTCCTAATACTGTGAAATTTGTTGCAATTGGTTTGGTTCTCAATGCATATCTTTATACCTAGGAAAGTCCTGACACTAACACTTCGTCGAAATATTTGTATGTATGTAAACTTATATCATTCAGATCATGCCTGTAAACTGGCATGCTCTCATGTACAAACTGTTACTTGAGAATAAATTATTATTATTAATATCTGAAAAAGATTGGACATCAAAGACGCAACGTCACTACCTGTCTGAGTAAAATATATCAATAAACCACTAAACGTTCATCTACAATTCACTTGCTAGAAACAACGACTTACAATCATTCGGATCATGATCTTGGTCATCCTTATACCTGTGCACTTCACAAAAAATCTTCTTTCTCTTTTTTTCCTTTTCTTTTGAGATTTTACCCAAATATCAACCTTGCAGACTCCAATACCTCACGATGAATGTTCGCCGAACCCGGTATCTCGCCATTGAAGTGCGTCAGTAACCAGAACCTATAGATGATTATGTACAGGACAAACATGGCAGGATACTACTAGCTTTTCTTCAACACCCGAATTCCAAATACTCTTGGTTTCATCCCACATGTGATCCATTCTGCTAACTCAGCCAGTTTTCGGAATCGTAACGCACTGGTCAAGGAGCGCGCGTTTCTCTGTAGTATATGCTCCATGCCACAATACATATATTTAATGTCTTAGAACCGTAAACATTGTTGCAGTTGGTTTGGCTTTCAAATCAGCTGTTTGTGTGTTATGAATGTCTTTACAGTGACACTCTAAATATCTGTACGAACTAAAACTCATATCATTCTGATCATGCCTATAAACTGGCATGCTTTCATGTACACAATGAGAATAAATGCTATTTATTTATTTATTTATATGTCAGGGGGCAACTCATTGCTTATTGTTTCTAATGAATCCAAGTCAACTGCTTGGGTGAGTAACTGTGACCTTTTGTAAAGTGTGAGGTCCTGAAACAGATCACTTGTTTTGAACGAGTTGAGTGTAAAAACATTAAGTGAGATGAAAGACTTTGAACTATGGTCGGGTTGAGTGCCTGATGTCTCAATCGGTATGGCCAACCGGTTCATTGATAAGTTGGCTAATGTTTGTATCCCTAAGTGGGTCTTTGGTAAAGTGTATTTGGTTGTCTCGTCTGTCAAAGTTGTGTCTCGGGTAGTAAGGTGGTTGAAAGGATTGAAAGCAGTTTTGTTATGTTTGTCCTGAATCCTGGGTGAGGTTGCCGTGATAATAAAACATGGTTCTGTTTCATGCGGATTCTTTGGTCGGTTAAACAGATATCACATGTATTTGGGGCAGGCCCTAAAATGCCTTCAGATCTGCGAGGATATTTAATCAATGATGTATAGTTGAATTTCTGTAGGTTTTGTGATACATGATTTTTTTGAGGGTGCGTTCCTATTACTTTTCCTTCAGTTTTGTGATAATATTTGGGGGACCTGTGGCTTTCTATTTATTGTTTACCCATCAGGCTGAATAGAATATTCGATACTGAAATCATCGTTAGATGTCTAGATTTGTGGCAGTATAAATGTTGTAGCCTATGTCTGGTGGGGGCAACTCATTGCTTATTGTTTCTGCTGAATCCAAGTCAATAACGCCGATACTAGGAGTATTGTTGCTATCCCCCTCTATCGTTTTTACAGTATTCCTACTTCTAATGAATACATCCGATGTTTTGGGGGGAAGTGGTATTATAATCTTCTTGTCAAATAAATTTTTTGGGCTGTCGATGTTAGATTTGGAGTGGCGCTTAAATAAAAGAGGTTTTTTGCCGAACTTGACCGACATACGCTGACAGGGGGTCTTATCTGGTACTAGCTTTATATTTTTGTACAGAGGGTCCTGTCTAATCATACTGAATGAGTTTAGAAAGACTTGAGCCTCCGTTGGTGTATTGAATCCGAATATTACCGGTGTACATAGGCCATGGGGGCCTTTGTTAAGTCTTGCACATGAGCATGGCACATCGGTCATATTGCTAGCCTCAAGGAGTCTTATTTTCATAGTTTGTAGAGGACAGGCATCAAAAACATTTAATATTATAAAATTGTTAAAGAGTTTGGTGCGTACAAAATTTCTGAGGCTACGGAGTCGATGATTCTGTTTATTACATTTAGATGATATGATGTTTCAGTATTATCAGGATTTATGAGGCATTTGAGAGGGCTGAGAATCTTAAGGTTGTCATGAAGGCCTTTCAAGTCATCACTGTGCCTGCAATGACCTGCATCTTGTCTTATCAGAAAAGACCTCATCAGGTCTTTAACGATGACTATGGGAACATGTTTGTTAGGTTTAAGTTGACTTACATCGCATGGGACTCTGGATTTTTCCAGTAGTGAATCGGTGGGGGTATAGGGTTGAGGCCTTTTTCTAAGTTTTTTTTAATAATTATTAATTATTAAATTATATATTCTGAAATTAAGTACAAATTTCATGCCAGTTTACAGGCATGGTTATTATGATACAGATAGGTTAACTCTTGTACAATGGAACACAAAGTTTTTCCGAAATGAGTCTGTGACTAATAATACCATTTACAAGACAAGCTGGAAGATACTTTTCATTCCTGAGTGTTCAGGGATGTATTAGTAGAGAACATTTATTAATATATGTAATCACTTCAAAAAAAGGAGTGTCGAAAATGCGACACAAAGAAGATTTAGATACTACACGGTTGTTTGAAATAGTCAATTGTGGCTTCAAGTACGAACATGACCTTGTGTGTGAGATAGCACCTTGCAGGTGGACGGTGGAGATTGGAGGCACAACGTTAAGGTATCATAAGTAGATCACCAAGATGCAATTTCCTTTTCAGCGTGGATTCTGGGTGACATTTTCAAGGTGACACAATAGTTGGGAACTGAAAAGATAAAGAAAAGGAACAAGCAACAGGGCGAGAGGACACAACCAATGAAGTACATCTGATTCCAGTGAGACCTAAAGTGTACATATTGGATTAACTAAATCTCATTTGTTATTCGACTTTTTTATTCTGGGATCGTCGACTGATTTTAGAGATAACTATGGTGAATTTTAGATCTACTTTATCCTATAAGATAAAGTATGGGGAAATAAAGGCATATTGCATCACCCCTAAGAAATGCATAAACATTACGAGATTCCAATGCACTCTCTGCTAGGCAGGAAAACGTTCTATTGCCTGTAGGTGAATAATCAAGGAGCTTCTAAAGTCTACAAGAAACTTTTTTTGATAGTAGTGTTGTAGTGACGATGTGTTAAGTGTTCGATTACTGTACGTTAACGACGAATATCAACTTGACTTTTCTGTGTGTAAGCATTGAACTGTTATCAGAACATTATACATTGTTTGGGTGTTGCATTTATATTTTTATTGAACACATTGATTTAACTTGTTACAATTTTGATTTTTAACTTTCGACCTCACGTTTGATAGTTGCTTCGTTAATAAATATTCCGCCTAATCTTCATTCTGACTTTTGATATACGTCGATGGTGTCGATGTTAGGCAAGCTACCACCCAGCATACAACAGATTTTAGCTGTTGAGGATAGTACCGCCAGCATGGATGAACTCACGATGATAGCAGATCGCATATATGAACGCACTTATTGCCAAGCTGTAGAAACTATCGACAAGCCACCCATTATGGACAGATGTGACGCGTTGGAAAAAAACCGATGCATTATGTAAAGAAATAAGTTCGATTGGGGTGCGACACGATTTACCTCGTCGGCGGCGAAGTAAATCTTTAGGTAGACGCCGGTATTCCCCAGTTAGAGCTGATGCGACTAGTATTTGCTAATATCATCGCAAATTTGGTAACAGAGCCAGACAGTGCATTTCACCATGCAGTCACTTCAAGCATTCCAGAAAACGGCAGAGCCAGTGGTCTGTGACGGCCGCTACCACGGGCAAAGTTGTTCCAGACAGCCGTTTATTCTACGTGACGGACAGAGACACAGGTACACTATTTTTGGTGGATACCAGAGCAAAAGTTAGCGTGGTACCGCTTACAGACTCGGAAAAGAAAAACATAAACCCTAACGTTGTTTTACGTGCAGCTAACACGTCAGCAATTAGAACATATGGGCATCGACATATAGAGCTTAACCTTGGGTTGGATACCCCTTTTAAATGGGATTTTATCATTGCAGAAGTTATGGCTCCAATCATTGGCATTGATTTCTTGCAGCATTACAACTTACTGGTTGATGTGAGGCGACATAAGTTACTCAGTGTTGGTCATAACGTTTTTATCAAACGAATAGTTACCGATTTCCCATCTCTATCCCTAGTGGTGGCACAGCAGACTCCAACCTGTCCTTATTCGGCTCTACTAAGAAAATTTCCTGAGTTACTAGGCGCGGCATATGATAATAAGGAGGTGAAGCATGATATAGTGCACCACATAGACACAACAGGACCACCGGTCCACTTTCGACCACGACGACTAGATCCTAGGCGCCTATCGATTGATAAGGCAGAGTTTGATAAGCTACTTCAGTTAGGTGTCATGCGTTCTTCAAACAGTGCGTGGGCGCCCCCACTACACATGGTTCCAAAAAGTACGGGGAGATGCGACCTTGCGGCGACTATCGTGCTTTGAACAAGCAAACTATTGCCGATAGATATCCGATCCCCCATATACAGGATTTCCCTAATAACGTTTCTGGTACTACGAGTTTTACTAAGATTGATCTAGTTCGAGCCTATTATCAGATTCCAGTAGCACCTGTTGATATCTGCAAGACGGCGATTACAACACCCTTTGGGCTGTACGAATTCCTTCGCATGCCCTTCGGGCTTACTAATGCAGCACAAACCTTTCAACGGTTCATTGATACAGTGCTTCACGGACTAAATTTTGTGTATGCATATACTAACGATTTACTAGTAGCTAGTTCTACTGCAGATTAACACTTACAGCACTTGCGACAGCTTTTCCAAAGATTAAGTGTATATGGAATAGTTGTTAATCCTGAAAAGTGTAAATTCGGCAAAAGCTCACTTTAGTTCCTGGGACACGTGGTGAACTCTCATGGGATTACACCCATTCCGGCAAACGTAGGAGTTATTGATAATTACCTTGTACCGGAATCCTTTAAAAAGCTTCGCCAATTACTTGGCTTGGTAAATTACTATCGACGTTTCATACCACATTGTGCACAAGTAGCTCAGCCATTGGCTGACCTATTATGAGGACACTCCAGGTCGTTCATTATGACGGAGTCAGCTATTAAAGCTTTCGAGCAGTTGAAAGGCATTTTAAGTTCTGCAACGCTATTAGCAAGACGGAATCACAATGCTTCCTTAGCCCTTAGTACTGACGCATCATACGTAGCAGTAGGAGCTGTACTTCAACAACATGTTGACGGTCAGTGGCAACCCTTATCATTTTTCTCCAAAAGGTTAAACGACACTCAGACGCGTTACAGTACTTTCGGCCGTGAACTTTTAGCCATGTATTTTGCTATTAAACATTTCAGATATATGTTAGGAGGTTCTACATTTACAAATTTTACAGATCACAAACCGTTAACAAAAGCCCTTACAACAAATCATGATAGATATACCCCGCGAGAAATCCGACACCTCGAATTTATTTCGCAATTCACATCCGATATTCAGTATATCAAATGCAAGGAAAATGAGGTTGCAGATGCTGTTTCCAGAGTATCGTCAATCACCTTTAAACCCGCTAATATAGATTGCAATAGGTTATCACAGTTACAGCAAAGTGATGATGAATTAGCTCGACTATGATCTTCCAGTACAACATCCTTAATTTTCGAAGAAATACTGATTGATAATGTGAAAATAGTTTGTGATGCCTCAACGGGCAGATGTAGACCATACATACCACATCTCAGACGTAGCATCTTTGAGAGCATGCACAATATATCTCACCCAGGTGTAAAGTCTACAACAAATATGATTAGGGAGCGTTTCATATGGCCAAACTTGAGTCGCGATGTACGCAGGTTAACTCAATCGTGTAATGCATGTCAATCAGTCAAAATTCAGCGACATACAAGCTCAGCACTCGGTCTTTTTCAGCATCCTGACTCTCGATTTGAGCACATTCACATCGAAGTAGTCGGGCCGTTACCTCCCTCTAACGGATTCAGCTTTATTTTTACATGTATTGATAGATTTACTCGTTGGCCAGTAGCTGTCCCGATGAAAGAAAGCTCTGCAGAATCGATTGCTAGAGCATTGGTAGAAGGCTGGATTTCTAATTTTGGCATTCCAGCGATCATCACAACAGATAGAGGAGCTCAGTTTGAAAGTTCATTATTTCAGCAACTTACTGAACTGCTAGGAGTAAAGACAATCCGTACCACAGCTTATCATCCGATGTCTAATGGTATGGTGGAACGCTTACATCGCCAGCTGAAGAATGCTCTCTCAGCTACCATGGCTAGTAACGACTGGGCAACTAAACTCCCTATTATCATGCTAGGTATACGAGCTACCATAAAGGAAGATACCGGTTGTTCTGCATCGGAGTTGGTTTATTGAACTACTTCGAGATTACCAGGTGAAATCACTTCCATTACTAAAGTCCCAAGTGATCAAAGCAACTACGTGCATCGCCTTGGACGGCACATGAAGGAGTTAAAATTGCCGTTGCCGAGGAAACAACAAAAACCGGTATACATACCAAAGCGCCTATCTGGTGCCACGCATGTTTTCGTCAGACGAAACGGAGCGCAGAAACCTCTACAACTAGCCTACGATGGCCCCTATGAAGTCTTAAAAGAAGCGGATAAAGTTATTATTGTCGACAAGCATGGGAAACCAGATGCTGTCAGTATCGACAGAGTTAAGCCAGCATTTTCTGACGATGATATTCCCAGTCCAAGTAATTCACCGGTTTTGTAACCCGACATACCGTCCAACTTTCAACCTTCACGATGACCAGAAACGCCAAGAAAATCAGCTTTAGCTACTCCCCGTATTACAAGATCGGGTAAACATATACATTGGCCTAAACACCTTGTCGATATTATTATTTGTTAAATCATCTCTTTCCTTATTGTATTACATATATTACGCATATAATTCTGCACTCTGCATTGACCTATACTCAAATGTTATATTTTGTAAGAGATACTTAGTTATATATATACATTTTGTGAATACGCTATTTTCTTCACATAACTACATTTTCCTTATTCCTTGATTTTATCCCTACATACGTGTTTCGTCATATTAAGACTACATCAAGTGTTTTGTAAAACGTTTTTCTTTTACGTTATGCACGTATGTTTGTCAGTTTATTCATAAACCAATACTTGTGGTACCATTGCTGCTTACTGAATATAGGTATTATTTATATACTACTAATATTATAATCATTTTTATTTGCCATAGGCTTGAACTGTATTTGCTATCATATTTAAACTATATAATATTAATGGTTCGTTTTACATCTTTCACCCGCATGTTCATTCTTATCACAGTAATTTCTTGTAACGTTTATATCAGTGGCATTGTAATTATTCAATTCTGTCTTCATAATTCACTCTTTTACTGTAAAGTCGAATACAAATATCATTAATAACTTAATATTCGTATTCTAGGAGGGGGATAATGTAGTGACAATGTGTTAAGTGTTCGATTACTGTACGTTAACGACGAATATCAACTTGACTTTTCTGTGTGTAAGCATTGAACTGTTATCAGAACATTATACATTGTTTGGGTGTTGCATTTATATTTTTATTGAACACATTGATTTAACTTGTTACAATTTTGATTTTTAACTTTCGACCTCACGTTTGACAGTTGCTTCGTTAATAAATATTCCGCCTAATCTTCATTCTGACTTTTGATATACGTCGATGATGTTTGTAGTTAGTCGATGTTAGTCATTGGCGTAACGAAGTTTAGTTATTGGAATATCGTACTCGAATGACAACCTTCTTTCAATAGCGACGATCATTAACTCTTGTCCGTCCATGCGACAGTGTTATAAGAAGAATTAAATGCCAGGAGGTTTATTGATAAACGTACCATAATCTATATAAGTTATGTTAAGTAAGTTACAGATACCGGCATTGTCTAAGTATAGGTTTATTGCCAGTCTAATCTCTGACAATGAGTCAGATTGTCGTATGCTTTCTGGTAACCAGTTCCAGAGGTTAGCATAAAGTGCATCAAAGAAGGAGGATTTCAGCTTTCTAGTGGCTCTCTGCACTCTTACCAGGGAGTTTTTGTTCCGCAAGTCATACTTATGTTTTGGAGCATATGTCAAGGCAGTACAATCTATTATAATTTCTTCATGAAGAATTTAATAAAGTATAGTAAGATTAAGTTTAATCTTCATGACCCATAAAGGGTCTAACTTCCAAGCACAGCATCTAGCATTATAGGGTCTACCAGGAGTTAGTAGTCTAGTAATATGCCGTTGAACTTTCTCTATTTTTTGCCGATCTACTGGACGCATGCAACTATAAATAATCGGGCAGTACTCAAGCAGAGGTCTAACACAGGTTTTATAAAGAATAACTTTGGATTCGTTAAGACGATAGTTACGATGAATCAAACTAATAAGTCTGCGAGCTTTAGAGACCTGTGATAAATAAATAAATAAGGTTTTTATTCTCAAGCATCATTGTGTACATGAGAGCATGCCAGTTTACAGGCATGATCTGAATGATATAAGTTTACATACATACAAATATTTCGACAAAGTGTTACTGTCAAAACTTTTATAACATATAAAGATATGCATTATGAACCATACCAATTGCAACAAATTTCACAGTATTAGGACACCAATTATATGTGTTGTAGCATGGTGCATATATGACAAAGTACCGCGCGCTACTGGACCAATACGTTACAGTTCCAAAAAACGGCTGAGGGTTAACAGATTGGATCACTGTGCATGTTCATATGCGAGATAGGACCAACGGTACTTGGAACTTGGGTGTTGAGGAGAAAGTAATAGTTATGTACCAGTAAGTTCCATACTTGTCTTGCACATAATTTTCTACAACTAGAGGAACGAAAAAAGAAAAAAGAACACAAAACAACAGCACTGGTATTCCGGGGTTAACAAAACTAATGGGCAGGATTAGTAATTATACTTCCGACATACCACTTATGCTTATAGGCTGATTAAAATGGAAGAATACTATCATATGACCAAGACAGGTGAGTGGTGCTCACACGTACAGATCTGAACATGTGGAGTAAGAAACAATAGTTGGTGTGAACATTTTTAACGAGGTTTCAGAAGAGATGAAGTTACTAACATGCCGTACAAATGAAGGAAGTGAATCTGTTTCCCGAATGGCTTGAGGCAAAAGTTTCCAGATTCGGTAGACATGACTTATACAGCCGAACCAATGAGGAACAAAGGAAGCGCTTCAAGGTCACGGCGGACACTTGAAGGCATCATGCTAACAACAGAGAGTGCTTGAGATCTTATTAGTGATAGAAATCTCGTTTTTCGTTTGCAAACTGTGGGACTGTTAAGAAAATGATTAAACTGTCAATGTGGCAAGGAAATGGCAGTTTTCTGGAAAACAAGGGACACGAGATGGCTGTTGATTACGTTGTACTGATTGCTGGTGCCAAAAGTCCCTCCAAAAGATTTTTTTGCTCGTTCCAGGCTAGAATTGAAACAAATCCTCGTTTTAATAAACGGATGGGTGATTGGCATTAAAGTAACGACAACGGCTTCACTAGCGGATGTTTCTGAAAAGACGGCAATTCAGTGGTATGAATATTGCCGTGAAATATGTAGCTGTCTGGTATATCGGATAGAGCATTAAACAAGGGACATTGTAAGAGGATTCGCGACAGATTGGCCGCTACACTTCTTCCTCTGGTAGAAAAATACATATTACCCGGAACAATAATATATAGTGACAGTTGGAAACCCTATCCGTACTATGGATCGCAAGGAAGGATGTTATGGAGCCGTCTAGATGAATAGTTATAAGGAATTCACCGTGATATTAAGTCTGAGAAATTCGGAAATAAATTACATAAGTTTTTAGAGGACATAAAAACAATATATCTTGCATAATTTATCAATTTCAACCATAAATAGTTTATTGCAAATGACGGATTTCTCATTGCATTTTAGATTATAGTTAAGTCTTGATATTATATGCATATAATTTGAGAGGATAAATATTTTGTAATTTACAAAAGATTCCTGTAGAGGGAGGCATACTACAAGGAGTCGTAGTTTAGAAGTCTTTAAGAAATCACTAGAATTTGGGAGAAATCGTCTGTTCTGATTTAGAGGGCTGTGATCGGTTCATTTCGATTAAGTCTTCCAAGGTCATTTGATAGTCGCTCAAGTTCGGCCGTAAAAGTCATGTCTACCCCAGATTCTCGAGAATTTATTTGTAAAGTAATTCATATAAAGAGCGGCTTTAGAATGCTCGGTGAAGGATAGACTTTTTGAATACCTTACTCCTAAATCACAGACGCCATTTAAATGACGAAATTCACGTTCGTTAAGGCGTAGGTTGATCTCAGGGTTAGATTCTCCGAAATATAGGTACCCTGACTCTTGTGAGTTAAGGGGAAGAAACCATTTATTACAGCATTCGCTTAGTTTATTGAGATCTCTCTGTATTATGTCGTTAACATTTCGACCTTCATCTGGGTTGAATGCATAGACAACCTTGAGGTCGTCCGCAAACATAAAGGTCTTACCCTCTTGAAAACAATGGTATATGTCATTAACATACATAATAAATAATAATGGTCCAATGACTGAACCCTGGAAGACACCACTAGTGATATTTTGAGAATGTGAGAGATATCGGCCTAGTTTCACTAACTGAATGCGATCTTTCAAAAACGAAGCTAACCAATCATGCAATTTTACCGTTGTTTTGAAAGATTGTAATTTATATAGGAGAGATGAGTGATGTACTTTAGTAAGGTCGAAGTATTCTAGGTGGCAAGTTATGCAGGATTTCTTAGACATGAAGCCGTGCTGGGAAGACATAATTAGTTTGTGCTTAACTATGTGAGTGTAAATCCCCTCTTTCATAACTTTATCCATGACTCTAAATAAAACGGAAGAGTGATTAATCGGACGGTAGTTTTCAATGCTAAGCCTAGTGGCTTTTTTTAGTTGAGGGATTATATGTGTGGTTTTCCATGAAATAGGGAACGTCCCATCTTCTAAAGCGAGATTAAATATTTTTGTGAGCAGTATTGGGAAGGCTGAGCTACCATATTTAATCAAATTAACTGGTATTCCATCCTCTCCACTATTAAATGAAGATTTTAGTGATCTTATAGCATTTCAAACATTAGTAACTGTAAACTTCAAGCCAGTTAATTTATATTGAATGAAGTTGCTGATCATCCCTATAAATGGACTGTTTCTAGTAAAAGTGTGCAAAAGGATTCAGTAAACGCTTCGAAGATCTCCATAGGGTTACTAGTTATTTTATTTTACATATTGAGAATAGTAGGAAGACTGGACTGGGCATAATGTTTCTTTCTGAGGGTGGCTGCTAAATAGGCTATTTTGTCAAGTAATTTCAAATGCATTTTTTCGGCTTCTAGCTCTCTCGTTTTCCTGTAGTTTGCTATATTTGTGAATACTGAATGGATACTGGAAATTACGAAAAAGTCATGCTGAACGAATAATCTCTTTCATAACTTCCTTAGTTTGTTTTTAAATCTAACAGGGATGTATTCACTACATGGGATATGTGGTTTAATCACTTTAAAAGGTGCAACACTGTCAAGACATAAATTTATATTGTAGTAAAAAGCGTCTAGTGAGTCATTAACTTCGTATGAGGAGAAAAATCTGTCCCAATTAAGATCATGTAGCAGTTTCCCGGTATTAGACCAGTTAGTTTGAGCATAGTTCCTCCGAGAATCAAGAGGATTGTTTGTTTTACTCTTAGTACATGAACATTCATTGAAAATTAACTGGCAAGTGACAACTTTGTGGTCACTGCCAGGAAATTCAAGACTAGTATTAACTGAGTAGTTGGGGGACATTTTGTAAAAAGATTAAGTCTAATAATTGGACTTGAGTGTAGCTTTACGTACTACTTGAGTTCATGCATTATTTTCAAGTATTCCTAAGAATTTATCAAGGTGTGGAAGTCTACGCAAGGGGTTCCAAGTAACAGAAGGCATAATGAAGTCTCATCTTATCAACTTGGTCATAGGAAGCAATGATAATGATGTGAATAAATGACCTAATTGTTGAATAAAGGTATTGGCAGCATTAAGCGGTCTATAGATACAACCTATCAAGAACTGATGATGGGAACAGTTGTCAATGCTGACAAATATAGCGTCATCTAAAAGTTCACTACGTTTCGGGGAGATAAGAGATGATGAAAAATCGGATCGGACATATATTATACATCCTCCGCCTTTTCCTGAATTCCTATCTTTTCGGTATATGGCATCGTTATCAACTTGAAGTGTAAGGCTTGGGATATCGGGAGTACACCAAGTCTTGGTTATTAGGACACAGCATGCGTTAACTGAGTACATTAGGGATTTAAGATGAGTGATTTTATTGCGGAGAGAACGGGAGTTAAATAGAATAGTGGAGAACTGTATGGGACTAATGAAATTAGATAGGTCACGGGTTACCTGAGTTAGTAGAGAATCTCTATGAACTCTGTTTGGACTGGAAAAAGAAAATGGAGTATAAGGGGAGTGATAGAAGCGAGACATTAGTCACTAGGGGGCTGGGAGGGGGTACTTTGTCACTTGGCAGGGTACCATCTATATGACGATGTGGAATGAGTGAGGACTGAACAGGGGAGGAAGTGAGGTGAGTATGACGGGATAGTGAGGAAGTAGACTTAAGAGATTTGTTCTTTGCAAAAGGTGCTAAGTTACGGGTCGAGGTTCCATTTGAGTCCATTGGGGAAGAGAGTACTGTGGATTGCGGTTCATGTGAAAAACCTGTGGTGGATTGTATGTGGGCAGCAAGCAATTATACATGGGCGCATTGCTATTGTATGCCATAGAGGCATAACCAAGCAACCCGTGGTTATGATACACTGAAGCTTGAGGAGGATTTATTAGTGATTTGTACGAACTCGATGTGACCATTGAGCTGCCAAAGGGAAGTGCTGGACTATTGGTGTAGGTGTAATAGGCCTGCTGAGAAAGGTTTGCAGGTACCTTGTAGGCGGATCCCACCCGGTTCATATTCTGGTTTTTGTTGTTTAGTGGTATGAAATCTGAGTATATTTGGTTGGGATTCAAGGAAAATGCGAACTGTACATTTTTAGGCACATGAGGCATGTCCTGACAAGTTGTCAAGGCATTGAAAGTGCGTCCTGCCCTACTCAAGATATGGTACTTAGATTTACCACGGCTATCTGTGGTAGTACTCCCCCGCATAGGGGGTTGGTTTGCAACGAAATACGTCTCCCCAATATTTGATGCGAAGCTCAAGAAGTCTACTTTCCTAGGATACCTCTGCTGCTTTGTTGTCCAGCTTGATTTTGTAGGTATTTTCAAAGAGATCTGGTTGGTCTTAAGTGAAATATTATTTATAGTGGATGGTGCGGTATCCTGTAATTTGGAAGAAGCCTTGCTCTCTCTCTTCCTTTAAGTTATGAGCGGAGTTTGCATACTTTTATTGCCTTGGGTTTTGGAGTGCGTTGCTACTTTAGGGTAGCATTGAGACATGCAGTCAGGTTCCTCTGGCTCACTATGCATTGTCGTATGTTGGCTGGTTAAAATTTAGCTAGCTTCTGATGTTTGTTTACTATCTAGTAGATCAAGACTGAGGTTCTTAGAATGAGAGCAGTCTTGAAGGGTACTACTGGTATTTTTATATTTTCTAGTATCAATGGGAGTGTGCGGATTATCTGTTGACGCCTGGGTTGTCAATGTGTCCAAATCGATACACTTACCGCTCATAGATTTGGTAATCTTTCTGTAGAGTGGAGAGTATTTATCCGAGTGAGTACAGTTGTCACTAGGACACGGTGAAGGGTGTGATATGGTTGGATAAGATCGGAAACTTTAGTCATGTTTTGCTCAAGCTTATTTACACCGTTATGCAGAGTAATGTGATTAGCCGTTCTTCGTTGCAGAGTCGATCTGTCTGCAATTATCTTGATATGCTTGAGGTCCGTAATAGATCTAATGTAACCTACGGAGTCGATAAAGCACCTAGCGTCAAAGATTGATGTGAAGTGGAACAAGATTGGACAACTGGTTTGCCAGTCCTCTTTTCTCAATCTTTTACAATCCAACGGGACATGCAACATATTACAGACTTTCAGAATGATCGCCTTTGCTTTACGTAGTGGGAATTTGTCAGGTATATTATAAACAATAGCTTTATGGTGGGATTTCAGCCTATTCACAACTTCGTCAGCTATAAAGTTAATGAAGATCTCTACCTGCTTAAGTTTTTCAACGTCTAAATCATCTTTTTTGTGCAGTAAGTAGGATATAGGTTCTAAGTCTGACAAGATATTGTTGACTCGGTTTATAGTTAACTTTAGGAACCCATGTTGTGAGGTAGAGATCAGATTTTATTTCTGGAGGTACTGAGATGTTTCAACCTTAACTACTTTCCCCATCACTCTAGAGATAATAGACGTTAGATTAATTAGTCGGTAGTTTTCTACATTTGCGACCGGTCCACTTTTGATTTTGGGAATAATGTGTGTAGCTTTCCAGATTGATGGGTAGCATGCAGTAGAGAGTGATATCGTAAACAATTGTAAAATTAGTAGATGGAGATTTTCTTCCCAGCCTTTTAAGCATGCTTGCTAGGATACCATCAGGCCCTTCGGTGTTTGAGTACTTTAGCGTACTTATGGCCTTATCAATGTTTTGCCTAGTGAAGATTACATTTGTGAGTTCACATGATGGCGTTGCGGTGGACTCGCAGTCATCTTCATAATTTCCGTTCGTTAGTGTGGTACTAAAGTGTTCACTGAATAGTTCAACAATGAGTTTAGCGTTGTGGTATATTTGTTTTTCATCAATTAAGAGATTTCCTCCTTTTATTTCATCGATGTTCGTTGAATACTTTCAGGGATAGTAATATCCTTTTTAACTTTAAGTGGATAAAAGGGTTCTTTCTAAAATGTCGTCATAAGTATATACTGAAAATATTGACAAATGGTCTAGGCGCCAAGCTTCTTAAAGTTCTAGAAAATAACTATAAAGTGTTCACAGTATTTGCTGTTCATTGCCGATAGTAACAAATGTAGGGAGTATCACGAGGCGCCACACACTGCTCCGAATTTTTAATGTAGGAAGAGTGACACCGAAGCAACCAAGACTATACTGAGAGAAGAAGTATCCCGTCTGTCTACCATTGACTTCATTTACTGGGAGTGAATGTAAGTAAGCTACAGATTGCCTACTTGGGCATTCTATCCAAGTCATCGTAACGGGTCAAAGCATTAAAGTAATCATGAATCTCCCTACCACATCTTCAGATCGTATTGATATAGACACGTTTGTGACTTCCGGTAGAAAATAAGGTAACTTATGAATAGTAAGGAGGACAGTGGCCAAACGATGGAACCTTATGGAATTCCGAAGCTGTAGTATACCAGTCGGATAGAAATAGATGAATACAGATGGCTAGAGATCTTTCACTAAGGCAGTCACTTGGTTCACTAGATGTCAGCTAATACGCATCGAATGTAATTCCTAAAAGGAAATTCAATGATTCACTTTGGTAAAATCTAAGAGGTCCATTTGTAAAAGAAAGATATGGGTATTAAGGTAAGTTGTCGTTTAGTATATGGTTCTTCAGATAAAAGACACTGACGTCTCATAAACAGTATCTGGGTAACTTTAAGCAAAGAACCATACTAATTAGCAGGAGTGAGTTTGTAAAGAGCACCAATTATGCAGGAAGGTTTTATGAAAAGTCACTTGCAACGTTAGAGCTTTTTAATTCCAGGCATTCTCACACACAACATCGAATGCAGATGAAGACGAACAATATAGCAGCAGCCTCGGCAGCAGTAGGCCTCAACATACACAAAGGGAAAAGCAAGATCCTTCGATACAAAACAACAAACACTAACCCAATTACACTTGACTAAGAAATTCTAAAACACGTTGAAACGTTTACATATTTGGACAGCATAATCGACAAACAAGGAGGGTATGATTCGGATGTGAAGGCGTGGATTGGTAAGGCAAGTGCAGCATTTTTACAACTGAAAAACATCTGGAACTCAAACCAACTGTCAGTTAATATTAAAGTCAACATTTTCAACACAAATGTGAAGACAGTCAGTTATGTTGTATGGAGCTGAAACCTGGAGAACTACGAAAAGTATCCTTCAGAAGATACAAGTATTTATAAACAACTGTCTGCGCAAGATTCTTTGGATTCGTTGGCCAGATACAATCAACAACAACCTTCTGTGGCAGAGAACTAACCAACTTCCAGCCGAGGAAGAAATTAGGAAAAGACGCTGAAGGTAGATTGGACACACTCTGAGGAAACAATCAAACTGTGTCACGAGACAAGCACTGACTTGGAATCTTAAAGGCCAAAGAAACAGAGGAAGACCCAGGAACACATTGCGTCGGGAATTGGAAACAGACATGAAGAGAATGAACAGCACTTGGGAAGAGCTAGAAAAGAAAGCCCAGGACAGAGTTGGTTGGAGAATGCTGGTGAGAGGTCTATGCTCCACTTGGGGTAACAGGCATTGATTGATTGATTGTCTAATGAAGGAAGCGCGCGTTGCGAATCGGACGGTGTATAATCCCAAGATCCTTAGGAACTATTTACTAAACACACTACACAATACTTGAAAGTATACATGACAAACAAACCTTTACGGACTATTTCGTTGATTGGTGAAAGCACAAATACACTCAGTATTATTCATTACAATTTCAACTATGCTACATAAACTCATCAGCCACATAATCAATGTCGTGTACATAGTGACTGATTAAATTTACTAAAATTACAGAACGAGACATTAACTGTCATTCCAAGAAATCACACACATTATCTCTTTTGGAATTATTTACTCGATTCGGTGAGTTGTTGTGCTTAGCTCGTGATTTGCTTATTTTTTGTTCCTGTTCCACATTTGTCATAAAATATAAGTATATCCATTCATATTATTATCTAATCGCATCCCTCGAAAAATCTGATTGATTATAATGTCTTCGAAAATTTTACCAACATCTAGCTCCAAGTGTCTGGCAAAACGTAGGAAAAGGCTTAGGTCCAATACCCCCACCGATCCACTACTGGAAAAATCCAGAGTCTCATGCGATGTAAGTCAACTTGAACCTAACAAGCATGTTCCATCGTCATCGTTGAAGACGTGGTGAAGTCTTTCCTGACTAGACAAGATGCAGGTCATTGCAAGCACAGTGACAACTTAAAAGGCCATCACAATAACCGTAAGATTCTCAGCCCTCTCAAATGGCTCATAAATCCTGATAATACTGAAACATGTAATGAACAATATCATCGACTATATTGCGCAAACTTCAAAAACGGTAACGTTTTTCTACGTGGTTTACCTGTTTGGTTTCTTTCCGAGTTATCTTGCACGTTTCTCAATTCGTTATATCATTTGTAGTACTCCAGCAGTAATACCTAACTTTACCTACAACCTTGTAGTGGTATAACAAAATGGCACGCGTTAAGGCAAAACGTTCAAAGCCTAATGCTAGTTCTCCTAAACCGAGCGACATCCCCTCTACCAGTTTTTCTCTTCTTAATCCGTCAGACACAAACAAATTTTAGCAAAACTAAAAGACCAATATTTAATAATAATAATAGCTTTATTCAATAGTATTTTTAGTACAATATGAATTTTCAGCATACAATATCTCAACAAGTTACATTTTTTCACCGTGTCAACATCTTAAAATGAAAGATACACATTTTATATTGTTGACAACAACAACAACAAAAACAGTTACAATAGTATAAGGAACAGGAGTCTTTGCATTTTATAACAATCCGTATTTTTAAGAGCACAGATTCCTAATTAGATCGGTTCTTACAAACTTTTCATCACATAGAACATGTGCCCTTCCCCTGCACACTCTGAAGCATCTGCCAATGAGACGCCTATCACCAATCAGCAACTAGCTGACAGTTGCATACCGCTTGTTAGGGTAGTCAACATTGCCGATCAGAATACTGATATTGCTTCTTATAAAATGGAAGTGAATGACATTAAGTTAGCACTAACCAAGTTGCAGAATGTCCTACAAGATCTAGCCCCAATATCATACCTATTTGGTAAACATAATAACACTGACATAGAAAAAGTTAAGCAAGCTGAAATCTTCCTAGATTTCATTTCGACCGAAGTTGTGAAGCGTATTAGTTCGCTCCATAAGGCAATAGTTTACAACATCCCTGAGGATTCTCCTCTAAATAAGGTAAAGACAACTATCTTAAAGTCCTCAGGCATGTTCCAAGTGCTTTGTGAGTGCAAACGACTAAGAAAAAAAGACTGGCAAAGTAGCTGCCCAATCCTTTTTTACTTTAAATACACACAGGATTGTGAGAAATTTATCAAGTCAATGAGCCGTATAAGGACTGGCAGTGAGTACAAGAATGTACTAATAGCTGCTGATAAAACACCACTACAACGCAGAACTCGTAGCAGGCACAACGCTACAGCTCACAATCTAAACGAACCTAAACATGAACTAGCAAATCAGAACAATCCCAGCAAAGCTAGTCCTACAGTAACCTGTGGTGAACGTAATATGCCATCGGAACTTGCAACCACACCGACTAAACTTAAAACTGGAGGGTCACATGAGTTAAATGAACTGACCAGTTCGCCCGGTGTAAGCCAGCACACTATGGTATTGAAAACGGAAATAGCTGCCGACCTTATCGATTTAGACATTACTCCCCTGAACAATACCACCGATCCTCATGCTAAAGTGCTGTGCGAGGAAACGTTATACACTGCAAAGCATCGCCGCACTGCAAAGACAATAAAGGAACTCAAACATTGGCATAACGATAGTAATGAGTACCTACGCACTGGAAATAGATTCTCTCTCTTAGAATCAGGCAACAAACCTCAAACCAACAGCACTAATAAGACCCAAAATAGTCGGAACCTTAATACGTTAGATAATAAAAATAACGACAAACCCCTAAATATTAGGCAAACTAAGCCTCTGCCATCTAAAATAAAAATTAATACTCAGTGTGGTAATAAACAATTTCTCTCCTCCCATCCTCACGTTAATCCATACAAATACTCTGAAAAAATTGGAGTGACACACTCTACAATGCCAGAGTACCAATACTATTGGCCCAAGACATTACTGCACAAAGAAGCCACCCATTACCATTTATTCCATCGCAGTTCCAAATGAACAGTAGTATGGCTCACCACAACCATGGAAAATATCCGCACCACCAATATAAGTGGCCATATAGACATGAAAATCTACAACCGAGACAATTCCCTAAAGCATTCGTTTCTGCTTACGACTATATGCCTAGAACTCATAACATATTGTCAAACTATTGTGAATCAAATGTTACATATGCTCACTTATATCCATTTTTGGCGTATCCTCAGATGACATCACACAACCCTTTTCACTCTTGTCCGCCACCTCTACCACCCTACCTAAACCAACAACTCATGCCGCTCGTGAATGCTCCCAATCCCTATCACCACTAAGGAAAAACGTAGCTACCATCTCATATCCGTTTAACATAAGCGTCTTAGGTGATTACCACAGGGATGTCAGAGACGCTCAGAACACTGATCTCACGGAACAAACACTGAGTATGTATCCACTAACATCTCAACTAAGTAATGGCCAGAGACCCCTGAAATGCAGTTCAAGCTATACCCATAATTATAATCTCAACCCCTTCAGCAAAGACTTCTTAACCTACGTGAACACAGACCTTTTTACGATTGTGCTCATCAATGCTCGTTCGGTACTTAACAAAATGTCAGACCTCAGAACAACAGTTCTTATCACTAAACCATCAGCTATATTGGTAACTGAAACATGGTGCCCCTCTTCAGTACTGGATGCTGACATAAACATAGATGGTTATTCCTTGCATCGCACTAGCCGAGACAATCAAAGGGGGAAGGATGCATAATATACATTCATAGTCACGCCCTGGTGACAAAAGTAGAAGTACTAAAATTAAGCACAGTCCCTGACTCACTTTGCCTCATGGTATGTGGCACTAATTATAAGATGCTTGTAGGCTGTGTGTACAGAGCACCCTGCTCACGTCCAGAAACAGACACAGCACTGTGAAGTCTATTTGCACGAGCCTCAACCTTAGATGCTGATTATAAAGTGATTGCGGAAGATTTTAATCTGCCACACATCAACTGGAAGACAAGCAGCGGCCCACAACGACACGACGACATAATTACTGCCATAGATTTGTATGGATGGACGCAGTATGTCACACAACCTACACGCGGTAACAATATCCTGGATCTGATATTTTGCCACAGTATCATACCCATCACGACGCAAGTCGGCGAAGAATGGTCTACTAGCGACCACAGAGTGGTTTTTTGTTCTCTGCCGATTCCCTCACTGAAAACAACACACAAAAAGTACCGATGTGATACAGATAACCGGTGCTTTAGGAATACAGACTGGGAGCTTCTAGTGAGACTCATTAAATACTCAGAATGGAACGACTTCTTTACTACTGACTCACTTCAAGACTCTTTAACAATTTCTTTCACGACAATTCTATTATGCTTAGATACTATAGCCCCCAAAACAATATGCTTGCCATCAAGGAATAAGTCATCATTTCTCCCTCGTAAACACCGAGCGAAACTCAGAAAGCTTTCAAATTTATATTTCTCTTCTTATGATTTCTCATGTTTACACTTAATCTGGGAAACCCTAGAATCTGCTAGGATATCTCTTGATCGAGGCAAAAGGAACGAAGAGCTTGTTGCGCTTAAAAGCGGTACTACAACGAATAGTCTGACAGCACTCCTTAATAAACGTACACGCACCCGAACAGACATCCCATTTTTGATCCAAGACGGCAAGGTATACAACGACCCCGGAGCAATATGTGAAATTTTCAATAACTCGTTTAGCAACTTTGAAGCTAAACTACCTACAAATTATATGCGCAAGGTGCTTGTAGACAGTACATTGTCCAAAATACCTTTCAGCGCTAAATGCATAGCTGAAGCTATTAGAAACCTTAGGTCTACAAAAGGTTCAGGAACCGACGGTCTCCCATCAGTCTTCCTCAAAGGATGTGGCGAGGATATGCCACTTCTACTCCTTAAATTGTTTACCTTGTCGCTAGACACAGGTGAATATCCAAGCATTTGGAAAACTAGCTACATTATCCCCAAATATAAGGCCGGTGATAGAGCTAGTGCAAGTAATTATAGGCCTATAAATATTACTTCTGTTCTTTCACGAATCATGGAGAAAATAATAAAAAATGGTATCTCAGAATACTTACTAGCACAAAGCCAAATATCTAAATCACAACATGGTTTTATAGGGAGTCGATCGTGTTTAACCTGTCACTTAGACTTCTTTAATCACATTACATCTTGCCGCGACTTACGCAAAGTAGTTTTAGTCCTGTACTTCGATATATCTAAGGCTTTTGACAAAGTACCACACAGTATACTCTATGAAAAATTATACTCTATGGTGTTTCGAAACCGGCTGCTGAGCTGGCTTAAATCATTCTTAACTAATCGGTTTCAGATAACAAAAGTAAACTCAGCACAATCATCTCCTAAGAGAGTAACCAGTGGGGTTATACAGGGAAGCGTACTAGGGCCTCTCTTGTTTACAATATATATCAACAGTATCAGTAGCTGTTTTAACACTGGGAAAACCTTCTTATACGCAGATGACTTGAAAGTTGTCTACTCATGCGACAAAAATGAGCTACACAACACTGTTAAGATCGTACAGCAAGAGTAAGACGAAGTCACTGCTTGGTGCAAAGACCACCAACTTCACTTTAACGCTAAGAAATGTGGTTGGATTAGCATTGGGTGTCGCAACCTCAACCTACACTTTGTAGTAGATGGGGAACAAATCTCCGAATGTAAGACGATTCTGGACCTAGGCTTAAGATACACTACCGATCTCACATTCAAGGAACAATCAATATCTGTCACCTCAAAGGCGCGCAGACTTATGGGTTGTATTATCCACAATTTCTACCAACGTGAGTCTAGATTGATTTTATACAAGGTCTGTGTACGCCCGCTACTTGAATACTGCCCACTCATACTCAGCAGCCTCCGAATAAATGATAAGCTAAAGATAGGTGTACAGAGATACTTCATAAAAAAGACACTGGGGATGGATTGTGGACTAAATTATACTACACGGTGCGATATATTGGGCTTAGAACCACTTTGGAAAAGACGAGCTTAGCTCAATCTGACGTTCTATTTCAAAGTTTTACACCGTTTAGCATACTCCCCCGACACTATATTAACATTTATCGAAGGACTAAATTATGGTCTCAGTAACAATACAGGTACGGTGAGGGTGGGACACTGTAAAACTAAAATACGTTATAACTTTTTCGTGCATAAATTCACTGCCATATGGAATAGTTTGCCAGCAGAAATCCGTACACTAGATAGCATAGATCACTTTATACGAGCAATAAACCAACTATTTAGTGACTATAAGGCGCTGAACAAACTACCGATTTACTCAAATTCCAGCATAACGTGCGAAGTACTCGGTCCTCTTAATGTGTGACACGAGAGTGTAGACTATAGTAATTATTATCTATAGATAACATGAGCAATACACGAAACAATAAAACTAAAGTTTGGTACCGAATACTCCAAGACTTACCACAACCCCAAGGTAAGTAATGATGGTTCATAGGGTTCTCAACCTTCAAACACTAAACACGAACATTGTAGTTGGAAAAATAACAAAAAGGAAGAATATTTTGCATTTAAAACTGTTTGTATTACAACTACTAGCTAACTTCATTTGCTTTTTTTTCTTCTATTTCGTATGTTCCTCTATGTTATTTCCCTGAGCTTGTGACCAGCTCTCATCAGTAATAGGTCTCCATTACAGCAAATTACTCATATATCAACCCGCACAGATTCCATCGCTACGGAAAAATACCTTCTATCTTTGTGCAATGTTGGAGTCCTTATCAATTGTTCTAAATATTATTCGCCTTACCTCGAATCTGGATATACTATGTGGTCCATTCTGCTCACACCAAGCCGGCTCTAGAAGTCGCACCGCAGGAGACGAAAAGCGCGCGTTTGTTTGTACAAAAAATGCACTGTTCTACAACGCGAACTTTGATGTCGTTAGACCTGCAATTAATCAATGCATTATTATGGTGTGAACCCCCTATCAATGACTATCAAAATCGCTCTTACCCGAATATCAACCATGCAGACTTCAATATCTCACGATAGATGTCCGCCGAACTAGGAATATGGCTACTGAGGACTCCTAGTCTTATCCTGCATTCCATCCATTCCGCAAACTCAGCAGTATTTTTTTCGAGATTGTAACGCTCTGGTCATGGAACGCGCATCTCTTTGTAATTTATGAACCGTGCTACAATGCATATATTTTGAGTCCTAGTACTGAAATCACTGTTGCAAATGGTTTGGTTTTCAATTCAACTGACTTTATGTTATGACACTGTCAAAATATCTGTATAAATGTAAACTCATATCATTCTGATCATGCCTGTAAACTGGCATGCCCTCATGTACACAAAGATACATGAGAATAAAAACTATTTATTTATTTATTTATGATCATACATACAAACAAGGTCCCAGCTCCGTATAAACAGTTTTAAAATATATCAAATGCATTCATAATGCATCATATGCCTATGAAATCATATTGAATAATGCGTATTTTCATATTGTTTAAACCCACATAGGCACATGCATTTTTAATTCACTTGCGCGAAAACTCATAATTTTATTGCACAGATACACCAATTCACCATTTCGATGACAATTTGACCTTTTAATTATATTGGGTTGATTAGTTTTCTAATATTCCTATTCACACTGAATTCATACTGTAATTATCCATTGATTTTCAACACCATATGCTTATTCATGTACACACACACTTCTTTATTTAGAAATTTTACCCCTCTAGTATCACTTGAGTAAAAATTCACAATTTCATCAGACTGTTAATTGCACTGTTTGACCTCTCAATTACTATAATTCTCTAATTATTTTACATTGTTAATAGTGCATAGTTCCATCTTGTTCCAATATATTTTATTATTATTATCATTATTACTAGAGTTACTATTATTATTATCTGTTATATCTGAACGCACCGGGGCAGCCGATTATTATCGGTTCTATTATCCGCCGAGCTATTGCCTATTACTAACACCCAGCCTTGCCTTAGTCTATAGCACAGACACAAGATCCGACAGATTATCAGGAAGCCCACTTGTTACTCACACAAGGATATTAAACCAATAATACACAAGATATATATATATATATATAAAGCCTGACCAATGTCGTATGTCAGACACACGATATTAGCCAATCACATGTCTCCGTCCAGACATGTCACCTCCCTTCTTTAATATAATAATAATAATTTCCTGAATATCAGGCGCAAGCTATTTTTACAGGCAAGATCAACAATATCATATCAGATAGTTAAAATGGTTTAACTGTTATGCAGACTTATTATACAATGATGTACAGATATATTGGAATGATAAACTTTGTTTTAAACTAGCATTTATCTAGCGTCCATTACGAACATGGCCTCAGGGCGACCTTGTGATGCGGGAGAATAACAGGATGGGTTCTTGTCACTAATACGAAGAGTTACATTTAAAAAAAATGTAGACGTCCAACCTTTTAAGTAATATAAAGCAATCTCCAAGTCCTGAAAGGAAAGAAGAAGGACAAACAACAGAGCGGAGCAACGGTATTATGACAGCTATACTTTTCTGATTATTTAGGCAATCAGAAAAGTATAACTGTTTGAACTGGCAAATATTTGGATTTTAAAGCTTATTTGGCAAGTTTTAAATTTTATCCTTGATTGGTTGGCTATTTCGGAAGTGTACAATAGTAGTGTTCAGATCGATCTGACCCGATCGGGTCATTGTGAAAGGTAAGGTTTCATAAGGTTAATGGCATATGCTTGAGATATGAGCCGTGAGCTCGTATGCTAGATATGAGGTGGTCCGTGACTTATCATGTCTGGATTTCTAGATAGTTCGGGAAAAAGTTGCTGGGTCCCTTTGGTATTAAAAAACAAGCTTATCATGCGTTTAAATTTTGGTAAATTATCACAGGAGCGGATAGAAAGTGGTAACCTATTCCATAGTAAACTGTACAATGTTATAAAAAAATTATTTCGTGATTTTTGTTTACATTTTTCGGTATACAGTGTTCGGACCAGATTCCTTAGGTTATATTTGAGAGCAGTCTTCCAGGAGGGATAAAAGGTTGAGATAGATAAACCGTGAATTATTTTATGAAAATAAATTAGGTTAGTCTTTAGACGGCGTCTCCATAGGGGTTCTAGAGAAAGTGACTTACATCTTCGTACAAAAGTTTTGTTACAGTTATACTCCAGTAATCGTCGGGTGAAAGTTCTCTATAGATTTTCAATTCGTATGGTATCTGTATAGTTTATATTAGAAAAGACAAGCGAGCAGTATTCTAGGGTAGGACGTACGCACATCCTGTATATTGCAAGCTTGGCTTCCCTGGTGTAAAAATTTCGAAGAATAAAGCCGATTCGTCGTTTTCATTTGGATATAATTGACGATACATGCTCAGTAAACTTAAGGCACTTGCTGTAGCATATACCCAAGTCACATATAGAGCTCAGTGTTTGAATTTTACATTCATTCAAATAGAGTTCTTGTTGAACATCATATTTTCCGAATTGTATAATCACACACTTACTGTGGTTGAATGGTAGTTGCCATTTCTGGCTCTAAATCGATAGGTTATCCAGATCTTTCTGGATATCGGATGTGCCTTCATTAGATGCACTAGGCTTAAAGCTGTACACTTTTCAGGTCATCTGCATACAGGTATGGTCTACCAAAATGTATGACTTCACATATATCATTTATATACATAAGAGAAGATGGCCTAGGACACTGCCCTGAACAACCCTACTTGTGATTAGTTTGGGTGACGAATGGTGGTCATTATATTTAACTACCTGGCTTCTTCCTGTGATAAATGAACTGAGCCAAGAGTGTAATGGGTCTTTGATTCCGAACGACTTTAGTAATAATTTATTCTCAAGTAACAATTTGTACATGAGAGCATGCCAGTTTACAGGCATGATCTGAATGATATAAGTTTACATACATACAAGTATTTCGACGAAGTTTTAGTGTCAGGAATTTTCTAGGTATAAAGATATGCATTGAGAAACAAACCAATTGCAACAAATTTCACAGTATTAGGACACCATTTATATGTATTGTAGCATGGTGCATATATGACAAAGTCCCGCGCGCCCCTTGACCCATGCGTTACAGTTCCAAAAAACGGCTAAGGGTTAGCAGATTGGATCACTGTGCATGTTCAGACTCGAGATAGGAGCAAGGGTACTTGAAACTTGGGTGTTGAGGAGAAGGCAATAGTTTTGTGCCAGTAAGTTCCATATTTATCTTGCACATAATTTTCTGCAACTAGAGGAAAGACAAAAGAAGGAAGAACACAAAACAACAGCACTGGTATTCCGGGGTTAACAAAACTAATGGGCAGGATTAGTAATTATACTTCCAACATGCCATTTATGCTTATAGGCTGATTAAAATGGAAGAATACTATCATATGACCAAGACAGGTGAGTGGTGCTCACACGTTCAGAGTCCCTATTATTTCGCTAGTGGAGTAAGAAACAATAGTTGGTGTGAACATTTTTAACGAGATTTCAGAAGAGATGAAGTTACTAACATGCCGTACAAATAAGGGAAGTGAATCTGTTTCCCGAATGGCTTGAGGCAAATGGTTCCAGATTCGTGAGAATTTATTTGTAAAATAATTCATATAAAGAGCAGATTTAGATTGCGATATTTTTATTTTCGAGGCTTGATTGCGTAAGTTATAGCAAGAGGGTTCCTCGAGCTGGATTGTATTAGGCGATGAAAACGCTAATTTGTTTAATATTTTATAAAAGAAGATTAGGTTTAATTTTAGCCGTCGCCTCCATAAGGTATCTAGTCCTAACTTAGTGCATCTAGTTTTATAGTCTAGAGTACGATCAGCCTCAAGAATACGAAGAGTAAAGCGACGTTGCACAGACTCCAGTCTGAGTTTATCCCTAATGGAAACATTACTGAGAATAAAGGTGCAGTATTCTAGCAAAGGTCTGACACAAACTTTATATAGCAGAATACGAGAATCGTTGCTATAAGAGTTACGTAGTATACAACCTAGTAGTCGATGTGACTTAGATGTCTGCATATTGACCTGTTCTGTAAAAGACAGGTTATAAGAGTACCTTAGTCCTAAGTCAACTACTGACTGAAGCCTAGATAACTTACTGCCGTTTATGGAGAGATCAAAATTGAGGCGCTTATCCCCAAAACATATCCAACCACACTTAGAAGCATTAAGATCCAACTTCCATTTTGAGCACCATACTGCGACCTTGTTAAGCTCGGTAGTGACTCCACTGAATGTGTGTGCAAATTCTTGAGGGGGGAATGAGTACACTATTTTGAGATCATCTGCGTATAAAAAGGGTCTACCCATGCTAAAGCATTTGCATATATCATTTATGTAAGCTATAAAGAGCAATGGGCCTAAGACACTTCCTTGTATAACACCACTTGTAACGGGTTCGGCCTTCGAAAGAGTGGAATTAATTTTAACTATTTGATGTCTATTACTGAGGAAAGAGTTTAACCATGCAAGTAATGGATTCCTAATCCCATAAGAGGAGAGTTTGCCTACAAGAAGCTTGTGGTTAACCATATCAAAGGCTTTAGATATGTCTAAGTATAATACTAATACCAAGTGCCCAAGGCTTCGTTTGGTGAAAACTAAATTAAAGAATTCAAAGTGACAAGTCATACAGGACCTAGTTTTGAGGAAACCATGTTGGGAATTAAAGATGAGTTTTTCGGAGAGTAAATAATCAGACATTTGATCGCACACTATTTTTTCCATTATTCTAGAGATAACCGGGGTGATATTTATAGGCCTATAGTTATGCAGGTTTGTCCTGTCACCTGATTTATATCGAGGGCATATGTATGAGGTTTTCCATTGATTAGGGTAAGATCCTGTTGTTAATGAAAGGTCAAACAGTTTTAATAGGATTAATGGTAAATTAGGTCCTCCGAGTTTGAAGTAAATGGATGCTATGCCATCTACTCCATAGCTACTTGACGTCCTAAGTGAGTTTATGGATTTACAAATATTATCATAAGTGAAGGTAACGGACTCCATATGGTTTGTAGCTGAGTTAATAATGTCTACCTCATTGTCATCCTGGGGTATACCTCTATTAGCGAAGAAATCGCTGAACAGGTTGGTTATGATATTATGGTTGGTAATCATTAATCCATCTCGTAAAATGCAGGGGGTATCACGATTCCGAGAAGGTTTGAGACGTTTATTGAACAGCCGTACCAAGTTTTGTACCTTGGAGCTACTGTGCATTGCTGATAATTCTTCGTTAATCGCCTTTAACCTGTGGACTTCTTTTACTTGGTTGAAGGTCATGGTAATTTCCATAAGTGCTGAGAAGTCATTTGACTTATGATAACTCTTCTGTAAACGTCTTAGCTTCTTACGGTAATGAAGTGGTATATACAAATCATTTGATTTAATTATATTGCTTAGTTTGATAGGTGCAATCGTATCTAAACATGAGTTATTAATTTGATAAAAAATATCTAGTGCATCTGTAAGACTACTAGACAAGAAAAAATTTTCCCAGTCAGAACAACTTAGAAGGGTGTGCAGAAGATTCCAGTCAACATTTTTATAATTTCGATATTGTCTGGTTTTTTGTAATTTATGAATACTAGAGTGTCTGAAATCAAAAGGAAGAGCGCATAGAACCATTTTGTGGTCACTGCTTTCGAGCTCTTTGCTGACTTGAAGTGACAGAGGAGTGACATCATGACAGAAAACTAGGTCAAGAATGTTATGATGTCTAGTGGGAGTGTGTACACACTGTGTCCAGCAGTGCATGTCTAATGTAGCAAGAAGGTTTTCTTCATCGTATGACAGTCCTCTGCCAACATTCCAGTCTATCCTAGGAAGGTTAAAGTCTATGGTTAAAGTTTATGGAGAAGTTTATAATGTGGGACTTTATCAAAAGCCTTCTTGAAGTCAAGGAAAACGGTCGATACTACCATTCCCCTATCGCGTTGAGTGGTTATATCGTTAAGATAGTCTAATAGGCACGTATCACATGACCTAGTTTTTAGGAACCCGTGTTGTGAGGTAGAGATCAGATTATGTTTCTGGAGGTACTGAGATACTTCAACCTTAACTACTTTTTCCATCACTCTAGAGATAACAGACGTTAGGTTAATTGGTCGGTAGTTTTCTACATTTGCAACTGGTCCACTTTTGAGTTTGGGGATAATGTATGTGGTTTTCCAGATTGTTGGGTAGCATGAGGTAGAGAGTGATATCGTAAACAATTTAAGAAGTAGTAGATGGAGATTGTCGTCACCCCTTTTAAGCATGCTTGCTAGGATACCATCAGGCCCTTCGGTGTTTGAGTACTTTAGCGTATTTATGGCCTTATCAATGTTTTGCCTAGTGAAGACTACATTTGTGAGTTCACATGATGGCGTTGCGGTGGACTCGTAGTCATCTTCATAATTTCCGCTCGTTAATGTGGTACTAAAGTGTTCACTGAATAGTTCGGCTATGAGTTTAGGGTTGTCGTATATTCGATTTTCACTAATAAACAGATTTCCTTTCGTTTTAGAACCCTTGTTTTTGTTTCTAAAAATTTTTAGGAGAACAGAGGGATTTTTATTTATGATAGCTTGTTTCTCTTCTACAATGGCTTTCTCCATGCGTATCCCTATAGTCACTACATATATTTCTTCCATTGTGACTAGCGATGAAAAGTCTCTGGATCTATGAAATTGGGAAGCATGTCTTCGGAGGCGTCTCCGTATTTGCGTTGGGATGAACAAATCCTTGGGAATTCTAGGTTTTGGTTGTCGTAATGGTGCAATCTTATCGAAGGCATCATTTATGTTATGATAGAGAATTTCTGTCGATTTGTTAGCGTTGCTTTCAGCAAAGTAACTTTCCCAATTGAGACTGCCTATGTAGTTTTGGAAGTTCATCCAGTCGGCTTTGTGAAAGTGTCGACTGAGTGAAGTTATTTGATGCTTAGTTGCTGTAATGTTTATATCAAAGCTGCATATAACAATGTTATGGTCGCTACCAGGGAATTTTTTCCCGATATGCACAGCGTATGGGCAGAGGCCGTTTGTGAAAACTAAGTCTAGGATATTTTGGAGTCTAGTAGGGTTACGAACGCACTGAGTCCAAACACCGAGTTCTAAACATTCTATAAACGAGTCGTAGCGCTTTGGTGCTTTAGGTGGGGACCATGAATTATCGGGCATGTTAAAATCTCCACATATAAGCTTGCTAGTGAAGGGTAGAGAGGATGCTAGTATGAAGATTCCTGTTAGTAGATCTATATTCTTTAACGGGGCGTTGGGAGGCTGGTACATACAACTGAGCAAGATCGATGTAGTCCTTGTAGGTTTCAGGACAACCCACACAGAATCTTGTGTTGCATTTAGCCCTGGAATATCACATAGGAGCGACTTCAGCTTTGAATGGACATATATTATGCACCCTCCACCGCGTCCATGTAGTCTATCACTACGGTATAGGTTGTAATTATCAAGAGATATATTTATATCAGGGATGCTGGGAGGCTGGTGATCAGCTTGTGATCATCTCTCATAAGTAATGGGTCTCCATTACAGCAAATTACTCATAATATAAACCCGCACAGATTCAATCGCTACGGAATAATACCTCCTTTATTTGTACAAGGTTGGAGTTCTTATCCATCGTTTTAAATATTATTTGTCTTACCCCGTATGCGGATATACTGTATGGTCTGTTCTGCTCACTCCGAGCTGGCTCTAGAAGTCGCAGCGCAAGAGACGAAAAGCGCGCTTTTGTTTGTAAAAAAATGCATCGTACTACAACGCGTAAATCTGGCGAACTTCGATGTCGTTTTTGTTGCAATTAATCAATGCCTTAATATGGTGTGAACCCCCTATCAATGACTATCAAAATCCCTCTTACCTGAATATCAACCATGCAGACTTCAATACCTCAAGACAGATGCCCGCCAATCAGGAATCTTGCTACTGAGTACTCCTAGTCTTGTCCTGCACCTTATCCATTCCGCAAACTCGGTCGTTTTTTGAAATTGTAACGCTCTGGTAAGGGAGCGCGCGTCTCTTTGTAACTTGTGAACCGTGCTACAATGCATATATTTTGAGTCCTAGCATTGTAAACATTGCTGCAAATGGTTTGGTTTTCAATTCAACTGATTTTATGTTATGTCACTGTCAAAATATCTGTATAAATTCAAACTCATATCATTCTGATCATGCCTGTAAACTGGCATGCCCTCATGTATAAAATGATGCATGAGAATAAAAACTATTTATTTATTTCTTTATGTAAGCTCCGAAGTTTTTGAAGGCATTAAACGTTCTAACAATTTTATAATATTAAATGTTTCTGATTCCTGTCCTCTACAAACTATGAATAGTAAACTCCTTAAAACTAGGAATATGACTAACGTACCATGCTCATGTACAAGACTAAATAAAGTCCCCCATGGCCTAAGTACACCGGTACTATTCAGATTTAACACACCAACAGAGACACAAGACTTTTAAATTCACCCAGTATGATAAGACTAGACCCTGTGAACAAAAATATAAAGTTAGTATCAGATAGAACTCCCTGTCAACGTATGTCGGGCAAGTCCAGTAAGAAACCACTATTATTTAAACGTCACGCTAAATCTAACATCGACAGCCCAAAAAGTTTATTTGACAAGAAGATTACAAAACCATTTCCCTCAAAAATATCGGTTGTACCCATTAAAAGTCGAAATACTGTAAAAACTATAGAGGAAGATAGCAACAAAACGCCTAGTACACACGTTATTTACTTGGATTCACCAGATCCAAAAGGCAGCACTCTACGTAATAATGTTGGCAGTAAACTCAAGATGAAATCAGCAACACCAATTTTATGCTCATCAGATAAAACTACAAATAGCCGGGATGTTGCACGAAACATTAAAAATAATAATTGTAGCTACACACTGAACACCCAAGCAGTTGACTTGTATTCAATAGAAACAATCAGCAATGAGTTGCCCCCTGACATATGCTACAACACTTATAATAAGTCACAAAACCAGACATCTGACGACGATTTTAGTATCGAATACTTTATTCAGCCTGAAGAGCAAACAATAAATGGAAAGCCACAGGCTTCCCAAATATCAACACAACATCCACGGAAAAGTAAAGGAAACGCACCCTCCAGAAAAACCTCTATACCACAAAATATGCATAAATTCGACTACACAACATCGATTAACTGTCCTCGCAGGTATGAGGGCATTCTTGGGCCTGCTCCACACATACCTGAAATCCATTCAGCCGGCCAAAGAAACCGTATAAAACAGAACCATCCCTTTTGCAATCACGCCGGTTCCCCAACCGGCAACCTCATCCACACTAGGACTCACTACAAATATTATAAAACTGCTTCCACTGCTTGCAACCACCTTACTACTCCAGACGCAACTTTGACAGATGAGACAACTCAAGACACTTTATCAAAGATCCACTCGTAGACACAAACACCAGCCAACCTATCAAAGAACCGGCTGGCCGTATCGATTAAAACATCAGGTACCCAGCGCGACGATAGTTCAAAGTCATTCATCTCAATTAATGCTTTGACACCGAACTCGTTCAAAACACGTGCTCTATTGCAGGACCTTACACATCACAAAAGGTCACAGTTGCTCGTCGTCTCAATTAACGCTAGGTCACTTATACACAAAATCAACTATCTCAAATCCATTATGATCATTACTAACCCAAGTATGGTATTGATTACCGAAACGTGGTGTAAATCAACTATATCAGACGACGCAATAAATATCGATAAGTATACTCTCTTCTGAAATGATACGCACAACACTAGTGGAGGTGGTACCATATTCTACACGCGTTCCCACCTAAAGACCTGTATGTTAGGTAATGTACAAATAAGTGAGACAGGGGATTCCACATGGGTAAGTATTTCCTGTGGCTATCAAAAGTACCTATTTGTAGGATGTATATATAGACCCAACGCAGACAGCACCTACGACAAAAATCTAAGCACTATGTTCTCCTTGGCCTCACAGCAACCCCACGTATCCAAAATAATCGGTGGAGACATTAATTTACCGAACATCGACTGGAAGTCGCCACACACTTCACAACGATTCTCAAAATTAATAGAGATGATAGAATTCAGTGGTTGGACACAACAGGTCCAAATCTTAACTAGAAGAAACGAAGCCCTTGACCTCCTTTTTACTATCAACTTTAACCCAACCTCAGTTAACGTCAGCTGTGAATTTCACAATAGCGACCATGAAGTTGTAATAAACACATTTAATTACCAACCCACAAATAATCTCAACCCGAACAGACCTAAAAGATACAAATATCGAAGGTACACCAATGAAACGTGGAAGCATATCGAGGCACTCATTCGATGCATAGAATGGGATTCTTATCTCACTACTGGAAATATTGACACAGCCATCTCAGTCCTCTACAGCAATCTGATCAGTTGCTTAGACTGCATAGCCGCATACGTAGAACGAGTGTCTGATGTTAACAATGCACGTCCACATATCCCGAAATGCTTTAGGAGAAAATTGAGGCACCCGAGGCTTCGATACTACAAGCATCATGACATAACCGCATTATATAATGTATTCAAAATAGTCGAAAATCTCGACAATGCCCAGCACAAATACTTACTCAATATGGAAACCAAAGCATTGAACGGTACCAACTAAATTTCCTCAATGATCAAGCTATTCGAATCTCTCCTTGATCTAAAATCTAATGAACTTCGCGCACTATTCATCACAAGGGACAGTATTGAAGACGACCCAGCTACTATAAGCGAACAATTTAGTAACTACTTCTCCGCATGCTGTTCCACAGAACCTGGAGCCACTGCGAACCCCATATCCATGACATGATGACATCCAAGCGTCTCTCTACAGTTGACTTTACCAGCACAAATATAAAGAGAGCCATAGCCATGCTAAAAAATCTAATCTAATGAACTTCGCGCACTATTCATCACAAGGGACAGTATTGAAGACGACCCAGCTACTATAAGCGAACAATTTAGTAACTACTTCTCCGCATGCTGTTCCACAGAACCTGGAGCCACTGCGAACCCCATATCCATGATGACATCCAAGCGTCTCTCTACAGTTGACTTTACCAGCACAAATATAAAGAGAGCCATAGCCATGCTAAAAAAATCTAATGAACTTCGCGCACTATTCATCACAAGGGACAGTATTGAAGACGACCCAGCTACTATAAGCGAACAATTTAGTAACTACTTCTCCGCATGCTGTTCCACAGAACCTGGAGCCACTGCGAACCCCATATCCATGATGACATCCAAGCGTCTCTCTACAGTTGACTTTACCAGCACAAATATAAAGAGAGCCATAGCCATGCTAAAAAAATCTAATGAACTTCGCGCACTATTCATCACAAGGGACAGTATTGAAGACGACCCAGCTACTATAAGCGAACAATTTAGTAACTACTTCTCCGCATGCTGTTCCACAGAACCTGGAGCCACTGCGAACCCCATATCCATGATGACATCCAAGCGTCTCTCTACAGTTGACTTTACCAGCACAAATATAAAGAGAGCCATAGCCATGCTAAAAAAATCTAATGAACTTCGCGCACTATTCATCACAAGGGACAGTATTGAAGACGACCCAGCTACTATAAGCGAACAATTTAGTAACTACTTCTCCGCATGCTGTTCCACAGAACCTGGAGCCACTGCGAACCCCATATCCATGATGACATCCAAGCGTCTCTCTACAGTTGACTTTACCAGCACAAATATAAAGAGAGCCATAGCCATGCTAAAAAAATCTAATGAACTTCGCGCACTATTCATCACAAGGGACAGTATTGAAGACGACCCAGCTACTATAAGCGAACAATTTAGTAACTACTTCTCCGCATGCTGTTCCACAGAACCTGGAGCCACTGCGAACCCCATATCCATGATGACATCCAACGTTATAGAAAACTACAGGCCAATATCCGTGCTGTTCAGAATCATGGAGAAAGTCATCCAAAAAAACACTGTCATCATTCTTACTTTCACAAAACCTGGTCAATCCATCTCAACATGGGTTCATGGAAAATCGCTCTTGTGCTACATCTCACTTGGAATTTTTTGATTATACAACATTTAGAAGAGACAAAGGTTTTTTAATTATCGTACTTTATTTTGACTTCAGTAAGGCATTTGACAGTGTTCCCCCCACAACCTTCTCCTCTCAAAACTACACTCTTATGGCATGCGAAACCCACTACTAAGTTGGTTTAAATCATTCCCCACATGGCGCTGCCAAATTGTAAGGTTCGGTTCTAGCTACTCAAAGCCAGTAAATGTATCCAGCGGAGTTGTACAAGGAAGCGTAATTGGACCATTACTCTTTCTTCTCTTCATCAACGATGTGTGCCAGAAATGTGTGCATGGTAAAATCTTCCTCTTTGCAGATGACTTAAAGGTTGCCTATTTATTCCCACCCACTACAAATAAAAACACTATTACTAAAATAATACAAAATGAAATTGATAACTTATCAGAATGGACCAAAATATGGCATCTCCCCCTAAACGTGCACAAAAGTAGATACATTTTCACTGGTCGTAGACGGAACCTCAGTCTCCACCTATGCAAAACGCAAATAAAACCTCTAAGCGTCGCTCAAGATTTGGGGCTCAGATATATTGATAGCATTAACTTCTCACTGCATGTTGCATTTCAAACTTTCAAAGCAAGGAGGCTAACTGGATTTATGACAAAGAATTTTCGCAATTTAAACTCAAAAATATTACTATACACAAAGTGTGTTCGTCCAATATTAGAATATGGTTGTCTACTCTACAGTAACTGTAGACGAATAGGTTTGATGAAAATCGAGCGAATTCAAAGAACATTTACTAAGAGCTTCATAGGTGACTACAGCGCACAAATTTATCAACAACGATGCGATAAACTAAAGCTAGAACCCCTTTGGTTCCGACGCTTGAAACTAAACCTTACTCCAATGTATCGCCTTATTAGTGGCGCAACTTACGCGTCGGCATCACAGCCCACCCTCTACACATAACCTGCGTAATAAGGAAAACACTATTACTATCCAGCGATGTCGCACACAGCTACGCCAGAACTTTATCACAGTGAGATATGCGACACTATAGAACAAACTTCGCAAGCACACTCGTTGCAGCAAGTCGTTAGCCGCGTTCAAAACATTACTTCAAAACTACCTTTCAGGTGAAGGTCTATGTAACCTCCTCAACTACCCTGAAATAACTGATCATACATACAAACAAGGTCCCAGCTCCGTATAAACAGTTTAAATATATATCAATTGCATTCGTAATACACCATATGCCTAAGGATTCATAGTTAATAATGCATATTTTCATATTGTTCCAACCCACACGCATACACCTTAATTTACTTATGCGAAAACTCATAATTTGATTACACTGATAACTTTCCGTATCCATCTTCTGTCATCAATTATACACCAATTCACTACTTCGATGACAACTTGACCTTTTAATTATGTTGGGTTCATTAGTTGTCTTATAATTCTATTCACACTGAATCCACACTGTAATTATCAAATTCATTTTCAACACTACACACTTACTCATGTACAAGCACACTCTTTTATTCAGAAATTTCACCACCTTAATATTATTTGAGTGAAAATTTACAATTTCATCAGACTGTTAATTGCACTGTTTGATCTCTTCATTATCATAATTCTCTATATATTTTATATGGTTATTAGTGCATATTTTCACTCTGTTCCAATCTACTTTACTATTATTATCTGTCCTCTTTCATCACTTATAAACCAATTCAAAATTTTAATTGCAACTTGACCTTTTTATTGGGTTTATTGGTTAGCGAATAAACCTATTTATGCAAAGTCTAATCTACTACTACGCATTGAACGTTTTTTCTTCTTTTTTATTTACACTTCGTACATCACATTAGCGTTAATACTCTTAATACTACTTCACTAATTTGATTTATTGAATTGGAATCAAATGCTGATTTTTTCTGCTGAGATGTTCAGTGACCAGCTCTGGGGAAGCTAAAACAGTCCCGCTATCATTGATATCTATCCTTGAGGATATGAGCTAGTTTTTGTTAGCTTAAGTCCTTTCTTCGAAAAGGTGTAAGAATTTCTGTACGCGCATTGATCTGCATTTAGTTGTAAGCTTAAAGTGCCTCACTTTGGTGAAAAAATTGTTATTGTGCATAGATAGGTATTAATTTTACTATTAACTCCTGGCGCGTCAATTATTTGGCACGCAATTTTTCGCTCGTTTGATTGTTACTGAGTGCGTCTTGCTTTTGAATAATATTCAGTATTTTGAAAGCTGAATTTTACATTTTAGGCATTATTTTTATGTAATTCTCATTACACGGGATATAACTATGGTTATTACTTTTTTTGCATACTAAGCTTTGAAACTTGTACTCTGTTAGGCTAAATGAAATGTATTTGTAGATATCAGTTTGTGGATGTTAAGATATGTATATTGATTGGCAATGTTAAGACCTGGTTAAGGTCAAGGGTGTGATTACCAAAAGTCACTTGCAGCGATTGTAATTATGCATATGTGGGTAAAACATCCAGACAGTTAAACGTAAGGATAAATGAGTATAAATATCGTCTAAACAGTGTTCTCAAATTCTCGGAAGAGCTTAAAAACATTTCACGTATAGGTTTTCATATACTAGAGATAGGACATCAATTTAAATTTGACGGCACCAGAATCCTCCACAATAGTTCTAATGCTTACAACGTAAGGTTAACAGCTGAAGCACTTTATACATAATCACGTGCAGACAATGTTAACAGATGGATGGATTGCAGTTGAATGACAAGTTTAGATGTCCGTCTATTTGGCCAATTAATCAAATATTCTTATCGACGTAGATATCAACAAAAACAGATATTCGAGTTTTTGTCGATTTTCTGTGGTATGTTTATCTTCAGTTACTTTCGGTTCATTTACATTGTTCGGCGAATAAAAATCTGGTTTATCATCATATTTTGATATATACTTTGAATATACGTTAAATTGTCTCAGTCTTGTACACGTAGCCTGGTGCCAATGCTATTGCTATGACGTGAGAAAAGAAAGAGAGGAGAGGAGGATGACTTTGGTTGGTGGACGCGAACACCAATGAGGATGTGTGCCTATTTGATAATGTTCGATTAACCTAAGCTCATTCACCCCCAGGCCGACAACGGAACAACCAAAGCCGAGAACTGAGAACAGAAAGACGGAGAGAGCGAGAACCGAGAACGTATTATATTTTAATCATGCCTTTATATACACATAAAATCAGACCACACAGTGAATCAATCAAGAATCTAACATTTGTACAGAAAAAAGAGAAGAGTGGCAGTGAATGTTACAACTTGTATACAAATTAAGTAAGCATAGTTCATAGTAAATAAACAATATACTAAGAGCAAATATACAAAACGAGAGAACCGGGCAAGGGGAACGTAACAGTCATAGAAATGAAATGTCAACACTGTCCGCAGTCATAATAATTGAAATAATGTTCTAATGCACAGTTCCCGAAGATAGCCAATCTTCATTAGGTGCCCGGCATATCAGCTATCATTTCAAAAATAGATATACATAGACATTTGCAAAAATGTTAATACCTGTTCGCACACATGTTATTTGACGTTTACATTATTTTACGACAAAAAACTTTCTTTGGATCATGATAAGACAAATGTATAACCTTATATATGTTTTTGACAATTTAGATGTTGGTTATTTCTCCTTACTGTAACTCAGGCCAGTTTGACGGGTAAAACGTTGAAAGTTATTTATTTAGCTTTTACAATCGCTGAGATTTTCCGAGATCCTTGGTACTTATCAAATTCAGGTTGCTGCTCCTTATGATTAATCAAACTTCTAGTTTCAGTAACTAGATAAGTTTACGAAGTCAGTAGATTATTCTCTTGAATACTGCTGAAAGTAACTTTATTCTAGTGCTATCAATTTTCCAGATTCTCTCGGCGCATTTTAGCTTAAACTCTGTTGTTTTGTTAAAATGTTTGAAATACCTCATCGTCTAAATTAATGTTTATTGTACGGAAGTTCATCCTCCCCTTCGTTTTGGAGCAAATACGTGTGGGATTTTGATTTTTTTCATAATGTACGTCGATTATAACTGATGAACTTCGTAAATTTTGGTTAATTAACTAACGGTTGTACCTAACAGGACTAAACTTAAGCAAACGCCATACTTATAATTCAGATCTACTGTGTGCATTTTTATTTCGACTGTGAATGAAATAATCTAGTGAGTCTGGTACCTTATATTGCATCTCGTGTTCATATTAATACGACAGTAGTAGGGCCTTTCCTTGAACTACACATTTTTAAGGAATAGAATATTTATATTTTATCTTGGTTGAACTAGAATAGTGACAAGTACAGTAGCCTTCAATGTCGTAAACATCTGTTTCTGGTTCAATGTATTTAAGGAGTACTTGAATTAAATTTTCATCAATTTTCAATTCGCTGATGACTCTACACTTTACTTATTTCTCAACTAAGGTATTTGGCTCGTATGACGTATCTTTATATGCTAAAATATCTCATTGTTTTATGCCATAAATGTTTTTATATTTATATATTTAAACGCAAAATTTGTTACGAATACTAAAATGTACACGCCACAGTACTGGAAACATAATATTGTTGAGAAATGAAGTTGGAAAAGTGATTATAAAATAGGTAACGTTCAATAAAACAACAAGTTATCCACAAAGTAGAGGATATAGTTCGGACAAAAATGCGACCAATAAAGACTTCATTCCATCCAAAAGAGTCACTGTACTTTTATGGTGATTTTAGTAGGAAACGGCAGCAGAATGTCTACTGGTTTCTGTTCTATGCTACATTTGATAAGATATCAAGCCCCACCTCTAGGACTTTAACTAGGAAGATTGAGTGAATTTGTGTAGGCCAACCATATACTGTTTTCTTTTCTCTTCCATAAACTGGCCACCCCTCTTCGTTTTCCACCTGTTTTCAGCATCCGAAAATAGTAAACGACCTGGATGCCGCATGGATGAAGGATAACCAAACCACTGAATCCAGTGTTTCAAGATACTAAAATATTTGTAATCACTGCACCTGAACATATTGCCGAACTACAGTATGACTAACATGATGTTATCACGGTGTCAGTAGTGATAACGGTTGTTGAACACTGAGCGGCACAGAATAGCCCCATCGCAAAGAGACTAAGTTTCACTATATTAGAACATGGCTTTTCTTACTGAAGCATCGCAAACCCAGACTTTTAGAGTCAGTTTTACATCACAACGCCACAAAAGATGACCCAGATTGGTATAAACCAATTTACCTTTCATTTTGTGTGGACTGATTTCTCCAGGTAACGAATTCACATCCTTTACACGCAATTTCGTCAAAGCTCTTTCCAGAATGTCGTAGGCGGCAAAGTTGAAGAGAAACGCTTAGATTGGGTAACCCTGTTTAATTCAATGGCGAAAGATAGTCGTATGCCCTCACTTTATCTGAGGCATTAATATGCAGGACCTTTAAGATGTTAATCAGCTTCTCAGACATCCTTCTTCAACAGACAATTCCAGACTACAATCCTGTCTAACAAATCGAGAGCATTGACTTATCCCCGATAATTATTATACTGGATACTTGAGCTATTTTTTTAAGTTGGGAACAACGACGGCCTTTTTCCGAGTTGATTGATCACTTGGTTTGCGAAACTTTTTCGAATGGTATTCTAAGTTCCCATACCAAGCATTCACCATCATCTTTTAAGAAGACCTTGGCGTAAGTCATTTGGACCTGGCGATTTGCTGAGTTTCAAGTTGAAGTCTCTTACCAACTCTCTCTTTAGGTGGATTGTTCGTCACTGGCCAGCAATGGCAAGACAATCTGATCGTAATTAGTGCAGTAAGAGACAGGCTGAACTAATCATCAAAGACTTTAGACCATCGTCTAAAGCTACCCTGGATGTTGGCAATTGGCGTACCGCCACATTGTGTTACTGATACTAGATTTCTTTCTGCAGGTGGCCTGAACAAGTTGATGGAGCTTCCGGCAGTTATCAGGTGTAGCTACTGTTTACAACTCTTGTGCACACCCCGACCACCTGGTTTCTCGGTTCTCATGCAAGCTTTTCAAAATTTTATGACGTAAGAATTTTATTTATTATTGAACTCATAAATCATCGTCCTCTCAACAATATCATCACCTCGAGGATGCAGTGAGTAGGATCTTCTTGTCAGCGGTGATATGCCTGGTCATACTAGAACATTTATTGTGGGAGCGAGCGCTCTTCCTACCTTTGTTCATACCAGGGTATTTCAAGGCCCGTGCCTTAAATAATTGAGAGTAACTAAAACATGTGAGGCGAAAGTCGTTATGCCGAACAGGGAATATAATAAATCCAAACATTTTGACACATAATTAAATTTTACCATCAAAATATAAATTTCTGCTGTCAATTAATATACTAAAACCCTGAAAGATTAAAATTAGTGAATTGATCTCTTTTGTCGTAATCCATTTAAGTGTTGTGACTTTATTTTTAACGACATAAGGATCTTATTCGGAAACTATATTGTCCTTCAGTGGTTTGATTAACACATACCACTTTCGTCTCACATTATCAAATAATCTACGTATTTTCGGTATTATTTTTCACACTTTACTTTTACCGGAAAAAACCAGAATAAGTTATGTTTTCACCTTTTTCAGCCTAGCTACTTAATTCATTGTGTGGGATTAAAACCATATCCTACTGGTTTTCGTTCTAGTGAATCATGATTATCCCAGAAGATCAAATATGGATGGTCGTTATTGGTTTTATAATAGCTTTTGTTCTTGCTTTTGGGATTGGTGCAAATGATGTGGCAAATTCATTTGGAACCAGTGTCGGAGCCAAAGTATTAACATTGAAACAAGCTTGTATGCTTGCAACAATATGTGAATTGAGTGGCTCTGTTCTTCTGGGTAAATTTAATTTAGTTGTGTATAAATACGTAATTTTGCAGGGGCTAAAGTCTCCGATACTATACGGAAAGGCATTGTTAGTGTTCAGCTTTTTAAAACAATTGACAAGGGAAATTCACTTTTGATGGCTGGACAGGTTGCTGCTCTGGGAGGTAAGTCTATAAACGTAATATTCCTGCTCATTTATACATGATGTTTTTCTGTATTTCATCGAATATTCAACTACAGTCAATCATTTCTGTCTACAAATCGCGCATGAAGCATGCTAAGGCAGTGATAATAAACGTTTTACGGATTATAGTCAGTGTTTTTAGTTCAAAAACGATTCTCTGCATATATATATATATATATATATATATATCAGCCAGCAAATTACGGCTGTTATGACACTATACTTAATATTTTTTGCACAATACTTAGTCTTGCAAGGCAAAAGATTTTGTTATTCGGATAACTTTGTATGAATATATCATTTTTGTTTACATATATATGTTAGATGGAAAACATTTTCTAGAATTATAACTCGGATGCCTAATTTATTCGTTAACATTTCCTATTCCCAACAAACACTTGTCGAAATAATTTATATCTTATCAAAGTTTACAGTGGGTTACAGTTGTATTAGGCATACTTTAATGCTAACTAATTTTGTTTATTAAAAACTAATCACTGGAACAATAATATCTACATCACCAGAGTTTGGAATTTTATGCTTCTATGTTTATACAACTATTATTCATTCCTTGACGTGAAAATATACCTATTTATTTAAGGTGATTCTTAGTTTGTCAAGTAGTGACTATAAAAGTTATGGGGTAGATCTTCACATCTTTCTTATCCAAATTTTGGATTTCTATATCAGCTAATTGAACTGAAATATAAAATATTTGACATCAGATAGATAGATTAAATAGTTATAAATTTTAATCGTTAGTACACCGTTCATTGAATCATGCTTTATTTTATTCATTCTATACATACACTTATGCTTTTCAGAAGGACGTGTACTGATTTGGGCAGATTTTTAGTTGTATACTGTTGAATGTATTTTATTGAACTTTAGGTTCCTGCATTTGGCTACTAGTTGCTACATTCTTTCGTCTTCCAGTTTCTGGTACACATAGTATTGTAGGTGCAACAATTGGTTTTAGTCTCGTTATCTTTGGACTAAATGCTATTCAGTGGAACGAACTACTTAAAATTGGTGAGAATTTTTTGTATATTAGAATTGTAGATATGAATTTTATTTTTACATAGTAGATCTTTTAACCATCTTATCATAAGCATAATTCAACAGTAATGTTGTTAACTTGACTCTATGAAAGTTATTTACAAAGTGAAGGTTGAGTTCCTAAAACTTTAGTTTCATAAATTCGAGACAATAAAGAATGTATCTACCACTGAAAATTTGGACAATATAACGTTTATTAGAAGGAATATTATCGTTCTTTATTAATATTCAGGAATTGGAGTTATTCATTTACTTACGCGTCAAATCTCTGAACATTAATGCATTTTCCTCACCGTATCTTTCATGCATTAAAATCGTATTCTCTTAATGGAAATCATCGGAATGAGTTTCCCTTAAATATACGAGTAATTTTTTGGATATAAGCAAATAGATTTGATTACCAATATAGTGTACCATATGCACATATTCAGGTTAAAAAAAAAGAAAACTGAAGGGGGCTTCATAAATTTAGTTTTATTATGCAACAAAACTGCAGAATCGGATAATTAAAAATGGTTGAAAAACTTTAGAGTAAGTGTAAAATTCGACACAGAATCAAAGAAATTTTTAATTTCACTTAGCTTTGTTTTAACCACGATAAAACAATGCTCTTGGGTTTACTTAGTGCCAGTTAGAGAAGTTATTGAATGGATTTGTTTGCTCGAATACTTATTGTTTTGTTTTAAATTAGAAAACGTTATGGTAACAATTATGGCATAAAGTTACAGTATGAAAGTGACAAGTTTATTTTTTCTAAATGTCGTTTTTGTAACTGTGGAGTGTGGGCATTGTATCTCCTTATTCCATGGAATCGGTTAACATAACAACAATTTCTGATTAACGCTCTGTATATTATCAAGAAGTTAATTATCGGCTATTTCTCTATATTAGCTCATAACGAACGGCAGATTTGTTTCGTCAAGTGATTAAAAAATGATTTTGTATGTTCACTCTACTGATTTCTTCGATTTCTACTAAAGCATGCTTATATATTGTAATAATGATTTATCAGACTACATATAAAGTAAAGCACACTGAGTTGATTTAAGCAGTCTCAGGGTAAAATGTAATTTTCGAAATCCAGCATATTTTTCATCTCATTTCATCCTGTTTTAATTGAGCCCAAACCTGCTGAAATATCGTGATTTGGAAATCTTCTAATGCAGCTGTGAAATGCTTTAATTTCTTTCTACTTTATTAAATTGTTATTACACTGGCCATCTATTATTTAGGTACTCTTCGCTTTGGAATTTTAGAAGTAATGCCGTTTATCTTGAATAGACATCTCTGCCTTCATTTCAATGCTTTCTCCTCTTTTTGTTTTGTCGTGAAAGTTTACTACTTAGTGGTATTTATTTATTGTTAAGGTTATGAGATTATTGTTCATCTTCATGCATCTATGGCGTATAGTTCTGAAATATATTTGGCTAGTCTAATGTACTCCACACAAACAAATACATACATAGTCAGTCAAACAAATCGAATCATACTTGACATTTTCTTAGATCAGTCATCTACTGGTTCATACAGTTATTAGATCAGTTTCTCTAAAAGATTTCATCAATTATGTTCTCAAGCCCTCTTCATCTTTGTTGTCTTTTATTTTAGTGTTCATTAAAAAGATCTTTCATTCTATAGGGGTATCTTCAGCCTAGTATTTTTGTTTCAGGTTGCCATCGATGAACATTACATGAAAGCCATTTTCCATGTGTCTTCCATTTATTATTCAGTTCTTCGTTGGTAATTTTTTGTGTGCAGATCCTACTAGCTCTTGATAATAGTGAGTTTTCTGAACTATATATTTACTAGAGATTGATGCTATTGATAGCGATTAACTAAATGTGAATAACTTTGGCTAAGTAGGCTCACACTAGTTGAGTGGACAGTTTGCGGAATTGATAACAAAAGTGTCTCTTAGCACGAGCAATGCAAACTAAAGTAAATAAAACAATGTCGATAATGTTATAGACTAAATAACGTTTTTATTTTCCTAAAAATTGATACTGGGTGGGAAAGAAAAAATCTACTGTTCAGGCGTTGTGACTTATTTTACGTATTCCATGATAGCTTTATTAGTAAGACTTATCGAAAGATGTTAAGTAGCACTTTATATGTACTCTGTTTATTATATAGGCATTGGATTTCAGTAATGTGTAAAACGACCATACTGGGATGATATTCTTTAAACATAAGCCTTTGCTATCAGTTTGGTTGTATTCTTTCCTTTTTCTCAGTTTTCCTGTAGTCTTTAATCTATTCAGGAACTTCCACTTAGTTGTCGAAGAAGTTGTTAGCTGTGAATCAGTTATTGTCCTATCTCTTACTCATTTGTCTACAACCTGTGCCTCTTTAGCACAGGCCACCGATTAATTTATCATTTAACCACTGTAGATTAATTTCTACGATCTGGTTGCCTTAATTTTCAGGCTGTCATCCCATATATAGTTAATTAGGAAAGTTTTAGGTCAAACGGTGATACTTACAACTGGTACTGAAAACATATGAGCCTGTCTGAAAGTATAATACTTTAAGACTAATAAGCTAGCATTGATTGATCTACGTTTCCTTCTTCAGTCAGTTAAAAATGTAGAGCGCGACTTTTGTCCACCGAATTTTAAAGTTCCTACAGTTCATACAGGTTGTTAATTGAAACTATCTTAAACTGGGTCTGTTTATTTTAATTTTCTAAGTGTAATTAACTTAACGGCTTAAAATAAAGTGAAAACTAAATAACCATTAATTTTTTATAAGCACTAATTATGTTTCGCTGTTTGACCTATATCTGCAGTTGTTGGAATCATCTATAAAAGTTGGTTTTCAAGATAAATGAGATTTGAACATCAGGAGGAAGAAGAGGAATTAATTAATTCAAATATTACTCTAGCCAACATTGTAGACACAAATCATTCACGTTTGAGTGCTCAACACATAGATAAGTCTTTTAATAGTAAAATATACTTGTCCCGAATGTTACATTGCAAATATCTGATTATACATATTAGTCAAAGGATGATCTTAGCTTTTTGAGCATTAAGCAAACTACAACTTTGTAGCTTAATAATTCAGATACCCAACTGTCGAATTACAAGTTAAAACCTGCTTAGTCTATATTTATTTTGATTACCAAGCAGTATATTCATTATTTTAAGAAAAATTCTTTAAAGTTCAGAAATTTGAATGAAAATAATGTGTCTCACCTTTCATACACCTGCATATAATGACTTAACCAATATAATCAATTCTTAAATTTTCATATCACTTTTTTTATCACTTTGATACCTTGTCATTTATTAGACTTTTACTTAAGTTTAATATTATTGTTACTTGGCGCGAAACAAAAGTTTGTTCGCGTAGTTTAAAAATGAACTTTACTGCTGCCCAATGTCCTAACTGTAATGTAGTTTTGTTTCAATATCCAGAGTCAGTAAGTGTAACAGTTGAAAGTCACACTGTGAGCATTACATTGGTTGATTTTATTAAAAGCTGTGATCATTTTAAATTTGCATTAAATTATTAGATTTATGAATCTACTTTGTATTTATTATGTTAATTTTGTTTACATCAAAAGTTACATGATTTACTGTGTTCATATGAAAATAGACTTCTTTCATACTTGCGTCATAACAAATAATTTGAATCATTGTCACATATTGCTCTTTTACATTGATTTCAATTTAACTGCATCCAAGTTTGCAATTAGATAAATTGACTAAAAGTATCGAGTTATTGAATCATAATTCATTTGTTTTTATAGTTACTTTGGCTTTCAAACGTTGTTCAAATATTCCGTCTTCATGTTTTTTCAGCTTCAGGAATTAGTTGCTGTTTTAGGCGTTCTTATACATTTCCGTGCGAGTACACGCATAACAGTCTGTTTATATCATCAATAAAAGCGGCATCATGACATCTTGAGAATCGATTTTAATCTAATAATTTAATTTTTACTGTTAGTTTCTGTATACTTCCTCACATTTCTACGTACAAACTATTTATCCGGTTTCTCCATGTGGAACTAAGTCGATTTTTGCGAAGTTTTCTCGATGAATTTCATAAAGCAAGAAGAAATGAAGACAACCAGTCACAAATAAAGCGAATCGGTCCAACACTCGTGGAATAACTGTAAAGCTTAACTATGCATCAAGCATACGCTAACGATGTCCGTGAAAGCTCATGTATTAGGCCATTTTATTCCAAAATGTGAACAACGCCAATATGTTGGTATTTTTGTGATTTCAGTCAAATATGGATAGATATCGATATCAACCTTTAATCAAATCAGTAACTACCTAGCTGATATAAGTTCCTGAGAAACTAATCTGCGTAGACCACTATGATAGACAAGAAAGAACTGTTCGTTTTAGATGAAAAGCTACAAATGGAAAATATCATATAAATAACTTGATCTGATATTATTCTTGAAACTACGTTTTTCTATATTAAAAATAGGATAATTTTACAATAAATATTATTCACTTTGTAAATTCACTGTTTGATAGCATGCTTCTTGGTTTTATCTAGTACCTTAAAAAACATTATGATAACAAGTTTTCAGAGCTTGATGATTTGCATTTGTTGATTACTAAGCGGTAATCAGTATTGCGCGGTTTATTTAGGTGACAGGAAACCCTGTGTAGTGTTAGATTGCAAATCGTTCAGCACTTAGAAGAAGGGACTGATAATTTCAACGGAACTCGTAACTCAGCATCACTTACCCTTCAACAATCTGAGGCCCTTAACCACTAAGTCAAAGGAGCAATAAGAAATGGAATAATATAGAAAGGAGATGATAGACTTCTTTCATACTTGCGTCATAACAAATAATTTGAATCATTGTCACATATTGCTCTTTTACATTGATTTCAATTTAACTGCATCCAAGTTTGCAATTAGATAAATTGACTAAAAGTATCGAGTTATTGAATCATAATTCATTTGTTTTTATAGTTACTTTGGCTTTCAAACGTTGTTCAAATATTCCGTCTTCATGTTTTTTCAGCTTCAGGAATTAGTTGCTGTTTTAGGCGTTCTTATACATTTCCGTGCGAGTACACGCATAACAGTCTGTTTATATCATCAATAAAAGCGGCATCATGACATCTTGAGAATCGATTTTAATCTAATAATTTAATTTTTACTGTTAGTTTCTGTATACTTCCTCACATTTCTACGTACAAACTATTTATCCGGTTTCTCCATGTGGAACTAAGTCGATTTTTGCGAAGTTTTCTCGATGAATTTCATAAAGCAAGAAGAAATGAAGACAACCAGTCACAAATAAAGCGAATCGGTCCAACACTCGTGGAATAACTGTAAAGCTTAACTATGCATCAAGCATACGCTAACGATGTCCGTGAAAGCTCATGTATTAGGCCATTTTATTCCAAAATGTGAACAACGCCAATATGTTGGTATTTTTGTGATTTCAGTCAAATATGGATAGATATCGATATCAACCTTTAATCAAATCAGTAACTACCTAGCTGATATAAGTTCCTGAGAAACTAATCTGCGTAGACCACTATGATAGACAAGAAAGAACTGTTCGTTTTAGATGAAAAGCTACAAATGGAAAATATCATATAAATAACTTGATCTGATATTATTCTTGAAACTACGTTTTTCTATATTAAAAATAGGATAATTTTACAATAAATATTATTCACTTTGTAAATTCACTGTTTGATAGCATGCTTCTTGGTTTTATCTATTACCTTAAAAAACATTATGATACAAGTTTTCAGAGCTTGATGATTTTGCATTTGTTGATTACTAAGCGGTAATCAGTATTGCGTTTATTTAGGTGACAGGAAACCCTGTGTATGTTAGATTTCAAATCGTTCAGCACTTAAGAAGGGGACTGATAATTTCAACGGAACTCGAACTCGCATCACTCACCTTCACAATCTGAGGCCTTACCACTAAGTCAAAGGAGCAATAAGAATGGAAATAATATGTAGAAAGGAGATGTAAAAGACAATTGTCCATTTAACGAAAAATTTAAAAATGATTTTGAAAAGATGGACGTATATAAAAACCAATTTGCATAATTAAAGCGTGGGATAGACCCACGGTAAAACAAATAATTGAACATACTACTTTTGAACACAAACTAGGCTTGGATTTATAATCTCTTGAGACCTTTACTGTACATACCTTCCTTATCCAGCAGCCTTTATAAGCAAATTGTTTGATATTGTAGATTTTAAATAAGAATTAGTGCGTTCCATCCCTGTCTAGTATTTTACGATATGACAACTTCACGACTTAATTCCAAATCAGAATAAAGCCTGAGTACGTACCAAACTACACTCGAAAATAAGAATACCAGAATGAAATGCTTCTACACACATAAGGGCGTTCTATCAAATTCTCAAGTGTTTTTTTTGCTCTGATTCGCTGAAAACAGGCTAATTAATGCACAGCTTTGCAAGCATGTTTTGAGCATGACCCAATCTAAACTATGTCATTCTAACAAGGTTTGTCTCGTTAATATGGCAAAAACTGCTCAAAGGTAATCACAGCACCTTTATCTGAATAAAACAACGCTAGACGTTCATTTTTTGAAAATATCACATCAGTCATATTTATGCTTTTGTAGTTCATTGGTTTTAATATATTAGCAGTGACAATTGACGAGGCTGACTTTAGTTCTTTGAAATCGTTGTTAGAAACCAATCAATCAATCAATGCCTGTTACCCCAAGTGAAGCATAGACCTCTCACCAGCATTCTCCAACCAACTCTGTCCTGGGCTTTCTTTTCTAGCTCTTCCCAAGTGCTGTTCATTCTCTTCATGTCTGTTTCCAATTCCCGACGCAATGTATTCCTGGGTCTTCCTCTGTTTCTTTGGCCTTTAGGATTCCAAGTCAGTGCTTGTCTCGTGACACAGTTTGATTGTTTCCTCAGAGTGTGTCCAATCCACCTTCAGCGTCTTTTCCTAATTTCTTTCTCGGCTGGAAGTTGGTTAGTTCTCTGCCACAGAAGGTTGTTGTTGATTGTATCTGGCCAACGAATCCGAAGAATCTTACGCAGACAGTTGTTTATAAATACTTGTATCTTCTGAAGAATGCTTTTTGTAGTTCTCCAAGTTTCAGCTCCATACAACATAACTGACTGTCTTCACATTTGTGTTGAAAATTTTGACTTTAATATTAACTGACAGTTGGTTTGAGTTCCAGATGTTTTTCAGTTGTAAAAATGCTGCACTTGCCTTACCAATCCGCGCCTTCACGTCCGAATCAGACCCTTCTTGTTTGTCGATTATGCTGTCCAAATATGTAAACGTTTCAACGTCTTTTAGAATTTCTCCGTCAAGTGTAATTGGGTTAGTGTTTGTTGTTTTGTATCGAAGGATCTTGCTTTTCCCTTTGTGTATGTTGAGGCCTACTGCTGCCGAAGCTGCTGCTATATTGTTGGTTTTCTTCTGCATTTGATGATGTGTGTGAGAAAGAAGAGTTAGGTCATCTGGAAAGTCCAGATCATCTAGTTGCGTCGATTTTGTTCATTGTATTCCGACAGTGTCTTAAGATGTTGCAGTCTTCATGATCCAGTCGATGACCAGTAGGAAGAGGAAGAGCGAGAGTAAGCAGCCTTGTCTGACACCGGTCTTCACTTCAAATGAATCTGTGAGCTGACCTCCATGCACGATTTTACAATGTAGTCCGTCGTAAAAATTCCATATGATGTTGATTATCTTCTCGGGTACGCCACAATGTCGTAGAAGGCTCCATAATATTCTCCTATCCACGCTGTCGAATGCCTTTTCATAGTCAATGAAGTTGATGTAAAGTGGTGAGTTCCATTCAATTTATTGTTCAGCAATGAACCGTAGAGTAGCGATTTGATCGGTACATGATCGGTCTTGTTAGAAACCGCTGTTGGATAAAATATTGGCTTGATAAAGCCTTAACTGAAGTTTTCGAATGAATTTCATCAATATTTGTCTATGTGCAGAATTTTAAACCGAGTATCAAAGCCCGCATACTCAGTCCTGTCCTTGCCTTTCTTTCATCTTCATTACGGTTATCATCAAGCAAATAATTATCCATCACATCTCATTTCTATGTGTTGTCTTAAGTCTTGTTACCCATTAGTACTTGAAAACAATTTTGTTTATCTATCGACAACTTTATTTAATTATAAATTACTCTGTGTAAAATAACTATATATATGAATGTATATCTCAGATAAAAAAAATCATATTATTGTAAAGGAAATTCTTTTCTCTTAACCACTTTCATCTTAATCAATGATGCAATTAACTGCTTTAATTATTTTGAAGTAAATTTATATTCATTTAAAAAGAATGTGTTTACTTATAGGCTTTAAGCGAATATTTCAAACAATTTTGATAATTTTGACTTGTCATTTCTTTGAACAGATAATAAATCATGTTTATATTGATATCCAAAATTAATAAACATATACGTACCAGATGTAATTATTTTCATAAAGAAAAAAAAGCATACAAATCATCTTACATTAAACTACTTTATTTACTGATCACATGGTTTCTTTTATCATTTGGTTTTCATTTTTAGCTATAACAAAGTTATATGCAAGTCTAACTTACAAATGCATTGTTTTGATTATGAATTAATTTTCGATTGTTTACTGTTTAAACTGAATACTATCTGTAATATAATAATAAGGGTGTAATGACACAATGTTTATTGTAAATTATAGAATATGTTAAATACATGTTTAATGTTATCCTAGAATTTCTTAAGCATATTTACAAAGTTTGTCTTTATACATTTTAATATGAATTTATCAACACTGTCAAGAACATTTTAGTCATTTAACATGTAGATCTCATAATGAATGTATGTAGATTAATAATTAGTAATGTATTTGTTCCATAAGTTATTGTTAATAATATGTGTTTAATTTTTGCCAGTATTCAAGCATTTAATTATGATCATTTCATTATCAGTAAGACCTACAATGTTGTTTGTTCTTGTAACATGCATAGTACCTTGTATGAACTTTCATCAAGATATGAGCTTTTAATTTCATGGTTAGATGTCAATTCTATGTGTAAACATTTCGGAGACTGAAAATAAATAGATCTATTGTTTAACTCAATAGTCTGACCTTCAGGGAAATAGAATTAATAAAGATCAATGAGGTTTAAAACAATCCTGTTTACATCTTAAGGTCTTATATAATTACTAGATGTATTGATTATTCAGATACATATGCAGCACTATGGTTTACAAACTGCACATATTTCTCACCTTATTGTGAACAAAATTAGAATTGGGACATGATCATCCAATAGTCTAATGGATAATTGCTCCTGACTTTATCTAACTATCATAGGCTCAACTTTAATTACTTTCTTCTAGAAGTTTGTATCAAACTTGAAGTATTGCAACTATCTGGTTTTAACCAGCAGGGTGGTTACGTATAGTATTTATACACGGTTTATAATACTTATACAAAGGTTTAACAACGTCAACCTGTTACATTTTTCATAATATTACAAAAACGTTTCTCCCAAAATATGCATTCAGTAAATTTAACTACGTTATCCGCAACGTTTTGATTGTTTGCTAAATTTGTCATATATAGCATGTTTTATCATTTCCAGTTCCCTTAAATAGCACGTACTGCCTATTAAAGTGCGATTTTAATCAGACCCTGGATTTATTCTCAGCTATCTGGTATGAGCGTGTTAATTGTAGCCCAGCTTGAGATGCACAATAAATACCAAAATAACGGTTAAAGTTATTGCCTTAGATGAAGTGTTTAATATGAATTACATCCTATTATCTAGTACACGCCCATTAACTGAACGGAAAAATGACTGCTTGTGCTGAACACAATACAGTGTACACTTAAAACTTTGACGGTAGCCTCAATCAATAAAATAAGATTGTATAAAAATAAATATTAACTAGTAACAATGCTCTATCATAAAATTTGTTAAACTTGTTGTACATCATCATATTTGAGTTTCTGTATTATAAATCTGACATGAACTTCGGACATCATTTCTTGTATCATTGATATCTTCGTTTATTCATTACTCATCACATTGCTTTGTTTATCTTAATTTAGTTGGATCATGGTTCCTTTCACCTGTTCTAAGCGGTTTGGCATCTATTGGAGTATTTTTCCTAATGCATTATCTTGTGCTCAGAAAAGTAAGTTTCAGACTATGTTTGTGTATATCTGACTCCATAGGTTTTTTATTATATAAAATTCGAGTATGACTGGTTCTTTAAATTTAGACGTTTTTACATGTACATTTATGTATGCTATTTAAAAAGGATTGTTGTCATTTTTATTATTTGTATTAAGAATTTTCTAATTAATATTATTCATGAAAGGAACGTATAAAACTTGAAAATGTTTTGTATAATTGTTTTCTGGAACATTTACACACTTTTAAACGTCCAACAATAGTTGTATTCCTTGAGCTTAAGACGATGTTTGACTCTATCAACCGTGGGGTTATGTGGTAACGTCTGTCATTGAAAGGCGTACCAGTGAAGTACATTGACCTTATACAGTCTCTCTTCTAGAACACTACTAGTCGAGTCAGAGCTTATGGCGAACTGTCCTCGGAATCGATTACTTTAAGTGTTGTTCACCAAGGTTTCATTTAATTTTATCGTTGATATGCTTTTAGAGTTGATATTTTTATCGTCTGACTTTTCAGGGGTTGAACTTCATCCAGGAGATAAACTTGTTGACTTAGAATATGTAGATAACATAGTTCTATTGGGTGAGGATGTTGACAAAATATGGCATCTTTGGATCGCCTGCAGCGACAATGTGTGCATGTTTAGGATTCGATTCTCCACAAACAAATGGGAAATGCTGTTTCAGGATTGGCTTACATCAGCTCCGAAATTAGCGATTAGAAGCGAAGAAGTTGAGTGTTTTGACCACTTTACTTATCTTGGAAGTCTCAGCAGTCCTAATGGTTTAGTATCTGATGAAATCCCGGCTCGTATGTAGAAGGCTTGATTAACTTTTGCCATTCTACGTCATTTTTGGTGTAGGCGGGGCATCCGTCTACCAATCACAGGATGCGTTTACTACGCATCAATCTGATCCGTTCTTCTTTATGGATGTGAAATGTGTCCATTAAGAATAGAGGATGTTCGTAAGCTATTAGTATTCGATTACATATGGTTTCGAAGCATTGCTCGTGTTTTGTGGGACCACAGAGTAAACAATACGTAGGTTAGGAATATAGTACTAGGTAAATATGACAAACCTATTGATGAAGTAATAAATCTTCATCAGCCGAGGTGGTTAGGACATGTGTTGCATGTGCCTGACTACCGCCTACCTCGACAAGCGATGCTGTCTGGTGTAGTAATGGACTGGAAATAAGCTAGGGGTGGTCAAACCAAAACATGGCACCTGGTTTGGGTTCACTTGGCGATCGTAACCACTGATTAGTGACTTTGGGTGACATGGTTCGAAATCGTTCACAATCGCTCAGATGCATCCATTCCTTTTCCTCTACCAAATTTTAAGCTTTTGAGTTAATAATTTTCTGTTTACTGAATTATATATATATATATATATATTACCATAGACTTCTAATCATTTCTATTAATACTAACTCTGTTACTACTTACATTACTCTGTGATTTAATCCGACAATTTTATCTCTACCTGCTAATTGAAGCATGCAACTTGGACTAATGTACGCACGTACTAGGTTCTACGTTGTAACTGACTGACTGGTCGACGTTTTTGTGTCATATGTCATCGCCGTTAATTGATCTTTAATATCTATATGTCATTTAATCAGTTCTCTTGCACTTCATAGACATTTCAACTTTCAATGTGATGTTGAAAGAAACGTAATAATTTTCAATCAATTAATTCAGTCTGTTTTCATGTTATTATTCTTATGTTAAAATACATATGAATCCCATTTAGCAGATGTAACTTTTTCATGTAAAAATATTTCTCAATTGAACATGTCACTTTTGATATAAATTCAGTTGAATTTGAACAACGCGACAAGAACAAGATTCACGTAATAGAATGAATTCATCAGTGTATTCTGAGGCATCTTGTCAACTCGAAACAGCGTAAAATTACTATGATTTATATACAATTATGTTTGACATACTTTATCCGTTAAGGCTAAAACGAATGTTCTGAATCAAACTAGAAGTCTTAGTAATTAGAGGGAAATCTAAACTATGCTATAGTCGTAGTTAAATTGGATGTGCGTTTATATATTGCAAGTTAATAGTAGATGCATGTGGTTATAATGAATAGGTGATGGGGGGGAGGGGTTGACGTAATCTTTATTACGTTAAGGGAAGAAAGTATTACATAAAAGTAAAAAACCAAAATTGACGATTGCAAAGTTATTCGATAAATTTGGAACAAAATTCACTTATATTTCTCGTATTATGTGGGAACAAATGCTTCCATTATTTTATAACAGGAGTTATCTGTAACTTTATCAGTGTTCACTGTGTCGTCAATACCACTTCCAGTCAATTTTTTCTTGACTTGGTAGATAGGTTTCGCATAATTTAGTGTAATTCTCTTTTTCGTCATTTCATTTTGTGTTTCAAGTTATCTACTGTCTGATATGAACATATTAGTTTGTCGCAGTCTCACATTGTGTACAAATATCACGAAGTTTGTGAAAATGAGGTCGTCGAAATCGAATTTCTCTTACATTTAGCACTATAATATTCATCAGCCACTCACAAAATAGTCGGGAAAATAGATATACATATAGTAAACATTGAGTATATTGAGAGAGACTTTAGTAGATTTCATTTTAACGTAAATGGAGATATGTTTTGAATAAATTAGGTACATTATTAATCCTAAAACGAAACAATGATTTTAATGCACGATCAAAAGTATTTCATGATTAATTTAAGTAGCTCCAACAACTGTGGCAATCGTTGTAAGTTGCTTAATTATTCAGTCATTTAATTCAAAGAGAAGGAAAAATATATGAGTATATGTATATTGTAATCGTAATGAAGTCACATTAGGATATTGGGAAGAAATAGCTTGAATTATGAATGATAACTTGTTTATTCGTTTTTTATCTCCGTAATATTACTTGTACATGCATCTGATTCTAATCGATAGATTTCAGTATTATTTCGCGTCAATTATTGTTTTATTTATGGAATCACATTGTGTGTGTGTGCGTGTGTGTGTAGCTAGTGTGTTTCTCTGATAGGTTATCAGTTGATTAATGAAAAACTAATCGTCTGCCAATATTGATATAAATTAATGAAGCTTGATGACTCCAAGAAGATGGGATTTTTTGATATTGACGACTGTGTTATCTATTGGAGAACATTAGATTTGTGAAAATTGAATGAATGCAATTATAAGTAAATGTAATAATAGTTTGAAAACGGCAGAAGGGGAACCATACCGTTTACAAATTAGTCAAGATTTTTTTATAAAACAAGAATTAGCTTTTCATCTCTTAATGTTTATAGTCTGTACTAATATAAACGAATTGAATTTTCTCTATTTGTTGATTATAATAAAATTGCTCAAACAATTGGACCTTATTGATTTGACTTGTGAACAATGATTGTTTATAAAGTGTTCATTAAAGCTTGTGAATAATTGACTGTCTAATATTCCAGTCTAATCGCCTTTATTTACTCATGTAAATTGATAAGGGGCGTTAGAATTAATATACCGTGACAGCTTGAGTTACTGAACTGACTTTAGTATAAACAATAACTACTCAGGTTTCAGGAGATTATTATTTTTAGTACAATATTCTGTTGGCAACTAGTCTTTCTTGCAATTGTGTCATATTTGTACATTATTTAAATGTATCCAGGTTTTTTTTAAACCATTGAGAATGACAATTTTCTGAGAAGACACTTCTTGATTAATTGACACATCTGTCTGGGCTTTAGATGCATTAGATCCAATAATCAGAACACCCACTTTTTCCGGTTATCAGGTTTTTATCAATGATTTCCTGTAGAAGTACTTCCTAAAAGCTTTTTTATAGAAATTTTATGTACTGAATGTAATTTGTAAAACTAATTTTCCATAAAAAAGATACTGTATTCTGTCAGAGTCTGTTATTCGACCCACTTAGTTAGTAGTTTTTCGCACATAGTATACTGGTTTGTTATCATGTTAACTTAGATAACTTTTTATCTGATTTTTGTATCCTATACATATCGGCTGATATAGTTTGTGGAACCTTACACTTTTTTGTACCGTACTCTTTTGTATTATACATATTCTGCTAATTTATTTTGTATTCAGTAATTTTAGAAATTGTTCGAACTTTCCTCTATCTAATAAGATATAATAAACTGTGACGCTTTATGAATACTCATAGGATATGGTTAGCGTAATATGATGCTTTTCACCAAAGTAAAGGACTAATAAAACCATGAGTAATTAAAGTGAAAATGTTTCCCTTGAAGTTCTGAATATTTGTTATTTTAATAAACTTGTGAATCTGACTTATTGTTAATTTGAATAAATCTATTTTAGTAGACACCGATATTTCCCAGGAATCAGTGTTCTAAAATATTTAAATATTATTTGCATTATCACATTTGTAATTCAGTCACATGTTAGTGCATTATCATTAATATGCAATGAATGCTGTGGATATGATTAACGACAAAGGTGTGTATACGCATAAATACAAATTGAGAAGAGCACAACACATTTATCAAAAACAGACAACAGAATAATTAGTAAAACAAAATGCAATTATTGTTACCATTGTGACCCGACCTAAATTTAATGAAATCAAGGTTGGTACGGTTTACTTTATCTCACACCTACGCATGAGCACATAATAATATACGGGAATGATGACACAATAACCGAACGTTTCCATTCGCATACATTTAATTTATGCTAATGAAACAATAAAGTGGGTCTATTGAACAATAATTTAGAATACACTTCATTGAACATAATTCATTTTTCAAAAAAAGAATTCATTTTAGTTCTTTTTTTCTATCCAGTGTTAATGAATTCGGGATTAACATTGTTAACGTATCTATTTCAGCTTTTGTATGTAGGATTTGTAGTTTTCATTTTTATCACTAAACCCCATTCTTAATTCGTAACGTGTATTCAAAATCTGTTGAACTTTATATTGACATAGCAAACCATGCATTCTGTTGTAATTATTTGAATTTGTTGTTGTTTGTTGACATTTTATGTTATTTTGTACATATTTTGATATTTAGTACATACAATTTATAATAAACGATTATTGTTCAATTAGTTGTGTAAATATATCGACTCATCATTTTCCTCCGGAATTTAAATCACAATGTGTTTTCAAACATACTTTCCAATTTCATTTTTCAGGAGTATATTCTCAAAGTTTATTCTGTCTCGTAAATTTATATTGCCTACAATTAATTGACTGATGTAATTATTTTCAGCGTCCATGAAGTCTAAATGTAAAATCTAGATCTTACATGTGGTAGTTTAGCGTTTGATATTATTATTTCATCACTGAAGCAATATATTTACTATTTTGCAAAGTATCTCTTCTGCAAATAAATTACCTCGAAAGCGTGTTTTAGATTCATCCCACTGATTATTCTTGATTTATTACTTTTATTAAATAAATTAAAATGAGATTTCAAACAAATGCACACAGTACAACAAATGAACTAATTTATGCAGTTCATACTTGTAGTCTGATTACTAAGGTCAGTTAATTCTAGTAATTTTAGTGTCATTGATATTTCATTTAAGATTATAAGTAACATATATGACTGTTTGTCTGAAACTGATGTTTATAAAAACATTACTGTAGAATTTGATTTCATATTTGTATGTGCTTTCAACAGCCAATGGTACACTAATCTTAATCTTTCGTTGATGGCACATATTTACTCATTTTTCATCGTCATCTAGATTTCGATGTTGTGAATTAATACATATCATTTGTATCCCAAGAGTTCATTCTCTTATTTATATGTTGTTTTTGTATACTGTAGCAGTTGTGGTGGTTATTAAGACTGCTGAGTTTTTTTATCCTATAATCGAAGCTCTAATTTCTATTGTTTTAGTTTTCTTCTTTTAACTTCTTGATGTATCGATCGATGGTGTTGCTGTTTGAATCAGTATGCATATATATGCACCCTGCATTGTTTTTAAATAGATGAGTAATCGGTTAACTACTCATTCTCAAAAACTCACGTTTATTCGTTACCTCCAAAGACATTACTGTCAAACGTTTTGAATAGTGACAGGCATCTCAGTACTACTCATCCATTTGCTCGAATCATCTTGCAACTGTGACAGTTCATAATCATGAAAGTCGATCTGCCAACTGATTTTTTTGACTAGTAATTCTAAACCACATTCAGATTCCCAGATTTCAAGCGTGTAGTCGTCTGCAAATAGTTGTTAATACTATTGCGATTTTAAGCTCATTACATCGAATTCAATTTGTTAAGATAAATTCTTTTTCTACTATTTCTAATTTCGTCTTTTTTTAGGCGAACTTTACATAATTTAGTCTTTCACTAGACATTATTTTCTGGGTTTAAATTAGTTTGTTAATCTTATCCCTAACATCATCACAAAACCCTGTCTGAAACTAATTTATATGTATATATATATGCATTCAAATTTCTTAAAAATATCTGTAAGATGAAAGCCAAAGCCAGAAAAATACGCAGAAGAAAAAATGATTTAATTCAATAACTTTTTCTGCTTTTGTTGTCTCTATCTATTTCCTCTGCCATTCTTTACGTGTGTGACATTCTTTTATACACATTCTTGTCTTTGCGTAGGTTTGTCTATTTAATTCTTTAGTCGGCAAATACGTACATATATACTGTGTGCTAGTTTGTTTGAGTGTGTGCAACACAAGATTCCTCAAAAATGTGTCTTGTTGTTTTTATATTCATCGCTATTATTCTGCTCTTATTTATGCATTTTTAAGAATACGTGACACTAAAACCATTTGTGCAGATTTAAAAAACAACAGAAAAAAAACTTATGTTTGATACTATTATATATATATATATATATATATGTGCAAATCAAAAATAAACAAAACCAAAATGTTAATAGAGTTGGCTACATGTTGTTTTGACAACTGATACTTATCCGTTCTAGAAAAGAGCATAAACGTGTTAGTGGTGTAATATAAACATTTACATCTGTATGCAAAATACCACAATATAGGTTTTCATTACTTTTATTCTGTAGTCGAGTTGTATATATGCATATATAATGAACAACGGTCACATATTACTTAGGTAAACAGGCTTAAATTCAAGGACAGTTAATGAAAATAATGATTAGACCAAGTAAATGTATTCATATTGGATTTAGATAATACTTTCAAACATAATTTCAGTAAATATTTTGTTTTTGTTTTTTAGTTGATTAGTGGTACAAATGTACCTTTTTAGGACGATTGGGTGCAACTTTGTCATCTTCATCAGGGCTAGATGGAAAGTTTTAAAATAAGTGATATATATTTGTATAATTCCAATGAGTAGAAATTAAAATTTCTGACGTTTCGCGGCTTAGTGCAAGTCGCTTCTTCAGAGCAATGAAGATATATACAAATATATATCACTTATTTTATAAACAATCTATCCAATGCTCATTTTATTTAAAATTATCAAAGTTAACCTTGGTAATGATATGTACGGAAAGTTTTAAGTTTTTTCACGTCATACATTATCCATGCGTCTTGACAACGATTAAGTCTGCGATATTTTAATAGGATTTTCCTTTTACTGCACGTAATTACTGCATTAAAAATGAAGAATGTCATACAACGCATTGCATTTCTTTGTTTAAGTCCAAATCTATCTTCGTTGTTTAAAACTTTCGTGGGACTCTTCAAATATCAGGCATTTTAGTTACTACTCAACACATTAATCAAACTAACTGATTGAATAAATTAGTAGATAAATTAGTATTGTATTATTAGGGCTAATAATGTGAACGGCTGAAGAAATATTAGTTATCAATTAGGTTGTCTAACTGTTAAACTACTAGGAGAAGATTCTAAGTAACGTAGGGGAATAATGAGATCGGAATTTTATGAAAAATGTTTAGACGTGTATTAATAGCTTTACACAAATCTGGATGAACTGTCGGTTAAAATTATGCAACGAGATTCTAGTGAATGATGCACTGAATAAATTAGTCAGTAAAAGCATTCATAGTTTATGTCAAAAGGAGAAGTCAACTTGCTAGCGTTAAAGTGATGAATGTTATCTTTTTAGTAAAGATCTTGTTCCTAAAAAAATATTGTGATTTTAAATCGTTGAAAATTTGCCTCATCAATTCATTGTCGAACTGTTATGCTAATAGGAACTTTGGTATCTTTTAATCAGAATTTTATATTGGAGTGAGCTCAAAAATACGTACATGTAGCTTTTTCTTGACGACTCATTTGTCTGTACCTTGGCAGGTATATAAAAATAAGGTGTGGAACTTATTCTTTTCTGAATGACTTATGATCAATTTATTTTACTTAAATGAGCAAACCTTTTAGCTGAGTAGGTAGTTTACAATCCCGCTTTTATTCTTGTTCAAGTTTACTGAAGGAATACATTGTTTATTATCTTAAAATACTAAGAAATATTATTAGATTCATTACTATGATGTATATAAGACGATGCTGGTACTATTGATTGCATGAATATAATTTTATGTAACCACAAAACTATTTTCTATATCCTATTTTAATGTAAACAATCAATCAATCAATGCCTGTTACCCCAAGTGGAGCATAGACCTCTCACCAGCATTCTCCAACCAACTCTGTCCTGGGCTTTCTTTTCTAGCTCTTCCCAAGTGCTGTTCATTCTCTTCATGTCTGTTTCCAATTCCCGACGCAATGTATTCCTGGGTCTTCCTCTGTTTCTTTGGCCTTTAGGATTCCAAGTCAGTGCTTGTCTCGTGACACAGTTTGATTGTTTCCTCAGAGTGTGTCCAATCCACCTTCAGCGTCTTTTCCTAATTTCTTCCTCGGCTGGAAGTTGATTAGTTTTCTGCCACAGAAGGTTGTTGTTGATTGTATCTGGCCAACGAATCCGAAGAATCTTGCGCAGACAGTTGTTTATAAATACTTGTATCTTCTGAAGAATGCTTTTTGTAGTTCTCCAAGTTTCAGCTCCATACAACATAACTGACTGTCTTCACATTTGTGTTGAAAATTTTGACTTTAATATTAACTGACAGTTGGTTTGAGTTCCAGATGTTTTTCAGTTGTAAAAATGCTGCACTTGCCTTACCAATCCACGCCTTCACGTCCGAATCAGACCCTTCTTGTTTGTCGATTATGCTGTCCAAATATGTAAACGTTTCAACGTCTTCCAGAATTTCTCTGTCAATTGTAATTGGGTTAATATAAATACAAAACTTTTTTTTGTTTAGCTTGGCATCACGAATTTGTCTGAACTAGACAAACACTCAAAACCTGGAAGCACTGGATAGCTGTTTCGTCCTAGTATGAGCGGTGTGCATCTAACTCAGGACGTCCAGGCTTCGTGACTTACACTGAACCGTTAAACCATTATACTTTTTGGTTTTCAATAAATGTCTAACTCAGACCAATTCATGATGTAACTTTAAAAAAAAATCAGCAATCTCCACCATACTCAATTGCGCAAAACTTTATAATGAAATTAGTTTATTTAACCATTAACTAACGTAAATGTTTGGTTTCAACTTGGATGATACAAATTGTTTAAAATTTACATTACAGTGTAATCTAAGGTGACTAATATTTCATTTTTTTTGACACTACAAGAAGAATATGTAGAAAAGTAAACTTTTAACTTTTTCAGGCACAAAATCTGATCCTGTTTTATTATGGAATCAGTCAGTCAGTCAACTTTTTTACGTTTTAGACTGTAATGCGAAACTCACTAATTTTATCATTAAGTGAATCAGTTCAAGTAAAATCATGACAATTAAGTTCACGATAATGCATCGTAAATTTAACAAGTAAATTTGTTTATTGAACTATATCGACTATCAGATGAAATAAATTAACCAAAGTTAAGTGGGTCAAATATAACTCAAGTGTTAGTGGGATATATACCGGACTAATGCATGTTCCATGCATGATCATGATGGCGCACGCTGATTGACTATTTCTAAACCAATCCGCTCTAGCGGATTATTGGAGAAGACTCTAAACGCTTCTTATGTAAATGCTATGAATATATTAACGTTTCTCTGACTGTGAATTCCTATTTCTATCTATCCTTGTTATTTGGAATACAATTTCGTTCCTGTTCAGACGTGTTCTGATTTGGGATCTTGTCGAGTGTTCAGTGTCTAAGACTACTAAGCAATAGGAGTAGCTGGGTCGTTATAAGCAAGAAGTTATAACATTAAGAAATATACATATATTCGTTTACTGAAACATAAGCTTTTATGGTCACATATAACACCTTACATTTGTCTTCTGAAGATAGACAGCGTGTAATTTACTGGCTTTTTTTCTATTATACTGATTAACCTTATGCATACATAACCTTATTGAATATAAATTCATCTTTTAAAAATTACATTTCTATCAAACGTACTTTTTATCATAATGAAATACTTGATTCAGTGTTATTTTCATTGATTTATTCCGAATAATTAGCACAAGCTTCTGGAATGAATATTTCTCTTCAACTATTTTACACAGTCTAGACATAAAGGTTCATTTGACTATCACAATGTTCTTCTCACTTCTTTATTGTAACTCTATATATGTTCAACTTAAAATTATATATTCTGGTATAGGTGTAGGCTGGAAGAAATATAGGGGCTGCAAAACCAAAACATGGCACCAGTTCATGAAGTCGTTGATAATTGGGCTGAGTTATGTTAATAGGTGCAGACTACTGGGTTGGAGTCCGCATGATGATCATAACCAATCGTTAGATACCTTGGGCGACATGACTCGTTCGCAGTGGCGTAGTTATGTGCATTCCTTGTCTTCCTCCAAACTCTAAATCTCTGAATTCATCATAATTTTCTTCTTTCTGAATTATATATATTTGGACCTTATTTTCGACCTATAACTCTCTCCATTAATACTTTCTCTGTTACTACCTCCACTACTCTGGGATTTGGTCTTATAATTAAATCTCTATCTGCTAATTGAGGTATGACAACTGGAACTAATGTACGCACGTACCAAGTTCTACGTTATAAATGGCTGACTGACTGACTAAAATTATATATGTTAGGTTCATGAAGAAATTTCTAATCAAGTACACAAAGCAAACTCATCCTATTTTTTGAAAAGATGTTTTTTATATAAAGTAACTTTTAAACGAATGAATTCTTGTACTTAGTAGTAGATCATATTCAGTACATACTAAGCAACAGACAGATTTGAACAAAAGAGGTACAATAAAATTTTCAGTATAGAATGAATTTATTATATTTCAGAACAACGAAGTTTGAACGAAGAATCTTCTTGTTGATTAATTCTCTCCAGGTTCTACAATTATTAGTTCCAAATTAATCATCATATTCCATGGCTTCTCTACAGTCATGAAAGATCTAAATAAAGACCGGCAATGTTGTTATTATTAAGCTATAGACACCACAGTTACTGAAGTTTAGAGTAAAATGAAACATAATCACCCAGAATACGAGAAGATAGCGCTAAATTTATTGCATAGTAGTTGAGACTGAAGCGCATTTATATTTTGAAAACTTGTCATTTAAATGAGGTAGGTAATATCATGTTTTATGACTCAGCACATTATTTATTGATGAACTTATAAACCAATGTCATTAATGATATGATAGTCAATTCTGAGGTGGATCGTGCATTCAAACATATCGCTTTATACCTTATGTTAGTATGTTATGAATGTGTTTAGCCTTAAGGATCAAAATATAATATTCTAACTAACTGCTTCCAGACATTCACTGATATATATTTTTTAAGCATGAATAAATTGCTAACACAGATATGATTACGCAATGGGAACATTTCATTTTTTTTATTTTCTACAACTGCCGCTAGCGCATAATTGCATAAGATTCTATTCTGAACCTTAGAAATATGTGAAATTCTTAATTTTATCTCGAGAAGTACGTATTTGTTAACAATTATTTGAGAAAACGAACAAAAAGTTAGTAAGCACATTACTAACTGCTTAGTTGTCATGTATAACTCATTGAACTCAGGTGCATATAAACACTAAATGACTATTGACCTCAAGATTATTTAAACATACTGCTATTTATTGTACCTGCATACAGTCAATATACACAGTATATTGTAAATTTTAAAGTCCGATAATTGTTCATGTTTCTATTAATAGCAGTTAAGTGAAATGTGTTAATCAATTTTCAACATTAATTATAGTCATTCAATTCCATACTGTTATAAACGTGATTACATCTTTGTTGGATGACAAATGCTGAAATAAGCCTATTATTGTGTTTGTATATGTCTCTGATGTGTGAAAATCAGTTATACAATCGATAGTTCAATGCGTGATATATTGTCTTTACAATTACATTAACTATAACTTAAACAAATGTAACGATAACATCAAAACATATCATTGATACCTTACCAGATTATTCAGTTAATTTATTGACAAGTGAAAAAACAATTCATAAGGTCAACTTTATATGTTTGTCGCTTTTTAAATTGGATGCTCAAAAAGTAAAACTTTATTTCAAAGGTGAGATAGCTGCGGATATTCTGTTATTTGGAATGTCCAGTGCTGTTTGGTTGCACGTCACTGTTTTAAACAACGCAATACTTAAGTAGTGTCAAGGATAGTTTATTGGTCGTGGGTTCACCAGTACGTGTATAGTTTTCTAACTGCTCTTGTGGAACTAGATACATAAGCTTTATACTCGAAAGGTAATTATAATATCTTGTCGATGATATGCACCTTAATGATTACGAAAACTGCTTATCACATATATAAACAACTCGCTATTTCCCAGTACGATACGTGAATATTACATCAAGGAGTAAGTATTCTCAGTTTATACCTGGTTTCGAATAATTCAATCTCTCTCTCTCTCTCCATATATATATATATATATATATATATATATATATATATATATTGGAAACATTCTACATCTGTGTAGCAGATGCCATCAGAAGGAAGGTTTTTAGTCTGTGTGCTTACCCTGAATCTCATGTGACTCATTTTATTCTTGTTCAAATTTGTCACTTCAGTTTTATTTCATAAATTCGTACGTGCCTCTCTCGTTATTCTGTTTTCTGCTTATAGTACTGATTAATAAGTACTATTGTATAAGTACTGCCTTATATTTACTGCTGTTGTACAATATTTACGGATTTGTTTCTGTCTCACTGTAAATGTAAAGCAAACCACTGTTATCCACAAATTTTATTTCTGAATATTCTATCAGGATCTTAAAATGTATTAAATAAGGTTTTGTGTACTGAATAATATTTTTCATAATGTTTAAACTACCTCCTCTGTCATAAGAAAAACAATAACCCCACTGAATGTTTGGGATAGATTACTGAAAACTAAACGATTAAGTTAATTGCGTCATATTTTTTGACAAGTTTATTTACGATTATCCTGAAGATTTATTATTATATTTCCTCTTAAAAATATTTCATTCTTATAAGGATTTATCATGAATAAGACCACAAATAATACTTTAATCTATATATCATATTTACTGAAATCATAAGTAAATGAGTAAGGTAACGTTTAATTTCGACCTTACATGATCGTCTAAAAAATGTTATTCATTATTATAGGCGATATGATTTTAGATGACCGCAAGTAAAATGCAACGTAAATACACGTCGAAATAAATAAATTATATGTCAAGTTTTATTTGATTTGATCAATTTGTTGACTTAAAAAATCATGTTTTCATTCAACACAGTCAGTGTAGTAGTTTAGAGTCCATAATAAAAATGCATATCATTTATAGTTGTTTTTGTTTGATATAAACGTTTTCTGTTTATGATTTGTATGTAAAATTATTAGCTTATTATAATGTAAGAGCATAATGTGAATATAAATCTTACTAACACTTAAGTTAGGATTATTCAGTTATTCATTTTTGTCTATTTATTTATTTATTCTACAGGAAGATCCTCTTGAACCTGCACTTAGACTCATTCCGGGATTTTTTGGTACAGTAGTTCTGGTTAATAGTTTTTCAATATTTTATGAAGGACCTTCAAGTATGTTGAATATAAACTATTATTATTTTTTAATTAAAATTCGAATTACTGTTATTGCTATTTCTTTTACTACAGAGAGTTATCTTGACGTCATATCTCAGTGTTGGTTTCTCACAAATGACTACAATCTAGATTTTCGTATTTAATTACACCGTAGAATTTTTTAACGACACCTTCCTGTATATTCTTCTATATCTTCATCATAAATATATTTTAGGTTATTAACAATGCATTGATAACAATACATGCTCAGTTTGATTGTATCTAAAAGATCAATGAAAATGGGCTTTTCTTAGCATCAAAAGCTTTCATTGAATTTGTTGCAATCCTTCGTAAGTTCTTGAAAAATTTCTTCGGATCTAGGATAATATAGAAACACTTCTCTCATTAGGATAAACTTGTAACTTCCCGTTGATTCGTTACAAACTGAAGCTGGTCAGTCTCTGTTGCTATATATGCATCTTGGTCGCATTTCGTCGATATAGCTGTTAATCATAGGTATTAAGTTGGATTATAACTGACAAGCGGAATCCAGGACGCGCTTTTCGTCCTATTTAGGACTCGTCGGCTTGATGTACCTGCATTCCAATGTTGATGTTTACACCGGAATTCGAACAGAGACTAGCTAACCAGCCTTAGTCCATAACAAATTAACCGGAAGATACAAGTTCATCCTAATTACATATTCACTCGTTGAACAAGTGTGACTGTCTGGACTTAGAGTCTAGTGGTGAACGCGGTGGCGTTTGACACGAAGCGGACTGAGTTCGAATCTCAGTGTGAACATCAACATTAAGATGCAGGTACATCCGGCTGACGAGTCCTGAATAGAACGAAACGCGCTTTTGGATTCCACTTGTTCAACCTAAACAATACTTTTCTCAGTCTGTAGGTGGAATTGGAAACTGATTATTTTTCCTTAGATAAATAAATGTACGAAGGGATTTTTGTTAATAAGTGTACTGTTGGATGTAAAAATCTCGTTCACAATCGCTACTCTTTATCATGTCTTCGAGGTTTGATATGAAAAGTTTTTAAAGTGCAAGAAGTGTAACAAGTCATCATTACAAGTTCTGGTAAGAGACTTCCTAGAGCCTGCTAAGTTTTCAGAACATAATAATTGATTTGCCTTCAAGCTTCAATATTACGTATGTCGGAAAAAATGACAATATATTAGAACCGAATCATTCCGTTCATCCGATTCCAATTTTCCACAACACTATAAATGATAAGAGAATTTTGTTTACTTATTCACTACTGTCGTTATACTGCCTTTTTTATAATCTTATCGTCTTTGAATTACATGTGCCTAGAGATAATAATGTTATTGAATATCTTGTTTGTAATTTATCTCATTCACTGTATTCTAAGAAAGGTTTTCATCCACTTCCCTTTCCTTCAATGTATTTGTCTTCACTTTTCAAATTAATTTCAGATTGTATTCATGCTTTATCCTTTTGTTCATTGTTAATTTGTTGTTTTTGTTTTTACTTCTGTTTGATTCGTATTATTTTTAGATCTGATAAACTGCTCAACTTCAACTATGCAATCTTTATTCTTTGCATAAATTTTAATCTAATTTTGCCCATTTATTCGCTTGAATAATATAATTAAGTTGTAAGTTATTCTAGGGAGTTATGGCAATTGTTGATTCAGATGTTTAAGATCATTAATAGACTTTGGTTAAACAAGAATTAAAAAAACCAAGAATAATTGGATAGCTGTTTCCTTGGATTATTAGACACTTCAGTAGTTATATTCAATCATTCCGCTTCAGATTTTGCGATTAAATATTTAATCTTCAAACCTAAGTTGGTATCCGATTGTCGCGTTATTGACTTTAGTTAATGTTGTTGCACTACCATTATTATTAAACACCTAAAGTTAAGATCTGCTTCTCACTAGACATAATTTTACTCCATTGATTATGGCTTTCTGGTTTCCAGTGGGTGTCTAACCAAAATCGATTCGCGATGTTAAATTGTGTATGGGTACTGACCATTGTACGAATGTATAGCACTTCACTGACCGGTGAAAATAAATACGGGCTAAAGAGAAGTCATTTAACTTTTTAGTTATTCAATATGTATTTATTAAACTTTTTGCGTAATGATCAGATATTACGTAATTGTAGTGATGTGATAAAATTCACGTTGATGTATTTGCATTTATACTTTATCTTCATTCTAGTATCAAGCTATTCATTCCATTTTTTGTTATCGTTTCTTTTATTTTGGATTGTTTCCTCGAGTTGACTTTCACTACTGCAAAAATTGGAATTTCTACTCCATCCACTTTTCGTCATACTAATTTCAACATAACTGTGGTGACATTAGCGGTGTCGATTTACATTGCTAGACGTCCACTCCTGTGAATGGCTGACTAAAAACCATAAAACTACTAGAATAAAGTTTTTTTCAAAATTTTCATTTACAATCCAAATTATATAATACTTGTGAAAAAATCGCTATATCAAGGCAATCCGCTCAAGATGCACATATAGCAACAATGACTGACCAGCTTCAGTTTATAACAAATCAACGGGAATATACAAGTTCTTCCTAATACCTTGTTTAGTGTTGAATGGAAACCAAGTTTATTTTTATCTGTTAAGATTATTGGCATACCTATAAATAAATACACTCAATCATATTGGCTGGAGCTATCTCAGTGATAAAAGTCGATAATAGCTAGATTTGTTGTATAGAATGGATTCACCATATTTCTAGGCTTCTTGTCAACTGCAAGTATTCTAAAATTACCAGAAATAATGTAGTTATCTGACATTGAAAAAAATGAAGTTGAAATTTGAGATCACAACTGCAGCAAACTGCTCCATATACATCGGTAATGTGAATCTAACGACTTGTAGGCTCCATCATTTCAGTAGTATTCATAAAAAAGCATGCTGTTTACAGTGGTAGGTAAATATGTGTATCATGTTAGTATTTTGAACCTCAGTATAATATGATAAAATTGTGGACCAATTGAGAAAAGCATATACTGAAAAGAAACATGAACAAGGCAATACTTAAACCGTAACAGCCTTTTTCCTGTCAGTTACAAATGAAGTTTAGTAAAATAGTGCTGAACTTGCTGTAATCAGATGACTTCTTATGGACAATGGATACTCAATAAGACTTATTGGGATCTAAAGTATAAAAAAGTATAAAAAGGTGTATTCAAAGTATCATAAACATCTGAATGTTGGAAAATGTCAGTTTAAAGATAATCAGATATCTGAATGAATTAATGGGATAATAAGGATAGAACTGAAATAACCTTTCCTACGGCTTACCTACTTTCCTTGTGTAAAATAGATGCTCGTTAAACCATTCGAAAATACGTCCCTACACTTCTGGTATCACCTCCAACTGTTCTCACGAATTCACATATTATTCCGCTAAGGAGTATATTTGAAGAACTGAGAGAAGGGCTTCAACTAAGTTGTTTGAGTGCGTTTACAGAAACTTGTCTAAAAGTACTATGCCTGTCCTGTCACATTTTGGGCAACACATATAATGTAGACTCCTTCATAGAAGTGATCACTATTAACAGACAGCTAATACTTTTTGCTTCCCTTTGTAGAGGCAACTGCTACCAAACATTCTCGACTTGAATGCTGTATACCAGAAGGTCATCACGACATGCTTTTCTTTGCTATACTGTAAACCTTTCTTTCTTTCCTTCCTTACCGTTTCTATTGTTTGTTAGCTAAACTGACTCTTGTTAAATCGAACCGAGTGGCTATGTAATTATTTAATATTTTTACTAGCACGTAATTGTTTTTTACTAGTTATGATTGTGTTTTACTTTTTGTTAGTAACCATAACCTCACTCCTCTAAATCATATTTTAAAATATGTACATACATGTCAGTCTTGACTAAGCTCATTAACGTACTTCGTATTTTGTTCTACTTATTATGATTACAGTTTTTATTCCGAATATGTAACAGTTGTAACAAATAAACAATGCCAAACAATCAGATTTAAATATATTATTACTAGTAATTTCTAGTTGTTTGCAATTGTTGATGAACTCATCATATTCGGCATGTTCTTAAGCTGTTCAAATATATAATTGTGTCAGGCCGTGTATAATAAAAAATTTTAGATTACTAAGTGAAATGATTATTTGCTTTATTAGGTGTTACTTTCGGCTGCTATCATATTTTTCACTATTGTGTATATTTACACCATTAGTCATATTGCTCATGAAGACACTTGCATTTTCGAGATTCATGTTATAATGTTTTACTGGATATAAATAAACGGATCATTGACTATAAAGTTCAGAGTGTATTTGAACATTATTCCTATTAAAATAAATTTTCAACAGGGTAACTAGAACTGGACATTGAAATTTTACCATAGTTTTATAATATTTACCCATTATATCTTTATTTGTTGAATCTCTAATCAGTAGATTTCATATTTACAAATTCAGTATTGGTTGAAGATAAATAACCCAATTTCATTATTAAAACGAACTTTCTCTGTTTTTATCTTTAGTCTTGCTTTTAACCTTGTTCTTTATTTATATTATTAACAAATATTTTTTGTTATCTCATCTATATATATATAATATATATATATATATATATATATATATATATAAGGCTAATTAACGCATACCAAGATAATAAGAATGCCTGGATAATGTAAAGTCGTGATTGATACTAGTTTTAAAGTGATGAGATTATTTGTATTATACTATTGAAATCACTTATATATGATACATGTGAAGTTTGTTGAAAATTTTTACAATAAACAGCATACATTTATTTCACTATTTCAATTAATTCTATTTTATTATTAATATCTTGTGTTTTTGTTTCGTAATTGTGTATTTCCGTCTAGATTATAGTTGAAATAGTTTTTCTCATTTATTATATCATTAAACTGAATTGTAATTAAATTGTTATTGAAAATATATTGATATCCAACATAATTATTTATCATCGTCAGTAGTTAATTACTTAATAATTCGGTGTATTTTTTTTTGAAAGTTCCATTCTGTAGTTTGTTTCTATCTATCTTAATACTAGATTATCAAATCATGGAGATGCATCCACATTGTGTTTCTCTTCTCTTGTAGTATTAAAATTCGATAAAATACCCCTGTATGGAATATTTATACTTAGCTGTGGCCTGGGTATTATTACTGTTCTCATTGTGAAGTTTATTTGGGTCCCTTTAGTCCGAAGACATATCTTAAGTAAGTTATTGCATTATCATCTGTTTTTTCTGCATAATGTAGCTTGCTTTGAATTGTTGGATAGCAAACGATGCTAGATTTTGTATTGATGTGTATTATTGTGACTGAATATGTCAACCTTTAAGTAGGATTTATTTTCTTGGGTGTTATGAAGATTAACGGTACGTGTAACCGATGAGTCATGATTTGCTCAAATAATCTATCTACTAATCTCTGAAATCTGTTAACTATTTGACTGACATTCGTTTATATTGAAAACATTCACAAAACATCCTTTACACCGATAAATATTTGAGTTTATTTATTAGTTATAATAAGGGAATTGCGTGGAGATTATTTCGATTTGTGGATGATACTTATCTTACATGAGGTACTACTGAGAACCAGAGAGTACGGAACACTTTTGTCCTGGTATTTTACCTCTGAACATTAAGCAGCCAAGAAATATAAATGGTCGTGCATTTGTATCTTTTAGCATAGATAGTATAATTGTCACCTGATTGCTGTATTAGGTGCATTTTGTTTAAATCATTATAATTTTAGAAAATTGTGCATAAAATCATAGGTTTTAGTTTCAGGATTAAGTTTTATGTTTTAACATTAGGATATACGTTATAAGTTCTCATGAACAGCGCATGTTTGGCTATTTACTTTTAGACTAAACTGAAGCATTGGAATATTTATCTTGAACAATAAATTACTTAAAATACGACCTATATTTATCTCAGGTGATCATGAATATCTATAATACCACATTATTGTAATTTGCATTTGATGACAGATTTAAGTCAACTTTAGCTAGCCGACTTATCAAGGTTTAAAACATTACTTTTTAAAAGCCAATATCCATAAACAATTTTTGGATTGCTGTCTGTAATGAAAGCTTCAGTGCTAAATGTATTTACTCTAATGGTGAAGTCGTAGAGGGAAGTAAAGCTATTGATAAACTGATAAGTAAAAATGGGATATTCATAAAAGTTTCCTACAAAATGTTTGCCTGTCATTTCCGTTGGCTAACGCCATTAAAAGACTAATCAATGCTGTTGGGTTAGTCTCCTTCTTCTTTGATGTTACTAAAAAAGGATAGTTTCCCAGTGTTTGCTAATTCAACTAATCAAATAGAGCCAGTTACGTACTAATAAAAATCTACCCTATTTTTCGATGATCATGTTTCTTAGTTTATCAAAAATAAAAAGAGCAGTAGAAATTTCTAACCTTTCATGTCATCAAGTGGATGTACATGCAACACAATTCGTGCTCCTAATGGCTTTACATTTTGCGTCTATCTTGTATGACTATGTCAACTGTTTAACTTACCTTCAGTAATAATGCATGTGTGATTCTTTTTAGGTCGATAATTCACATATTTACTGATTTAAGATAATTCAGTCGCATAGTTCTCTATTTTTGAATCAGGATAGTCTATTAATTTGTCTTGATAAATAAAGTCATCCAAATCGCATGGTTTGGCATTTTATCGAACAAACATTTTTGATTGGGTAAAATAAATGGAACATAAATATTATCCTACTATGAACCATAAGTAACATTTTAGTTAATATTTTGAGTGTTTTTCAAACTGGCCATAAATTTTCAGTAAAAATATATTATCACTGATCAATTCATTCTAAAAAATACGTAGCAGTAGTTGCTTGCTGGTTTAGCCTAATAAGATTTTCTGTATAACAGTTACAATCATTGTAATATTTACTTTTTGCCGGCTATAGGTTATATAACAAATGTTTTCTAAGAAAGACATTCTTCTTCAACTTATGCTAAAAGAGTATACATTTTTCGGGAATTCTTTAGAAGAATAAAAGTATTTATAAGACGGAGGGTCGCTAAGCAGTTTGCCACTTTTTTACCTCCTGTTTCCTGAACACAATATTTGACTTGTTTCATTTATATTTATCTCTAAATACAATGCAAATTTAATATACTTTACTTGTAAGTTATAATCACTAACAATCACTTTTAATTTTTCAACAGATTCCAAAATAACCCCTAATCTAGTTCTTTTCTCTATTTTGTAGCCGGAGAATCTAGTAGACATTTTTTAAAGCACTATTTTACCCGTACGATGAAAAAGAATTTACCTTCTACTATAGACAACGAATATCAGTCTGTTGTGGATGCTAAGTCTCCAAAACTTTCAGTTGAAAATCATGAATCAATTGACATGAAAACCTATAGACATCAGAACGTTGGGGAAGCTGTGGTCGGCTTTCGAAATGGAAGGAATAAGGATACTAGAGGTGGACGTGGACGACTTACTAATGACGACAGTATTGTATCTCAGGGAAAAGCAAATCAAAATGAAGTTCCAAGTCGTAAGTTTCTTTTTAGTAATTGAAACTTTATTCTCATAATGTCTTATCCTGCTGTTGAGAGTACGATTCCCAACCTTTCTTTATTCTTAAAGCTTACATTCTTCTTATTATTTAATCAATTGATACTAGTTATCATTTGAAGTGAGATAAAGGTTGAATAAAAGAAACAATAATCTTTTTAACGGTTAATAGCATTCCATCCTGTTACTGCCAACCGTAAGGAGATAATAAGATTCTGTTGGTTATCTTCAGTGATGATCATGTATATCAGGAATCTATAATTGGTAACTTAAATTACAGGGAATCCCAATGAACCTACACATAACAAGTGCAAACATTCCGTACATAACGCTGTATCTGCGTATGATTGCTATCTGTTAGTTCTTTTATTTTTCGTGGTATATTATTTGTATTTCTGTCTCACTGTATACCGAATTAAAGTGCAATGCCTTGGACTGATACTTTAGATTCAGTGACGTTGTCTAACCTATCTCTTACGTTAAAGTTTATCGTATTCATTTCATTTATTGTGTCTCTGTATGATGCAAGTTAACAATAAGATTTCCTCTATTATAAGTGGTTAGTCAAAGCTTTGTCACATAGTAATAATGGTATCGATGATTTTCATATAAGTTAAATAAAATTTAATGGTTGATTGTGTTGATCACGAATTGATTTCATTTAGGTACCGATAAAAAGCAAAGGATATTCGATAACTGTTTCATTGCAGTATGAGACTTGACATATGATTATCATAGTCAGGGTGACATAAAATTGACTGATCAATGCCTTGTATAAAAATTAATTAAAGTAGCAATCCTACCATCAGATACCTTTCCTGTGGTGCCGATGGTTTTGAATTTGCCGCTAGACTTGAACGTTCCAGGTTGGAGTCCGTAGTGAGGTAGAGAATAAGCTCTGCCGAAGCGTGTCTTTCTAAAAAGGAAACTCTGTTGAGTTTTCCTTGATTTTCAATATTACCCAACCATGATCAGTCTTTGACAAATAAAAATAAGAAATTCGAAGCCAATCTCCACAAAACCACCTTGACTATAATGTGAATATTTTTGCATATTACTAGACATTTCTGCCATGTTTAATTATCATCGCAATCATTATTGTACTATGTATTTCGTAAATGTATTATGATGCTAAAGTGACATTAAACGATGATTTTGTTTTTATATCGAGGCGAATATGCTGATATTAGTTTTAATTTATCCTCTTTCGAGTAATAATGAAAACCATGGGGCACTGAAAAATTGTTTAGCCTTAGTGTACACCCATGACTCTGAAGAAAATCGAACCTAGGATTTTTAGGTTACACAAGCAACTCCCAATCTTCAGAATTACTGGCTCGTTGTGTACTTGTAGAGTCCTCACTTTAAGGAGTGTATGATATTATGTTACAGTTAGCTAATTCATTATCACAATTTAATGGAGGTGTTTATCTTCACCATTGGACGCCATCTTATTAATGTATTAGGTTAGGCGTTCGCTTACTTGAAGGCCTTGGGTCAGATTCCCATGGTGGTATTCGCTACTGAAGAGTTCATACAAGGACGGAACAGCTGTCCAGTTTTCCTTGGTCTTTAATGGTACCCTTTCAACATCAGTCTGTGGCGGATTCAACTATTTAGGAACTTAATACCAGTTTTCACAAACCACCTTAATCTAATTCCACATCAACTGAACTATAATAACTATCTGATATGCGATATATTCGACAGTAAAGTATCGACTGGTCAAGTTCAAACAATTTGTAAGACTGTTGTTAGTAATGCTACTAGGTGATAATCGCACTAATTGATTGAAATGATAATCAAACTATCATATTGTGGCCCAGTTATGATAAAAGTTAGCCGTTCACTGTGAGACCTAAAAACTTTAGGTTCGACTCTTTTTTGGGTTCTTGGTGTCTACTGCTGTAGAATGTGATACTGAGTCATCCAGTACTCACTGTTTCTCTAATATACGTGGGCTAAATCGATCTGTTGCAGATGCAAACAACTAACTATCACTTTTAAGAATTATATATATATATATATATATATATATATATACATTTAGATGTCGCGTAGACTACAAGATTTTCTATGTGACTTTATTTCTGGTTAATTCATTGGCGCTTTGTAAGCTTGCAATGTAAACTGGTACTGAGTATAAGTATTTAGAGTTGTTTCCAAGCGAGATGTAAAATGTGGAGTAAATCTTCAACCTATTCTGCGTTTTAAACAAACTCTCCTTAAATTTTATCTTTATTCATATTGACCAAGTATCACTTGTACCACTCACATTATTTTACATTTGGGATAAAGTTTTATCACATCGACCACAGTTCATTAAAAATCAAAGAGTACTTGAACATAAATCTTTCACTTTAGTTAGAGACATTTCAACATGTGAATGCTTGTGATATCTCGTCAGATGGAGACGAAAAAATTAATGTTTTGAGGCATGCGAATTATCTTTAACTCAAAGAATTAAAATATAACTTTCTTGATGCTCAACTTTGGCACTCTTTTGTTTACAATAATTTTACTTCATGATAAGTATTACTTCCGAATTGTTTTAAACCTTTATACGATGACTATGTATTACGTCTTTTCAAAAGTGAAAACTATTTGTTCAACTTAAAATTAAATATTACGATTTAATAATGAAGTTTATTATATTTCATATTACTCTCGCTTGTTAGATCTTTATAGGGTAAAAACATGCTTGGTAGAGTCATTTATATGTGAATGTTATTCATTTTAATCATGAAACAAGAGAGTTTAAGCAATACACCTTCACAAGTATTCCGAAATTTTAATCGTATAGCTTGTTGCATACTTATAAGTAATAAGAAGGTAATCATGAAATAATTCATTTTCGACAAAATGTTAATGAATATGATTTCAAAACTGTTGAAAAATACAAATGGAAAATAGCTTCGATAAAGATTCATTTGATTTAGATTATGTTAGGAGTTAACTTGAAAAAACTTCATATAATTTCCTACTGATTTATCGTATACGTGTTTGAATAGAATATGCATTCCAACCAAATTAAACCTTATAAAGTTTCATTTCATCCTGTAAACGTATGGATGACTGATTTCTTAGTTGGACTAAAGATATTTTTCGGTTTAAACAAAACAATGATGGTCAAATCTAAGTTAAATATTTATAGCAGTAAACTGGAATTTGTAAATTTTGATTTAATAAATGCTTATCTCATTTCTTAGTATTGTGTTTTATAATAATTATTTTGGTGTCCGTAATTTTAAGATGCCAAACAGTTGAATTAAAAGGTATTCTAAAAAAGCTTAAGCGAATCGTGCTTTATGCAGTATTTTGGTGTCCGTAATTTTAAGATGCCAAACAGTTGAATTAAAAGGTATTCTAAAAAAGCTTAAGCGAATCGTGCTTTATGCAGTCAGTTCCGTTTATAAATGTGTTGCGCTTGCTTTATTCAAGTTTGTTTTTAAATACGATCATTATTCCATTAATTCAATTAAATAGTTCATTTTGGATTACAGTTACTGTACGTCAATTGAATGCATACACTAACATTATGAGGGCGATAATCTTGCCGTTTAAATTCAGCATCCATTATTTTACATCGGAAAACAGATAACCTGATTGGAATTTATTTTCACCAAAACAATCTGTGAGGCTGTATATAGTCTCTCTGTTGTAAAAAAAATCACGTTTTATCACTTTAGATATTTTTAGAGTTACCTCCGCCCAATTTGTTAGTAATCTATTTTCATTCTGTCCCTTTTTGGTTTCTCATTTTAAATCCTGTTTAGATTTTTGTTGTGTGTGTTATGAGAATTAATGTGACTTGGCATTGTTTCTCAGATTCTAGGTTTTCTTGAGTCTAAAATAGTAGTGATGAGCATTTATCGAAAAGAATATTCTTTATTCAAAAGTCTTTGTTTTTAATAAACATGCAAATTTCTAAACAATCTAAAATAGTCGCTTTTTCAGAAGTGAGAAATAAGATTAAAATACCCTACAATGTTACGTTTTGGTAATTCCAGGTAGCTCACAACACTTTGTATAAAGCTTATGATTGTTCTCATTGCTATTCTTAGTCACTCTTTTTTCGTTTCTATGACATTACAACTACTTAACATTTGCTTTACTTCACTTTATATACTACATAGATTTTGAAGTGAAACCAAGTTATCCAGACGAGACGGGTAATTCAAATAAAGTAACTCGTAAAAGCAATCAGTCGAATGTGATTATGAGCTATTCATCAAATGATCAATGCATGAATACAGATATCAATCATAATCTAACCAACGGTAAAATGAATGTATCATGTCCTCCCAATCTAGATACAATTGGTGAAGTAGGTATCGTGATTTTGGTCCTCTTTTGACATTATATATCATATTTTTGAAATATGCTTTAATTAGCTTGCTGGAAAATCCTAGATAGAAAATATATTCTATTCTATCATAATAAACATACTGCCCGTTTATCTATACTCTCTTGTACATCACATCACTAACGTGATATACTGTATTCGATCGTTGGTCAAGATTATCTTATTGGTTCTAGTATTGTAGTATGCACGAAATGATACGTATTAGTACGTGTCTACTCAAAGTTATTGAAGAAGATTTTTGGTAAATATTTGCTGTTTTGATGTAGTATAGTTTATCGTTTATAACTAAAGTACTAACTTTAGAGCAAATATTAACTGACAGATAAGTACTAGGTTAACATCATTTGTGACACCTCAACAATTTACACTAATTTTAGGCATTTATATTTAGCTAGCATTTCTTTTGAATATAAATTTTGCTTTCTTATAATTTTGTTGAATAAAGGAGCCTGATCCTGTTGATTTAGTCAAAGATCGTCCTGCTGAAGCTCAAGTATTTTCATCTTTACAAATTATAACAGCTGTTTTTGGGTCATTTGCTCATGGTGGTAACGATGTAAGGTATGTAACTTCAACATATATTCATTTATGAATAACCTATCAGCATCAGTAAGGAGGAGTCTTCAAAAATATTAATGCTATTGCTAATAGTGAATTATATATCAATTACTAATCACATGTTTGTTATGATTTGATTGCGGTGCGAAATATGATCACTTAATTTTAAATAAATAAATATTTTTTTTAAAGTTAAAACGGTCTCGTGGTGATTGATTACTTGTATTCGTCACATTTTATTCTCAGTTGCGTACCACTAAAAACTAAGTAGTACTGAGCATTGGTTTGTTCTGGCACAGGACTTCTACAAAATGTGTAACCTTGATTCCCTTCATACTGATTATCAACTATTCCAAAATTTTGTATATATACGATTGTACAGTTATGAAAAATTGATTTGTTGTAAGTGAACCCTTCTCTTAATGAAGTTGTGTTTTGAGAGAGCTTATTTAAGCATCTAATATAGAGTAGTGTTTTGTCAAGAAGTGCTATTTTATGTTGCTTATAAACATACACGCGTTAAAAAGAAATCCTTAATACTTGTGTGAGCTCTCATATTTGTCAAAAGAACAGAATATATTATTATTCTTCTTTTCTGCATACTCAGTAACATCGCCGTTTTATGCAAATGAGCAAATATGAAATAGAATGAAAATTGCAGTGTTATATTTCATAGAGTTGAAACAAAAGACACATGGATGAAATGGAGTGATTGCAGTGTGCTAAACATTTGCATATTGTACCCAGATACCGAACCAATTATAAATTCCGGTAGTATTTCAAAGCTTGAATCCACCTTAGTTTAAGCGTCAAAATTATACTTAGGTTTATTTGTCTGAGTAATCTATTAGTTATATTTTTTAGTATATATGAATCCTGTTTCTGAAATTAATTCCTTTATAACATGATGTATTACCTTAGATCGGAATCACGAGAGGATACCTTCTAACTTTAAAAAGATTAGACATATTTTATTGCTGACATTTTTGTATTATAGAATATTTTTATCTTTAAAGGTTTCACTTGTTATGCTGATTTTGTTTCTCATTACGACTTATTTTTCATGTAGTAATGCTATCGGGCCACTGATTGGTTTATGGATTATTGCAACAACGCAATCGGTTGATTTGTCGAAAACTACAGATATTTGGATTCTAGTTTATGGTGGTGTTGGTATATCAGTTGGTCTTTGGATATGGGGTAGAAGAGTTATTCAAACATTAGGTGAAGATCTAACCAAAATGACGCCTTCTAGGTGTGTCACTGATTACTTGTGGTTACCACTTGTTCTCAATACCATCTATTGATCAATATGTACAGTTTGCTCTTCAATTTCATTTAGTTTTAGCTTGCTTGAATGAATTGTTCCTCAAACTCGATAGGTTATGATATAATTTTGCACATCTTACACTTTAAACCATACAGATTGAGTATCCTGTAATTAAATAATAGTTATCTAAAAACAAAATTTAGGCGAAGCAGCTGAATTTCTCTGATTTGAAATGGGATCTAGTTAAATAATCTGTTTTCAGAAATCAGTATAACAGGATATCCTATGAATCTCTGTTATGTGTGATTGTTATAAAAGTCGCTTAATTTTAATTGCACTTTATTCTGTGGTTCACTGTGACAGAATTTTATAGAATCATAAAATCGAAATTGCAGAAACTGCTCTGTATGTTTCGGTAGTGTCGTGTTTAGATAAATTTGATATAAAAAATGCGTTATGCTTACGTTATGCAATTCTATTAATCTGGTCACACATATTTCTCAAAGCATTTGTATATAAAATGCAGGCTAATTAAATACGTCAAAGAAATATAAATTGATAGTCGAGTTGAGATGTTCTTCTGAGGAATAGTATGTAATTTACTGTTGGTATTGGCCGTGGGTCGATCTCGTTTGGTTACCCTTGTAAACTACGGAACTTTTTCATCTTAGGATAGGACTACATGCAAGCACACACCGTCGATTCCACCAAGGGATTGAACCTACGACCATCATGTTTCAGAGAAAACGCTTGACGGTCAGCACCACTGGTCCGGTGGCAGTAATATGGGAGAAAAAGTTAAAATAGGAAGTTGTGACACTGGTGTAGGCATTTAAATCCATTGATTTAAAATTCGAGTACTTTTTTTGTATGCGTTAAGAGAGCTCAAATATTTCAACTCTAGAAGCTTTCATGATGCTTTAAAAGAACTACATATAATCGGCATATCATCAAGTGATTTAAATATAACTATGTCTTAGTAAATGGAATGTACTGAGTAAGCCAATAACAACAACAAATCAATTGTACAAAGAGATAGTTAATTTGATAGACGTTGCTTTTGCCGATATCTTGACGAGGAAGTTTGAAACGTAAGCAAAAATAACAACCATTGCAACAGCTGTGGAAATAATGTATTAAAGTTGGCATATGTTTACAAAGATATCGAAGAACAAATTTATCATAGTTGATATTCCCGATGTATTTGTGATGCGATATATGTTGGTCCTTTGATGTGCTTTGTCAATGAGAGTTCAAAATCTCTTTGTGGTTGCACCAAGAAGTGACATATTGTCTATTAGAACGTACTACTCAGTGACTTATGATTCCGTAAGTTAACTGGTTAGACAACGTTCAGTGATCAAAACGTATCGATACTTTTGCTCCATGTCCTGTTTCCACTTTGTTTACTTACTGTATTTTTTACTTATACGCATAAAAGTTTCGAAACTTCATTTTTAACCAAGCTTTTTTTATTGTCTATGATATTTATGCACCAATAATATTTTTGAAAATAATTTTAGCGGTGTTTGTATTGAAATCGGTTCAGCGTTAACTGTATTAATTGCAAGTAAAATTGGTCTACCAATATCAACTACACATTGTAAAGTTGGTTCTGTGGTATTTGTTGGACGTGCACGTTCCAGGGATAATGTAAATTGGGGCATATTTCGTAATATTTTAATTGCTTGGTTAGTAACTTTACCTGCCGCTGGTGCTATATCTGCTTTACTCATGTATATATTTACACTTGTTGTATAAGTGTCATAATGTCTTTTTTCTAATAGAAAAAGTCACACAAATCAATAATGTAACTTTCTTTTTTTATTCTTACTGTTTATGTGTATTACATTTTGGTTTTTTTTCTGATCACCTCATTTATTACTTTTTCTTCTTTCTTGTTATCTCTTCTGTTCACTAATTGCATGCGCTACACGCATATATACTCATAAATAAACACATAGAAAAGTTTTTCAGCTTCGTTAGTATATTTTGATTTTGTATTTTTCATAAAGTGATAATCTGATAAATTCATTAGTATGCATGGTTACGGTTTACTTGTATTGATTGTTATAAATACTTTTTTATCATTCTTTTACCATCTTCATTACACTTCATCTCTTTGTGTTTGTTCTTCTTAATGACCTACATCCTGGTTGAGTATTCAACATTGTACACACACAAAGTTAAAGATACCTAAGGTATACTACAAAATACAGATTTTTACATTGATTTTTTTTGTTATTATATTATGTTTACGTGTAATTTAGTTACAAAATGAAAATTACCCCAATAATACTAGTGAAACTAGTTTATTTTTTTAGTTACAACTTAATTGATAAGAAAAAAGTTTTTCCTTAAAATAAACATTTTAATTATTATTATTCTATTGAAAGAATTTATAATACGATTTAATTACTTCAAATATTATATGGAGAAAAATGTCTTTTGTTTTTTTTTTCATTCGGGTTGCATTTATTGTGTAATTTACCATCATATAAGGAACATGATAAGTAAGTAGATGAAATATAGGCACTTCTATTAACTCGTTGTAAATCGAATAAAATATTCATCCTGAATTGCATACAATATACCTTGAAATTACTAAAACGTTGTAATTAAAGACACTATCAATATAATTTGTTCACCATAGGAACAGAGTCTCTTAACTTTACGGTTATATCGATACTATATACAAAGATTAGTATAATTATTTTGTTAATCTATTGACTTTAGTTTATCACTTCGCACGAAGCCTTTCAAAAAGAGCAGCATTGTTAAGCTAGTCTTTTCATAGAAAGCGATCTACTTTGCCATAAGTCAGTCGTTATAAAACAGAAATTTTCTAGTTTATTGTTTAAACAATTCGTAGACAATAGACAAAAAGAAGAATACGAATAAAGTGATAAAGGTTGTATAACTGCTAGGGTCTCGTTTTCAAAGTCACTAGACAATCGATTCTTAGCTAACGCTTCCTCTTGTATTTGGAATAAATTGAAAGCTCATTTGTATTAGTTTGCATAAATCAACTAGTCGGTAACAACGTTGCTATTTGGTTCGAGCATAATGTAATTGAGTGAAATAAAATGATAATCGAATGCAAACGACTAGTGCGGGATATAGGGTCAATCTAGGTGACGTTTGATGGGTTACATTAATGACTTAAATTTTTCACAAAATTATTTGCTGAAGTTTTCATAGTAAACTTATCACGTTGTGAACCAGTATCTCGATTTTTCTGTAATTAGCTTCATATATGTATATATACTATACATATATGAAGCTAATTACTCCGCCTGTAGCCCCTAGGGTTGCTGCCGGTCCCAAGCCCGGATAAAGGAGGAGGGTTGGGCATGGGGCTAGCAACCCCATCCCGTAAAACAGCAAACGTGCTAAAAAAAAACGCTAACCAGTAAAAACCTTTATAACCATTTTTACTCCGCCCTGGGAGTTGGAAGGTATGTTATGACGCCTCATGGTGAAAGCCGAGTTTCTTCGGAAGCCACAACGCCGATGTCTTTTCTGACAACCAGAGCAACAATTAATATAGGTACGTGGAATGTCCGCACGCTGTGGGAAACAGGGAGGACCATGCAAATAGCTGAAGAAATGAGAAGATACAACCTGAAGATACTTAGAATAAGCGAAACGCATTGGGTGCAAACTGGACAGCAATGGTTATCCTCCGGAAATGTGCTTTTATACTCCGGCCACGAGGAAGAAAACGCCCCACACAAACAAGGAGTAGCATTGGTGTTATCACGAGAAGCATGGAAGTCTCTTATAAGATGGGAACCTCATGGAACTAGGATCATCACAGCATCCTTCAAGACGAAGAAGGAAGGGATTGCAATGAATGTCATCCAGTCCTACGCACCCATCAACGACAGCCACGAAGACGACAAAGACCAGTTCTATGCGAGGCTGCAGTCAATCATCGAGAAATGTTCAGCCAAGGACCTGACCATTCTGATGGGGGCGACTTCAACGCCAAGGTCGGAGTGGATAACACCGGGTATGAAGACATCATGGGACAACATGGACTGGGAGAAAGGAATGATAACGGTGAGAGGTTTGTGAACTTATGTGCCTTCAACAAAATGATTATAGGTGGCACCATATTCTCCCACAAACGTATACACAAAACTACATGGGTTTCACCGGACCACATTACGGAGAACCAAATCGACCACATCTGCATCAATAAGAAGTTTAAAAGGACCATAGAAGACGTAAGAGCAAGAAGAGGAGCCGACATAGCTTCAGATCACCATTTGGTGGTAACTAAAATGAAACTGAAGCTGAGGAAGCACTGGACAACTGGAGCAGCAGTATTACACAAGTTTAATACAGCCCTTCTCCGGGATACTAACAAACGCAACGAATTCAAAATAATTCTCAGCAACAAGTTTCAGGCATTTCATGATCTACTAGAAAAAGGTGGAACTAATATGAAAGACAACTGGAAAGAGATCAAAGAAACAATAACCTCAACATGTCAGGAGGTTTGGGGTCCCAAGAAACAACACCAAAAATAATGGGCTTCTGTTGATACTCTGGACAAGATCCAAGGAAGGAGGAACAGAAGGATAGCGATTAATAACAGCCAGGCAAAAGCAGAGAAAGCCAAGGCACAGGCCGAATACACCGACGTCAAGAAGCAAGTGAAGAGGAGCATCAGGTCGGATAAACGGGAATTTGTTGAGGACCTAGTAATGACAGCGGAAAAAGCTCCCAGAGAAGGGAACATGAGGCTGTTATACGATACAACAAAGGAACTAGCTGGGAAATTCAATAAGCCAGAACGGCCAATCAAGAACAAGTCTGGCAAACCAATCACTGAAGTGCATGAACAACGGAACAGGTGGGTAGAACACTTCCAAGAACTCTTGAATAGACCAGCCCCACTAAACCCTCCAGTCATCGAAGCAGCAGCCATAGATCTCCTTATAAACACAGACCCACCAACAGTCGAAGAAATCAAAATGACCATCAGACAGATCAAGAGTGGCAAGTTAGCAGGACCAGACAACATACCAGCCTAGTGAGACACTGAAGTCAGATATAGAATCAACTTCAAAGATACTCCACATTCTCTTCAGGAGGATTTGGGAGGAAGAACAAGTTCCAGCAGACTGAAAAGAAGGGTACCTCATCAAGATACCAATGAAAGGCAATCTCAGCAATTGTGAGAACTACAGAGGCATTACCCTACTTTCAGTACCAGGAAGGTCTTCAACAGAGTGTTATTGAACAGATTAAAGGACCCAGTCGACGGCCACCTCCGAGATCAACAGTCCGGATTCCGTAAAGATCGATCATGTACCGATCAAATCTCTACTCTTCGGTTCATTGTTGAACAATCAATTGAATGGAATTCACCACTTTACATCAACTTCATCGACTATGAAAAGGCATTCGACAGCGTGGATAGGAGAATATTATGGAGCCTTCTACGACATTGTGGCGTATGCGAGAAGATAGTCAACATCATATGGAATTCTTATGACGGACTACATTGTAAAATCGTGCATGGAGGTGAGCTCACAGATTCATTCGAAGTGAAGACCGGTGTCAGACAAGGCTGCTTACTCTCGCTCTTCCTCTTCCTACTGGTCATCGACTGGATCATGAAGACTTCAACATCTGAAGGCACTCTCGGAATACAATGGACAACATCGACGCAACTAGATGATCTGGACTTTCCAGATGACCTAGCTCTTCTTTCTCACACACATCATCAAATGCAGAAGAAAACCAACAATATAGCAGCAGCTTCGGCAGCAGTAGGCCTCAACATACATAAAGGAAAAAGCAAGATCCTCCGATACAAAACAGCAAACACTAACCCAATTACACTTGACGGAGAAATTCTGGAAGACGTTGAGACCTTTACATATTTGGGCAGCATAATCGACAAACAAGGAGGGTCTGATTCGGATGTGAAGGTGCGGATTGGTAAGGCAAGTGCAGCATTTCTACAACTGAGAAACATCTGGAACTCAAACCAACTGTCAGTTAATATTAAAGTCAAAATTTTCAACACAAATGTGAAGACAGTCAGTTATGTTGTATGGAGCTGAAACTTGGAGAACTACAAAAAGCATTCTTCAGACGATTCAAGTATTTATAAACAACTGTCTGCGCAAGATTCTTCGGATTCGTTGGCCAGATACAAATCAACAACAACCTTCTGTGGCAGAGAACTAATCAATTTCCAGTTGAGGAAGAAATTAGGAAAAGACGCTGAAGGTGGATTGGACACACTCTGAGGAAACAATCAAACTGCGTCACAAGACAAGCACTAACTTGGAAATTTAAAGGCCACAGAAACAGAGGAATACCCAAGAACACATTGCGTCGGGAATTGGAAATAGACATGAAGAGAATGAACAGCACTTGGGAAGAGCTAGAAAAGAAAGCCCAGGACAGAGTTGGCTGGAGAATGCTGGTGGGCGGTCTATGTTCCACTTGGAGTAACAGGCATTGATTGATTGATTGATTGATGTATATATACTCCTATACAATTTTTTATATACTTGGCTACTATTTATTTTGTTTACATTTTTTCATGTCTTGATAAAACTTCTTAGGAAATACATTTTAATATATAAAATAATTCTTCAGCTAATGTTTTCTGATGTTTAGCGTTGACTCATTATATGACAGTTAACAGCAGTCTTGTAGATTTTAACAAAGATAATGCACTGAAAGTCGACTACACAGAGGAATTCGTCTCATCGGTTAAGTTAATAGATATATTTTATTAGTAAAATTTCAATTTTCAAAGCATATGTATTATCAGATGTTTCGTATTGTGATGAAATTCGTTTGTCAGAAACATAGTATTTTAGTACTTAATCTTGCTGTTCTCACTAGTTACTTCACGTGTATGTACTACATGCCGGATTTAAATTGTTGTAGGTTAAATAAAGGCGATTTTACTGTTTTGATTATACCATCAGTTAAACCAGACTTGGTCGATACATCTTCATTGAAACTGAGAGAAATGGATATCGCCATTTAGTTTTCATTTACGTTCGAAAATAATGATTCTCTTTGAGTTACGTTCCCCGGTAGATTATATCCCACATGACTGACGTGATGTTGACATTGACCAGAGAAGCAAACCACATTTAAATTACAAAATGCCACGTCAACTCTTTTTTTAACAACTAGTCAGTCACTTATTCATTTTTATTCGGATTAAATGTCATCTAATCATAAGAAGTGACCACTTAACCCAATAATAGAAAAATTATTTTCTATAACATTGGCTATGTTTTTCTCGACGACTTGGCACATTTTGCACATTCAGATGACATAGCCAACCGGATTAATAGGTGTAATGTTTAACTGATCACGGATATTCTGCTGTTTTAATGTCTAATGGTTGAAAGTAGTCTTCCAGAAATCCTGCATGACCCCTTAAGTTGTGTGTGAATACAGAAACTTAATTCGATTAAGTAAGTCGTCTCATGAAAATTATTTTCACATAAACATGATCCAGTCGAATAGTAATAAATGAAAATGTTTCTATTAATAAAAAATTAACTAATGATAAATAGAATATGTATGATGTTCGTGATAATGATTTCAGTTTTTTATGTTTTACCTAGAATAACAGCTGATTGATTAATATTGAAAGTTATTGATTTGTTTATTAAAGGTCATTACGATCACATGTTGTTATGTTATTAGTAGTTAGCATAAAATAATATATCAGTGTAAGCTAGTTACTATTCATGTTATCATAGTCAATCTATAAGAAAAATTTACATAATTAAATTATTGATAGGTTTGTTGATTAAATATTTACAATTGGTAATCAATAATAAATTTGTCAAAACAGTTCATAATAAGTTTAGTTTAGGCATTTACTTTTATTGTCATTCTATTTTATTATCTGTAATACACACATGCATAACCATGTGTAGTTACTACAATAAGATTATTGTAAATGGTACTTTAAGCCTATCAACGAAATTCTGTGTCAATACACTGTACATATATTTATATATATATGTGTATACATAATAATGATAAACCTGTAAAAAGAATAGAGCATGTGATTAAAATCTGTTTGAGTTAAGATACAAAAAGAAGCTCATTCATTTATATATTTGTACTGTAATACTAATGATTACAGATGGTTGGTTACATTAGACATAATTGAAAGTAATGCTTAAATTTTAAAAGTGGTAAGTTATTAATTAATACTATTTTGTTTGAATAAATAAAAACAATTAAAAATTTCACTATTTTTGATAAATATACTCTCCTTCAAGTTTGTCATTTACTTTCTATACAAATTAAGTATAAGAAACACGATAAGCATGCAACTTGGTATCAACCGATATCATTTTAATAGAATGCATTCAAGTTGCATGAAATGTATCTTACCTATTACAAACAGAGTGCAATTAATATGACCAGAGTTATCACGTCAATAGATACTATATTGTTTTAGAATTTTATATATTAACTATCAAAAATAAATGGTTAGTAGTATATATACTAGAAGGCCGTATTTGTAACGCGATGTGTTGATGGCATGAATGAAATCCTTCACAAGAAAATTATATTTTTCACTGAATAGTTATATGTTGAGTTCGTTAGGAAATTTTTACTTCAGGAGAATGGTCTTAATAGGAATATTACTCAAACATCGCTTAACTGAGAAGTTTTCATTGTCATTCTATGGACCCCATTTTTACTGCATAGACGTTTCATAATGTACATTAGGAAAATATAGAGCCTCACTCTAAGGTTAAGCTAAAACGAGTGAATATATATGTGGTTATGTAGACCGATACTGTCAAACTACAAGCAAAATGTCACCGATGACTACGTGAAGATCACTACAGCAAACTGGTTAAAACACATGGATATATATGTGGCGAATATTACGACGATAATTGATCAGGGATAATGTAGTCACCTAGTAGCAGTAGTTACGGTTTCTTTACTTAATTCAGGTGCGACAGTACAATATAACAATTTTAAGGTATTTATTTCTTAGTTATAGTTTTATATGTTAGACTAAGCTACTGATCGTCCTGTTAATTTAGCCTCATGAAATACACGTACTGCTTTATGATGCTTTCCATATTACGCAATTAAACAAATAATTTTCTAAAGATTACATTATTTAGTGATGGAATTAATTTGTCAATGTTTTATATGCATTATGTCAACTTCAGGAATAGAATCTCGTCAATATATCTTTGGTATACGAATGACCAGTATTATCTTTCGTGATAAGTTATTTTGCGAACAGGTGCTGTTCATCATTCTATTAATAAAATAAGTATACTTTACTAAGAATATGAAAACAGATTAATGTTTCGCAAAGTTTTATTTCTACTTGGAAAACGGAATTCTAAAAGTATGGGATTGTCTTAGGTTGCCATCAAGCTTCACTATTACAAGTAGAATATATATATATATATATATATATATATATATATATATATAATCTTTAAATTAGTGCAGAATATGATCTAGTCGTTAAATGTCAACAAATAATTTACAAGTAAACTACCTAACTATCATGCTATAACCCTATTCTAACTCCATCATAGTTTCATTTTGACCACCAGATCTATTGTAGTGTTTTCAGATTCAAGTGCACTCACTCTTATAAGTCCTTTCCATAAAGACGACAGTAATACGGTTCACTCATTTAGTTTGTACTTGTTTAGCTGAATAAAGTTTATAAAAGAACATCTTTGAGTCAAATAAACTTGATGGTTACGACTAATATGAAGCATTTCCACTTACTTGTTAAGAACAATATACACTTCATAATGATAATGTGAGGTAACTAAATATTTTTTTCTAAGCGTTGAATCTGAGCATTTATAATTACTTTACACATCGAATTCATGTATATAAAAGTGCCACATTATTCCTATGTATGGATTTCTAACCGGCAACTATGATCATATAAATTAAGGTAACCTAAATATATATATATATATATATATATATATATATATATTGAAGGGTGTTTATTAGTGTGGTAATTTAATTCCTCATAGATATATACATTGTTAAGAATGTGAAATGAAACTTACTTCGTTACAAATAGTAGGCATTTTTCTTGCAATTTGTTTCAAGAAAAAACGTAACAGCAGACTAAAACATTACATATATGTATATATATTTTTTTACAGTAATGCATTTTGAATCCAAACACACTTCTAACATATCAACACTACCGACTAAAGAAAGTGAAGGTGAATATAAGAAAAAATATGGAAATATTACAATCTATAGAGAAAATTCACTTGGTGCGTTAGATGATAACGGTACCAGTGGTGAACAGTCCAAATCGCCTCACTCTAAAGATGCGGAGGAAGTTACAGGTTATTTTATTCGTTCCCTAGGACCCACAAATATACTGAAAATTCCACAAGAGTAAGTTTTCAGCTTTTCTGTCCATATATAAAAACATGTTGGAAAGAATGAAATTTTTAATTTGGATTTTGTATTTGAAAGAGTTTTTCTAAGTTATTCGAGTTTATTCTAAGTAGTGTCAAACCAAAATAATTTACTTAGTTTGAATATACTCGTTAAATCATTAGACAAATTTATTTAGCGAAGGGATCTTATGTCAACATATTCATTATCATGCTGTACAATCGTATATGCCTATGTCATATTTAACAATAGATCAATCGATTAATGTATCGACGTGAGTTGTTGTCATGTGAACTACCTAATGTTTTCAATAATCAGTTAGTAATCACTGAGGTGGATACACATTATTTGTGGTCACAACAACAGAACAAATCGATACAAATATTAATGGATCTATAATTTATGAATTATATCATGAAGCAAATTTATTCTCCAGAAGGATCTCTTTTCAAAGAATTAATTATCATTAGGGGGTTTGTAGAAATAGTAAACTGTCACTTTTGATATCACAAACTGATCTGAATCAGACAACCATTGGTCACCTGGAAGCACTAGACAGCTGTTTCGTCCTAGTATGGGACTCCTCGGCAGTGCTCATCCACGACCCCATCGGGGATCGAACCCAAGACCCTTTGGCCCCGCGTCGAACGCTTTTACCAATGGACCACTGAGTCGGCTCCTAACGGTTGATATTCCCAATTCACCTATCCAGTGCTTCCAGGTGATCAATGGTTGTCTGATTCAGATCAATTCGTGATATCAAAATCGTAATTGACAATTAATTATCAGGCCGTGCAACCATGCATATATGGATATATAACATGACTGAAATCTATGTAAGATTAAGATAAATAAGGAGTTATGAATTTGTTGGTCTATCCTGCTTTTGCTAAATTTTACTGTAGAACCATTTAGTTTTAAGAAACATTTTCATTTTTTTTCAACTTTAGCTTTGAAAATCATGCTTTTACTTTTTATATTAATTAATTTGAACAGATTGATAAGGAGGATATTCATTGCTTTCATTTATTTAAGTATTTTCTAGATATAATTTTCTTTCCTCAGATTATTTGCTTTTTACAGGTTTATCTTAGTTTCGTTAGTACTAAAACTTGATTACTGATTTCCATTTTGTGGAGCGAAGTAATATGCAACTTTATGTATCAAAACTGATATAGTAAACATCATAAGAAGAAATTAAAAGATCAAAGTTACTATTTTTCATATGCACACATAGAGTTTTGTCAGCTTCGTACACTTTGAAATACCATTATCACATTATTTGTAGATATTCAATATGGAATAAATGTATAATTAGGATAAGCTTGTATATGCCTTGCAAATGCTTGTATATGTATATGTATATATATGCCCGTTGCACAAGTGTGACTGTCTGGACACAGTAGCCTAGTGGTGAACGCGGTGGCGTTTGACACAAAGTGGACTGAGTTCGAATCCCAGTGTGAACATCAACATTGGGATGCAGGTACATCCAGCCGATGAGTCCCAAATAGGACGAAACGCGCGTCCTGGATTCCGCTTGCCAGTCACAATCCAACTTAAATATGGAATAAATGTGTTTTTTTTTACATTACTTGTCAATATTCGTTTTTAGTAGTAGTTATCTCTTGTTAAAGTGATTTCACACAGATCTTTAGATGTACAACTAACTTTAAAAGGAAAACATTAAATCATCATAGCGTAATCGACTATTGTACTGTAGTTAAAATTGGTAAAAAACACTTTAACTGGTATTTATTGAAATGGTTTTTTCTGTTGTTGTTGTTGTTGTTGTTGATTATTTATTTAAACTAAAATATTGATCTAAAAAGACAAATAAACCATGTGACATGTTCGCTTTAATTATGATTGAAATGTTTTCTTTTAAAATGATGTTTCAGGCTAATTTATTTGATTGTTTTTATATGTAAAAGTATTTGTGACAAATGAAAAAACACAATACAGTTGTCATGTGAATGTCGAAGTTTATTAATTGTGCATAAATCAATATTTACATATGAATATAATTTAATGATGTATACAAATTACCAATTTCTGTATAAAATGATGCAGTTCAATCGTAAATACAACTTGACTATTTGTTGAAATATATTAAAACATCTGTAAATTTTTTGACGACTTCATTTAATGCAATCGGTTTGTCGCTTGATATCTGTAGACTTTGTTGATTATATCTCACTTATTCAAGTCAGTTATAAGTAGACATCTCAGATGCCCACTAAGTTAAGCGTCTAGTGTGACTCTTAATTATTATGAGTTTAGTACTTGTTACGGTTCAGTGTGGAACAAAGTAATCATCTAGTGCTTTACTTGTCTCGATGGTTGTTCAGTTAAAATTAAATTCAAAACTCTTCAATGTACCCATCATTATTAATCTGTGCCCTTTCGTTGTTCTATCGATGCCCCTATCATTACTAGGTTATACCATACAGTAAGTGGATATGATTCCGATTTTGTTTCTTCCCAAACACCAAAAGAACGTTTTCTGTGGTAAAAAATAATAAGAGACTTACAACTGATCCGAACAGATTAGAGGATAAAACACTTTAAAAATCCTATTCCACAATGTATGATTTACGGTGTATGCTGATTGAACCGAAAAAGTTCCTATTTTTAAATGGAAAATCGCTTGCTTTCATGATAGTTAATTCAAAAACCTTTTACCACTACATTCTGTTAATCAAAATTATAACATGAATTGGGTCATGACTGAAGCATAATTGTCGATACCAAGTAGGATCGTGAACGAGCTTTTGTCAGCTGGACGTATCTGCTTATGCTCGCAGAGGGACTCGAATGTAATTCCTTCGTGTCAGATGCCAACGCGTTCCTCATTAAGTTAACATCAGCCGATGAGTTCCAAGTAGGCGAAAACACCCGTTTTGAGTTTACCCTTTCAGCCATATCCTAACTGTTATCATACTTGTGCACTATCTTTGTAAAATGCTACCGGTTTCGGATGCATATTTAGTGATAGAAACTAATAACCTTCAATTCATAACAACATTAATCTAAAGATACAAATACTTTCAGATTAGTATGGGGTCACATTCAGAAAAAACTTATCTAAATTGTTTTTAAAACATTTGGTTTTTCATTATTTTTCATAAAACCAGAACCCATTATAAATCTGAATGACTCAGGAAGAATAGGATTTTCAAATCTGCATGTTTTTTTGGTAAATCATTTCAACACTAAGATTAATATCTCGGTTACCAAATAACCAAAAGTATGTTTGATGTATTTGTTCGTCAAACTGATCTAGATTAGGGTTCTACTGATAATAAGAAATCACTGGACTAATGATTTAACATTATATTGAAGTCTGGTTGGTACTGTAGCTGAAAGTTAGAAAACAGTCTCTGAAACATGAAATCTCTGTTTATAACCCTAGCAGCAGTCTTAAGTTATTGCCGCTATGAATCCTCTCTAGAAACACAAAACAGATGTCCATGGTTGATCATAGTAGCTCAAATAAGATTAATTTTTAATGTCTGCAACCAACAAATTAAACTAATTCCAAATAAACTTCGAATTTTAATTATCTGAAAATATTTCTGTAAGCTTGTCCATCATTGTTAATTTCTCCCCCTAGATCAATAAGTCGCCGGTTTTCTGCAAAAGAATCTACGGATCAACTGAGATTTATCCCAGTCAATGTTAAATTTCTGTCAACAAGTTTACGGTCCGATTCAAGTGATAAAGCTGTACATAAATTACCTAGTCAGGATGAATCATGTAAGTTGTCAAACGAAAACATGATTTTCATAATTGAAATATATTTAGAAAGAGACGGTGATAATTTAGTTATTACGCGTTTTATGAACTAGTTAATATTTTATATGTATTCACTTTCACTTTGATGGTAAATACTTGTTTATTTCACATGAACTAATTGGTTTCATCCTAATCAGTAGTTTTTATTCTACCTTTCTAAAAGGTTACTAACAATTGTTTCTGTGACAAGAAATTAATATCATAGTTTTGATCACATTGGTAGAAGCTGGAGCTTGTAATATGTTTATGCATGAAAAATTAAAGGACTTTTAGTGTATTTTATTACTTAGAACTCTTAAACTGGATATATTAGGATAAAAATGTTTAGATTCCTACTGTGATTGAAAATTAGTTAACTTCGCCCCATCCTTCAGAGTCTTATCTGATTTAAACTAATCGCCATGGGTCCAGATGCTATGAGGAATCATTAGTTGTATGATCTTTGATTTTTGTCCTGTTGAAATGTTAATGGAATTAGTTATTCCGGATTATTATTTCTCGTTGTAATTATCAACCTGTGTTTAGGTGCATAAAATTGACAAATCTCGAATATGATGAAGCCGTTCCAGATTTTCCAGGGGACTATTCTCCAAAATGTATTAAAACTATAAACTGAGGAGTCAGTTTTAGGGGTTTTCCGAATAACATAAACTAATTGTGATTTCCCAGTGTGAAATTATTTCGAAAAGTGGTAATCATAGTGCTTTTTACGAATGTCCGACTGATTAGGTCACGTCTTTATAATACGATTTCTCGTAGGAAACTATGAAATATCTTTCATAGTGCCATCCCCATTGATAGATTTATCACTTTCATTAACAGGTGTAAAGCATTATATGCTATGCAGGATTGTTCTTATTTAATCTGAATGTATATTTTACTCTTTCCACTTAGATAACAGTCAGTTTGAATAAAGAGTGATGGAAATTGATGTAACTATAAATATTGTCATCAATATATGACTAATTTTATTTAATAGTTCAGGAGAATGACAGTGAATAAATGTCTATCGTATAGAAACTTAATCTGTTATTCACTGTAGAAGAAAGATTTACCATTTACTTCATATTGATAGTGAAATCTAAAGTGGAGCTATACTGATTATTATGGATTTGAAGCGGTAGTGTGTTTATATACATCACAGGTACTGCCCTATACAGCTGACAGGTCTAAAATAGGATCAATCATTGAAATTTTAATTATGTTCCTTTAAAGTAGTTGATACCGTTACTATATAACGAGATCAATCTATTCATTTCTTTGTAGGTTTAATTAGCGAAAATGAACAAAACAAAGCATTAAACCAAGACGACTCCTTAGACAATAATGTAAGTAAAATTTGTTTATGTCTTAATAACATTTGATATGGTTTATTAGTTGTTATTTAATGAGTTCATGATACTCAATGAGTAACTAACTTATTTTTGGGAATAAGAACCTGCTGGAATCCGGTTAAATGAATAAATGTTATCTTCTGATCTAAAGGCCATGGGTTGAATAGTGTGTAAAGAAGGAATATGGGCAATAAATCATAAAAAAGTTTTCTTTATAAACAAGTAAAAATCATTGCAAATTGATTTTAAAGATATTTAGTATTTTATTGACTTTGTCACAGACTGATGTTGGTAGGATATCATTAGACAGCCGTTTTATCATAATATGGGACTCCTCAGCAGTGTACACATTAGGTTCTGTACCAGGGATTAATGTTGGCGAACACTTAATCCTCTTCACCAAGAGGTCGGTATCTAATGGTAAAATGTCTACTTTCATCAATTTGTGATATATAGCGCAAAGATCATCCACTGTCATTAGTGATAACTGTCTTACTCCCGATAAGTCTGAACTCCACCAGTTACGACTTAGCGTTAGTTAACGAAAAATGCTAATCTACACAAACCATATCAATTTAATTAATATTTTTCGAGTTTTAGATTCAAATGTTTTTATCTTATTCCTTTCATTGTCATAACTTTTGACATTTATCTATTTATAAATCAGTTCATTTTTTGATGAGATTATGTTAATAATAATTCTTCGAGAGGTTTTTCCAAATAGAAAAATCTGTAATATGTATATTAGCTTTATACTCTTTACTAATGCTTAACGAGTGAATGCCTGTGCTAATTACCAAACAAAATGTATAAAATCTAACAGTATAAAGATTAAGGTTATATTCACTAGTGTTGTTACTGATGGCATAACTGAACATATGGTGTAATCAAGTTAATTTAATTAATGTCAAGTATCCGTAGCTTTCGCCTGACAACAGTGAATGGTATGTAAATATTCATAATGAAAATCTTTGATAGCTGCTTTGTCATGTTTTCTTAAAATACATTTCTCGTTACCAGATGATTACTGAATGCTTCAATTTAACTAGTATCGATTTAAAGAAAAGTTATAAAACAGCTTTATCAACGCTCTACTCTCCAAAACGAAGTTATCGTTCTAAATACAATAATTCCATAAAACATTGAACAATCTATTCACTATTATCCCTAGTTACATTATGAATCTATGCCTTTATTCATCTTTATAACCTATTTAAAGTATATCAGTTTTCAAATAGTGAATTAATCACCACTCTATAATAACATAAGTTACAAGGTAAATGTTATTAGAGACACAAGAACGTTTGGTTAATCAGTTTGGATAATGAACAGAATAGATAGTGATCATTAAATATCAGAAGTGACGAAATGAAACCACATAGGAAATATGCACTATAACAATCCCTGTTAGATTAAGTTTAATGAATTTTAGATCTGAATCTAATAAGTCTATTCAATAAACAGTATCTACTTTGCAATAAATAAATTGATAAGTCGATTGTCTGTATGTTCCTAACTTTAAAACGATGGATCTTGTAGTTGTGTCATTAACGATGAAAGGTATTTTGTTCACGTTCGAATGAATAATTTCACAATAGTTCAGTGCTGAGTATATATTGAAGTTGCTTAACAGACAATTAGATTTATCATATCTGGGCTTTTCTAGGGGATGTTCTAATCACATTGTTCATTAGAAAAAAGTAACAATGATTATGTGTTTTACTTATTTTCTCTTAATAAATTAACAGGAAAATATAAACAAAATTCGATCACATTTGAATTACTTACACAAACAAGAAAGCCAACATTTAAAGATTTTGGAACAAATTAAAAAGGTATTCATTTACAAGCATTCTTCGATGCTTTTGATCTATGTTTTTATTGTTTAACATGAGTGAGTGAGTAGAGCTATTAGTGTATATCGGTATATGAATTAGACTTGAATATACTATATACGTAATTTAGTAATGAAAGCTATTTATATGAAAGAAAAGGCAGATGTGCTGACTTTTGCATTAAGTAAATAGAAAATACCCGCCCGTTTATAAATCAGAAAAATAGTTCACCAAAGTGTTCTTTATTTAGTGATTGCATTTACAAAGCCGTACTGTTATCAAGCAGATTAACCAGAAACTTACAATTAATGACATGTAAAACAACCATGAGCTAAGTGTTGAATAAATACAGCTTTATGATATACTACCTGATAACATAATATATAGGTTTCCGAGTTTATTATTTTCCTTAATTCCGTCCTATCATAACTGTTATAACGAAAAGGTTAACACAAAGTGTCTACAGTTGTATTAGATACCTCGGATATCATGCGTTTACTTACTATATCATTGACAGAATAAACTATTGCTAATAATATGGCTAAAATTCGAAATCTTTGAAGTGCCAGATATGCTTTTTCTTTTTAAAATACAACTTTAAATGAGGTGATACACTAATTTATAGGCCTTGGTAATGCTTCAAGGTCAAACAGAAATGGCTAGTCAATAGCGTTGAAACCAAACACTAAATCGATTTTTGTATTTTCTTGTCTATGGAAACGGAGATTTTGTTGCATAGAATTCACAGAATTAATGATTGGTAACTAAGTTCAACTTATGTTTATTTCAATAACATTATGTTTATTTAAATTTTTGTTAAAAGACACCTAGATATATTTATTAATTGCTTATTATTAAGAACTAATACATAACTTAAAGATATTTACAATATTTTTTAGTGGTTCTTCTTTAGTAATATATTTTTTACCATAACTACCTAATATTAACTTGTATGTTATTTACTGGCCTGAAAAAGTCACCTTGAAGAAAGTATATAACTATATCGTTTAAGTTGTTAATTATATAAGAAACTGATTATCTCTCAGTGATTTGTCCATTCATATTATCTTAGTTCTCCAGGTTGTCAACTGATAATTGATGAGTTTAATGATAACGTTCAAGATTATGGTATTGGTTGGAGAGAGTTTAAGTTTCATAAGATGTATTGTTTTCCTCAATATCAAGAGTATAAGCCTTGGCGACTAGGAATAGCAAGTATAAAATCAGATTCAAGAGTTTATTACCAGTGAACTCTAATAATTCACCAACTCACAAACTGTATAATGTTAGTTTAGATAAGCTTGTATTTTTCCGTTGATTAACCGGAAAATACAAGTTTATCCTAATTATATATATACCTGTTGCACAAGTGTGGCTGTCTGAACACAGTAGCCTAGTGGTGAACGCGGTCGAGTTTGGCACGAAACTGGCTGAGTTTGAATCCCAGTGTGACCATCAACCTTGGAATACAGGTGCATCCAGCCGATGAGTCCCAAATAGCACGAAACGAGTGTCTTGATTTACGCTTGCCAGTCACAATCCAACTTACAATGTTATTCAGAATTAATTAGTACACATCACTTTGCAATAAGGTAAACAAATATTAAGGTGATTTTAGCTATGAAAAACATTATGAATTAGATCAATGAATTATAAAAATAGATTATAAGGGATAGATGATAGGTTGATTTGAGGAATGTTATAGTAGTGTGAATTTAAAAGTAATGGTGGTTTAATGATGAAAATTCTTTCATCAACGAAATTATTTATTTGAACTCTTCAGTTGTATTTAGAGGAAATGTTACAAGCCCTAGTCTCAAATGGATAGACAGTTACTGTATCACTTAGCAGAGTAATCAGAAATTAATTTTACATTGTGAATTATAGAATGAGCTTTCAATAATTTCAAGTCTCCTTTCCTTATCAATATTAATAAGACTTAGATATTTTTAACTGATGGGTCTTATATCAAACAAAATCAATATCACATATTCCGCCTACTTGCTCCAATTCCAATAAAATAAATGTATTTATGTTAATTAGTTGTAAATATGTTTGGACAGGTTTAATAAACGACTTCTTGGAAAAAAAAACGTTTCCTTGTTGAAGTATGTTTATTTTGTTTAGTGAAACAATAAGTTTCTCTATACGCTTTAGTTAATAGGATTAGTGTTGCCTTCATTTAACATTTTAAGCATTTCTAAAGAATTTATGTTAAGATGTGTACTACGTAGATGCAATTGTGACTGAACGCTGAGAATAATTGCACACCTTGTTGACAAAACAATTTAAATGTGAGGAAACAGTTAAACCCGGCGTAAATAACAGGTATTTTGTGAAACGAATGATTATATTTGTATATTAAGAAAGGACTAGAGGAGTGAAGAAAATCCTTTTAAATTAGTTTTTCATCAAAGATCTACACTAATATATATAATTGATGGTGTGCTACATGATAATTTTACAGATTCAAAGGTGCTTGTAAAACATTTACAACTAATTGATAAAGCAATTAATACTTGAAGGTGAGTAAGTTAACTATATTTTTAAAAGTTTGTAAATAATAAGTGAATAGGTTGGCATACTGTTGATTATATAATATCTCTTCAGAAGTAACCGAAAAAGTAATTATGGGAAGCCTTATGGTCAAGAAATTTACGTAAGAGTTAAGTTACAATTGAGAAATGACAAATTTTTCGAAAAGATTTGCAGAACGTGGTAGTAATAATAAAAATAACAATAACAATCGTAATGATAATAATGATGAAAGAATTGAGTGTAATAAGTTATTTGTAATGCGTCGAAGCATTATCATGGTCAAGACATTATGATGGCTATTATGATGGTCAAGACAAAGAAAGAGGCTGTACACATTTCGTATGTACACATAAGTCCGGTTTCAGAATGTGGATACTGATGGCTTCCGTTATATATAGAAGACGTAAGCGTAAACCCTGCGGCGGATTGGGTAGGAGTCGATAAATGATAACTAATTTATTCACCTTCATGTCTTAATTGCTTTATTAATTAGTTGTAATTATTTTACAAACACCTTTGAACCTGTAAAATTATCATGTAACACACAATCAATTATTTGGTAATAATTTTACACCTATTGTAAACTTATATATTAGTGTAGGGCTTTGATGAAAAACTAATTGAAAAGAAATTTCTTCGCCCCTCCTGTCCTTTCTTAATGCTTAAATATGAATTTTTGAATATTTTATATCATTTTACTCCACAATAAATATTTTTAAATAATCCAAATGAGCATGTAGTGGATAACATAACTGGAATGACAGCTGTTTGTACCGTTGAATAAAGGGATCCAAGAGCGATTGACAGTTAAGTAAAATGATACAAAGTAATAAGTGACGAATGCTGACGATCCCAAGATATTGACCTAATGTCTACTTTAATTGAAGAGACATCAAAAGACAAATCAAACTGTTTTGGAGAAATGTTTTTCTTTAATGATACGACTTATATACATTATACTGTAGAGGCGAATTAACATGGTTAAAAATCATGTGTCAAACAAACTAATGAAAAATATAAGAACTATATAACAATTACTTTCCAATGGACTTGATGCCTAACTATCAGGCTAGGTTTTTGCTCCATCGTGTCAAAATCAGTAACGTATAATTGTCTTCCAATTCTTTATACATTTCTAATGTTTACTTAATAGTGTCTGTTTATTTGAAACTATGGAAAACGTTGATTTGGCTAATAGACTACAGTTTTGCATTTTATTAACTAACAGTCACTAGATTTCATTAAACAAAAGCGTTCATTAAGTGAAATCAAAGCAATACGATCATCTGTCAGTTCAATTGAAACTATACAAAGGAAATTTATTCATGAATTAAAAGTTTGTCTAGAGAACGGAGATATTCAATATGTTCATTTTCTTGATCCATTTAAATTGCTGGTATGTGTTATTTTCTTTTTTATAATATGCATCAGACTATATTAATATATTTTAGAGGTATTTCTTATTCCTCTAAATTGATTGGGTGTTGTTTTTGTGTTTTGTCTTGCATATCCTTCTATGTTGATAAGCAGAAAGCCTCACAACATGACAGATCAGAATCTATCTAAAAATAAGTAAAAGATCCATCCATTTTCATATTTTTGAATGGACTTAAGTGATTAATATTTAGCTGCAATAAGTAGCTACAGATTATGCCTGTTTCTAGGGTCTACATACTGTTACAACTAACAGTAAACAAGAAATCCATTTCATTAGATTTCTTGCAATCGTCAGTTATTCATAATCACAATCGACATGGTATGATGTGTATTAATAAGCTAATCAGCCACATTCTCAATTATATTGCAATGCTTTAATCAGTACAAGTTCCGTGGTCCGTATTGTGCAACTTCATTTAGGCTAATTGTCACTCACAAACTGCAAAATATTTTCTGATAAAATATATAAAAGTGTATGCTTTATACTATTTCCGGTCTTTGGTAGTAGATAATATTATTATTACTATTATTATTGTTATTCAATTGATAACATCTGAAGGATGTTTGATGAAATTTGAACACCATTCTGATTTTATGCTTTCAATCAAATCAAAGTTTAAGATCAGTAAAGAACACAAATCTTTTACGTGTACATTTATACTATGGGTCTGGAAAGTCCAGCCAATTAATAATACGCTTGACAATACTTCATGCTAAGCGTTAAATTGTAGTTTTCCAATCATGTAACTGAAACGGAAAATAGGGGTCCGAATTCAATCTGGGTTTCATTTTTTAAATATTACTTACGCATTTTAGGGTTAATCGCAGTTGCCAATAACACGTTTAATGACTCCTATTCCCAATTAAACCGGGAGGTATTTACAAGTTAATGAAGACAACGCTTTGCGTGTAAAGTTCACACATAAACTTGAAGTAGCAGGCATAAATTCAAATGCTTTTATGAGGGTATCTATTTAAGCCCTAAGCGATGTAATAACTCATTATTTTAACATCAAGTATTATTAAAATATCACTACAAAGTGTGAAATTAGTATTCCATAACATTACAAGTAAATGAATCTTATATTAATCCAATAATTGTGTTGGAATACGAAGTTTGAGTATCAGTCTATGTTATATAAGACAGATAAATAACAGTGTTGAACAAGTTTTAGCTACTCATTAACTTCTTGTATTCTGCTGTCGTCTCCCCGTAAATATATAACATTTGAAATAATCACAGGTCATTTGAGATATATATTCTAAGGTGAAAGGGAAGAAGAGTTCTTGGGTATTGAAGAGATTTTGAACTTGAAGTTCTACATAGAGAGCTGACCTTACACAACCATTGAAAATTATGAATCACTGGTTAGCTATTTCTTAACTGTAAATGACTCCAAATCAGTAAGTACACAACAGAATTAGCTAACAAACGTAGAACTTTCAATCTTTGCAGGTGAGGACATTTAGTAGTTTACTAGTCTAACTCTAGTTAATTGGCGATATTGTGTGACTTCATTCATTCTTATTGGTGGGTAACTGTCTCGTACTCATTTTGGTGTTTAACTCAATATTTCATAGTTTCTCTTTCATAAAATTGTATTAGATTAGTATTGCCTATATATTATCTTTTAGACAATTGTTTGCATTTATATTTTAATTAACAACTATGTGTATATGTTCTAATTTTACCAAAGTACAGATAAGTCGGCAAACGGAAATATCAAATTACGTCAATAGAATTTCGAAAATTTTACACAGTTTAAAACATGACCGACCAGATTCGCCAGATAATGTAAGTCGACTTTGTGCTGTAAACGTTGTACTGTACGAATGCCAGAATGTAAAACAATTCACTCTATGAAGTGCATTATATACTAGCTTTTATAGTAGAATCATTTATCGGTAATCTATTATTTTCTTTCATTTATCATTAAATATCACATGTAAAACAAAGTAACTAATTATTATATATCACTTAGCTTAGTTGTTACATTCAAAACAGTAACGATACTGTAAGCTAAATAATGCTGCACTGGTGGTTATTGTGTGGTCGAAGATTAGTATTTCATTCCAATCGTACTCGTGGCTCGAATCTAGGAGTAGTAATTGACTTTTGATTGCTCATTAAATCGGTATATAGATGTTAGCTATTATTAATATTAATTTCCTAACCTTTGTAGTCAAACACTAATTTATAATGAGAAACAGCAAGTAAGGTTGAAAGAACAAGGAAAGCGAATTAACTTAAAACTTAAGCGTTTATAAATTAACTGTTTTGTTTTGTTTCAACATCATGTTATCCTTTTAATAAACTTCATTAAGTATTCATATATGTAAAACATTTAGGTGCATAGATGAATTCAAAACAGGTTTAGGACTACACTGAAATAATCAGCTAACATAACTAAAATGATTAGAAATAGTTATGTTGTGAGGTTGGTTAGATGATTTCCACTACATAGAGGCTAACTAGTGCTAGATTTTTAGTGAACTATTTGAGATCAGGTGTTAAATCATAGATGCTTCTCTTATTTTTATATGATGATCACTATCTAGAATGATACAGGACAGTGTCATTTCTACTTTCGATAGCATCGTTTTCTTCCTGATAAGCGTTAACATAAAGACAGCAGAAACTAGGTTCAAATCTCTAGACGCAGTTAACAAAATTAATCACTTTACAACCTACCGTTTAAAGCTAATTAGAGATCTGTTTCCTCACAAAGTCAAGCACGGTTATTTTTTATATTATGTTTGAAGTGTACGTTTCGCAATCATCATTTTAGGACATTAATTATAACTTTCCTAAGCATAGCTAACAATAATGGATAAGTTGCAACAAAAGTCGACTTAAGTTAAAATGATGGACGACTAGACCGTGTTCGAGGAGGAATCTGAAAACTAGTACATTCGTACGTTCGATTCCTAATGTGGTTTATTTATGAAGTTGTCCTTTCTATCTGGTCTATATTATTTGTTTCCATAAATAACATCTGTATTGTCCGCATACATACATTCTTCGTGGTTAAATTAATTTACAAATAAACTATGAATATTCAGTGTACAAAATGCTTACAGTATTTAATATCTCGCGTTAAATTTGACCAGAATGCTAACAGAATGTTAATTTTTCTAATCTTAACAAAGAAAACTATTTGAAATCAATCTGTAATTCAGAGGATTACTTTCTGTATAGTGATTTCAGGAATTTTACAAATGCAATTCATGTACTAAAATTACCTAAGTTAATAAGAAATATTACAGTAGCGTAATGTTTCTTTCAGCAAGGTAAATAAAATCAACCTTCATTTGAAGAAGTTAGTCTATTTGAAAAAATATATGTATGCTCTACATGGATGTAATTGATGTTTCTTATCATTTAAATAAATGACTATTTGAGTTTGATTAAATCACTTTAATCTGATTGCAAATTTTTTTAAAGTTTACTCAAAAATCTTTTGAACAGTAAACGAAACCATCAATTGGATTTACTTTTTTTAAAACTGATGGCTTTTTATTTTCAAGAATTAGATTTTTACGAGAATGAAAACAATTTTATATGTCTATATAATTAAAGTTAAAATTCTGTAGGATTCGAAGTCAACCTACTAACCTGATGAGTATGTATTTATCTTGAGTCTTGAAGGTCTTTAGTTTAGTCGACAATGGAGTGACAGCTTCCTAATTCAGGGAAGCCTTATACTAGACTGGAACACCTATTCTATGTTCCATGTTTTTAAATAACGCTCTAAATAAAACCAGCTTACAAGTTGACAAAAAAATGTCTATGTCTAATATTCACTTGGCTTTTATTTAGTTGATAAACTTTGAACATATAGTAAACCCTTCCCCCCCTCCCACCCGCCCACTGAGTAAAAAAATCTTTCGTTAAAGAATCGATAATCGAATGTTTTTAAAGTCTGCTAGTGTAACGTTTTTTTAGCAATTTACTTAGTTAATTATTTTGAAATATTATGCAATTTGTTAGATATTAATAAAAAGCAAAGAACTGATAAATACTCAGTGATTTGTACTAATTGGTATATTTTTCTTTTGCATCACCTCTAGTAAAACAGTGATTAGCTATGTACTACTTGTATAGCATTATTTCTAGTAGTAAAATACGATCATTAAAAATTAAAAATGTAATCCCTGAACACGATAATTCATCCAATCAGTCATCATATTTCTACATTAAGGCAATCATTTAGGAGCAAGGTCAAAAAGCGTAACAAGATACAAGTAGAACTCTCACTTTTACATTAAGTGATAATTATATTGTCCAATAAAAACAAGAAAAGCTACTTTACTAAGATACCTCAGTAACAGCCGAACTCAAAAAATATGAAATATACATTAAGTAACTTTGGGCCATCAATTAGGCAATTTTCAAGCTTCAGCAATCAGATTCATCCAATTGAATACTAGCTAATAAGGCATCAAAAGAAACTGTGCAGATTTAAATCAATCTTTTTATTAATGTATATAATCTATTGATCTTAATCATGTAGCGATGTTTATGTTTTCATACATAAAAGAATTCTTCATTAGTCTAACAATGTAGTCATCTATTCCGATCATAGTATGTGATAAAACTTGTTTACAACGTATTGTCCATTATGATTGCACAAAAGTACATTATAATGAGTATCTGTTTTTAAAAGTTACACTGATGCCTAGAAATCATGTTGAATCGTCCGGCTTCAATTAGAACTGGGTCCGTTTATCATCATTGTCAGCAAATATTGCTATTGATTTTACTAATATAGCCTTCACCTTTTTACCACTTTTCTGTAAAACAGAGATATCATCCGACACTTTTGAAAATATGTATTTATTTATGTAACGCACTCTTCAGTCTAACCAAAACTCTTCGGTTGAATGTATCTGAATACTGGTGTTGATGGTTACAGTGTGATTCGAATCCAAAGTCTATCACTTTAAACTCCAACGCATAAATTGACGTGTAAAATTTAGATAGCTAGTAACTTGTTTAGTGGATATAAACATTTCAAGGAAGTTTCTGCAATAATGCAAACTGCTTAACACATATGTATACCAACAGATACTGAATGGTTATATTCTTGTATATCACCAATAAGAACTTAGAAACCTATCACCAATATATTATTTATATTTTAAAACAGCATCAATGCGTATGAGGTAAATTTACATATTTAGAACGAATTAGAGTTGATCAGACTCATGATTTATCATGAAAGTCTAATTACTAAATGCATGAGTTTCTCTGTATAGTTTCAATTTCATATCAAAGTTACTGTCATAGCAACCAGATTTTTGTAAACAACCATCTCTATACTGAATATTACATGATGTAGAGATCTCATTTCAACCAGTTATGTAATTAGTCTTTGCAATCGTTACTGTTTTTGTATAGTTGGAAATAACCAAACATAACATGAGAAAAATCAGTTATTTTTTTCAGGGATTTCTTTTTTTTCATAAAGAAATTTAAATATATTTTCACTCAGATGAGGATAAAAAAAACAACTGTCATTTCGTTGTAATGAGTTGTAAAAGAATTTACTTACTGATAAGAATATCCTAGCAAAGAAAAACAGTGAGAAAATATCGTAAAAGTGAAGAGAAGTAAGACAGCATTGATCTGTTAAAAGCTGGATATAATGAAATGATTTGAAAAGTATTTACACGATGGATAACTTTGAAAATGTCTAACTCAACGGCTCCGTTAAAACCAAAAATTGTATAAATTATTCAATCACTGCCTGTTACTCCCCATGTTGAGTATAGTCAATCGACCAATATTCTCCAACCAACCATGTCCTGAGCTTTCCTTCCTAGTTCTTACCGAGTGCCGTCCACTTTTTTCAAGTCTACCTCCAATTCCTAAAGCGATGGGTTGTTTCGTCTTTCTCACTTCATTTTGGATTTGGGGGCATAAAGCTGGTACTTGTCTTGTAACACAGGATGGTAATTTATTCACTATGTCCTATCCACCCCCCCAGCGTCGTTTCCTAATTTCTTCCTCTGCTGAATTTTAGTTGGTTTGTTCTCTGCTAGAGAACGTTGTTGCTGATGGTATATGGAAGACTGATATGATGTATCTTGCGCAGACAGTTGATTACAGATGCTAGTATCAATTAGAATTTGCTTTCCATAGTTTTCAATACAAGTTTCAGCTCAATACAATAGAACTGTCTTGACGTTTATATTGAAAATTCTGACGTTGATGTTAACTGACAGCCGGTTCGGGTTTTAGGTGCTTTCTGGTTCTAGAAATGCTGCCCTTTCCTTAACAATTCACGCCTTCACGCCAGCATCCTCCTTGTTCTCGGTGACGTTGCCCAGGTATGCAAAAGTTTCCACGACTTCTAGAGTTTCGTCATCAAGTGTAATTGGTTTGGAGCACTTTATCTTGTATCTGAGTATCTTACTTTTCCCTTTGTGCATGTTGGAGCCTACTGCTCCTAAGGCTGCTGCTACATTGTCCTTCTTCACCTGCATTTGTTCTTGTGTGTTGTATGGAAGAGCTAGGCCATCTGTGAAGTTCAAATAGTCTATTTGTTGAAGACTTTTCCTGGTCACTTTTTAAATTTTATTGATTGGTTGTTCCGGTTTACTCTATTTTTCAGCTAGTTTCATTGTTGTGCAATATGGGTGTTTCATGTTTTCTTTTCCCTTGTAGCATTTTTCGCGGTCATTGCTAGGTCTTACATATATTTTCGTTTATAAACTCCTGTGCCCCCTTTCACCTGCTTGTTACTTTCTACGTTTTCCGCCTGTGCCTTGGTTTTCTCCATCCTTGCTCGGCTGTTTTTGATTGCTGTCTTCTTGATCCCACATTATTAGAGCATATCTAGAGTACCAACAGTGAACCATTCTTTACGATGGTGCTTCATACGGCCCAAAACCTCTGGGCATGCCGGATTTATTGCTTTCTTAGTCTCGTTTCATTTGTCCTCCATTGTAGTCCCATCTTCTTCTATTAGATCGTTAGACGCCTGGAACGTAATGTTGAGAGTTACTTTGAATTCGTTACGTTTGTTATTATCCCGAAGAAGGGCTGTGTTAGACATTTACAATACTGCTTCTCCAGGTGTCCAGTGCTTCTTCAACTTCGGTTTTATTTTAGACACCACCAGATGGTGATCAAAAGCTATGTCAGCTCTCCTGTTTGTTCTTACATCTTTCATGGTCCTTCTAAACTTCTTATTAATGCAAATGTGATCGATTAAGTTCTCTGTAACGTGGTTTGCTGAGACCCATGTAGCTTTGTGTATGCATTTATGAGAGAATATGGTGCCACCTATAATCATTATGTTGTGAGCAGAAGTTTGCAAACCGCTCACCGTTTTCGTTTTTTTCTCTTAGTCCATGTCGTCCCATGATGTCTTCATATCCGGTATTGTCCATTCCAATATTGGCGTTTAGGTCTACCATCAGAACGGATAGGTTCTTGGTTAAGCATTTCTCGACGATTGACTGCAGCTTCTGATAGAACTGGTCTTTGTCATTTTCGTGGCTGTCGCTGCTGGGTGCATAGAGCTGGATGACTTTTACTGTGATCCCCTTCTTCTTTGTCTTGAATTATCGATGAGTTCTGCCTACTATTAAGTAGCTTAAAGTAACATTAAAAATATATTGCAAATAATACTGTTGGATATGACTAGCTAACAAGTAGTCATGTTAAAACGTTTTTTTTAATACATATGACATTTATACACGATAGTGGTAGTTTAACCTACTTTGTAAACCAAATAAATTGGATATTTTGATAAGGTTTCCGCGAGTGATTCTGTCAAGTACTCTAATATGTGTCGTCTCATTTCTCATCAGTCTAAACTAAAAACAAGTCCGTTGGAAAAAGTGCTTTAGCAAAGAAACATTAACGTTATAACTCTTTGAAATGATGACCTTCCAACTCCCAGAACAGAGTTGAACTGTTTTTTTCAGGTTGATGATTTTTAGCAAGGAACGATTTACTAATTTCATGTCCAGGCTTGGGATCAGCATTAACTCTAGGAGGGTTTAACGCGGATTTTAAAGTTATACAAAGTCTAAACTTAATAAAAGTTAGTTTATATCAGGCAGTTAGAAGCAGATATCCGGAAACTCTAGACAGAGATTCCTCTTGAAATGGCACCTCTGAGTAGAGCATACTATACTCTACACAGAACTATTGCTTGCTGTAGGATGAAGTCACACATCATTAAACTATACCTTCAGAGTTTTACTACAGAGTAACTGCGAATGACAGAAAATTTCCATGGGATTATGATTTTTACTAACGTTTTTTCCAGTTCTTGATGCTAAACGAATTCCAAGGACGGAATTTCAGTGTAAACAACGGTCTAAATTATCCGATATAACATAGATTAGATTTTGGTGCTGGGTAGTTGTTAGCACTGAGCAGATAAAATTATGCATTAGTTACATTCCTGTTGGTATTTATCAGTCAGGCATACTTGGAGCGTTGAGCGAATCAGAGTGATACTTTTCTGCCCATTAGAGTAGACTTAATTCAACGAATCCCACTCATACATACCAACATATAAAACTTGCTCATTCTTAATGAAATACTTTTTGCAATTCTTCATTAGGATCAATTTAATAATGACGAATTTTATTATTATTTTTGTGAGTTGAATATCTTAAATTATGTCCATGGCGAGATTAAGCAGAGATGTTTAACTTGATTCTCCAACTTGATTGTGTGACAAATATCATTTTCGAAAGCGAAATTCATCGAAGGCATATATTTTTTATTATTTCAACATTTATCTAAATTAGCGCATTCAAATTAATCAATTTCTTGAGTCCCAAAATTAATCATTGAACATAACGTTATACAGACAGGTGTAACTTAAAGTATAATACAGTCGTTAGAATCAGACAAGGAGTATAAAGAATAAGAAAATCATTACATTTGTTATGATTGATCCTCATCAGTTCTGCTTGGGTTAAATCATGATCAGTGGTAACTGTTGCAGTCTGTGAAATTGGATAATTTGAAATCAAATCAGTTATAAAACATCAGTAAGCATGTTAACCCTGTTAATGAGTTCCGAACAGCTAGAGGTCTAGGTTTATTGTCTCCTATTGACTACTATTGACTCCTGAATATAAAACTTTACATTTATTCAAAATGGTATTTATGACCACTGTTCTGATGTGAATCATTAACTGGTGAATCAGAGAAGTCAGAATAACTTAGTCAACTGTTTACCACTATTTGTCATGATTATCATTATAATTCAATTAAAATGCAGATTATATTTCAGCTAAACATATTTATCTTTTAAAATTTCAGAAGTCCCTTGATTCATGTAAGTAATTTTGCTTTGTTTCATATCTTCCTTCTAGGCAAATGATGTCATTGTATTACGATGCTTTATCTTGATTCATGCCATACTCGCGATACTATAATATGCCACCCATTAGTGAAAACATATCATAAGATTAATCCAACAATTCCTTTTATCTATCTGGAGAATATTTTATCTGAAAGAAATTGTCTCTAGGTATATTTTCGCTATTAATAGTCACTGCAAAATATCAGATTTAGGGAATTCAAGTTCCAGATATTACAACTGTGTGAAAGTTAATACTCATTACCTGCACTCAGTATCAATCTTGATATAAGTAATTTTCCTAATCAGTACAATATAATGTTATTTCATGCCAGTTTCAGTGACTTATTTTAATTTCGAACAGTTCAGAAGACCTTAACGAAATCCAGGGTGTAACCCTTAATCGTTTCACTGATAGCGGTAACCACGTCGTCAACTCTTAGTACAAATAACTTGAGCGAATGCCTAGTGAATTTACACAACACAATTTTAGTAAAATCAAAGAAACTTAATCGTAAGCAATTTTATGCATAGAATATTTGTACATAACACACTTTTTATGAAATGTAACAAAAACTCGATTTATATTAAAAGCAATCTTGATCATTGGGTTTCGACCCAGTGGTACAGATGGCAAGCGTTCGCCGTCAACCTGAAGCCCCTGGTGTGGAATCAAAGGTGCGCACTGCTGAGGAGTTCCACACTGGAACGAAACAGCTGTCCAGTGCTCCCTGGTTTTCAATAGTACCTCACCAACGTCAATCTGTGACATATTCAATCAAATAAATAACCAATCTTCAAGAAGATAACCATCGCAATCGAACTTAAAAATCGTCAAGTCAGGCCCTGCAAAAGTTCTATTCATAATATCAACATATGATCTATCGTTAATGGTAATTTCATTGTTTTTATAATTCTAGTCAGACTTCAGGAACCAATGACTTGGATTACACAAACTGTTGAAAATATAAAAGTATGTTAACAATTACAACATTTTCCAGTTAATAAATAGTTCAATACAATAAGAATTTAAATCCATTGACTTATTCCAAACATTTATAAGCATAATTTTTATATGCTGATTAGAATGTACATCAGATGAATGAGGCACAAATACAATTGCATTTACACATTTTGAAATCGTTTAAAAAGTGTTATACTGGATTTCAGAAAGATACTCAGTCACAACTAGGTTGTCTAAACGATTCTATTAACTAAGTCAGATGGATAAAGTGATTAAATTCACATCACATAGTAAAAACAGTTGAACATAAGAAATAGCTTGATAATTAATAGTTAGTGAATATGGGTAATATTACAAATCTAGGGGAAAAACACAGTGCTGTCATGCATCCAATTACAAATAATCATATAACAACTTGACTAAATTTGAAATGAAGCTTAATAGATATAAACTTAATCTTTTTTATCAGAAGTAAATAAAAAATTTATCAAACTGCTTCTTTGAAACTAGATAACCAAGATTTATGTAAAACAAGTAAATAAACAGGGTTAGAAAACAGATATATTTTAGATTCCTGTAATTGCATGTATAAGAACATACTTTAATGTCAGAGACACTACTTTATTGCTCAATGTAAACAAATACACGATGAACACAATGAATTCTGATAACGGGAAAACAAAATTTTTCTTCACTACATAGTGAAATACATTTAGTTGAATAACGTAGTTTTGTAATTTATCACCTCACAAAGTTTTAAAATATAATGATGCAATATGATGTATTTTAATTATTCTTGGTAAAATCCACTAACTCTTAGGTTTAATAAAAATATTTTGTTTCCTTGAAATCTACCTTTCACAACTTCCATTATACAAAAGATTGAAAAGCGTCATTCTAATCCCTGTTTTTAATGCTTTACTGAACACTGAAATATGTTTGAATATCTTTAAATGCTCATTGCATTGCGTCTACTAAAAACGTTTAATAGATTTACTTGCCACTTGAAATAACTAACTGCACACTGATGAATGAAATATTGAATGGTAGCTGTCATAAATTGATTGAACAATTCAGTTTATTTTATGGTAAAATTCAAATGTGATCTCTGTTTCACAATCTTACAACAAGTCTATTCATGGATTATTAGATTTCATAAGAGAAGGATTTAATTCACTAAACACACATTACTATCTTTTCAGATTATAGTCTTGCTACTTGATGCAGATTCCATCCATTATCCTGAACTTCAAGAAATTTATAAAAGGTTAATGGAAGAGTCATTGAATTTAAATAATGGTAAAGAAGACAAGACCACTCATGTAAGTAACATTCGATTAATCTTTGTTTCTCGTAACAACAGTGGTTAAATGATGATTAGTGAAGTAGTAGGAGAATCTGGATTTCAGGATAGATGTCGATCATTCACACTAAAAAATTGGAAATGAAAATTAATTAAACTAGTCTTTCGTATACTTTTTCGATTGACGGATGTATGTAAAATTATAAAAAAGCTTTTAACCTCTTTGGGATAGTCCATGTCAAATACTGAGTTTACAAACAGTCTAGTTACTATAATTTGAGAGTGTATGCATTTTCCCAATCATTTTGTCATATAGTGAATTTAATCAAGTCCATGTAGCTATATCTACATTCTGATTGGACTGCCTAAATACAACAGTAGTTTATAATTATAAATTAGGTTGGACACAATAACATTTGACAGAAAACGAGTTGTTTTTGATCCACGATATACAAATTAAGAAAGACATTATCTGCAGAATACGACGAATTCACTCATTTTTTTATTCTTTTAGTTGTATGTAAGCTATTAAGTTTAATGTAATATTTATCAGTAAATAGGATGTTTGTTCTAGATTACGATAAATGAATTGAATACGAATATACAAAGATACGATGTTCAGGATTAAATCTCCTAATTAATATGGCTTCTATGGTGTTCTCCATTCTAAAGATGGCTATGTAACACTAATACTATTCTTTTCATATTTTAGTTGGTTATCAACAATTTACGATCATTAATCTTAAACCTGTGATTACAGAAACTAAGGAACATTAATCGAGAAGATTATTCTCAGTTCATACAGATAATTAACTACTTTAATTGGTAGTTATTCCATAGTCAATTTAGGGTTTTCTACACGAAAATCTGTCACATATAGGCGGAACATACGATGTTCACTAGTTGTGAACAATATTACAATATTTAGTTGATTAAATGTCACAGATTGATGTTGGCAGAGTATCTTTGAAAATCAGGGAGCACTGGACAGCCGTTTCGTTCTAGTGTGGAACTCCTCAGCAGTGTGCACCTTCGATTCCGCACCAGGGACTTCAGGTTGACAGCGAACGCCTAACTATCCGCATCACTGGGTCGTCATCGAATGGTAGAATTCTCACTTCCATCAATTTGTGTTGCATAGCGCAACGGTCATTCATTGTCATTGGTGATAACTGTCTCACTCCAGACAGGTCTGGACTCCACGATATGCGCTTATTCATTCTTAAATGTACATTAATGCACTTAGCGATAACGGTTTTGAACACTCGTAATTCATGTGGGTAAATTGTTGCAACAGCAAATTAATCTCTACATTTTTTTCCGGCCACTTGAAATTTATTGTGTTATCCAGTAAATTTTAAATATAATTAAGATCTGATCAGTTTAGACAAATGAATCCTCCTAACTACTTTAACTGAATGTTTATAAGATGGGTTTATTGGTGAAAATCATATCAGTAGGCTATGTCACCAAAGTAACGCATTACATACTGACAGTTAAAGCTAAGCCAATCTGATGTTTACATTCATTAATTGGGCTTAAATGAATACATGTCGTTTCTGGCAGTAACTGGATATTAATTTAGCCTCTCCATATCTTAGTTACTAATGTAAGAAGTTGTGTTTTCATCAAATTAAATTATTTCTATTGTATCCAGATGTTTCTGTTAACTTTGAATAGTATAGAAAAGCATGTAGTTTGATAAATACTAAAATCTAACTTTGTTTACCTCTTTTTGGCATATAACAGGATACGGACCGTTTAATTATGCATAGTCTAGTCGTTGAGCTCACCAACAAAACGAATAGTCGTAAACTACGTTATCTATTTCTTTTTAAAGATGTACTTATTTGTGCAAAACTAAAATTTCCAGTTAGCTCAAGGTAAGATTCAGTGTTTTCAATTAAACTCTGATGGTCCCACTCTTTATATCATCATAGAATATGTTGCTTTAATGAATTATCAATAACTGATGTATTTGTATACTGATGGACAGTTGTATCCACCTGGAATACAGGACTGTAAAATAATATTTACTAAGCTAGGTAAATGCACTAAGTCATGTACTGTGTTAAAAGAGGGAAATGTATGCTTAAGTTACTTTACTAATCATAAACTATAATTAATTTTCCATAAACTAGTTAGTAAGTTGTCAGAGAAAAAGTGACATATGAATACATGTGTACAATTAAAAACTTGAAAGCTAATATCATCATGTGTGTGAATGAAAATTTTATCTTCTAGAACGAAAACTTAAAATTTTCATATTGTTTATTGGTACAAACATTTACTTCAAGTCAGTATGTGCCAAGAACGGTTCGCTGAATGCATTTCTAAGCAGTAACAATGTGAAAATATAAACCTTTGCAATGAATTTAATACTCTGTGGTTAGCTTGGAGGGTATCTAAACTTATGAGCATGGCAGACAATGCATTAGTATTTTAACTCTAGACACTAAGCTTGTTTTTAATATGGACATTAATGTTATATTAATAATAAACTATCCCACCCACCCCTCCCCACCAATCGTAATGAATCCTGAATAAGACGAAATATGGATCTTTGATTCGACAGCTAACTTCAGTTAACATACATAATAAAAAATAGTGTTTGCAAATAACAATGAAGCATTTTCGTTGGCTGATTATATGGTACTGATCAATCACATAGCTGTACTGAACTTAATGCTAGTCAAAATTTCCGCTCAGTTTCTAATAATGTCATTATCCTAAGTGTCTCAAATTTGCGTTACCTGTATTCTCACACTGAATGGTTAAAGGTAGTCGGTAAGAAACTGTGGAATAAGGTTGTTTACTATTTATCACTCAGCAGTATGATTTGCCTTCATTTTTAAGGGAACTGTCGCTGCTTATTTGATTCTAATGCCTAAATATCTCATCTTGAATGGGTGATTAGTTTCAGACTGTAAAACTAAGCGACCTGAGTTCGAATCACATAAAAAGCACTAGTTATATTAAGTTTGTAGGTATGCTTGCCTAGGACTGCCAACTATCACAAAATTTAAGCAGAAACTTTCTTGGCAACAACTTTTAACTGTGAAATGAGCGTGAAATTTAATTAAACTGAATAAACATATAAAATAAAGTGGTTATATCAAGTCCTATTTATTGATAAACCAAATGATCAAAACGCTTTCAAAGGCCAATACTAACAAGTGAAATGATGATTCTTTGCCATTTTACAGTCACACTATTTTAACTCTTTATCATTCCTTTGAATATTTTCTTTTATTATTCTATTGTTGAACAACATCAACCGAAACAAAAGATTATTGACATAACAAAGTGAAAGTCAAGTTCACTTTTGTTTTCTTTATTTCAATCAATTAAAATGAAAAAGTAAAGCGAATAACTTTATCTTTTTTTTGTCAATAGGGATTTTAAAGGGAAAACTTTTAATCGTTTATTTACACAGTTAGTTAAGATATGAGCTGTAACACGTGTTATTGCAGGCAAAGAAGATCTAAAAACCACAACACACAACATTGATCAGGAACTTCATGCAAAGTGAGAACGCAGAGTAGCAACCACAGGTCTTTTATTTTAAAATCAAAATACGCGGTTCTAGTACAAAACGAGAGATTATTTACAAGACAGTCTCATACGTCATCTTGCAAGTTCATTTTACAAAGGGCTCGCTCTTCTTCTTCCAACACATTTATCCTTGGTCGCCCTGCAATAGAAAGGGAACAGATTCACGTTAATAACATCGTACATAGTTATTTCCACACTGTTACAGAGCGTTTAATTAAATATCCGGGAAATTTAATTGTCAGTTTTATTAAGAAGAATTAGTTTTCAAACACTAGAAAGTAAATTGTTACCTTCTCATGGGTGAACAATTGAAATAATCTGAGATAGTTGGATATTGAATTTTAATAGTTTAATTTAAAGTGCATCATTCTTGATAAGAATGAACAATTAGGATGCATATAAAATTTCTTCATGGATGCATCAAATAAATTCTTCCAAAGTATTTCTAAAGTTTCCTTCATAAGTTCTCCACCTTAACAATTGACTTAGTGAATATCATTGATATTTGTTTATTTTGTCAATTATAACTTTAAGTAAGGATACATTCTAAACATTATTATTTTTTCATTAATATTACTTTCATTTCGGTATATTTACGTTTTGGTGCTTTGCATACAGCGTCTATAATATAGGTTTTTATTTTTGTTCTCAAGTAATAAAGAATTTAGACAGAAGGGAATAGTTCCTATTTTGTCTAATGAAGTATTATGTTATTTGAACAGGATGGTATATTTATCTAGGCTATTCCACATAAAAGATCACTCAATTAATCAATGCCTGTTACCCCAAGTGGAGCATAGACCTCCCACCAGCATTCTCCAACCAACTTTGTCCTAGGCATTCATTTTCAGATCTTCCCCGGTGCTGTTCGTTCTCTTCATGTCTGTTTCCAATTCCCGACGCAATGTGTTCCCGGGTCTTCCTCTGTTTCTTTAGCCTTTTGGATTCCACGTTAGTGCTTGTCTTGTAACACAGTTTGATAGTTTCCTCAGTGTGTGTCCAATCCACCCCCAGCGTCTTTTTCTAATCTCTTCCTCGGCTGGAAGTTGATTAGTTTTCTGCCACAGAAGGTTGTTGTTGATTGTATCTGGCCAACGAATCCGAAGTATCTTATGCAGACAGTTGTTTATAAATACTTGAATCGTCTGAAGAATGCTTTTTGTAGTTCTCCAAGTTTCAGCTCCATACAACAGAACTATCTTCATATTTGCATTGAAAATTTTGACCTTAATATTGACTGGCAATTGGTTTGAGTTCCAGATGTTACTCAGTTGTAGAAATGCTGCACTTGCCTTACCAATCCGCACCTTCACATCCGAATCAGACCCTCCTTGTTTGTCGATTATGCTGCCCAAATATGTAAAGGTCTCAACGTCTTCCAGAATTTCTCCGTCAAGTGTAATTGGGTTAGTGTTTGCTGTTTTGTATCGGAGGATCTTGCTTTTTCCTTTATGTATGTTGAGGCCTACTGCTGCCGAAGCTGCTGCTATATTGTTGGTTTTCTTCTGCATTTGATGATGTGTGTGAGAAAGAAGAGCTAGGTCATCTGGAAAGTCCAGATCATCTAGTTTCGTCGATGTTGTCCATTGTATTCCGAGAGTGCCTTCAGATGTTGCAGTCTTCATGATCCAGTCGATGACTAGTAGGAAGAGGAAGAGCGAGAGTAAGCAGCCTTGTCTGACACCGGTCTTCACTTCGAATGAATCTGTGAGCTCACCTCCTTGCACGATCTTACAATGTAGTCCGTCGTAAGAATTCCATATGATGTTGACTATCTTCTCGGGTACGCCACAATGTCGTAGAAGGCTCCATAATATTCTCCTATCCACGCTGTCGAATGCCTTTTCATAGTCGATGAAGTTGATGTAAAGTGGTGAATTCCATTCAATTGATTGTTCAACAATGAACCGTAGAGTAGCGACTTGATCGGTACATGATCGATCTTTACGGAATCCGGACTGTTGATCTCGGAGTTGGCCGTCGACTGGGTCCTTTAATCTGTTCAATAACACTCTGTTGAAGACCTTTCCTGGTACTGAAAGCAGAGTAATGCCTCTGTAGTTCTCACAATTGCTGAGATTGCCTTTCATTGGTATCTTGATGAGGTACCCTTCTTTCCAGTCTGCTGGAACTTGTTCTTCCTCCCAAATCTTCCTGAAGAGAACGTGGAGTATCTTTGAAGTTGCTTCTATATCTGACTTCAGTGTCTCACTAGGCTGGTATGTTGTCTGGTCCTGCTAACTTGCCACTCTTGATCTGTCTGATGGTCATTTTGATTTCTTCGACTGTTGGTGGGTCTGTGCTTATAGAAAGATCCGTGGCTGCTGCTACGATGACTGGAAGGTTTAGTGGGGCTGGTCTATTCAAGAGTTCTTGGAAGTGTTCTACCCACCTGTTCCGTTGTTCATGCACTTCAGTGATTGGTTTGCCAGACTTGTTCTTGATTGGCCGTTCTGGCTTATTGAATTTCCCAGCTAGTTCCTTTGTTGTATCGTATAACAGCCTCATGTTCCCTTCTCTGGGAGCTTTTTCCGCTGTCATTACTAGGTCCTCAACAAATTCCCGTTTATCCAACCTGATGCTCCTCTTCACTTGCTTCTTGACGTCGGTGTATTCGGCCTGTGCTTTGGCTTTCTCTGCTTTTGCCTGGCTGTTATTAATCGCTATCCTTCTGTTCCTCCTTTCTTGGATCTTGTCCAGAGTATCAACAGAAGCCCATTCATTTTGGTGTTGTTTCTTGGGACCCCAAACCTCCTGACATGTTGAGGTTATTGTTTCTTTGATCTCTTTCCAGTTGTCTTTCATATTAGTTCCACCTTTTTCTAGTAGATCATGAAATGCCTGAAACTTGTTGCTGAGAATTATTTTGAATTCGTTGCGTTTGTTAGTATCCCGGAGAAGGGCTGTATTAAACCTGTGTAATACTGCTGCTTCAGTTGTCCAGTGCTTCCTCAGCTTCAGTTTCATTTTAGCCACCACCAGATGGTGATCGGAAGCTATGTCAGCTCCTCTCCTTGATCTTACATCTTCCATGGTCCTTTTAAACTTCTTATTGATGCAGATGTGGTCGATTTGGTTCTCCGTAATGTGGTCCGGTGAAACCCATGTAGTTTTGTGTATACGTTTGTGGGAGAATATGGTGCCACCTATAATCATTTTGTTGAAGGCACATAAGTTCACAAACCTCTCACCGTTATCGTTCCTTTCTCCCAGTCCATTTTTTCCCATGATGTCTTCATACCCGGTGTTGTCCACTCCAACCTTGGCGTTGAAGTCGCTCCCATCAGAATGATCAGGTCGTTGGCTGAAAACTTCTCGATGATTGACTGCAGCCTCGCATAGAACTGGTCTTTGTCGTTTTCGTGGCTGTCGTTGATGGGTGCGTAGGACTGGATGACATTCATTGCAATCCCTTCCTTCTTCGTCTTGAAGGATGCTGTGATGATCCTAGTTCCATGAGGTTCCCATCTTATAAGCGACTTCCATGCTTCTCGTGATAACACCAATGCTACTCCTTGTTTGTGTGGGGCGTTTTCTTTCTCGTGGCCGGAGTACAAAAGCACATTTTCCGAGGATAACCGTTTCTGTCCAGTTTGCAACCAATGCGTTTCGCTTATTCCAAGTATCTTCAGGTTGTATCTTTTCATTTCTTCAGCTATTTGCATGGTTCTCCCTGTCTCCCACGTCGTGCGGACATTCCATGTACCTATATTAATTGTTGCTCTGGTTGTCAGAAAAGACATCGGCGTTGTGGCTTCCGAAGAAACTAGGCTTTCAGCATGAGGCGTCATAACACACATTCCAACTCCCAGGGCGGAGCAAAAATGGTTATAAATGTTTTTACTGGTTAGCGTTCTTTTAGTAAGGATGTTGTTTTACGGGATGAGGTTGCTAACCCAATGCCCATCCCTCCTCCTTTATCCGGGCTTGGGACCGGCAGCAACCCGAGGGGCTCCTGGCGGAGTTTACATGAAAAATAACTTAAGTAATTTATAGACTTCTATTGAAACTTTGATATTTATTGTTTTATAAAACCTGTAGTATATCGAACTTTAGTTTCTACATGTAATCTTATTCCTTATATAAATATAACAATTTTGAGCCTAAATTCAAATTAGAAACTCTTATACTAAAGGAACTTATTTCTTGTAAGAAATATTCATACAGAGAAAATTCATCAAAAAAAAGTTAAATTGCTTTAGAGCACTTAGAAAAACGAATACGACTAATAGAATTGATGATATTTAAGACAATGACTGACTTTTGTAAAGCCATAATTCTTCAGAACCATTTTATTGATTATACAAATTGATTAACAGTGAAAACGGATGATATCAGTGTGAAAGTAACGGATTGATTACAGTTGTCTGTATCTTTTCAACTATTGATTAGTAAGTAGAAGCATTCTTCTTAATGTTCGCTTTCACCTATGCCATTCGTGACATGGGTTGCAACATCAATAGATATTTAGTTATAGTAAAAATACATTCTCTTAAACTGACAGTATATATACCACCTATTTTTTATCAATACAAGCTTAATGTAGTTGAAGGTACACTGAACAATAATATAGAAGAATTAATATGACTCTAGCCATAGCTGATGGTTCCATCTGTTAACGGAATTTATAATGACACTAGATCTCGGATACACGGGTATCGCGTTCTGTACACACTTTACATCAAATAACTCATACATGAAATCAACATTCGTACATGAATAGGTAGACTACAATAAAAATATTGTTAGTAATTTTGATTTTTGTTATTCCTTTGATGAAGCCTAAAAGGGATTTTTGAACGAAACTTCAGTATTTTAATTTTAATTATTGATGTTTGTTTGGTGATTAATTTCTGACAAACTGTTCATTCAAATGTTGATGAATGTCAATATAAAATATTTTTAAATTCGACTTCACGAATTAACCTAGGTTAAACCCACCCACTGAAAATCGGAAATACTGGATAGTTACTTCATCGTAGTATGAAACTCCTCAGTAATGGCTGCCTAGGGTCCCATCAAGAATGGAGCCCAAAACCTTAATGTTTTACAGTGAATACTTCACTGTAAAACCACTAAACTAGCTGGTAGCCGAAGGTTGGTACTCATAACTCCCGTCAATTAACGTTGTAATACGCCAACCCATGAATTTCCATATATAGGTAACTACCTCATATTCAACATGATTGAACTTCAGTAGTCACTTCTCATTACAGCTGCATGATTCATCTAATGATATTAGTTACTAGTGAACTGATATTGACAGTAATTGGGTAGATATTGTTTAATTTGAATTTAATATCACGAAACAGCTGTCTAAGGCATCCTGATTTTCAACAGTCATCTAACCTTGGTAACGAATACGACTATAAGAATTGATGATATTTAAGACAATGACTGACTTTTGTAAAGCCATCATTCTTCAGAACCATTTTATTGATTATACAAATGATAACAGTGAAAACGGATGATATCAGTGTGAAAGTAACGGATTGATTACAGTTGTCTGTATCTTTTCAACTATTGATTAGTAAGTAGAAGCATTCTTCTTAATGTTCGTTCACCTATGCCATTCGTGACATGGGTTGCCACACTCAATAGATATTAGTTATAGTAAAATACATTCTCTTAAACTGACAGTTCTATACCACCTATTTTTTATCATACAAGCTTAATGTAGTGAAGGTACACTGAACATAATATAGAAGAATTACTATGACTCTAGCCATAGCTGATGGTTCCATCTGTTAACGGAATTTATAATGACACTAGATCTCGGATACACGGGTATCGCGTTCTGTACACACTTTACATCAAATAACTCATACATGAAATCAACATTCGTACATGAATAGGTAGACTACAATAAAAATATTGTTAGTAATTTTGATTTTTGTTATTCCTTTGATGAAGCCTAAAAGGGATTTTTGAACGAAACTTCAGTATTTTAATTTTAATTATTGATGTTTGTTTGGTGATTAATTTCTGACAAACTGTTCATTCAAATGTTGATGAATGTCAATATAAAATATTTTTAAATTCGACTTCACGAATTAACCTAGGTTAAACCCACCCACTGAAAATCGGAAATACTGGATAGTTACTTCATCGTAGTATGAAACTCCTCAGTAATGGCTGCCTAGGGTCCCATCAAGAATGGAGCCCAAAACCTTCATGTTTTACAGTGAATACTTCACTGTAAAACACTAAACTAGCTGGTAGCCGAAGGTTGGTACTCATAACTCCCGTCAATTAACGTTGTAATACGCCAACCCATGAATTTCCATATATAGGTAACTACCTCATATTCAACATGATTGAACTTCAGTAGTCACTTCTCATTACAGCTGCATGATTCATCTAATGATATTAGTTACTAGTGAACTGATATTGACAGTAATTGGGTAGATATTGTTTAATTTGAATTTAATATCACGAAACAGCTGTCTAAGGCATCCTGATTTTCAACAGTCATCTAACCTTGGTCAATTTACGACAAAGCTAATTCAAATTAAATAATCTCGATATCACACAGTCATAGAACTTTTTATTTATTTGTTAATGAACATAGCACAACTATTGTAAAATATTTACTGAATTTCAATGTTTCCATTTTTATTTTTAATAGACAAAAACTATTAAATGATAATACTTCACTGAGTGAGTCAAGATTTCGTAGGAAAAGATCGGAAAAACTTTCTACTACTGGTTATGAGCTTGAAATGAAGTGGTCCATTCCTTTAGATGAAATTAACTTGCTAACGAACTCGAGAGTTGGAAACGGTAAGAACTATTTCATATTTTTATATCATTTGATGTATAATCAATAATAATTTTTGTTTCAAGGAGGGGGGGCGGTGATTAAAGGCGAATCCAAGAGGTTGGCTGAGGTATATGTTTGTCTATATTATGTAAGTTACACGGCATTCTGATAAACTCAAGAAGCCAAAAAACTGAGTACAGTAATCGGTGTTCCCTTTAGATCAGAAATGTTTTTATGTCATGTTCGTAGTAATGAATTTGAGCTATTGATTGGACTCTTAAGTCAAATGTAATTGTAATTATAGGAACTCAAGGAAAACACATACTGTATTAGTATGGAATTTTTGGCAGCTATAGAGAAACCAAGGGAGTTCTGTAATGAAATGTGACTATTATTAAAATGAAATAAAATGCATTAGGAATCAAAATACCTAATGATTTCATCAGGATGAAGTAATTAGGAAGTTTAGCAACACTGGTGTGCTTTGAATTATTTTTGACTTAGAGTGAGCTATATTAAGCTAAGTTGCATCATATCCTTCAATAAAAGCGTGTCTCAGTTAAATACTGTCCATTAAATTAATGCATGCATACGTACATGGAAGCGATCACACACGTAAAATGATACTGTCTGTTCTTAGTCAGTCATGGGCGATTAAACAATGATCAGTAGAGTTAGAATAAGAAAATTTAATGTATTGAAGTATTTTGATGAAGATATAAAGATACTTTGAAGGGTTTGGTCACTGATAACATGTGTGTGATACCCCATAAACATTTCTGATTCTTAATGGTAGGCAACAATATCTTTAATACTTAGAATAAGCTAACAGGTGAACAATTCATTTTTATATCTTATAATGAAATCACACTCTGGTTTTTTGTTTTATCATCACAACTAGACGATCGAGGTCGATTACAAAATCAAAGGAATCTAGATGAACTGAAAGGAATGGTCCGTAATTTGCGACTTACAATGAATCGTAGTTCAGAGGTAACCAAAAGTGTTGTTCTACCGATGATTTACTGAAATTAAAGAAAAATTGACACCGTGTTAGCTTGCAGGACACTGAGTACAATCTAATTTCGTTCTACCTGATCCAACGTGAAATTGTAATGATGAGAAATAGACAAACTATTCGATTATCTCATACATTTTTTTCCGTTTTTTTCTAAAACTGAATAAATGAGCAACGATTGGTGATTCATTTATTTTTTAGTCTCTCTTTGATTGCTTCACAACCAAGAAACAATAGAAATGACCATTTCAAATCATTGTGGATATATTATGTTTTTCATGAATAATTAGAAGAAAAACTGTAAGGAACTAGGAAGGAGTAATAAAATTCTAAAGACCCATGGAGATAAGTTTTTAGGTGATGAAAATTAAACTTAAAAGTTATTTAATCACAGTTGTTCGGTGGATAGTCTGATCGAATAGCGATGCGTAATACTCAAAGGATTGATGGTAGGATGAAGAAAAGAGCACCAATAACTGAAAGCATAAAATAAGATGTTATTTAGTTAAGCGTTTCAGACTTAAGTTAACAGGGAAATGCTTAATTGATAATTGTATCTTTTTGAACGTGCAAGTTTGATTTTAGCCTTTTGATAGCGATGGCTTAGATGAAGCATAATCAGATGTTGTAATTCAGTGTCATGGAGATTGTTGACCGTTGATACCACGAAATGACCTAAATTAGACAACTATTGATCATCTGTAAGCACTGGACAGCTGTTACGTCCTAGTATGGGACTCTTCATCAGTGCACATCCACAACCCCACTAGAGATTGAACCCAGAACCCTCTAACTCCGCTGAGAACGGTTAACCATTAGACCACTTAGTCGGCTCCTAACGGTTGACATTTCTTATCCAGTTGGAACCAGTGGGTCCTGGGTTCGATCCCTAATGGTGCCATGGATACTCACTGTTAAAGTGTCCCATTCTAGGACGAAATATCTGTCCGATGCTTCCAAGTGATCAATGGTTGTCTACTTAAGACCAACTCTTGATATTAAAATTTGATAATTAGATGTTGTTTGAACATTGATTCTTTTAGGAGATCTTGAGATGTCAACTTTATGGTCACTACGAAGATGATGAGCTATTGTACTATCAAAAATACATTGAGCATGAAATACTAGTTTTGTAGTGTATGATCAGCAATGAGAATAGTATGTCTCTTTAAGACCAACAGCGAGTGGGATGGTTTATGACTAAGTTAAATCATAATGTTTATAGTGTATGTATTTATGATCCAGGCAACGATTTATAGGTGTTGATTTTAGTTAGGTGAATAATACTGTTACGATAACTAGCCTACCATATCTTATCTACTCTGTAACCATGATAAAATGTATGATATAAATCGAATAGCCCTACCTACCACGTAAGCAAAACTAAAACAGTTGAATTTATAGCAATATATCTCGTAAGAATTATGTTGTAAAAGTTGGTTACCAATTAGCTTCATAATACGGTGCTTCTTTCATTATTTAGTTGCACAAGTGCCTTTCAAATGATACCAAAGTTAAAACAATCTAAAAATCTAAAATTTTGATTTATGCTTCATTTCTCTCAACTACACGTTTTCACTTAAAAGAAATACGTTTTAGACGATTGTATGAAGTTAGTGAATTATACTAGTATTCCGTTTTGATAATTATTTAGCTTAACTTTGTTTACAGGAAAAGTATTCATCCAAGAATGTATCCAAATTAACCAATCTAAGTAAATTAGTAAGTTTTTTCTGCATATTGTATGCTCTTATTCTTTTGATTCTCAAATCAATGTTATTTGTATTTTAACGCAAAAAATGCAAACATGACCGTTTCTTTAATTAAATTAAATGTTTATATACAATCATACAAACAAATGTCTCTACTAGACTGTATAGATACTACTCATTTATTATGAAATGACGTGTTTTTTTTTAAATTAATTCCATAAAACTACAGTTATGCAAATGTTTCTTTTAGTAGTAACTCGCAATACAACAGAACATCCGCTTTCTAGTGATTAACTTTTTTGAGGTACTTCCGACAGTTTTAATGATAAGACATGACCAGTGGAGTTCAACATATCGGGTGTAAGTCAGTTACCTACCGATTGCATTGGGCAAGGTGGCACGAATACTCTACAAATTGACTGAATTAGAAATATCAACTAACGTGATTAGGATCGGTAGTCCAATGATTAAACGTTCTCTACGAAGCCCAAATATCATGGAATTGATCCTTGGTTGGGTTATGGATGCCCACTTAAAATCGTTTCACCCTAGTGTGAAGTATTTGTCCAGTTCTTTCTAGTTTGCAATGTCTGTAGATTAAGTGCGACTCTGCACATAACCACCTCAACTCACTAGCAATAAATTCAAAGCCCTTTCTGAAGTTTTAGTGAGGACACAGCATCAGTGGCATTGGTTGACCACCAATTTATATTGCGAATTTCTTGGATTGGGAATCCTAGCATTGAACGCTGATGCTTGCCGCGGTACCTGAGTGTCCTGGGTTGGAATCCCTGTTCAAGTCGAGGGCGTGCACTTCATGGAGCCTCGTGCTACGACAAAATCACAATCCGGCTTCCCCCTGGTTTTTAATGGTTCGATTCCTAGAATACAAACAATAAATTATGGATTTTACTAAACCTTAGTTGATTAATAATTGAGTTAATTAAAGTAATTTCCAAACTTTTTTCAGGAAGGTAAACTTGTATTGGAAACACCTCAGCTCATCTTACCAATCGCAGATAAACTTGGACATGTTCATAATATTCTTCTTTCAACTGAGAGGGAAAGAGTACATTGGCGGTCAGCATTAGAACAATTGTTAGATAAACCACTTTATAGTGCTAATTCATCTGACACTCCAAAAAGTAGTAATCCAGAAAAACGAAGTGTAGATTATTTACACCCAATATCACGAAATCGTACTTCTTCCGTCGGTGATTTAAGTGACCGCCTAAAGAAATATAAGCATGTAAGCTACCATTAACTTTTTTGTTGTTAACTTTCATTGTTATACTTCTAGAAGGTCCATAGTATGAAGTTCTTCAAGAAAGTCTCAGATTGTTTATTGATTATAAACGTGTGTATACATCATATTACTGTCAATAAATTACAAGTGAAAACCAATGGTTATGTAAACATTTTAATGATCAGTGAAAATAAAATAACTGAAAGTATGGAAACCTTAAACTCTCAGTTTAAAAAAATTTCCCTTGGCTGTGACATTCATCTACCCAGACAATAAATGTGCCAGCGAATGAGAAATCATAAGCAGTATATCAAATATGTACGAACATTCATCCAAACTTTCATGCACAGATTATTACTGAGGATAAAGCCTTTAATAAATATAAATAGTTATATGCAGAATAATTAAAATAATCTACGAATATCTCAATCCATAGCAGTAAATTAAAACAAATTTTAAAATTGGAATTTAATGTTGCTACGAAATATTTCCTAATATCAGTGAAGTATTGACAAGTCATTGAAAATTATATAATACTAGTTTGAAACTCACCAGCACTATTAACTCAAAACTGAACACATGAAGGAAATCGGTACCCAAGGGTTTACAATTATCGATCGCTCTCTGATTTTCAATGCTATCACTACATAGTAAATTTGTTTTCAGAATGTCCTTTGAGTTAAATTCATCATGGAGGTTTACTTTGTAGTAAATAGGTTTGTATATTCTGTTAGTAGCTTTACTACAAGACCACATTTTCGATCAACATTTGAGATAGGCTCAATAAAATAAAGAGGATCTAGTTATATTTACCTAAATATTAATTTTTTTCTTAATCTGAGTTATTATACGTGGCATTTTGATCTACCTTAATTGCCATTACTTAATTGAATATGGTTATGTTGAGCGTACAGTTTTTTAACCCTCTGAAGTAACATCAATGATCTATCATTCATGATTATCAAAGAAGGAATTTAACTTAGCCATTAGGTCAATCCTTTCATTCATAGTAAATTTTAATGACACATCACCGTGGATATCATCGTTCAAGATTATCTACAAGGTCAGAAGATCTCGTTAGGCGAAAGTCTGCATCAGAAACTTGTGCACTAGTGAAATTGTTGCGAATCGTTAATTCAAATCCGACCATCATGTGTAGAAGAATAATATAAATTTTCTTAATTTGCTATAGTCTTAGCATCCTTTCGAATTTTACGGGCAGTTAGTACTAATTATTCTTTTTTCATTTTGCTCTTTTACATTCGCCAAGTAAACATTTATCCATTCCATAAATTAGTACAATTTATTATTTATAGGTTCTATCCCCAGTGGGTTTACGAATACTAACTAATTGGAAATCCTATGCTTTGAGTGATCAGCTGATAGTCTGATGGTCTAATTAGCATTGATTCGTAATACTAAATGTCTTCATTTTGTTTAATAAGAATTCACATTTCTTTTGTCGGCAGTTACTGTAACTACCACACTTAACTATAAAACATCTAGTCAAATTACAATAAAACATTTAGAATAGTTAAAGCTGTTACTTCAACAAGACATACTGTCATAAATGAATTCTTCATTCTTCTCTAGTTATACATACCTCAGCAAGAGAAATTGAGAGGCTTTTTACATTAAGTAATCAAACTAAATTGCTTCTAATTTTTCATTTTTGTTGATAGTTAGCGAAGTGGAACTCATGATAAAATTGTTCACTTCATCCCTCAATGTTTATTGCACCTGCTTTGCAAAACTTCATCAAGGGAACAAGTTGTATGAAATGTTCTCATAATCATTTACAATTATATTTGTTAGTATGTATTGTAATTTAATTATTTCTTCTTTTTTTATCAGATGATTACATTAAATAAAATTGGTTTCGCTCTAATTGGTGGTGAGTTATGTAATTAATATTTTGTGTTTATTAGATAATCTTTTCTTCTACTTCGTAGAGAAACAGGCTAATTTAAATTGATTTCCTTATGGAAAGGAAAGTGACAAATGGTGTACACATTCATAAATAACTTATTCTGCTAATAAGTTTTCTTAATGAAATTAGTGTTTTTTAATGTATAATGAGAATAGTTCATGCATCCTGATTTTCATTGATTCACAACCTAATGCTTCTCATCGTTAGAAAGTGAAATTTTTTGAATGTTCATTATCAAGCTAACTAATTATAAGACTTAATGCTTGAAGTTCAAGTACTCACATTTGTAGATGTGTTCCAGACTGTGATAACCGACTGTGATCATACTATTTTGTAAAGGCATTACTTAATAGATTATTATGGTAGTTACTGTCTTGAAATCAATTATATTTCAGATGCTGAGAAAGTCAAAATAAAGAATAAACTTATTATTAGTGGCTCGTTTCATAAATCTCTTCTTGTTTATACATTTTAGTAAGCCAAGAACAACACATGGATCGGAATAATATGACTTGATTGTGTTTCTAGGTTTCTCATCAGCTACGTATAACTTAAAATTAATTATAGTCACTAAAATGTAAAACACGTAGACATACTCTACATTAGAAAAATCTTGAATTATTTTCATGTTGGCATGTAGACGAAGTTTAGTAAAAAGTTATCAATTACGTAAGGATTAAAATGTTATTGTTAATCAACTATAAGAAGACTCTATAAAAAAGGAAGAGCATAGATACAGAAATTGGAAGACAAGTGTCATAGATTATGCAATAGCATTAATTAACTAGCTAGAGCTCAGATATAAAGAAATGAAAAGCTAGCATTCTAAAATATGCCTTAACCAGAATTTAAAATGAAGTTATTATGCCATAGCAAGATTGACTACAATATCTTTTGAAACGTGTTGATTTGGTTTAGATTGTTTTATTGCAGTGGCTTCAGCAAAACCTGACAGCTTTGAACCTGTCTATTGATTATTTTGAAATAGGCTGATACGTTGACAATCTATCCGTTACTAAACAAGTAAAGAGTTATTTACTAGTAAAAATATGTTGTCGTTTCAGATTCACCATTATAATGGAAGTTATTCTAAAATCAATAATTCTGTTTACATCATCTGCTTTGAAGTCAGGTCTTAGTAGGATAGCCTTCTTCTCGATTGACGATTTCCCAAGTTTGTTTTAGTCCCTGCAAACTGAATTGTTAATTTTTCGCCGACTTCCATTATCACCCAAACAACTTCCACAGTCACTAACTCCTCCAAAACTCTATCACATAGCAAAATCACTGAACACGGTCAAATAGGGTCCTAGAAGTACCACTGATTGATGCTGTTAAAATCTGAATATGGTCCACTCCTAAGCTAGTTTCGATTAATAAATATTTGCATTTGCCCATTTGAAGCGGGATAGGTACTAAAATGTGGGAAATGATATATCTCGCCGCTCCCTGTAATGTAGATTATCTGCTCTACAACAAATTTGAATGTGATTAAATATCTGAATTCCTGAAAAGCAAATATAGAGTAATCATTTTCAAATCAGTTAGTTCAAGGTAGATTTGTGTATGCCAATCCTAATTACAAATCAATGTAGGGAATTGGTTAAAGCGGACTGGTCGATGTGATGGATGAATTTTATTTTCAACAAACCGATGCTAGAAGGTTTAGCATCATCAGCACTTACCGTTTTTATGTCTGATAATCGTTACGGTATAGTAAACAAAAACACTTTCTTTGAATAAACTCTCTCTACCTATATGTTTTACAAATCAGAAACATTAAGAAGATTAAATAGAACTTAATATTCACTTTAGATTTCATTAAGTAAGAATGATGATTGTTATGAAGCCGAGATTTACAAGATATAAGCCTTGTTATATAGGTCAAGAGAGACCATATTTGGTTGAATAGGTTTTGAAATCTAATCACAAGCTATCCATATTTACGGATTCAATATAAGCTGTCACTCAAAAACCGTAACATATGTGAGAATAATAAGCTGTATTACAGTTTTATATCTTCAAAGTACATAGGTCTGTCATGTGCACTTTGTGTACAGAAAGAAGGGCCTACCTACGTTTTAATGAACATGTCCCTAAAAATCTACGACTTACAGGAGTGAAAACACTTAACAGTGCAATCGCTAAACATTTGATTGACACAGGACACCAGATTGATATCAATAAATCATTCAAAGTATTCAATAGACAAAAAACTTCAAATCTCCTAAAATACTCTGAAGCGATTGCCATTAAACGGATGAAACCAAACTTATGTGTCCAAAAAGAAACTGTTATTAGCCTTTCTTTACCCTGGTAACTTGACTTATGTGTCGTCATATTCATTGCCTATTTCAATTATTACTTCTTTATTGGATCATATTTCTTGTTACATCACCATTTTTAGTTCAACTTTGTGTTTAATTAGGTCATTCTAAGTTTAACAATTGAACTTAATTTAATTCACATGATTATCATATATTTCCAACCACCTCTTATTATGTAATCATTTGAACTTTGATCTCTATTTTGCCTTCTGGTACCTTCCTTTGTATTCGATATATATTTACAGCATATTCTTCAATTTTTAGTCATGTTCACATGTCTAACACGTTTGATTTCAACCAAGTTCAAACACTCTCATGAGTACGTTAAATTTTGTATTAAATATTAATTCTGTAAAATATTATCCTAGGTTGTATGCAGCTGATGAGAAACCAACGAAATAAAATGAATTCATCTTATTCTGCACAAATATTTGTTCTTGCTCTTTTGAAATTAATAAAGGGAACAAAGTGTATGAAATTTCTACAAATTTCATTAACAGTGTAATTGATTTCAGCTTTTTCATTGGTTACAAAATACATTTTCAGTTCAACTATATTTTATAATAAACGGTAAACTAAGTTATATGAAAGTATTTCTAGATGATATAGTACAGTTTCATATTATCACACTGTATAACTTATAGTTTTAAGACAAAATATCATTTTCTGTTACACATGTTCATAGATAAACTTTTAGAATGAAAATGCATAATTTTCCATAATCATCTTAAAACTGTTGTTATAATAACAAAGAACTACGAAATACAATGTCATGTCAATTTTGATATCACTAATTGATCTGAATCAAAAAACCATGGATCACCTGGTTGTCTAAATCAGATCAATTCGTTATTTCAAAATTGACAGTTAACTATCTCCACAATCCCCCCTAGATGTAACTAATATCATCTCACTAGTGACTGGCTCCTTGAGGTAATTCCTGGAGTTTTACTGTGAAGACATGACCGGTAGAGTTCAACCGTGTCAGACGTGATGTAGTAGCCCACAGATGGAATGGAGAAGGTCGTGCAACGTATTGAGAATTGACTGAATTTAAAATATCAACCATTAGGAGCCGACTCAGTGGTCCAATGGTAAGGCGTTCGCGGCGGAGCCGTAGGGTCCTGGGTTTGATCCCCCGTGGGGTCGTGGATGCCCACTGCTAAAGAGCCCTATACTAAGACAAAACAGCTGTCCAGTTCTTCTAGGTGATCAGTAGTTGTCTAATTCAGATCAATTCGTGATATCGAAATTGACAGTTAACTATCTTCACAAAACCCCCCCTAATTATAACAATGTCATGTTTTTTTTAAATACGCCTTTCATTCAACAAAATAACATCTAGAAATATAACATATTTCTAGAATGAATATATATTTTTAAAAAAATTTACTTAATAGAAGATGAACCAATAACTGGTTTTATCAAAACTACAATTCATGGAATTCATGGATTAGATGAAAAAAAGAGTAAGTTTTATTAATTCATTTATTATTATTAATACATTGAAAGTCAATTGATTTATACAAAGAACTACTTAAGTTATGTTCTTCTAAGTATGTTTATTCATAACTAAATTATTTAAATATTGTTCTTGTTTCCTATTGTGTATATAATTTTCTAATGATTGCAATATATAAGATTCAGTTGTAATTACAAATAGTAGAGTATCTATCAAGGTGATTTACTGTAAAATGGTTTCAGGCATTTGTTAACATACATTTGATCATTATATCGTACTGACACATAGTGATTTATCAGTGGTAATGGTCAGTAGCAAGTTTGTCTAGTCTTGTCAAGTTCTTACTGTCGGCTGAAATATGGTAATTAGTCTTAGTCATCCACTACGGTGTTCATTATATTTTGATTTCGGATAATTGCATGTAGTCAGATAGAAGAACTGGACCTATGTATCGGTTAGTGACAGAATTACGACAGCACTAAAATGCTAGATGAATGTGGTATTGATTACTCTTTAATCACAGACTAGCTTAATTAATCCAGTTTCGGATCACATAATTTGTTAGGTAATGGTCTTAGACTCTAATGTCAGGTTATGTGGGTCCGAATCTCACAGGAGACATCAACTTTCTTATTTAAGTTTCAACCAGAATGAAACTTGAATCATACAGGGTTTCCAACCAACAATCTTTAATCTTATTACTGATATCCACTATAATTAGATATTTACAAAATGGAATTCTCACTTTACCTAACATTTGTAGCGAATTTTAAAAGCTATTCTATTAGCCTAACTTTTTTAAAGACACAATAGATTTCAAGTATATAAGTACTAAATAACATTTTAAAAGCATCTAATTTCAATAGCATGGATGTAAAATCTGGGATTCATTTTTACATCTTGATACTATAAACCTATAATGTTAGTCTTAAATGACAGTACAAATACATAAGGATATATAAAATTAAATACTGATTGACATTTGAGATCTTAATGTATTTAGTGATTCAATATATTTATTAATTCATCTCAAAGAATATCTTTTTTAGTAGTATATAAACATAAACATATAATTTCTTCGGAAATTATAGATTTTGTGAAACAATGCTCAACACATTTAAACATAAGGATGTTCTAATTGTGCAAGATTATTGATAAAGTGATCCTTATCTGAGTATAATTTGAAGTAGTTGGTCTATTTCCCGATTATTAATGCAATCAGCATACAGGCATATTATATTTTCGGAACTTATTTGATAATTAAATGAGTATTAAGAAATACTTCTCCAAGTACAAAGTTTCATGGATAGGTCAAATATGTTTTCAGTCATTATGCATAATACCGTAACAATTGAATTATAATTTCACAACAAACTGATGATAAATATAAGTTTCTATACTATTTTTTCTTAGTAGACATTCTTAGTAATATTTGACTAGTTTTACCAGGGGACAGGCAGCGAATAAGCTAATATTAATTATGATGCATACTTTTTGATTGTATTAGCGATAGCCGGCGAAACAAATATATAGTTGCTTTCGAACAAATGATATTCTAATATTAATCTGTAATGCACTTATAAGTAGAAAGTTAAGGTATCAAATCACCACAATATTATCCTTTAATCCAAGACTGCAATAATAACAAGCAGACACAGCAATAGCCAGTTTATGTAGTTACATACAACGTTTTCACTATTTACTGTATGTGTGTTGTATTCAGCAGTTTCCACCGCTATTAAGTTCATTTAGTTTATAAGTACAGCATAGTCGAATAGAATTTCGTTAAATACCTCATTCAAAGCATCTTGATTTATCATCACAAGTCTTCTGTGAACATGTAAGTAAATTACAGCCCTGCGTACCGGTTAAAAACACTGCAGTAGTTAAGTGATACTGGAAATGAAATCTTTATCTAAATGGTACTTTTGAATGAATGGGAAAAGCTGAAAATAGTGGATATAAAGAATCGTAAACAAATTTTTTTGCACTCTAATTATGAAAGTCCATTCTATGGTAGTCAAGTAACGCATGTCATCATAAGTGATATTTAGTACGTTTGATGACCAAACTAAACTTAATACAGAATCAGGATAAACGTAAGAATAGTTAAGGTGAAGGTCAATATATAGAAATGAATCTTCAAAATTAGCCATGTTATTTATTTGACATAGATATAATAGGTACATTTCTGTCATTAAGTTAATAGATTATGTATGTATATGTATATATATCCCAGGAATAAGTAACGGAAACCCAGAAGCATAGTGGTATCTGGATGTTTAATCCAGAAAGCTGCAACATATAACACTGAAATTCTATGCTAAACTAAATTCAATATCTTGATATAAGCGATCATTAGCACTATTGATATTTGTTCAGATACATTTTTTACAAATGTCTTTATAATGTTTGCTAATCACCCGTATTATCAGAATTAAACAATCTTAAACAACGTACATTTTTTTATTCTTTCATAAAGTTATTCCTGATGCTTTCAGTTTTTTTAGTAGAACAAGATTTTCTATCAACATTTTGTTTCACTGTTTCGAAAATCAACACATTTATTGAAATTTTCGTATGTATGAGATTTATTTTGTTTCATATCTTAGGCTATCATGTTCGTATTGAAGTTGATTCATATGGACAGTATGAAGAAGTAGCTCGTACAAGGGTTTTACAACAAACTAATCCGCAATGGGAACAGGTAATAAGATGTATAATGTTTGTTTTCAAGTATTTGTCCTTTGTTAGGCATGAAAAAATGATAACATCATTTCAAAAGGAAGTGTACTACAAATTGTAGATAAAGATTTATTCAGTGTAGTCCAATAGATGTTTGTTTATTTATCAACTTGGTGACTAGTTATTCTTAAACAGATTTTTTATTAGCTTGTTTGTAAAGAAAGTTGTAAAGAGGAATTAAGATGCATGTTGTACATCATAAAGATTCATAAGATATATGACAATGGTTATTGGAGATTGAACTTACTGCAACTGTTAATTAAAGACTATTAGTGTAAAAAAACACAAGAGTTAGATATTTTCATTTAGTTTACAAATTAATTATGACCTTCGTGTTGAATATATCTACTTCCTAACATTATTAAAAGGATCACATTCAAACTATTAATTAGTGGTGCCGCTAAGTGGATAATTATCTTCTAATTGACTAAAATATATGCATCTGTATACTGTTTGCTCGTTAAATTAGGACAAGTATATCATTTTGGCTTATACCGAGAGAAATACCCAGTCGATAAAATAAAGTTTAGGTTGAATAGTTAGTTTAAGTCAATTTTGTATAGTAAGTAACAAAACAAAATTGAATAGTTGCCATTCATTGTCGTTTATAAGAATTCTTTGTATAGGAATATAGACAACGTGGTGATTCATTAAGCATATTGTATATTACTAACTTCGTCGATTGGAAATCATTTTACGGTTATAGATAGTTGGACATTTACTGAACTGATTAAATATGCTGTATGGCATTCATCTGAAATAAAATGCTTTCTTTGATCAGACTTCATACATAAGTTTATTCTAAATGAAACTACAAAGTAGTGGTATCTAGTACACAGTGAATTATGCCACATAAACATTTGTGTCGTAAGTTTCTTAGTAATATTTAAATGCAAATCAGTAATATCATTGAAAAAAAAATCGATATAGTTGTCATACTTTTTCACCGTAAATAGCCCGAAAAATTGACTGCATTTACCATAAATACCTAACATTACTGTTGAGACTATAAATAGATGATTACAAAAATGAATAATATATATTCGTAATATTACAATGATACTTCACAGTATAATGTAAGTCACTTATTCAGAGTCAACATAAGGATAAATAATACAATGCAATAAATCAAAATTAAAATAAGTTGGTACAATCAAAATACAAGTATGACAGTGTCATATCAACTCATTTGGTTGGAGGTGATTTACATCAAGATATACTTATGTAACATAGTGTGATGTGAATGGGTGCAAAATATGTGTGAAATGATGATGAACTGTATATGTATTAACATGAATGAAATTTGATGCATAGTAATTATGGTCGCTTGGATGGATGGATAGTACGTTCTTCCTTTTTGTTAAGCGAAGTTGGGTTTAACAATAATTGAAAGGTTTCAGCTATTCGTCTCTCTTTATAATTAAAAAAGCCTTTATGGATTATTTGGATATTTTTAATATCTATTTTGTGATTGTGATGGATAACATGCACTGCTATTACTGACTTGATTTATAAATTTTCAAGTTCAGCAGGATTATTATGAGGTTGTTTAGTGTAGTTTTCATGTTCTTTGGCATGAGTTTCTTGAGAAAATCCTCAAACAGTAATAGCATCACAATCAATACAACCTACCCAGTAGACATAATTCTGTGTAGAGGTGAAAGGGATCTTGTCCTTTAACCTAAACTAATGTACCTCGAACAGTATTACTAGTCTTGTACCCCATGCTGTTTTAGAATCCTTTGCGATTCTTCGGTTGTGTCATAGCGATAAGGTAGAACGACGGTACAATTCCATTACATTTCAATTGATTTATTATTAGTCAATAATAGGTAGATTCGTTTTCGTATATTGTTAATATTATTCATTGGAAATTTATTAAATTGCAAGATACTGAATATATTTTGGCATTCATTCTGTTTATCATCTTCTAAAGTAATGAGTTTGATGACTTTTCTGAATAAGTTTAGAGATAGGGATATTTTTGCACTCATGGAATTTGTTTAATTGAAATCGATATATCAAATTAACTATTGTAGGTTTACAACAAATACTCATACTAAGAGTTCCATTCAAATTTATTTTGACTAGACAGTCTCAGTTTCAGTCATTTAAGTCAAGATGATTTAAACTGGGACTGTCTAGTCAAAATAAATTTGAATAGAACTCTTAGTATGAGTATTTGTTGTAGACCTAAAACAGTTCTCAAAACTGATGCCAAAGAACATGAAAACTACACTAAACAACCTCATAATAATCCTGCTGAACTTGAAAATTTATAAATCAAGTCAGTAATAGCAATGCATGTTATCCATCACAATCACAAAATAGATATTAAAAATATCCAAATAATCCATAAAGGCTTTTTTAATTATAAAGAGAGACGAATAGCTGAAACCTTTCAATTATTGTTAAACCCAACTTCGCTTAACAAAAAGGAAGAACGTACTATCCATCCATCCAAGCGACCATAATTACTATGCATCAAATTTCATTCATGTTAATACATATACAGTTCATCATCATTTCACACATATTTTGCACCCATTCACATCACACTATGTTACATAAGTATATCTTGATGTAAATCACCTCCAACCAAATGAGTTGATATGACACTGTCATACTTGTATTTTGATTGTACCAACTTATTTTAATTTTGATTTATTGCATTGTATTATTGTATTGAATTATTTAACCTTTTGTTAATTTAATTCAGTTATTTATTTATTGTCTGAATAAATGACATACACTATACCGTGAACAGGAGCTCATTGCATCGGGAATGGGAGACAGATATGAAGAGAATGAAGAGCACTTTGGAAGAGCTGGAAAAGAAAGCCCAGGACAGAGTTGGTTAGAGAATGCTGGTGGGCAGCCTATGCTCTACATGGGGTAACAGGCATAGACTGATTGATTGACTATACCGTGAAGTATCAGAAATTTTAATTTGTACTCATTGAAATATTACAAATAAGTATATCACTCATTTTTACGAATAACCTATCCAACGCTCAGTTTATTCAAAATTATCAAATCTAACCTTGGTAATGATGTATACAAGGAGATGATTACATTTTGTTATAGTCTTCTTAAAGTTATTAGATAGAAGGTTATCCTGAGTAAATTTAGTCTGGCACGTAATAAATAATGATAATCAAGCAACCTGAAGGTATTCAGTTTGTGTATTTAAAGTATAAATATTTGAAACATTGTATTAACTACAATGAATTAAGACATATTAGTGAATAAAAAATATTTATTTAAGAATCGTTATGATGCATTACAAATGTTTCTTGTTTTATTGATTACAGTCATTTGATTTAGAAGTTGATGGAGCATGGACCATGTGTTTCATATTATATGTTCATCAAGAAATGTTGGCCGAATTGGAGGTACCTGTAAGTATCTGTGTATTTTCATTGATTAAGGAAAGTAATGGTTTACTGTTGAGAAAAGCTAACTTGTAGACTAATATTATTTAAAGGTACAAACATACCAAAAGATATTTTTGTGTGGAAATTGTTATTGACAGACATCCGCATCATGTAATAAACATGTAAAGTAGGTTAAGTAATGGAGTAAAACGATGCAAATATGTATCACTTATTAACAAATATTTTAGAAGATTACTAGTAATGAGGACAAAGGGACCGAGTATAACTGATTACATAATAAAAACGTTGTTGGTGGGCAAGAATAAGACCAATTACGACTAAAACTCTTATTTCATTCATCCATATGGTTTGTCCGATTTTAATCTCTGTAAAATTCTCTTTATTCAGAAACAATAATTGTCCTGCAGCTAATAATCTAAAATTTAACAATTATTCAATGTAATAATAGAAATATCGAATACTACACCTACCAGTAAACCTATCTCACAATGTCTATGAATGAGACGTTTAAATGTTTATTAAAATCATATATTCCTGTGGACTTATATGAGGAGTTTTCGTCATATGGCGTAACTAGCATCCTTTGCCATCGGTGAATTTTCGTTCCGCTAAGAGAATAATGAGATGAATGACTTATATCTTTCTAATAAAAATACATTCAGTTATATGGTTTACTCGCAACCTCACTGTAGTAATAAAAGATAAGTTACAGATAATTCTAGATTAGTTTTCTAGCTTCTTTGAATGCATATTCACTAAATCAATTAGATCATATATAAGGCTGATATATGTGTTGACAGCTGATGGGGGATAAATTAGTCATGAACAGAGTTGTGCGTTCTGTTTAAACTAAATGACAAGAACGAATATAAATTGGAATTACATTTACAGATATGTTATTAATTTGTTCCTTTTGAATATATTAGTTAGGGCTAGAAACATTAAAAGGCAATTCACAAATAAATATGAAGACATTAACAAATGAAAATCCACCACGTGAAGTAAGTCTATTCATTTCATAACTATTCTATAATTTATATAAACTTATAGTGATACAATAATTCAAAAACAGCATTCTTTCAGTGTAAACATCGGCGTTTGTAGTAAAAACACACATTTCTGACATGATTATTTATCAATAAAGCTTTTTTACTCACTGTACATGAAACACATCGTTTATGCCAGTATACACGTGCATATACATTTGATGGATGTAAATACATTCGAAATCGTGTACAGTGATTATAATTTGACTTACTTTTAGCTCTGATGGCTGATTTAAATTAGTTACATAAAGTTATCGACTTAGGTTTTTGGTTTATTTTGAGGTATCTTTTGTGCTCTATACTTCAACTATATATAGGTAATAACCAAGTTGGAACCAGTATAGAAATCGACGCTAATTGTGACTTACCTGCCCGTAGTTTTGACTCAACTTTTTTTATTCTAGACAGAATGGGAAGAACACTAGCTTTATGATGTAGTCAGCCAAATTAGAGTTTACATTTCAAGCATTTTTTCAAATGCATGCATGACCATACTATGAACCATATCAATGCATAAAACGCAATGATAACAGTAAAATAAAGTACCACATTTAAGATTAACGAGTTATATTTAGTGCGCGGAGAATAATGTATAAACGCTTAGTGTGTCAAACAGGAGGTTTGATCTAGGGAAATATACAAATAATTGAAATAAACCGTTTAATACTTATGTGGCAAATAATATTACCAAAATAAATTGTGAAATTTCAATCATTCTTGTCAACTCGCCCAATCTATAAGTATTAAATTCCTGAGTAGGTAAATGTTTTTTACAGAATCGAAACTACTTCTTAAAGTATCCTAATTATGGATAACTCATTGAATCTGTGTTTTATTTAGGTGTTAGATTAATTTCATTGATCTATCACCAATTACAAAGCAATAAACTGTTGTCAAACTCTCATAGTGAAATACTGAAACCTCATTTCGATTACTAGATAAAATGAGCTACTTTGGCGCATATGGGGCGGGGTGAATATTTTGATCAAATTGAAGATGTTTATAGTTTTTACAGCAACGTTTCGCCTATCGTACTTTTAAACTTGAAACAACTTGCTAACGATTCAAATGACCATATTCACATACTTTTCAGCCAACATGAACATCATAAAATACTTCTTACTATATTTTTTTATATTTTGGGGTACATCTTTGTATATGATCAATAGCTCTACCAACCTCCATCTCTGAATATCTTATAATTTTTGAAATAAACATCAGATTACGAATTAAATGTAAATGATTGTAATGACGCAAAGAAAGTTGATCGGTTGACCGAAACGCCTATTGGATTTGCCTAGTCGATAAATGAGCGACTGCCATATGCCAACCAGTCAGAATCAAAATCATATTATGTTTCACACATCCCTTTATATATTCACAAAACCTGACCACACAGTCAACCAACTGTGAACCTAACATTTATACAAAGTAGAAATAATAGTGAATGTGAACCGGAGTACCCACACACAATCGACTAACCATGATCATCAATGAGATATGATACAATAAAAGTTAATGTGTCAAATAGGAGGATAGGGCAGGAAGAACTGAGTAATAATAGGAATAAAATTTTCACCTTGAATACTACCAAAAAAAATGAAATAGTCTACAGAATAAAAGTTCTCGAAGATAATCACTCTTCTTTAGGTGCCCGACATATCAATGATACAATTTTAAAAAGTTAACCTATTAGTATGGCTTATGTTCTTACCGACTCATTTAGTAAACATTAACACTACAACCTTCATAGACTCATTTATTATTACATGAGTAGATTTATAAGTTTTCAATAAGTTGTGATTGGTTGTTTTTTTTATTTATGAATGACTCTGAGCAACGGTACGCTGTATACTACTACTGTTTTCCTACTACTATTTTTCCCTAACGGTACTAGTTTTCTAATGTTAAACATTTATTAACTGAGTCCATTTTATATTCGTCGTTCTATTTGATTAAATGTGTATTTTTAAATAGTAAATTCTACCAAAATCAACGAATATTAGGTAGATAAATTGAAAAAGATACAATGATTACCTTCAGATATCTGGTAATTACATATGCTTCCTATAAATATAAGTTTGACAAAAATTTACACTAATGACATCCTATAGAACTTTATCAAAATGAATATAAAACTGTTTACATACAATGAATGATTAGGCTGTTTAATGTAAATTAAATGCATTTCTTCTCTAAGTTTATTATGATTGAAGCATTATGTGCTTTAAACAGTTGATAAATCGTCTACCGTACTCTAAAATTTTAAACATTTTCTATTCCACAGCTGGTCTTTTTAGTATCTTTAGAATATGTTGACCAATTGAATTGCAATAAAAATCGTAGATCTGAAATACGTGGAAATTTATTTGGACGTCGGCTTGAAGAGTTGATAAAGTAAATCAATTAACTTGATGATATTTATTTGATGACTTAACTCTTGATTGATTGTGAGTAATTTGAGTTGCAAGTGTTTTTAATTCATATATACATACATTCTGAACTTCAATTTCAGAATCTTTCACCATCCAAAAGTCATTTAGTACCTACATTTTCCTAATTTTACAGATACGAATATAAACCACTGTCATGTAGAAACGGTGTGATAATATAATGTATTTGAAAATGTTTAATTAAAACTCTTTAACTTCCAAAATATTTTCATATAATCATTGGTTTTTACTAAAAATAGCTTTAGAGTGACTAGTTAGAGTCCGGATACCTCACTGGTGGCTTTACTTATTATTTGTGACACTAGATGACCTATAAGAATTAATTAACTCATATGTCATTAGGTTAAGTTCTAGATAATATGAAACAAATATAGGGGGCCTCACTATGACTGTACTCAGTCACTTAAAATAGAAAAATTGAGAACTCTAGATTGAGTTAGTTTTAATACAGATCAAAGTTCAACTTGCCAGATATTATCAAACGCATTGTGGTTAGCTGGAATTGTGATAAGACCATTTAGACAAGCAATTGTTTATATGGTGAAAACAGACAATGTCATAAAACGATATATATATATATATATTACTTTTAATCACCATTTTACACATCCTTCGCGTTCTCTGATCCGTGTCGGTTGTAGGATTGCTTCCCTTGATTGTCCTCAACTCTCCTATATATTCTAATCATGGTTTGTTTCTTGTTACCTCTCAACTCACTTCATATTCTGTTTACTGATTCTTTCCAATTTCACGCAACGTTTCGCTACCTCCCACTTATGAACGACCATATGAGTAGTATCCACCACAGTATGTTACTTTTGTAACTATTATTATAATAAGACATAAATATCTGCAAAACGGCGAGTACTTATGGTATGTAAAATTACGCAAAAATAATGACTGTTTTGTTATATACGTGCTGACCGGTTACGAAGTAAACGACATTCAATTCATTTTTTCTGATATATAATCATATTTCTATAGGGTCTCAAGCTGTTCCGATAATGATGTGATAACAACAAAGCACAAATCTGAAGCTTTTATACCACGTTTTGTAACAGCATGTGTCGAAGAGATTGAAAGAAGAGGCTTACTAGAAGTTGGTATCTACCGATTATGTGGCTCTAATGATGACATTAGAGCTTTACAAAATGAATTTAATGAAAGTGAGAAGTATTGATAGTATATCACTTATTCATATCCATAATTATTACTTAGTTTCTTGTTTTGTAAATTATTTCATAACAGTTCTATTAGACGATAAAGTTGACTAACAGTTAGTCAACTCTGCATGATGCATAACAAGTTGATAATTTGCTTTTATTTGAGTAAGAATCATGCTCTTAATAAAATTCTATTAGTGTTTGTGCAATACGCTTATCTAACAAACAACTTAATAAGTGTCAACATATCTGACTGACAGTTTTCCACTGTTGTCAAACAGTGATTAATTTGATTAAGTGTTTGAATAAGGAATTATTACGATAGTGAGAAATATACGAAAGTATAGATCAATTAATAATAGTACTTACTAACCTCTTTTCAACAGATAACTGTAATTCACTGTGAATAAGTAGAATGTTGTGAATTCAAGCATATACCATTCAGTTTCATACTTAGTGCATTACGTTTCTAGGACGTTATTTGTTCACAGGGCTTACACAGAAATAGAATGATTATAATAACAACTGTTATATAACCAAATGATAAATAGTTTCATTGCCACTTATTGACTAACATAGATTGTCTGGATTAAGATAGAAAATTATTTATTTAAGAGCTATCTATAAGAGGTTCAATGCACTGCAATCATCATATGTATTTCATTTAACTTTCAGGTTGTACTTTAGCTACTCGAAGATTATCATTAGTTGAATTACCGGTGATTACTAGTTTACTAAAACAATTCTTTCAACATTTACCAGAGAGTTTAATTGATCACAAAGCTACTTTAGCTCTACTTCACGCAGTTGGTATGTTTAATTTCTCACTTATGCCAGTAGATTGTGAATCCAACCAAAATAACTTACATTTATACGTTACTCCATTGAAAGTAAAATCTTGATATTTATGGTTTATTGTTTAAAAGCATAATCCATCCTCCATGTTTTTTAGAGAATGTTTCTATTATTGATTTTGAAGAAGTATATTTTAAGTAATATAGTTGAATACTTTAAGGTTGAGTCATTTTGTTATCTTAAAAACATTTTGGAATCCTTTAGTTTGTATTTAAGTTTCCTGTACTTCGGGATATACGGTAGCTTAGCGTTATCACGAAAGCTTAACATTCTTAGTGAATGTTATCTACAAATAATAATTATAGTATCAAAAATAATAACAATTTAGTCGGTGATTTCTTAAATGTCGTATTTCAGTTGATAATGAAACTAGAATAGTAAATGACTTACGTAAGAGAAATATTTCGAGATTGACGTGTTAAAATTACCTGATTAAACTAATAATAAATAAAAATGTACCAAAGTGGAAGATGAAGGAACATTTTATAAATAACATATTTCTGAAGCCTATCAACCTTGTTATTTAACAAGGCAAGCATTCATCTGAGTGCCGGATTTTCAGTTTCGACAACTAGACTTTGGAAATTATTCCTTCGGTTATTGAAAGTGTAATTTAATTCGCAATATATATATATATATATATATATATATATATATATATATACATGTAGCATATATTAAGGAGAAAGTGACAACCTGATAATAATATCTTGTAAAGTGAATTCTACGATGATTCAAATACATTCTTTCCTTTCAGCGGATCATCCACAATCGAAATATAATTCGTTTTAATTGAAACGGTTCACGTTTAGTCGTCTTTTTCATTAGTTAATATATTTTAGAGATGAAATCTCTATCTGGCTTTTCCTACTTGTTACATCGATGCGTGAATTTTTAATTAATGAACAAACTAACAAGTCACCAAGTAATGGTGATTGCTGTTAAATATTGTCTCAACTTTTGTCATTTCAAATTTTCTTTCCCTAATCAGTTGATAACTCAGACTGTGAAGTGTAACACTAAGAGTTATACTTTCTTTGTTGTAGTTATGTTTGAAACAGAAACATGCACAAACTGCCGGATTTACATTTCACTATTCGTAACAATTCAGATACCATTGTGCAAAATTTGGAATGTAATCGCACGGGAAGTGTGTTTATCTATATAAATCGGCTTAACTAAAGCAAAGCATGGATTAAATACGAATTCTTTCCAGTTAAAATCATAAACGTTATCTGGGAATTAACAGATTGTTATAGTGAATGCTAATTATTTTAATTCACTCTGAAATAATTTTTACTTACAGTTTAGTGATGTATTAATCATTTTTTCTTTATCCTCAAATATGTTTACGACTAGAAATTCCTGAGGAATCTGTTCGTCTTGAAACCATTAAAGATATCCTCGTCGAACTCCCTACTCCAAATTTGGAAACATTCAATTACTTAGCAAATCATTTAGTCACGTAAGTGATGATTATACTTGTGGGAATATTTTGCATAAACATTATGAGCACACTTGACTTCCACCATAGATTGACGGTTACTGTAATTTTACAAATGTATATAGTCACTCAATAGAAGTTGTAAATTCTCGCCGTTTACTTAAAATCATGATGTCTTGAAAGCTGACATCTTTTGGTCACAGCACTTATATCAAGAGTGTAATTTAAAGTGGTGAATACCTATTTAACAAAATAGGGTATTATTTTATTCATGGCACATAATTTTGCTTTTGATCAAGTATTGACTTAAGAGTTTAACAAAAGTTGTTAGTATTGAAGTTTCGTGTCATACGGTATGTTTATTTTCTTCAAGGTTCCTACACTAACTATATAATAAAACGTTTTTAAGTGTCCTTATAATTTATTCTACCAATGAGTCACTACTCCAAAGTCCTTTGTCATCGTAGTAATTATATTTGGAACCAGTAAGTGTATTCACCAAAATGGCTTAGCTACTGGTGAACGTAATCGTGATCTTATTCTATTATCATGTTTACACTTGGATTTATAAAAGATAGACTTATTTTAGGAAACATGTCTAATGTGAATATGTATGCAGACTACAAATACCAAACTTTTTGAGAGTAGTAATTTATTCAGTGAATACAAAAGTATGTCAACAAATGAAATGATACACACCTAGTCTATTTATAAAATTTGTATACCAGTCACATATTAATTACAGTAATTAGGCATAATAATAAAGTTCAAATATAATTTAAACTTCATAGTTGTAGTGATGACGTTGAACTGTAAATATTTCTTCTGTATATCTATCTTCTGAATAAAGCTTTATCTGAAAAACATATAAAGTAAACTAAATAGCTAAAAGTTACTACACAATACATTTTCATTGAGTACTTAATAATGATTTAGAACCACTTTATGGGGTAGTGGACACCATATGAACTCGGATCAGAAACACATAAATGACCCAAGTGAAAAACAAAATAACAGCTAATAACAAACTCCCCTGTAGCTTTTAGTGATCCACTATTTTTATAAGATTGTAAGCACCAACAGCGTCAGAATATTAGGTGTTTTCACCACGCCCTTTCCATGAGAGCCCGTTTGTACCAATTCTCAGGACTAGAGGTCAGCTGATTTACGCCTTCTAAGCACCTCCCATTACTCACTATTATTCCAAGTTCAAGAAACCTATTTAATGTTTATTGTATTATTACTTATTTATAGAGTAAGTAGTTATAAGATGCAAAACAAAATGGACTTAGGAAATCTCTCATTAATCTGGAGTTTTACATTGTTTGAATGTATATCTGAAAATCTGCAATCTACTAAAACTAAAGAAAGTACAACGAAGAGCTCTTCCTGTCAACTGGACGCAGTTCAGCGTCAAGCAGCTTATGGTTTTCAACAAGCAAAAGCATTAAATTGTATTCTAACTTCAATCAAATCCGGAAAACTAACAATACCCTTCCATGATAATGTAATTAGAACAGTGTATTCATAAGTTGCAATAAACCTGATATGTTCTTTTATTGAAATAATTAGATTTATTTTTATTGATTGCTTTATTGTTCTTTGTACTAATCGTAAATATAATCAGGGAGAAATGACATTTTGTCTTCAATCATTTACAATCTCCGTTTTCCTAGAATTAATGAGCTATTTTAATCACTACTGATCAGAAGTATGCCCGTTGCTACAATGTTATAACATGTGCTGTCTTATAGAATGGATAAATTAATGTGTCTTTTGATTAAAAATACATTCCCCTTTGTCATACACACATATTCTTATACACGGAGAACGCAATTTTGATAGCTTACTTTCTATTTGGAAAATGTTTCTTCAAACTTCTACCCGTTAGATTGATCTCATGACAGTGTCATTTGCGATACTTCAATGTGAATTAACAACAATAACACTCCCATTTATTTAACGTGGTAAGTTGTCAGTTCATAATATACCAGAGGAGTTACTACCAGTTATAGGGAATGCGAATAAAATTAAATGGATAGGCCCCTATTCTGTTATTTTGGATGTATGCCTTATTTTAAATTCTTAAATATTTAGGATTATAAACTCGTATACTGTAGATCGATTTTTTACCGAGACCTACAACAAAATCAAATGTAGTTCCGTTTAAAACCTTTGTTGACTTTCTCTAATCCCGAAACAAGCTTTAAAACTGGAAACGACAAAATAAAGGCTATTACGATTGAGATAAATTTACCCCGGACTACCTAAAGAGTTTTGTTGTAGACCTCTGCAAGTTGGTTATTAAGTATGTACTCGTATATTTCAAAGAAGGACACTAGTTACAAATCAAATTTTGTACTTAATCGCCAATACTGATTATTGTTTAGCTATCCATCGTTTAGCGTTTCATAATATCAGCTAAGATTGATTGCGATTGTCTTCAAATTATATGTAGCTACTGTACTTCAAAATAATGGTATAATATTAACTAGCATTCTGACGCCCAAAATGTTGAACGTTTTCACTTGATTTCATTAGCTGGTTTGAAACTAATAAATCAGTTCGACGATAGGCTTTTTAAGTGATTGACGATTCCGATTTTCAAATTAGTTCGAATTATTAATGACACTGGATAGGTGTCTGAGATATAGGTTGGGATTTTTGAGATACAGATTTTACAAGTGTATAGATATAATGTGTGACATTTTCGATAAATTCGAAGACATTCAAATAAACAGCAGTGAATTATTTATCTCCTTCAGCAACTGCTCGTCGTCCACACAAATCAATTCAAAAATGTGAAAGAAGGTAATTTCTTTTTAAATAACTATGAAAATCATTCAATATACTGAAAGTCCAGGTATTTTTTTCAATATACTTAAGGTTTGATTACATAACACACATTGAGGTTTTTAATAACCTGAGTCATTTCTAAAGTATACATCCAGACTTACAGCTTCTTTACAACTGGGGATCAATGCAGTAAATGTGGATTTGTGATATGTCTAACCAATGCACTGTCTACAAGCTGACTGACAGCATATTCGGAAACATAAAAATTGAGTGGTAAGAGTGCCGGGAAGCACACTTTACAACTCGTCTTTGTATTTATATGTGATAATGTAAAAAAACTAAAATCCATAGTGCATCGGCAACCAAGTTTAACGGATGTGTAGAAGCCACTGTTACCCCCACTAACACTATGATGTAAGTACCGTATATTTCTTTATTGATATTTGTATTGAAAGTTAGACTGCAGTGCTTAACTTAACGTTAGCGCATCGTGCGATTTGTGACGCTGGATTCTTTGGGTCTAAATATCTATCTATCGCATCTTCGGTTCAGTCTTCCTGATTATACGAGTAATTTGCGATCATCGTGTGCGTATGAGCCTTGTTATTAATGAAAACAAAATTACTGACAAGTTATGTAGTTATCGGATCTAACGAGGCTGCAAATTCAGCAGTATAAATTGGTCCAAACAGACGTAATCCAACGACTCCAAGAAGTAATGTAGTATAGATTATGTTTAAAGGCTAGTGATCATACTTCAAACTATCTGTCACAAGCAAGTATAGCAATGAATAATTATTGAATAACTCACTAATGAATACTTTTTACGAGACGACTTTCCGAAATATTTTCAAAATCACTGTCAAATTTTTCAAGAGGGAATCAATTGCGGAATTCAACAATACACCGGGGACATAATGGAAGTTGAAAATGAAATTTCTACCTTCTTAAGCATTAAAATAATTAGATAACAAGAACGATGACATCGACTAGTTTTTTGACTACCAAATTATACAGTTACGGGGATATGCAAGGAGAAATTCATCCTCAAGATTAACTACCTTGCCAACAAGAAGCGTTACGTTAAATAAAACTACCATTCATTATATTTTTTACTAGCAAACGTCAAGTATATATCAAATGCCACTTGTCTTTGTTTAGGTGGATGAACTTTGGTCTGACGTAAGTTTAGCCCTTAGTTTCCAGTAACGTGCAGGAATTTCAGAGAAAGTTTTAATACTTGAGACGCAGGTAAACTAGATATCAATAACCACATTTAAATGAACCCAGTCAGTCAAACAAATTTATCTAGTAACAAATACAATCTTAATTGTCAAGAGGTAGAATAGAGTAATCAAAATATACCTGAAAGTTAATAAGGCTGGAACCAGTACCATAGGTCTACAAAGCTTCCAATTTCAAGGTGATTCTCAATGCTACAAAAGTCTAAGCTGAGTTAAAAAATTTATCCCGAATGGTATATATGGATAAACGTTCAGCTTTACAAACTATACAGGGTTTTAAAGATAAATAATCAGTTCTCTACTTCTCTTCAAAGTGCCTGACAACGATACTGTATAACACAACTTCAAAACTACCATCAACGCAGTCTGTACATACAGAGGACACGATAGAAGACGATCTGTGGCTCACGTGGCTCGCAATTTTTAATTGGTGTCTCAATTACGATGCCCACAGTATTCACCCTATGTATCTGAATTCAGTGGTTTCAAAACTGTCTAAAATCATTCACACTGTCTAATAATCTGAAAATATATGGAGAAATTATTTAACGTGACCATGATTAGTGAAATTAACAAACTAGTGTTATTCGAGATTGGCATCTAAACAATAAATTATTTTGGTTATGGAGAGTACATTACGTGTTCCTGTAGAGGCCATTGTTACCCCTAACACTGATGTTTGTACTGTATAATTCTTTATTGATATTTATACTATAAAGTTTGATCGCAGTGTAAAAAATTATTATTGTTGTTGGCGCGTCGTACAATTGGTGACGCTGGATTTTCTTGGTTCAAATATATATCTGTCGCATCTTCGTTTCTGACTTCTTGATCATACGCGTAATTGATGGTTGTGCGTGTATAAGTCTGGTTACTTACGAAGACGAAAATACGGGATATATAGTTGTTGGTTCCAACGAAGTTACAAATCCAGCAGTATAAAATAAGTCAGTCTCATAGTCTGAAGGTACCAACATTCCGTTCCTGCCTAAACTGATGAAAAAAATTATTTAAGTATTATGATTAGGGTAACCCGGGAGTTCATTCAACAAAATTGTCCCCCACTCTCAGTATAGACTAAACAGACATCGAGTTTTCGCCCGACAGATCTAGCAGTGTTCGTGCCAGTACTATCTCTCCTGGTAATGAATTTGACAACTTGATTTTTAATTACAAAACTTTTTCTGATAGCCCTCCTAGGTAACGTTCTGAAGGTGTCCTATAAATTTGATTTAGGACTAAGTCTTCTATTGAACCATTAGTTTGAGGACGGTAATGAGCCACATCAAACATTAAAATCATATTCTCCTAATCCTTGTGTACTTAACTGGTTACATGTTAAGTGCCTTAAAACTAGTGGTGTAGGGATAATTGTTTAGTTCAACTTTGACTGTTCATTTTTAAGAAAAGATTCTTGCTTACCCTGCTTTTATGTTGCAGGTGCAGGCAGAAACTATAAATTCTACTGAGGGAAGAAGTATCACCATTCTCTTAGGAAAAGCTCACTTTCCAAGCAGAAAACTCCACACCCAAAATCAAGAAAAAACTGCAATAGTTTGACTGACTAAGTAGAGTACTGGAGAAATAGAATCAGGAAATACTAAACTTGGCTCCTTGAAAAGTTATATTCAGAAGAAAGTCTTGATGAGACTGTCAGTTCTTAAAAACGTAACATTATTAGAGAAAAGGAGTGCCATCTTTGACTTTATGAAGAGGAATTTAAGCCTCCGTTTAATCACGAAGAAATCGTAAAGAGCATCTACATGGACAATATTCTTTACCTAATTAATGCCATTAAAATTAATAAGATACGAATTTCTGGTTGTCACTGAGATGTTTCAAATTGAAGTTACACCCGGTATGTGACCAAGTTACGTTTGGATTATTACCAGAGCAACTTCTAACGATTGAACCCACTCTTACGAATGAGAAGAAATCAGAAGGCAATGAAGGGTGGAAGAGAAGTTATATTTGATCGTGAATGGAGCGACAATGGGTTAGCAACGTCTAGGCTGGCAAACTAGAGAGGGTTGCTTGTTTCGGTACGGCGTGGCGAGATCTGGTCGTGATGCGTGACCGAGCGCCTTCAACTTAGTAGTGTCCGCTAAAACAAACATGGTCAGCATCAATGTCGAAACCTATGTAACTATTTATTTTGGGGATTATTTTACCGCTACAGCTCACTCCCCCCCCCTAATGGGTTCGTGAGGACCCTATGACGTACCAGCCAAAGGATAAAACCCAATGCATTAAGCATTGGTAAACGTTCCTTTGATAGCTTGGATGTTGTGCAGCTTCTGGCCGTCAGTGCCTATGATGGGTATTTTCACATCGGCGATGGTGAAAATCCAGTGTATGGGTTTTCGTAAACCCACGTTTAAGTAGACGTAACGTTTGCCATACGTAGCTATGTGTTTTCCATCGGCTGCCTGTAAATCGAACGCAGCTTCATGGTGGCGATCAGATGGAGCTGCAGGAAGAACGCTAACTTCTGCGCCAGTATCGACGAGGTAGCGAACCTTCGTTATCACATCAGTGATAAATAACAGGCGGCTGCTTCCACCGGCTACGGTTGCCGCTAACGCGTGCCGGCGGGGTAGTTTCCCGATGCGTCAACAATAGGTTTATGTCTAGGGAAACAACAGGGGTCTCTACACTTCTTGGAATTTTTTCCATAGGTGTTGTGGTACCAACACCAATGTGAATTTTCGTTTCGTCGAGGTCGAGACGACGACCTTCTCCGTGACGTACTTCGTCGACGAGAATCGTCCGGTCGGTGTCTTTCCTTCAGGTCAAGAAAACGCGAAAGAGCATTACACAATTTCGTTACTTCGTTTTCGGTGGCCTGAGGTTTTTCGGTAATGGAATAAACCTGATTGTCGCGAGTTCTGGTGATCTCCAGAATTCGATCTGCAGATGAGGCTAGTTCATCTACTGGGTTGTTATTAAACGTTACCAGAACTGCTTGCACTTGTTGTGGCAGTTTTGATAAGAAGAGTTGACGGAAAAGACCTTCGTCGAAGGTGCGTTGACCAATTACCTCTCGCATGCGCGTCAACATTTCCGTTGCTGAACCACTACCTAGCTCGATGGTGTGGAACAACTCATCAAGCCGTTGTCTATCGGACAAGTCTCCGCGTTTGAGAATCGATCTTTTGAGTTGGTCATAAGGTTCTAGGCAGTCAGGGCTGAAAAAGAAAGGGGTGACGTACCTGTTCAATTCACGCGGAAGTGACCTTACGACGGCAAGGAATTGAACACGTGGATCTGTCACAGCGTGGTCTCGAAACTCGGCTTCTGCGTAGCAGAACCAAGCTTCTATGTTTTCTGTCCAGAAAGGAATGAGCTGGAAGTTCGGGGGTGTGGGAGTTTTAATCTTAATGAACTTAGGAGTCTGATCAGTCATGCTATAAATGCAATATATAAAAATATAAAAATAAATGCGATTAAAACGTGCCAAAAAAAAAATGATAATCACACCAAAAATACTGTTAAAAACGACAAACAGGAACGAACTCACAGTTTTGAACGTGTCCAGATCACGTCGGGCTCACCAATGAAGTTACACCCGGTATGTGACCAAGTTACGTTTGGATTATTACCAGAGCAACTTCTAACGATTGAACCCACTCTTACGAATGAGAAGAAATCAGAAGGCAATGAAGGATGGAAGAGAAGTTATATTTGATCGTGAATGGAGCGACAATGGGTTAGCAACGTCTAGGCTGGCAAACTAGAGAGGGTTGCTTGTTTCGGTACGGCGTGGCGAGATCTGGTCGTGATGCGTGACCGAGCGCCTTCAACTTAGTAGTGTCCGCTAAAACAAACATGGTCAGCATCAATGTCGAAACCTATGTAACTATTTATTTTGGGGATTATTTACCGCTACAAAATCAAGAAAAATCAGGTATATGGCAAGCACTTTCGCGAAATGTTTATTTTAAACCGCTCACCGGTACAATCATATAATTTTTGACTGGCAAGCAGTAAAGATAATGGTTCACTGACTAATGGGACACAGAAAATTAGCATTCTTTTTCAGGTGTATTTTCGTCAAAGAACTGAGAGTAGTACCTCAAAACTTCCTGTTGATGAATTTGTTTCAGAAGTTTTGTCGTGATTTTATCTTGCTGTAGTTGTTAAAATCGAAGTTATGCATTACAATTTGACAAATGTTATACGATAACAAATAAGTAAGATAACTTTGGTGTGGTGCATCTAAGAAGTATTGGTACACGTTATTTTTGCCGATAGGTCAACTTAGTTAGTGTCCGCTAAAACAAACATGGTCAGCATCAATGTCGAAACCTATGTAACTATTTATTTTGGGGATTATTTACCGCTACAGCTCACTCCCCCCCCCTAATGGGTTCGTGAGGACCCTATGACGTACCAGCCAAAGGATAAAACCCAATGCATTAAGCATTGGTAAACGTTCCTTTGATAGCTTGGATGTTGTGCAGCTTCTGGCCGTCAGTGCCTATGATGGGTATTTTCACATCGGCGATGGTGAAAATCCAGTGTATGGGTTTTCGTAAACCCACGTTTAAGTAGACGTAACGTTTGCCATACGTAGCTATGTGTTTTCCATCGGCTGCCTGTAAATCGAACGCAGCTTCATGGTGGCGATCAGATGGAGCTGCAGGAAGAACGCTAACTTCTGCGCCAGTATCGACGAGGTAGCGACCTTACGACGGCAAGGAATTGAACACGTGGATCTGTCACAGCGTGGTCTCGAAACTCGGCTTCTGCGTAGCAGAACCAAGCTTCTATGTTTTCTGTCCAGAAAGGAATGAGCTGGAAGTTCGGGGGTGTGGGAGTTTTAATCTTAATGAACTTAGGAGTCTGATCAGTCATGCTATAAATGCAATATATAAAAATATAAAAATAAATGCGATTAAAACGTGCCAAAAAAAAATGATAATCACACCAAAAATACTGTTAAAAACGACAAACAGGAACGAACTCACAGTTTTGAACGTGTCCAGATCACGTCGGGCTCACCAATGAAGTTACACCCGGTATGTGACCAAGTTACGTTTGGATTATTACCAGAGCAACTTCTAACGATTGAACCCACTCTTACGAATGAGAAGAAATCAGAAGGCAATGAAGGATGGAAGAGAAGTTATATTTGATCGTGAATGGAGCGACAATGGGTTAGCAACGTCTAGGCTGGCAAACTAGAGAGGGTTGCTTGTTTCGGTACGGCGTGGCGAGATCTGGTCGTGATGCGTGACCGAGCGCCTTCAACTTAGTAGTGTCCGCTAAAACAAACATGGTCAGCATCAATGTCGAAACCTATGTAACTATTTATTTTGGGGATTATTTACCGCTACAAAATCAAGAAAAATCAGGTATATGGCAAGCACTTTCGCGAAATGTTTATTTTAAACCGCTCACCGGTACAATCATATAATTTTTGACTGGCAAGCAGTAAAGATAATGGTTCACTGACTAATGGGACACAGAAAATTAGCATTCTTTTTCAGGTGTATTTTCGTCAAAGAACTGAGAGTAGTACCTCAAAACTTCCTGTTGATGAATTTGTTTCAGAAGTTTTGTCGTGATTTTATCTTGCTGTAGTTGTTAAAATCGAAGTTATGCATTACAATTTGACAAATGTTATACGATAACAAATAAGTAAGATAACTTTGGTGTGGTGCATCTAAGAAGTATTGGTACACGTTATTTTTGACGATAGGTCAACTTCATTAGGTGCCCTCTTCACCTACATAGAAGGTATTCTGGAGTACTTGTAAGCATGTCCTTGTAAAGCTGTTGGTATCAATCTTAAAAACTCTAGAACACTTAGACACATGCTACTTGATACTTATTTTAGTGACACATTTTACTGATTATAAGAATCATGGAGTCATTACAAATACGATAACTAATAATCACTATAAGGCACCTGTCTCAAAATTCCCTCTAGAAATCGCCGCCGTTTTATTTAAGAAAGTCTTGAGCTACTTGACTGTCAGAGGACAAATGATCATCCTATGTCAAAACACAGGCACTGATTGGGCAATATACATTACCTAGTATGCTCTAAGCCCAAATATTGTTTACCAAAACGAACAAATGTTCCTAATACTATTCATATAGTGTATGAAAGACCATTTATATTGTTGGATTTGTGGAGAGTCTTCTTTTAAAATGAAAATCTTAAATACTAGAACTGTGAGGCAGAAATGATTCAATTTCTTTCCAAAGTGTACAATCACTATAGATTTAGATGTTTAGATGCTAGAATAACGGAGACAGATAGTCCAACGCCACTTTATTTGATTGGACCTAGGTATCCGCTAGGTTAGTTTGAGTAGACGGCGGTACTACACTTTGCCTGTGGAGTTGACTAATTACAAGTAGCCCTAAAGTATGTTTTAGTAAATCACGAAGCTGTTGAAGAGGAGGCTATAATATATAATAAAAGTTCATAAAAGGCTTTAAACTTTGGGGAGGATGAAATGTTTTTATGCAATTCATGAACTTATGAAGGCTGGGAATAATTTTATTTTTGTAACCGCTATGATATGAAAATATACTCTACTCCAAATCATATTATTTCCAGATCTTTTATGAGGTATTACACTGTACCAACATCCTTCAATGTTTCACGTGTAAACACCTGCATTTATGTCCACAAAATTTCTTTGATGAAATGTTGCACGATGTGTGCGACCTAAGTTTTCAAAGTTCTAGGCAAGCATGTTAATTCTCCGTATGAATTATTGTCCTTGGTATGACGTATATCTGAATAACGGTTATTAAACATATTGCCTTCCGATCCCGGACATACTGGAAATGTCCCTTTCTTTTTATCTTACATTCCGATAACTTGCTAGTCAGATTGAAGTAATTAGTAGTTGCCAGTTGTATTCACGCACATATCCCTATGTCATGTTTCTTTTCTATAGTTGCTGTTACGTCAACTTCAACTACTTACACAATCGGTCTTGTGTGTAGCGGTAAATAATCCCCTAAATATATAGTTGCGTGGCCTCTTGTCATTGGCGTTCACCACGTATGTTTTAGTTGGCATGATTAGTTGAAGACGCTTGCTAAAAGTAGTGAATTCCAGGAAATCATATTTAATTTAAATCGTATGTATATCTTGAGAGGCAATAGGTATGAATATTAAGTATATTCTATTCTTTTTAGCCTTTATTAATGGATAATCTACCTTTGAAAGAGCTAGTTGTAATCCCAGTTACGATTTTCTCCAATGAAATCTGCAATGAATCACGTTATATCAGTAACATACATTATACTACAAAATAGATTGGTTATGTGAACTGCCATAGGTTATGAAGGATTAAATCGACCACTTGCCGCCGAAGACTGAAATATTGTTTGCGTTCACTATTATTATTTACTTTTGAGTAGCAACTTTACAAATTATGCGTTACAAATCACGTTTATGGATTATGCTAGTTTGTGTTGGGCTCTTGCTAATCCATTGTCCTTTATCAAAAGGTAATCCTTTATAACTAGTGTTCGGTTAAATATAAAGGATTTATCCCACAGATTACTGATAGAATCGAAACGGCTGTTGTACAGGAAAAAGGTACGGCATACCTCAACTGTACTGCTGTCATAGAGGAACAACAGGAGTCTGTAAGTAATTGTGCCGAGCCAAATTTCTGTTGGCATTTATTTTTGTCGTAAATTTTTACTCACTGTACTTAGTTCACTATTTCATACCACTGTGTGGCCACGTTTATGAAGAAAACTTTTGTATTCAGCAGCGGCTGGAAGTTTTGGTGTGTTTTTTTTAACGATGTTTTATAAAGTTTGACTCGTACACATTACTGGTACTCTTCAATGTATCCCCAATTTAGAATTTATACTATAATGTGTACTCAGTTATTATGAAGATTACCCAGACTTTCTCTTCACATTATGGAACATTTATATACTGCGTGACTAACGTGTTCAGCTTTCAGTCACTTCCCTCTAACATGATTCAATTGTAATTGACTGAATATTATGCATGACGTGCTATTGTAAAACGGCTGATTTCTTTATACTTGCATTTTGAGTATCACAGTTTCGGTTCCAGTTCTTTGGTTTCTTCCGATAGTTGACCATTTTGTAGGATTTCGCTCTTGCTGATCGTTAATATCTGTTCAGTAGGCGACCGGTTACTACTCATTTCCAGCCACCACCTTGACTTGTGCATTATATATAATTGAAATATTTCTATTCAGTTCATAAAATTAACTTGCGACTTTGTCATACTGATCAGTGTTCATAATAGCTCCCAGAGAAATCAAATTTCGCATGTATTTTCAACCAATTATTTGATTTTTTTCAAAGGTTTACGGTCTATTAATGATCATCGAGGCTTATGCAAATGAAACGAATTCATCATTACACCTGAGGTGCAGCCAGTATATGATCAAGTTACGTTTGCGATATTACCAGAGCAACTTTAACGATTGAACCCACTCTTACGAATCAGAATAAATCACAAGGCAATGAAACATGGAAGAGAACTCATATTTGATCGTGAATAGAGCGGCAGTGGGATAGCAACGTCTAGGCTGGCAAACTAGAGAGAGATGCTTCCCACGGTGCGCCGTTACGTGATCTTGTGGTGATGCGTGACCGAGCTCCTTCAACTAGTAGTGTCCGCTAAAACAAACATGGTCAGCATAAATGTCGAGGACCTACGTGACTATTTGTTTTGGAGATTATTTACCGCTACACACCCAAACCACTAATCTTGGCCTTTGTCAAATCCTTTAGATTTTTGTTTGGTATGTAAATAAAAATTAGTGTAGCATGTGATTGATTCCGCAAAATACTTTCACATAAAAACGACACATCATTCATTTAATCATTACAACCAGGTTAACGCATATTAGGATCTCGACGCGCATTTAATAAATTTGAGTTTAGTGACAAATTTACTTAACTTCCATAGACATGAATGATTTGTTTGTCACCCTGCTGAATATCATATTTTTGACTGCAGTCAAAAATATGCTTTATTTTTGTTTTCCTTATTTGTAGCAAATCAGTTGGTATCGAACCGTAGATAAACAACAAATATCATCTGGTAGTACACTCAAAGATCCTGTTCGTCGAGGTCCTCATGGTGTAAGTAAATACGCAGTACGGTTTCTTCCTGGAAGACCCAACTATGCACCCAATATGGCTGGTATTGATGTAAACAAGCTGCGTACCTATCAATTGATTGTCCGTTTTGTAGACATTAATGACGCAGATACACAATTCAAATGCGTTATTGAACTACGTAAGCTTTGTTGAATTTCCTTGATATTAGAGATTTAATGTGTTTTTTAAAAACGTTGCTTACTACAGTTAATGAAATTCATGCTGCTTTCAGAAAGCTATGTCATCCTAACATTTATCAAGTATTTTTTTAAGCTCTATGCCGCTTCTCAATACTTATTTTTAGTGTACTAAACTTTGACGATTGTTGTGCATTTCTAGTCCTTTAATGTTTGTTGGATGGCATAGCATGAAAATATCCTAGCAATGTAATATTGGCTTTTGTTCTCAAGTTTCACTTTGTTAATGAGAGCATGCCAGTTAACAGGCATGATCAGAATGATATGGGTTTATCCGCATGCAAGGATTTCAGGAGAGTCATTATTAGAAAATTTTGTTTGACTATGAGCTATCAATTTGACTAGGCGTGTTTGCTGAAGCATATATTTATCTGTCGACTGTTTTATTTGATGAACATGATAATATATCAGAAAATGAATACTTAAATATGACATAACCACATGATTGAATAAAATTTGTTTGTAGTCAAATTAAAGTCTTAGAGGGATTGTAATTTAATACCGTCTTTTATGGAAATTTCTTTGTTTTGTATTGCAGATAGTCATCATATTAGTTCGTTAATTTTGTTAGGTTAATTTTGTCGAACAGGCTGTTGTATGACAATGTCATTTAAAACAAACCATAAAGAATCTTTTGCCACCTGAGCGGGGTGAATAATTTTTATTTCTGTCAGGCCTCAAATGTTTCCTGATTTTCAAGGTTACAGTTTGCTTGCAAGCAGCTTGCGTATTGCAATTGACTGCTTCATTATCAAAGTACAACGTTGTTGAGTGCAAATTACGGTCGCCATGTCGTTGCAATTGTAATAACTCATTTGACTTATTTTAAACTTAGTTTCAATCATAATTTCATTCATTTTTATACTGGTGATTTATATACCGCTTATCATTCAAAACCATTTCTATTATTGCTGTTTGGCGGCTTTTAATATTTTATAGTCACATTAAACTCACTGCTACGGTTAACTTAACTTTCCGGATAACGGATCTTTGGATACTTTTTATCACATGTGAAGATTTCTTGTGCGTAACGAGTTATAACTTTGGACCAATAAACAATCGTCAAAATGCATTTCTCCACTTTTCAATGAAGGATGTTTTCCAATCACAAACAAGTCGCTTATTTGTTATTTTAACAACACTTAATAATTAAACGCATTATCAACTTTACTAAATTTATGTATCATTGTAATAATCCCAGTGGCATTTATAATTTCCTGATTTGTTAACTTAATGTATTTTAGGAACTACCCCAGTTAATCAATGGCCTGTAGCATATGGTAATATTATTGTGAAGCGTGCACCAGAAATTCTTCCTGGACTGACATCTAAAATTGTGACAGAAGGTGATTCCCTAACGCTAGTTTGCCGTGCTCAGGGCTCTCCGCCACCTATGATAAGTTGGACTAGAGCTAATGGAAGACCTCTATCACTTCCGGGTTCACCACAAAGAATTTATGTATGTCCCATTTCTTTTTTTTCTTGCTTTTTAATAAACGTTTAGATTAAACAATTTTAGGTGGTTATTTGGCTAAGAATTCACTTCATAATAATTACAAAAAGTTGAAACTGCTTAGACTTTAAACATCTCTTCAATTAAAGCGTATAATATGGATAAAAGTTGACGAAACCAATGTTTCAGTCCTAATCATCTTACAGTTTTGGTTTATAGTTACAGCATCAATCTATAGATTGCATAAATCATACATAAGTAAATGTAGTCTTTTCGCTTTCAACGATGCAAGTATTCAGATTTAAATGTAAAAGATGATTTAATGAGAAGACATTATGTGGTGAAACGCATTCATTTGCCTGTAAAATGTCATATATGAGGGTTGGTGATTGTACTATGTGAACAATATCCAGCTTTTCACCAGTAACTATTGTTATCTGGTGTAGGTTGTGCGAAACTGACCATTGTCTTTTATAAAATTGTGTTAAGTTAAACATTTACAACGAAGGTTAACTGACAATTTATTTTATGCCTCATAATCTACTGCTAAACAAAATAGTCATGTCTGATTAGGAAATATTAAAAGTTTCTCACTCACAGATTTATCAAAATCTGTTCACTTTCTTTGCTTGTTTCACAATAAAATAAGTTTAGAATATTAATGCTACTTAAAGTTTACTAATATTGGTTATTTAATTTTTACTGACACTTGGTTCTACATTTCTGACTTTTTTCGAAGAATTCAACGCTATATATTCCGCATGTAGATCGTTATGATCGTGGCGTTTATCGATGTTATGCAGTTAACAATGTAGCTGGTTCAGCTGAATATGACGTTATGGTTGAAGTTAATTATGCACCTCATGTTCGCGAAGCTCGATTTAAAGGAGCCTATGGGCAGGTAAATATTACTTTTCTTATTTGGATTGTTAATAGAAACAGCTTACCTATGACAGTTAAATATCACACTATTAAAGTACTCCAGGTTTACCGATAGAATGACTACTCATCCATTCACTCAGTCATTCAATCATAAACAATGTTGAGCCAGTGACTTATATGAATTGATCCCTGTTTTTCCAGCACAACAGGGAGATGGATTTTTCAAAATGAGAACCAAATTATTAGATGTAGTATAATATCAGTGTTAGTATGGAGAGCATAATCGCAAGAGAAAGGGTGGGTTCGCAGAATAAAATGTTTGATTGTTCATTGGACACTAATGTTTTATCGTCAAAAGAACTAGGCATTCTTAAAGATAGTGGTCTGACATTAAGACATAAATCAAGTTGTTTAAACCACTTGAGATTACATGTCTCCAAATTAGAATCCATCGGCTTTACATTGGTTTTGCAATGATATAATGTTTTTTAAACAATCACTATGTATTCCGGAAGTATTACAGAAATATTTCGTTGACCTAATTGCTTATAGAACGATTTTTCTTGTTAAGACGTTTACTTGTAACTAGGTTGTTTAACTATTATAGGGGATTTATAAGCTGATACTAGTGTTTAGTAGATTTAGCCACCATTAGTTACTTTAACTGTTCACTTACAGTTGTGAAGTTCATGAACTAACATCATGTTATAGTTTCCCACCTCTAGCTTCCTTCCAGCTTACTTCAATACGAGTCTGCAATTTTCTTCGAGGTATTAAAAGGTTGAGGATAGCTAATGCATATTTTGACCACTTCAACTTGTTACGACTAATATCTTCGTTAATCAATTTAACATCCTCAAGTATTTTGCGTCTGACCTATTTGGTCTCAAAATATGAGACCAATCATTTGAAGGCAACTCGCTTAACTTAATACTATTTAGTTTTATCGTATATAGGTTATAATGAAAACTACTGAATTTGTGCATACTTCATCAAAACTATCAAACTGTTTTTTTTATATTTTATTTGTATAATTAATATTTAGGCACCAGATGGAAATTATGATATGACATTAGAATGCATTGTCAATGGTTATCCTGACCCTGATTTATTATGGTATAATGGAATTTACGATCCAATAACCAATAACAAGCCTTTGTTTGATAATAATCGTTATGAACTTGAGAAAGCCCAAAGTTATGGTGCAGCTGGTACAAATGTAAGCTTTTTGATCACGTTGTCACTGTATATAATCTGATTCTACTATATTCAACATGTAACGCATATCGGTTATATAGTTTAATATTAAATGGAAAATTAGATGCAATTAACCAGAAACCTTGAGTTTAATGTTGGTTGATATATATTAGTAAACCGTACTCAGAATCTTCTGGGGGGGGAGAGGGTAAGTGAACTGATGCGTTCATCCTGTTTGAACTCAGACTACCCAGTTTATTACTTTTAAATACTGCCATGAAGCTACTCAATTCTAATGTTTATATACATTTGTTTGTCCGTGAAAAAGGAGAAGTTAGTCTATAAATATACCATGCAAATGACAATTTGATTCAGCTTCAAACTTCTTAATTGTAACCTGGTTTATCTACTGATTAATTGAAGTCGATATACGTAGGAACAGTCAATATAACCAACTAATAATTCAAAGTTTCAATGTTAAAAAATATTATTTCTGAGCAAAAATGAACTTGTACGTTTTTTTCTGTGACTAGTTTTGTTGCTGCATACAAGTTAGTATTCACCATATCTTTGTTTTTATCTTCACGTTCATTAAATGGACAATTATCTTCCATACTTGACATCTTCAACCCTCACTACGAAACTGCGAGAACAAATGTATGTGAATATCCGGTTATAGTCAAGATTTTTGTCACAGGTGAATTTTGATGTCACTATTTGTTTATTGGATGAATTCACCGAAACAAATAGTAGCTAGGTACAAACCAATGTAATTTACCCAGAAATGAAATACAACAGAGTGCTTGGATCATCTTTTAGCCATTTTACCATTCTAATTGGAATTTCATATTTAAATGCAGGGATTGTAATAGGTAGTGGTTGGCCTTGGCTTGAAGTAAGTATTCTTATCAATCTGCATTTTTTTTTAAAAGCATAACTGAATTTTAACAGCGAAGAAAAGTTTCTAAACTATTGGTTCATATATCACTTCTCTAAATACACTTTATATCTAGGTAACTGATGTTTTTTCCACTCTACTAATCCGTAATGTACGAGTTGGTGATTATGGGAATTATTCTTGTCGAGCAGAAAACAAATATGGATCAAATTTTGTTGTACTCAGCCTATTTTGTAAGTTCAGTATATAATATTTGCGATTTGCTTTCTATTATTTGATTTTATTAAAAATTGACTTTTGAAAGCCATGCTTATTCTTACTTTCATGTTCGTGAGTCAGGAAGAAATGGAATTAATCACAAATTCATCTGTAGTAAACAAAGCAGAACTACTCAACAAATCGCATACTGTTATTACATATCCTGAGTTAGACTTATTATTAACTGAATGTTGTATACTTCCAGATCACTTAGATTTTGGTCAGGGAAGAACTTGAACTAGTAATTCATTGAGATATAACTAGGCCTTCTTTAAAATTCACATGTTTGAGCTCTCAAGTACATATATTAGCGTCTAAACAATTAAACTTAATTAGAGGATGTTTTATTTAATTAAGTTTAAGCCAAAAAAACATTGTTTTTTTCATGAACACTGAGCACTCTTTTCATCATTAAAAAGTCTTAATGAAAAATCTCCTGAAGAATTTTAGAATCAGGCGATATATCTATGCAGAACCTAGATATCCTATAGTTCGTTTTGAATCGATCATTCTACAAATTTACATTAGTACGATCATTCCTTTAAACTGAAATTGCCACTATTCTATTATTTATTAATATATGAATTATAATAAATCCGATTCGATCAAATAAAACTTCATAAAAGTTGTGTTTGATAAATTAATGTGTATAATTTGTTTGAATTTATTAGTAGTATTTGAAATACTAAAGTTTTATATCATGGTTTTCTTTTTCACTGGTAACATTTCTCTACTTATATAGGCTTAATAAACTGACAAATTCGAATTATTTCATTCAATAACTCTATTATATTTTATTTTCATGTATATTCAGATCAGTCGATTTGTCAAGGTGCTTATTGTCCAATGCTTGGAGCAGTATCATTAGAAGCTCGAGTTAATGAAGACGGAACTTCAGTAATTAATTAACATTAGTAGAATAATATTAACCTTTTTCATTCTTTCTTCTACATTCATTAACAATATCTTCAATTCCTTTATTGTTTTCTATTGATTAAACATTACTTTTGTTTTTGGAATTGACATTTATTATCTATATTACTTACAAGTAATACAATATCTAAACAAATACTATTTTCTACAAAGTTATTAGCCTTTATTCATTGAATATGATATTGCATGATTTTCTCAATTCATTATATTACAGTGTAATCCGCTATTATTATCTTATCGTTTTGTCAAAATGGTAGACGAACATTTGAGGGTTAACTTTTACACTGTATAACTTAAACAAATCACTTATGACTGATAACATTCTGTTATTGTTGCATAAGAAATAATGGGATGTTATCAATTGAACACTTGAACTATAATAATGTAAAATAACATAAAATTATTGTTTATATTCTTAATCATAATTACAATTCACTTGGTAAATAACACCATTCGATCTGTTTTAATTCAATTATGTATGTTTTTATTATCTTCCTGAAATTTTGTATAGTTACAATAGTGATTAAATTATGTAGTATTATTGTAAATCAATGTTTTTAAACAACTGTTATATTTTTGTATTAAATGAATCATTTTGAGTTGTATCTTGTTTTTTGGCCTTTAATATTGTTCTTACTTATTGGTAAACTAATGAAGCATTTAACTCATAACTTTAAATTGTTTAATGTATAAGGATTTGCACACTTTGATACATTCCCACTGTATTAACGAGTAACATGAGTATGAAAATACATAGAAATTTTTGATTGGGTGCAGAACTAGGAGTGGTTATTTTACAGATATTATAAGCTTCATATAAGTTTATGTATTATTTTACTTATGCATATAAACAATTCGATAATTCGTTGAATGATTGCTGATAATAAGTACTATACACTTAAATCATGAAATAGTAGAAGCTACCGTATAGAATAGTTGAATGAAATTTGAACATAAAACAATGTTTCGTTCTACAGTGGCTACTCATACACTCAACAGGAAAATCGAGCCTATTTATTTGTCTAATATTCTTTCCTTTGGGATCAGAAGACCATTAGTTTGAACCCCAAAAATGTATTAATATAATCTAACAGTTTGACAATAGTAATTATAAATACGGAAGGACGTTAAATTACCAATGATATAACTTATAAAATTAGTGGCTTTTACACCAGTAAAAATTAATTTTCTCATAACGTACCTAACTTGTTACTAGTATCTTATAGCATAACCATGCAGTTATTTGTAATCTAGAGTACTATTAACTCTTGATTCATATATACGTTATTATTTTAACAGATTGAATTATGTATAATAAATTTATTTTATTCCATAACGTTTACTGTAACTGTTATTAGCTGAAAGACAGCTGGTAGCTATTGGCTATTCCGCTTCATTTCAAAACATCAGAGACTTACCTGTTCCCTACTTTCTTCAGATTGTACTGTAATTTCATAACATCGGCAAAGGCCAGCTGTCAGATCGAAGTCTATTGTCAAACTGTATTAAAAGCCGTCAATTCTGATATTTCGAATTGACCCGAACTAGACAACCATTGATCACCTTGAAGCACTGGACAGCTGTTTCGTCCTAGTATTGGACTCCTCAGCAGTGCGCATCCACGACTCCATCGGGGATGGAACCCAGGGCCTTCTGGCTCCGCGGCGAACGCTTTACCATTGGACCACTGAGTCGGCACCTAACGGTCGATATTTCCAATTCAGCCAATTCGTGATACGTTACGTGACCTCCTCTATGCCATCGGTGAGTTACTGCCTCATACCCGACACGGTTGAACTTTACCGGTCACGTCTTCACACTAGAACTCCAGGAATTACCTCAAGGAGCTAGTCACTAGTGAGCTGATATTAATTACAGTTGGGGGGTTCGTAAAGATAGTTAACTGTATTAAAAGCATTGTCTAAACATTTCAAGTGGCTCCTGAATACTGTTTACAAAAATGCAAAATTCACTTTGACATTAAAAGAGTATATTTTTGATGTGTAGTGATTTATTGATTATAATTTATTCACACCTAATTGTATTGCTATTAATAATTGAATAATCAGTTTTATTATCGTCTGGAAATAAATAATGGCATGTATTCTTTCTTTGATGAACAGTTTGCCTATTAGTAGAGAATAAATTAAGATATTTTAGTAATCGTAAAAGAAGGCATTACAACAAAATAAACTCTCTATACCTGGTGATTAAAAACAGAATGAACTAAATAACTCTGTGCCACATTCTCCCAGGAGTACAAGTTACCAATGAAATTTAAACATCAAAAACAATAGGTAACTGATGGGTTTGCATCACACAGAGGAATGATATCTACCGAATAGTGAAACTCTAAGCTTAATACATCCATTTGGCTTGCTAGATATTTGTAGCTTTTTGAATAAGTAATATGTATAACATACGCGACCATTTGTATTCATCTACTATCAGAGGCTAAACAAACCGTAAAGCTTGGATTAGTCGTCAATTTTCAACAATTTGCCTTATAAATAGGTTGGTAAATTGTTGAGGTCCCATCAAACAGTAGAAGCGATAGCCATACATATAGAAACTCAGAGTTGCATATCCCGAAAAATCAGATTATCAATTTATCATTTATAAGGTATCCTTTGTTCCGATTTGCAACTATCCTCTTTTCCTCAATTTTCCAGATTACATTCCTATTATTTAGTTACTTATATTCAAGCGCATTTGATAAAATTGAAATTGCATGAGAGCACATTGATGGAGAGTCCCATATTACGACAAGCTAACTGTTCAATGTTTTCTGGTTTTCATCAGTATCCAACTAAGATCAATCATTAATTAATACAAATAATAAATCAAAGTTATTTTGAACAAAACAACTTCAATTTAATAGAGATCAAAAAGAAAGTAATCTCCATAACATCTTTGTTTGGTGTGACATCAGATAAACATGTGAATTATTGAAAACACAGACTTTACTCCAACCATATCAAATTATCAGCCTATTCAACTAAGCCAAAGTAAACTGTTGATGAATGCTTTTGTATGATATGATAAATATAAGTCAATCAAATAAAATCTAGACTAGACTCCATTTTCATAAAATCATAAAGTCTGATAGTGGATTAGTTAGTCTTTTCAAAATTTTATTATTTTGCATTACATCAACTTACCACTTCATTTTTAAGAAGCTCATGTATTTCTGCATAAAATTTATTACTTCCAACTTCATTTTGTTGAAGCCAACTTATATCGGTTTTAGCTCTAAATTCTATCATTGAATCTAAATTGATCTTATTTGTCTGTTTCATTTGTTCATCAACATTTTCACTCTCATTTATTGTATGTTGTTGATCATTTGGAATATGAGAATAGAATGGCTGAATAACAAGACGTACAATTAGATGAACAATTATAGGATGGTAATTCTTATTAAGTTGACGATAGATCACCTTAATTGGTCTATCTGTGAACTAAATGCTGTTAAAGTCATTGTCTCCTTGGTACCAAAAGCAGTTTCAATCATTTTTGTAATCAAATAATAAAACTCTTTTATCAGTCCTTATTCAGTTATAATTTCCTTATTTCGAATAAAGGGTAGACATTAGTCAGAGAACTACTGAAGATCAAAAGGGATTGGATAAGTGTTTTTTTCTAATATTAAACTACACAGCAATGAGTACCTAGCACCATTCTCTATCTTCCTCCTGAGATAAAACCAAGAAACTTCAGCCCTCAACGCTACTGATTTGGTTTATATTTTCGACCTCCATGACCATCATCTACTGTTACTGTTATTAATCTTTCCATACCGTTTATAGTTGAACTTCACTTGTCAGCGTTCTCACTACAAATCCAGGAACTACTTGTTAAACTTAGTCACCGGTAAGCAAATGGTCGTTATCATTAAATTTTATAGTGTATAATAATCGGCAAAATGTCTGAATTCATATTAGAAATTGATGACAAAATAATGAATCTCTTATTTTAATAAGCTATTCCTTCCCTTATAAACTTACTTGTTGCTCTGTTTTGATTTCTTCTGTAAAATCTAGAAACCGACCACTTTGTAAATGTACTGTAACACTTCCATTTTCCTAGGAAAACAACAACAAACAAGTAAATTTGATTAAAATTGGTATGAATGCTTTTGATTGAAAAAATTATTCCACATTATCATCTTATTTTCTAAAGATGTAATAAAATAAAAGTTTTGTGTCCACTGAGCTAAATGATTTAATCATCAAGTCTGCATTATCTATGAATTGTAAATAGCTGATTGGCATGTGTTGGACATAAACCAAAAACGACGAAACATTAGAAAGCTGTTTCATGTTTGTACGAGACTCCTCAACGCCGTACATAGCTGATCCCACCGAAGAAGCAGGCCGAAAAAATTTCAGGTTTCTCGACGAACACGTGACCGTCAGATCATTGAGCAGGCATCTAATTGTTGGTATTTTTAACCGATGAATATGGGTGGCCAACTACCTCACAGTCGATATGGGTAAACCCTATTTTAAATCACTCTAACCTGCCACTTATGCAGAAAATAAATACACAACACATGGTCAAGGATCATACTAGGAGTGAAGACGATCAAAATGAATGTGAAAGCAGTTACGGTACAGTTTCCTAATAACAATCAGTTTAGTTTCAGGTCACCAGAACAGAATGTTAGTCGACTGTGTTGTAAGTGTAATTGGCCTTTTCACTTTCAAGCCTACGCTGAAGATACCACCAGGAATGGATGCTTAGGAATTAAGCCATATACTTCAGTGAACACAATTTTTTTTGAAACAATCAGTTCACTTCCATTATTTCATGTAGAAATATATTCTTTCATAATAGAATTCTGAAATGCCTATTCACGTATTATGGTACAATTAATAATGCTTTGTAAAGCATCAATTTATTTCTGAAAACATTAATCTTAGCATTCCCTTTGTAATACAAGTTTTAAAGTACTTAACAATATACCATTATGTTTCATCTATAATAACTAATTATTCTTTAGAGTTGATGCTGATGATATTTTTCAACCTACAGTTGTAAGCAATATAATATAGTTTCTATTACCATCATACAAATGATAAAGACAAGTTGATTACATTTTATTAGTTTACTCCCAGTATTAAATCTTACTCCACTGAAATTATTTACATTTAGTAGCGTTGATGAATTAACGATCACGACCATAGAAACAGATAGAAGAGTAGCTTAAGTCTTCGATTTATACCACAGTTAATCATTAGTAATACTCTTCAATCACACGATAAGTGGTTATATTATCTAGCTAATGAGTAGTTATGTACAATGAACATATTCATCTACACAATAGGAAATATATGTTCTATAAACTTACCAAAAAATTATTTGTGCTGAGCATCAGTGACTTTTCGCCATCTCTATTTTGAATTTTATTTAGTGTGTGCAAACGAACAGGAGGTTTCAGTAAGTAAAGTTTATGCGTTCCATTGCGTAAAAATCCCCTGAATGCATAAAATTATTAAATCCATATAGTACACTAGTCAAACGCTAATAATATGTACTAATTCTAGTCACTATCCTGAGTAGTAGTAAAATTGTTACCAAAGTGAATCCGTTTCGAAATTCAACTATTAGGATCTCTGTATTGTATGAAATGTATTTTCTTTAGTGAATATCGTAAGATCTTATAATATGACATCGTTTTGATATTATTGTAAATGCATATGAAATACAAAAGAAGATTCTGAAACATAAGGTGAGTTACTAACAGAAATTACAATACTGCAGTAAAGTGATTGCGCAGTAAGTAAGTGAAATACGATTTACTGGGTTAAGCTCAGTAATCTGACTTAAAATTAAAAAGCGAAATTAGATGAATTAAAATGTACCACATATTTTAAAAATGAATGTTGTATTGAAATTAGAGTTAAGTTACCAGGGTAAAGATAAGTTAACAACTGTTACATTTCAGATACATAAATCAAGTTTAAAATATTTATCAGCATTAGTTTTGGAGAATGTACAAAGAATAGATATTGTCTCACTATTAAACACCTTGAAAAATTTCTGAATATCTACTTAATATCCTCTATTTGTAAGTAACTTGGAGACATAGAACATCTAGTAGATATACTGAAATCGTTCAGGATGTTGAAGAGCCTTTGTCATCAGCATACTTCCAGAGTAAAACCGAAGATCAGAAACCAAGTATATTTTTAATCATTCAAAAAATATCTGTCATCATCAAAAATTGATTTTTACGCTTAGAAAAGTATGAGCACAGCCAAAAACTATGACATGTGTTCAAATCGAAGATAGATCAAGGTGGTTATGAGAAGGTATTATGTTTAGTTGTTTGCATACAATGGTTTGATGCTACTGAAAACCAGAGAGCATCGGTAAATGTCTCACCTTACTATGAGACTATTCAATAGTTCATACCCTTGATTCCAGTGAGAAGTGACTGGCGGGGGGGGGGTAGTTCATTCTAGTCGAGAGTAAGACTACTATAATTAATGACAATTGATGTTCTCCGCACTATATAACAAGTTGGCGGAATTGTGAATTCTAATACTAGTTGCCATCCCAGTGGTGCAGGGGGTTAGGCGTTAACTAATCTGAATGTCTCCAGTTCGATCCCTGATGGGGTCGCGGGCATGAGCTGTTGGAGTTTCAAGCTGGAACGAAACAGCTGTCTAGTAGCCCTTGGTCTTTAATGGCACCCAATCAACATCAATCTGTGATGAATACAAATAACTAAAAATAGATTAATTTTAATATGAAGTAGTATGAAAGGATATATGATCATATAATCAAAGGTACTCATTTACCAATCAAATAAACGTAGAAACGACAAGCCAATTAAATGTGTCCTTCGTAATTTAGTAACTTGTCGCTTATTTGTTTTCTGTGAAATCACTTGTGGAGTAAACCAATCACCTGATTTTGTTATATTTATGGAACCACCGATAGCGAATATTAAAGGTACTCGAAATATTTGTATGATTAATAGAGCATTTGAATCGTAGTAAGGTTTAGTAAGCTAATAGTTGAAAATTAGTATATCAAAAAGTAGAATTGAGAACTAGAAGTTATGTTTAAGAATAGGGAAAAAATCGTCGGAGATTGGTTGTATTATAAATAAGATATAAATATGATATCAAAAATTGGTCTGAGTTAGACAACCATTGAAAACCAAGAAGTGTTACACAGCTATATTATTCTATTTTGGGACTCTGCAATGGAGTTGCACATCCCACAACTCTACTAGTAAACAGTGCCTAAAACCTTCAGAATTTTTTGGTGAACGTCTAACCGTTAGGCTACTGAGCCAGCTTTCGACGGTTGATATTTTTAACTTAGTCAGTTCACTGTATATTTACGTGACCTCATCCATTGCCATCGGTGAGTAACTGCTGCACACCAGACATAGCTGAACTCCACTGGTCACATCAGTCAATAATCTTCATAACACAAAATTACAAAATTAGATTTAATTCTGTATAACATCTGGCAACTTGAATCAATAAAAAGAATCCATTTACTAATTATTGTTTATCAACTTTAAGACACACCAAATACAGTTACCTTTGTCTTTATTGTTTGTGGATAATAATAATAAATGTTACTAAATGGTAACTTAATGATTAATATGATAATAACCGTCAAATAACAACCAGTTATCATAACATCTGGAGGTCTGAGTAACCATTCTTTCTGCTCCTAATTTCCTTAATCGGGTGATAGGAAAGTTTAGCTATTCAAGCATGAATTATTCCGTTACTTTACATAACTCAAACGCACGAGTTCATATATCAGTTGTCAAACCGAAATGCATTGTAAGTTGGAAATCATAAAGTATATAGTACTAGAAAATTAATATTACAAAACTTTAGTAGTAGCAACCAGATTAGCCACATATAATTTATGAACAGCTATAGGAATACTAACATTTAAGGAACTGAATGAAGACTTTTTTACAAGGCAATAAATAAATGGAATACAAAAAGTAAACCACGTTAAAATGGGTCTGCAAGTTTTGTGCTACTAATTCATTTTTTACTTCAGAAGAATTTCTGTCAACGCTGTGAACCCTTTCAGCACATTTGCAGCAGAATACAGCTAATCTCTTCTTGGGCTAACTCTAACGCTGTTTTTTATGTCGTTTAGTATCTTTCAATCAAACCAATTGACTTGCTCAAAAGTATTATAAAGTACCTGGTCTTGCTGGGATTTAGTTCTTTAGTGTGCTGATTGTAATAACTTTATATTAAAAGTCTTTACCTCAACCACTTGTTAATGTGCATCCCTGTCTTGTCCTACATTCCTTAAAACATTTTAGCTACACACCAAATATATTTTACACTGTATTATCGTAACAATAGCCCAGATATTACGTTACTTTCACACATGACATAGCTTTATTTCACATTAAGACATTTAACACAATTTAATATTTTAAAAAATATATGAACATTAGTGTGTTGCATACTTGTGGTTCATCTTCCCATATAGGATTTTCAAGAGATACTGTTGAATCTAATCTGTAGAATATCAAATCATCATCGGCACCGAAACCATAAAATTTATTAACAGGTAATAACATAGTATCAGAGCCTCGAACAACTTTAGCCAATGCAAAAATATAATCTCCTTCTAAATGAAGTTATGATAATAAGTGGTTACGTAACAAATTTAGGCGTAAGTAGGAATACAATAAACAGACTTAATATATACCAAACATTGTGAATCATGTTCATTAGTAGATTTGTTGCATGCAAATGATTATTATTTCTGACAAACATGAATGTTCCTAATGACAAGCTGATTTCAAATTTGAGTTTATAGAACACTATACATGACTATTATAGTTATTCATATCAGCTCATTTGCAGCCTCTAAAGTCTCTTACTGTGTATGGGCACTAGTAATTAAAAAGCAAACTGCTGAGTATAGTGAATAGTTTACAACATTTTTCATCTTTTAAGATTGTAAAACAATTAATCGTTATAATGCTGCCTACTAGCAAGTAGTACCGAACAAAACTGAAAATTTATTAAACTTAAGTTTACATTTCCATCAAACTAAGTAACATTATGTAGCATTATGTATAAAATAAGTGTATATGAAAGACTTAAGGTACATAAAATAAGATACATTCAGTTTGTTTCCTAGCATAAATTTTAAACTGTTCGTATCGTTTTGTAGATCAGTTACTCCTGCCTTGATATAGGGGGCAGTTTATAAGTTTAATTAGAATTAATTTCTAGTTGACAAGTGAAATTTAGAGTGCACGTTCTATTCTATTTGGGATTCATCAGTTGAAATCCCGAATTTTACATGTCAGCTATAATCTAATTCTAGTCAAACTTTTGAACTATCTCTAAACCGAGGCAATCGTCTCAAGAAGTACATAGTGCAAAAAACGTTGATCAATTTTCATTTGCAGAAACATGAACGAGAAGACTCAGTCGAATTCAACTTATGTATAAGTATACCTTGTACAAGTGTGGTTATTTAGACTTAGTGACTAAATGGAGAATTTGGTGACATTTAACGCGAACTAAATGTGTTTCGTCTAATTATTTTTACTCTGATATGAAATAGCCGTCGTCAGAGGCTAATTTATTTAGCATATTTTCCAGAACATTAATAAACTTTATATTGTAAGATGTACATGAAATAACTTTACTGCTTACCTTTTACTGTTAAACCGTTTGCACCTTTCAAACTTAACAGAAAACCATCATTTATACGATAGAAAAATGGAAAAGCTGAAGTCATTTGATTTGGTATACCATTTGTTGTTGTGTTCCGTTTAACTGACAATCGTTGTTGTGTATAACGGCAAAGGTACTCAGGAGTTAAGAAGTCACTTTGTTCTGGATATTTTGATTTTAAAGAAAAAGGAGGAGAATACCGATGAATACATCGCTATTTCCTTTTAAAATGGTAATTAATACTCAGGAACAAGGAAAAATACGACAATTTACATATTCATTAGATCTATTATTTGACTAGAAATCTCCTTGAATTTCATAACTATTCTTCTAAATCCAGTACCATTTTCTGGCAATTGAAACTTTAACATAGCTACTGACTCATTCAAATACATCAACTAATTGATTATATAAAGTACTGCTAATTTATTCAGATGCATTCAGTCGCGAATGTCTGGATGCTGATTCAAGTTTACTTCATTCGTATTCAGATTACTTGACAACAACCCATATAACTAAAACCTAGTAGTTTTGTCACAGTGTTTGATATTCGAAAGCGAAATCATATAAACGTTATTATGTTCTTCCTTAAGTGAATCATTGGTTTCATAATCTAAGTAAACACTTCATATCAAGTAAACGTATATTAAATAAACTATTTTGTTGTGTTACCAAGGAGAAATAAATAGATGGTTGAAGAAATTTCGTAGATTGACAAATAATTCGATTATTTATTTAAGAGATTAAAAATCTTCCGAAAGTAGTATGTTTTAGTCTTCCTTGTATCTCTAAAGTTCGTGTCACTTGGTAAAATTGGAACTATGCATTCGAAAAATGCATATTCATAACAATATAATACCACGGACTTCCACTAATCACCCTCTCTTTTTGTCATTCAGTTAAAGTTTTAATTAAAACAAATTTATACCTTTTTCAGTCTATGAAAGCATACTTCCAAAATATAACTTAACCACACTGCATAATCCTTTTCTATGGTGATAATCTTTACTTTAAATTCTGGGACATTGAATTCATTTACCATTCAACTTCTATGTACTAATAACAAATTTTGCAAACATATTTATTGACATGTTCCTTAAGTTAATTTTTCCTTTGGACGTTAATAATAGGCTGCCACCTTAGGGGATGTTAATGTACACCTATCGTATTTGAGTTAATGTGATTTTTTGAAAACTGATATGAAATTTGTTGTTTTTAGTCATCACAGATTGACCGCGGTTTGGTACCATTGAAAACCAAGAAATAATAAACAGCTCTATATTTACATGTGCAAACGATCAGTAGTTAAATCCATAGACATTTAGTCAATTCTAAACATCTAACACTTCCAGAAGCTACTTTTAATATCTACAAGGTTAGACAATCTAGCTCAAAAGGAATACAATTTAGAAATCTTTGCATGAATAAGTCATTTACAATTCAACACTTACAAATATTTTAAGTACGATCAGATTAAAACTAAATATAAGGAGTAAATGGTATCTAATAGACAACGTTTAGTTAGCTGATTAAGCTTCCGTTTACTAAACAATCATTCATTCTTCGCTAGTCTCTATACATATTTAAAAATGTTTACTTATACTCGTATTAGATACAAACAATCCACTGACAGCAAAGAAGCCTTGGAATAATCTCTGTCTGCGAACTTTTCTCGAATTCTATCACTTGTTTTTCAACTCCCTTTAAACATTCAGTAGATCTTGCTGATTCAGTGTTGCTTGCTAATCGACTCAAACTAGTTGAATTATATGAAATAAATTATTGACAGCTTCAACTTATAACTTGAAAGATTATTTGGGTAGAATATCATTTATTTGTGTTTGACGAAACACAATATCCTTTCAACATCATCAGTAATGTTCTTCACAATTCATCACATTCAATTTTATCCATTATATTAAAAGTCTTACAACATATGATTTGAACACAAATAGAAGTAATAAGGAATTTATGAGAGATTGTTAACATTCAGTAAATTGTACTCACCTGTGGAAACATTGAATTCACCCTCCCTTCGTAAAATCGTCTTTACAACATTGCGTATATTTGTTTTCCTACCTTCATCAGATTGAAATTGACGATAAACAACCCATTCAAAATTTGTTGGAGTAGATTCAGATGAACGATACGACCGAAACCTATATTCTGGTGCTGGTATTGGTTCCTAAAATGCATATAAGAATTTATCAAAAAGTTAACTACACAAAACTTGGAGTCTTTTTCACACTGCGAGTTCTGTGATATGTTCTACTAAATTAGTTAACATTTAATGGGAAAGGTATCATATAGAAAATAGCATTATGTTACTGACTACCTCTGTGTAAGGTAAGAGACGAACGAGAATTGTTGAACAATGTATATATGGTGCATCGCTTAATGAATCTTCTTGATAAAATACTTCATTATTGTTATACTGAGAAATTGCTTTTGGTACTTCACATCTCAATCTAAGTTGATGTCCACCAAGATTAAGTAAACCCTGTGATGATATAATAAATTATAGGTAGAATTAGCTAAAAAATTGTATAAGGTACATTTGATACCATAAAATTTATATGTAGCATAAGTTTCATTAAATTGCAAAATCTACCCTTCATCAATAGATTTCATTGAAAATTTTTGTCAACTGAACTTTATCTGTCTTTTTGTAGCTTAAGTCTTCAGGTTTATGGAACCGGTAGTGTTAAATATAGAAAGTTAAGTGTCAATTGATAGTTTTTGTTACATTTTTTATTTCAGTAAACAAATATTCTCAAGATTCCTATGTTTGGCTGTGGTGGATATTGTACTTAAATTTTTCACAGTTATAAAAATTCTTATATGGAGTAGCAAGCAGCATGAACAGATAGTTTGAGCAGTTGTCGGATTATCAAATGGTAACCATAAAATGATTAAAAATCATTTACAAAATCTTGAATAACCCGAAGTGAATTAAAATTTATGCAAATACTTTTAAACAAGAATCATCTGAATATAATTAGAAGGTATTAGGATCTTCCTGTTGATATGCTATGGACTGACGTTGACCAGTCTCTGTTGTCAAATGTGCATCCTGAGCGGATTACCTTGATATAACCATAGTTCACATGTAATGATGCGGTGGTGGTTGCCAAGCAGATAGGAAAAAAACGTGAGTCTTAGCTTTCGCTTGCTCGCTACAATCCAACTCAAATCATCTGAATGTACTAGTAACAATTTACTGGTAACAACTCTAATTAGTATAATTTGGAGAGAGAATCGGACAGTTAGGAATTTGATAACCACATAATTACGATTAATCTAATGATCTTTACTGTGTTAGAGAGCTGATACGAATGGGTGATCTTAATTATTATACTGACGTTTTTATTTGCCTTCTATCCTTGTAAACACACTTCAGTCTTTAACTACCGTGGGAGTATATAGTAGTTTTCACAGAAAAGTAAATAAGTTTTAAGCTTAATCAAGACTATGTTATGATAAACAAAGTAAGCATCGGTAAGCGTCTTCTTTCGGCAAAAGTAGCCAAATATTAATGGCTTATAACACTAAGGATAGTTACACAATACAAAATGGTTACATTTCAATAAAGCTTAAATTAAGTGTGGATCAGCAGCTTAAGTATTAGCCATTCGATTTGTTTACAAAAGCGCATGCAAAAGTGCTTTGTGTTATCATTTTTTCTGGACTATTTGACATGTAGCACAATTGACATCGATCACAGTTATTACCAGAAGATTTTTAGTTTCAATAATCGACAATATGTGACTTTTGAATTGAAGCCTACTACTCTTCAGTGAAATATACTTGAACTCCATGTGTTCAACGAATATTGTTAAATTACTAGAACCTCTCTTCTTTAAACTTGTTTATTAAGTTGTTTCTACCTCTAAACGTGTAGTTTCTCTAGTTTGAATTATTTTATTACAAACTGTTAGGCAGCACTTTGCTGAAGACTTCAGAAAATCATTACACACTATAATGCAAATAAAACTTACTTTTGAGTTGAACACTCTTAATAGAACATTTCCAACAACAACATATTCTAGATTTGTAAGCCTTAAAGTATATACTCTTAAGAAAAGTAGACAATTTTGTGATAAGTCTTTATTCTGACTAAGATTAATAATAAAACGTTGGTTTGAAGGAAACTTTGGAGATCTACTAGTCTCTCTTGTAGTAGAATTCTCTTCTGGTACTATTAGAATATCCAAAAGTTCTTCATCATGTTTAGTGTTCAGTAACCGACCAGTAACCTGTTGATTAAAATATGATAAAGGGTGAACATTACAGGCTTATAAATCCAATATTGTGTTAGTTATATACAATGTAGCAATACTATAATAGGTTTCCTGATAACCGCTTAAGATAAAAATATTTGTTTTAAAAATCGGTTCACAGAAGTATTATATTTTTGGCGCATTCACTTCTAAAGTAAAAACATTATTTCAAATATATACTGTTTCTCTGATAAATTGATAATAAACACTTTGTTAAATAAAGTACGCTTCATTAAAACAACTTTTTTTCTAATTTATTGAATTAGTTGGTGTTTTGTTGTTTACAAGAATAACTACCTACATATTCATTGTTGGATAGATACGTGGTTTCATGGGAACCTATGTATATTTTAGATATAACTAATCCAACGAACTGACACTGGCTGAAAATGTAAGCGCATCGATAGTTACATTCGACAGTTGTTTCCTTCTTTCCACCACACAGAAGTTTCAAATGTATAGGGATTTTCAACTTTAGTAAATCAAATAGATGGATTTAACTTTATAATTTTACATCATAATAGCTTCAAAGTTGATGAATATGACACTTGTCTGCATGAGTTTAGTTATTCCTAGATTGATCATAAAATAGTGTATGCTTCAGTACGTGCATAACACAACAATTAATTATCCAGAGGACTCTATATTTTTAACTCTAACTTCCAACTAACACTAATGTTTACTTAAATGGATTCGGATTAAACGGTAAAACAAAGTAATCCGTGAATGAAAATACGAGTGTTTCGCAAATAAAACTTGGCCGATGAATTTCAGCTGGTGAGAACCAACTTTTATGGTCCCTCCCCTTCTTTCGATAGCCTCATGCTATTTAGAAGTAATTATACAAACCAAAATTTCATCTTCTTATTTTTGTTAAAATAAGAAACTTCAAGATTAAAGGTAGGAAGTAGAATCTAAAACGTATCTGTAGATGTTTTGTATTTTAACTTGGACAGCTTAGTCACAATTCTTTCATTACCTTTGTGTAACATATAATTAACGCAGAAGTGACTTTAATATGCCTCGCACCTAACGAAGATTGACTATCTTCGAGAACTGTGCTTTAGAACATTATTTCAATTATTATAATTGTGGATAATGTAATCATTTCATTTCTATGACTGTTACGTTCCCTTGCCCGGTCCATCCGTTTAGCATATTTACTCTTAGCACATTTTTTATTACTATGAACTACGTTTACTTAATTGTGTACAAGTTGTACCTATTCACTGCCACTCTTTCCTTTGTTCTGTATCATTGTTAGATTTTTGATTGGTTCACCATGTGGTTTGATTTTATGTATATATAAAGGCATGATTAAAATACAATACGTTCTCAGTTCTCGGTTCTCAGTTTTCCGGTTCCCAATTCTAGTTCTTCTATTGTTGGCCTGTGGGTGAGTAGGCTTAGGTCAGTCGTGCATTATCAACTAGGCACATCTCATTAGCGTCTGCGTCTACCAACCAAAACCTTCCCTCTCTCTCTTCACGTCATAACAGACTTAATGGAATCTTTACTTTTTATCTAGTTATGTACTGTCCATTGTTACCTATAACTATTTTACCTAGACTGTACAAATGATTCTGATACTTAATCGTGCTTGTAATCAATAAGGACTCATACACAGTTATAAATAAAAATCACATAATATGAATACCTTAAAAATTGTCGAGTTATCCGGCATAAAACGTAACTGATCAATATAAATACAGAAAGGTTCAGATGTTGATGATGGTTTCAATAACCTTTCAGATGGGGCAAGTTTTTTGAAAGGTACCCATGGGTCATCGATTGGCGTTGCCGGTGGACTTAATTCTTCAATGTCCCTAATAAACATATGTAATAGACTCAACAGAATTAAAAGCTATGAAAGAATAATAGGCTAGAAATAATACTGGAAAGTATAAAATTGATTCTGTAACATTTAGGTATGCTACTAATAACTTCTACTCAATACTATAAATACAATTTCCATTAAGTATGAACATCAACTGAAGAATTATCTAGGATAATCCCTTAACCCTGAGTAATCTTTTAATTCTAATTTAAGATTACTCTAATTCAATCGTCTTCTTATATAACATGATTTTTATCCATTGTTTTTGTATAACTAATTTATCATATTCATCTTGATATTTACTTTAAAAAAACTCAAAGTGAATGATTACTAAACTCAGTGTTAGTGATACATTTATATTAAAATTCATTCATTGTCGCTTTCATTGATCTTCAATAAACAGGGTTTCACTCTAGTAACACAAGCTGAATTTAATCAATTACTTAGTTACCAGAGTGAAAATTATTTTCATACAAGCACTAGAGACAATCTATAATTTATTGAACAAAACGGGTATCCTTCAAAGTTCCTAAATGAACAACCACGATGTTATGAATTAGGTCAGGAGAGAAGGAAATCGAAATAAATGTGCAAAACGATGATTGAACAAGTGTAGACAACAATCCATCAAATTTAATTTTGATTGAACAAGTTGCTAGTCATTTATGAAGAAAGTTTCATAGATAATTTTAACCAGAGGTTTGGGTGGATGGAGTAGTAGTTAAACTTTTCAGCTCAAAGAATGCAGTGTAAGCAAAAAGCCCAGTAAATCTACTTAAAATCGTATGCTTGTAGTAACTTATGGCATTTGAGATAAAAGCAACATTACTCTACAGTAGACTTACAATGATTTCTCCAAAAACCTATCACAGACGGTGGCATTATATACAGTTTAACTGCATGCTTATTAAGTTCAGATATTTACTGATACAAAGAATGGTTACTACTGAAAGGTACTGAATATCTTTTTATATTAGTTTCATATAAATTAAGCCAGACTTAGACAACTTAAAACAAGGATTGTTATACTTGACGATATGAGGTAGATTTTGTAATAATAACACTTTTTCCATGGGTTCATAGATTAAAGTGTAATTACATAAAACTATGTTACTAGGTTTCAAAGGCAAATAGTTAATACAATTTACAAATTAATTATTCAGTTTACTCACTCAATCTCCTGTTCTTCAACTAACTCATCTTTGGGATGCACAGAATCAACAAGTTCGATTGTTTCTTTATAGAGTATCTTAGTCTGAACTGATCGAGTTATGTAGATATCTGGTTGATCAATAACCTTCGGAACAACTTCAAGATTAGTATTATAAATACGAAGTGAAATACGTGATCCATGTAGAAGTTCTGGTGCTAAAAATTCAGAATATAGAGTAAAATTTTCATCACTTACTGCTGCTGTGCCAATAATAACTATGATCTTATTCCATTCCTCAATATTTCTCTGATTCTTTAACTGGACTTGACTGCTATGTACCCTAATAGCTAAAGCTAAAGTAATACCGCATCTGTTATTTTTCATTACTTTGTTCCATTATGAAAACACTTCAACTAATTTGTTCCTTGGGAGGTAAGGTAATGCATTTTGTATTCGGTGTGTAGGGGTTACAATCCAATAAATAAGACTAAGATAGTTCACACTTATAATACAAAATATGCATTTATTGAACATCATCAATTAAAGTCACTTAATCCTGAGGAAAAATAGTAATTAGAATAATGTAAAGTGGAGACTATAAAAGTATCCGCCATTCAAACTTTCGCATTTTGAGTTCTTCACTACTTGACTTATAGCGTTTAATTTGTGCGGAATTCTAACTTAAATAATTCACTGATATATTTAGCGTGTCTCTATTTCACCAGTTCATGTTATACTAAGTCATTCCACTAAACAATAAGTAGCAACAACTAATTTTTGTACTCGAAATTTAGTGTTTAACAAAAGTCTATTTTGCTGTTTTATAAAATCATTACAAAATTATTTGATTACAGATAAACTACATTATATCTCAGATTACATTTAGGACAATACTTATTATCCAACTTAATAAAGTCATCTATTACAATCAGTGTTGCTATCCAAATACTGAATTCGTCCTGCACGCAATTTTCTACAAAGAATTGAGTGCTTGTGAGACCGATACTACTTTAGAAACTACTACAAGAGTTAAGATCTAGTCACATGATTTCCTATCAACACAATGAAAGAACTCGATTACATGTGTCATTCTTTGTTTTTGTCATTAACAGATATGAACGCTAATATACTACAGTAAATTTAAATAACTTGCATATTTCAGTTCTAAACTTTGTTATTAAGTTGCTGTTGTCAATCACAGAATTGAAACATTTGATGAGTATTAAAAATGCTTACATCTTATTTCTAAATACTAAATTAGACTACATAAAATAGAGGTGAACATAACAAAGTGAATTAATGTTAATGAACGGTACTTTACAGAACAGTTCATTTTCACACATGACAAGCATGGAACCAATTTATATAAACTGACTTACGTGTGTAAACATCTGTCTCTAAAATAGGCAATGAGTAGAAGTGATAATATAAGTAGTTGAATGGAATTAAGAGATATTCCAATGTCCAGGAAGGATCATATGGAATTTCTGGAAAAGTACCTTGTTCAACTGGATTGATAACTTCTCGTGTCCATAATGTATATGGATAAATCTAAATACAAGATTATTTTAGATATGTATTTACTTTAAAGTACTTATCAGTAAAATTACAGGAGTTAGGGTGAATAGCATCATTTTTCGTAGACTAAGCTAAAGGCCAATTTAATGAGAAAGTGTTGTGTAAGATAGATAGCTTGAACTGAAAGGATTTTATGGCTCAAAGATTACTGTCCACATTGAGAGAGTTTATTGGTCCAACACTCTAGTGAATAAATTTTTATGTAAATAAGATTTGATTATTAGGCTTAACTCTTACTACCCACCATCGTATGGAATTTGTTTTCAATGTATATTCATTTAAATTTCGATTTGATAATGAAAACTTTACAATAAGACCATTTTCCTGAGAGGACACTACTGCAAGCATACAAATGAATCGATACTTTTTATCATTTTAGGAATATATTTGGTAATAACATTCGGTTTGTGCTGTTGGCATGAATCGTAACTAAATAAATTAGAACGCTACATTACACTGAAATAACACGTATAACGGATAAACATATATGTAATTTATTTGGATAATTCCATAGACGCTTTCTGGTTAGCGTTTTTTTAGCAGGCTTGTTGTTTTACGAGATGGGGTTGTTAACCCCATGCCCAACCCTCCTCCTTGATCCTGGCTTGGGACCGGCAGCAATCCTAAGGGGCTTCAGGCGGCAGGTCTGATTCGGGTATGAAGGAGCGGATTGGTAAGGCAAGGGTAGCATTTCTACAACTGAAAAACATCTGGAACTCAAACCAACCGTCAGTCAATATTACACTCAAAATTTTCAATACAAATGTGAAGACACTTCTGTTGTATGGAGCTGAAACTTAGAGAACTACAGAAAGCATTCTTAAGAAGATTCAATTATTTATAAACAACTGTCTACGTAAGATACCTCTGATTCATTGGCTAGATACCATCAACAACAACCTTCTGTGGCAGAGGACTAATCAACTTCCAGCCGAGAAGAAAATTAGGAAAAGATGCTGGAGGTGGATTGGACATACATTGAAAAAACCATCAAACTGTGTTACAAGACAAACACTAACTTGGAATCCTAAACGCCGAAGGAAAAGAAGAAGACCCAGGAACACATTGCGTCGGGTAGTTTTAAACAGACATGAAGAGAATGAACAGCATTTGTGAAGAGCTGGAGAGGAAAGCCCAGTACAGAGTTGGTTGGAGAATGCTTGTGGGCGGCCTATGCTCCACGTGGGGTAACAGGCGATGACTGATTGATTGACAGACGCTTTCTGTGGTTGGAAAGCATTTATTTTCATGTCATGAGATTGTTTAAGGAACCAGTGAAAACTAAGTGACAGGTGATTCCTTTTAGCTCACTTGCATTTTTTATCAACCATAATTCAGTCACTTTATCTGTATGTGGAGAAAAGTTTTCAATGTATCCAGAATGTTAATAAAAGGAAACAAAATCAATTCGACTGAGAAGGCATGGACAGTGGAGTTCAACCATATCGAATGTGAAGCAGTTACTCACCTATGGCATTGGATGAAGTAGCGGAAATACGTCATGAGTTGACTGGGGTTGTAAATATCAACCGTTAGGAGCTGACTTAGCAGTTTAATGCTTAAGTGTTCGTGGTAAAACCTGAAGGCCCTAGGCTCGACCCCTGGTGAGGTTGTGGATACTCACTGCTGAAGAGTCTCATTCTAGGAAGAAACAACTATCGATTGCTTCCTGGTTTTCATGGGTTGTCTATATCAGACTAATTGGTGACATCAAATTAATATTCAACAGTCTCTACAATACCCAATTTTGGTAATCAAGCTTTACTTTCACGTGATTTTTGAAGGAATTACAGAGCCAAAATTTTACATTTAGTTACACTTTAATTGAACTTATTTTGTAGAGAAATGTAGCATACTTGTTTTAGTAGGCTACTTGGTATTATTGACAAGTACTTCTGTTCATTAAGAATTTGAAGTCAATAATCTGAATTTTTTGAGTAAGCTTTACATTGTCACATTGGTACTCTATAATACGATAATATTTTAACTGTGGTTAGATTAATACAACCACCTTGAGGGATACCAAACATGTCATCGACGAATAATAATTTTAACCAATTAACATGGATTTCGGGAATATGAATACACAAGTGAGCCAATCAGCTTCATGAATTTATATAACTGGTTTTAGCTAATTGGAAGTTAGTAATTGCAAATGAATATATTATTACTACAAAATGAGCATTAGTGAGACAGATGTACAAATTGTTTATAATTTAATGTAATTATCCAAACTTTTCATAGATTTGTATGCAATGTAAGTAAAAAGAAGTAACGATATCTCAACTCTTTCAAAATGCTATATAACACCTGTATCTTAACGCGTAATATAAGAACACTGACATTCTACTATGAACTCTTAAACTGACACTGTTTTGGGCTCAAAGTTATGGATATGTTACGGTTAGGTTAGATTCAAGGTTACTCTAAGATAAAGACGTTAGGCAAAGTGTTGATTTCTGTGCTTTATAAAGTTTGTGTAGCATGAACTTAGTATTTGATACTACTATTACTTCAGTTTCACTTTTTGTTGATAAAATGTGTTTTTATTAATAAGTTTTTGCTTTTTGCGCGTCGAACATATCTATCATAATAAGGTATTTTTATTTGCTTTTAGATTTCCTAAACTGTTGCTGATTGACAACAATGATAATCTTTTACGGACAGTTTACGAACCTCTATAGCTCGCCCCTGTACTATACTGTAACCAATCCTTTTTTAATCAGTGTAATGAATGTCAAATGAAGACTAGATGGTACTACTAATGAAAACTTTTTTCAAAAGTTCATATACTTCTGAAAAAGACGTAGCTTTTGTGAAATCTATCAGTTGGTAATAAGTCTAATGAGTACAATCAATAAGTGGTTTCTTGGTGGTTGCATTAAACAACATGTTAAAATAATTACGCCTGTCCGTCAATATCACTAGTCAATCAAAAGGAAATAAAGATTTGACTTTAAATCACGTCACGTCGTACGGATGTCTTTTCCTGTTTGACAACATGTAAACTACTTTGCGTTATCTGCTTATTGCTGTGATTATTTTTCGGATTCATTATTTATTTTGAATTTTTGAAACTAGTTACAATTCTATCAAAGTTTAATTGTAGCCTACAAGTATTCACACTCAGTACATACTCCTTACTCAGGTATGCTTTTCAAGACTCAGCCGCTTAACTGATTATGTAACGATATTTCGAGCTGATGGACATAGTTCTATTACCTGTGTTGACATCATAATTAGGATGGAGCATCTAGGTACGGCTGTTGAAATTCAGACAGGACAAATTGTCTATTCAAAATTCTATCGCAAGACTCATCCCAACCTAAATAAAAACATAACTATATGAAACTTTTATCAAATTCTACTCAAAGTTCACATATGGCAACAGTCAATGATGAATTGTAGTCCTTAGCATCCACAATGTCATACTTTGATAAGTTGATTGTAATTCATCGTGAGAATCGGTGAAGCAGCTTTTTTCATCCAATCTTCAGAGAGCTGATGATGTGTACCTATGTCACCTCTAGATGTTAGTTCATGTTAATTAAAGGTTGTTACTATCTACAAAATTAATGGAAACAAATGAACTGAGCAAATTATTCCTCAATCATATGTTAGTCGTCTCTTTTAGCACTATCATTGATTGTTGAAAAGTTAACAGAACCCAAGATGTCATTAATTAATAAACATTAATGAAAATCATTTACCTTGAAATCAGTCCTATTGACAGATTTAGGGTTGTCTTTCTCAGTAAAGCACTGTATCTGTGTCCAACCGAATGTGACCCATTCATCTAAAAAATGAAGTAGTTCTATTAAGAGGCTTTGTCGATCTGTTCAGCGCCTGTTGAATAACCCACTCTTAATGGCATTAAGTTCACAGCTTGCAGTAAAACAAACATATGGAAAACTGTTTGGTTTTTTAACAAGATGTCCACAAACATGGAAACCATTAAGCATTACTCAGAGAAGAACAGAATTTACCAAATCAACTATAACTCGTCAACAGTTATATTAGATTCAAATATAATTTCATATTTAACACCACATGTGAGCTGTAGCTAGCCAGTCATTGGAAACCAGGTGGGATTGGATATAAGTTACATCTTAATATAAGGCTCTTCAGCACTACACATCAACGACCCCTCTAGGGAATAAACACGAAGCTAACAGGTACTTAACCTATAGACTATTGAGACGGTATCCACTATTTGTTAAACTTGTATTATCAGCTAATTCTTTATGTTATGGAGCGATATTTCAATATAATTGGTTGGCGATTATCCAATATCTTATATGACTAAATTTCACTGGTCACATTTTTATACTGAAACTCAATGGATCACCGTTCTGAAGTGGTTACTTTAGGCGAAGTTTTTTATTATTATTGCAGTTGAGGGTTTGAAGTAATTATTATTCGTTTTATTTCATATCAAAGAAGAGAAAAATTGTCCCTATGGTATGCGTTAGGGTTCAATAAGCAAGCTGGTAAGATTTGATTTTGTAACTTTGTTGAAACAATCAGTATTTTACTTTTCGTAATATTACGTAATATCGTTAGTTTAATTACTTATGTTTTTATAACTGATCTATAAATTTACTGTGTAAATTTTTTAGTATTAATATACTGTAACATCAACTTCTGCTGGAATCTACCTAGAGCTGCTGCCAGTCTTAAGCCCGGATAAGGAGAAGGGTTGGGCTTGGAGCTAGTAGCCCCACCCCGTAAAAACAACCTCACTAAAAAACAGCTAGCCAGATACTGCAATATTAATTTGTTAGAAACTGAACCCGGTTAATGAAATATCAGGTTAAGGAAAGTTTTATAATTGAGAATTTAGGGATAAAATAAAGTGTTTAGTAAAGTAAATTTCCTTTTCGACTATGTCATTTGCTAAAGCCGTACAATGGTAACCTATACCAGACAAGACTGGTGTAACGAAGTCATTGACGATGAACTGGCGAAACTTCAAAGAATATTCAATTCAGGTTCGTTGATAGAAATATGATCTCAGAGCAACAGTTAAAGAAGGTAATTCTAATAGATGTCCGGTTCAAAGGAAATACTTCTACACCAATCGTGAAATACGGACACTATAAATGTTTAAAGAACGTTTTCTACTCAGCCAACCTACTATTTGGGTATTTGTCTAAGATTAACTTCCGCTTTGAACCAAACCAGTTGTATACTCGTAACTTTACCTGCTATTATAGTGTCGGAAATATATCACTCGCACGAAACGAAACCTATCAAAACACATTCCTGAGCATTGACCTGTTTGATTATCTAAAAAATTGCTTGTGTTTGTGAACAGTTCAATTTTAAATCACCTGGTTAATTGTAGTCATGTTGCTTCACCGGAATACTTCTACACAGTCATCTATTTAGCCGAAAGGAGTGGTTTAAAGAGGTTATAAATTAATAAGATGAGAACTGTAGAGGCTTTATCAATCCAAATTTTCAAACCTATGCTTTGTTTACGGAAGATCTACGTTAAATGCCTTATTCTACTGTGGTCTTAACACTCCTCTCTTTCTCAACAATTGATCACTTTTACTCTATTCCACTTCTCTTCATAATTAGCCAATACTACTAAATCATGTATCATCTTTTCACTAACAATTTGTACAGTGCATAACATTATCTTCATGACTTAAGATTTGTAAATAATTCTATTTATTATATGATCTCTTCATAATTATTGTTTCCAAGCCATTTTGAAATGGCACCACTTGTGATAACTTTTGATTTATCTGTTTAGTGATGTAACTCATATCTCTATTTCCCAATAGACTACCTAATGTATATAAAAAAAGTAAACATACATTGTAAGCAGAAGTTGTGAACACCTCCAACTGGGTAGTCCACAAAAACAAATTTGATTATTAATTAAATCATCATCTATTCAGTTGACAGTTGAATGTAAAGACTATAGACCGATATAAGATTACCAATGGAAACATATTAAAAAGAAATGGTAGAAGTATTTTTTTCAATTAATTATCTCATAGTCTAAAGTGCTCAAAAATAGGTTCACAAAATTCAATGGTCATACTTACAGTATGATAAAAACAGGTTGATATAATATAAAGCGACTTTGTTAAACTAAAGAACTAATTGAAACTTTTAAATTGACGGGGCCTATCAGAATAGAAGAATTGATAACCATCTTATATTGGGGAATTAGTGTGTTTCAGATTATTTTATAGTTTGCGATTATAATTATGACATAATTAACTGGGTTTTTTTAAACCATTATAAAAGCTTTATCAGGCGATAATATAGTGATTGCAAACTTTGGTAGATTATTGAACAGCTTTACGACACCATAAAGAATGATCTAGTAGAAAGAAATACTATAAGGAAACATCGCTTTTCCAAAGAAAAGTTGTCACTTACCATCCTTGACTTCCTCATTAGTATTTGCCTTCTTACATTGTAAAGTAACGCGAATATGGCCAACTACTGAAGGCTTTATATATTTCTGCCCATTCGTAGGCTCGAAGGCCTGAATCTTCTGTTCCTGAAATTAAAATAATCAAAAAGACACCAAGTTGATCACTATAGATTTCTTCATTTTCTACTTAATTTAGTTGCTAGTAGTAAGTAATTTCTGCCGTGTTTTTTAAATAGGATTTACAGAGTTAGTTCAAATGCATATATCACATCGACCCTCAAGAAATAATCCAAATGTAGTACGTATGCATCATCTGAGGATACTTCGTCAGATACTAAACTTTTACTCCTTTACCAAATAATGAGGTGATGTAGAGATTATTTATTTTTTATTCAAATACATAAAATTTGGTGGAAAATGGTACCAAAAATACGTGCGCCACACAACACAAAAGTAACGTTATGGAGAAAATAGATGAAGGAGGCAATCAATCGGAAAACGTAAAATTTAGCAAGACAACAAGAAAACTATGAGGAATGAGACAGTTCGGTTAAAGATACAAACAAGATAATTTCATTCATTTTAAGAGAAGTTATCATACTTTTGTTAGGGATTCGAAATCCCTAGAAATACAATTGTTCATTTTATCAAGTTTTATTGATTTTTCGTTAACATGATTTGTAAACCTTCATCACTTTATGTGAGCACATTTGACAACATTTAACTGTATTATTAAAAGTGTTGATAATTTTATTTGATGAATAATCACCATGATTATTTTGTATATATAAAGGAATGTGTAAAATATAATCTGACTCCGAATCTTATTCCGATCTGTCTGGTTGGTCTATTGTCTTATTCTTCTATCTCCGGCTTGGGACTGAGTGGGCTTAGGCCAGTCGCGAATTATCAACTAGGCACACTTCAATAGGCGTCCGCGCACAACCGACAAAACTTTTTCTCACGTTATAACAACTTTCATAAAATTTGTTACAGAAACTGCAGTAAAGTTACTACTAGCTTCTGTTCTGCACTGTATCTAGAAAGGCCTCAAACCTCTGATTTACGTAATCTCTAGAACCCCAACCATATAGTCGGGATGGACCTATGGGAGCCAAACCCATACAGGTTCCATTCAACAATTTCACGTCGCAAACTGACCTCCAACCAACCCCACCATCGACAAATAATGCACAATATGTAAGTTATAAAAATGATATTTGTAAAATATGACCAAACCATCGAAGCCAATACTTTAAGATGGTGACAGCCATTGAGTTGTCATTATTGCACCCAATCACACGATGTCGTACCTCAGTATTTCTAACATGATTTTGACACCAGATGTCAGAAATTCTTCGGAAACAACGATGGTCAAACACAGTAAAACGCCGAACATCACAGGTTTCACAGGGCTAGAACTGAACCACTTTTGGTGAGGCGTTTTAAACCCGACCTTTTACGTCATGATGGAGCTAAAGATAGCCCAGTTCATCAGAAGCCGATCTAGCTTTCACTATCTGTTGATTGATCCCATCTGATACACCATCATGAGCACTCAAAACTTTCCAGATACACGAGCTGTTCGACTAACTCTAGTAGTTTACCTGGTTAACATGACTTATAGTTCAGATAAACAAACGTTAAAGTTTTGATCAGGCGTAAGCAAACTATTCGTTTCAGGATCATTGTGCATTATTGTATAAAGAATGGAATTTGTTGCAAGTGATATTGTTAATCCAGACGATTGATATATAATCTTAATTCTAAGAGAACTAAGGGGTACCCTATGTTTATGCTGTATGTAGGATTATTACACACAACGTATGTTTGTGGCAATGAAGTGGCTGTTAAAATGTACCAAAAATTGGGAGATGGAGTGGTGGTTCCTTATAGTGTTTACTAGAATAGGAAATCTGTAAGAAAGCAATCGCCTGTTCGATCTTTTAAGTTGACACTTCGAGGATTACTGTTCCTAATGATGCATTAGATTATAGAAGTTGGTCACGATTTATGGATAGAATTAGTTTACGTTTGGGGTTAAGAGTAGGTTAGGGATTAGTAGTAGGTTTAGAAGTCTTTCATCTCTCGTCCGGGTGTGGGATACTACAGCAATGTTCGTCCACGACCCCATCAGAGGATCATGCTCAGGACGTTCAGGTCACGTGAGAAGGACTTAGCTGTAGGACCTCTGAGATGGCTAACGTTTAACGGTTGATACTTCTAACTTTAGTCAACTTGCCTTATGTTTGCGCCACCCCATCCATTACAATCAGTGGGTAACCACCTCATACCTGATATGGTTGAACTCCATTAGTGATATCTCACTAGAGTTCCAGGAACTACCCTCTGAATTTGATAGCTTGTGAGCTAAGGAGTTCCACTGTGAGATAAAACAGTCATTTAGTGCTTATAAAATACCTAAAAGTAAATATTATTTAGATAATGCTTCTTTAGTTCACCCTTCTGTGAGTATTATTCGTCTGCTTTAAAAGAATCTGGAAAGTTCCTCTATATGTAGTGATTCTTTAGTCAGTAACAAGGAATTTTACTGAGTTCCTAGTGTCTCATATTAGTTCGAAGAAATTTTTAAAGGTTGAAATGCATCAAATAGTTTTATTATAAGCAATCAAACGTATCACACAGTGAATGCGATGATTTTCAAAACAGTTCAAAGAACATACTTTCTTTTTTATCGACATGTTGTTTAAGAATACACTAATCTACAGAAGGTCTGATGAGAATTATGAACGAAATTCATAGATTTTATCCTTGAACAAGTTCTTGTACAATTTAAATAAATAACATGTTATTCTAACAGATTTAATCAAAATAATATGAATAATAAAATACAAAGTGTTTCGTTGTAAAAGATAGTAATTACTCAACACATAAGATTTGTATTTTAATCTGTAATTAATTTAGATACATGAATTTTTTACTATTAAGTTAATTTAAAAAAGTAGACCCCACATAAGTGGACTGTAATTGCTTTAGGGAAATAAGCTTTGGCAATTAAATGGCATAGAAGTTGTCAAACTTAACCGACGAAAACCAAAATACCTAAAGACTCAAGTCCATAATGTAAATGTCAATACTGATCAAGAAACTTGGTTTTCATCTTAAATGATAATGAATACTTTTAAATGACCAACATATGTACTAATAAATTTTATGGATGTAAATGTCAAAAATAAATATTCGGAATATTTTATATGGATATTACATTACTGTTCTGTACACTATTAATAACACAATTCATATTAATGCAATTGAGGTAGTTTGTGGAAATTGATATTAAGTTTTAGTTGTTTGAAATCGTCGCAGATTAATGTTTGTATGGTACCACTGAAAAGCAGGAAGCACTGGATATCTGTTTCGTCCGAATATAGAACTCAATTGCAGTGCGCTCGCTGGATTGAATTCCAGGATACAGTCCCTGAGACGGGATATAGTGTGCTCACTGCCTATGAGTCCCATACTAGGACAAGACAGTTGTCTAGTGCTTCCTGCTTACAATGATACTCTACCAACATTAATCTGTGGAGAACTCAATCAAGTAAAACGTAGTCCCAGTCTCCACAAACCACCTCAATTCAACTAAAATAATCAGCTCATTGGTAACTAACTTCAGGGTATTCCTGAAGCTTCAATGAGAAATCGTGACTGCTGGGGTTGAGACTTGTCGGGATCCAGACAGTTATCACAGGTGACTATGGACGACAATAGCGCTATATCAGAAATTAATTCATTTTAGCAAAACTAAGAAAAATCTAAATCTTTACCATGAAAGAAAAATGTTCCTCCATAATAAATTGAAACATAGTAATGTATGTTTTAGATTGCTCTTCATTAAATGATAGGTAGGAATAATTTATAGCGGCATTAGATCTATTTCTACTGTATACTTTATCAGTAGAATATATCTCATCTAAGCGGTCATATATTCTTGATATTTTTCCATGAAATATAATCACTGGAGTAGTTTTAGTTAAAAGACTTTGCTTTATTTCATTCTCAACGATATAGTCCAAATGTATACGAAATGAATCAGCAGATAAAACCTATAAAACAAAAAGAGATTTATAAATAGTAGGCTTCAATGAACACATTTCATTCTTACGAGTACGAAGCATACTATGACACGTTTACATTTTAACTACATCCGAATATCCTTTTAGATTTTTAAATTACATGGTCAGCTGACTTGTTACTCTCATTAGCAACTAAAGAAATATCATACCAAAGAACTTCGATATTGGCGAAGATAATTGTTGATTAGTTCTCTATGTTGACTGAGTTCCATCGATCAAGCTGCGATGTCGACAGTAGTTAAAATAGCAAATCTTATTTACTATGTTTTTATGTAGAGTATTTATAGACAGACTGCATAAAACCTTGGATTTAATTTCATACTAAATGATACTTGATATCCAGATGTACCTGCGATCTTGGGAGAACTGATTCTGTTTGAAATCAGAATCACCTTACTGACAAGTGTTAACCATAATGAAAACTAAGGGCAGGGCTTCCTACAGACATGCTTAATAATGAACGATTTGATACTTTGTGTTTACACTGGAACATGAAAGTCTCATTTACAAGTTTTTGTTAAAGAACTTACATTTCTTGAATTTGTTACTGTTGTTATAATTATATTATGTATAACAAATCCTTGTAAATATGGTTGTGAAACTTTCCTTGTTTCGTCTTGTATTTCTTTTGTTACAGAACTGTAATTAAATACACAAGGATTATTAGTGTTGATCAAATCTTTTGAAGGTTTATATATGACACTAGGAAAATGAATTATTTATGTCTTTATATAGAGATAATTCCATGATGCTGCATGTAAAGATTTCTGATTATCTTTTATTTAAAAATGCAATGTTCCTGGCTGGGTAGAGCCTTACAGAATACTACAAACGGTTGTTAGTCAGCTTGTATCTTGAAGATTCTAACGGCTGTTTTAGTATACATTAAAATTTACTTGGATATTTTGGGGTCTTACATGTATTGGAGGCCAGAAATAAACGTCAATTACGTCTTGATTCATCAACAAACTCTTTTAAGTAGAAATGATTCAACGTCAAGCCTCAATGATAAACTAAGCAAAAATAGATCTCTTAATTAATGAGTTTTAGCCATAGTTAGTGAGATGAAAACGGTATTATTAAATGAATTAGTTATGTAAAGAGTTCGTATATACAAACAGTAGTTTTCACTACATACTAGGAGGCTGTTAAATACAAGTACTTGACAGATATTTCTATTCACATGGACTCACATTGTATCGAACATTCAGTATTCTAGTTTCAGGATCATTAAACTAGACTTTGAATTTTGCAATCAACAATGTCGGTTCTAAACAATCCATGTTAAAGCCTCATATTTCATAAATAGTTGTCTTGTTCTTCGCTATAGATTCCCAAAAGGGTCGCATGAAGTCTATTACGAGTAAATGATTATCATGCAAGGTAGTCTCATGGAAACTAATGTATACTTTGAAATCAACTCTCATCCACATCAACAATAAATATTCGTTATTGTTTCATTAATGGTATTGATATAGCCTACTCAATAATTTGAAGTGAATGAAATAGTGGTATATTTTTTTGAAATTTTGTAACTAGAGTAACTGTCGAGTATAATCTAACAGATTCAAAATGACATACCTATATCTCCATCATTTAAAGTGTTTTGAATTCCTCAACATAATAAACTAATAAACTTATTTTGTTTCTATCAGCACAATGAGATATTGACTGTAAGAAGTAAAATTTCTCATATGAAGTGACATAATCGATTGCATATTACTGTTTAGCTTAATTTTATTTTTATCATAATTCTATTAGAAGCTGGCATAATTCTAGTTATCACTAGAAAGTTATTTTATCTCATTTACTAAGTTCACACCAGTGTACACTTAGAATCGAATAAATGTTCTTTAGGTCTAGTGGCAAACAAGATATCCTATAATACTTTAGTCATCATTCAATAATCTAAAGTTCCAATGTCAACTTAATCATGACATAATTTGTTTTGACTCAGTAACAGTACTGATAACTTTCACTGTTCTAATGTGACTGCACATCTTTTTCTTGCATAAACCCTTTCAGAAGTTTACCAAGATATAATTGTCAAATATTATTTATCTGACTAAATATGTCACAGACTGATGTTGGCAGGATACCATTATAAACCATGGAGCACTGAACAGCTGTTTCGTTCTAGTGTGGGACTATTCGGCGGTGCGTACCCCAGATTCCGCACCAGGGGCTCCAGGTTGAAGGCATACGTCTAACCATCTGCACCAGTGGGTCGGCATCCATTGGTAGAATTCTCACTTCCATCAATCTGTGGCATATTCAATCATATAAATAACCAATCTCCACAAAAATAACCATTCCAATTGGACTACAATAATAATCTCACTAGTGACTAACTCCAGAATGTTCCTGAAGCTCTAATGAGAAGTTGTGACTGATGGATTTCAGACTTGTAATGTATGAAACATTTATTATTTAGTTTAGAACTGCTTATGTTATCTGCCTATTCTTTCAAAATTTCATCCACTTTATAATTAGACTTTAATGTTAATCAAACTCATATCTTATTTCAGTTGCATACTATAGCTTAATTTTATTTTTATCATAATTCTATTAGAAGCTGGCATAATTCTAGTTATCACTAGAAAGTTATTTTATCTCATTTACTAAGTTCACACCAGTGTACACTTAGAATCGAATAAATGTTCTTTAGGTCTAGTGGCAAACAAGATATCCTATAATACTTTAGTCATCATTCAATAATCTAAAGTTCCAATGTCAACTTAATCATGACATAATTTGTTTTGACTCAGTAACAGTACTGATAACTTTCACTGTTCTAATGTGACTGCACATCTTTTTCTTGCATAAACCCTTTCAGAAGTTTACCAAGATATAATTGTCAAATATTATTTATCTGACTAAATATGTCACAGACTGATGTTGGCAGGATACCATTATAAACCATGGAGCACTGAACAGCTGTTTCGTTCTAGTGTGGGACTATTCGGCGGTGCGTACCCCAGATTCCGCACCAGGGGCTCCAGGTTGAAGGCATACGTCTAACCATCTGCACCAGTGGGTCGGCATCCATTGGTAGAATTCTCACTTCCATCAATCTGTGGCATATTCAATCATATAAATAACCAATCTCCACAAAAATAACCATTCCAATTGGACTACAATAATAATCTCACTAGTGACTAACTCCAGAATGTTCCTGAAGCTCTAATGAGAAGTTGTGACTGATGGATTTCAGACTTGTAATGTATGAAACATTTATTATTTAGTTTAGAACTGCTTATGTTATCTGCCTATTCTTTCAAAATTTCATCCACTTTATAATTAGACTTTAATGTTAATCAAACTCATATCTTATTTCAGTTGCATACTAAATTACTAATAAACTTTTAAGTACACTAAAGAGGACAAATCATCTATGAAATCTAATTCTGAAATGATTTTAGAATTCTACTACTTATAAGTATTCTCTATTTATGTGAAAATGCAAATTTTATCACTTAATGTATATATATATATATATATATATATATATATATATATATATATAGAGAGAGAGAGAGAGAGAGAGAGAGAGAGAGAGAGATAGTGCATTGGATTGTTTGAATTCATGTATCCAAGTGTTGTTATGTTAGAGATAATTTGTAATTAATTTCATTCTAATGATATTTAGAAGTACTCGCATACGATACTGACATGAATGATGATTAAATAGATGAACACATGTATAGATGATAATATGTACATCTATCCAACTGGATGACTTTTTCATATCCATTTTGTTTACATAACAGCGTATATTTATCTTCTATATCATGCTTACTCTGCTAAATGTGTAAAAAATTGATACAGTTATAATTTATGCGTATAGTACTACATTACATGTATGTAGTTATATCATGCTAATTTATGAGTTTGCATATTTGCTAGTATCCTTATATTTTTTTTCACTTTCATATTCTTATACTATGATGAATTTAGTTGTTGATTAAATAATGAAGGTTCTGTAATTCATTAGAAGATAAATGTAGGTTGATTGTCTTGCCAAAGAATAATCGGTCTGGTTAGATAAAGCATACTTGATATTTGAGTAAATATTTAGTAAAGTGAAGTCAAAATAATGTTTAGTTACACTATGTAGCATAACGATTTTTCCAGTTAAGTTGGGTTCTTTCAGCTAGATGTCACAATCACAAGATTATAAGTGAATGTCTAGATTCATGGTATTTAGATCAGTTAACAATCAATTAATACAGTGACATAGGTACAATTTATAAACTCATATAGCGGTCAAATGAACAAAACCAATGGGAATATAGGGACGCATGAAGTTAAGAAAACATGTTAAACCAACCACTCGAGGGCAAGGTCATCAAAGTGGATCGATGTAATATTTGAGAAATAGTCAAAGTAACTACGTCTAATTTAAGTAGGCTCTAATGATATTTTGGAGAAGAATAATAAACCAAATCGAAGAAATCAACATCAAAAATATCCATCTGAACTGAAAAGATTCTTCATCATATAAAGGTTTTTTATAATTTACCAAAGGTATTGACAAAAAACATTAAGTTTATTGGTATTAGCTGGTGTATATACCCATGTTTAAAAACCCAGAAACATATGTGATTCCATTAAATGTTTAGTGTTCAGTATCTGTTCTCCACAGCACATGCAAAGATACAACAGTAAAACTAATTTGTCAAAAGTAACATCCAAAATATCGGTCTTAATACCTATTCACAGCTAAATTGAAGCTTGTTGACACAGGAGAGAGGAAAAGCTTTTCGAAGTTCAGATATAGATGGGTTGTATCGATTGCGTATTCATTTCTCAGTAAGGTGGTATACATATGGATTAATGATAATAGTAGTATTTTTTGACTTAAATAAAGAATTTGGCGTCATTGAGACGAGTTATTTTATGGGGATGTTTGTAACCAGAAATAAGCTATAAAAGCCCATAGTCCTAACAACGGCTCCTATTTGAACACAACTGATCGAGTTAGAGCTTTTAAAAAAATATCATCAAGCTGTGTTTGCCGGCTCTGAAATATTTTTAAACTATCTTTCATATTCCGAAGGCATCATCATACAGACATTAACCGTTCAGTTTAAACATCTTGCAGTAGAATAGTTTATCAATTTTGAATATGAACTTGACGTTGCTCTTTTTGGTCCAAAAATCCAGCATAGTTTGGACTCTTCTACTTATCTTGTGAACTAGTGTGTGAGATGGGTTTCTCTATCTCTAAATATTTGATTTAACACTGCTCTGCGTCCACGCCTAAACTAACGATATTGATGGATGTAGGTGATTACATTGACCAAACCATTTATTTTGAAAGTCTAGTCAAATCTGGTGGCTTGGCGTCTGACAGAATGTTGGCAGGAATGTAGGGAGCTTAACAAACCAGCGGCAAGTTTTTTATTTAATATTTCTTGTTTGATTTTATGACTATGAAACTTAGCACTTATCCTTAGGAGGTGTTATTAAGTTGTCAATCACTGTTTATCGGTATTTTTAAAGTTTTCTAGAATACGTTAATTTTACCGGGTGAGCACTTTTAAGATTAAACTCAAAAAGCTGGTAAAGTACAGTAAGTAGTCCGATATGATTACTATCCACTGCTGGCTGGGGTTGTTGGGACTTGCATTTTAAATGCTCAGTCATTACGTATACCTCCCATGCACCCTGTTGTACTAATTTGTAATAAATTTGTATAAACCATGACCATCAAAAGCAAATATTGAAGTAAACCATGAAATCTCCAGTAGGTGAACACTTTAGGTAACGTGGTTATGTATCGAGCTCATTAGGTCTATGTTTATTTGTAGAAACTGAGTTTAGACAATATTTCTTTGCATTTTCTCATAATTGTTTAACACTTTCCTTAAGGTTAGGTGACAGGTGATAAGTAACCACAAAACGAAATAGCGTTATCAATAGTGGAACACTGTCTGATTTTACATGATTATCATACGATTATTCTAGCTTACTGTTAGTATGAAAGTGTGTGACCAGCGAAAGCGTACGAACTACTAAACAGACTCAGGCAGTCACATACAGAGTTAAGTGGAAATTTGTCATGAAACTGCGAACTAACTGTGAATGAAAACAAATATGTCGCAAATAAAGAATTGACGTTAAATAATTAACCTGTACTAACATATTAGAACTAAATTAATAATTGATGTGGGAAAATAGCATAAATAACATCCGTAGTGTTCTACCTTAGAAATTCTTAATTTGTCAGTTAGTCTACTCTATAACAGATTTATGTAATTAGGATAGGTTTGTATTTTCCCGTTGATCTGTAATGGACTGAAATTGGTCAGTCTCTGTTGCCATATGTGCATCCTGAGCGGATTGCCTCGATATAGCGTTATTACACAAGTTATATATTTAAGTTGGATTGTGACTGGCAGCCGGAATCCAGGACGCACGTTTCGTCCTATTTGGGACTCATCGGCTGGATGTACCTGACTGACCAGTCTCAGTCTATTACAAATCAACAGGAAAATACAAATTTATCCTAATTACATATATATGCCCGTTGCACAAGTGTGACTGTCTGGACACAGTAGCCTAGTGGTGAACGCGGTGGCGTTTGACACGAAGCGGACTGAGTTCGAATCCCAGTGTGAACATCAACATTGGGATGCAGGCACATCCAGCCGATGAGTCCCAAATAGGACGAAACGTGCGTCCTGGATTCCGCTTGCCAGTCACAATCCAACTTAAATATATATTTATTACAGATTATTAAAACGGCTGTTCTAAACAATAACATACTATACAGTTTAGTAATAATTTCTAACAGTTGATTTTTTACATTTTTCCTGAATTTGATGATTGACTGAATTAACTAGGTTTAATTAACCTACAGAGATGTAGATGTTATGAGAATTATTTGCTAAAGTAAACTGAGGTATTTGTTTCTGTACTTTCAATATGTTCGGTGTATTATAATACAAGTAAATCTATAAACAAACTAATTATGTAGAATTACTTATTTGGAATTCTAACTACTGATATACTCTGACTTACAATACGTTACTTCAATATTTCGTTGAGCATAATGTACTCGAATAACATATGTAAATTTCATGTACTTTAAGATACACCAACTGACAAATAAAGTTGTCTCATGACAGAAGTATACCATACTTAACTAAAATAGAAAATATCGTCTGGTAATTATCACCTCACTTGTTGAATGATTTTGTGCTTTCAGAAAGGTATGACAGTGATTCGTTCATTGTTATGTAAGATTGTGAATAATAAAACAAAATAGCTATGCAATAAGAACGAATTTTAATGGATCATTACTGAATATATATATATATATATATATATATATATATATATATATATATATATCAATCTAGATATACTTTTCTTAATTAGGCGTAGTAAAGTGTACCTAATGGAACGGTCTGTGTAAATGAATCACATCATATAATTATAACATATGACTTACATTAATTGCCCAGATAATCTATTTAATTTGTAGTAACTATCGTCAATAACTTTGTTTAAATGAATCATATTCCACGTTTGAATTATGTCCTTTGTTAAAAGTTTATTTGGTCCATGTTTAAGTAGCTAAAATTTAACAAAATATAAAATAAAGTCAATTATTTTCAGATACATAGTTGATGCTTGTAACTTGTTATTAAGCATAGATTATATTATAAGTGCGAGATGAGCTTTACATTTTATTAAAAATTACATATTCAATGGAACGAGGACTTATTTGTAGACCAATTTCCACTTAGTATAAAGACATCTAATGAATGATTCTCAAACAGGTAAGGTAAACACAAAAGAATGACAATAAACACTGTTACCTGTAATACTGTATTTAAATAAAATGACAATAAATAGATTTTGTTTGACTTCCATAGATACGTGTCTTATCGCTATTTATGTATTAATAAATATTTTCAAAGCTAACCTTAAATGTGTGATTTTTGTGTTAGTAATCAACACACAACTGATGCTTAGTTATACATTACACTGATCTAATGGTCAATTAATCAATTCACGTCGGTTACCCACTCGTGGAGCATAGGCCACCGACTAGCATCCTCCAAACAACTGTGTCTAAGGCTCTGTTTACCAGTGCTTACATAGTACTATTCATTCTTTTCATATCTGCTCCCAATTACCGGAACATTGTACTCCTTAATCTTTCTCTTTCCCTTTGCCATTGAACATTCAAAGTAAATGCCTGTCCTGTGACACAGTCTGATGATTTTCTCAATGCATATCCTATCCACCTACAGCGTCTTCTACTCAGATAAATGTTAGTTTGTTCTCTGCCACAATAGGTTTTTGCTGATGGTGTCTGGTTAACGAATCCGAAGTGTCTTACGTAGACAGTTGTTTATGAATACTTGTGTCTATTGAAAGATGCCTTTCGTAGTTCTCAATACAAGTTTCATCTCCATACAATACAACAATCTACACATTTATATTGATAATTCTGACTTTGATATTGGTTGACAGGTGGTTTGAGTTCCAGATGTGTTTTAGTCATAGAAATGCTGCCCTTGCCTTGTCATTCCATGTCTTCACATTTGTATCAGATCTTCCTTGTTTATTGATAACGCTGCCCAGGTATGTATCATTGATATGATGTCAGTTGAATATGAGGTGCTGATTATAAATCCAACAAGTATACCATCTTTATTTATAGATTAATTAATGCGATCAATCAAGTTTTTTTTAGATTAAGTGAATCTTACGACTTATTAAATGGTAACTATTCATGACATTTTATGCTTTATATATTAGCATTATAACACTACTTGGCTAAATGAATAATGGAAGGTGAATTTTCTCTCAAAGGGGTTTAAGAATAAAGTAAGTACTCTAAATATCATCGGGGAATATTAGTTTACTGAATATCATATTTTAGTATACTTTCACTGGATTATTTACTTTTGATTAATATCTGTTAAAAGTAAATTTCTAAAGAACAATCAAATCTTTGTTCTCACTAGCAATCCAACTGACTACCTGAACACTAGTTATGTTACCGTTTAGTGTTACTGTCTACTTTCAACTGTACATTTAAAACAACCTAATCGAAGTGAATTTTAAGCTAATTTATCAGTTACATCAGCCCTTTGTTTGAAAATATGAATGAGTTCTAGTATATTTCAACAAAACTAATTAGTGAAAGTAAACAATAACTGTCAGTTTTTTACGTCTACTGTGACTTGTATGTTTGTTGTATCACAGTTTATTTCGATGGATACATTTTTATTGAGGTTGTTAAATTTTCTTTTACCTGAAATAATACTGAAGATAGCAGGATGGAATAGACTAAAAATCTAAAATACTTAAAGTAATGTTTAAGTTGAATTGTGACTGGCAAGTGGAATCCAGGACGCGCGTTTTGTCCTATCTGGGACTCATCAGCTGAATGTACCTGCAACCAAATGTTGATGTTCATATGGCAACAGAGACTGACCACTTTCAGTCCATTACAAATCAACGAGAAAATACAAGCTCATCCTAATTATTAAAATATTTCATTGCGTTTACATATTCTATACTTTGAAACTTTTGAAATTATAACTAATTATTGTGGTATGAAGTGAATTCATTACATTTCTTGTGTTCTCATTCTTCTACATACCCTCATTTTTCCAAACAATCTTCAACTATTATTGTCATTACCATTGTCCTGGTCGTTAATTTTGGTAATTAATATCGATTTTGTAGCTTCGTCTTCTGTCTACGTGGCAATTAGTACATGTTAGTTTGATTTCACGAATTGGTTTGAATTAAACAACCATTGACCTCCATGAAACACTGGACAGCTATTTCAATCTCCACAACACCCAATTACAATTAGTTTATGGTCTATATATCCGATTATTTAATGACCACTCTCTTACTCTCTCTCACTTACCTTTTCATCTATAAATGTGAAACCTGCCAATATAAGCATCATTCATTATTAAAGCCAAACGACTATTATATGCATGTTACATTCAATATTACATATGTAAATATTTTATTTATCTGCATTATTCTGTTCGTTTGTGGAGGAATTAGAGCATGTGGAAGGAAATGAATTCGCTTCATATCACAATGTCTATTGTTCCTACTTTGCAAAAACAAAATTAAGTACTACCAACTGTCTTCATCCACATTAGTTTTATGCTCTAACTTACTTGTTGCATATCAACAAAATTATCAACTTTTAAAATATCTGAACCAAGTAAAACTAAAAGTGTTTCAGCGAATTCAATAATTATCTCAGAATTGAATGAATTCAGAAAATACTGATCCCAAAAGAATAACAATGGTATAGTGTTCACAGTGCCAACAAATAGCTGAGTAATAGAGAAGAAACATTCAATAAAAGTAGATCATCATGAACTTCTAATGTGAATGATATAAATATTACGATTTCATCTACCTGTGACTAGATAACTGAATAATAATTCGATGTTAAATTTAGTTATATTTGGATAAAACATCTACATTGTCGGTCAGGTGACATTTTTTAACAATACACAACTATCAAAAACTAAGTATGTTTCTTTTGATGTAACAAATACAACTTTTCTGCAATATTTATGGAATTATTTCCAGGGGGGAGATTTCTTATATTCCTTCGGTAACTACAGTCTATTTAGTTAATTTGTGTAACGACGATAGTTACCAGTTCTTCTGAAGATTTTTTCAGTGTAGTGTTTTTCAGCAATATATATATACGTATATATATATATATATATATATATATATATATCTTGATACTTTTTGTGGGTCCCACCCATTTCTAAGTTACAGACACAAAATATATGATCATGAATCTCATGGAAACTGCTTTTACAAATTCTCTAATAACATTTTTAGAAGCACATTCTTGGGTTTGTTAAAACTTAATAATCATTAATATAAAAGTCTTAATTATAGACACATAACAAACTCTCGTCTTGAATTCACTTTAGTATGGGAAATGGTGTAAAAACTTATTCTTTCTGTGTTGAGTAATCTTTCTTACATTTTTGCTTATCACTTAGTTTTATGTAACATTTTATTTCATGAACATTTCATAAACTTTACATAAACATGACAAATAAGTATAACATCGGATAATTTAAAATGTATTGTGTCAATATATTGGAACATAAGGAGGGACTTATTCTTCTAGCTGAACGTTTAACATTTCTAAGATAGGCTAATTAGCTTCAAATAATTCTTTACTTGCTTTCAGATAACATTAATTCATGTGAATACTTGACTGTAGAATTTGTCCTTTAATTTACTGTAGTAATTAATAAACTCGTCAACTTGAAGGTGATGTTTGCCATAGATTGAACTGATTTGGAATACCTTTTGAAACTAGAGAATATAAGGCAGTTGTTTATTCTTGCATGAAGCAGTAAGATATCTTGATTTCGTTGATAGTCGAACTCGATCCCTTCAGTTCTCGAGATGATCGATTAGTCATACTATGCAACTAAATTCATATAATTCATAATCTTACTTTAGACAATCGAAGAAAAGTCAATTGTGCTAATATCACTATGGTAGTTTGATAGAAATTGTCATTTAAATATAAAAATTTTTTACATCCAGTAATCTGTTTAGTTGATTAAACCATGGATTGTATCCCATTTGTTTATACAAACATTCATCAAAATTCGAATGAACAGTTTGATAGGAACTAGGCACAAATTTTAAAGAAGATAATACAGTTAGAATGTATTTCAAAAACAGATAGGATTTTAATCAAATACTCTACATTTTTACTAGTCTCTAAGGGAAATGACTAACAAAAACTAATTAATTCAAATCTGTAAGTTTAATGAAAGCAATTACTTTGCTAAACCATTGTTCAAATAAACTATGGAGATACGAGTTTTCCTTTTCATTGATTGTGTTTACCGTTTGATTGTTATCAAAACCAATCACATTCATCATTTGACTTTTTAATATGTTCTAAATTTAACCAAATAAAATATTTAAAATAACCACGATGTCGATTAGCAGCCAAACATTATACTAGCTGAAATTTTATAAATGTATGCAAACTAATCACCTACTTACAGCATCTGGCTTATTACTACCATACAGCAGAGCAAAACGTGTTGATAGCCAATGTGATGAGAATACTAACTGCACACTTTGTCATTTCAGACATGGTTTAACAAGTTAGACAAGTGTTTTTACCAGTAGAGTTACATGCCAGTTTTACAAGAACATCTCAATAAAGAGTATATAACTTTTAGTTTAAGATTAGTAAACCCATTAGTGTATACAAGTAACGAAAGGCATCTTTTAAGAGAATAATTAAAATGTACTGTATTAGAATGAAGAAATAATCAGAAATAAAATATCAGTGTTTAAAATTCTGAAAGTAACTTTTATTAAGAGAGCCAAATAATCCTCAATCCTGTTACAACAAAGTTTGAGACTGTTCATCGTCTCATTTCTATATGAGGATGTTTTGATCTTTGTATTAATCTCTAAATTGCTTAATATAGGTAAAAAATATATGCTAGACAACAACTGTATAGTGTTATACTTTCCAGTTTTTATTATTGAGGACTACTGGTGATAAAAAAATTAGATCGATTACAATTACTGCTCAAATCAACTATAAATTTTCAATGAAAGCTTAATTAAACATTTCATTTATTGAATACGTCACAGGTTGATGTTGGCAGGGTACCACTAAAAACCAAGGAGCAGTGGACATGTGTTTCGTTCTAGGGTGGAACTCCGCAGCAGTATGTACCTCCAGGGGATTTAGGTTGGTGTACAATTCGTTTCTTGACTTCCAATTATGTTAATGCTTTAAACTAAATAGATTTGTCAGTCATAATGTAGCTGAGAAAATAACGTATTACGATAAATTCATCATAATTAGGAAGCTTTACTGTGTGGGCGCTTTATTTAGTCAGCATCAACTTATCAAATTCGCACTTTCATTGTATTCCACTGAATATTATATACGACTGTATTATTCAGATAAGTATTTATTATTTAAGCATTTTTATAAGATTTTGTTGACAGTGAAAACTATGACGTGCATTTTATCCTATCCAAGATTCACTGGAATGTATCTGTAGCTAAGTAATGATGTTTACAATGAAAATTAAACCTAGTACTGTTCTATTCAAACATTAATATGTTATATAATGACTAATAAGTCCAACAACTTGTTCATTTGATGTATATACGTGAACATTGACTAACAGACTACAGTCTCGAATATCTACAAGCTCATATTAAAAATTTGATGAAATTGTCAATATATCTGTTTAAAATATAATCTCTTATAAAAGGCTTCATTATACTACAATTAAAACTTACGTCGAAATTTCGTCTATTACTAAAATCAGCAGAAGGATCTTTAAGAAGAAATTCATTGCAAACCTTTTCAATATGTTGAACACAATGAAGTCCACTTAAGTTGTTTATTGTTTTATTTATCATATTACTAATATTAGTAAAATATAGTCCATATTTCTTAATCATAATGTCCACAAATATACTTAAGCACAATGCAAATGAATAGATTTGAATGCCTAAAAATGAAAAATTATCAGATAATTTATTTATTTTAAATAGTTATTGAATACGATTTTGTTATAAGCCTTTCTTTACCCTGGTAACCTGACTTATGTGTCGTTATTTTGATTGTCTAGTTCATTTATTACTCCTTTTTTGGATCACATTTTCGTTACATCACCCCTTCTTTTTTAGATGGTAGAGTTCAACTTTTGTGTTTAATTAGGTCATTTTAAGTTTAACAACTGAGCTTAATTCACATTATTATCAAATATTTCCAACCGCTTCTTATTATGTAATCATTTGAACTCTGATCTCTATTTTGCCTTCTGGTACCTTCTTCTGAATTCGATATATATTTACAGCCTTTTCTCTAACATTTTAGTTGTCTTCACTTGTCTAACATGTTTGATTTCAATCAAGTTCAAACACTCTTACGAGTATTTTATAGGTATTTTCGTCCAACAAAGAACAAAAATATTTACAAAAATTGGGCGCCGAGTGTATGTAAGACATATGAATAGAATGTATTTGTAAATAATCTCATGAGTACGTTCAACTTTGTTTCAAATATTAATTTTGTAAAATATTATTCCAGGTTGTATGCAACTGATGAGAAACTAACGAAATAAAATGAATTCATCTTATTCTGCACAAATATTTGTTCTTGCTCTCTTAAGAATACTATGAAATTGTAATAACATTAACTTATTTATACTTTCCTAAGAAATAAAAGTGATTTAATTTTATGCTTGACAAGAAGTGAAGTACTTAATAATTAATTTGAGATATTCATAATTTAATAATCAACATCTTGACCAACTTCATTACACTTATATATACTGTACAAAACTTTACTCAGATATTATGATAGGATTTCAATTTTTACTCTTAAGTTTTATGGAAAGCAATAGTAAAGCCCAAATTAAGAAACTGTGAATCTTGAAACCCGGAAATCTAATAAGACTAAATTGTAGAATAACGCCTTGAATTGTATTACCTGGTCATTAGTCGGTTTTAAATCTAACTTTACTTATAGTGTGCATGTTTTGCACGTTATCGTACGTTTTATTTTATCTAGTTTGAATGTTATGTAAGGTTTGGTCTACTCTTAAAGATCTTTGTACCTTGAACTCAATTGTCTCCGATACTATCGGTCATTTTTCCTTAGGTATTAGAAATATTAGAAAGCAGTTTTCCAGTGGACATTATATCTCATACTAAAAATTTTACTAAATTCGCTCTTTTTTCTGACATGTTAAATTATATTACATTAGAATGTCCATACCAAGAAGTTGTGGACAACTGTATACGTTTAAAGTAACAACTTTAATAATCAGTTCGCTCTAATTCACAGTACTCACTTGTTAAACAAACAAAAATGTGCTTCATAATACTGAGTAGTACGAACTCAGCAAAAACATCCTAAATAATCCCAGATTTATTTAGCTTATCTCTAAAACAGTTTTTTTGTCTATTAAAAATATATGTTGCCTATGTGATACCAAGAAGTAACAAGTTTTACAGCACCTCTACATTTTATGTTAACTAAGTCCTTATAGAATTGATGATGATTTCAATCTATAGTATCTTATTTCTTCTTGAGGAGTTTTCTTTTTCTATCCTACTAGATCAAAGATTATTATTGTAGCTAAAGCCAGTGAGCCACAGTCAAGTAACCTAAATTAAATTTTAGTTACTCCCTCTCGAATGGAACTCAGGAAAGTAAGCTAATTGTAGAGCACTGTAGTATTATACGTCGATAAAATGCTTAGTAGTATTTTTACAAATCAGTTTATACCTAGATTGTTATCACTGTGATATCACTATAATACTTTCCGATTAGTAAATTACCTGAAATTACCATTACATTTTTTACGTGATATATGGGTGAGTATTCTACAGAGCACATTAATTCTGTATTGGCTGAAGTTACGTTTTTCTAACTAGTGTCGGATATCATGGAAATTAAATCCTATGAAAAGAAATGCTAAATCACTCAGAATATTGACCACATTCCGATGTATCTTTACATAAGAAGTAGCACTAAAGTTTAAACGATATGATAGTTGATACTATACAGCGATCAGTTAATTTAAGATACAATATAGCTTTAAAGAATAAAAGTAATTTCACCTTCATCGGTTGACTTGGTGGAATCTCTAGAAGGTATATCTGGAAAATGCTTTATTAATTCATGCATATGTTCTTTTTTCAATGCAAAATGGATAGGAAGAAGCCAATAAATGTATAACGGATCATAAATTTGCTTGGCTGTATAAAATACATTAAGAATCTTCACTGACTGTTCCTTGAATTGATTAAACTGCGTTTGTTGATCTTTAAACTTTGCTTGAAGTTCACGAGTTATCTGGAAAAATAAGTTAGAATGTCTGTCTAGTTACCTCATCATTGTAAAGAATACATCATTAAAAGAAATGCCTAGTGGTTTTACTAATAGAAGAAAATATTCATTAAAGTTTGAGATGCAATTATTCTAATTAATGCCATATTTGTGTAGATGACTTCAGTGTTACACAACAAGATTTTCAAGTAATTTCACACGAAAAATTCCTTTGACATAATTTGGCATTACGCTACAATCAAAACGTACTTTATTACAGAAATCGAAAGTGAATTTTAATGTAAATTCATGGAGTTATAACTGAAGTAAGTTTGAAATAACCAGTTGATTTTAAGATATGCTTGTAAGACTATCAACAAAGAGTATAAGTGTCTTCTGAGACTTCAAATTAGTCTTGTGAGAGTCGAAGATTACTCTTCTGAGCTTTGAATTATTAGTATGATTGCTGTCTTTTGAATTATTTTTGTCATTTGAATGCTTTACAGCCGTAAACTACTTAATGCTATGTTTACTGTTAATGAATGAAGTATGTTGTTGATAAACTGTATCCTAGAATATTAAAAGTTAACTGCTAGGAATTCTAGAATGGCGTTTAGAGACCCTTAGTTGTTATCTATGTATTCAGAACATCATTTATATTACTAATCAGATTTAAAGGAAAACTTATTTTTATTGATTTTTACTTAACCTTCTTCTGGTTAAAATGGGTACTGGGTTAACAAAATTTGAATTTTAACACAAATAAAATAAGCTTGTATCTTCCCGTTGATTTGTAATGGGCCGAAACTGGTCAGCCTCTCTTGATGTATGTGCATCCTGAGCGGGTTGCCTCGATATAGAAGTAGTACACGAGTGTTATTTAAGTTGGATTGTGACTGATAAGCAGAATCCAGGATGCGAACTTCGCCCTATTTTGGACTCAGATACATTCAGCCGATGAGTCCTAAATATGACGAAGCGCGCGTTTTGGATTCCGCTTACCAGTCACAATCCAACTTAAATAATCTAACACAAATAGTTTAAAGTTGTTGCAATTGCTACATTATTAGATGATTTGGAGTCATTAGAATGTAGATGCAGCTTACGTTCATCTAAAGTCGGGTATGCGTCTACTATTTATTCACATTTAAAATGGATATCTTTGTCTGCCCGTAAATCATTGTGAAGTTAATTAAGTCTACAAGGAGTTATAAATTTTACTAAATTAGACAACTATATTCTTGCTTACGAACTTTTTATTTGGTGATATAAACAATCATACTGCTTAAAATGTATTTGAATGAACTAATCTCTTCTTGTAACAACGTAATATGACTGGCAAACTAAAGCATACTTAGTATGAAGAAGTGAAATTTACTTAGTTTGTGTAAACTGAATTATTAATTCTTATTAATCAATTAATGTCAACCAATGGAGTGTTTACTGTAACAGTTCTGGTCAACATTTAATTATCACTTTATTCATTCTCTCTAGTAAACTATATAACATGATAAATTTGTCACTACCTCTGAATATCTAGTGTTAAAAACCAGTTGACAGTCAGTAAATTGTCGATTCATTTTGTAATATGCTCGATGAATGCTAATGGGAAATAGTTACATATTCAAACATCCTTTTCACCTTGTACGCATATGAGTGAATGTACTCTTGTCCTAACCGTTTATATCCTAGTATAAATAAAAAAAGTCATAACACTTTTAGAGAACTTCAATGAATCTATCTTTTTATAACATAAAATAACGATCGATGATTCTAATATCCATTTATAGGATTATTTTAAGTTGCTACTCCAATACTTTTTAACGTTACTAAAATTTAAGAAGCCTATATTTATATTGATATTTTCAAGAAACAAAACCTAATTAAGAGGTGGGAGGAAGGGACAATGTAGTAAATGATCTGCTCTTTTAATTAACTAATTGAAAAAGTTGAAAATAATTAAACCTTCATTAGGCTAGCTGTAATATGTATCGAATTATTTCTCCTATGATTTTATTCTGTTTACAGTTATGATGATCAAATTCCTCCCAATCTAATATTCAATTCAATTATACATTTCATTTAAGAATTCATCACTTCAAAGAACAGTAAGATAGATAATATTTAAAGATTAAAAAAATGTACAATAAATTTAATATAAATTAATAATTATTGTCTAGTCTTTGATATTTATCATTGAATCAGTAAGTTTAAACAAAGTTTTGTGTTATATTTAAATATTAATTTTCTTTTGTTTTATAACATTAAATTGAGTTAAATGTACGTGATAATTAATGAGGTAACATCATTAAATTTACAATTTATATCTATTTTAAACAATAAGTTTGTATTGTTACATTAATTTGATTTTATTGTCCATTTAAATTTAAAATGCTTATGCATTTAGTAATAGAAAGAAATGTGAAATTTCACTTAATTAATCAATCAATCCATGTTATATTCCCCCCCTCCGCGGAGCATAAACCACTAAATAGCATTCTCCAACTAACTCTGTCTTACGCTATCTTTTTCAGTGCTTCCATAGTACGATTCATTCTTTTCATGTCTGCTCCCAATTTCCGGAACATTGTGTTCCTTAATCTTTCTCTTTCCCTTTGCCATTGAACATTCAAAGTAAATGCCTGTCCTGTGACACAGTCTGATGATTTCCCCCAATGTATATCCTATTCACCTCCAGCGTCTTCTACTCAGCTAAACGTTGGTTTGTTCTCTGCTACAGTAGGTAGTTGCTGATGGTGCCTGGTTAACGAATCCGAAGTGTCTTACGTAGACGGTTGTTTATGAATACTTATGTCTGTTGAAAGATGCCTTTCGTAGTTCTCAATACAAGTTTCATCTCCATACAATACAACAATCTACACATTTGTATTGAGAATTCTGACTTTGTTGTTGGTTGACAGCCAGTTTGAGTTCTAGAAGGTTTTTAGTCGTAGAAATGCAGTCCATGCCTTGTCATTCCATGTCTTCACATTTGTATCAGATCCTCCTTGTTTATCGATAACGCTGCCCAGGTATGTAAAAGTTTCCAGAGCTTCTTCTTCAATTGCAACAGGGTTGATAGGATAAGCAAATCATATGAATGTCATTACGAACCTATAAATTTTAGTTAGACTTAAAATGAATCAAGTAGCAGGTTAGAATGGAGCACTGGCTCTTTATAGGATGATCATCTAGCAAGTTTTTACACAACTATCACGAGTATTAGTAGGTGGGGATATTTAATCCATCTTCACTTAACTCATCAGATGAATTTACAATCCTGATAAAGAATTAAGCTTTAAGGAAAAATACTTATGTAAAACTAATGTTCTCTGGACATTATTGTCAGAAACATAAGGCTTGAATCTCCAGAAAAATCATCAGGTTTTATGCCAAAGAAGATGGTTAACACGGTCACCAACATCGAGAATGGTAAAACTGATCGAAAAAATTCTAATAATGAAAGATGATATTTAATGATTCACCTAATGATTCTCACACAACTTTTCTACCTACAAAAATTATTTCTGCAAGAGGGTTTATGTATTTCTTCAAGGAATATTTACTGAATAGATCTTTCGAAACATAGCTAGTATTTAATCATCCATTTACCTCTTTCATATCTTTGTTAATGATTTCATCAAACTTTGAACAGAGTGGAGTTGTCAATCCAAGTCTTTGTGTACCAGACGCCAACAAAATACCAAAATGTTTACGTGCGGAAGATTCCAATTCCCTTTATTTTAAACAAAACATGATAAGGATATAAAATGCCTTGTGGAAGTTAAAAAATGTTTTAGATCAACTTCAGATTGATGTAATGACCTTGAAACTATCTGTTCAGTGGTTTACAACATGGATATCTGGGTCAAACTTTTAAATTTCATTCTTCTCATTCATAAAAAACGATAAGCTTGATAATCACTTCAGAAGTTACTTGTTCTGGAATCATGTTTAGGATGGTCTATATTTTGGAGCCATTCTGACAGTTGTATCAAATTAATTTACATTGGCCTGTAATTAGTCAACTAGTAAACTTGCTTTTTATCCTTGTACAATGCATTACTAGTTAAAGAATATTATGTTTTCTTGTTCATGATGTTTGACTTCATGGTATGAATACAGATATTAATTAGCTTAATAATATGAGTACACAAGATAAGCAATTGTAATCATGTGAAATAACTTTATTAAAAACGAGCAAGTTCACCAGGATAACTGTTCAGATAATAATCATTATGATGTTCCTATAAATGCAAACTGCAATCAAGGAGATCTTCCTCATAGCCATATAATGCTAAATAGGTTTTTTGACTAGATATAAATTCTGTAATAATCAAAGCTGATTAAAGAAGTTGTGCTCTTAATTTAACTCACTTTACATGAGTCAACTAAATTGGTAATTACACAGTAAGATAGATTAACTTAACAGCCAATATTTGTTCGGGACACCAATTATTGATTGTAAAAGAAACTGAAGAAAAGAATGTTGTGGGTTTACATTTTCTTCTTTAAAGCACGACATAGACAACCTGTTGTAATCTCACCGGTTGTGTCCTCCCTGATACAAATCTTCAAGAAAACCAGTCTTTACACCCCTCTGCTTAGTTACGCTGATTTGATTTACATTCAATTTTGATATTTTCATTACTAAATATTTTTACATTTACCTCAAATTTACTTTCCGAGTAATTACCAATAGCAGTGGAAATAAAGTATTTAGTTAGACTTTGTTTGTAATGTAATAAAAGAAAACTTGAAAAATGAGTATACTGGTTAATTAAATTCAGTCTCTGATAGAGCGGTTCTATTTATTATCTCATCTAATTTTTCCATTACTAAAATATTCAAACCATACTCATTAGTGACCATATCATAGTGAAATATGGTGGACTGTACTATCCTTAGCTGATTCTTAATAACCGTTTATGTCGACAAATAAAAAGATAATAGAATGTAGTAAATTTTATGAAACCGATTCTACCTCATTCTATGTCCATCCCAAATAATTGGATTATCTAATTCTGTTCTTCTCATTTCAGCTACTGTAAATAATGCTAATGGCCATAGAAATCTTCTTAAACTGTAGGGTACAAGTGTTCCTTTTAAAATTGAGACAACTTGATAAGTAAATGTATGTGTAACATTTTCATTGGAATAGCACGTATTGATAAGTTTAACAGCTTTTGAATAGGGCGATTTACGACACATTTGATATAATATACTCCCAAGACATTCTGTGAAACAACTTGACCCGGTTTCGTTTGATGCCATCCATCCTTCTGGTCCTAAATATATTATGAATAAGCATATAAAATAAAATGTTGTCCATTATGGAATATTTGTTTCATTGTTAGACATTACGTAGAAGATTATGAGGCTATGGTGATGTCTGGGTTCGATTTGTATACATATTGATAACAGTTCCTCCAGGTCACAAAATGTTATAAATCATTCCACTATTAGCAGTTCAGTTTGTTAATGATCTGCTAGTTTTAATTATTCTTATTTGTTGATTTCAGTAAGCAACTTGCTAGTGAGACCACAATAGTGTTTACAGTTTTCATTAATAAAACAATATACTGATTAAGCAATGAAGTCATTCCAAATAGCCTATAACTTAACATAATAACTACCCATCAATGTAAAATGGGAAAGCGGAAATAAGTCAATTAAAAATATATTATCTACAAATTACTTTAATTATGCTGAATGCGTATTAATATACTACATTCAGTTATGTGGTAACATTGTTGGTAGTGCAGTCGCCCTTCATCTGGTAGGTCCTGGGTTTCAACTCTGCTGAAGTAATTTTTAGTCTTTGCAACTGGATTTAACTCCCTGCTTTCACATAAACGACATAAAGATAAGCAAACTGCGTAAACGAGTTTCTGAGTGTTGATAAAATGCGTAGGGATAAGAACATTTTTTACCTATAAGAATGTATAAACCTTTAATTGTAGAGTGTAATCAAATACAACCCCTAAACATGATTTTGTGCCTATTATCAGTCATTAAAAAGCCATATATATCTTATTAATTAACAGTATTTCTTCTAGTTATGTGTAGGTTTATGTCAGAACATTTTCATCTGAAATCTAGAAGGTTAGTAATTCCTGAAAGTTTGATCCATGTTGCATTTCAGTATCAGGGAAAAATGAAAGCATATATTGATGAATATCACAATCAGCCGAACGCTACAACTTAGTTAGCTTTTGGTTATTTGATCTAAAGACTTTATGGTTATTTATCCTCTGAAAATGATAAAGTACATTTACCGTCAAAAAGTAATAAATGTGAGAATATTCCATTCATATAACTAACTTATTTGGTCACTGTCTTGTGTAGCTAGCTTACCTGATGAAAATTGAAGTGTAGAACACATGTTCAAAAGAACTTGTTTATAACATGGATATTCAAAAAATAAGAACAATGATATTTTGTGATTCAAACAAGCAGGAACTATTCTAGATTTTTGACTTCTTTAGATATATGATACCAAATTATGATTCATAAAACAAGGAGTTTGTCTACAGTTTGTAACCTATCCCGTTATACAACCTAGAAATGTCATTCCTTTTAATGAGATATGAACTATTACAAGTTTGAAATGGACAGTACCGATTTTATAATTACACTTACTCTTCCTATTTGTTTTGCTAATATAAATTAAATTCTTATAAACAATTATCAATTTTAGCTAAAAGGTCTACAGAATGGCCATCTCATCTTGTTTTAGACTTGTGGTATATTTAAATACTAAGTATATGAAAAATTGTAACAGAATGCTATATTTAAACAATATGCCCAAGATGTACATTTAGCAATAGTGATTGAAAATTTATAACAGTGGATATGAACAACAGTAAATTTCAAACTCCTACTAATGATATCAATAATAGACAATAATTCGATTGCTTTCAATTGTTTATTAATCAAGAGAATACTATGTAAAACTATACATTACAGTATTATATTTATGATTAATTATGTTGATATTTATGTTTGGATATATTTACTAAGTAACGAGAATGTGGCATCTTGTTTAATTAATGTACCAATCAACATGTGAATTCATTCATCAACTTAGTGTATTATCGACATTCATGTAATTGTTTGCTGTAATTTCGTCTCCTTTATTATAATAATGATTATCTAATCATTTTGAAGATGCAAATTATTATTAGTGAAAAAATGTATACATTGTCACTTGAGTGAAGACTACAGAAAACGAAGTCATATAGATTTGTTACGTAATGTGCATCAATACATATAATTATGAAAGAATGATGAATACTTATAGTGTATGAAAAAACTGTTTATCCGAGTCAAGTCATATAGTTATGCTTAAATAAATGAAAGAGACACTTTTTATGTGTGCTAAGCTGTCTTTATTTGTCTGTACCCACGCATGGTTTAGATTTAAGTAAAGATAAAGTGTATTGGTTAATAATGTCCAAATGATATATATATATATATATATATATATATATATATATATTCCGTGTCAAAATTTTTGGGAAAAAGGTGTGAACTGAAAGGACACAAAACATTTTATTACTTATAAACACCTGATCATATGGACTTAGACTTTATCATTGATACTGACTGATGACATTAATGTAGAATTGAAAGTATCATAGTAATAATCATACGGTTATGTTCATTCGAGTATTAGAAAAGACATAAAACAAGATATTTGCTTATTCAAGTAAACAGTACATTATTAGTTACCATAATGATTGGACTAGATAAAACGAAATCATTAAAAACAATGATTATAATGATTCTAATGTTGATTATGTTATTTCAATTAAATGTGAATTTATTTCCTATTGAAAAGGGAATTGTTGATCAACAGAGTGAAATGTCATTTAAAATAAAAGGTAAGCAATTCAATGATAATAGTTTACTTAATGAAATTATTCCTAATAATATCATTAATGATCATAATGATCGAATCACATTCAAAGAAACTATATCAATGGAAGAGTCTACAACAGAAAATAGTGAAATCAGTGAGAGTTACACAGAAAATAATTATTTGTCAGAAAATGGCAACATAGAGAATGTCAATGCCTTAAATCAAGTAACTGACAGCTCAAATATACAAAAGAAGGATCAATCAAATCAAGGATCATGTAAAGGAGAAGAATGCTTGACTTTAAAAGATAAAAAAGAAGTAAAAACTAAACAGGATGAGGCTGAAAACGAATCGACTATGACTTTATCACTCAGTGATAAAATGCCATTTGAATACACAATACCTCACGAAATAACTGAAAATTCTCAACGAAGTATAATTCAAGACACCACGGTATCTGAAAGCATGATCACCATTCCTTTGTCAACAATTACAGACATTTCAGTGACATCAGAGTTGAATACAGATAATCACTTAAACAAAGATATGTTAACTACATCATCATCAATCATTCCTGACATTCTATTGATTGATGAAATTAGTACAACAAATCCAGTATTAAAAGACATGACTACCACCTTAGAATCACGTCTACAAGATAAGCCAGTGAGTAAAGAATCAATTGAAGAAATTCCAGTATACAAAATCTTAACAACTGCCACGCCTTTACCTAATTCAAATGTTCCAGTGATTACTAATCCTAGTACAGACACTCCAGTACCTAGTGATTTGACAACTGCTTCAATATCGATTGTTACAGATGTGACATTGTTAGTTGAATCAACATTAAAACCTACGGAAAATGAACTGACGAAAATAGATTTTTCACCAATTATTCCAGACATGGCATTATATTTAGGGGAGAGTACTGGGAATTCAGAATCAGAATATGCAACCGCTCCTTCACTATCATTTATTTCTGATCTGCCAGCGGTATCTGAAACGACCTCTGATAGTTTATCAAACGATGATTTAATAACAATTTCCCCATCACGTTTTCCTGATCCTCCAGTTATTGAGGTATCAACTGTAAGTACACCACTAAACAAAGATGCAACTATTTCTCCGTCATCACCTATTCCTGAAATATCAATTATATCTGAATCGAAGTCAAATACTACAGCGTCTGGTGATGTAATTATAAGTTTGATCCAACCCTTTCCTGATACGCCACTTATTGAAAAATGGATTGAAAACACCACTTTAAATCAAGATGTTACTCCAGCTTCAATAATACCTATTTCTGATCTTATAGAGAAACTGGAATCAAAGTCTAATGTATCAGAGTCCGAAGATATGACAAGAACTGTTTTATCAGTTACACCTCATCCGTCAGTTACTGTAGAGTCGACTATAGACACTTCATTAAGTGATGTGACTAATAATGCAATCTCACCAACTCCTGCACTGGCGGCTATTTCAGAGTCGTCAACAAACACTACGTTAAGCAATAATGGGATTACAAATACGCTATCAACTAGTTTCATTGTACCAGATACTGACAAGTCGTCTACTGTCATCTTACAAAATGATGTTGAAACAGACTTGAAATCATCAACTCATGATGTATCACTTGTTTCAAAGTTGACTACAAGCACCTCATCGAATGAAGACTTGATTAGTAATTCAATGCCACATATTACTCATGGGTCTATCACTGAAGAGTCGTCAACAAATACGTCACTAAACGTAGGTGTGATATTAACCACATTATCAACCTTTACAAATATTCCAGATATTGCTGAATCTACTATTGTAGCAACACTCAGTGAAGATGTGATTACTACTTCACCAAAATTTATATCTGATGTGTCGAATACTACAGTGACCATTACAGAAAACACATTCAGTGTAAATACAATAACGAAATTACCACCACCAATATATAATGTACTAGGTACTGCAGATACGACAACTGGCACTACATTAGATAAAAATTTCACTACGACCATATCAAGAACAATGAATGTTATGCCAGCTTTTACTGAGATGTCCAATACTACAACAGTGAGTAAAGATGAGAATATTATTTCACAACCATCTACATATGGTGATTTAGCCACCATACAGTCGACTACAATCACCACACTGAGTGGAGATGAGATTACTACATCACAACCACGTATATTAGATGATTTAGTCACTACACAGTCATCTACTATTACCACATTGAGTGAAAATGCGATTACTACATCACAACCAATTATATCAAATGAGTTAGTCACTACAGAGTCATCTACTATCACCACACTAAGTGAGGATATGATTACTACTTCGTCATTACCTATATCTGATAAGCCAGTCACAATACAGTCGACTACAATCACCACACTGAGTGGAGATGAGATTACTACATCACAACCACTTATATCAGATGAGTTAGTTACCACTGAGTCGACTGCGAAAGCCGCATTGATTGAAGATGAGATTACTACCTCACAACCATTAACACCTGATGAGCTAGTTATCACACAGTCGACTACTAACACCGCATTGAGTAAAGATGCGATTACTACATCACAACCAATTATATCAGATAAATTAGTCACTACAGAGTCATCTACTATCACCACACTGAGTGAGGATATGATTACTACTTCGTCATTACCTATATCTGATAAGCCAGTCACAATACAGTCGACTACAATCACCACACTGAGTGGAGATGAGATTACTACATCACAACCACTTATATCAGATGAGTTAGTTACCACTGAGTCGACTGCGAAAGCCGCATTGATTGAAGATGAGATTACTACCTCACAACCATTAGCATCTGATGATTTAGCCACCAAACAGTCAACTACAATCACCACATTGAGTGGAGATGAGATTACTACATCACAACCAATTATATCAGATAAATTAGTCACTACAGAGTCATCTACTATCACCACACTGAGTGAGGATATGATTACTACTTCGTCATTACCTATATCTGATAAGCCAAACACAATTCAGTCGACTGCGATCATCACATACAGTGAAGATGCGATTACTACATCGCAATCATCCATATCTGGTGATTTAGTCACCACTGAGCCAACTGCGAAAGCCGCATTGATTGAAGATGAGATTACTACCTCACAACCATTAGCATCTGATGATTTAGCCACCAAACAGTCAACTACAATCACCACATTGAGTGGAGATGAGATTACTACATCACAACCAATTATATCAGATAAATTAGTCACTACAGAGTCATCTACTATCACCACACTGAGTGAGGATATGATTACTACTTCGTCATTACCTATATCTGATAAGCCAAACACAACTCAGTCGACTGCGATCATCACATACAGTGAAGATGCGATTACTACATCGCAATCATCCATATCTGGTGATTTAGTCACCACTGAGCCAACTGCGAAAGCCGCATTGATTGAAGATGAGATTACTACCTCACAACCATTAGCATCTGATGATTTAGCCACCAAACAGTCAACTACAATCACCACATTGAGTGAAGATAGGATTACTACATCACAACCACTTATTGCAGATGAGTTAGTCACTACAGAGTCATCTGCTATCACCACACTGAGTAAAGATATAATTACAACTTCGCCATTACCTATAACAAATGAGTCAGTTACATCACAGTCTACCACTATCACCACATTGAGTGGAGTTGCGATTACTACATCACAACCATTTATTGCAGATGAGTTAGTAACCACTGAGTCAACATCAGTTACCACACTGAGTAAAGATATAATTACAACTTCGCCATTATCTATATCAGATGAGTCAGTTACAACACAGTCGACTGCTATCATTACATACAGTGAAAATGCATTTACTGCATCACTACCACTTATAGCAGATGAGTTAGTTACCACTGAGTCAACTGCCAAAGCCGCATTGAATGAAGATGAGATTACTACCTCACAACCATTAGCATCTGATGATTTAGCCACCACACAGTCAACTACAATCACCACATTGAGTGAAGATACGATTACTACATCACAACCAATTATATCAAATGAGTTAGTCACTACAGAGTCATCTGCTATCACCACACTGAGTGAGGATATGATTACTACTTCGTCATTACCTATATCTGATAAGCCAGTCACAACACAGTCGACTACAGTCACCACACTGAGTGGAGATGAGATTACTACATCACAACCACGTATATTAGATGATTTAGTCACTACAGAGTCATCTACTATCACCACATTGAGTGAAGATGTGATCACTACTCTACAACCATTTATTTTCACTCAACCAGATATGTCTGAATCGTCTGCCTACCTTACTTTAGATAAAGACGTATCTGATGTTTCGCTGTCGCCTACTGCTGACCTGTCGGATACTGATGTGTCTACTGAAGGAGTTCCATTATTTGTGGATATGGGTACTGCTTCGATATTGCCATTTTCTGGTGTACCATTTAGTACAGAGTTAACTTTTAGCAGCACGCCAAATTTAGATATGTCTTCTGATTCGTCATTACCTATTTCCGATTTTCCAGTTTCGTATGAGTCAACTAAAGCCACACCCATAATGAGTACTCTGCTTCCATCTTTTTTCACTGTTGATTCATCTAAGCCTTCATCGTCTTTCAACTCGGATAAACGATTTATTATTTATTCCCCGTCTTCCTCTGATATATTTCTTGGAAAGTCTTCACCCTCTACTGGAACTCCATCCAACCACCACTTACTATCTGCTGATTCCACATTATCTGATGATTTCTTTTTTACGACGCATTCTACTACATCGTCAGTTAAAGACCATCACAGTTCTAATCAGAATCCTATGGTTGGAATTATTAAAGTAGTTAAAAATGAAGATATTGACAGTGATTACGAAAATTCTGTACATAAAATTGTGACTACCACAACAAGCAGTAGAAATATTAATATACATATTAGTGGACTAAGCATTCCACAAAGTAATAAACTGGAATTTAGGCAAGGTTTGACAATAGGCTTTATTTTATTGTGTATTTTAGTGATTATGTTAGTGTTATCCACAATACTATTTCTCATCTGGATACGACATCGACGAAACAAATATTCTGGCAGTAAAACCTTATCACATATTGAAGAAAACGATAATGATGAACAAGATTCACCATTACGAAGACAACGATTTCAGTCTAGAAAGAGCAAAATTGATTCATTTACAGGTGTAGAACGATTAGTTAATGAAGGCAAAATTAATACATCCACTAATTTAACGAAAACACCAGGCATACAAAAACGCCTTGAACTACGAAGAAAACAACATGAAAAAGCGAAAATATTAGCTCATGAAGCTTTACTTACAACTGATGATTGTTCTTCATGTGACTGTGGCCTAAACCTACGATCTGCTAGCCCTGAACGCCTATGTTTAACTTCGAATCTAGACAACGATGTTGTATTAATTGGTGCATGGAGTCGACAAAGTAGTGATAACGGTGATAGAAAAGACCAATCAAATCATAACAGACTGTGTACTACTGAACATGCTGTTGACAAAGAAGATAGATTTTCAGAGATTTCATGTATTAATACTGCTACATCAAGTGCTAATAATGAAAATTCATCGCATTATTTAGGTATGAATATGAGAAAGTCTAGTATAAATTCAAAAGCATGGAAATATATTGATGAAAATTAGGTTTAATTCCTTTAATAGTTTTTTTTTCTTTAGATTTATAACTGTAAGCTCTTTATCATTGAACTATATTGATGAAAGAAAAAAGAAAAGAACCTTTTTTTAATGTATTAACTTTAGTTTACTTCATCGATAGTATTATCAATATGATTCTGATGAAATTTAAGCTTTAACTAGTATGCTATTTTTTTGGCCTAATGTGTAGATTTTAATTAAGTTTCTATCATATTTATTAGTGTATTATTGTTTAATATACATTCATTAATAATTCTAACTTAAAACAATGCAAGTTATTTACATGTGTACTATTCATAGTAACTGATGATTTACATAATTTCTTTTACATACAATTTAATTTTAATGAGAATATAATTGTAATGATTCTTTTTTTTTTTTTGTTATTTCACTTGTTACTGTTGATCATATCATTCATTCTTTGTAAAAAAAAATAAATAAATAAATTGAAACAAGAACAATTGATGAATAAGTGATTTATATCATTCTATCCTAATTATTATGATGTAATTGATGCTTAATGCAATCTAATAAAAATGTTTTCTAATGTTATGCATTAATGATTACCTTCTGTTTTAGTAATCTTCTACATTATGATGATAGTAAAATAATAATCTTATCTCTAATGAAAATATACTTGAATGTGTGATGAAACTTACGCATAGTAATTGTTTCTGATCAGTAAATTCGATTGTTACATCTATATTAATCTTTCTTGATAATAAAAATTATGATCCTTTTATTAAACTTAGTGAATAATAATATGCTTTGAAAAAAAATTAGTTGAACTACTTCCAGTCTATACGATGACAATCATTTGTTTATATAATAAAACTGTATTCAAATGAGATGGTTATTTTGAGGATATTGGTAATTTAGTTGGCTGAATATATTACAGATTGCTGTTGGTAGGGTACCATTGAAAATCAGGGAGCGATGGGCAGCTGTTTCGTCCTAGTGTGAAACCCCTTAGGATTGCACACCCCGGATTCCGAAGCAGAGACTTCAGGTTGACGGCGAGCGTTTAATCCTCTGTATCACTGGGTTGTCATCCAATCGTAGAATTCCTGCTTCCATCAATTTGTGATATATATGTATATATATATACCATTGGATGCTGACCTGGTGGTGCAGAGGGTTAGGCTCTCGCCGTCAACCTGAAGTCCCTGGTACGGAATCTCGGGTGTGCGCTCTTCAGGAGTTCCACACTAGGACGAAACAGCTGCCCATCGCTCCCTGATTTTCAATGGTACCCTACCAACAGCAATCTGTAATATATTCAGCCAACTAAATTACCAATATCCTCAAAATAACCATCTTAATTGAATACAGTTTTATTATATAAACAAAGGATTATCAAATCATGATTGTTAGTGAAATAAGGTGTTATTGCTTGTCGTATACTTCACACTTGTCAAAATAGTGATTGGAATAAATAAAGACGACACGTTGCATAAGACCAAGTGACGAAAGATAACGAAATAAGTAGGATGAATGCTTAATAGAGTCTTCATATCTACAAAGGTAAAATAAAATTAAACAGTTTCATTTTGTGATAACGACAAAAACCAAGAGAATACATTGTTATGACCTTCTGGTCACTCTTGGACCGTGTCAACTAATCAACTCTTTCCTAGTCAGGCGTTAGTTATTAGTGCAAGTCCCAGTGATCCGCTCGCACGCAAGATTACTACTCACCCGCCTTAGTTACGTCTGTTTGCTACTCTGTATTAGACAAATTACAGTTAACAAATTAAAATTATTTGTATATGAATGATTAACTCAGAAGCGGATTTCCAGAAGAGATGATGAAAAGCGTTGCTTTGTAGAATCAATTCAACCTACACTAAGTTAATAACTTATTTAAGACATTGGGTGAGGACAATTATATCTACCAACTTGGTTAGGGATAAAAATCCTCTATAGTGATATTTTTATTTACCACTAAAGTTGGAGATCTTGAGTTCATTGCTTATTATAGGGAGTAGGTATACATTATTTAGGAGTTGATAACAAGTAACAAATCGCTCTTCACTATATTAAATAACCGTATTAACTACAGCTTTTTAAGTATCTTAATATAACAATGCGAACATTCATCTTATAAATTTACTTTCATTATTTCACATTAGCTTTAGAATTAATTTAAGTATTAGAAGTTAAGTGACACTGTTAAAACATCACCCAACTAAGTATTTACCATCACATGTTTCAAAAGGCTGAACATTGTAGGAATGCATTTAAGCAATGCCTTACATTCTTTTTAACCTTGAGTATCGTCTCAATCATTAATTTACAGACATGTATTATGTCTTAGTAAAATTGCGTCACTAAAAGTAAGATACTGATTGACCCAGATTGCTTAGTTTATTTTTGAATTACCTATGCTTATTATTTAGCTTTTATTTTTCATCTGTTTTCGGTCACGTTTGAATACTCATTGATACTGTCATATGTCTAAAAGAAAATATGTAAAATTGTATTTTTCCAGAATTTTATTTTATTGTGTTTAGTTGTACTGTCGACAAAAACGTTCACTTGAGCATTTTGGGGTTGCATTCAATCAATTAGGTGAAACCGCACATGTGTAATTGAAGTTAACTTCTTTATTATTATGTAGACATTTTGAAATTCTGTACATTAAAACGCTATTGATTATATGTAGCGGTAGAATATAGAGCAAATATTAAGTGTCACATGATGATACTTAATATTACCACTGAAAACTAGGTGGCAGTTGACAGCTGGTGGAGTTCTGACTTGTTGAAAGTGAAACATTTATCACCAATGACAGTGTATGATCATCACGATTCCAGTGTCCCATGATTTCTAGTGACACCTAACCAACATCAATCACCGACGAGTACAAACAACTCTACAAAATCATCTCACTTTAGTTACTCATTAGTAAGAAAACTTTTTGCAATTTCATTTACAACTGAATGTTGTGGAGATTGTTAACTGTTAATTATGACATCACGAAATGGTCTGAATAGACGAGAAAGATAATGAGATCTTATTACCATGTTTTACGAGTTAAACACTCATAAGTGAGAATGGGGATAATATTGCTCATCTATATTCTACCTACTAATAAGTAGCATGAAATAAAATTCAAAATATATAGCGGCGCATTGTTTAAAGACAAACGTAACTGAAACATGTATTTTTTTAGAGTACCCAACTACTTGATTTGTCGTCAGTAGCTCTTTCAAGCAAAAATAATCCTTTTAGTTAGTTAAATTTATTAAATCAATCATTAGAAATGACACAGAACATTTCATGGCTTTAATTTATTACTCATATGGTGGAAATACGAAAGCTTTATAATTAATTAACTCCACTCTGTATCTCTTCTAGGGTTACTGCCGGTCTCAAGCCCGGGTAAAGGAGGAGGGTTGGGCATGGGGTTAGCATTCCAATCTCGTAAAACTCAAGCTTGCTATAAAACGCCAACTAGATTAAACAAGCTAAACCATTTAAACTCTGCCCTGAGGGTGGAAGGATTGTTTATGACGCCTCATGATGGAAGTCGAGATTCTTCGGAAGTCGTGAGAACGATGCCCCTTCTCACAACCAGAGCAAATATTTTTATAGGTACATGGAATGTTTGAACAATGTGGAAGAGCGGAAAGACCAACCAAATAGCTGCAGAAATGAAAAGATACAACTTGACAGTGCTCGGAATCAGCGAAACCCATTGGACTTAAGCTGGACATAAAATATTGAGTACGAGTGAGATGCTGCTATGCTATAAGAAGGCGTTTGACAGTGTAGATAGGAGAACACTATGAAAACTTCTTCAACACTACGGCGTGCCAGAGAAACTCGTCAACATCATCCGGAAATCTTACGACGGATTACAGTACAAAATCGTGCATGGAGGACAACCGACAAATGCATTCCCAGTGAGGACTGAAGTCAGACATGGCTGCCTACTCTCGCCTTTTCTTTACTTTCTGGCGGTTGACTGGATCATCAAGACCTCCACATGTAAGGGGATACACGGAATTCAATGGACAAACAGGATGAAACTCGATGATTTGGACTTCGCGGATGATCCAGCTCTTCTAGCCCATACACACCAACAAATCCAAGTGAAGACAATTAACGTAGCAGCAACCTTAGCAACAGTAGGCCTGAACTTACATAAGGGAAAGAGCAAGATCCTCAAATACAACACAGGGACCACCAACTCAAGTGAACTTGATGGAGAAACTCTGGAAGAGGCGGATACTTTCACGTACCTGGGAAGCATCATCGATGAACAAGGAAGATCCGATTCAGATGTAAAGGATAAGAGTGGCAAAGCCAGGACAGCATTCCTACAGTTGAAAAACACATATGACTCAAAACAACTGTCAACCATCCTCAGAATCAGACTCTTAAATTCGGACATCAAGACAATTCTGCTGTATGGAGTTGAAACTTGTAGTACTACTTCAAACATCCTCAGAAGGGTACAAATATTTATTAACAACTGCCTACGTGAAATACTGAATGTCCGTTGGCCGGAAACTATCAGCAACGACCTACTATGGGAGTGAACAAAGTAACTTTCAGCTGCAGAGGAAATATGAAAAGACATTGGAAATGGATGAGACATAAATTCCGGAAATCATCAGACTGCACCACAAGGAAAGTATTAACTTGGAATCCTGCTGGGAAACAGAAAAGAGGAAGGTCGAAAAAAAATGTCGAGAATTGGAAGCAGATATTAAAAAGGATGAACAGCATTTGGAAGCAGCTAGAAAGAATTGCTCAGGACAGAGTCCAGTGGAGAATATTGGTGAGCGGCCTATGCTGTTTTGTGAGGGATAACGAGCGTAAATAAGCAAGTAATAATGAATCAATTTCATAGGTTCGTGACATACTAGATCGTTGTTTAACAAGCAATAATAAATCGAATTGATTTTAATCATGTAAGTTGATCAGTAAGTTACCCTCTACACAGGTGTAATATTTTACTATATGAAATGACTTATATTTGTTGAAAAGATATTTCATCTTTCTAATTCACATAAAATTTGCCTCCGTTAAACCAAATATCTGTAAAACATGAATGTAGGCATTGTCACCATGATCAGTTTTTTCAAAGTCTTTAGTTATTTGAACTAATTTCTATGTTAGATATGAAATCAGTTTGATTACGCCCTATTATATTGGAGAACAATTGACGTGGTTAAGTACACAATAAAACAGTTACCATTGCTAAAAAATTTCTAGAGTAATAATTGAGTTAAGTGTAGTAAATGAACATATTAATATATTTGAGCCCTAATTTCGGAAGATAAATAAATACCTGTTTCACTTGATCTATTTGGTTTCATGTATACTGCTGAATAGATCTAAAACAACAAGACATTCTAAAAGATTAATTCCTTCTATTTTAAAGTTTCCTATCCACATGATGCAACGTAAATTTATATTATTCAAGGAATGGGAATCGAATAATAACAGGCTTTAGATAATAGTTTAGGGATAAATGTAAATGACATTAAGCAATCTATTTAGAAGTACCACGCATAAATAAAGGGGTCTAATATTGTGAAGTAAGCCAAGTAGGCTAACAATATCGCTGAGATGTTAAATTTCTTTTATGGTGCGTATATGAAACTTCCGGTATGGAAAATGTTTAAATCGAAGTATTTTACACACAGTGTGTATATGTATTTGGTCATAAATTTCAACTGGTGATATATACACAGTTACAATTTCATACATATAATCGTTCTCATGTTATTATTCCCATCTGAAGTTTACTAAATAGAATTTACATTAAGCTATTGCTAAAATGTTTAAACAAGCGCTGTCTTATGGATTTATTAAAGAACTAGATACCAATTTGTTTAGTCACGAATGCTCAATTACGAACGTAATATATATAACTAAACCACAGGTCTTAAGAATACGAACAAGTTTCAAATGAGTTCTAGAAATATTATCTTGTAAATGCTAGAAACATGAAATGTATACAAAATGTTTTCTAATTAAGAAATGCAAACAGGCACAATTACTGTGCATTTTATCATACTTAAATCATTGTAAATTCATCAGTGAGTAACAATTTATTTTTGGACATATAATAACTGTTTTCAAATAATTCACTCATTTATTTAACTGAATGCAGTAAGGACAATAATTACATTTTATCGGTGACAATTGAGATCAACTAAATTATCTAAAATGTAAGAGGGGGGTGGCAAGGAGTGAGGAAATTAAGTACTAGCAAGATAAACTGTCAATAGGAATCTCTCTGTAACTATAATAATGATTAGCATCATCTACAAAAGTCTCAAGAAGTTAGTAAGTAACATTTGCTCAACGAAAAGAAAGGTGTTTCTAATGTGGATGAGGTAACAGGTAACTTAATAAAAATCCATACATGTCTAGAGTGAGACGATTATCATCCATTGCATTGACAGATCGCCAATCTGTATCACAAAGCGACTAAAGTGGAAATACTATCATTGAATGTCACTGCAGTGATGCCGACGGCTAGACCTTGGTCACAGAACTTGAAGGTCCATGGTTTCACTCCCTAACGGAATGGAGGGTACTCACTACCGAGGAGTCCCACACTAAAACAAAACAATTGTCCAGTGCTATGTGGCTTTTATTGGTACCCAATTCGCATCAATGTGTGATGAATATGAACAACAAAATTAAGCAACAATTCTAACAAAACCACCCACTCTCTAACTCAATAAAATTTAAATTATATGTGAAGTCTATAATATAAACTTTAAACTACCACACCAACGACAAGTTGACTACTGTCTCCGTTTGAAGGTAAAATTTTGATTTCTATTTTTTGACAACAATCGATTTAGAAAATCAATCTAACTGTAGTTTATTTACCAACTATTTCCAATAGTTCTAGTCAGGTGTTGTAAGATCCCAGTGTTAAGAACTCAAACTCATTTCAACCACATTTTTGAATGTGGTGAGAAATGTAAATATGTACCTATTTTTCTATTATAATGATTAGCATAATTGAACAAAAGATATTTTAGGAAGTTAAATTGATAGGTAAAGTCAACAAATAATATTGTTTAACGATATTCAGTTTAACACTTAACTGGAGGAAAATAATTTTTCATTATACTATGGGTTTCAGTCATTGACTCTGTAAATTACAATCTTTGCATTCTAAAATTCATCTAAATAGTAGGATGATTAGGCTGTTTTTATCCACTTCTTCTCAGTAACCTTGGAATTTGACAAAAGTGAACTAGGATAATACTTATACCGTGATTCGAAAAAAACCCTTTGAACTGGCATATTCACGTAAATCAAACTGAAAACCATTTTAACATACAAAGTATCGTTTGCTATTTAAGTGTTGAGTTAGTGGCTTCTCTGAAAATATGTCATATATTTTCATCGTGCTGAGATCAACTACACCTTCGTTATAGTATGTCGTTACATTTCCGAAAATTAGGAAAACCTACATGTGAATCATTCTGTAAATGTAAATTTTAGAAATTCCTAAGTAGCAAACTTTACGTCGTTCTCAAATATGTCAAATGCACAGATTACAATAGTTAGTATTTTCCAATAAAACACCCTGATCTATTGCAAATAACATAAGAATTAATTGTTACTGAGAAATTCCCACACACACACACACACCTACTCGAAATACACAGTGAAATAGTGACTTAAATATTGAGTAATTTAGGAAACGAAACCTGAAAACAGTTACGTAGTTGATTTTATAGAAAGAATTATGTAATTAAATTGAATCAAATTATTTAACTAATGGTTTTTGACGTAGCGATTGGCTGATACATAACGAATTTTAGATTCCTACTATTCGTCATTAAAATTTATTAGGTAGTTTCTCAAACCTACTGAATGTAACCTATTTCATGTGGCATATATGACGGATCTGTATGGAGCTGAAACTTGGAGAATTACTCCAAACGTCATCAGACGGATACAAGTATCTATAAACAACTGCCTACGCAAGATACTGAATGTCCGTTGGCCGGAAATCATCAGCAACAGCTTACTATGAGAGAGGACAAACCAACTTCCAGCCGAAGAGGAAATTAGGAAAAGACGTTGGAAAATAGATAGAACATACATTACGCAAATCATCAGACTGCATCACGAGACAAGCAATTATATGGAATCCTGTTGGGAAACGGAAAAGGGGAAGGCCAAAGAACACGCTGCGTCGAGAATTGGAAGCAGACATTAAAAGGATGAACAGCAACTGGAAACAACTGGAAAGAATTGCTCAGGACAGAGTTAAATGGAGAATATTGGTGAGCAGACAATGCTCCTCAGCGAGGAGTAACGGGCATAAGTAAGTAAGTAATATATGACGGATGGCGAATTACTGTGTAAGATCATGTAAAGACAACTTTAGAGAGATCCAAATGTTCACAATTAACTAGTGGTTTCTAGAGTCATATATAATTTGTTTTAAACTTATGTTTACATCTGATATTTTGTTAAATACACTTTATTGCTCGTATTTAACTTATGTTAGAATATGTATTCATGTTGTTGTGGTTATTAATCTCCTTACGATTACTACTAGTATACATGACATCCTACAACCAATTTACACCTTTCACTTATCATGATTAGTTATGTAATCCACCTGTTTCATTTTTATCGTTGAATAGTAAATTGCCTTCATTGGTTTAATAATTTTCAAGTTTGTATATAAATATTGCTGTATATTGGAGTAAAGCCTGATGATGATCCAACTAAAAACATTATTGTTCGCTTATATGTGTTGTTTCGAATTCACATAATAAGGATTTTTAATACTTTATTGTCAGTTTATAGAAATGAGATAATCGGCTGCAAGAATATTCTAAAAAGTGTTTAGTATACATATCTGCAAAGGAAACACTTCCCTACCAGTAGCTTTTATTTGTTAGATAGTTTAGATTGATACAATTGAATTAATTAATAAATGTGTTACAGTAACAGTCGGTTACTCTTATTTGTGTAAAAAAATTACTAACATTTAATTATGGAATTTGGTTCTTATTTAGTTGTTATCTTAATATTTTTGTCAGTGAAGAATACATAGGTTTGCATCGATTTAGAATTGGCTACATTTATGTATGAATAAACTTATTAATACTTGAATATAACCAACGAGTTACACAGTAATGAAGAGCTACACAAAATGATCAATAACCCTTTGGTAAAATTAAATAGCATATAAATTGTCAATTAAGAAAGTTAAATACTTTTAAACACTAATGTATTCTTGATTTGTAGACATTTTTATAAACGGGAAGATACAAACACTTTCAGATCATATATGCATACTCGTTGTATAAGTGTAGCTGTCCGGACTCTGAAAAATACGGAGTCCGAGTTCAGGTGTAAACATCAACATTAGAATACAAACACATCTAGCTGACCTATTCCGGATACGATGAAACACGACTTTTGAATTTCACTAGCTTCGCTAACCAAAAATTATCGTAATTCATGTTAATTTATTTTGTTGTTTTAAGCTACTTGCAAGTAAGCACATATCAAATGAAGACTTTATTTTAAAAATAAATAAATCATGTATCACCTATGGAAAAAGTAAACTTAAGTCTATTTTGAATTTTCAGTATTAAGTAATACTGACTGTGTTAGTATCAGTGTAGTCCAACTAAATAAGCTACAATATTCGTTAGTTAGTTTTACACTCTAGAATTACTGATTATTATGTTGCCTTCTTCTTGAAAACTTAAACAATTTATCAGTAAACTTGAAGAGTCATATAAGAAAATAATGAAAAATTTTGATTGTCGGTGAGTTACTATGCATTAATTAATAACATGGGTGAAATGCTATTTGATAGTAGTAATAATAAGAACATTTGAATTAAGGTAGTTAATTACGTAATAAACAATAGACAAAGATTGCAGAATCAAGATTATGAGTTTATAACATCTATTTAACACAGTTTTATATGAAATACAATGAGTTTTTTCGTAGATCAGAGACAATAAACATGCATTCTTTCGTATGTATTTATAATTGAAAGTCTGAAAGCAAGTTAAAGATGTATAGTGAAAGATTTTCTGATTATATGATTATTTAAAAATGGTGAGTAAACTTAAGGCAGTAATTAATGATATTACGCAAATTTGTCTCTTGATCGTAGTTATTTAGAGATGCACTGAACTAATTTCTTATGAATAGTTAGGATAATTCATCTGAATGGCGCAGAATATATTTAAATAATATGCAAGGTAGAAGAGTGAGGATTAGTTTATATTTTCTTAGCTACTAATCACAGTCCAGTTCATCTGGCTACCATGGTTAATAACGCCAGTAACATAGGTATCATACGCAATGTGAAATTTCGAGAAAGCAGCTTAACGATTAGTGATTATTACATTTGTAATCAGTCAATAAGACATGGGCAATATGAGAATTGGTATGTATGCTTATAGGTCCGAGTTGCTTTATTACATCAGCACGACGAGATCAAATTCATATCATCAAAATGAAAGTAAAATGCAACAGGAAGGGATGAAGAAAAAATCTGCACGGAATAATAATAGAACGTGATATCTAGAAGAAGAAAAAAGTGAATATACTCGCGTCACTGTGACCGGTTCTGGAATATGTCACCCACTTCAATCACTGATCGCGATTATCATGTGAACCTGAACCAGGGAGCCTGCATTCATCAGCATGATTTAGACCAACAGTCAAAGATTTCATGGACCTAGCCACTACACTTCCTACTCCTGCACTGGACAAGAGGATGTTATGGCATACGTCAAACAAATCTCAATAACCCTAGTTAATGTAGGCTGACGGACATATTGACAGATTTACCATTTTTCCGTAGTAAGCTATGTCGTTTCATGACAAACGGGGGTACTTCAAAGATTTCAATAATAAAAGACCTAAAGTCTACATATATTTTCTACTTCACAGCCTATATTTAGCATCCAAAAGTTAGTGCAGAGCTAACCGCTGGGCAGTTTATTTCGTCTTTGTTTGAGAGAGGGATATTTCACCAACTCTACACGTAATGTCGTTAGACGAATTTAAAGTAAATAATCCCTTCAATAATTAGGATGTTTGTATTTTCCCGTAGGACGGAACGCGCGTCCTGGATTCCGCTTGCCAGTCACAACCCAACTTAAATATAAATCCCTTCAATAAGTTTTAGTGGTGGGGCAAGAAGACGGAGTTGATTTGACAAATGTGGTCATCAAAGCCAAATAAGATTTCTGAATCTAAGCAGAGATTTCGTCAGACACCGACCCACAGAAGCTTCTGAAATACTTTACTCCCAATAACCAGTCTAATGGATAGTGTGGACTAGTCCTGAAGTAGAATTTTCCCTTTAGAGGAAGACAGATAAATTTCAAATAAGCTTGTAATATTAATCAAGGTGTTCGCGAGACTGTATATTGTCAGCGTTTACATTGAATAAAATTATGTTGTTTGCGTATTCTAATTCGACAAGTGAGCATTCTAAAAGGCGATCAATTCCTCAGAAGTTTAATATAAGGTGAGGCTGTCATGAAATTAATTAAAAAGGGGGGATAAGGAGGAGGCAACGCTGACTCACTTTACTTCAGATTAACTATTCTCGTGACAGTTCGCTATAAACTCTAAAGCTACTAGTGGTGTTCGAGTAGAGAACCTTCATAAGTTTTGGGTATTTTTGAGGTATACCTTCTAATGACAAATACTGTCACAGGACCTCCCTATGTAGAGAATCATAAGTTGTCTTCAATTCAAGGATTACTACTATTGCAAGATGATGTATGTCTGTGTTTTTGGATTTGCTGAAGAGTAAATATGTGATCATTGCATCCCCACCCGGGTCTGAAAGCAGCCAGTTTTCCCCAAGTTTTTTGTTTCCTATCATCGGATACTGCTTTACATGATCACAGAGACCAATATCTCAAAAACTAATGTTAGTTAAACTGATTCCTCTAAGGCTATCACAAGAAGACATCTATCTTTCCGTATAAACTAGAATGATTAGCGACAAAGAACAACCACATTAGATTACGCTTAGGTCCCACAGTATGGCAAATATATCAGTCAACCTACTTGAGAAAACTGAACAGTCGTCCTTAAAATATATCTGGAGTCAACCTATTAGGTCCTTCTGCTTTATCTCTCTTCATCTAACTATAGCTATTTTAACCTCATTAGAAGTCGAGGAACGTGTCGATTCTCCACTAAGGTAGTTTAGCGATAGTCGGTAAATGAAAGTAACTGGAGACCAGTTGAAGTGTTTCTGAAAGAGTTCGGCCTATTAGTTTAACATTCTCTACTGTAAGTAGATGATGGATCAATCATTTCTATCCATAACTAACAGATGGCTTTGTAACACTGATTCCCTCGATGAGTCGGGATATTTATTTAGTATTGGTTATTGCCGAAGTCATTTCTATCACTTTTGCTTGCGTTACTCACTACTGCTCACTGTCCTTGAGCAGACTTTTGTTAGTCTACGTTTGAGTTGTCGTCATTTAACAATTTTCGACCCTGCGTGAATGAATTTTAGTACTGATTCAGTTCACTAAAAGTTTCCAATATTCATCAATCTTTTCTGGCCTTTGAATCTAGGTTGGTACAGACATCGTCGCTTCATTTACAGCTGCCTTGAAATTACTATGAGCATCTTTAAATTAAACTTGGAAATATGGTCGAATAAGTGTTTAGCTAGTTATTCTTTGAATATATTCTTAGTCTTTTTGTTGAAGCATTCCTGTATTTAATAAAACATATAGAAACCTGTGCTCTCACTATGGCGTGGTCAGAGTCCAAGCATATACCCAGAATGAACTATAGTCGTTTACGCAGCCACCCCAACGACCGCTGATATGGATCTGGTTTATTTAGGCCCATCATTGCATCACCAGCTTAGATAATGTCTCTCCAAATGCTTAAAGTCTGCTCATACTATGAATTTACAGTAATCTAAAAATAATTGGAGACAGTCTACATTACCCATTTGTTGGTTTGATATAACAGAAAGTTCACCTGTGTTCTTCAGTTTAATTTAGCTAGTCAATTTGAGCGTTTAAACCCCTTGCCATTATTACTACATCTGAGCGTCAAGCATTCTGATTGAAATTTTAAAAGTTTCTGTATAATTCGTCTTTTACTCCATCGAGCTACAAATAGTGAGGAAGGGATAGGCAAAAACAACAAATGGTATCGGTGTGTCCCCACATCTTTCCTAGTTCTTACTGTGTCATTTAGACGGACAGAGCACAAACGACTGTCAACAGGAATTCTATAGTATTTTGAATAACAAGTGATTCAAATGACAATCACGAATTAACACAATAAAAACACTATCGGCAGCAAGGAAATTGTATTGAGTTAATTAGTAATTGTAACATATGCGAACACATAGACGTATCAAGCATACTGACTGAATTCGTCACAATTGATATTAGCATGGTACTACTGAAAATCAGGGAACACTAAACAGTTACGTCCTGGTGCAGGTCGCCTCAATAGTGAGCACCCTAGACTCAGCCTCACAGGCATCATGTTGACAGAATCCTGATCCTCTGAACCACTGGGCCGGCATCCAATCGTAGGATTTCCACTATCTTCAATTTGTGATGTAGCGCGACGATCATCCATTGTTATCATGATAACTGTCTCACTTCTGACAAGCTTGAACATCAACCTGTGACGGATTCAATGAACTAAAATGTAATACCAATCTGCACAAACCACCTCAAACCAATTACATCAGGCATATATTAACCTGTCCGAATGCAGTTACCTTAAACGCAGGTAGGCTTAGGAAGGGTATATGGAGAAAATCTAAACATGTAAACGTCAAATGAATATATTAGTACACAAGATGTGACATGAAAAATGGATAGACAGACAACCACACAATGACTCGTATGCAGATTTATATGGATAAGGGTACATAGTAGTCATGATAAGAGTACAAATACAGTGAAGGGATGTATTAGTCATAAGACTGATTATATAGTAAACTACTACAATTCCATTCAACCTGTGTCTATTCTGTCACTAAATGCTATACCTACAGTATCAAGGCTACGAGAGTATGTTGTTGGGCTTCCGATAAACGAAGAGTAAGTCACAATACGTCTTTGTACAAAGTAGGTGTAACCAAGTGAATGACGAGGCTACGATCTACGAATGGTTTTAACACAACATACACCAACCACAAGAGATTTGAGGGTTGCCCCTAGGGTGGCCTGCTGACTGATTTGACATAATGCTAGAACATAACAATTATGTACGAAGAATATTCTTTTCGATAAATTCTTGCTGGAAAGAATGTTCCTTGTTCATAATTGCTTTGTTTTAATACAAATGAGAATGTTTATACATTTATAATGATAGGACATAAAGATCTCTAAAGGGAAACTTAGAACGTGGTTTCGGGAAACACAGGACAGCACTTCGTAAACTCTATGAGTTAGTACTAGCAGAATGAGTAACAAAGTCGGCAGATGAGTGGTGAAAATTAATCAGAAGAGGTATTAGGATGAGGAAGGATCCTATATCGAAAAGAGGGGGGTTATCAAGTGATGTCAGAGACATGAGAGGAGATATATCTTTCCAGTTCCCCATACCGTGGGAAAGTTACTCATGGAAGTAGATGGATTAGAGATGGTCATGACGACCTAAGTGTATGAACTCAGTGCACAAGGGACAACCGATTGAGATTGGTCACAAACAACCTTCTTACAAGTGCTTTTTGATGTGTTAGCTTAGTGCTTGGAAAGGCCTTAACGCCTGGGACAGAAATCCAAAAAATGCAGCGAAGTGTGCATTTTTAAGCCCAACCTTTTCTAACCCCACCCTCCCTTTGTAGGAGGCTAATATAGATGTCATACTGGTTGCCTAATGGAAGCACCTCACCGCCATCACATCTCTGTGTAGTCAACAGTATGACTTCGACCTTGGTTACTAATTTTGCTACTCTTATTCTTACTACTCTTTATTGGATCTTCGTAGCATGGTAGAACCTGAAGGAACCTATTTTTCAACCAATATAGTCTGACAGACCCAGGAAGATAGGTAAGGTTGACTGCGATGTCGGGGTAGCAGAAATAGTATGGATAATTGAAATAATTATTTTGAAATTCGAACTATTGTAATAAGCACACTAGCTAAAATCAATTGATCTGTTCATCAATATCTTTAATTAGGATACACATTAATGCCTATTCAGAATCTGTGGGAGCATCTCAAGTTATGCTCATCATTTTACGGAGTTATTTTAGTGAAATTCGAAACCATTCTTATTTATATTATGGATGTTATATAATAAATTTGTCATCTGGCTTAAAGAATTCACTGTCGCTGATTAAACTCATGTTGTATGTCCTCTTGTCTTACATTTCAATTATCCATTCATAATCACTCTAAGTGATAATATAACCTTTTATTTTGTAAACAACTTCCATAAACAGAATGTTACCATCTGTATGCTTCATATAGGGAAAAATCAATCAACAAAATATCCGAAGTTGGTACAAATATCTGTAACGATAAGGTTTGATGTTACTTACAGGCTGAGATATGTTTCAATATCCGTTCACTGTATACCTGTAGGATCTATCATTCCTTTGACCCATGAAAAAATTACATGGTTTATGTTGAATGACACTCTTCAGGTTTTAATTCCACAGTGTTTTTAGCACAAGGCTTTACGTTACCACGAAATTCATCTCGACTCTTAAAGTCTTTGCATAACATTTTCTTCAAACAAAGATTGTTAATATTCCGATTGTTTTTGGTTCAATCATCTTCTTTCTTTGATTCTCTTTAAATTCTCTTCTACTGATTGGTTAATTATGAATGAAGGTGAATTTTTAGCAAAAGATTGTCATCGTTTTGATGGAACCATGTTTTTTTTGTTGGTGTGTTTTTGCTTGTTCAACTAAATTTCATGTATAGATACTATTGTTGTTTTAAGATTCGTGTTACCGTAAGCAAACCATATGATGTCATTTATGAATAGTTATGTTACAAACTGAAAACAATCAATACTATCATATGATGACTAATTTTAACTGTTAATCTATGATGAATTCCTTGTAAGTAGTCAAAAACATGAAAAAAGTTTGGTCCTATATCATATTAATCAATAGATCAAAAGAATAAGTGGATAGAATAAGAAAACCCCAGAAGTAAACGTGGAATGTTATTCGTACGAAGAGATAAACAATCACAGTTAAACATTTGATGTCTCATAAATGAAGGATTCTTGTTCTTCATACAAGTATACAGTTAATTAATTCAACTGACTTTTGTAATCTTATTTTGTAATGAATATTTAACCCTGTGAAAAAAAATACCAGCATTTTTCATTTTAGTCTAATTCTGATAGGGTAGGCACTAATTTCACAAGAGACCATCGGAATCAAAATGTAACAGTCATTGATGACTCTAACTAATTTTGGTCATGTTTATTTAGCGTAAGATATATTTTATATAAGTGTATTATTTTGTTACCTAAAATGACAAAAGTATGATGATAATGAAATGAATTCCTAGAATGATGCTAACGTGGTGCAGTGAAGATTCAAATGTAATTCGGAAGGCCGAGTGAATTGTAATATAAAGCATCCAAAATAAAGTACTAAAATACCAATAACCATTGTGTTAAAAATCCTATGGCAAGAAATAAATGATTAACTAGGGAAGTAACTAAACGCAAGTTGACGAAAACTGAAAATGAATTAAGCACAACCATTTAAAAATACGATTCTAAACTAATCAAAGTGGTATTGTTTTGCAATAAATTGAGTTAGATTCTAAAAAGTTAAGAAATTATGAAAGGAACTAATAGTTTAGTTACCGCGAGTAAAAAAAGGCTGATAACCAATGTCATTAGCATGTATAAATCAAGTTTCAAGAGTTTGCTAGCAGCAGATTGATGATATTTTTAGTACGTTTGCGTGACTTCACCGATTGCTATCACTGGGTAACTGCCTCATTCACCTTGACTAGTCACATTCCCACACTAGAACTCCAGGAACTACCTCGAGAAGTTAGTCACTAGTAGGCTGATACTAATTGCGATTCTTCGCCGCAGAGCAAGATAGTTCTCGGTTCGACTCCTGAAGAGGTTGTGGACCAACACTACTGTGGAGTCCCATACTAGGACGAAACAGTTATCCAGAGCTTCTTGATGGTCAATGGTTGTCTATTTCAGACAAATTCATAATATGAAACTGATATTCAACAATCTCCACAACACTTAATTGCAATTTTTTTGTTCAGTTTTCGGGGTATTGACTTACTGTTTTCGAAGTTAGTAAAGATAATAGTGTGTGAAAATTCACTGTTTCTGAGATTGCATATATTGTATATATTTAAAGGTACTTTTATATATACATACAGGTACATGCCTACTCATGCAGATAATCATTCAACTCATATTATCATATTTACTTTATTCATTTGCATGATACAACCCAGTAGTTCCAGGAGAAACACATTAAAATTACAACATTCAGCGAAATAACAGAGATAATAGATAAACTTATGCTTACGGCATATTGTCATAAATATTTCAATGGAATACACTTGATATGTTTTTATTATTGTGTTGAGTAGAATAAATGTAAAGATTCTATACTGTGTATGTATTTCATTCCTCACTTATCTGATTTATTTCATGTATGTGGAAGTTTAATTTGTTTTTCTTGAATTACCATAAATCAATGAGAATTGGATTGATGATGATAGATTTATCTACCCAATGTTGAAGGTCGTTTGTACGATTTGTATACGTCTGGTTAGTTTGATAAATTGAAACAAAAATAAATACATTTTGTATTCAATTTGAAAATATAATTTGTTGTCTATTTTGTTACTTTTGTTTGTCACAGACCAACATTGGTTGAGTATCATTGAAAACTAGAAGATACTAATCAATTATTTTGTACTCTTATAGGACTTTTAAACAGAGGACACATTCTATCCCACCAAGAAATCCAATCAGAGACCTTCAGGTGTCTCAGGTGTATCACAATCGATACGATTGGCTAAGCTCCCAATAAAAGTATTACTCCAAATAATTCACGATATAGTGCAATGATTAGAGATTGTCATTGGTGGTAAATATCTCCTATGAAGTTGAGAGTGCGCACTCCTGAGGAATCCTACCCTAGGATAAAACAAATGTCCAGAATTCCTTGGTTTGTAGTGATACTCAACTGAGATCAATCTGTGATGAATACAAACAACAAATTTAAGTATCAATCTCCACCAAATCTTCGCAACTCATTATATACTTAGCTAATTTTTGTCATCTGCTCATATCACTCTTAAAAGTTTATTCTTAAATACATAAATGAAAACGGTTGACAATCAGCAAATTAATTAAGTAATTGGTAGTACATGAAATAACATGCGATCAAATATTCTACAGTGTGTACTTTGTGTTCACATAATGTACTTTCTAGTAGTCACTAGAATAAATTCTACAAAAGAAGGTTATTTACATGAAAAATAAAGGTGACTGAATGAATCACTCTAGAACAAATGTAGGATAGTAAGTAATGGTACATAATTTAGTTAAATCCTAGTGGAAACAAGAAAAAGACGGAAAAGGACACAATATCATGAATTTACTTTATTTGCTATTGAATACCGTAGTTTCAGGTATCTAATGTTTATTTCTCATAATTAAAATGTATTGACATTTTGTTACTGAAAGGTGGATAAACTGCAGTTTAATTGAACGTTTAATTAATTTTTTTGGAAACTGGGGTCATTCGACAATATACATGGTATCTTAATATTAAGTTACTAGGCACAGTCATCAGTCATCATAACTGATTGATCAACATCTTAATTATTATCGAGGACTGATTACCAACCAATATTCATCCAGTGTACTTCATACGGTATTATAATAAGCTTGCATATAAATTTATTTAGTAGTTACGCTAATTATTTTAGCACTGAACGGAGTCACGTTTCAATCTACAGGGGTCAAGGCAGAAAATTCAGTAGCCTTTTAAAAAATTACAAGTAGCTTTACTTTCTATAAATACTACATATAAATTGCGATATTGACAAATATGGCTAGAATGCAGTATAGGAAAAAGAAAACGCGGTAAGTAAGTGATCGTACAAAATGTCACAATCAACTAATGGGGAACATGCAGTTGGAGTTAGGGTTGAAGCGAATTTGAACAATATGTGTATACTCTAAACAATAAATAATTGTTAGTATTGACATTTGGGTCAAGAATTAGGTATTTTAGTTAAAATTGGGCTTCCAGCAATAGGCATGTGATCTTAGATTGCGTTTCAATGTACGAAATAGATTTTATGATAAGAATTATCGCTAACCCAGTAAGCCAAAAGGTTGGTGCTAAACCATATAAGGTTGTGGAAAATGGTATGTATAAGACTTTTCAAAATGTATGAAGAACACAAGGCTTTGCAAAATTTTGACCAACGTTGTCTTACGCTCTTCCCTACCTTGTATTACATTTTGTTCAGTATTACATCACTGCTGAACTTAAATTCAGTAGTACAATTCGGATTTGATACTGAAACAGCATTTATCATATGTATTAATATTGACAGTAGGATTTAGGGATAAATCCTAGTTTTAACTATAATTTATGAATCCTTCATCTAATATTAATGTGTACCATAAATACTGTTTCTGGTAATAAGTCCCATTCGTGTTGCTGAACGTAGGTTCATCACTGCTTTAAGACTGGACAAAATTTAAAGCAAAGTAGAGAACAGCTTACGGTAACATTGAGCAAAATATGATCTAATTCTGAAATCAGTATTCAGGGATAGGAATCTATTTTAAGGTTAGGATTCAAAATTACACTTAGGATTCTAACCCGAGTGACACAGAATATAGTATTTGCGAATAGTTATAACATTATATGATGATATGTTATGCAACTTTAATGAAATAAAGCTCATTGTATTATCCCTTCCCCATAGAAACAATGATTGAAGAGAGGTCTATTGTAGTAATCATTTATATATCTATATCTACATATATATATATATATTTTTGTGAATAAATCTTTGCCTTATAGTAAAGATTTTTATCACTTCAAATCCCTTGAAAAATGATCTGACAACTTTCAGGGATATAGATGAATTTCTTCATCGTTAATTTTTTTGGCATAACAATGGTAACGCTATGATAAACGATTATTCATATATTTATCATATGAATTACTTAAATCCCATGTAAAACAATTGTACTCTTCTTAATAAGCTATTTAGTCATAATTACTATCATCTCATTGGCTTAAAGTGGTTGATATATTGAAATGATGATCAGTTCATACGTAAACTGAACGCGAGTATTTCAAATATCGTGTTCGTGTTTCCATATAGTACTCTAGGCACCAATTTACCTTTACTAATCTATTGATTAAAATGAAAGTTTACTTTGAATAAATACGGTTTGCCTGATTCATTTCAACGTGTATATATATATATATATATATATATATATATATTTTAAATATGCCCAAATATTATCATTGTTAACACAAATATGGTAATTCGCAACGTATGGGACGTTCATTTAACAAATATTATTCACAAAAAATAGAATCTAAACAAGTGATACTCGCTCTCTAAATAACCGAGATGTTGTCAAATAACTTAAACATAATTAGAATTCACTTTAATTAGAATTTAGACATTGACAACAGTGCACATTTGAAAAACATATTAATCTGCTAGACAACCAAAGCATACGTTTGACTACTATGCGTTAACCAGTCATTGATTACTAGTTTATGACTCATTTCCTCAAGAATTAACAACCACCTATAGCAGTGAACACGAAATAACATTCAAGTTAAGTTTCATTGTTATTTATGATAGGCTAATTTAATCCAAAGGAGTACTATCCTGTTGTGAGCAATCAGCTGTGACTTATCTCTTAACGTGATTACAATACATCGTCGTCATGCCTAATAAACCAATTGATGAGTAATATATATATACAAAGAGATTGCGAAGAAACAAAGTATAGATTACTTTACTGACATTATGAATGGATTCATAAAACTATCAGTGTTTTTACATACTTCCAATTAAAATAATTCATTATAACAGTTATAGGTTTACTACAAAGAAAGTTGAAAGCTTTTACGAGAATAAGTAAAGTGTAAAACAATGACTAAAAATATTTTATCAGTCGGATAATTTCGTGTTTGTGAATAATGCAACTTAATTGCCAAGTTCAAATTCATGTACTTGACTTTCAGCTACACTTTATTTATGAATTCATAACCTTCAGAAATACTTTCTAACCAGTATTATTTACTTTTAACTACAGTCATTTTTCGTTATATTGTATGGCTTAACCAGTATTCCTTGGACTTCAGTTATTTAAAGCAATAAAAACTTATACAAAAAGATTACATGATTTATTAAAGTTTCTATTTAGTTGACATTTATTGAATTGTTGTTTCTTGATGCTTCAGTTTATTATCCTAATCTACTGTACACACAAAGGACCTTAAGTGATAAAGAGCATTCACTAGCATTCGGGAACTACATAACATTTCTCAAATTAGTCTTTCATACATTTCAATTTGGTTGTTGACTGGTAGTTTATAGATTAAGCCATTAGCTTTAAGCTACCATAAACATTTTGAGTAGTATAATTGCCATAATGATTAAAGTTTTTTTCAAAAATTAATCAAATTTTTCAATTATTGAGTGCAACAATCCAAAATAACATTCTGTTTAGGCGAGGGAATTATATCCAGCCGAGGCGTTAGCAGTTCAACAATTTCAACCTATTCTTTATATTCAAATAAAGTGTGTTCAATCTTTGATTTAACCATAGCCTTAATCCCAACCCCTCCCCTCAGCCTCATTCATTTCTTATTACCTTTTTAGCATGCTTTAATTGTTTCACGAGTTATTGTCATGACTTATTCCCGATCTTCTTAAAATCGGTCGAGTTGTTAACTACCTTTTAATGACTATTATTTATACTGAAGTTTCTACTGATAAAGATATTATAGTTGTAAGAAATATTTCTTTTTAAGTAGTTACCACAAGGACTCTACACTACTATACAATATGTTTTTTGGTATTTGAACTCCAAAGCTACCGATTACCTGTAAACTGTTAGTCTTCATATATGTCTGACTATAGAATATGTGCACATTATTGAAGTCACAGTTTAAAATCCTAAGATATTTTTCTGTGGTTGATTAACCGATGTAGACTATTCGATCAGGAATTAATTATCAAAATAAGCCATGATCAATGTATGACATGGACTCTGATTTAAATCATATTCAAGGCAATTTCGATAAACCTAATCTAAGATGACACAAGTACTAAGTACTTTCTGGATTTAATTGGATTTCCTGGCTGATTTGATTCTGTAACGAAACCTACTTTACATTGACTAAATTTCGACAGAACTTTTTTTAATGAGGGAAAATATATTAGGACGTACTATACCATAATTGAGTAATATCCAGTGCATCATATATCAGAGTAGTTTGATTATCTTACACTAATTGATATTAAGACATTAAATACTCAGTTTAATGACTATGAAATGATATTTGAAATATTCAAAGTTCGGTGCCAACTCAATTCAATGACTTATTGTTCGTAATAATCTTTGAAATAATTTCATTGTAATGATAATCATATTAAAAAGATACATTTTATTGCCGTCGACTTACGTAAATCAGAAAGATGGTTTATTATATTGTTCATGTTGATAATATGAGTGATTTGGGCTATACATCTGTTTCCTTCGACATTTTAATATAAAATATAGGTATATAAATTAGTTGTAACATTTCGATTTGATCGATAGGAATTAACTAGTACTACGATTAAGTTAATTTTACGATCCTTAATTATTTAGTTAGTTAAAGGGTGTAAGCATACTACTTCCTTACAAATCATCTGAATATTCGTTTGGTAAAATTGCCTGGTATGATCTGAATATTCCAGCTGCAGAACTTTCATCGTTATTCTCGACTACAATGATAATGAAATTTCTTGTAGAAGTGAGCTATGAGAATTTCGCCACAGTTCACTAAGAGCTAGTTCTGTTGGCCTTGAATTTAAGTTGTTTCTGCTATTGCTTGTCTTTGAATTTTTCACTTTTATTTCGATTCACTTTCTTAGTGACTTGCTTACATGTATTGAATTAGTTCATGAATTTTCTATCAGGCTGTCAAGTTGAATCTATCTCTACATTTTTATTAGTTGCTGACTAAACTGAGTACCAGTTTTTCAAAAATTCATTGGTCGTCGTTTACTCTGTCCAAAATCTTCCCAGTTAGATGTATGCCCATAGTTAACATAGGAGAAGATATATCGTGTCGTTTAATAACTATTAAGTATTCATGTAGATGAAGGTAACGAGGTTGGCCGCTGCGTTTGATGCAATTATGTCAACACTGGGCAGTTTGCTTTGTAGATGGTGTTTGGCATGTTGTCTTTTGTTACTTTATAAATAAATACACTGCTAAATGTCAAGTCAAGAGGAAACCGCATCCAAATGAATGTGTAAGCTAATGAAAAGATAAGCATTGACGATAATCAGTCAAAGATTGACAGAAATTCTCACCACTTACTTCTCAAGAAGTTTATGCCAATAAAGTCGTCCAAAAATAATATGAAAGAACTGAAATTAAACTATCAAGCTTAGGAAATTAAGTCAAAATTATCCTTCTGAGTTACAATTGCTCTTCACTAGCTAAATATTTCAGAATCAGATAGGATTATAATTAATCAAGTTAACCACCTAATACCTATGTCAAATACTTCAGTGACCGTACACTAGATCTACATGTGTCATTTCAGTATCTAGAATATTCAATGAAAAAGCTGAAATATTCATGTTCAATGGTTACATTTTTAATTCTGAAATACATATAGAATGAAGCGGAAATTAAAGGTAGTAGTGAAACTAACTATTAAATACTGTTACGCATCTCAGTCAAAATCATAATATATTTAATAATTATTACTGCTTATATATAGTAGGATATTGTAAGTCATATTTGACTGAACATAATGCATCTGAGGAAATAGATGAATGTCCTCGTAACTTATTAGTGGTTACCTAAATGTTAGATTTTTTGATTTCAAATATCGGCTTTATGCAAACACTTAGTTAAAATTGTATTCTTGGAGAGAATAGGTCTAAGAGCAGAACATAGATTATTCATCGTAGATAAAGGCCAATTGATTGAGTGTATTGTAACTTTATTCCTATTTATTCATAATTGAAAAAAAAAACAGAATAGACCAGAGCATTTTTTGCCATGTGATCATAAAATAATGCCATATTTCCTATTATAATTATAATAAAAATTAACTTTTGTTGTAACTAATTACAAGTAAACTTTAAAAAATGGCGTATTATGTTAATTGTCTAGTGACATCATAATTGTCATATTGTAATATAAACCATTGTAATACACTATAAAATTATATCAGCCAAATAATTAGTATATTTAGATAAAAGTCATTACGTAATTAAGTTTAGTTCTTATTGTTTCATTAATTTGTTTAAAATATACTTGGTCTCCATGGCTTAAAATATAGTTGTGTTAATTTTTTAGATCAGTATGGATTGTGGCTAGCAGTAGAATCTATGATAACCTATATGTTTTATATGTGACTCTTGGTAAATTTACTTTTATCTTACTGTTAAGTTCACTTTTAAGTTCAAACGCTAAAAACTGATATTTAATAAGTTCAGATAGCTTTTTTTAAATGCTGTTTCTATTGTATGCTCTGTTAAATACTTATGCACCCTGAACAAATCTAAATTCTTGTATATTCTTTGACTCCATATGCTTATGCAATAGACATATGTAATGAGAAGTCAACAATGAAAATTTAGCACAAGATTCGTTTAAACTCATTAGAAATCACAAGTAATCAGAAACCAGGTTTGGTGCTGATTTTCAAATTGTATTCAACCTGACATTGAACATATATACAAACACAGAAATGTACAATATTGAAGCTATTAAGTTCATCAGTAATAACGGTTACTGTACACTAGCTTCTTAACGAGCATGATGTTTATATTATTCGATTATATATACCTTTATATATTGTGATCATCTGCTGAGAGTTCAGATATACCAACTCGTTCAGCAGTTGCTGCTTTTCCAGAGAATATATTTATACTAGTAAATAATTAAATATTAATTTTTACAAACCTAAATACATTTGTTTTGTAACGTAGTCACTAAGTATTACCAAGTATCAAGTTGCCTGATGTTTAGCATTGACCTAATTCTATAGAATAGGATTTGTAATATGAATACAAGACTGGGTGACTTGATACCTAGATGTATTTTGCTTGACGTAAATTAACTGGAAAGAGGAAACCAATGTTACAGATACATTTGTTGATGAATGTCAATTTATATGAAACCTTAGTTCTATGTTTACTGCCAAATTCCTACAACAGGCTAATATCAAAATATACATATTGTGAATAAACAAAAGATGTGAAACGTGCAGCTGACCATAAAATATTCTCTCCTATAGTTGAATTCTTCATAAGCTTTATTATACCGTTTCTTCTCGTCCAGAAATTATTTTAAAATCAGATTGAAGTAACCACGATTCCTAACTGTTTGAAACAAAATCTAGAATGCATACACACGAACAAACTATGAACGATTTAGCGTATTATGGAAGTGTTCCATACTTTGTACAACGTTAAAAATAACAGAATTATTGGTTATAAATAAAACATACACACAATGTATTGTCTTTTTCTGTAGTATCCATGTAAGGTAGTTAAAAACAGAACATCTACTCTGTTGTAAACACATGTAACCATAAATTATCAAAAATAACAACTAATCATTTATAAGAAGTAAAACAAAACAACGAAATGACGCATAAATGGGAAAGAAAGTTTTTTCCGGGAAAAAACTAATAACAAAGGTCTATCAGTTTGTCCTTACTCAGCAAATAATTTTGTTGTTTAACAACTATTAAATACATCTACATAAATTTAACTACTGAAGTATTGTTGTTGTGTTAAATAATTGGCAGTGATGCTGATCTTGCTAATCCTAATTCAATATACTACTCATTGAAAGCCATTAGGCAGGAATTGCCATCAGATCACCGCACGCCTCGATGTGAAACAATTCACTTCCTCTAGACAGTCAGTTAAGAAACAGCATATTTGTCTAGATCAGTCTACGCTAAAAAAGCTACGTTGAATTTTAACTATCATCACCTTCATGCTTGTTTGCCTTTATTGTAAAATATCTAGAAGCCAATCTTATCTTGTACTAATGAATCTTTACTTTTGTGTGTACTAGCATGTTTATTCTCTAAGGTCTATTCATATACTGCAAGAAAACCATGCTCCGTTAAAAACGTGTGATCTCGATAATCCTGAAGAAGTCTACTTAGAAAAGAAAGGAACGACAACATATATTGCCATGAGAAATAAATCCGTTCTATTTCAAGGCTACTCACTTTTACTGGTAATTTGTATAAATAATTAGGAGGTTGTTACTAGAGCCTATATACAAAGATATCTTAAAAGATAGGCTCATGAAAGTAAATCCGAAATCGAATATACAACAGGTGGACCCAGACGATCAACGATATCTTCATTTCTTTTGTGATACGAATCGTGATTCCTAACTGCTATGCTAATTCACCCATCATAACAACATTAAGCCAACAGTGATTCACACTTCCCATTCTTTATCCGAGATCAACTTCCTATCAGTATCATTTGTGAAGTAATTATCTCAGCCTTATGATGCTAATTACTTTGAATTATGCCAGCACTTACCGAATATTTTTGTAGTTTACTTTAGAATGATGTCATGTAAGGGTTAGGATGTATTTCAGAATAGAATGAATTAAAAGTATAACCGTAATAAAAACTTGATGAAACATGGTTTCTTTTTGCAGAACTGCTGTACCCAAAGATATATATATATATATAACCAGTTAATGACCTCTTAGATGTGATATGGAAAATATATATATATAAATGTAATGCGATTCAGCCGTTTGGAGTTATGTCTGTGTTGTTATTGTTGCTGTTGTTGTTGATGATACTGATGATCATCTATTGATTGTGTTCATTTCAGTTGGGTTCCCCTGAGTATTAAAGAACACTAGACAGCCATTTCATCCTAATATGTGATTCCACAATAGTGCGCACCTATGACGTCTCCATAAATCAAACCTAAGGTCATTAGTTCATGGTGCAAACCCTCGAAATTAATCTCCACGAAATCTTATCTACTTAAAGTTGATGACGAATGTTTGCAATTTACTCAAATTACTAAGGCTGCAACCTGATTAATAAACAATTTGGTATTTTTTTACTCAATGATTCGATTATTTGTTGTCCTCAGTTTTCAAAGAGATTACTTGTTATATATCACTGTATTACAGAATTCTTCTGATTCAGAGTTTATAAACAAAAAAAGAATTCAACAAAGTCGTAGGATTTTGATCTACTCTACACAAACCTTAACTGAAGTAGATCTGATGTAATCAATTTGTTGTGTCTATATCAGCATATAATTCGGTACATTTCATTTTAAAAAATATATAATGTACTATATCTTCAAGAATAATAAAAATGGAAACGATTGCATAGATAGGAGACGATAACTACTACCATAGTTCTGCTTTGATGTCAGTCATATCGGATTATTATTATAGCCAATTTATCACTAATGTGAGAGATACCCTCAATCATTCTCATATTCCCACAAACACAATCTACAAGGCAAGAATAGTCGGGAAACGTTATTTCAAACAATTGAACATTTCATTTCTTCTTGAATTCCGTAAATTCCCTTCTGTAGCCTTATCCCCACCCCGGCTATCTTTTAAGATGCTACACACTTGACTAAATAATGATAGGTGACTATTAAACATCAGTGTAGATTGCTTCAATCAAATATTTATAAAAACTACATCGTTCCAATAAATAAGAAATAACTGTAAATGCATACTTAACGATTAAGTTTTGTATTGATGCAGCTACCTGTCATAGGTACCTAATAATCATATTAATAATCAACTGAAATTTGAAAGTATAAATCAACAAATGCCGATTTAGTGTGTAGACGATATCATAAGGACCGCATTACCTGAAGGGTGTGAGTTCAGTCATTTTGAGATATTTTTCACCATGAATAAACGTTATTTTGGGAAATATTGTAAATCGGGAAGAACTAAACAGCTATCTCATCTTAGCATGAAACTGACAAGAAGTATACTTATATAACTACATATCAAATTGAATTAAGAACTTTCAATTCTTGTGAAAACATTTCTAATCATTCAAGACTATCCAGGCTGTCACAATCATAACTGACACATTTAAATTCTCTACATCACTATAAAACATATCAAATCTAACCACTGCTGAAGAGTTCCACACTAGAACGAAACAGCTGTCCAGTGCTCCCTGGTTTTCAATCGTACCCTGCCAACATCAATCTATGATATATCCAATCAAATAAAATAACCAATCTCCACAAAAATAACCATCCCAATTGAATTAATATTTTAATGGTTTGTAGAGATTAAATGAATTCACTATGCACTGTTAAAGAGTTCAACGTATACAACGTAACAACTGATAAGTTCTCTACAATTTTATTTGATCACTTCAAATTATACGTATACATAGACATGATTGATTAAAACTTCCTACATCTCAGTATCACTCTTAAAACAATCATAACAACAACAACAACGACAACAAAATGAGATTGAAATTCATAAAGTTAATTTTCTGTTAAGTTGAAAATAAATGTTTTCAGAATTATTGTTTTATTTTTTTTTATTCAAATGCATCTATTTTCTTTTGTTATCGTTTAAGTCTTGACTGACTCATATTAAACTATGAAATCTTTTTCGTGATTTTTTTTTATTTTGGACAAAATGTTAACTAACTAATGAAATCAAGAGAAAAGTAAAATGTTTTCTTTTTTTTCTTTTCTTTTTAAATTAATCTCATTGTAATGAAAAGGAGAGAATTACTGATTGGAAATAAACCTCTTTTTCATGATTATTACATAATATTTAATCTCTATCATGATAATAAGAAAATATATTGTAGACGATTCAAGGATTAATATGGTTTTCATAAGTTTAATCTATATAGTTTACTAATTTTTTAATAAGTAGCCATTATAAAGAAGGTACCATATCAAGATACTAATGATAGGAGATCTTAGAAATGGAGAGAATTCCGAAGGCATCAGTCTAATTTCAGTGCGGGGAAAAGTTTTAAACAGAGTGTTATTGAACTAAATGAGGAATGTACTAAACGCCCAACTTCTAGTTCAACAGCAAAGATACCGTAAGGACAGATCGAGTACCGACCAAATCGCAGCTCTCCTGTTCATTGATGAACAATTAATTGAATAGAATTCATCACTTTAAATCAAGTTCCTCGACTACGAGAAAGCATTCGACAGCGTGAATAGGAGAACATTATAAAGCCTTCTTCGACATTACGGCGTACCCGAAAAGATAGTCAACATCATGCGGAATTCTTACGATGGAATGCGCTGTAAAATTGTACATGAAGGTCAGATCACGGATTGATTCGAAGTGATGATTGATGTCAGATAAGGCTGTTTACTTTCGCCCTTCCTCTTTCTGCCAGTGGGTGATTGAATCATAAAAACTGCAACATCTCAAGGTTATCTTGGATTACAGTCGACAACATGAATGCAGTTAGATGACTTGGACTTTGCAGATCACCTAGCTCTTCTATCCCACATACAACAACAAATGCAGATGAAGACGGACAGTGTAGTAGTGGCCTCGGCAACAGTGGATCTTAACACATACGGGTAAAAGCAAGATCCTTCCATACAAAACAATGAACACTAACCCAGTTACACTTGACGGCAGAGGACAAATCAACCAATATCCAGGTGAGGAAGTAATTAGGAAAAAATACTGGAGGTGGATAGGACACACATTGAGGAACTCACTGAAATGTAACACAAGACATGCACTAAATTAAAATTTTGAAGATCAATGGAGAAGAGGAATACATTAGAACACATAACTTTGGGAATTTGAGACAGATATGAAGAGAATGAACAGTAGTTGAGAAGAAATGGAGAGGAAATCCCAGAACGAAGTTGGTTGGAAAATGCTGGTCAGTGGCTTATACTCCACATGGGGTAATAAGCATTGATTGATTGATCATAAATCAATATGAAATTAAAAAATCTCTAAGGTACAAAGTCAATTTCAAATATGAAAATAATAATCAAAAAGATAGGATACACTTTGTATTAGAGAGAAAGTTCAAGTATAGAGAGTTGGTAACAAATAAATTATGTCAGGATTCTACAGGTTTTATAAATATTATTATTAATTACTAGGTGATCATATTGAATTAAATGTTCAAGGATAAAAATCCTAATGACTTTCCTTTAGCTCTTGTTAAATCGAATAGGAATAAGGCCACATTTACGTTCTGAATGAGAACTTTGGTTACGATAAATATCCCTCACTTCTTAGAGAAAGGAGAATAGATTCATTAAGATAAAATGAATCATATTGACTAATACTCCCTCCAGTATATTAAAGTTTGTAATAAACTGCTGTTTTGGAATTTTTCAAATCTTTCTTACTAACACCTTGGAAAATGTTAACCTAATCAGGGGAGGTAATTAAAGTTTATAATATGTATTATGTGAACTCTGTTGTTTATAAATGATCAACAATTTTTATTTCAATGTACTACACACATCTTGTAAATTGTCAATAGTTTCTGGGTTTCTGTAACAGTAAATTTGTAGCTAATTAACAAAATGGAAATTAGATAGTATTTCTAAATATAAGTGAAAACAATTTTGTTTTAAACTTTCACAATATGAAATTTCACATCACGTGATGACCTTTACTTTGACTATCATTGAACACCAGGATGAACGATGAGGAATGTAGTCCTAGTACTCATGCACGACTGTACCACATATAGAATCCAATATCCTAGGATTTCTATACTCATGTTAAACCATTAAGCCACTGATCCGGTACTCAGCGGCCCACACCTCTAAACTTAATCATTTCGCGTTATTGTGTGACCATCGTCTAACGTCAGCAATGGATAGCTGCATTACTTCCAACATGATTAGATTTCAAATGTCATATTTTCCCACCAGGACTCCGAATATTACTCGTAGAAGTGAGTCATTAGTGAGCAAATTAAATATTAGCAACCCATATTGCATGATAAAAAAGTATAACGAGTATCCATCAGTTCACTTTTGTTACACGGTACTATTATGCACTTTAGTCTATTGTCGTTCATATTATAAAAAGTAAAAATTGTGATTACTTCCACCTGAAAGTATCAGATAGCTGTTATATCAATGATTGGTTTTCTCCTGAGTTTTGTCAGATTTTGATTCCTTCAATGTTCAGATGCCAAACTTAATATGTTATCTTCGAGTCATAGAACAAAGACCCATTAAGTGAATCTTGCATCTATTAAAAATATTTCTTCATCCTCTTGTTGGATTACCTTTTGTCTCTTTAATACCACAACTCTCCACTATAAAATTTAGCAACCGTTTCCCTTCAAGTAAATTAATAGCTAACTTGTCCTGGAATCTCTGAGTTTCCTGTGGTGATTCTCAGCTGGTGCATTTCACAGACAGTGCTAAATAGTGCTCAAACAGCATGACGAATTGACAGAAATTGAACGGTTTGACTCAACCATCTGAAGGCAGAGTGCTTTAAACAAAATATAAAAAGCCTCAGTTTTGTCCTTGTCTCGTTGATAAGGAGTCTAAAACTGGGAGGTAACAATTGACTAAGGATATGCTTTTCTATCTAATAAATGTCACTGATAACAATTATCTTTAAATATAATAGTGGATTGTTATACAAAACATGAGTTTCAATTATACAGATAACCAACTTATACAATGATGATGATATATTGACAAAATTCATTCCACCTACATATCAAATACATTTTTGTTCCTACTAATCACCGGCTAGCATTTTTCCCGATAGTAGACTGCTTATTTTATCCAGTAATCAAATATCATATCAACATTTAAGCTAAACAAAATTAGCAACTAACTAAAATATTTGATTAATACAAACAAAAATACCATTAAATAATGTACAATGAATGTTCGGTAAAAGAAAGGCATATACTCGTTATGATTATAGATAAATGGTGTAGTAATACTTTAGTGATGTTAACTAGATAAACAAATAGAAATAACTAATGACATCTCATTATTCTATGAAACTATGTTAGAATGAATATGTCCGGATATGAGAATGCATATAACTCAGATTTTGTATAACAATCCATTATTCTATTTAAAGACAATATACATACACACTATTACTAATAATGAATATGGTAATTGTAATTGTAGTAGACTATTAATCTTTAACATAAATGACATTGATATAGATAGTAGTTATAACATAAGAGTTGAAGAATATAAAGTAGATAGGATATAAGACGAGTAAATGAATGAAAGTGAAAAATATAAAAAAGAAATTAACGTATGTGATTCATCAACAGATAATAATGTTTAAGTTTTCATTTTGGCATAATGTCAACATTGTAAAAAAAAAATGTTTTTTTGCATGTTGATTTACAGAAAATAATTTATGTAACTAGTCTATATGGTTCATCTCTGAATGAAAAAAAAAATTTTGTTTAAAAAATACTGTATTCAATAGGTTGCCTTTGTATACCAACAGAAAGTTTTCGACTTCAATGTCCGTACACTAAAATTTTCGTTATGTTTTTACTGAATATATAGAAAGCATAAAAGAAAAATGTCGTAGATAATCTTTTACTAACTAGGACAATGTAGTTTTAAGGTAAGAAAAGAAGTGTGGTAATGAGAAAGATGAAGAAGTCGATATATTATAATTGTTATTTTGACAATGTATCGCATCAAAACTATTATAGTTTCTATCTTGACTTTAGAAATAAATTTAATTTACATTGACTACTATTAGTATTACTTAAAATGAGTCATTCAAGATAGGCAACTACTTAAATCTGATATAAATTACACTGTAAGAATAGAACTAAGAATGTGCAATAATAAAGTATACTAGTCATTATGTTATAAGTAATGAATAAATTTTAATTATCCAGTGTGTTTTTTTTTTAAGTGGAATTGTTCTAAGTTCATGTTAACTTGAACTTAACAGTCTTGGTTTAAAAAAACAATCAAAATAATGTTTTAAAACAGTATCTGGAGAAGATATTACTTTGCATATTATTAATATGAAGTTTAAATTTAATAGTGAATTACATAAATAAACTGATGAAATAGCTGTGTCACTTTTTGACCATCTTTTGATTAATTATTCTCTTATTAATCTTAAAGATGCTATAATTGTGCTCACAGTTGACTATCTGTGAAGGAGGTAATTAAATTATTCTTTTATTATATGTGACAGAAGTATTGATTTCAGTAGTTATTACCATGTGATTAAGCTGACAATTAGAGTTAATTTCTTGGATGTTTTACTGGAAATGTGATAAGATGGCTTATTTCAGATATTAGCATACAGAAAGACAGGATGGAATGAATAGTAAATGAATTTTATTAGTTTGGTCCTGTTGAGGAGAAAGAGTAAAACTGATTCACTCTTTATTATCAAGGACCGAAATTATCAAAGCTGAAGATGAAATTGAGAACGAACGCAGTAAAATATGACAGATAACTAGCAATAATAATTGTCCTCAATGAATACTGACAAAAACTTGAAGCCAGAGCTGCACTATGGAAGAATATTCACAGTTATAAAGAAAAATATTTTCATGAATATTTAATTCGAAGGCGACGAAGTTGATGAGGTTTTAGGACATAAACTTCCGAAAGCTTTGTTCAAAATATTCTTTGCTACTCAACTTTGTATCCTTCCTCTCAACCTAAATTGGATTACGGACATGCTAAGAATAATCTTCTACTTTAGGCCACATCAGTGTGTACATACCAGTTTATTTGCTCTCGTAAAAAAGTTATTTCGGCCACACAAACGCAATCATTTCTGAGTCCGTCTCTGAACATTACCTCATCTACGTGCTATAGTGGATCTACAACTTTCTTCTCAACTGATTTGTAACTTCTGGTTTAGTTGCTCTCCCCCCCCCTACATCCTCGTAAATCATTCATAAGTTCAAATAAATTGGGTCTAAAAATGTACAAGCCAAAATCGTGCACATTATATCGACTTCGGCTATCCCCTGTTTCAAGTTCAAGTACTTCAGAGAAAAAAACTTTCTATCTCTCATCTCGGCTCGGTTCCAAGCTCTTCTCTTATTTTTTACAATCATCATTCAGTTCTTTCTACTATTTTTTTCATTGTCACTAATCAGCCTTTATTGCATCATTCAGTTACTTATTTTGTGTTGATCAGGTAGACAGTTTTTTTCTAAAATTATTTTTTTTTTATTGTTGCGTAACCTACTCATGACACACCATTACCGTCAATACATAACTTATAACTGATAATTAACAACTGACGTAATGCTTAAGTGTTGCAATAGGCTAACACATGTAGAAAAATTTACTTCACTGAAGTGAATGACATCGAGAAGGAAATTTTCTTCGTTGAACGCTTTAATTTTCTAAAAATTAACGGTAGTGAATTGTAGATAGGTCAATTTCGAAATTATTCATTCTTGTACTTTCTAAATGCTTAAATTATAATGACTAGATCAAAATCGATTAGCCATAAAAAGAGTGAAATTGTATTTAGACTGGGGGGGGACAGTTATCGACCTCTTGGTTTCCGACAAGACTCAGCTTTCACTATGATGCCTCATAACTCTTCGAAATAAAGACATTCTAACTCCCAGGGGTGAGTTAAAGTGGGATTTTCTGGTTTACATATTTTCAGCAAGGTTGTCCTTTTACTGGATGAGGATGATAACCCCATCCCCAACCCTCCTCATCTGTTCGGGATTGGAACCGGAAGTAACCCTAGGGAGGAATTTCAGGTCTCAACACACATGAAGGAAAAAACAAGATCCTTCGATGTGAAACAACGAACACTAACCCAATCACATTTGACGGAGAAATTCTGAAACATGTAGAAACCTTTACAAACTTATTCAGCATCAACAATAAACAAGGAGGGTTGGTTGCAGATGTGCAGGCGCTGATTGGCAAGGCAAAGGCATTATTTCCGTAACTGAAAAGTATGTGGGACTCAAACCAACTGTCAACTAACAACAAAGTCAGGATTTTCAGTACAAAGTAAAGACGGTTCTATTATATGCAGCTGAAATTTGTATGGAGATCTACAAAAGTATCACCCAAAAATTAAGAGCATTTATATACAGCTGTCTACGTAATATACTTCGGATCCGTTAGCCAGACACCATCAGCATCAACCTTCTGTGGCAGAAGACCTACCAATCAATATCCAGGTGAGGAAGAAATTAAGGAAAAAATACTGGAGGTGGATAGAACACAGATTGAAGAACTCACTGAACTGTAACACAAGACATACACTAAATTAAAATTTTGAAGATCAGTGGAGAAGAAGAATACAAAAAAACATTACTTTAAGAATTGGAGACTGACATGAAGAGAATGAACAGTAGTTGGGAAGAAGTGGGGAGGAAATCCCAGAACGAAGTTGGTTGGAAAATGCTGGTCAGTGGCTTATACTCCACATGGGGTAATAGGCATTGATTGATTGATCATAAATCAATATGAAATCAAAAAATCTCTAAGGTACAAAGTCAATTTCAAATATGAAAGTAATAGTTAGGAAGATAGTTTGCACTTACATTACATTAGAAAGAAAGCTCGTAATTCGACAGGTTCTATATGTATTATTATTTACTATATTCAATTAAATGTTCAGGGATAAAAATCATAGGGTTTGTGCTGCTCACCATTCACACTCAGGAGGCACCTACAATATTGTTGGAACGAATGCTACATATAGGAGTCTGTATGCCTTGATAACGAGTGAAGGGTATCATGGAACTTAATCACAATTTTTCTTGATAATTACCTCCGGTTATCTAACTTCTATCCTACTCTTTTAGTTTTTGGTGCATCACAGTTTAGAAAAGCATTTAATGATACGTTAGAACAAACTGGAGTGAGCAGTTGGCAATTAACTATTTATTGTAGAATCAACGGCTATGTTTGTGTCAAAATTTTAATTTGCGCTGGTAACTAATTTACTCGAAATGATACACAGAAACTATTACTGTAACGAAAAATGAATAAGTGTGACATTTTATTCACTGCTAAATCGTTATATGATGAATCAAACTTTCTTACTATCCACCCAATTCGTAAACCATATTCAGAGAAAAATCACAAGCAGTCTGGTCCAAACAATGCCATAATTAGATATACGAACTAAAGTATCCTCCCCCCCCCCACATATATATATCATCTATCATACCATACATCTAACACATACCTATTCAAATGTATGCCAATACACCTACAGATTATGCATCACATTTAACAAACACTACAGTAACATGTTTAAACTTGTTCGTAATAACTAGGTATCAATTCGATCCGATTTGTTACTGTCTTTACCAATCAAACTTGTATTAACTTGTAAATATTATTTATTAAAATTGGAGCGATTTATACAAGGTGGAAAAACGTTAGAAAGCTTTAATTCTTTTATTCATAACAATGTTGTAAATATATCCTTTCCATAATGTACAAGACAAAAGATACAACTACCAGAATACGCCCAGAAAAAAACTATTTTACATTATAAGACTAAATAATGAAGCTATTTTAAACAATGAACAGAAACAAAATTTAAAAAAAGAACAGGCAAATAGGCGTCCCTTCGTTTTTACATTCAGTATTTTAATAACTTCTATGATTGTTTTACCCTACTTGTTGTATCTAATTGATTTCCAGCTGTGATTTTAAGTTAGGAAACATATGTTTTCTTCCATTGACATTGTCCGTCCTTCGGTTCAGTCTTTCTTATATGACACACTAAAGTAAACATTTCTTGAATTATCTAGGTCATTTTTATAACTTGTGAGTATTATTTCCACTAGATTTTTGTTAGCACTTCTAGGATCAAACAGATGTATGCAAAGTGCTAAAACAAAGCAGTTGTACATTGAATTTATAGTCTGCGTCATGAAATGATTTGAATCTGGACGACCACTGGAAAACAGGTTGCATTAATTAACTGATTCACCCCTAGTATAGGATTTCTCAGTAGTAGGCAACAACGACTTCATCTTCAGAAATTGAACCTAGGACCATGGGCCTGTCAGTGAAAACATATTATTTGAACTTCTGAATTAACATTTACCTAAATATATTCGTTCAATCATTCCATTATGTGACCGTCATTTAACCTCATAAGTGATATTTATCTCATGTCACTTTTGTCGTATATATTTAGGAAATCTTCAAGAACTTTTTACATCCTCTGAATACTAGGATGCATAATACTATAAACAAAGTCGATGGATAACAGAAATAACTGTATAACATTAAGAGTTATTAATATTTGGAAATATATACTATTAGGCAATATAAGTTAAGCATTTGATGGAGAATAATAAGTATAGCATAAATGTCCAATCACTGGAGTTATCCGAGCTGTAAGTGATATACTAAACGGATTGGGTGCGTTTTATCATTACAGACCAACTTCACCAGAAGAACTACTGGAAGTCAAAGACAATCGGATTACTCTTTTATCAAGTATAAAATTATCTAGTAACATATAGTGTCAACTAGAAGAGTAAATAAATTTACATGCAATTTGACCAAAGACCTCTACACTTAGCAGTGGAAATCATACAGTTAAATCATTGAGTTGAGACTGATTGTTCTAACTCATATAACTTAAGTCCGTTTATAATACAGATTTAGTATTACCTCATAGTAGAAGCAGGAATTTACGTATTAGTGACCGGTTTTTGAGGTTTCTTTATTTGATGAATATATAAATTTATCATCTTAATGGCATTTTCACCAGTAGCGTTTTGTATGTAATTGTGGAGGAGGTAGACTAATTAATTAACATACTAAGCAAGTGATCTACTATATTACATGAAGAAAAACAAAAAAAATAGTACGATATTCTCAGAAAACTGCATACTTGATGCTTTCTGCTAGCGTTATGTATGTATTCTATAATAACTCGAAACAGCTAGTGAATTTTGTGAAAATTATATCCGAATAATTATTTATAAAAACGTGTTTTACTGACCAATATTTGGCCTTGTACAACTACTGACCACTGAGTATTAATTAGATCCAGTTCCGTTGAGGTGCTACCGTGAAGATTGGTGTTTAATTTTGTTGTTTGTATCTATCACGAACTGGTCACGGTAAGATATCACCAAACACTACTAAGAAAGTGACAGCTATTTTTAATAGTATAGGCCTCTTAGATCACGGGTGTAGCAATCTATCGGAATCGACGGTGTTCACTACTGAGGAGTCCTATACCAGGACGAAACAGCTGTCCAATATTCGCTGATTTTGAGTGGTACAGTTTGGGATGCTAGATCCCCAGAAATAACTTGGTAATCCTGTTATTTTCATAACTTATTTGTGTGAACCCGAATTCCACATTTTCGCTGTAAAGGAGTCCATTTTTACCTTCATTTCGTGATTTCCATATCGAAGGACTCTAAACCTTATTTATGCGTTTTTGCTTTCAGTACACTATTTTTTAACACTTTTAAGGACATTTTGGGTTGTTCATATATTCATGAGTTGTTTGCTTGCTTTTTGTCTTTCGAGATTTATGTTAAATACCATATTCACTGCTTACACTGGACTTCTTGCTCCAGTTAGCTGCGTTGGGGTGTAGACAATGGATTAACTTCGATCACTGTCACTGTGTTCCTAGTCATTGGTCGTGTTCGCCCATATCAAGATAATATTTAGATTTAAGAAACCTATCAGGTACTCAACTGAGATCACTGTGTGACTAATTCAAACAACAAAAGTTTCGTTTGTTTGTCTAGCCCCTAACGATAATGGAATTTTGTAAATCGAAGTGGAATGTAGCTATTAATCTAAGCGAAATGAAATGATGTGATCCGTATCGTGATGTTAGGCTGAAGAAATTAAATAGAGTTTCTAGATTAATCGCCTAAAATTCGACTTTGTATATGAGCTTATACTACAGATTTCTTCGGGTTAACATCATTTAATCATTAGAACTATACTAAAATCATTTTATGATTCTGAACTAAACTTGTCACTAACAGTACGAATGATACTGCATTGTTGTATATCAATTATATGAAGAATACTATTTGACGTAGTCACCTACACACACATGAGTTTAAGGTATACGAGAAGTTTATCTAAATTTAATGACTCCTACTATACTGAGATACCAGTCACCTTATGTATTCAGCTAGTCTTCAGATTTTTGCTTAACTTTTGGCAATCAATAAGCACTAAAGGATGAAATAAACTGATTCCAATCCACTTCCCTGAAGTCTTTCAAATATGTATCGGTTTAATAAAAATGATGAAATTTTACAAATTTTGTTTTGATGGAAACACGCTTACAACTCTATGCGTAGAATATCATTATTATGTCACAGTGAAGCAAACACTAGCTATTTTGAAATTTACAGGACCTAGGAATAGTTCGATGGTTTAGTCAGTATTGTGGATGAAACTGATAGTAAAATCATGTTAGAAACCTAGCGTGTGTAGGTTAAATAATCACAGTATATTATGTGAATTCGCAACAAATTTCGGTTAATCTCGGTATAGAAAAAAATTTATCAAAGTACAGTTGGTGTTATTGTTAATATCACTCATTTTTCCTATGCAGCATTTCAACTATTCCCAATCACTAGAAAACGAACCTTTTGAATACTAACGGTATCTAAGGAAGATTGATTGACAGAAAATGGTGGTATAAATTTATCGAAATTACAGTATAAAGCTGTTGATGGAATGAAGACGATGTGCATCGCTAGTTGACTGAAGTTAAAATATAAATCACTTTGGTGGAGGGGGATGGATTCAGTGATATACAGTGCTTATCTATGGGATTTAGCTCGTGTCAAAACTTCTAAAATATTTCCAGCGTGAGTTAAGCAGATGTTCAATGTTCCTTCCCTTACACCTCAAATCTCTAATGGCTATACACATAATGCTCGGTTATTAAAAATTTAAGTTTTTTCAAAAATTTTACAGTTTGATTATGGAGTAGAAATATGTAAAAGTGGAATAAAATCTAAACAAAGGAATATAAATCAAATGTTTAAAAAAATTTTGTTTTAATTACCGGAAATGTTAATTTATCATAATACAAGTATGGATTTCTATGTATTATAAAACTAGTTCAGATGTTCATTTTAATTATATCATACTAATTAGTTTCAACTGCTGTATTTATACTTGTCGGTTGCTTACGAAATGAAGTTGATATTATGTCAACGCAATTCTTATACTATATGAATGAACCAGATAGAATCTCTTTTTATATTTATTTATTAATAGAAATGACTTATTGTTTTTCATCTAATCTCTTTCCGGGTTACAAGCTGATTCGTAATGCTGAACTGTTGAAAATCAGTGTTTGTTAAATCACTTAATTGAGACTCAGTGTCTAACGTTTCCCAATTCATTTAATTATTGACATAATTAAAGATTGTTTATTGTCATTTTACTGTCCGAATCTGAAAAATTTTATAGCTAAGTTATACAATAGAAAAGATATGATTAGCAGGTAAAGAAAAGCAACGACATGTTGCCATTAAATGTTGATACTGAGAACTTGTGACAACAACTTCGTGGAAGATTTCCAAACTCCTATCAAGCCGATTTAGATTATGAACAGATAACATGGTAATTCTACCTAAAGTTAAACTCAGGACAAGGTTAGCCACACTATTCCAGGCTTTGTTTTTGATTACCGTAGATCATGGTGTTTTTAACAAATTTCTAAAACTAATTTCGCAATCGGTATTGATTTTTTCAGGTTTGATAAATCAAATAAAATAATTGTATCAACCGTTTGAAGTGACTAAAAAGAATTATTCGATAGAAGTCTACCCACCATTTCTTGTCTTCTGAGCCATATTTTTACGGTTGTTACTTAATTACACTGCCCACAAACTGTCTCCCGTTATTTCCGCTGTACAGATAATGTCATAATTAATTTCAATTATACGTGATTATAAAGTAAATACAACTTTATTTTGTGTAGTTCTTTCTCCTCATCTATTTTGGGGTAGCTCAGCACACGCTTACTACCCACGGGATTTGAACCTCTGACACACACTTGCCAGGTTCAACACCCACGGCTATAGCCAATTGGCTATTTGGGCCGCCTGTTGCCCCTAGGGTTGCTGCCGGTCCCAAGCCCGGATAAAGGAGGAGGGTTGGGCATGGGGCTAGCAACCCCATCCCGTAAAACAGCAAATGTGCTAAAAAAACGCTAACCAGTAAAAACCTTTATAACCATTTTCACTCTGCCCTGGGAGTTGGAAGGTATGTTATGACGCCTCATGGTGAAAGCCGAGTTTCTTCGGAAGCCACGAGGCCGATGTCTCTTCTGACAACCAGAGCAACCATTAGTATAGGTACGTGGAATGTCCGCACGCTGTGGGAAACAGGGAGGACCATGCAAATAGCTGAAGAAATGAAAAGATACAACCTGAAGATACTTGGAATAAGCGAAACGCATTGGGTGCAAGCTGGACAGCAACGGTTATCCTCGGGAAATGTGCTTTTATACTCCGGCCACGAAGAAGAAAACGCCCCCCACACACAAGGAGTAGCATTGGTGTTATCCCAAGATGCATGGAAGTCTCTTATAAGATGGGAACCTCATGGACCTAGGATCATCACAGCATCCTTCAAGACGAAGAAGGAAGGGATTGCAATGAATGTCATCCAGTGCTACGCACCCACCAACGACAGCCACGAAGACGACAAAGACCAGTTCTATGCGAGGCTGCAGTCAATCATCGAGAAATGTTCAGCCAAGGACCTGACTATTCTAATGGGCGACTTCAACGCCAAGGTCGGAGTGGATAACACCGGGTATGAAGACATCATGGGACAACATGGAGTGGGAGAAAGGAATGATAACGGTGAGAGGTTCGTGAACTTATGTGCCTTCAACAAAATGATTATAGGTGGCACCATTTTCTCTCACAAACGTATACACAAAATTACATGGATTTCACCGGACCACATCACGGAGAACCAAATCGACCACATCTGCATCAATAAGAGGTTTAGAAGGACCATGGAAGACGTAAGAGCAAGGAGAGGAGCCGACATAGCTTCAGATCACCATTTGGTGGTAACTAAAATGAAACTGAAGCTGAGGAAGCACTGGACAACTGGAGCAGCAGTATTACACAAGTTTAATACAGCCCTTCTCCGTGATACTAACAAACGCAACGAATTCAAATTAATTCTCAGCAACAAGTTTCAGGCATTTCATAATCTACTAGAAAAAGGTGGAACTAATATGGAAGACAACTGGAAAGAGATTAAGGGAACAATAACCTCAACATGTCAGGAGGTTTTGGGTCTCAAGAAACAACACCAAAAAGAGTGGATTTCTGTTAGAACTCTGGACAAGATCCAAGAAAGGAGGAACAGAAAGACAGCGATCAATAACAGTCGGACAAGAGCAGAGAAAGCCAAGGCACAGGCCGAATACACCGAAGTCAACAAGCAAGTGAAGAGGAGCATCAGGTTGGATAAACGGAAGTTTGTTGAGGACCTAGCAATGACAGCGGAAAAAGCTGCAAGAGAAGGAAATATGAGGCTCTTATACGATACAACGAAGAAGTTAGCTGGGAAATTCAACAAGCCAGAACGGCCAATCAAGAACAAGTCTGGCAAACCAATCACTGAAGTGCATGAACAACGGAACAGGTGGGTAGAGCACTTCCAAGAACTCTTGAATAGACCAGCCCCACTGAACCCACCAGTCATCGAAGCAGCAGCCACGGATCTCCCTATAAGCACAGACCCACCAACAGTCGAAGAAATCAAAATGGCCATCAGACAGCTCAAGAGTGGCAAGTCAGCAGGACCAGACAACATACCAGCAGAGGCACTGAAGACAGATATAGAAGCAACTTCAAAGATACTCCACATTCTCTTCAGGAAGATTTGGGAGGAAGAACAAGTTCCAGCAGACTGGAAAGAAGGGTACCTCATCAAGATACCAAAGAAAGGCGATCTCAGCAATTGTGAGAACTACAGAGGCATTACTCTACTTTCAGTACCAGGAAAGGTCTTCAACAGAGTGTTATTGAACAGATTAAAGGGCCCAGTCGACGGCCAACTCCGAGATCAACAGGCTGGATTCCGTAAAGATCGATCATGTACCGATCAAATCGCCACTCTACGGTTCATTGTTGAACAATCAATTGAATGGAATTCACCACTTTACATCAACTTCATCGACTATGAAAAGGCATTCGACAGCGTAGATAGGAGAATATTATGGAGCCTTCTACGACATTACGGCGTACCCGAGAAGATAGTCAACATCATACGAAATTCTTACGACGGACTACATTGTAAAATCGTGCATGGAGGTCAGCTCACAGATTCATTCGAAGTGAAGACCGGTGTTAGACAAGGCTGCTTACTCTCGCCCTTCCTCTTCCTACTGGTCATCGACTGGATCATGAAGACTGCAACATCTGAAGGCACTCTCGGAATACAATGGACAACATCGACGAAACTAGATGACTTGGACTTTCCAGATGACCTAGCTCTTCTTTCTCACACACATCATCAAATGCAGAAGAAGACCAACAATATAGCAGCAGCCTCAGCAGCAGTAGGCCTCAACATACACAAAGGGAAAAGCAAGATCCTCCGATACAAAACAACAAACTCTAACCCAATTACACTTGACGGAGAAATTCTGGAAGACGTTGAAACCTTTACATATTTGGGCAGCATCATCGACAAACACGGAGGGTCTGATTCGGATGTGAAGGCGCGGATTGGTAAGGCACGGGCAGCATTTTTACAGCTGAAAAACATCTGGAACTCAAACCAACTGTCAGTCAATATAAAAGTCAAAATTTTCAACACAAATGTGAAGACAGTCCTGTTGTATGGAGCTGAAACTTGGAGAACTACAAAAAGTACCCTACAGAAGTTACAAGTATTTATAAACAACTGCCTGCGTAGGATTCTTCGGATCTGTTGGCCAGATACCATCAATAACAACCTGTTGTGGCAGAGAACTAATCAACTTCCAGTTGAGGAAGAAATTAGGAAAAGACGCTGGAGATGGATTGGACACACACTGAGGAAACCATCAAATTGTGTCACAAGACAAGCACTGGCTTGGAATCCTAAAGGCCACAGAAACAGAGGAAGGCCCAAGAACACATTGCGTCGGGAATTGGAAACAGACATGAAGAGAATGAACAGCACTTGGGAAGAGCTAGAACGGAAAGCCCAGGACAGAGTTGGTTGGAGAATGCTGGTGGGCGGTCTATGCTCCACTTGGAGTAACAGGCATTGATTGACAACTTTATTTATTCATTCATTGAAAATATTTTTTTCTCAACAACTAGAAAATTACTTATTACTACGAATCATTGATATGGGGATTAAGTAAACTATATGATGTAATCGAATTTTAAGCAAGATGAAACGGTAAAACGAAGTAGAAACCTTACAAAAAAGCTTAATTTGAATTTACATAAACATTATTTATCTTTTGGAGATTGGTAAAATCTTGTATATGATTTATGAATGAAGTAGTTTTTCTAAGAATTAGATAGTATGTACGCATAAATGCTACGTTTTCTAGTAACTTCATGAAATTACTACTTGTATACAGCACAATATATAGGAGCCGTGTTTATCTGTGTGGAGTTCTGTGTGACTACTGACTCAGTTAGTTACTTAAAAAAACCTTTAATTATTTCCCATTAATTTTGTTTTCTCTTTCGGTTCGATTAAATAACCGAAAATTAATTATCATTTACTTTTGGTAAGTCAACATTATAATCAACGAAATTATTTAGAATAAATAAAAAGTTTAATTATTGAGATTGTTAGTCTGTTATGTTTTGCATTGTTCACTTATAAACTATTGGCTAATTGTTTTATTTGTGTGTATCTGTGTAATCAAGAAGGTTGGACGATCCAAAAGAAATTGTCTATAAATAAGGGTAATTAATGGGTATAGCTTCTTAACCAAAATTGTTCTGGTGAACAGTAATATCATTCTAAGTTTGTTCTCTCTCCTTTGTCTGATACACAAATACATGTATAGATTGGTTGTAGTTGGTATTCACTCTGACTATAATCATAAGAAAAGTAACAAGCTAGAATTTCATTTTAAAATTTTAACTCTGAATATTATATTCATCAAATGATCTGATAGGGTGAATTAAAAGAAAGTGATTAAATAGAAACGATTAATAAGAACATCATTTCTGTCTCATCGGGGAAGATTGCATAAATTACTTATCAAGATGAGACTTTTAAACTTTTAAGTCACATGACGAAATAATCGAGACTTTCAACTTAATCTCTATTCTTGGTACATGGTTCATAATATTCCTCACAGCTTATAGAGGAGAAACGTATGTACAAAGGTATTTTGTGCTTTTCGTGTAACCAACGAAGGAAGTATATTTTGGAAGTAAAAAAACTGTCAACTTGACTTTCAACCTATTATCGCATTCAAGTTACTGGACTACTAAACGTGATTGTAATAATAAAACGAAGAATATAGAAGAAAAAGACTGTTAGCAAGATGTTTACTTTTCAAAAATATATTTACCTGGGTGTTTAAAACTATGAAACACCGATAACTGAGCTACAGAATAACTGATATACTTGAATTACTGAAGAAAATTGTATTTGAATACTCTCTTTTCTACACTTATGGACTAAACTGTTTAACTAATCTCTGTTAGATTATTTAATTAAGTTGTTTCCAATAATTTTTTGGACTGTTTTTAGTGTATTTATAAATGCTCTAAAGTGATAGCCTTGACAACTTCACCTACCAAAACTTCAGTGTCATTTAATGAACAGTTCACTTCTTAATACAGAAGTATACTGATATTTTGAATTGACTAGAATTGACGGCCTGTATGTGACCTACACGAATTCAACGAAATACATTCAATTCAAAGTATTCTGCAAACACTGTTGTTCTTGTTTTATTTAAACTAGCTTTATCCACCAGATAACTTTAATGCGATTATTATCTAACTTGAAATACAATTCATAGTCGTCGTCAGGAATTGATAAAGTCTAGTTTAATCTCAATTCGACCAAATTAGTAAAGCTTAATAGAAATCTCGTAGAAACTAATGCTACCAAGTACATTCGTTAAGATCATCATCACTGAGCTATTTAAATTACAACTTGAATGAAATAGAATGTTTTTATACCAAAAGTCCGAATATCTATACAGTTGTCACTACTTAAGGTTGCCTAACAGATGAAACAGACAGACAGTTACAACGTAGAACTTGGTACATGCATACGTCAATTCAAGTTGTCATGCCTCAATTAGCAGATAGAGATTAAATTGTCGAATCAAATCCCAGAGTAGGGGAGGTAGTAACACAGTTAGTATTAATGGAAGGAAATAGAGACCAAAGATAAGACTTAAGAAAATATGATTGGATAAAGAGAAAATTATGATAAGTTCGGAAACTTAAAATTCGGAGGAAGACAAGGAGTGGATGCACCTGCGCCATTGCCAACGATTTTGAGCCATATCACACAAGGTCTCTAACCATTTATTACGAGCGTCACGCGGACCCCAACCAGGTAGTCTGCACCTATTAATATGACTCAGCCCAACTGTCAATGACTTCATGAACTGGTGCCATGTTTTGGTTTGGCCGCCCCTAGCTTTCTTCCAGCCTACTCCTACACCAGACAGCATTGCTCGTCAAAGTAGGCGGTGGTCAGGTATGCGCAACACATGCCCTAGCCACCTCAGCTGATGAAGATTTACTACTTTATCAATAGACTTACCGTATCTACCTAGTACTCTATTCCTAACCCACATATTGCTTAATCGGTGGTCCCAGCAAACAAGAGCAATCCTTCGAAGACATCTATGGTCGAACACAAGGAGCCTACGAATATCCTCTCTCCTTAACGGCCAAGGTTCACATCCATAAAGTAGAACGGATCGAACTACTGCGCAGTAAACGCGTCCTTTGGTCAGTAGTTGGATGTCTCGCCTACGCCACAGGTGACGCAAATTCCCAAAAGCCAATCTGGCCTTATGTATACGAGTAAACACCAGACCTTCAGGACTGATGAGGCTGCCAAGATAAGTGAAGCGGTTAACACATTCATCTGCTTCACTCCCTATCACTAACTTCGGTGCTAAATAGAGCCAATTCTGAAGTAACATTTTGCATTTGGAACAGATGAAACAAGTTTTAGTCAATAATAAATTAAATTCTACTGTATTCCTACACAGTTGTTTAGTAAGTAATCATAATCTTAGTTATCTTCTCTTATTTTGAAAACGATATCGCTTTCTTTTATGTTGGTAAATACTGGAGAAGTGACCAAATCATGTTAAAGTATGCTTAAACTAAATTAATCAGATTATGCACTTAAATGTACATATCAGATTAATTTGAAGTGTTTGGTGAATTTGAAGTTCAAGATATTTCAATGTTCAGTGAAAATATTTCATCAAGTAGAGTTATCCTAGAAGAGAAACTGTTTCTTCTTTTACACTTTTGTGGTTACCACCAACAATCTGAAGTAATGGGAAAAAAATGTTTAACGAGAATAAAACAACATTCAACAACTAGATAAGATTCATTATATCCTATAATATCTGTTACTATTACTATGTGTTAGTATTGTATGTTTAGGACTAATTATCTCCATTAGAATCATTATGATCATACTTTTAATCATTTCATTAAGGTGGATTATATAGCTGTAATTCTTGGTCTTGAAAGATAATCACTACTTTTAGTTGAATAAATCATGTCTATGATGGGTAAGGTTTTGTAAAAATTGTTGAATTTGAAGATCAGTTTAATAATAAAATAATATTGGGAATTATAAAGTATTGGACGGTTGTTTCGTGTTTGTCTGAGTTTTAGTACACTATTAAAGTTGACTTTACATTTCATATACTCCACAAACCTTCTACTTTAAGAAAGATCATGTACTCAGTAGTGATTAGCTACGAGGTTTTCCAAATTTATAGTGAGAATTTGATTAGCCAAGTTCATCTACTCCAAGAATGGGACAGATATCATGCTCAACGTTGAATAAATGTTTATGCATTGTAACAAATTGCGTGTTACTGTAAATACAGATTACTAGGTTCCGATCCACTTGTCTTAGATATCGTGTGAAGCTCAGAGGTTGTAGGGAATTATATATCATTATAATTCACCAAAACGAAAAAGAATTGAAACGTGATATCAATCAAAAAGTGAGACATTTATTAGAATTTGTCTATATATATAATTCTGTATGAAGATGAATATGTGGCTTGTAAATAGATGAAGGAAAAAGACGTTTGATAATGAGGTTTGTTGCTTTCAAAAGCAGTAAAATACTCGAGATGTTTATGTGCCAAAAATCAAAGTGATGATCATGGTTTTGATAAAGGAACTATGTAAAGACAAATTTAATTTGCATATAGTATTATTCAAAGATTCCGCTGAAAACAGTAAAGAATTCTCATCACAAAAGATGGTAGATTTCCAGCTAATTACTGCCTTATATCAATGTAACGTGCTTACATTCATGCAAGTACAAAGGTTATATGCATGCATACATACACACATACATACATACATACGTAGGGTCACACATATTAGTAATGTATTTTTATTCTACTTCATATATTAAATTCACGCAATAAGCCTCGGATTCTTCAAATGACATAGTCCATAAAACTCAGTCAACTATACTAAAAGGTCTGCATCTTAATCCACTTTCACTGGAGGAGCATTATCAATCCACAGCTTGAAGCCAGAGTTGTGTACGTAAAAGAAATTTATCATAACTCTTTATTTACGACAGTCTTATTTTGTAATTTCGATCAATCAATCAATGCCTGTTACCCCATGTGGAGCATAGGCCATCGACCAGCATTCTCCAACCAACTCTGTCCTAAGATTCCCGTTCCAGCCCTTCCCAAGTACACTTCATTCTCTTCATGCCTGCCTCCAATTCCCAAAGCAATGTGTTCTTGAGTATTCCTCTTCTCCTATGGCCTTCAAGATCCCAACTTAGTACTTATCTTGCCACATAGTTTGAGAATTTCCTCAATGTGTATCCTATCCACCACCAGCCTATTTTCCTCATTTCTTCCTTGGTTGGATTCTGGTTGGTTTGTTCTCTGCCATAGAAGGTTGTTGTTGATGGTATATGACCAGAGGATCCGAAGTATCTTACGCAGATAGTTGTTTATAAATACTTGTATCTTTTGAATGATGTTCTTCGTAGTTCTCCAGGCAAGTATGAGCTTTATATAACAGAACTTTCTTCACATTTATATGGTTTACTATACGTGGTTTACTTATATGTAATTTTCTGGTTCTTCGAATCTTACCCCTCACTTTTACTGCTCACTTTTCACTAATGTAATTGTGATCAGTATAAACTATTTATTACAAAGCTTGTCTCTATCCAGATTTCTCGACGTTATTTCACACATTTTCATCCTAAACTAATATAATAAAAATTACTGTCTCCACTGTACCGAATAAACGTTTCGCATGTCCAAAAAATGCCCTCCACCCACTCACATATTTAATTGCAAATCCATTATTAATAACTAGGTCGTCAAAATTTCTAACAAAATTCAACAAATCGATTTCATCATTTACCTACCTATGATTTATTGCATAAATATCTTAATTCAGACATATCAGGAGTGAGACATTTATCACCTATGAAATTGACTGATCATCGCACCATATCGCAAACTAATAGAGGTAAGAATTCTATCATTGTACACTGGCCGGCCTAGTAGTGCAGATGGTTAGGCATTTTCCGTGAAATATGGAGGGTTTGCATTAGATTCCCCAGAGGAATCAAGGGTACACACTGCTGAAGAGTCCCATAGGGGGGACGAAATACCAGTTCACTTCCCTCTGGCTTTCAGTGGTATCCGACTGAGATCAATCTGTGATGAATAAAATCAAGTAAATACATTTGAATTGAAGTGAAATGGTTTTTTGGTGAAGATTAGTGTTTTTAATCGATTCAATAATTCACAGATTGATGTTGTCAGAGTGCCACTGAAAACCATAGAACACTGGTTTGAAAATTCTCGTTTGCATTAAAGTAGAGTAGAACAAAGAATATTCTTTGGGTCAAACTCCCATCAGGCTCTACATTTATAGATCTGAATTAAGTAATAATTCAAGTGGATAGATAAGTTTAAGGCAATCATATTTTTTCATTAGATTACAGGATGTTAATTTGAGATCGTTAGCAATGTGTAATTGTCACTATCCAAATGACTAGTTTATGTTGTTAACTTCAGTTAGTTAATGTGTCGGTTGAAATAGTGTGAGCAATTGAAAATTTTAATCAGAATATATGTTTGAGGTGTAATATAGGTAAACAATGTGAATACAAATCAAAACAAATGTTTAGAAGAAGACTATAGTAAGGCGTAGAATAGCACAATATAGCTGATTAGGGGACGGAGGTGATCATTAAACTGCGTTAGCAACAATAATACAGCTATAAGATTAGTAACAATAATACTTGTTAATGGAGAGATACACATATGTTCAAAGATTTTGAAATGAGATCAACTCAGTAAAGAAAGGAGAAGAAAAATGTGGTCTTATAGTGATGAAGAAACAGTAGCGTATACATATTACTTTTGTAAACAGAGTTCAAGTTTATAACTATGATGTACTAGCACGTCTACTGTCGTTATATAAATACACATTTAATGATGCATTATGAGTCACCTAATAGTAATTATAACTGTTGTATATTTTTATCAGTTAAACGTTTTCATAGTGTTTACACACCTATTTATAGACTCATTTAACAGTCCAATATTATACACTTCTTATGAAATAAGTTGGTTGATATCCTTTTATTTTAATAAGCCATAGACCATTGGCCTTCTATTATAACTCTGAACTAAGTTATGATTAGTCACTTCAACATTTCAAGACTGGCCTAGACATTTTGAATGTTTGCCTACTTAAGGAGGGAGATATTAAAAATTCATTAGAACTGTTGTTTTACGTTGCCAAAATCTCAGGTATTAGGATAGTTGTGTTCATATCGCAATTCAAACAAATTTTAGGATACTTGTATCTGATATCACGAATTGACCTGTGCTAGACAAACACAAAGCACTAGATGGTTGTTTGTAACTCCTATAAGACTGACCAACAGTACAGATACATGACCTCAACAAGGAACCCACCCCAGGATCTTTAGGTTTCAGAACAAAAACTTAAACGTTAGACAAATAAGCCAACCGGCATCTAACTGATAATAATTCCAATTTCATTTGGGTATTAGCCAGGGCACTAATTTTATGGTTAATTATTCCCCGTGAAGCCTGATGATCTTAACATCAGTATCTTGGGGGTGGGATAGTGGGTGCTCAGTACTGACGATTCCCTTACTAAGACGAAACAGCGATCTAGTGCTTTCGGGTTTATAATAGCTGTCTAACTTAGGTCAATTCGTAATCATTTCTTTTCCCTGAAACATTATGTAATCTAATAAAATAATTACAGAGTAAGAGGTGTGTAATATTTACTAGCTTTCAACAGTTAATTTAAAGTTGTTGATAGAAATTTAATTCAAATGAATCATTATTCGCCTGTATTCTATATGATTTTATTGAGAGCTAGAAAGTTTAATGTGTTTAAATAGTCAACAAGACAATTTGAACTTCTATTCTTGAATTTATGTTTAGAAAATTATGTCATCTAATGTCATACATAAGGACCAGAAAACGTGCTTATCTACAGAGTGTCAACGTGATTGAATCACGTTCATAACAATGAAATAGAGAAAACTACATTTCTCACTTAAATAAATGAATATAATGAAAAATGATTTTGATAACTTTGGTGAAGCTAGATATTTGATTAATTGCTATATATATATATATATATATATATATACATATATATATATATATATATATATATATATATATATATATACGAACCAAATGTTTAACAGTAAGAAATAAAATAATAACTTTGTTAAACAGGTCATGTAATTGCATTAAGACTATGTGAACTAGAAACCGAATGCTCATCTAACGTCTGAGTCAGCAATCTGTTATTAACATGTTTAACAATATGAATTTCATATTAATACTAACTGATTCCAGTAGAGTCAGCATATTTCGTTAGTACTAATATCATGATACCTAGTACTTACTGCTAAGGTAATTTTGTGATCGCAATAAAAAAGTTAGCCACTAGACTAAGTGATGTGACATTTTGTTGCATTGTATTTGATGTCTCTTTTGGTCGTAAGGAAACTGAAGAAGCCTCTAGATGTCGCATCGTCAGCAACACTTAATTGCTCAATGAGTTCAAGCATATTATTTATCCAGTGTTGAGCAAATCGGAACATAACAGCAATTATCTTTTAGTGACCAACTCGTATGAATATCGCCCTTTTACAAAAAGTCATTATGGCCCGAATATTTTGTTTATGATTTGTTGATAACATCTCTCACCTTAACGCTGAGTAAAGTGGGTTTCAATCTTATGGAGCTTCGCTCCGTCAAAAGTGAAAACACCCTTTTGTTTAAGACTGCCAGCTAACATAGAACCAATACTCAGAATTTCCTGTTCACAACTTACATTCTTTTCAGCACACCAACAAATTATAATGCACCTTATTTACGTAAATAAATTATCTTTCTGAAAATTTGTACAAAAATAATCCTTAACATTTGAACAATAACATTATAGCTAATTAATCAACCAATATGCTACAACATATTACATAATCTACGTAATATGAACTTCGATTTGTCATGTAAACTAGTAAGTTAGATATAGTAGTCATTTGCGGTAGAATATTTTATATTTTCCGTTTATTTGAAAAAGACTATTCTATGTGCTACCTGATTTGTTTTCACTGTAATTTACAATAAGTTATTTATAATAATGCTTGAATTTAATACCAATCAGTTATAATTAGGATGTATTTGGATCTTCCCGTTGATTTGTCGTGAACTGAAACTGATCAGTTCCTTTTGCTATATGTGTAACCTGAGCGGATTTCCTCGATATATCGATGTGTCAAAAGTATTGTTTAAGTCAGGTTGTGACTGACAAGCGAAATCCAAGAAGAGCGTCTCGGTAGGCTAATGATAAAGGTGGTGCCGTTAGCACGAAACAAACTGGGCTCGAGTCCTGGTGTGAACATCAACACTGAGATGCAGGTACATCCAGCTGATGATTCACATATAAAAGGAGACGAGCGTCCTGGATTCTGATTGTTAGTCACAATTCAATTTAAACAACCAATCAGTTATATTTATATTGTGTCATTTGAATATTACAAGTGGGAATTGTAAGCTTGTATGAAGCACTAATTAAATTTGCCTCATAAAACAATTCGAGATGAAATTCTACTAGTTGATCATATTCTAATTTCCTTTTATCTGTTTACTGAAATGTAAATACCCATCATTTTTATAAACTAGATAACTTGGGCCTGCCATTAATATGAATTCACTTATAAAGGTGAGGTGGGGGGCGGGCAAATTGAGTGTATTATCTTTGTTATCGCATCATTATACTATTGATATGTGAATGATAAATTCGTGATGATAGCTACAGACCTGATAAAACATGGTTATGGTTTTGAAAACTAGATTCCGGTCCTAAGTTAACAGTAAAGGCATGTTATTAACAGTACGTTTGTCATTATTAAAAACGGATTTTATCATTAAAATCAAAGAAGACTGGAAGGTGGTGATCTATAATGATGGATTCTGGTTTACTCAGTACTGTAAATTCAAATGATTTATTTTACATATTCAATACTTACGGGAATATGCATACCTCCTTCTCTTCTGTTGTCTGGTTTGTGACTTAGCGGGTTTTATGTATTTCAGTTCAGTAGTTAGCATGTGGCGTTCTGAGTTTCCAATCAAAAGACATCACTTGTAATCATCAGAAAAGCTGTTATCCTATAACATACGTAATCTGAGAATATTGAAATCATATCGCTAAGAATCAAAAATAATTTGTTTCATATTCTGTTCGAAATATTAGATATGACAGTTTTTTTCAGTTGATTCTGATTATAACACGTGGTCGTACTGAATACGTAATGAATCATTAAAGGTAGAATTGTAGAGACTTGTAGCTCAGGAGGACGGTTTTCGTCTCATGAAAGCTCCTCAATTAAACGATCCAGCTGAGAGATCGCGATCAAACCAGAATCATTGAAATACATTTCGAGACCGCACATCTTAATGACAATTCTTTCACTTGGATTAATAGATTAGTTTGAACAGAATTAAAATAAAGTAAATTAAGTTATCCGCTTGTATCGTACAGTTTACAAAGAAGCTAGTTCATATTGTTACATAGTACAAATGCCAACAAAGGTCAAGAAAAAAATTTTCTAAAAAAGTATCTATTCTCAACATTATTGCTTAACTGTTATGAAGAAGTTCATAATTTTGCAAGTCTAGCGGATAGATATTGTGTAAGAATTGTAAATAATGAAGATCTCGTTTTCAGAGAGAGATTTTAACTAGAAAGTCACTAGGAAGCATAATGCAACAAACTATAGTATCGACTATAGACATTGAGGCTTCTTGATAAGTGAGATAAGACTTAACTGCTATGTTTTAAAGTTTAGTTAACCCTACCTCATCCTCAGCCACTGTCATCTATGGATCATTGTCATAATCTCGACTTTTTTTAACTACAAAACTTCGGTAATTTTCACTTGCATTTATCAACCTACCAATTAATGGTTGAGAAAACAATTTTTAAAACACTGAATAAGAGACCTAGTCAACTATTTTTATACATCGTTGTTAAATAAATCAATGACAAGTAGAACAATAATAAAACATTGTAGTTTAGCAACTCAACCAAAATATGTACTCGAAATATTGATCAAGACTACTCAAATTGAAAGTGTTTTTTAATCTATCGAATTCACCTTTAATAAACGTTAATATACGTTAAGTTTATGAGAAAGTTTAGAAATAACAAGTTTATAATTAACAATTTCTGTAACTAATGCCAGTCTAACTTTTCATTGCTCTCTAGACGTTTTGTGTCTAAATGGATGACTAAGTCATTAAGTATATTGGTAAATATTAAATGATATATTCTAGCAGCGAGTTCAGATGCAGATCAGTTTGCACTGTAAAAATCATAATTACAAGAGTACCATTTTATTTATTATAGCTAGTGTATCACTACAATGTTAAGTATATTTTCAAGTATCTAGATAATCAGAAGCATACTTATTTGTGTTAAGATACCTAATCATTGGATAACTTTAAGTGAAAATTTTGATACACGGTTTATCGACATTAGTTGCTCACATAATCAGAAATACTTGAAATGTCACAACATATAGATTGGATCCAAGTGAACACTCGACAGTTGTCTTTTATCTATGTGTCCTGATTCATTAGCAAAGTATATATATGGGGTGGGGGGGTCAAATGCTCATTATGTACATGGTACGTCAGTGTCATATATTACTTCTGTAGTTTAAACAGAATGATTTACATTTTTAAATTTGTTGAAAGACTATAGTTGAATAGCACGTCTGTAAGTCTTATAAGAGAGGATATTCGTAGGTCTCTGGTATTCAGTCACAGGTGTCTTGAAAGTAAAGTTCGAGTGTGGATCTACCTCCCCTCCCTAAAAGAGAATGATGGAGTTAAACATAGAGTACAAGATAAGGGATGAAAATTTGTTGGAAAGGGTATGAATATTCACCGACTGAGGTGCTTACACATCAGCCTGCATCAGCATGTATTGCTGGGTAGAATAAGAGTCACTGGGATGAAAACAAAGGGTAACCAACCGAAGCGTGGCATCAGTTCATCAAATCGCTTAGGGATGGTCCTAGCCATATCAGTAGGAGCAAACTGTTTGGCTAAGGTCTATGTGATAACTACGACCAGTGTTTGAAGATGTTAGGTAACATGTCTCTGAACAGGTTACAATGGTGAAGTTAGATTCACTTTTGGTCAAAATCCTAGTCTTGAATTCCGAGATTCTCGTGAACTTTTTATTCCGTGAATTCACTCTTCCAGAATCATATACTTTATGCTTAATATTTTTATTTCCACTAATATTTCTGCTACCTCCAATATCCTAAATCACATTTTGAAGATGCAATCATGCCCCTCGATGTTGAGTGACCACATAAGATGATACATATGTGCCAGGTTGTACAGTGCTCATAAATGAATACTTACTTAATGACTAGGTTGAAGAAGCTGTCCGCATAGTGGTTATGCATAATCTATGAATAATTTATAAAGAAATCAAATATAAAACTTTGCGAAAGCCATTCAGTCGTAATCTAAATGAGATGGCTACAAAATCAACTCTTACCTATAAGGTACTTTCAAGGTATACCGTTTATTGGTAACGCTCTAATTACTTTTAGAGATAATAACGTCAACATGTGATGTGATGTATTAGATATTTTTCCGAACCTGATGTCGATAGGATAAGTTACAAGCAATTTACCTGCAGATCATTTGTGTAAAAATTTTGATAACATATTTCAGCTGAAAAGCAGATGACTTGGTGTAAGTAAAAACTCACTGTGGTCACCAAATACAAATAGCAAAAATAAGACTGTATAGTCTAACCGTATGATAGATTGATAAAACGGCATTAAGTCTGACGCCTGAACAGTGATGGGGAAATGAATGCTTTATGACGTAAAGTTCCGTACTAAGACAAAACATCTGTCCAGGTTTTCAGTGGTTTCCTTCCCTAGATCTATCAATGATATGGAACTTCAAGCTTAGCGTATTCGTTCAAATGATTTTACATTATATTATTTTAAATTTGGGACTGAGGATAAGTGAATTTTAAATCGATAGTCTGTGGGTCTGGCACTGTCTATGTTACCAAACATTCTTGAGTTTGATGCCACATTGTTGTAGTAGGTAAATATTATTACGTTCTGAAACAACCTTTCAATCATTTCTGATCTATATTAATTCTCCAGCAACTTTAAGCTAGTGGCATAAACTGTTTGTCTTTATCAGAACCAACGGGTTAGAATGTAAACAGTTGAGAGACCTGAAGATTTCTATGAAGCTTTTTATGTATACATCTGCTATACCATCATTTCCAGGTAACATTTACACATTTTATCACTAAATCATTTATTATTAACATTTAAATTTGTGAATGTTTAATATTTTCTTACTATGAGTAATAGACATTCCTTTACAAGTGTTAAATATAAATTGAGCAACACATTCATAGTTGTTAAACTACTAGAGGAAATGTATATTGAAAATCCCTATTGTCTATTAAAAATGCTCTTTATTAAATATAAACAAACTACATGGTCACATAAAGTTAATAAGTGTATAACTTGATAGCTTATTGGTCATATTGTAACCAATCAGGATACAACAAGTTGATTTGTCACAAATGTACATGGTTATTCATCAGTATGACATTTAGAGAGACATTACAATTTTTAGTTGGTAAATGTCACCAAGAATTTTTACGGATTAAATTAATATTAACATTGACTATTGGAACGTGTAAATTAACATTATTTAATCAGCGGACATTTCAGTTAGGTTGGATTTATTTGAGCATGTAAATATGATTTTAACCTGTCTTTACTTTTATGGATAACATTGATATTTATTGTAATAATGAATCTTTTAATGAAAATTATTTGGATATTTACTGTATTAATTATATATGTTTGTCTTGACGACGTTTATGGTTATTCATATCAACCGGTGAATATTAAAGGATTATTTACAGGAAGACATTTACTTTATTCAGATTGGGAGAGTGCACCATCATTTTATTCACCTGGTGGTATAACACCAGATAATGAACCTCGTGCTCCTATTTATATGGAATTAACACATAATCTAACGTCTGTTAATGGAGCTACAGGTATATGTGGAGTTTGTGCACGCATATATCGTGTTTTGCATATGATTCAACTGAATCCAGCTGAAGAATGCCGACGTCATCACAACTCAAGGCAAGCAGCATTTGGTGATATCACAGAATTTTATCATACTGTAAGCACAATACAAATATGCATATTTTAATGATGTGTGATACATTTACGTTTGATATATATAAGTATTTTCTACTACTTACAATCTGTGTAATACTTAATTTATTAGCTTTAGACATTCGGCATCAGTACACTGTCACAAATGTCAAGGTCAGATATGTATTTTTTTAATCAAGTAAACTATTTACACTACCTTTATGATTCATTGAAGTATATTGTGCATTGGGTCTCATATTAGGACGAGATAAGTAATCTCTGACCCCTGAGGGCTATCCGTAATTCATTCATCTTTAAATTAAAAGTAGATAAAATACAATTTGCTTCTGTGCCAAACCAGAATGATATTAGTAGGATTGTTTTCTGACGAAGTTCCTATTGAATATGCATTGTGCTATTTGTTTTAAAAAGTTTCACCATTATATGACGCTATTACACTATTGCTAATATATAATACATGTTAACAAACAACGATGAAGTCGTTACATAGCAAATTTAATATAAGTTGAAGGCGTAAACTATTGCATTCAGAATTAGTGACCTAATTTTAATGCGCACACTGCAAGATCTAGGATATGTTCCATTTGAGGTTGTGGGTACTCATTTCTAAGGAGACTTAAGGCGAAATAACTATTTGTTACTCGTACAAATATGAGTTATCTCAAGTTTCCGTACCACATCATCATGATGAGATGATGTTGGTAAATTGTCAGTAAATGTATCAAATTAACAGTATTATTTATGATAATAATGATGCTTAAGTACTAGACAATACAGGCCGAAGGTAGGGATGCATCCGTTAAATAGACAGTAGGATATAATATTGAAACTCATGAATTTACGAAGTGTATTTCACGTGTAACTACAAATATTATCCAGATATCCACAATTATGTAAGTAGGATACATCTGATCATATATCTTTACCAATTATATGACTGCACAGGGAATTATTCATCCACAAAAATAGTACTGTGATCCATTCATTTTGTTCAGTTAATTCTGACCAAATGAAATTGTACTATAGTAATCATACTTTCACATCACTGGAAATGATTAACATTTTTCGATAGTCATTAATCCAATTGTTTCTATAAGACATGCTCAATTTGACCTTGTTCGTTTAGGAAAAAATGACTATTTACGTTAAAGGAAACTTTTCTAATTACAAATTCATAATTATATCATTATTTATGGACTGAATTAATGTGATACTGTTCCCATAGCAACAATCCATTAAGTGATAAAAAAATTATTGTTGTGTATCAATGTAAAATACATGCATAATTATTCTATTCATTGGATAATCCAATCATAATACATAAAAGTATGATATATAATAGATGAACAAAAACAACTTGTTAATTGTAGTTATTATAATGATGAGTTTCGTCACTGAAAGATGGGAAAATAGCTACTGTTTAATGGTTTTTCTCTTATTTCATCATTTACGATCATTATGAAAAATAAATGAAGTTTCAAATCATCTTATAGATCCTATTTACACCCGAGTTTTTGCGATCACTTTGATATGTTTGTTATATAAATCCCTATGAGATATTTTCAATTTATATAAACAGTATTGCATCCTTTAGAGAAACTCTGTAATCAGGTTCACGTATATGAATTTGAAGAATTACTATTATGTGTAAGGTAATGATTCTTCCTGACCAGCTAGACAAAATAAAATTAATCGGGGTTCGGACAAGTAACTCAGTAAATTAAATTCGACTGTCAGAACTGGTAACACCCCATTACTGTACGTATATTAAGGCAGGAAGTATATAGGGTTTCTCTAAAACTGCAAAGTAACAATTTTATGTAAATCATATGTCTTTATATCGCTGCTGGTACAGTTTACTGTATTTAGTATCATTATCTCTACTTATCGGTTTGGAAATGGTAGAGACAAAGCGATCAAGTTAACATGAATTATACAAGTGTATTCTGTTACGGTTGACAATGCTTAAAGTGACAGATGTAACGAAATACACTATTGATGTATTTTCATCGTACTGATTTTCAAAGATAATTAAATGCATCATCTATGTGGCGAAGTGGACTGACAGATTTTCATAGATAGTATGAAGTCATTTATGTCAGTCAGTTTGTTTATTCTCAAATAAAGAGGTAATTATTCATGAAAGTGATTCATTAGGCACACATATTGCTATCCAGTCAATTATTCCTTAATCCTAATAAACTTCTAGCATTAACTCTCTTATTTAGGTGTAATAGGACCAGTTACGTGAAACATTGTCATTTACTCACTAGGTTGTTAGTACTAAACTTTCATCACGGAAGTGTACAAATGCAATTCTACTAAAAGTGCATTCTTTTAACTTGCCATCCTGTATGAGATTTACACAATGATGAATCAGTTTGAAACATGGTAATCAATTACATTAAGTTACCTCTCGACAATGTGACATTAACAATTCTGTCTCATTGATTGGTAGAAATTGGTTTGTACATTAAAATTGAAATTCATTGAAGGGATATAGTAATTTCACCTTTATATGTATCATTCTTTCATTCCTCTTGAGAAAAATAATTACTATGTATTATAGAAAATCTTGTTTTATTACTACTATTATTACTGATACTATCCAATGTTACTGAATTCAATAAGAAAAGTTTTACATTCGTCCTATAATTAGACCTACTTCCTTGTATTATTAAGAACACACACCATGACCAATAAACAACCGATTAATTATTATTATTATTGCATAGATCATGTTAGAGATTTTGACTCTACCATTACTACTGCTGATGATGATGAATGAAATTGAAAACTACAATCTGATCTAGCTATTACCATTATTATTACTATTATTACTAGTTGTAGTAGTGGAAGTAGTAGTAGTAACAATAATAATAATAATAATATTAGTTGTAGTAGAAGTGAAAATATTCTTAAGCTAGATTATGTTTTTTTTCTAAATGTACTTATCTATCATTTAATATATATACCATAAATGAATACAGAATTAGGTTATTTTATAAGAGAAAAAACAGTTTCTGAACATAAAATATAACAACGTACGTAGGAAACAAACAACAATACTACATGATACTACATGTTACTAATCATCATAGTTAAGATACTTGGTTATTTATTACTATATAAAGTAATAGTTACTTAAGCAGAAAACAAAATTTCTAACTACTAAAAGTCTACTTATTTAAAGTTTTGCCGAAAGAAGAAAGATGAAATGATCAAGTTGTATAGCTTTAGTGATAAAGTTAGGTTTATTATGTGCTATACATAGAAAAGTCTACAACCTTCTATATTTTACGTTAGCTGATGCAATTTGTGTGAGATACTCCGCCTGAAGCCCTTCTAGAATTACTCCCAGTCCTAAGCTCGCATAAAGGAGGAGGGTTGAGCATGGGGTTAGCAACCTTATCCCGTAGAAAATAACCTTGCTAAAAATAACGCTAATCAGAAAAAATCATTCAAATCAGTTAAACTCTACTCTGAGAGTTACAGGGTATTCATTCTAAACAGTTATAACGCCTCGTGATGAATATTGAGTCTTCTCAGAAATCACGAGGCCAATGGCCCTTTTGACAACCTGAGTAACAATTGATATATGTTCATGGAATGTCCACAAGATGTGGGAGACACAGAGAACCACTCAAGCTGTGAAGGAAATGAAAAGATGCAACCTCAAGACTCTTGGAATAAGTAAAACTCAGTGGTTACAAGCCGGACATAAAAGATTAGCCTCCGGTGTGATACCGTTGTACTCCAGTCACGAAGGGGAAAACGCCTCGCACACACAAGGTGATCCAGTGACATTGTTCAAAGAAGCAGAAATAGCAGTTATAAGATGGGGATCTCATGGACCTGGGATCATCATGGTATCCCTCAACATAAAGAGGAGCATTACAATGAACGTCATCCATTGCTATGCGCCCACTGACGACAACCACGGAGACGATAAAGATCAGTTATGCGAGAGGTTTCAGGCAATCACAAAGAAATGTTCACACAAGAACCCGTCCGTTTTCATAAGAGACTTAAACGCCAAGGTTGGAACAGATGACACTGTACATGAAGATACTATGGGACAAGGCTGCTTACTCTCCCTCTTTCTCTTTCTTCTGGTGTTTGACTAGATTTTGAAAACCGCAACGTCTTAATGGAAGCACGGAATACAGTGGACAAGTTGGATGCAGCTAGGCAATTTCACCTTTAAAGATGGACTAGCTCTTCTACCTTACGCAGTATCAAATGAAAATAACGATGGACAATATAGCAGCATTCAAAAGACACACGTATTTGCAAAGTGGTCTATACAAAATACTTCGGGTCCCTCGGATAGACACTATCAATAACTATCTGCTGTGGCAGAGAACAAACCAACTTCCAGATGAGGAAAAAAATTAGGAAGAAAACAGTAGAGATGGATTACTAAAATGCGTTTTAAATGGTGTACTGTCTTGGAATCCTCAAGGTAATGAGAAAAGAATGATGGTCAGCAGCCTATGCTTCTCGAGAGGTAACAGGCATTGATTAACTGACCATCAAGCTGACTAGGTCATGGTTTGATGTTAATTCTTGAAATTGTTAACTGTTGGTTTAACCGAATAATATAACTGAAAAATCTACATTGCAGCCCTTACAGTTTTAGAAAATAATGGCTGAAAATGTTAGTCAATATGGCTAAAAATTAATTAGACATAGTTAACTTACTCCAAAGAATAATGTTTGTAAGCTAACAGTTATGTTTTTAATGATTATTATTTTGCATATTCAATTAACTGCTACATAAGGTTCATTATAATCTTTTACAAAAATCACTCAGAACTTTTAACCAACATCTTTTCTTATAAGACAATTATTAAATATCATTTAACTTGACAGTATATCAGCCTTGTGTTCTAATTCATGAGAGTACGAAGATGGATTATTTTCTATAGAGTGTAACCTACCTAATCACATGACTCAGTGCTAGTAACATGTTGGACCGTGACTAACTACTTTGACATTATATCAAATAGGTGGGACGAAAGTAACTAACTGCTAATAGAATTTTATAGATTACATTTCATTACTTTGATAAATGATGTTTTGATAGTGTGGCTCACCGTTTTTGATGATAAATAACTGAAGACAACAGATATGAAGCCTACGGTTTTGAGCTTCCTATTCATCAGGTTTGGTAGTAATGAGTTATTCAAAGGAATGTATACTAAATTTGGAATTCTATTCAACTTTTTCTTAATGCTAAACTTAAAAAAAACAATGACTGTTTGGTGCAAATCACAAATAACTGATGCATGGTATCAATTTCAATTTACAAAGTTAGGGAACTACCCTATAAAATACATTCACATAGTTTTAGATTACATAATTTCCAGATTACAAGTGTATGGTATATATCAGTTAAAAAGTTACATTTCTTTTCTAATTTTCGCTCCCAAGAGGCACATATTATTAATACATAGACGACTGCCAAATGAATGAAAATACCACTACAGTCTAAGCTATATGATCAGACTGGATTTTTGGGTTAAGTAGAATGAATTTAGTTCAGCAAACAATTTCTGTTCTAACCCATTGAATAGTTTTCAGTCTAACTAGTTCAAGGTTATATTTTTACTATTCTAAAACCAAAACAAATTAATGTCACGCTGTCATTCGGTTCAAGATTTTTCTTACCCTTGTTTATTTAGTGGTTTTCAGGTCAAAATAGTACGACGTTTTTCAGAAAATACATGGTACATAGCATAGATAGTAAGTAAATTATTTAAAGTATTCAAATATGGTTGTTAGTATGAAGATAAATCAACCTGTCACAATGATTAGAGTTCATACGGAGCGCTGTTGATGATCGATGAGAACTTTCGGTGAATCATCGGTTCAAGTCCAACTTGCATATAAACTATCAAATATATTGCCATAAATTTTAGTTTGTCTCTACAATCACTATGTGTGTAGACCATAATCGTAAATCAACTAATAATGTTTATACTACTTGAAAATTTCAGTGTAGAACTATAGCGATTATATTGCCTCTACAAGTCGATTAAATCAATATACCAACTACTTATTAGCATTGCTGTATCACTTATCTTCGTTCTTCTAACAGTCAATAGGGTTTCGTATAACGTTAACATAATGAAAGAAACCCATTTTATCAATGAAGAAAGGAATAAGACATTTCAAAAGGTAAATTTTCCTTTTAGACAAATCCCTTTTACGGTAGCTGCCCACTTTTATTTAGTGATTTGCATAAATTAGTCTATTGAAAGAATCAGTTGCATCATGAAGTGTCTGTTGCACACTCCTTTTTCATACATTTTCTAAACACTTTATGATGTAACTGACCTTAGATCTTTCAACTGACTAACAGTAATGCCACTAGAAGATAAATCCTGGACACGGGCCTCCCAGTGAGTCCTGGTGTTACCTTCTGAGTGATGAGTAGACGGAATAACACTATATTTCTACGTTATGCTTAAGAAGCTGCTACTCATCGTATAAACACGAATTTATACATACAAAATGAATCTGTGGTTCGCTCGGCATTACCACAGTGAGTGATTTCTTTCTCTTTATCGTTTCCCTTACCTGTGTTTTCCACCTTTAATCATGTGTTTAAAATTTTTTTGCTATTCTGTTTTGTCCGTTCTGTCTTAAAAGTTTGTTAATATTTTTCTACCTTTAATTACCATTCTTACCTGTGCATAATAGAACCTTTAACGTTTTCTATTAGACTCATTATTTTCTTGCATGCAAATACATTTGACCTCTTATCAACCTTTTCACACAACCTTCAACTATTATTGTCATTACCATTATCCTGGTCGTTAATTTTGGCAATTAATATCGATTTTGTCACTCCGTCTTCTGTCTACGTGGCAATTAGTACATGTTAGTTTGATTCTACGAATTGGTTTGAATTGGACAACCATTGACCTCCATGAAACACTGGACAGCTGTTTCAATCTCCACAACACCCAATCTTAATTAGTTTATGGCTTATATATTCGATTATTTCATGACCACTCTCTTTCTCTCACTTATCTCTTTCATCTATAAATGTGAAACCTGCCATTATAAGCATCATTCATTATTAAACCAAACAGCTATTATATGCATGTTACATTCAATATTACACATGTAAACTATTTTATTTATCTACACGATTCTGTTCGTATGTGGAAGATTTAGAGCATTTGAAAGGAAGTGAATTCACTTCGTTCTACAACGTTTATTGTTACTACTTTATAAAAATTCATCATGAAACACATTGTATATGATTAATGTATCTAATTAACCGTTGTAAAGGCGAATTCATAGCAACCGTATGAGAATTCGTCGAAAAAGTTTTCTTCACTGATAAAATAATGTTAAATTGTGAACAATGAAGTAAGCCTTGGTGTAGGAGTTGAAATTATATTAGGAAATTTCCTCGAATTAAATAAAGATATGAAGTTGATACAAAAATGAGACACTATAATTTATGTTTTCCATTATTATTTCAACATGTTTGATCAATGTGGTCCATCGAACATTAGTGTACCTTTTACCCACTTGTAAAATAACATAGAAAGCCCCTTATTCATATTTTGATTTTGGGCTTCAGTGAGAATCGCGGATCCATGATTTTGAACAGTAAAATTTTATTGACAAGTATGCAGATCCACTAGCCGAGATTCTAAACTAAATTGTTAACTTGATTTTATTTCCACATAAAATAGTGAGAATTACAGCCAATTGACTTGGAAACTGAAGATGTATATATCTTTTCTGAATTGTTAATTTATGATATAGAATGATGAATAGTAGTCGATGACGACAACCAACTTCTTAATTTTCTTTTATTTTTCAACTCACCGCAATCCCTAATACCGAATTCAAATGCAACAATGTACATATTACCCAATTAAGATTTCACTTTTATTTTAAAGTAGTTCTAAATTATTTAAGTTTAACATTTGTTTAAGTCTTATTTTCTACCAGGCTAATGTTTACTGCATTGTTATTTGTCTTTGATGATTGTTATGTATGCACTGTTTGAGTGAATTATAGACTATTGTCTATAGACTTAGGTCATAAGACTGTCAATTTCACATTATATTTAAATTACAATAAGGTCACAAAATAGGAAACAAGTTTTTAATGTGAAAGATTGTATTTTATTCATCATATACAGTGAAATGGGTTTAATTACCGGATGCTATATGAATGCAACTTATATGAAGGGCATTAAAGTAAGTTGGGAGTCCATAGTTAGTTAACTCTCTCTCTCTATATATAGATTTCATCCATCACTTATTCAAAAGTGGATTTAATTTTGTGATCTTTTATTATGATCCTCATTTCCAATGAAGTCTTAGTGCTTGATATATTGTATGTTAAAAAGATGAGAGGAAGTATTGAAAAAAGGTTTGATTTATAGCTAGTTAATTAGTAACGATGTCACTGAATAATTACTGTAGAATTGTGTTTTCTTGTTTTTAAAATTCAACCTTCAACCAGTAGATGAGTGGGACTTTTCTCTGTTTATTCAGTGTTGGATAGCAAGTACTGCAATCGCACTTTATACAATGAATATATCTCAGCAATCAGTACATGAATATACACGAGGTGTATTAGTGATCAAAATGTTCCACTTGTAATCACCATCCTTCAAGTTCATATCCTGCTCCACCTACTTCGACTTAATTGACCTGTTAGCAATATTAACCTTAACACATAGATTTCGGCCCATTACTGGTCACATGAGTCTGTACTTGCTTATAGAATGCATTTAACTAGATGAATCCCAATTTCGTCCCAATATCTACTAAAGTCATGAAGGAACTTAGCCGATATTAATATAGAATTTACAAAATAATGTGATTTCAATCGACATAGTTAAACAATCTTGATTCCCGTGTAATATTTCATATATACAGATTGCTATATCATAACATAGTACATAAAGTGAGCATAATGGCAAGACACTAAATATTTCAAACAAATTATGTAAATAACGGATTGGAAATAGTGAAATGTTTGGGATTTATAGAAATATTCTACACTCAATATGACACCTAGACTCATAGTGAAAGCTATTTTCACAAATGCCTAAACTCTGAATGCACGTAAACTGAGTGTCACAATCATATATACTAAGATCTGTAAATTAGAGATCGATTACAAGGAATTCTTCACATAACGACGTACTAAAAATGTCAGAACTACAGTGAATTCCAAGTGTATATAGATCTACGATTTAACCTGTATCTATGAGAAATGTATACTCAAATAATAACGTTATAACTTTTTTCGTTAGCATTTCATGTATCAATACTGTCGACTTATCACAAGTATTTTCGTCTGTTAATACCATGATACAGTAAAAATTTTCGAATATCAATCTTTCTAATCTCGTGGTTGCCGTCATTGTCTTTCGTCTCTAGTTTTTTATCTTAGTCGTCTAGGTCCGATTATATAGTTAGTTGACTTTTCGGAACTAGTGTGAAAATGTTTGTAGTCTCACTAATTTTTTTAAGGAATGTATGCATTAGAGATATATTTTTTACAATTGGGGGGGGGGATTGTGGAGATAGTCGGTTGTCAATTTTGACCTGTTTGTAAGGCAGTTACCCACCGATGGCATGGATGAGGTCGCGCTACGTATCACTAATTGACTGAATTGGAAATATCAACTGTTAGGAACCAACTCAGTGATCCGATGGTCAAGCGTTTGCCGCAGCGCCAGAGGGTCCTGTGTTCGATTCCCGATAGATTCGTGGGTGCGCACTGCTGAGAAGTCTCATACTAGGATGGAACAGCTGTCCAGTGCTTCCAGGTGATAGATAGTTGTTTGATCCAGATCGATTAGTGATATCAAAATTAACATGTTTTTTAATATTTTATCCCACCAAGCGCTACCACTAACGTGAATCATTGTGTTAGAATAAGGGTATCAGATTGCCAATTAATTTTAATTTTGTTTGCTTTTGCATTTTAAATCAGACAACTATATATGAAATATGTCTTCTTCATCTCATAATAGATATTATTTACCGCATATTATATTATAAGCTTTTCATGTCCAAATGTAACGCATCTATGTCACCATTTCCAATAATCACTGTGAACCCATATGTGCATATGCGCATAGGCACTTATTAAATCAGAAGAAATATTTAATTTTTTTCTGACATCTATATCACGCTTAAAAAATTCATTTGATAAATGGTTCTTCCTTTGTCTAGTTATGAACAGGACAGTTAAAGTTTATTAAACAATGAGAAAAATTATCCTTTTCCAATACTATTCAACAGTGGAACGTAAATTATACATGTGTTTGAAGATACAAATAATAACTCAGAAAATTTGACAAGTTTTGATTTATTTTATAAGGGTTCTGTTCCATTTGAATATTCGATCGAGTGTACGTGTATGCCAAAGAGTTGCGGTTATGAACAATGGAAGGTAAAATGTGATACCAGCATGTTACAGATGTCTAACACAAATGGAGTGAAGGGAGATAAGCACCTTCTCATGAATGGCATATCAGAACATTCATATTAGATGGATATAGTGACTTACATGAATTACTAAATACCATTTTAAGTTTAGAAAATATCTCAGGGGATATGAAGAATCCAAAATAATAACGTTTTGAATGTGACTAATTAGATACTATTATGTGGGTATAAATCTATTTTCTTTGGCAACATTTTGATTTACGTCTTATGTGAAAAATTTACGAATATTAAATTAATAATCGAATACGGACTAACATAATTCAACGGATTGTTGAAAACTGCGCACAACGGAACAACTGTTTTGCCGTGATATTTGAAATTCTTAACAGTATAAGTTTCTATAATGTTAAAACTTAAACCTTATCATTTAAACCTCCTCATTTAACAAAATTTCCAGCCTGGTACCTTTTATTATAAGTAGCATGTGACTTTGTTTAGATATCAGATGATATCGCGAAGTGTTGCTCATCGTTACTAGGTGAAGTTTCAGCGGTAAACAGATTTTCCAATTCTGCTTACTTTTTAATGTGCCCGACTTATCATCCCTTATCGTTTCGTTCTGCTTTAAGATTTTTATGTGGTTAAACTTTTTATATAAAACTTCAAAAGCCCATCTAGTGACATATATTCAATGACTCTAACCTAACTAGAAAATATGACTCAGTCATTCTATAATTTGATTAACCTCTGGATGTTTTCCCCTTATTGCATTAGATATTACTGAATTAAAATTTACGAGCTTTAATAAAGCATACTACTATCAGATTAGTCTTTAAGGGCGTTTTGTTTACATCCACTATTGTATTGTCCGCTTTTTCTTTCCTGTGGTAAATAAAACAACTTAAATACTTGTTCTCGTTTACAGCTGCGTCCACAAATGACCTTTGTGTGTTGCACATCAAAGTGACCTTGAACAACAACAACAACAATTAAAATGACAGTATAATTGCTAATGAAGTCAGTAAATTCAAGTACATCGTTTAACATAAGAATCTAGTGATGCAGTTTTGTTTACATGAATATAAATAATCTATCATCTTTCAGTGCATTGTGTTGCTTCACAAAGACTTAACAGATGAATTTGCATATTAGTTCGATTATCATCATCACTAAAGTAATTTTCATAGTTTAGCCTAACGGTAGTTTGGTATTATTCACATATGCAAGATATTCTTTTGTAAAATGTCATATATCATTACTTGGATACTATAATGATTCATTCTACAACTGAAAAACATGTGGAACACAAACCAACATCAAAGTCAAAATTTTTAACACATATGTGAAGACAGTTCTGTTGTATGGAGCTGAAACTTATATTTAGAACTATGAAAAGTATCATCCTAAAGATACAAGTATTTATAAACAACTATCTGCTTAAGGTACTTCGGATCCATTGGCCAACATCAACCTTCTATGACAGAGAACAAACCAACCAGAATCCAACCAAGGAAGAAATGAGGAAAATAGGCTGGTGGTGGATAGGATACACATTGAGGAAATTCTCAAACTATGTGGCAAGATAAGTACTAAGTTGGGATCTTGAAGGCCATAGGAGAAGAGGAATACTCAAGAACACATTGCTTTGGGAATTGGAGGCAGGCATGAAGAGAATGAAGTGTACTTGGGAAGGGCTGGAACGGGAATCTTAGGACAGAGTTGGTTGGAGAATGCTGGTCGATGGCCTATGCTCCACATGGGGTAACAGGCATTGATTGATTGATTGGTAATGATTAATTTGATTTAATCATAGTCAAATCACACTCAACTTGCACCGAACAAAGTATTTTATAAGTTTTCACACAAGATTGAGTAGTGTAGTAGAATTTACAACAATGTGATAGCGACATTCAAACCAGAACCTCAGAGTCATCTGTCTATTATTTAATGAGTTAAATTGTGAACAACTGTGGCTACAGTTTTTTTACGTATCGTTTTAATGAATTTTGTTTTCTCGCTAAGCATACTAACTCTCATAGTTCTATTTCTTTAACTGAAATTCGATTTATGAGAAATGTCATTGTTAATCCATCACTTCTAACTTAGTGAGTTAGGAGAATGGGTCAGAATTGAGTTACAATGTGTTACCATTTAATTAATTGCTTTTTCATTTGCTGGTAATACTGACTTCTGAAGTATATATCCAAACATGAATGGGTAAGGTTTGTTAAATATTTTTAAAGCAAATAGTAAACATGTTATTAATATGTGTATTACACGTGAAGTCAACCTATTATTTATTACAGAAGTACAATTAATACCAATCAATTTAGCTAACTTAGTGTCGAATAAGATTATTGAAACTGGCCTACGAAATCAATTATCTTCCAACTTACTAATAACGTTTCATTTGAACCACACATATCACTGTTTAGGGTATAGTAGTAAACGTATTTACAAAATCGCAGAAGTGACATTTATCCCAAAAATATTTAAATCATTTTATCTCATAATGAGCTATATCTTAAGCCATTTTCAGCTTACCCGCTTGATTATTTGAGTGTTCTTACTCGTTTTAAAACGAATGAGTGGTAGATTGTCATAGATAGTTGTAAAACGTCCTACATGACAGTGTGTAGTACAATATATCTACAATCTATAAAATGAATTTAACATGATAGCTTTCAATAGTATGTAAGTACTTAGGCTTTGCTCTGTTGACAGTAATCTCTGTGGTGTAAAGTTACCAAATGTCCAACAAAAATGTAAATTTAAATGCTAAGTTAAATGTGATTGACAGAGATTACCATTAGTCTATAAATGAGTAACCGAATTTTTCACAAGGAAATAAACAATTTATTCTCACTGGAGTGTGCAGTTTTATCGTTTAAAGTTGCTAACTGATGTAGGGTTCTTTTGGTTATATAGTAATCTATTATAGGGAACAAAAATACTGAATAGGTGGACTTGTTTTACTATTAAGATGTTTAGTATTTCCGGTAGAAATCTATTAACAGGTATAGTGAGCCTCATTTTTGAGGATTTCGATAATAATTCAACACTTCGATTTCTATATGAAGTGATTTATTTGAAGGCTTGTATGACAATGTGTTGCTAGATGCACTTTTGTTGGAGTTAATCACTTAGTACATGTGATCACTTTTTGATTACTTTGTCTTGTTTACTCACCGGCGTTTTTTTCACACCACTTGTATTTACCACTATTTTATCATTATTATTAAGCTTAAAAAAACATGTGCAATTCAGTGAATAATTCATGAACTTGTATTATTTTTAACAAGACAGGAATATATGATAATTAGATTGTTTCATGTTTCAAATGAGTGAGTTTTAAGTTATCAGCTCTGAACAGAACCGACTGAGTTACAGTATACAAATGCTAGCCAACTAAGTAGCTAAATTAATGACTAAGATTTCTGTTTAGCTTCAATTGCCGTAGTATATGCTTATCAATTAATACTGTTTTAAATAATCTGAATAATGAACTCTGTTCGTATCACTTAGCGTCACTTTCTATGATTGTTGAACACCTTGGTGTACGGCTACATAGAGATACAGAGATTATAGTAAGTGAAGATTATTCCTTTTCACGCTACGTCATTCCTTTCTCTTTACCACTTTCTTTCGCATATATATATATATATATATATATATATATATATATATACCTGCATGGTTGAAGACATACATTTAAGCTTGAGTAAATAACCAGGAATCTGTAAACCTAAGTTTCTTTCTAACTGGCAATCGTCAGCTGGGTATGGAGTCAATCTTGAGATGACTAATGTATCAATTGAAATATAATTGCAAGTGCACATCGCTGACGATAACCATTTACTCTGAAACCTTGGCATGGCGTTCTCAAATGAGCACCTCCAGTCACCTAGCATTAAAACATAATATTGATAACACACTCACCAATATTCTTTCCACCAATCCGAAGATGTTTGTAGTTATAGTTAAGTACAGAAAATACTTGTCAACACTACACGTTTTAATCTCGCATCAAGTTATCTTACTCTGAACAGCTGGATGTTCGAACTGACCTTCACACAAAGGGTATGGTTTAAAGTCAAGTAAACAAGTCCGATTGATAAATACGTTTAAATCTAATTAAATAAATTATTCTCTATGTAAACTACTATATGGTAACATTTATTGATTCGTAGGTAAGTATACATATAGGCAAAATTTTAGCCGATCAAAATGTTCAGTTATGAGTATTTGATTCATTCTTATAAAAAATAAAGCAGGCTTAATTACAGTAAACTGACATCCAAGAATAAGATAGTAATAACTTCATTCTTAGCGCTTAGCAAATTTAGTAAACTGTAGTCTAGACAGTTATCGTATTTTTGATTAACAGATAGTAGACACAGTTATTGTAACGTCATATGGCATTCGTTTTCTCATATTATAACCTTGGCGCTACATTGTGATCGTCTTTCAAATTATTAATCAATCTTAGTTTTTGAATTTAAAGTACTTTCTTAATTTCTTTAACATCCAGAAACGAAAATGAAGGCCATCATATACTAATACGCATCAATTGTTTTGATTACCAGTATGAGCAATCGAAAATGATATGTAGAAACTAGTGAAACTAATTCTGCCGAGTTGTAATGGCTATTCATTCCATAACTACCTATGTTTCCGATGAATTATTATTGCATCTGTGTTTACTTCTGGAAGCACTTATTCAAGATTCTCATTTATGTAGATTGAAGGGGCGTTTAACTTAAATAGGAATATATTCGAAAAAGCCTAATTCAAATCAATAATTAGGTACGGGTTAATATATTAGTTTCAGAGCCACACTTGCTTTGTTTAAGGGACTAGTGATACTAACTGACTAACCAAACGACATTAGGTGGAACTAAACTGTCTCTCTGCTATTCATGTACCTGAAAACTTAGTCCTGGTTACGAAAAGGAAAGAGAAATGAAATCAATATCTAAACTTAGTTAAAATCGTTAATAACATAGTATCTTTGATAAGTAGAATATCAGTTACTGAATAATTGCTATCAATAACCTCGATAACAACCACACACTCCTATAAAGGAAACTAAATACAGTTTATCTGGAATGACAATGATACTTTTTAAATTATCAAACCATTGTAGATTGTATAATGAGAGCAAATAACCAAGAACCCTGTCGATTAATATGATAAATTATAGATATAATTCATATTTATAAATTTCTAATTAATCATAATAAAGTTGAGAGTCTAACATTTTAGAAGAATAAATTTGAAATTTACCCTAGAATTCAATTGAAAACATCTAATTTAGCTTATTTGATAATCATCATATTAATATAGTTTCATTTTATAGAAGATTCAATGCTATGACTAAGATGTACATCCAACATTCATCAATTTAAACACAAACACTATGCAAAACGGTTCGACATCACGACAACTATTCACAATGAATTTTCAAAGGTTATGACCTCGAATTAACCTTAAGAAGCGTATGACATCAATGTTATCCTATGATTGGTAACATGCTTTATTTGATGTATATAATTTTCGGTTAATGAATTTATTGTACTATTTCCTAAAACAGAAAGCCAGTATGCATTACCCTTTGAACATCGCTTAAGTCTAGTGTATATTTAATAAACAAATACCTGTCTACAATTATTATTATTATTATTATTATTATTATTATCATATACGTAGTAAAGTGAAATTATTTATTATATTTATTTTCTATACAAACAACTGTCGTCATAAAACATGAATATCGTCTTGTCAAAAATAGTTCTAAGCTAGTTAACCATATGTATATGCATACAACAAATAGCTTTCTATGAGTTAGAGAAAAATAGCTGACTGGATATTTAGTGTTTAGATGAATATGCTAGAATTTCATGATTTTCACTTAAGGATATAGCGCGGAACTTTGTTTGCATTTTATTCTTCTAATAATTAACGTTTTATAGTAGTGTGATTTACATGAGTCATGTCATCATTGGTATCTTCACCTTCTTCTAAAATAGAAGGTACTCACTACGTGGAACCAAGAAACTAATATTTAGCGAATTCTCTCAACGAAATAGGTTACATATCATTGTTTCAAAACTCAGCTTTATGCATACCTTTATTTGGTCCATTTGAGTTCTATGCTATTGTTCTATCTGCAGAAAGTAGAATGAAAATATATCTTGGATTAGTGCCTAGAAATTTAGTTAAATAGTTACCGGTTATTGTAAAATATGATAGTTCAAAGTACTTAGTATTCATTTATTGTTTCAACAAAAATCTGGGCTGTGATTAAGTCTAACAGATTAAAATGTAGATTGCCCATCTGTTTCCTTACTAAAGACAGTCCATCAAACTTAACTATTAGCTAAATATCATTTTTACTGCGGTTATCAAATAATGTATCAAATTAAAGTATCAATGAAATAGTATAACCGAGTGTTTTGTTATACTAGTTTTGAATAGATGATTATTAGAATGTTTAAAATTAATCATTATTTTGTGCAATTTACATCGTTCGAATCCACTGTTATACAGATAAGTAATTACATATGAATGATAGAAAATTTAAGTAATTTCAATGATTACCTACTCGCAACCGAGACGAATCTACAGAATTTACTACGAACTCAACTGATGTATAGAAAACAAAACTAAACAGCTGTTCATTGTAATTGTTTTTTTTCTTTTAATAAATAATACAAATAACATTCTCCCGACTAATCTAATCCTGTCATATATTTATACATGTTCCACTTTTTAATAAATGATTAAGTTAATAACACAACTATTTATTGTTTGTTTCAATGTATCACATTGATTTTTTTCTACCTCTAATTGTCTTTACCTACACTTCTATATCATACATGTTTAACTAAATGAAATGTGGTTTTGTTATAAAAGAAATAAAGTGTATTCTATTTGTATTGTTTTGTTTATCATTATGGTAAATTATCAGATAATCATAGAAATAATTTAAATAAATGAGAAACAACTGTTCATACTTTCTGCATTACTTCTCTAACTACTACTACTATTACTACTACTACTACTACTACTACTACTACTACTACTACTACTAAATAGTATGACAAAATAGAGATAAATGAATTAAAGAATACATTCATCGTCATTATAAGTAGTATTAGTGGATTCAATTTTTTTAAGATATGAGTCATTTGTCAATATATACTTATTAATTTCTTTTCTTTTTAGAAAATAATCACATTTCCATAATTAAAAACGAATAGTTACTTACTAAGTGAAACAGTTAAGAATTTAGTGATACGCTCTAGGAAATAAGGACGAGTGCAATAAGGTATACTACTGGATTAATGTTTGGTCCTAGTTTGAGATACACCATCAATTCAGAAGTTAAAAATCATTTTCAGACAAAGTGTTAAACATGTGTATACGATATTTCTTCTAGAAACATAAGTATTTAATTTAATAAAACAGCGTCAAATATTTTCTTGTATTACCGTATGACATCTTCTGTTGATGTACACAAAAGTAATTTACGATCATTATAGCATAACTATCATTATACTACTCAAGTTCTTGATTCATTTGTCAGATAGATGTTTTATTTTCTGAACTTTGCAATCTAAATATTAAAACACTTAGTGAATATTCACTCTCTTAATAGGACTGTAAATCTTTGTAGACTGAGGTAGTTGAGACATGTATTACGTGCTGACGTAAAAGTGTGTAGGAAAAAGACTGTAAGTGCTTAAGTTATAGACTACCTAGTTTGTGTCCGCGATGTAACCACGAATAGTAGTTGAAGTTGTTGAGAGACATAGCTTAAATTCAGGAATATTAGGCCAGATAAATTCGTTCTTTATCTTTCTCTAGGTTTTTATTTCCAGTGTTCCTTCATAGATAACTAGTCATTTCCACAATCTCAAACCGCATTTTCATTGTATAATCATTCTCATTTTAAATGCCTTAGATTATTTCGGCTCCTTTATTATTCATTTAGTAGTACGAATATGAGATTACAACCTGAGCTTACGTAAACTTGTGATAAAGCCTAAGCTGATCATGACTAGTTGAAAATGTTCAATCACATGTTCACATTTATAAAATTTTAGAAAAAAACAGTATAGCTAGAACCTGCTACTTATGAATTAAAAATAATGATAGCTTTTTTCATTCTATCTCAGTAATATAATAACAGAGATCTAAAATTACACCTCTTATTATGTGAATGTCATGAATAGCATTTAAATAACTGCTCTTTATGAGGTACTGGAATACGACTACCTCATATGTACCTCAGAAGGAAATGTCACGCGTTACAAGTTTCATTGTATGCTTATATACGTAGCATCACGAGGATGAATTATCATAAAAAACTGCAATTTGTTCAACTAGTAAGTACGTTTAACTTGATTAGTAGTCGTCATCTATAGAAAGATGATTGAGTACGAACTAGATTACACTGATATATTATTCATACTTTTCTAGTTGAATGAATACGCAGATTGATGTTGACAGAGTATCATTGAAAACCAGGGAGTACTAATCAGTTGTTTCGCCCTAGGACAGGACTTCTCAGTAGTGCTCAGCCTAGATTTCATCATAGAGGCTTCAGGTTGCTGAACGCCTAATCCTTTGCATCTCTGGGCTAGCCTCCAATAGTAGAATTCCTACTCCCACCAATTTATGATATAGTGCAAAGTACTTTTCCTACATACAGTTTTATTTACTTTAAATACGCTTATGATGTTGAATTCATTTTTAATTGATCCCATACTGCAGTGAATTATGAATTAAGTGATATGTAAATTGATATTATAAATAATAATTTGAAATGATTCATTAACATAAACAAATTAGAATTAAAGGAAAAAGTAAGAGAATAATTGGTAAACAATTATTCATCCTGAAGACATTTTTTGTTTTAGATACAAAAAGAACAAACTTTTATAAAACACTAAATCAATAGATCATGTGATTATTTTTCTAAAAGGTTAATTTATGCATCATAACACTGTCTCTAGACATCTAAAATCAAATTTGTAAATATCAAGAATAATTTAAACATCATATCATTTTTAATAGATGATCTATTTTTTATTTTATCAAGTAAATTATTTCTAGTAACTTAGATAAATTTAATATAATGATTTTTGATGTTGACAATAATGAGTGATATACAGTGTGTAGTAACTGAGTGAATAGTAATGCAGTTGAATTCTTATTTATGTTTCAAATTCCTAAATTATTCAAATAATTTGATATTGTTGGTATGAGTGATTTAACTAGGCAGAACTTAAACCGTCCATGCAGTTTATGTATATATGCTAATGAAAACATGTTAGTCAATTGATATAGAATAATAAATATTATTATCAAGGTTAACTTTGATAATTTCAAGTAAATTGAGCATTAGATAGATTGTTTATAGAATGAGTGATATATATTTGTAAAATTCCAATCGGTAGTGTTATATCTCGTACTTGATAACTTGATTAGCCGCTAAGCAATCTTAGCACTTGAACGCCTTGAACCCTCCTAGTCGCAAAATCAGAAGACAGTAGACGAGAAAACAGGAAACTTTATCCTAGTAAAATTGGAAGTTAGTCATGTACAAAATATTCGTATATTTATAGTTTTCTGAAACAAATAAATCAGTATTATGATCCATCCAATCGGAATTAAGAAGTCTCAACTGCTACCCAATCGGAACACTCCACGTCGAGATTCTGGAAGGTTCTATTGATCAGTGATTGGACAGAATGTCTCCGGCTCCTTCAAGGGTTCTGGAGGCTTCGCTGAAGTTTCTGGGAGCCATCCCAACAAGTAGGAATTAAAATTTCTGACGTTTCGCGGCTTAGTGCAAGTCGCTTCGGTTATTTATTTTTCTGAAGAAGCGACTTGCACTAAGCCGCGAAACGTCAGAAATTTTAGTTTGTTTTCATTGGAATTTTACAAATATATATCATTCATGATATAGAATAGGTTTAGTAATTATGAAAATGTTTTCGATTGGAATTTTATATACATCTTTCAATTTCTGAATGTCCATCAAAAAGTTCACTAGTAAAGTCATTAATTAAATTACTACTGATGAACAGCTTGCACTTATTGTATCATTCATCAGAAACATTTTCATTGAAATGTAGCCTAATGGTGAACGCGATGACGTTTGGTATGAAACGAACTGAGTCTGAGTCTCGGTTTGAACATCAACATTAGGATATAGGTATATCCAGCTGACAAGTCGCAAATAGAACGAAATGCGCGTCCTAGATTTTGCTTGCCTACCACAATCTCAAAGAAACATTTTCATATTGTATGCATCATCGCCAAGGTTGGGTTTGGTAATTTCAGATAAACTGTGCATTGACTAGGTTCATTATAAAATAAGTGATCTATATTTGTAGTGTTCCAATAAGTAGAAACTAAAATTTCTAACGTTTTACAACTTAGTATACATCACTTCTTCATAGATTAAAGAAATAAGAGACTTACACTACGTCGGGAAACGCCAGAAATTTCGATTTCTACCCATTTTAATATTACACATATATATTGTTTATCTTACATGAAATTTCATTGTCTACTCCTGTCAATAACTGACTTCTGTGAATACACTGCTGTAATATATTTGGAAGTCAGAGATTCAGGTGAAATCCCCAGTCAAAACTGCACCCTATTACACAGTACTCATCTCTGGAATGAAAAGTGACCAAAAATTACAAATGCATTGAAATAACGATTAACATTAGTCTGTAAAGGGTTAGACGACATAAGGTTATGTTTTCAGTTGGGCTCGCCTAATCATCTTGAGTCTGTAATCCTAACTAGAGTTGACTCTAAAATTGTATTAAATATCTTGTTAGAACTTTGGCTTACCAACACTTATCAAGGCATAATTCAGTGGCTATTAATAACCAACAATAACCTCCAATGTAAATAGAATTCTCACCGCCATTTCAGTCTCTTGATGAGGTTTTAGACAGTTGTTTATTAATACAATAAGATTCCATTTTATAATACATATAAATGTCTTTTAGGAGAGACAGGTTCAGGTGAGTTAATAGAAGTGTACATGTGTTTAATCTAGGTAGGTAAAAATCAAAATCCTGCCTCAAGGATTTTAACTAGCCATGTCTTTAATATGGCAATCTCAATACTGATAGGGTAACCTTCTAGACAATAATAGCCGTTTTATTTTCATGTTTAATCATCCGTCAATGGAGTAAATTCATTATAAGTTCACCCAGTTTCCACCCATTACTTTTTACAATTATATACCCCTAACAGTATGAACCTATTCGTAATGTATATTTTATTCCACTAGTTAATTATATTGAATTTAGTTTCACAGGCATAATAAAAACAAAAGATGAAGTTAAATTTGTCGTCTATAAAATGAGTGAACACTTGATGATATACTGAAAAGATACCAACAAAATAGTTTATATTTTATACATTTGTTTATACTGTACAAGGGTATGCTAAACTTATTGACTTTTCAGTCAGTCAATGTCAGCCTATTCAGTTTGGCAGTAATTTGTTAATCCATAAATATTGTAATCCATGTGATTTTAGATTGTGACTTTTTTACACAGACATTAGCCATATCGGTACTACTGCCTTTTACTAAACATTTTCGAATGTAACTTCATATGATAAAATTGTTAGTGACAGGTATTACTGCTTTCCTGTTAGCTTAATTTTATAGTGTTTTATCACAACTGTTGGTTTATTTATTGTCCTTATAGTACAATCTTTTATGTTGTGAATATGCATGGCATAAATCAACATTAATGTAGGATGCTATAAGCAATTACAAGTAAAGTTAACTAATTTATACGTAATAATACTTCCAGTAATTTCAGTAGTTAGCCTTATTTCTAGGTATTGATTATAACTGGTTTTCTTTACCCATGTAAAAATATTAATTTGAAAACAGTGTCCATCAACTGTTGTGTTTAGTTATCTTGTGATTATTTATCTGTTACTATACTAGTCATGTAGCCTAAGAGTGAAAAAAATAGAGAGTGGTCATCATACTAGACATACACGAAACACATCATGGTGAGAAAACTAATTTAACGAAAAGAGTTATTATTACATAACACATTGTTTTGTAATGTACTGAATTAAAAAGAGAAAAACCTTTCATATTACAATCTTTTCAGTGTTTAACGAATGTATCGTATTCAGCATTTTCAGTCTGGTTTCCATTTATTTAATAAATGAATGTTATATGTTAGGACTTAACTTAGATTCAAGATTTCATTTCATACACCTTAAGTTAACTTCAGCTGACTTCTATTGTAGCACAACCGATATACTGGATGAGGAAAATAAGCATAATTGAAGTTTTAAGCATATATATATGTCTCGAGGGGTAAGTGGAACATAGGAAGAACCAGTTAATTAGTTCTCCTTGCTCTACGTAGGTCCCCTTCTGACATTAGTTATTGATGAAGAATTAAATACAGATTTAAAAAGCTCTCCAAGCTAACTGTATAGAAATGTTTCGGGATTTTGCAAAAGGTAACTTAGTTTATTAATTTTAGCGTGTTCTCCCAATACTTCTGTGACTTATTTAGATTGTGAATATGAATAACTTGTTACCACTTCAATTCTATGACTTTGACTTGGAATACATATTGTTATCTGGTGTGCAAACATGTACAAATAATGATACTATTTTATTACTTAATATCTATTATGCTTTGATTATTTCGTGTACCTTCATTCAGAGTAGTACTTTAACCATAACGCAGTTATATAATTCAGTCTATACAATGGATTTCAACGAATAATCATTGACTATACCTTACTTACTTACTTACTTATGCCCGTTACTCCTCGCTGAGGAGCATAGGCTGCTCACCAGGGTTCTCCATTTAACTTTGTCCTGAGCAATCCTTTCCAATTTTTTCCAGTTGCTGCTCATCCTTTTAATGTCTGCTTCCAATTCTCGACGCAGCGTGTTCTTAGGCCTTCCTCTTTTCCGTTTTCCAGCAGGGTTCCATGTTGATACTTGTCTCGTGATGCAGTCTGATGGTTTCCTTAATATATGTCCTATCCATTTCCAACGTCTTTTCCTAATTTCCTCTTCGGCTGGAAGTTGGTTTGTCCTCTCCCATAGTAAGCTGTTGCTGATGATTTCCGGCCAACGGACATTCAGTATCTTTCGTAGGCAGTTGTTTATAGATACTTGTATCCGTCTGATGATGTTTGGAGTAATTCTCCAAGTTTCAGCTCCATACAGCAGGACTGTCTTCACGTTCGAATTGAAGAGTCTGACTTTGAGGTTAGTGGATAGTTGTTTTGAGTTCCAAATGTTTTTCAACTGTAGGAATGCTGCCCTTGCTTTACCATTTGACTATACCTAGATCTATACAAATTTCAGGGTGACATATAAAGTGTTTAATATTTCAAAACAAAGCCAGTAGTTGAGAATATTCAGCTAGTTGAATACTATACAGTATACTTGGCGTTTATTGTTCGTTTGACTTGAATAAATCTATGATAGAAATCAAATTTGAAATAATTTACTTTTTTTAAACATTCTAGACAGTAATTAAATTATTATTTTTGCCAAGGGATTTATTAAGTAGTTAATGTATCTTTGGTAATTATTTATTTTATGCATGATTAACAAGGTTGTTTATGACACTTAAATTTATTATTATTATTATTGTTATTGTATCTACTACTTTGACTATTCATGGTATATTAAATTTTCACTAATTTCATTCCAAGAGTTCGAGTATCTAAGTATGTGTATATATCTGGGAAGAGAATTTCATTATTTTCCTACTGTATTTAAAACAAAGCGAAGTGGGAAGATACATTTTCTACTTGTATTTTACTAACAGTGCGAGTATTCAAACACGAACAAAAATTTATAACCAATAAGAAAGCTTTGATGATATTGTTTTGTTTATCATTTGATAATAATCTGACCAGAAAACGATCTATTTTTCGGTTCAAAGAAGAATAATTTGGACTAAGTGATTTAACTGTTAATAATTGGTCAAAACTATTGGATTAGTTGATATTGTAGTCCTATTTTGAAGCCTATGCATATTCCTTACGAAGTAGCTGTTTCGTTAGTAGGGCATTCAACTTATAATCGTTAAGTACCAAGTTCGAATCCCCCACTCACACACACTTGTTTTGACTTGGGCAAAAGAGTGGCATTACCAGACATATCATATAGAGTGTTGCTCAAAGCCAAATACACAGATCTGTACATGGTAAGTAAGCAAATAAAAAAATTATAAGCAACTGATATTAATGTAGTGAAAATGCCCAATTTATTATGCGTGTTGTGGGGGGAGAGGGGGCTAGTTCTACTTATAATTATCTCTGGTTTAATCATTGGATTTATTAGCAAAAGTATATCATTGTGTTACAATTATTACAAGCTATGAAATATGCTAAAACTTTTATGCATCAGTTTTCATATGCCACAGGACCAATGAGACTCTCCCCATCTTTCTTATGCCCTCTATGAAAAGTTGTACGCATTAGTTCAAGTAATTTACACCTAAGAAACACGCGAAATATAACTAGATATATGGTAGTCTTTTGGTTAGCACAATATTTGTACCACTTGTTTCAAACACTATCGCCAATCGCCAATTCTAAGATAAAGTTATAAATTTCTGTTGAAAAACCGCAGCACATACAGTTTAACTATATAATGAGTGAGGTAATTACTGTTTATGATACGTAGCAATGATCATACTATATCGCAAATTAAATGAAACATAAGACTAAACATTGAATAACGCAACATATTTTCCACTGTTTATGATGCTTTTTTCTAATCAAAACAAAATGCTTTGTAGCCACATTTTACTTTGATGGACAGAACTTTATTGGGGTTCTAGGTCTTAACAATAGTACACTAGTTAGCCGCCATCCATCCAACAACGGATGAACGATCATAATGTGCAGCAGTCAACGCTGTGTTCCTCTTCGGATACGCAACATAGAATATAAAAGGCTACAGGGTTTTGATAATTGGTGCTTCAGAAGCATTGCTCGTTTATCAACAAATGATGAGTTAAAAGTATCATGGTTAGATATTAGGTACTAGGGAAATAGAGTAAATCGGCTGATGAGGACTGATTGAGGTGACTGTGATATGTGTTCTATACACCCAGCCAATACCTGTGTCGATGTGTAGTGTTTCACTAACTAATACCAAAGAACGGTTAGAGACAGTGGATGACATGACTCATACTAGGTGACAATAGCGAACAAGTATTCGCGTTATCGTTCTCATGATCTTGGTTTCCGATATCTCTTCAATTGAGTCTTCCCATTCTATTATTCTCAGTCTACATTTTCAATTTTACTCTCTTTCATTTTGACCTCTATTACGTCATTTGTTCTTTATTTTGTTCATATTAATTACCTCTGATTGTATTGGAACTTGGGATAATTAAAAATTGTCCCAGGACCTACACTGATCATGAGTAGACTGAATAGCTGTAATTGCTTCGCTGTTATAAAGCGATGGTCCAGTCTATCTTGTCAGGTGGCTTTAGTGTCGAGTAGAATGTTAAATTTTAAGTTTCATATTGCGGATTGACACCAGTTAAATAACCATGGAAGACTAAGAGACACTGAATAGCTATTGTTTGTTAGTAGTGGACTCCTCAGCAGTGCACACCTATGTTACACTGAGGGTAGAATGCAGGAAATATGGGCTTCAGAACAACGAATAATGTCGAGGAATATAGTGAATTAACTGAAGTTACGAATGCAAATCACTGAATATCAGGTAAATTACTTCAGAGTAGACACTGACCACAAATCCTAAAGTTTCCGGATCCAGTCCTTGATGGAGACATAGAAGCTCACTACTGGGGAACTCACTGCTAAAACAAAAAAGCTTTCTAGCCAATCTGTTATCTGAAATTTCAAACATAATTTTATGATGAAAACCTTTTTAAGTGTTGCCGACACTCCATGAAATAATCGGGTACTTATTGATAACTATTCAAAAACAATATATTAGTAGCATTCTATATTTTAGTCACTTTTTGCATGGTATATTTTACCAAATTTTATTTTTAAAAACGCATTGAAATATTGACTGTAATATGTTAAAATGATTAATTGTTCTTTTTTTCTAAACCACCTTGTTGCAACTAATCATACTATGTATGGTACTTCGTTTCCTAACAGTCTAACTTGTCTCTTTTTCCACACATTATCTGTTTATGTTATTCCTATTTTTGTTATAATGATTATCGTCATCATTAAGAATGTCAACATTTCAACGTATAACTAATTAAATATAATGGTTCACAATACTTTACATAGTTGTATGTGTTAAACTTTTACATTGTCTTTTTCTTTTAACCTTGATATGTTAAACTTAACATGATTTCTTTTGTTGTAAATGTATATACACCAACTGTTCTTCATAAGCTAGTCACTACATACGTGTATACACTCATGAATAGAATATTAGAATAGGAGGCATTTTGTTATAATTGTATGAATACATTTTCATACTAAAATCCATAGAGTTCACATGAGTAAATTAAATGCATTATATTATATAGACGTGTCATCAACTACCTTGAGAATACTATTGTCATACTTAGACTACTGGAAGTTTGTTCTAGAAAAGTTCTTATTTGCTAAAGTTGTTGATGCTTCGAAGTAAGTTTCTTTAAAATTTATGTCTAGTATTTATTACTTATAACATGTATCACTGATGGGTATTTACATAAAAAAAATGGTTGTTCAGTTATTTGCAACTATGATTGCTTTATTTTTCTTGTTCACTTCAGCTATTTTGATTTATAGGAGTAATTTGTATCATGAACTGGCGCCATCCAGGGTAATCAATGAAAGACAAGGAGTATTGAACAACCGTTTTGTCCCATTTAGTACCTCTTAAGACATACACATTTGTGCCCTTATATGAACTGAATCTATATTCCTTGCAGATTACCGTACAGGCAACTAGTTCATTGGCTTACTTTGCTATCCACTGTTATTTTGTAATATAACGCAATTATCATACAAATTTCACTTGTAAGTTATTATGTAACTACCAGCCTGAATTGTTGTTTAGGTCACTCTTCCTTAAGTCAATTTCAGAAAATCTATTTGATATCTACACTCTAGTGATCGCATTATTATACTGTGCAGTGATATAAAGATTTTGTACGCTTTGAAATTAATTTACACCAAGAATTCTGATCGATTAGAAAACCATACGAGAAATAGACATATCTAGAGTTTTTTGATCTTCTATAGTTCCTTGAATGGTATGGGTTTGTGGTGAGAATTTACTATCATGTTATACAAAATCTCTACATTGTCACTTGAATGGCTACTACGTAATTGTTTTACTAATAAATTGGCTCATATATAGCTGCTTGAATTTTGTTGTTGCTCATGTCAAGAGCTATATTTGATCAATTTTTATTGGAATGTGTACATACTATGCTGATTGCTTTGGGACTGACTTTGGTTGCAAGTTTTATTAAAGTTGGATTGTCGCCAAACGCGTGTTCCGTTCTACTTGAGACTGATCAGCTGGATTACCTATATCGCATTGTTGATGTTCACACTTGGGACGGAACGCTAGTTCTGAATTCTGCTCCAGGCAACAATCCAAATTCAATATCTTAATAACCTTTCCAATATTCACTATCATTAAAATAATTCATCAGTCACTATGACCAATGTGGCCAGTAAAAAGTTAATTTGCCAACTTCTTCAAAATAATCATAAATAATGTCAAATGTCTCGATTAATCTCAAATATATTTGATTTATTCATGAGTAATGTGACAGACAATGCTTTCTGATATAATATTTGTTATTCTGATTACTTTATTATTCTTTGATGGATACAATTGCACCTTTAAATTAATTGTCTAGTCTTGACATATTATACTGATATTACACTGACATATTATACTTCATTAGTTATAACTTTATATGCATATATAATAATTTTGTTATTTTACTGAATAGTTGATGATCATAGACAGTAAGGACAGTAGTAATGCTAAGTAATATCTCATTATTATGTTTTCTTTTATGTCTGAGAAAACGTGAGATTAGGCTTGAGTTGTATTAAGGTATCAAAGTAAACTCTAATGATTTTAATCCAAAGATCCAAAGATCAGTGTATCATAGTATAGATAAGTTTGAAAATTGGAAAGCATATCATCCTACTGCATGAGATATCTTCTCATTTCAGAAATCATAAGAACTTCATGACCCTTCGGAATCAGTTTCTTTCATATGTCAATATAATAATCCCATTACATTTGACTCAAGCAACGATAAGTAAGATAGTTCCAACGTTATCTATAAAGTGAAAAATATGACTTCTGAGAAGAACTACATTAAATAAAGTAAACGCTCACCTCAACAAAGACTAGTAGTGGGACGACATCACATGCTTTCTTCAAATCAGAGCTTATTTATAAGTAAAGAGTGGGAAAATGTCAATTCCCCGGCTTGATGAAATCCAAACTCCCCAGAGATTTTTTAGAAGTATGACGTTCCTACCATTATTCAATCTAAAGAAGCCGATATAGATTCTTTATACCATTTCATAATGAGAATGTCAAGTCGGTAGTCGAACAGTTGAAACAGCTAGTTGGGGCACAGGTTAATAAAGGCAATCAAAGCCTGCTAAGACAACCAGATACAAACATGGTCACGCTTTGCTTGAAATACTTGTAGCGTTGTTGTCCAGAACGACAATGAAAACTTCATAAACTACTCAGCTCAGAGAACGTAACGTTATGAATAGAATTGGCCTGAGATATAAATCTACTCCATCATTTCCAAGACATAGACATAAATATACTAGGTGTATACGTAAACCATGTAGACTAGCTTTACAGTAACTTCTACTAATTATGAATATGAGTGATAAAGATGGGTGGTTAACATTCAGTGAACTCATTTACTACGTTGATATCATCTTAAACCTTATACGATATATACAGGACTATAGGTTAGTTACGTAATCAATTAATTGACAAGATTACCATCAAAAATCTAGGTATTTCCTAATTAAGATAAATATACGTGTTACTGTAAATTATTTTCGACAGGGAAAAATTTATGAATAAACGTAATTTTCATAGTCATAAATACGGTCATAAACGATCTATCAAAAAAGCTAGAAAACAAATTCTCACATCAATATTGAAGTTTCAGTCAAAAAAATTCTGAATGTATAGCTTTTTATGGAGTATTATGAAGAAAAAATTCTTTCACTCGGTTACAATACCGCTTTCCCCATCCCTCTCACTCCATGAATCTCCACTATATTCGATATTTCGTTATCTACATCTCGTATGTCTATTTTTTTTTACATCGCTTACTAATTAATCTAATCACTGTAGTAGACATAGTAATAATGTAAGTAATATTTATCCATTTCCTTAAAATTGATGCTTAAATGGGAGTAGAATTTTCATTTTTTTAGATTTATAACCTACAGTAGTGAATTAGGTACTGAAATAAAAGTTTGAGGTAAATTATAAATATTTAATTCATGTCGAGATGAATAACAACAATATGATAAAACTATAAAAAATTTCTAGACCATTTTAAAAGATGAACTAATAATAATAAGGGGCATATTATGCACGGGATAGTCGTGTTGTAGAATAATATGCAAATTACACAGTATCATTCATATTGTATCAAATGGTTTCAGATGTTCTGAACTTAGATATTCAGAAATTATTGCAATTTTTATCAAGTTTTGCTAGGAATAATTCAAAAACGTTCTTGTCACAGGTTGAATTTAGTTATAGAAAGTTTAAGTTTGTTAAGTGTGTTTTCTTCACTATCACGACACTTATCCATGGGGAGGGGATTGCTTGAGGATGTAGTCGACAGGAGACTCTGGATAGAGGTTTCATGTTACTTGGTAATCATAAACAAGTCGTGCCCGCAGCCTTTAAGGTGACGTATGCTCCCCAGTGGACTTGAACCCGGGTCACATGGTTTCACAGTTTGCATTCGTTACCACCGAGCTGTTCGGGCAGTAACCAACACCTTGCATCTCTGCACAGTGCCAGTAATATCGAGTCACTTAGATTAGTGGCCACATTGCAACGGGATCGATAGGATTCTATTAACACTACAAAGAACTTGACGAACATCACATGAGTCACTACACAGTTATAAACCAATGTATACTCATCTATAAAACTTGGATGTGACTAATTGTAGTAATTATAAACCACGCTTGATTCATTAATTCAGTCAATGCTTTGGCTCTCATTGAGTTCGACTTCAGCAGTCGATATTAAACAAATAAAACTATCTGCTGAAAATTAATTATACTATTTTGTGTTATCTCCTCATTGTATACCAAGTAATTGTTGGATACAAATTACCAAGTAGCCTTACCATAGGGTGTACTGATACATCCCTATCATCTAACTATCATTTTGTACTTATTTACAATGCCTAGTTATACAATCAACTTTATTATTAATGACCCAAAGATGGCCTTGTCTGCTTCAATATTTCTGATACATATAATTATTACTGCATATTAATGTAACACGTAATTTAATAGAAATCAATATTATGCCTATTTTAACTTACATATTTGGAATTTCTAGTATTATGAGCATTCTACGATAAAAGTGCTTAAAAATCATCAATTCATCAAAAATGTTCACCTAATATTTCTTGTATATCCATTCACTTGTCTATCTTACTATATAAGAAAGAATAAATCGATTATCAGTACTTGATTGATTGTTATTAATCCGAAGGGCTGATCAATAGCATTATCCTAACAATTAGTAATCACCCTCATTTAATACCACTTCGATGTGTCAACTCTTCAGTATTCTGCTAATCATTCTAGTGGTTAAGTTGTGCTTTTTGCTATCACAGTTACGACCAAAATCAGTATACTTTTTAGTTTAGATAAATTTATACCGAGGTATACATAGTTTTGAAAGTTAATTTCATCGATAATTATTGTAATCTTGGTAACTTATGGAAACAAATAACTACTTCCGAAAGATTAGATATTTCTATACAACTATCACCCGACACAAAATCTAATCCTTGGCCTTCTACTTTGCAGTAGGACCTTTAATTTTAAAACGACCGAATCAAGAATCCAGCGATGCACACTATCAACTTCAGTCAAATTTCAATGTAGCATTATATTCATTTAGTGTAATCAAAGAGTAATTTTCATTCGACTTGCTGGATTAGACGAGTCACAGCTTCTCGACTTATGTTCAGAAAACGTGTTTTATTATTTTTCTTATCTAATTTGTGATCATATAAACTTCCGACTTGAAGCCGAAAAAGTCATTTCACCTTGTCTTCCTTGAATAAAGTATGCTATTGTCACTATGAATCTGAAATATTGAACAAATCTAGTAACTGAATCATCTAATGACTTGACTATACATGACATTCATTAATGTAGACTTACCAACTGTTGCGTTAAAAATTACAATAATCCCGCTACTTATAATCTATAACTTACCTCCAATACTGAGATTCCTCTTATTTAGAATTTAGCCGACCAAATAATAATAATGACACCACTTATGCAACAGAATCATTATTATCGCATTCTTGCATAATCGACTAAGTAATTCAGTTATCCTATTAGAGCGAATAGTATTTACATGAAGCTGGCAGATGTTCACATTAATTATTTTGTATCATCTAAAATATTGAACAGATGGTGAAATCCAATATACTTTGGTCTTTGTCTTCCACGTAGTTACTGTTTAAAGTTTCAATAGGTCTATTTAGATAGACTTTAAGTACTCTACACTTTGAATAATAGCGTTTTTATGATTTTGTTTATAATACTCCCAGCAACTAATTATCTACCTTAAGTTTATTATTACTTTTTACTTAACTGACATCTTTTCTCTTTGTCTTCTATTACGCTCAAGTTTTTTATGAGTATGATAAACAAAACTTTGTCCCATGAACATCTGGTTTCAGAATGTCGACGTGTTTTACTGTAACTTAAAGTTACAAAGTTGTATATCTTTATCATAGATTTTTGTGCATACAGGGGGGGGGATGTACCCATTTCTTATACAAATCTTTTTTAACTTGATCTTAGGTTTTTTAAAAGTTTAGTAAAGTTAACCAGGTTAAGACACTATTAATATTAAGTGGATGGAGGTAATCTATTGGGAACTTAACGTCAAAGAAGAGTGCACCTGATCTCAGTTCGTGTAACTTAGTGTGCATTTGTGAACAGATAGATAGGAATCTATCAGAGTTGACGCAGAGCAGGTAAACAAAACATTTATTACCAGCCAGTGATTAGCCACTGGGGGAACAGCGATATAGAATATTTCACAAACGCCATACATTATTATGCGTTGGTAACCACCTTATACTCCACTGGTCACAGTTTTTCACTAGAATTTTCGTAAATTGGCGATTAGTGAGCATATGACTGTTATTCATACAGAGATTTGTGAAGGTTATTTAATTTTGTAATTAACATTACACACTGACTATAACTAGGGAATCATCGAAAACCAGGTAAGACTGGATAGTTATTTCGTCCTTGTTCACAAGTTCTTAGCTGTTCTCGCATCAAGGATTTAAACCTCGGGCCTCAGGCATTAAATCGAGTTCTTAACGAAGAACAGCAGTGTTTGGTGAGTAAAATAAATCTATTGCATTCCACTGCTTTGTTTTTACTTTGGTATATACTACCAAGTTCGATTAAATCAAAATTTTATTTGCATAACAATATGCATGATAATTAATCGACAAGTTGTCCATCAGAGAATAGTACATAGTCCGGGAAATAGAGTTGCAATGTAATCTGAAGTTAGCATGAACATTACAGAAAAAACAAACCAATGCATTGGATACATGTGATTTACAAACTATATCTCTTAAGCTTTTGAAGAGAATCTATTGTGTACAACTTCTGATTACTGCATTTGTGCTTATCAGGATTTTAGAAATGTGTGATATAACAGTTCAGCAAAATTCATGGGACATGATGTAAATCCCGCTTAATGTTTCAATTGGTCAATTAAAGTTACCCTAACTATGATCTTTGGAAAGTCAATAGGACAAATTAATCATCCCATTAGTGGTTCATTTATTATGTGTTCATAATTTCAGTATATTAAAAGGATAGTTAAATAAGACTTGACTGGGCATGTTTAATTTAGTTATATGTTTGAACTATATCTATTATTCCATAACTATGCTTGCTTTATTATCTGTTGTATTTCATTAACAATAATACAATGACTACTGAGTATGTATTACAATAAGATTACATAAAGCCTGAGATAAATATATCAATCTATCTACATGTCACATTAGCCACAACCTAATGCTAGTCTATGTCTAATATCATTTGCCGTAACAAACTTTAGGATATTTTAAGCACACCTTTCTTTCCCTTTTGATATGTTTATTTGTTTGAAGGTTTCTTTGTGCAAGTACAGACTAGAATTGAAGAATTTTGTTTAATATTCTATTCTATTCTTCTGGTCTTAATGTTTACCTTATAGCACTAATATTATATCTCCATTTACTGATGGTTACATCCCACAGCACCATATAAACATAAATATTATGTCACATGATGATTTTAAAAAACAATTCATTTATCGATTGGTGAAGAATACACTAAACTGCTCTTGGACGAATCGAAGTAGACGAAAGTTGAAAAAGAGAATCGAAACACTTAATAATTAGACTTTATGAATAATCAAAATGAAAACAAGTATCATCGAGCGCTGATTATCTTTTTGTTTAAATCTTAGTCACATTTAGGCGAAAGATACTTATACTTTCTATTCCAAATCAACAGTGCACTATGGAATTTTGCCAGGGGACAATAGCTTACTTTCTAGTAGCGCAAACGATTTATGTGATAACTTTGAATGTTGAGTATTAGTGCAAAACGTTGAAAGTGTAGGACGATAGAATATTTTTAGCTAGAAAGCAGATTTCCTGAAATTTGAGGTAACTGCGGGTGGAAATCTGGATATTGCAAAGTTTGCGGATCGTCAGTGTAGGTTGTTATGTTATGGATAGTATGCTGGTTAAAAGTTTTAGTGTAAATTACCTATAATTCTTTGACAGATTTAAAGTGAATGTTCACTTAGTATTGGTTAATGACTTGTTTGTCTAGTCTTTTTTAGTTCCGTCGAATTCTAATAATCTTACTGCTATGTTACCGCTTGTCTAAGTGATTGGAAATTGTGCGCATTATGATTTGATGCAAGGTGGTTGATATATTCGCATTCTTACGGGTACAGATGCTTCCTACGAGTTTCGACAAAATTCACTTAGCACAAAAGACTCAACAAAGATGACACTAATCATCTTCCCATGACCACTAAGTTTAGGTATCTTGCGAATAACTTGGTAGAAACTAACTGAATATTAAACCTGGTGAGGCGGATTAGAACAACATAGGAAATATTGATTTTCACAAGATTTTAGGTACACTTTAATGATTATTATCAACTAGCAAAAAATTTGCATCTACGGTTTCCTACTGACTACCTTCAGCCACTTTACTTCGCTCACTGATGTAAATTCAGGATAATACTAAAGGATACTGAAGGTTTAAATTAAAATGCATACATACTGGACATGACATTTTACTTTATTCAAACTGTTAACAGATATGGGAAAAAATTTGTATATTATTGAAACTAATCATGTGATTTGAAGTTTCACTTTATCTAAGATATTCTGTGTACATTTGAATGAGTGGTTTTATTCTTTAAATCGCTGTATTTTTTAATGAGTTCCGTAAGTAATTTTACTTCGGTAGTGAGCCGAAATTTTCAAGTAATTCACTTTGTTTTTCCTTTAAACGTAATATATTAAATTTATTCATTTGTGAACACTTAATACAATTTGAAATTATTTAATCCATTTCCAAGTAAATACATGTATTATCATACAAGTGATGATAAGTATCTATAACACTATCTATCTATATTGCAACGAACTGAGGCCCAGTCCTTGTGTATCCATCAACACCAGATGCAGATACATCCATCTGACGAGCACCGAATAGGACGAAGCGTGTATTTTGGATTTTATTTGTCAGCCACAGTCCAGCTTAAAATATTTATATTACATTAATTATTATCATGCATAACAATTATTAATTAATGTAGTCTGATAATACTGAGGAACGAATCCGTTGACTTAGAAGTGAACGTATTTTACGTAGAGCAAGATGATTGGTGTTAATTAGTGTTATCATCTTTCTGTAGAAAGTAGTTAATTAGAGTATGTAATATTTGCTTACATAATTTCTGGGTGCATCTGTTGGTTTGATATTTATTTTATTTGTTTGTTATACAGTTGGTGAAAAGTAGACGATTAAATGGATCAATTGAATTCCCTTTAGCAGACAAATTTTCAAGATTCACCTTTAGAACCACTATATTGTATTTAGCCTCTCGAGAGAACGAACCTGGTTTAATGATTGAAGCTGGCTCTGAAACAAAATATGTTTTGTGTGTCCAGTCAATTAAATGCCCAGAACCAATCACAACTACCATAGAACCTGTCACAAAAACTGCACCCTTAACTACACTAACAACATTATCAGCAATTTTAACCAACTCAGATAATTTTTCTGTCTTATTACCATCTAATTCACAGAATCGTCCTGTTAGCAATTCACTCAGTAGTGGAAGTGTCGAACGTAGCAGTTCTGCATTTTGGGATACACTATTGTCTGGAACCGAACCAAAAAGTTGGTTTCTTGCTACTGCGTCTTTGTCGTGTTTATGTTTGCTGCTTATAATCATACTTATTATATCATGGTTGTACATATGTCGTATCCGCCGGCTGTACAATCGAAGGCGTTGCCAAGGTACATGTCGTTTTGGATGTCGGTGTCCACCAGAAGTTGTTCGTCAAATAGCTGCAGAGGCCGCAGTATGTGGCCCTTTAGGACTTCAAACCCACCAACCTTTTGTTAATACACTGTCACCACATGGAAATGGTTCTGTTAGGAGTGGTAGTGCATATGGAAATACACTATATACAGGAGGAACATTGAACTCAGGTGGATGGGGTTCCACTGGGAATAAAATTGGTTCCCCACTCTACGTGGCTCTGAATTCTGGTGCTGATAAGGCAACTTTACTAAATGCTGGATGTACTACACCTAACTGCATGCTTGAAATGTCTGGAGGTTTGCCAATAACTAACGCAGTAGATGGATGCAGTGGAACCTGGAATCAACCAAATGGAAAATTTCGAAACCCTCGTCTTCGTCCTAAACGCTCATCACAGGATGCTTTAAGAAGAAGTACAAGTGAAGGTTCTAGTGTTTCGGGTACCACTGGTACTGTCGGAGCAAATAACAGTGCTACAGGTGTAGAACAAGTCAATTTTGCTTATCGTCCTGGGCAAGTCGTTAGTTTTTCTGATGCAACAATTACAAATATTTTGCCTTCCATGGTTGTAAGTAATACAAATGCAGGTCAACAACATGGAAATGAATCAACATCGGTTGTTTATCTACAAACGTGTCCAAACGGATACAATTATTCAGATAGTGGACGAGGTAGTGGTATTAGTCCAGGTTACTCACATTCGCCGACACATATAAATAACCGAAAAGTTAATGACGGGACATATTTCAATAGTAATAATAACAATAATGACATTACTAATTGCAATAATAATGTTCAAAATGGTTTCATTAATTCCATTGGTCCAATCAGTATGAATGAAGTTGAAAGCAGATGTGATATGAATTATTTAGGCAATCAAGCAAATAAAATTTTATCCAGTTTGCAATCAGATCACTGTACGAATTACAATGGTTTCACTTCAGGTAATTTCAGCAAAAATATATATATGCATATATAATCCTTTTTCGTTATAGTTTTTTATAAGCTGTTCATGAATTGGTATAGATAAACAGGAGCCCATTCCAAGCATCTAGATACGCTGTGTACATAAAGCATATTTCTATTAGTCCAGTTCACTATACTCAATAGTTGGTTTTAATTAACCTGACCAGATATAAATGTTATGTTTATTGGTTGGGAAGTTAATAAGTAGTCAGTACAATCTGATATAAAACCTGAAGTATTCTTAAATTTCTTAGTTTCTAAATTAGTAGGTTTGCGTATTCTTTTCTTTCTATAATTAAATAAATCAACATATTACATTGCTTCATTCAGTATAGTGCAACGAAGTATTGACATAGATCTTACTTGAGGTAACTTCTCAAACATTTAGAAGGAGCGAAATACATAGATGTTATGATACATTTGATGTTTTTTATAAATATCTATTTATTTATTGAAGTTGGATTGTGACTGGCAAGCGGAATCCAGGACGCGCGTTTCGTCCTATTTGGGACTCATCGGCTGGATGTACCTGCATCCCAATGTTGATGTTCCCACTGGGATTCGAACTCAGTTCGCTTAGTGTCAAACGCCACCGCGTTCGCCACTAGGCTACTGTGTCCAGACAGTCACACTTGTGTCACACTTTCCTATCTGTAAAAATAAGGGAATAACACATTTAATATAGAAACCTATAAATTCCTAATGGAGATAATCAACTTTTAGGGAAACAAAATCAGTTACACGGATCAATTTAATTCCGTCGTTTAATTGAAAATGGGGGGGAGTACATATTATGTGGCATATATGGATTACAGTATACATGTATTTTGTCTGTATGCGTGTATGTATATACATGCTAGTTCGTGCTTAATGCATTATACACATTATCTACGACAAACACTCATTTAGCTTAAAATGTTAATTTGTAGTGATACGGAATAGTGATATATATATAACCAAATTCAAGCGTTCAAATGTAGACTGTTGTTCTGATATACATAGATAATACAAGTGATATGCTTTTTCTAACACTTATTAATTGGATTACGTGATATAGTCTTAATTACTAAGCAGTTTTATTGCATACATACAGAATGAAGAAAGTCGTAAGGTTAAAAGGAATGATTCAGATCATTAATTTCCACTAGCCTAAATCTACAAGCAAATACGCATTCATAAACTCTATATGGAAAAGGAGAGTACTTGTGCTCCAATATCGTGCATAAATCATCTAACATGTAAATGAGTATCGATGTGTTAAATAAATGATCAATCATAGCAATAATTTACAAAACTTTACAACGAAATATATACTCTTGATAAACCGTACGAAAAATAACTTCAGTGTTTAGATAGAAGTAAATTCTACGAATAGCAAGACTTGTTTACATTATTCCCTTAGTTTATAGTTAGATCTGCGTAGTTACTTAGCTACATTTATTTTTGTCTACTTTTGTACTATATGATGTTATTTATTTATTACTGATGATATTTATTAAGAATATTGAGGAGAAAAGAATTAGTGAGACCGTTAGGAACCAATTATATACAGTTACATTTTTAACATAAACGGAATGGAATGGGAATTTACTACTAGACTACAGTTTTGGAGCTTGGCTGTGAAATACTATCTTTAAGCATCACATTATAGACTAAAAAATATATAATTAGTCACTGCTCAGCGAACGATGAAGAAACATATCTCAGTTTACTAGGAAATAGACTATAGGTAATATTTTCCAACTGTGACTAAATTACGAAAGAGACATCAAGTACCTCTAAAGTGTAGATACTTGCTGCTAGTGAGTGCCACCTAGTATGAAGCATAGGTTCATGGCCTCTCTTTAATGGTTCCTAGCACAGTTTACAAATGTATGCTTGTTAATAAAGTGACGTTTAGAAATTCTCATAGAAAGTAATTTTGAATATATACACATTCTCCTCTAAAACCACTGTTATAATAATGTTGTCTATACTGAATGTAAATACCATCAGTCAAAGAACAGGTACAAATTAGAACCGATATTTTAATAAATATTTATAAAACTTTAAAAAGGCACATGATAGACAAACTGAATTATTTAAAATATCAGTGTATGTATGTTGTGGAAAAGAAGTACTGCCATTTATATTCAGTAAAGTGAATTAGAACAGGACACAAATCTAAATAAAAAGTACTATGAAAGCTTTGTCAAACTGACTTTGTTTCAGTTGAAAAAAGTTAAAAAAACATGTCGACTGTTCACGTACAGCACACGATCCATATTTCAATTGAATTTAAGTGGCTTTGTGGAGACAGACTGGTATTAAGTATAGCTGTTTGTATTCGCCGTATGTTGATGTTGGTTAGGTACTACAGATAAGCAGAGAACACTGGACAACTGTTCTTTCGCAGTATGCACCCTCTATCCCTCTTTCTAAGGTCTTGAAGTCTTCTGGTGAACGCTTAACTATCTATATCACTTGAGCAACTGACGTTTAGTAAGAGAATTGAAGGTTTCATCAATTTGTGGCAAGGGGCTACGATCATCCATTGTCACTGGTAATATCTATTTCACTTCGGACATATCTGAACTTCACCAGTTACGACTTTCAGTTAGAACTTCAAGAGCATCATGAAGTTAGTCACTAGTAAACCGATTGTTGTGGTTGGATTGAGGTGGTTTTGTGGAGATAGGTAGTAAGTTTAATTACCTATGTTTGTCACAGACTGGTGTCGGCTGTGCACTGACTGATTGTTACACTATGTCACGAATTGATTAAAGTTGAAATTCTACCAGTGGATGGCAGTTGACCCAGTGATGCTGATTGTCAAACGTTCTCTGTGAGGCTTGAGGACCCCAGTCTTAATTCCGTGGCGGATTCGGAGGTATGTACTGCCAAGGAGTCTCATACAAGGACGAAGCAGCTAACACGTGCCCCCCAGGTTTTCGGTGTTCAGTATTCTATTTGACATGTAATTCCATGAGTGTTGGTTACTGCCTGTCGTATCGTAATTTCCTGTTTTCAGGCAGCAATCGCTCTTGACTTAGTGGACTGAGTTAAGTCTCTATAAGTCTTATAATGGGTATATTATTACTAAGTTAACTGCTGGCTTTCCGACCATACGCTTCGCTTTTCTGATCTAACTTAAGTTGCTACGACTCACTGCGATTGTCGTATTTAAAAGTCATTTTAGTTATGGACGATCTCTAAACCCATTAATCTCTGCTACACAGCTAGTCGACTAGACTGCGAATCAAACAATTCTGACGCAACAAGATAAAGGTGATGAGCTCCCCTGGAGATCCCAACGTCATTTGTTTAAATCTACCGAGGTTTATGAGTGTACATTACTTAATAGTCAACAACTACGATGAAATAACTATCTCGTGTTCCCTGGCTTCCAAACTGCCGTCAGCTGAAGTCAGTTCGTGACAAAAACTGTCTCAAAATTGAATTCACCCCTACAACTAATCACCTAAACTACGGAATACTTTAGTAAATAACTGGTTATTTCTAGTATACTCAAGTTGCTACATGTCACTACAATGTCGTTGTTATTTGATTGTCATTCCGTTTCAATGAATTTGGACTGTTACTTCCACTGGGGGTTCCTTTAGAACCCACCGTGATTCCATGAATCACGATCTTGAATTTTCCATAACTACTGTAACTGTGAGTAGCTTCCAATATATATCTATAATTTGCTTCATTAATAAATCACATAAATACCAGTTGAAACACTAGCATATTATTATGTTGACAGCAAAACTGATATCAAATTGTACATCTAAAGCGATATGCTAAGGAACCTCTTGTGAACTAAAGCAAGTAAGCTTTAGAAACGAATAAATTGTGAAGTATTAGATAAGAAAGGTTGTTAGTGTTTGTTTACCATGAAAATCTTAATAAAACACTAAATTCAGTCATTTATCTCATATTTAATTACAATACTCATTTTGAATTGAATGTAGAAAATTACTATGTATTAGCATTATGGCAAATCTATTAAGCAGCATTCATCGTTGAGCTAATTATCTCATAGTTCATGACCATTGAAACGTAACTTATAGCAACGCTGATTTTCGACGCCTTCTTCAATATGAAATCAATTACCTTGGTTATATATATATATATAATTGTAGTTCTAGATAAATTTCACCCTATTCTAAATTAAATTAAATTAGTTGATTGAATTTATCACACATTGATGTTGGTAGAGTACCATCGAAAATCAAGGCGATTAATTAATTTGACCCATTCATAATTGAGCATTATTCAGAAGAATAAAATGAAAGATGCTTCCCAAAGTTCAAATAATTATATAAATAGTTTGCATTTATCATTATTACCCTTAAAAGTTTCAATTTCAAAGATAAATAAAACTAATAACCTGTGAAAAATTTTAATATTTTTCTAATTAATGACAAACATAAAGCATAGTTATGACTATAATATGTAATTTCATTTCAGTAGGAAACTTTTCATAGTTTTATTTACTTTTATCTATATAAGATTTTCGTTGAACTGATGTAAGTATATAGGCATCTATGACTACTAGAAATGATTATTAGGTAGGTAAGTGCTTTGTTGAATTGGACATTTTCACAACTGATATCTACAATTGATTACTAGATGGAATTCGATCCTTTTTGGAAACTGCGTAAGTAACATTTAATAGAGCAATATATTCATTAGGTTACTAAAAAAAGACCAATATTAAATATTTCCCAATAATTTCAATGATCGTAAAGTAATCGATAGCTATAAATCACCTTCCATACCAAGATGGTAGTCTGATCCAGGATTTACAATAGTTCAGTCTAAATTAGCTGGCTTGAAGAAAATTCGATTACTGTAAAGTTGTAGCGTCAAGCCAAGATCACTAGAGATTTGTATTACATATACGTACCATTAACAATGCATTTAGATACCTAGACTTAGGTTAGTCTACTCAATTTTAATCTGGAAATCGTTAATGCTATCTTCCTTCTCAAAACGACATTGACACAGGGTTTAAATTTGTAACTTGATGGTTTGGTAGAGCGACACTACGAAACCGTATCTATTGCTTTATGATTAGATCTACTTTTATCATATCAGCTACAATAATAATAAGTAACATTTTTGTATATCCAGATTCTCACAACATACCTATACATCATTTAAATCGTGATTCTGAAGGGGATTTTCTAAATATTACACCACCATCAGGATTTTATGATTTCAGTGGCAATGCCAATAATAATAACAATGTAATTGTAAATTCTGATTCTGGTTACTTGGCAAATTCAACTTTAACCAACAGTTTATTGACAGTTTCACCTCGTGAACAATCACAACACTTTCATCAAAATCGTTTGGTAACTAGTCCGAATACCTTCGGTCCACAAACATTCAATCACCTATCACCATCTATTGTTGTCCCACCATCTCCATCATTTATTAATACTTCATGTATAAATGGTAGTGTTACAGCTACCTCTTCACTGTACCCATCTAGTCAAGCAGAATGGCATAATACTTTATCACTTAAGTGTAATTTACAGCATAATGAAATGGTTGGTGGTTTGGATGATGAACTTGTCAACGGCTATTCAACAGAAATCGGTAACACAGGGACTGCATCTAGAATGCGCAAATACATTACACCTAATTATAATGGTAGCTCCGGAGGCAGTGGAACTCGACCATTAATACCACGACCACATTTCTCAGATTCTTTACATTCTAACATTAATTATCATCAAAAATTCATATACAAATGAGAGTAATTCTATGACGATTAATAACAAATCACTACACAAATTAAATGATACTACACCACTTAATGGAATATTATCGGCATCAACAAAAGTTGATCACCTATGCACTACACTTACATCAGAACGTATGTTATAAATTGAAAGTATTCTGATGTATTTGAAAAAAAAGTATATTAATGATTAGGATCTATTTTCTTGAAGTGATTTTTTTTTCTTTTAAATTATTTTACACAAAAGTAAGCTTAAATACTTCATGATACATCTAAACTAAAGAAAAACAATGGCAGTTATTCTTTTGTAGACAATATTTGTTTTTCATTTTCATTCTTGAAACATTATATACTTAAAATGATTGAAAGGAGGATATAGACTTAATAAGGAATAATCAATAATACAGGAGGAGAATTGCATTCTTATCCATCTTTTTCTTCACTCTAACTATTTGCAAAAAAATGTTAGTAATGATTATGATAATTAAGTGTGAATATTTTATTACATTTTTAGTTTTAACAATTTTTTGGATGCATACGATATTGTTTGTTGTTAGATATATGAAAGGTAGCATATATCGATAGTAAGTATTACTAATGCCGAATGAACTCATAAGTTCTGTATAGTTTATGTGTTTAGTAAAAAAGAATATTAGTTAATTTCAATGATATTCTTACAACTGATGTATTCTTCATATAAATTCTGTTCAACACTGTGTATGCATATGTATGTGATATGTACATGTATACACCTACATATACAGTATTCCAAATAGAAACTTTCAATATCTAAACCATTTATAAATAACAAATAATCATACTTTAGGTGCTTATAAAGTATTCATTTTAACAAACTTGCATTTATCGGTGTTCAATATTTCAATTTTTGGTTTCTTCATCTTAAATATTATACTATCCTTACATTTAAGCCATTGAACTATATATTTACTACTTATTGAATATGAGTAACATTTGAGTAAAACAAAACATTAACTCTTGTACATTGATGAATATAAACTGTATGTATATTATAAACAATTAGAAAATTTAATTAAGGTGATTATTTCTCATTAAATTTAAAATAGAAAAAGGAAAAATAAAAAAGTGTATATTTTATTGAATTACACTTTCAAATTAATCTTTGTTCAATTATTCAATTTTTCTTGAGTTTTCATTTTGTTTATTTAGTTTATTTAAGATTTTGTATGAACAAAAAAAAAAATTTCGCAATTTTTATCTTGTTGGTATATGCATTATTCTGTATTTGTCCAGTTAAGTAATCTTTGTGTGTTCTGTTATACAAGAAAACGTCTCCTCGTTAAACAGTGAAATATTTATCACGTATATGTATGTTTGTGTATGTAGAATTGTCTCCTTCTGTATGTGTGTGTGTTCGTGTGTACTTGTCTATTCTTGTCATTCGTTCTACTTTCAGCTTTACAAGTAATTTATATGTACAAGAACAATAATAATGATAACAACATTTTGCTATGTATATGAATGATGACTTAATTTAGATAAACGACAATAATTGGCTTTAATTTTCATTGCATTCACTTTTTTTCTTCCTTTACCTTTATTGTATTAATGATATTGATAATGATTTTCTATTTATAAATAAATAAGTAGATCTTTCCAAAAAGCGAAATTGATGAATATAATGATGCTGAAATTGTTTAGTTATTAAGGATTGATGATAAGTTTTAAAATAGCTTCATCCATTCACCTATCTCTTCAGTCCTGGTTGGTTGGTGTTTGACAACCTCCCAGTAGGGATTCAGGAAGGTTTATTGGTTTTTATCATATTGAATCAGTTATGATTTAGACTAGGTGAAAGTATTGTACGAACCCGTTCGCCCTTTTTGCACTATATACGTGGAAAGCGTCTCATGAACGTAGATGATTGTCATAAGTTACCGGTATATAACCATAGGTGTGTGTTGGGCCCACCCAGATTAGACATACAGTATACTTGGCAATGATTGCAAACCAACGGTTAACATTTCGGATTTCACCAACTGAAGTGGTTAAAACATGTCTTACGTATGCCCCAGCGATTGAACAAAATATTTTATTCTATTATATGTTGTGTGGTGACCTATAGACCAAGTGAACAGACCAAAGTATCCAGTCTATGTAAATTAAAAGTTCTCAGTTATATATAAATAGCAGGTAGATAAGATAATATTGTTATTTTACTGAACAGAATGCTTAAAACCACATAGTAGATTCGTTCACTTTATTAGTCATGTTTTTGTTTCATAAATATATTGTTGATTATATTAAAGTTTCGACTGTTATCAAAACTGACTAACTGAATGAAGTACGAATGTTAAAACTCGGCAGACGTATCGAAAAAATTCGTTATGGAATTATGCCTTACTGAAGCTACTCATACATTAGTGCAACACTTTAGATTACCATCAACTGGTAAACTTAATATGAAGATTATTCTTAGAGATGCATAGGATTAAGACACCTAAAGGTCATGACTATGTTTCACCAATGAGTTAATAAATTGTTAGGGATGAATATAACATCTTTGTGTTATTTTGAAACACCATTCAGTTACCGATTCATCATAAAAGTTGGAATCTAATAGTCTGCAGAAATTTCTTTATGGTTATTGTCTTAAACTGGACTAATCATGATATACGAAATAACCTTACTGGAGCCAATGCAGCTGTAAGGCGCAAAGACTGATTGTTTTACGCCCGTTTGCCCTCCTTAATGCTACTAGTCGTCAAGCTGGGTAGAACACAAGACAGCCAGACGGAATCTTACTTATATCACAAGCATTCCTCTAAATACACCTAAAACATGGACACAGCCAACCAGTTAGGAGAGTAACATTAATACATAACAAGGGTAACAATGATAGGAGACTGAGGTAACGTGTACACAATCAATGAATTACAGTTCATGAATGAAAAATGACAGCGATTCTTAACAGGTAGAATCGGAGGCTAAGGCGAGAGGAATATGTAGATAAGAGGAATGAAAATGTCCAGTGTGAATATGAAATAAGTAAAATTATCTTCTGGAAAACAGTTTTTGAAAGTTGGTCATTCATCTGGATTCGCTTGATCTAACAGTAGCTTTCCATAATTATTATTAAAATGTAAAAATCTTTTGACTAGTGCATAGGCATAAATATTAATCAATCTACCTATGGTGTATAGAGGCCGTACTTAAGGGAATTTCGGAAATTCGTAGACGCAGTTCCTTTTTTAGAAGGATGTTGTTATCAGCGTTATGCAATAATAACTTGATTTTAAAAACAATAAACAGAAGTTTAAAATGTGTGTTTCACAAGCTACAAGATCTTCCCATTTTCATCGTTTAACCAATTCCATTGATCTCTTGATAACAGTGAAGTATCGAATTGCCTTGGAAACTATACACTGAAAAGGAGCTCGTTTGTGTTTTAGCGTAAACCTATAGGAAAAATACTCCGCCCCACTAAGCTTCACTGTCATTGATTGTATTTTCTAAAGCTGAATAAGTGCTTAACGCAAACCAGTGTGTTCATTGAAACACCCAGTTCTTTAATGTCAGTGTAAATAAAATTTTTACGAAATCTATCCATCAAAGTATAAAACGCAGTCAGGACTCATCATCTTAATTGGTAAAGTCTAATTCATTAGGTTCTTAAGCTAATATACCTGTCACTGAGTGTTGTGGAGATTGTTGAGTGTCAATTTGATATCATGAATTGGTCTAAATTAGATAGCCATTGATCATCAAGAAGCACCAGACAGCTGTTTCGACCTAGTGTGGCACTTTTCAGACCAATTCTTGATATTAAATTAGTATAGCTATCACTAGTTTAGCGGTGATGAACTATGTTGTTAATTGTTAAGATTTCGTTTACAATGTTGTCAATTATATTAAAATTATTGCTATAAAAGGTCCTTTTGCTAATTCGAACAAGTGATTTCAATTCTGGATACCAAGAACCAAAAAACTGTTGAATGTACTTCTAACAGATCATAGAACAGAATGTTACATATGCTTTACATTTATAATAACGTAGGTGATTTTGACAAAGCAAACATAACTAGATTAACAGAATAAAATGATTGTACAGCATTTTTATTAATTAATACAATTTAAAGCAAAACAATGATATAAATTCTGTCTGTTAAAGTTGGCACTAAAATTTGGAAAGTGCTACTAAATCGCAACGAGCAAACACCTAATACTTAAACCCGTTATGTTATAATTTGAGGAAAAGGAAATTACCGGATGTAACTTAAACGGTTAAGTAAATGTAAACATTCATCTGTCATATTCGATACAAACAGTACTTTAATAAACTACATATTTTGCTGTAATAATCTTTAATATCTTTAGTCCCTATGCATTTACGACAACAGTTTCTTTTAAATAAGCTCTACAAAGTGAATAAAGACTTTTACTCATACTAAAAATGATTGTACCCATTCTGTCATTCAGGAAAGAGTATTATATTTTAGAATCCTTCCTATAATTCGACTGAAAATTATACTACGCCTGACATCCTTCTTATCCTAGAATGCATCTATTAAGTAAGACATACCACAGAACTGGTACACTATTGGTTCACTGAGACATAAGCGAATGGATAAGTACAGTTGAAGAGTTTCATGTGAAGATGAAATAATTGTAAAGTGCTGCGCGTTTTACGATCCTGCAGTTGATATCTCTTTCTGATCGAAATCATCTTGAAATTGTAGAAACCATGAGACTGTATTGGTCACTTTATGATCCGAATAGCCGCATTTTTATACCTTTATATTTGTCGACTGTCAGCTGATAAAATCACTGAGAAATATATTTTTAATTCACATAATTATTTAAGACATTGAAATATGTTTTACTTTACTTTCATCACTAACTGACCATTTAATTATAGTTACTGTGAACCACTCGATTTTGTGAGGTAGATATGTATGAAACTTTGTATTACTTAAGAAAGGATCGTCATAACTAAACACAAGTATTCTCAAGGGAGCAAAAACAACTATTTGTGCAGAATAAGATGAATTCATTTTATTTCGTTGGTTTCTCATCAGCTGCATACAACCTAGAATAATATTTTGCAAAATTAATATTTGAAACAAAGTTGAACGTACTCATGAGAGTGTTTGAACTTGATTGAAATCAAGCATGTTAGACATGTGAACATAACTAAAATGTTGAAGAAAATGCTGTAAATATATATCAAATACAAAAGGAGGTACCAGATCAGGGTTCAAATGATTACATAATAAGAGGTGGTTAGAAATATTTGATAATAATGTGAATTAAGCTCAGTTGTTAAACTTAAAATGACCTAATTAAACACAAAAGTTGAACTCAACCATCTAAAAAAAGAAGTGGTGATGTAACGAAAATGTGATCCAATAAAGTAGTAATAAATGAACTAGGCAATGAAAATAACGACACATAAGTCAGGTTACCAGGTTAAAGAAAGGCTAATAACAGTTTCCTTTTGGATATATAAGTTTGGTTTCATTCGTTTAATGACAATCGCTTCAGCATATTTTAGTAGATTTGAAGTTTTTTGTCTATCGAATACTTTAAATGATTTATTGATATCAATCTGGTGTCCTATGTCAATCAGATGTTTAGCGATTGCACTGTTAAATGTTTTCATTCCTATGAATCGTAGATTTTTGGAAACATGTTCATTAAAACGTAGGAAGACCCTTCTTTCTGTTCGGCCAATGTAACTGCTACTGCAGGTACTGGTAAATTTCTACAGGCAGTTGGCGGTAACATGAGAAGGATACCTGTTGACTTTTGATTGTTTCAGTGAACATGTCGTTATGTACGATATAACCAGTTTTGTAGCATAATAAGTTCTCTTTAAAACTGAGCTAAGTCTTCTTCTGGTAGTTTCAACAATATCATCACCTTTAAAATCGAGTTGAAGGAAAATAGGCTTCTTATGGACTGTGATTTCATTTGGTTTATCAGGTTTTTGTTCACTGTATTTGTCAATGAATTTTTCTGGGTAGCCATTCATTTTTAGATAATGTTTGATCCACTCGAGCTCTGAATCTGTCGTATCTGAAGTACATATCTTTTTAGCTCTGAAAACCAATGTTTTCACTATTGCTGTTTTGTAATGGATTGGACAGAAGCTGTTGAAATTCCGGAACCATCCATTCCACGCCGTTTTTCTATGGATCGACAGTCTCACTTAACCATTTTTTCGACGTTGCATGGCAATATCCAAGAAACGAAATTTATTGTCTTTTTCCACCTCCATAGTAAATTGAATATCTTTATGTGCTTGATTGAAAATTTTCAATAAGTAATTAGCATGTTGTTCATTACTGCATATTATAAAGGTATCATCCACGTACCTTGAATAATGTGTCATTTCCTCGATCACCTTCTTTAGTTTTGTGCTTTCAAGATTGGCCATAAGTATTCTGCTAACTTAAATGAATTTACCTTTGAGCAGACTCATACTCTGTTGCAGAGATTAAACATTGTCAGATGGACAGCACATGAAAAAGACTTTCATGTAAGTCATTAAACAACTTGATATCAACCTACTAATCTACGACCCAGTTCCTTATTTCTTCTGTCAATATAACGGATTATCCCTAAACGTACGTAGGGCGCTTAAGTTGCCATATTACATATACTGAAACGTCACTAAACTGTCACTACACTCATAAAAACCACTAGCTTCAATCACATCCAAAGTATTACTCTTATTTACCTTCTATTACAGTGACAAACTTTAGCAATTGTAACAAACAGAAATGCCTTAGCAATTCAAAATTATCTGACTACATTTTCATTTTATGCGTTACTTTTCAGTTCAACATTAACTAATTTTATTTAAAGTCACTTACATTCTAATGACTTATGTATTTCAGTAACTATGCCTTTTATTGAGAGAAAAAAAAATACTGAAAAAATACATGTGAATTCATTTGTCATTATTTAAATGTAAACAGACTAGTATTTACTTTGTTTATTTTAACATATATTAAAACAAAACAAAAAGTAACCGTATCATATTCCATAACTAAATAATTACCAAACGTTTTAAAACTTTATTAAATTATTGTTTAAAAAGAGAGAAGAAAATTCATGAATCATCAGACTATACGATGAAAATATTTCTTTCAGAAGTTAATTTCACCGGCTAAATGAATAGACACTTCATAAACGTAGATACATAGATACCATGTATCATTTTCCGGTACACATAGTACATACTCAGATAAAAATGTGAAAAATATGTAAATTGATTTAGTTGATGTGATTTTATAAAAAAAATATTCATGTTTTATATCATGTAAACTTGATTTTCATACTGACTTAGGAATTTGTCTAGAAATTTCAATGTTTAAACTGTTGATATAAACTGTTAGTCTCATTGAATTTACAACTCAGGTATGTTTGATATGCATTTTTCTCTCTCTAGATTCAAAATGTTGCTTCAAAAATGGTCTGTTTCATCTCTAAAGTTGATTATACAAAGTTAGGTAGTTATGTGCCCGGTGATCACCTTTCTTGGTAGTCATGTAACAATGGTGGATTGATATCAGGAATTCCGTGAATCTGTATCACTTGTTGAGAAGACAAGATAGCATTCGGCCTTGCATTTAGCTATGACATTAAAACATGGGTTGGGAAATACGAAGACATGTAGGGTGTAGGATTTTGGTTATAGGTGTCTTCGAAATATTCCTCGTCTGTCGTTGAACAATCCAACGAGCAATATACACGTTAGGCATAGGAAGTGGTTTGAATGGGTGGTGTTTTTTTAATAACTGAGATTGATGGGGAATGTGTTATATATATTCATCCATCGCCTGTTCCAAAAAGGATGGTAGTTGGTGTAGAATTAAGTAGAGGCAGCCAAACTATAGAACCCATAACATGTAGTCACTAATTATTTGTCTGCGTCGTGTAAATAAGTGAGGACTATCTTGGCAGAGACGTAAAATAATTCATAATTGGTCAAAATGCAACAAAGACATCAATTTTATATCTTCCTCTAAACCTTCATATACAAGATTTTTTCTGGAAGCATATTTTCAATATTTAGTCATTCCCATTATAATTTCAAATGCATTAATTTATTCACTTAATTTCTCTTACCTCATTTGAAAATTTTGACTAGTTAATCAGAATCTAATCTTCAATTGAAATAAAAAGAACTCTCTTATTCAGTAAGTGAAGTTACTAATGAGATGTTCATGTGGAACAGAAAAATGCTATTTTAGCTTCACTTTATCGTGGTTGGTACTGGTTGGGACTAGTAATATGTAATTAATCAAATTTTAGTTGACCTCTTGCAAGATTTAAAATTAATCAACCATTGAGCAGTAAGTTATATCATGCCTGAAAATGACAATAAGTCAAATTCTATCAATAAAACCATCTAGCATCAGTTAATGGAACAACTCAATATTATTCTACAGCATAATGGCAAAATAAAAAATTGCTTGAAAGACAGTAATCAGAATTATGAAATAAATTAACAAGAAAGTGATTACAAAATAATTTCCTGTTTAGATACTACTTATTAAGTTCAACTTAACATCATAATTTATAAGTGAAGAAGAATCATCAAACGACAGTTTTAACTCAAAAAAAAACTACACAACAAAGTAATTGGAAATACATAAAATCAACATCAGATAGGAATTAGTTAGTGTAATTCAAATGTTGTCTGTTTCTGAATATGAAAATATACAAAAAATCAATATTGTGTTGCTTAGCACTTTAAAGTAATTCTGTTACCAATCCGTTTCTTTCTAATAAAGTTTATTTAGAAAAATTTTTGTCATTTTTAAAATCACATATTTTTAAAATACACTAGAAAAAGCAGTTACGTCATGTTGTTTGTCGAACAAAAGATCTTTAGTCACTTTTTGTGTTTCTATATTGTAGCATATTTTTGGTAGGTTAAGAACATGAAAGAATTAAATTAAAAACGATGGAAACATGAAACGTAGATAAACATTTATTTCTTGAGAAAATGTTGAAATCTCAAATAGTATTGTTTCCAATAAACCAGTGGTAACATTACAGAATAAAAAATATCACTTTGATCCTATAAAAAGTTAGAATGGAGAACTTTAAATTTCAGTGAATAGTTTGAGCAATAAAATTTAAAGTAATTTTCGTGCAATTCGAAATATGTACAAACGTTTTATTTTGAGATAGTGTTGTCATTAGTAATGGGATAGTAATTTGTTCAATAGCACGCTTAAAAGCAAGTCTTAGAAACCTATTGAGTTCGCTTACTGTAACGGAGTCTTCGCAAGTCTTCAAGTAACGAATATACCTTATTATGTAATTGAGAATGAAATGAAGACGATTCGGTGAGGGGGATCTTATTTTCTACGATATAATTTATTATAGTTATAATTTGCTTTAAATATAAAGTCAGTGTTACGGCGTTCATATAAGCGATGTGAACGCGGTGGCGTTTTGCACTAAAGGAACTAAGTTCAAATCTTACTGTGAACATCAACATTAAGATGCAGGCACATCTGGCTTACGAGTCCCAAATAGGACGAAACACGAGTCCTGAATTCCACTTGCTAGTCACTTAAATAATACTTGCAAATACTCGCTATATCGGGACGATCCACTCAGGCTGCTCATATAGCAACAGAGACTGACCAGCTTCAGTCCATAACAAATCAATGGGAAGATACAAGTTCGTTCTGATAAAATGTTGTTGTTTGGTTATTTCAGTCAAGTTGTGTTTGTTTCTAATTAATGGAAATACTAAAAATTCCTATTATGTAAATCAGAACAACATATAAAAGTGGACAATACTGTTTATAATTAATTCTCTACCAGGGTTTATTCTATTATGCAGTGATATTTATATGCAAATACAAAAAATGTCAAACCAGTCAAGGTATTTTCTTTATCGTTGGTGACAATGAGACAAATAGATTGCATAAATAACCATACTAAGTGGAATGATAGTAAGTGGTCAGGTGTACTAATAGTGATATCATCGAAAATAGCTGGAATGGGCATTTCAACACATGGAGTAGATTAAAATTTGAGGAAATAAGCTTAGTGAATAATAATCGTTAAAAACTACGTTAAAATTATATCAGTGGTGAAGATACAAAAGGAGTGATGTAAATAACAGAATCCGAGGGATGTTGAGAATTCTGGAACTTTAACTCAGTCAAACTTTATGTGTCGTTTTCCGTTTGACCAGTAGTGCATACTCAAAAGAGGGATAAGTTATTTGTATCGAATCTGTCCATGTCCACACATCAATTCAACTGGTGCTGTGGAGAAAGTTACACTGGATAAAACACCAGGCAATTTAGCCTGCAAATAGCGAAATTTTTACCGAATGGTTTACCAGAGGTCAAACAAAAAGTATACGTAGCACCTTTTTATATCAGTTTATAGGTAGTGGACTTGTAGTAAAGGTGACCATATTATAGTAAATGATACACCGTATTTTATTACAGTTTCTTAATGAAGTCTGAATTCGTTTATTATATACGAACAATCATAGTCTATGTGAATTCGCATTTTCACTTTTCGGCATCATGTGGATTGTCATTGTTGTGTATTGAACAATGATTAGTAGAGTTTCAGTATATTGAAAAAATCTTCAACTGTTCATAATTGTTAACGACCTAATTCTCTCTACGTGCCTCACATCATGACATGAAACTTCTTTCTTCAGGAAAACAAATCTATTGTTTAATGTATCAGTCATCTTCACTACAATAATCTGACTGTATATAACTGTAACCAATATTATACTATACATTCATCAATGTTGATCAAGCTGAATCCATAATACACCAAATTTCGTTTTGTTTCTTCATGTATATATCATAATATTGAACTAATTAAAAGATAAACAATAGTGTTTAGAGATGAAATTAATCACTTGGACATAGAAATTACAGTTTTATTAATTGTATATACGGATGTACATGTGTAAAATAGATAAATAAATTAAAATTCATGTTGATCCTTGTTGTTATGATTAATAGAATTAATCTTAGTCTTAAAAACCTATGTAACTTCAATGAAACTGATTAAATTTTAGAAAAGGTATGACAAAGTGAAAAAAAATAAACAATTTAATGTTTACATTGAATAGAACGTGTACATGACAAAAAATTACTACTAATAACTACGATGGTGACAGTGATGAAAACTGACTGTATAGAGAAACAGTGAATAATGATTATTCTTTTTTTAAAAAAAGATTACTGTGCGTATATACGATAACGTGTATCTGCATACAATACAATCGTTTATTCAATTGTCGAACACATATATGTAATGTATATTACAGTTGTTCACTTATATGCATGTAAGTAGTATAACTCTCCAGGTACTGTACAATATATGAATAATATTCTAGTAGGCATGAGTTAGTTAACAAAATATTTATATAAGATTAAATTATAATAAAACACAAAGGGATTACATATTTATTTTCAGAAAAAATCCTCTAAAATATTTCATTAAAACAATAAGAAGAATAAAATAAAATGCCCCCCTTCCAACGTTATACCTTAGTGTAAATCCAGTAAATTTTGTTGTAACTGTATAGGAATAATCAATAGAGTAGTTTTGAAGGATAATTGATGATTTACAAGGTGGGGAGGAGGGGAAAATATGTCATGCTCCTGATTTGGAAGTTGACACTACGAGAAAATATAGAGATTATCCTCAACATTTTGAATGATCATTAAGTATGGGGTAAATAAAACGTTGTGCAATTTTTTCTTAATTCACTTAATGGGCAAGTGTAATTCCCATCAGTGATTCTATTTCAACTGACTGGAGTTACAGGCAACTGACTGTAGTGAACATATCACTGTAGTCTCTCCAAAAAAGTCGAGTAAAAAGCATAAAAGAGTAACCATGATGGCTCCAAATGATATATTCTTTAGTATTATCCTCATATATAAAGTACTAACCTACAAGGTGAACAGTTAAGATTAATAGACATTAAAAATGCTGTAAATAACTTAGGTATAATTTGACTATAGCTTCAAATTACATATCCATGTATTTTTTCCTTATAAATTTGATTTAATAGAATCAATGATGCAAGATAACGAAACCCTCACTTGACTAATGTTGTCCACTGGGTGATTCAGGTCAATATTACCATATTAAATGCAATTTACGTTAACTCTGTCAACTTTTCTAGACGCTGTAAAAATAAAACGTAACAGATGAACAATTAGTAGCCTCAGTATGGTATCTGTATGAATAATCCATACTTTATATATAAGACATTCATCTCCCTAAGATGTAGTGAAGAGTTGCTGGAAAAGATTAAAACCACACTATTATTATTATTACCATTAGTATTAATAATACCACTACTGCTACTGATGCTCCTATGAAAATGAACAGTCAAACCATAACACTGACAGTGTAAATTGGCAGATAGATTTCTTGTGTTTACTCATTGATTGCTTGATTATTTAGATATTTGTGCTTAGAGAACAAAAGTTCCAAACTTCATCCTGTTTTCTTTGTTCTGAGAGATTTTTCTAGTTTCATTTTAAAGTGAAAAATGGAAACAGTTGTTGTATTTACTATTGTTGTTCCCTTTATCCAAACTCTATTTTCTTACACTATTGTGACATGAATTACTTTATATTTTATACCTTTGTTCGTATACGTAATAAATACTTTCATGGGGACTGTTATTCTAACTACAAAGAATATAGGAAGTATTGGACTGTTTCGTTTATATGACTCAGTCTACCATAAGCTGAATATCTTTGTCACGATTACAATAATTCTAATTATTATGACATTATACTCATACGATAGTAAAGGAAACCAAAACTATATTTTGGCTAATTAGATTTGTATGGTACATTTATCGAAGGCTATCCCATGACTTTTATAGTAATCACCTCATTACTAACCTTCAAATGTTGCTTTTGCGAAACAGTTAACGATAGCAGAAAAGTCGCTGAAAATATGAGAATTGTGGATGGCATAATTCATAAATAAAATTAGTCTGTACATCAATTGTTCGGATATTTTCAACTGCTAACACCTCATCATTGGTAAAAGGTTTCATCACCATCCTAAAGCGGCCAACTGGTAGATTATATACAATTTAAACAGTTATGCACTAGATTGTTTAAAAATGAGTATTGACTGTTACTTTCAAGTTAATAGACTGATAATCTATTTTGATCCCTAGCGACAATAAATACTATAATGTAGCACTAAGAATGTTTAATGCTCTGTAAGTTTTATTATATACCTAATTAACCATAATTAACACGGGACAAATATACACGTAGTAATACTTTTAGTGGAGTATTATAGTTCTATGGATTTGAATAAAGCATAAACAGGACCTTCACAAAATGGAACTGTCAAGTAAACAATATTTCCTTTGCTAGAAATAATTGTCATCGTGTTTATCATGTAAACGAAAAGCATTACTGATGGTGAAAAAGAGCCTAGATTAAGTTAAAACAAATACCCTTAATATTAACTGTAAGCACTTCACCTTAAATTAACCAATAAATACTGTATCTGTACTCATGCTTTCTAAACTAACTAACAAACTACCAACTTGATCTACTTCATAATGCTGGTTTGTTCAGTTTGTGAATTATTTGAACTAGGAGTTTACTTGAAAGAGAGTAGATTTGCAGATCTTGTAAATTAGGTTTATTAAGAAAATCGAATTTATAAAACTGCATAAATTACTCATTATGTTTTGTAAATATGGGTAATAGTTTATGCATTAAGTACATTAATTCCCTATTTCAGATTACATTTTGATACTATTTTCAACGACATAATGATAATATAGATTACAAACATTAATGCAGTTTACTATTTACAACTATCTAAATCAGAATAAAGACTAAGTAATGGCATTTAATTCGAAAAAAGTTAAGCTTGGTACGTGATCGGTTTTAGTATTACCTGTCAATCAAACATAAAAACTAACAAAGGAAATCATGAAAAGAAAGAATACACCATTGGTTAATTCTGACGTCCAACCTATTTCGGACATAAGACCATATTTTAAGTATAAAACCTTTTTTGAAAAAGTACTGTATCTTATTCATTTTGTTATGTTTTAGATAACGAATTTAACAAAGCTGATGAACATAAACATTGTATTGAATAATGCAAACAGTTAAGTACCGACTCAGTAATTTAAAAGTTAAAAGCTCACTACGAAGCTTGAAAGTTATGGATTCGACCCCTGATTTGGTTATGAATGACCACTGTTGAATTCTATGCTAGAATAAGACACTGGTCTATTGCTTACTGTGCTTCAGTAGTTTCCCAAACAAGGTCCGTCTGTAAACTGAAAATCTGGCATAGTAATATATTAAAGCTCAAGATAAGCTTTCTTTGGTATGATTTCATCTACAAAGTGGGATTCTTTACTGTTATTCTAGAATTAATATTCTTATACAGTCAGAAGTCTGTAGAAAACAAATTAGTTGACTGGGATTTACTATCCTAACTTCACTGATAGTTATCTGTCGTTGCCATTAAGATGTAGAATGAGTGATAACAACCCACACATAATACTTATTCCATACTTTATTAAATAACATTCTAGTGGAATTCAGATTTGTTGGGAGTGAGACAGTTATCTATAATGACAATAAATTGTCGTCGCGCTATATCACGAATTGATAAAAGTAAGAATCCCACCACTGGATGCCGGCACAAGGTCCAATGGGTTAGACGTTCGTCAACCTGAAACCCCTGGGTCGAAATGTAGAGTGGAGTTACGTAGTACGACGAAACAGTTATCCAATGCTCTATGGTTTTCAGTATATTAGAAAAGTTATCATAATTTAGTTATATTTACGTTTATTACCGAATTGTCTCTAAAGTTTGATAGTGAGTGTGTTTATGATTAAAACCATGGAATCTTCCATAGTTCAATGAACTAATTCGAAAATAATGTTGACTAACTCAATTTAAACAAGTTATCCTTTAGGAAAACTAACTAATAATCCTAATTGTGTTAATATATCATCTTATTTACCATATTACCAACCGAACCATAAGATTAATATACCACTTAGATTTAGTACTAGTTACTGAAAAGTAATGTACCATTTATTAGTGATTTCTAATGTCAGTGGGTTTTTAATGATTAAATTTAACGTATCACACTATCATCTCAGATATTATTAAACTACATTACTAACTATTTTTAGTAAATATCAATATATTAAATATTTAATAGTACTCATAATGCCTAAGTGATTAGAGCAACAGTTTATGAACTGTATGTTATTATTTGAATGCTTAGAAGTTTGGATAAAATTTCACGAGTTTAGGTACAATATTAGTTTCTATCATTTCTCAGTGAACTCATACACTTATTAGATTTATTCATCCTTAACTCGTATTTTTCATTTTGATACGACGACTTTATAATGATCGACAAAGACAACAGTTCACTAACTATAATGCAGGTTTATCGTAGAGACAATATGCAATAAATCATTATAGTTTTGTTATCTTTGAATAAGATACTCATTTTCATTATCGGTATAATTGAAAACCAGGGAGCACTAGACAGCTGTTTCGTTCTAGTGTGGAACTCCTCAGCAGTGCGCACCCCAGATTCCGCACCAGGGGCTTCAGGTTGACACAAACGCCTAAATATCTGCTCCACTGGGTCGGCATCCAATCGTAGAATTCCCACTTCCATCTGGGGTGCTCACTGCTGAGGAGTTTCACACTAGAACGAAACAGCTGTCCAGTGCTCCCTGGTTTTCAATCGTACCCTGCCAACATCAATCTGTGATATAGTCAATCAAATCCAATAACCAATCTCCACAAAAATAACCGTCCTAATCGGTATAATTGTCATTTATGAAATCTGTTATTATTATTCAATTATTTGGATTAGATGAGTGAATTCAATACACTGGGACTCCATTCTATGCTAGTAGTAATATTATCAAATAAACGGTAAACTATGCTGACACCGATTTCGAGATAATTATTCGTTTACAATTCATAGATAGAAGTCTAATGTTATGTGCATAAATATGTATACACACACACATCTATATATGTATATATTAATACTTATGGCTATTTTTACAATATGTGTATCCTTTAAAGGTGACCAGTATTATGAAAACAATGATTATGATCTTATCGGCTATGTTTGTACTAACACATCATATCAGGGAAACAAATTATTTTTTACTGTATTTGTTTACCAAGTAATGATAAATGATTTATGCTTTGTATTTAAAATTGTACTACTGATGTTTTATGCGATAATGATAATAAACATAGTAGTGTAAATTGTTTATTTTTTTCAGGAAATATACCTTCATTTGGTTTCAGAAAATTTGATGGTTCTGTTGTGATAAGACAACATAGATGTATTTTAGAATAGTTAAAATAATCTACACTCGATGTATTACACTTTGGATTGAGGTGGTTTTGTGAATATAGGTATTAAGTCTTGTTATTTGTATTCGTTACAGACTGTGGTTGCTTGGATACTACTGAAAATAAGGGAGCACTGGACAGCAGTTCCGTCCTAGTATGGGACTCATCAACAGTACACGCCCTCCACTCCTCCGAGGAATCAAATCAAGGGTCCTTGGTTATCACGCGAACGCCTAACAACTTTCAGTATCTAGTAGTAGAATTCCAACTTCCATCAATTTTTGATATGACGCAACGACCAGTTCGTGCTTAAATGATACCACTCTGTGATGAATTCAGTCAGTTAAACTTAATATCGATCCGTTTCTACAGGATCACCTTTGCTCATCTGCAATAATCAGCTCACTATCTTAAGGATGTCCCTGAAATTCTAATGAGACATTGTCACTGGTGGAATTCAGACATGTAGGGAGTGAGACAGTTATCACCAATGAAAATGGATGGTCATGACCTTATATCACATATTGATGGAAGTTGGAATTCTACCACTAGATACCAGCTGTCCGATCTAGTGGTGAAAGTGGCTAGGTAATTGCGTGATAACTGAGGACCCTTGATTTGATTCTCGAGGGAATGGAGGGTGCGTGCTGTTGAGAAGTCCCATATTGGGACGGAACAGCTGTCGCGTGCTTCCTGTCTTCCGGTGGTACTCAACAATCACCAATCCGTGGTGACTGCGAACAACCAAACTTAATAGCACACTTTGGTTTATGAAATGACATATTTGGCATTGTATTCGAATGTATTGTTGTACCTTGGTTTATTGAAGGAATCTGAAAATAAACTACTGAAATATTCCTTGAAGCACCGGCATTTATCTAATTACCGGTGTTTACGAAACGTTATACTTCTTTTGATAGAATCACCGATTTGGCAAATACAACTAAATTAGAAAAGAACGTAACGTTGGTTTCAAGTTGGTGAAGCATAACTGCTCAAACGATCTCATCAAAACTTAACACTTCACCAGATATGTGTCTTCACTGACAGTTGGCTTGATCTATTTAGTATATCGACTAATCAGTAAATTGTTTCAGTTTAATTATGGAAGTCGTAGTCTAGTTATTTAATGTAACCAAGTTTAGCATCTACTGAACGAATGTAAATCATTCAAACTTTTCAATTTAATTTTAGATCGTTTAAAAATGTTTATAATGTAATTTATTATTCCACGTGATTGATCGTCGGAATCACAGGAAATGGTTGTTCCTGTGCCCTATTGTAATATGAAGTAACACAAGGAATAACATAAATGGGCATCCATTACTGTAGCTCCATAGACTCCATCCGTTATAACGTTATCATTTTATCCTGCCACACCATATCACCATCACAATTGTATTCAAAGTTATTGAGTATTAAAGAAAGTAGAAATTTAAGAACATTCATATTTTTCAAAAAGAAAGTGTTTAGCAAAAATAACATCTAAGTTTTAAGATGTCAGGTTACAGATATTACATTTATTTAAAAACAGACTTCACATACAACCAACCGTCGTCATACAGAAAAGGAGATACTTCTGGTAAATGATCATTTAAAGAGTTGTGAATTTAAAGAGTAGATGAAAATTAGGTCATTCATTTGAGTAACATGAAACAAGTAGATAAAACAAAGACTATGAGTCCAAAGAATGACAAGACAAAGGGCGGAGACGAGTTGATAGTGTCATAAATGTTAAGGTGACGACAATTTAAAGTTCTGAGTTTGTGCGGTTTACTGTTGGCGAGAATTTAAAGAGTAAACTGCCTCTCATATATTATTTAATGTAATATTTTGCATGATTAACATTGTTAGTATTTAATACTAAACTTTTAAGTCTTCGTTAGCATATCAGCTTAGAAATCATCAACTTTATTGATTCAGGGGCCTAGTACATGACATTCTGATGTTCAAAGTGGTAATTTCAGTGTTGGAATTTCAGTGTGAATATCGACTTTGCAATTAAAGTACAAAGGAAAATGAAATACTGGTTTTGGATTTCCTTGTCAGCCACTGTCCTAAAAGTAATAAAGCGTATGTAGTTACATTTGTTAAAATTTCAGATATTTCGTATTACTTTAAACACAGACATGCTTTTGACATAATACTTAAATAATGTGCTGAGGGACTGTTATCAGTCACTGTTTTCAGGATTAAAATATATGAAATTTAGCTGTCGAATAACACTAGACTGTGAAAAGCAAATCACCCAGATGAGTAAGAATGTTGATATATATATATATATATATATCCTAAGTTGAAACTAAAATTAAGGAGAAATAAGTAGTTGTTCTTCTTGCAAGGATGCAATTTAGACATGGATGTCAGTAGTATGCAAGTTTGTTTGTATGTTTTAATCAATAAAATTCAGTTCAAATATATAAAATTACCTATGCGTAATGTCATAACATTTTCATTGAATTAATTTCTAAGTGAAATATCTATAAGTAGTAAGTAACATAACCTATGACAGAAATCTAATCTCTAAATTTGTACCACCTTAACATAGTTACAATGACACGACGAAATTCATACTATAATTTTGTTGGCATATTGTATTACAATTAGAATGCTTCAAAACAAAACAAACGGTATGTTTTATTGGAAAACAAACTTTTTGAAGTTATTTAGTACCTAGCACTAACAAAACTAGTAGTATACTAAAATGGCAAGTAAAAAACCTTATTATTATGTACCCCCGTCCATCCCACGGCATAGTATATTTATTTAAGTTTTGATAAATCTGTCTATTAAATTATTTTATATGTTAAATTATTTCTAGTAACAGATGTTAATTATTATTAGTCAATTAACTTATGTGTAAAATAATCGACATGTACTTATTCATTGAACTATGTAACCGAACACTTGTGTGGTCCATAGTAAAACAGTTCTTATTGTATTCTTCTTGCAGTTGATTAAAGTTGATAATGAAAACGACTCAATCAAGCACGATTAATTTCATGTTGATATAATGATGTTATCATTGTCTGAATAATTTAGTTTCATGTTTAAGTTGAATTGTAACTGGGTTGAACATCAACATAAGGATGCAAGTACATCCAGCCGATGAGTCCCAAATAAGACGAAAGTCCTGGATTCCGGTTGCCAGTCACAATACAACTTAACCATTACTTGTTATTTGTAGCTATACCGAGGTAATCTGTTCGGGGTGCACAATATGGAGGCAATAGAGGCAATAGAAGCTGACCAGTTTCAGTCTATGACTAATCAACGGGAAGATACCATCTCATTCTAATTTAGTTTAAGCAGTGACGCTATGGTTCATTTGATAAGGGGTTTGAATTCCAAAGACTGACCCATAGGTTCTAACTCCATAGTGTTATATTGAATAATTATAAGACTAAGCTCCACTGATTTAAAAATGACTAAACAACTTACTGAAGAAAATCATACTGAAAATAAAAAGTGTTTCCTAGGTTTTAAAATTACTATTTTTCGTTGTGATGGTTTATTTAATTTGAAGTTTTGTTTCAGAATGTCTCTAGGTTTAACAATATTGATATTTAAAATAAATAAAACCAGAGACAAGTTCATTTATCTTTGTAATGTACGTTACAGCGGGTGAATGAATGAATGTTCAGTAAAAGTTTACATAACTGTTTGCATAATCTGAGTTAATTTAATTAATCCAACCCACAAAAGCTTACGGTTATGATTAGTTGCAAATTCGATATTAGTCTTGTTTAACATCCATTATTAGTTGAAAATACCATGAAGCTACAGGAAAATAGCATTCAAGAAAATTTTGATATTCAAAACTTCAATGAATAACAGAAGTTTTGATTGAATTCATATTACAACTAAGGTATTTAAATAATCGGTATCGACATGTGAATGCCTGTTTTGACTATAAAAGATAGGAAAAACAGAATCATTATTACATTCGTATGTAAATTTTCTTATTGCTGCATAGATAATGTATCAAACGCATCAATTTAATCAACTTTCTGAAAAAAAGTTATGACCACTGAACACTTCTTGCACCACCGTGTATTTATATAATTTGGGGATCCCATGGAAATTTCTCCATAAAGCCGTAAGAGATGAACAGTACTCTGAAATATATATATTTCTTCTCAATTGTGTTCAACGAAAACGTTTGAAATATCGATATATAATACAATAATTCGATAGCTCTATGCTTATAGACACAGAGTATGTTTACTGGATAAATATTATGTAAATAAACCGTAAATATTTATTAGTTTTTGTAAATAAACATATTTCCTGATAAAAGCCTGTGCCAACATTTCTATGCCCTGGTTACTTTAGGGAATTCCAGGTAGATGGATTCTAGAAAAGTGAGCTGGTTTTATAAAAATTAGTATTTAATTTGTGGTTTGCATTCTTTACAGATTGATTTCGATTGGGTACCAGTAAAAACCAAGGAACAATTGACAACTGTTTCACACTAGTACATGACTCTTCAGCCCTCAGGCACGATCTAACGCAGAGATTAAATCCAACATTAAATAGTCTCCTTTGACCTCGGGACCTGATAATCCTGGTTCGACTCGCTCAACTGGATTGACAGTGTCCGTGTTTAAGGAGTTGAGGGGTAGGGCAAACATCTATCCAGTGTTTCCTAGTTTTATATAGCCCTCAACGAAAAGTTTTAGGAAACGAAAACAATCATAGATAAGTGTTGTCAGTTTAAATACAATACTTTACGCTGTTGCTTGTCAAATAATCTAAGGTACAGACACTATCATGTTTTTAAAAAAATATTTTAACCATAAAAATTGCGTAAATAGGAAAAGATAGAAACTTTCAACATTAGTATCTAATGTCTGTTTCTTTGACTATCAACAGAAATTAACGCATTACACTATTTTATTACTATGTATGGGAACTCAAATTAACTTAAACAAACAAAGACTAAATGTTGGTACAATGATTGTAAATTATAGAATCTACAAATCAATACTGTCGGTAGTGACTATATATATATATATATATATATATATATATATATATATATATATATATATATATATAAAATAATTGAGCCTGGCGGTTAACTATACTCGAAACTATTTGTCTAATTTAGACGTTAGACACTTGACCTTGCAATCGATAGTACTAAAGAAAGTAACTCATTCAAAAGGAAATAAACAAATCTCATAGCTATTCGTAAGAAAAACTGTAGTTAGAGTTAATAGAAGCGGTTAAAATGTTAGCAGTTTTTTTAATTTACAGAGAAACGTTCCTCACTTTTCAGTAAAACAATTCAAACTTAGGATTTCTTTATGGAATAATGAATAAACAGTATATTTCAGCTACAACCACTTGTTATTGTCTGCTTATGAAGGTGGGAAGTTTGCAAACCTGTGTACCTTCAACACAATGATTATAGGTGGCACCATATTCTCCCTAGTTACAAACGTATACACAAAGCTACATGTGTTTCACCGGACTGCATTACGGAGAACCAAATCGACCACATCTATATCAATAAGTAGTTTAGAAGGACCATGGAAGATGTAAGAACAACGAGAGGAGCTGACATTGCTTCAGATCACCATCTGGTAGTGGCTAAAATGAAACTGAGGCTGAAGAAGCACTAGACGACTGGGACAGCATTATTACAAAAGTTTAACACAGCCCTTCTCCGGGATACTAACAAACGCAACGAATTCAACATAATTCTCAACAATAAGTTCCAGGCATTTCATGATCTACTTGAAGAAGATGGAACTATTATGAAGGACAACTGGAAAGCCATCAAGAAAACATTAACTTCAACATATCAGGAGGTTTTGGATCTCAAGGAGCATCATCATAAAGAATGGATTTCTGTTTGTACTCTGAACAAGACCCAAAAAAGGAGGGGCAAGATGATAGCAATTAATAACAGCCGGACAAGAACAGAGAAAGCCCAGGCACAAGCCGAATACACAAAAGTCAACAAGCAAGTGAAAAGGAGCGTTGGGTCGTATAAACAGAAATATGTTGAAGACCTAGCAGTGACTGCGGAAAAAGGTGCAAGAGAAGGGAACGTGAGGCACTTACACGATACAACGAAGAAGCTAGCTGGGAAATTCAATAAGCCAGAACGGCAAATCAGGAATAAGGCTGGCAAACCAATCACTGAAGTGCATGAACAGCGAAGCAGGTGAGTAGAACACTTCGAAGAACTCGTGAAAAGACCAGCTTCACTGAACCTACCAGTCATCGAAGCAGCAGCCACGGATCTCCCTATAAACACCGACTCACTAACAGTCGAATAAATCACCAATGGCCATCCGACTGTCAAATCAAGAGTGGCGAATTGGCAGGGCTAGACAACATACCAACTGAGGCTCTGAAGACAGACATAGAAGCAACTACAAAGATACTCCGCATTCTCTTCAGGAAGATTTGGGAGTAAGAATAAGTGCCAGAAAACTGGAAAACAGGGTACTTCCTCAAGATACAAAGGAAAAGAGATCTTAGCAACTGCGAGAACTACAGAGGCATTACCCTACTTTCAGTATCAGGAAAAGTCTTTAACAGAGTGTTATTGAACAGAATGAAAGATCCAGTCGATCCCCAACTGCGAGATCAAAAGGCCGTGAAGATCTATCGTGTACTGACCAAATCGTGACTTTGTGGTTCACTGTTGAAAAATCATTTGAATGGAATTCACCACTTTACATCAACTTTCTCGATTACGAGAAAGCATTCGACCATGTGGATAAAAGAACATTATGGAACCTACTTCGAAATTATGGCGAACCTGAAAAGATAGTTAACATCATACAGAATTCTTACAACATACTACACTGTAAAATTTTGCATGGAGGTCAGCTCACAGATTCATTCGAAGTGAAGGCCGGTGTCAAGTAAGATTGCCTACTCTAGCCCTTTCTCTTCCTGCTGGTGGTCGACTGGATCTCATGTACACTGTGATATCTCGAGGCAATCTCGGAATACAGTGGATAACATGGATGTAACTAAATGATTCTAACTTTGCAAATGACCTGTCTCTTCTATCTTACACACAGCATCAAATGCAGATGAAAACGGGCAGTGTAGTAGCAGGCTCAGCAGCAGTAGTCTTTAACATACACAAAGGGAAAAGCAAGATCCTTCGATACAAAACAACGAACACTAACCCAGTTACACTTGACGGAGAAATTCTGGAAGATATAGAAACCTTTACATACTTGGGAACCCTCTTCGACAGTTCTGTTGTATGGAGCCGAAACTTAGAGAACTGTGGAAATCATTCTTCAAGAAATACAAGTATTTGTATACAACTGTCTGAGCAAGATACTTCGGATCCGTTGGCCAGATACTATCAACAACAACAACAACAACAATCTGTTGTAGCAGAGGACAAATCAACTTACAGCCGGGGAAGAAATTAGGGAAATACTCTGGGGGTGAATAAGACACATACTGAAGAAGTCATCAAACTATGTGGCAAGCACTAAGTTGGAATCCTGAAGACTAAAGGAGCAGAGGAATATCCAAGAACAAATTGATTTGGGGAATGGAGACAGACATGAAGAGAATGGAGAGCACTTGGGAAGAGCTGAAATGGAAAGCTCAGAACTGAGTTGATTGGGGAATGCTGGTCCTCCGCCTATGTTCCACATGGGTAATAAGTATTGATTGATTGATTGATTGCTCATGAAGGCTGTAGATATAATGCAGGTTTAGTTATTTTATGGTGACACAATCACTGACAAAATGGATTATTAAAATTTACCGTACATAATATTAATGGATGAATTCCCATCCAGTCACAATAAATAAGTAACATTGAGTGTAGAAACATTAATATGTGTACAGTTTACAATAATGGATTAATTTCCAGCGTGTCATCGTGTTACATGATGATATTCATTATAATATTATAAATGGTAAATTGTTTGAGCCAATATATATAGAGAGAAGGTATTGAATAATTAAAGGAAAAAAAAGAGATGAAGTAATTACAGTAATTATGTGTTAAAGTGTGGTTTAACAGATTACATAATACTTAATTAGAGAAATGATAAGACATATTTTAATAACAAGTCAATTAACAAGAATAATCACTTAAGATTAAATGTATGAGAATTGAGATTAACAAATTACGTAAGAACACAATTCATAGGAATTATAATTTTGTGAGCCACAACTCAGGTAGATGTTTAAAACTTATGAAAATGGACAAAGTAAGAAAAGTGGTTGTTCAAATTAATTTTGTACACACAGATGCGGCAGACTAGTGAATACGAATATCAATAGCTTAGGCTGTTTGCCGGTGATGGATTCATAACCAAAATGGCAAATACTAGAAAAGACATTGCTCGAAACTATTAATGCAGCTGATTTAAAATTAATATCCTACGACGTTAGATAATGTCGACAGCAAACAAGAACTGACTGGCTGGATTCTTTGCATCTGTGTGTGGCGATAATTAGATTTGATACATAATTCAACAAGTCCGTCAATGAATTGCTGCCCATCAGTCGGCTTGATTAACGAAAGGACGTTTAAGAATAGTTAAAGGCTCGATTATAGAGCATTCAATACGGACTGGGCACAATGTAGATTTAAATAGAGCCTTCGAAATTATTCATCATATCCCCTGTAATATGACACATGGTTTACGAATTCGTCTTTTATACTCAGCTGAAGTTATTGATATTCATATTCACCAGTCTGCCGCATCTGTGTGTACAAAATTAATTTGAACAACCACTTTTCTTACTTTGTCCATTTTCATAAGTTTTAAACATCTACCTGAGTTGTGGCTCACAAAATTATAATTCCTATGAATTGTGTTCTTACGTAATTTGTTAATCTCAATTCTCATACATTTAATCTTAAGTGATTATTCTTGTTAATTGACTTGTTATTAAAATATGTCTTATCATTTCTCTAATTAAGTATTATGTAATCTGTTAAACCACACTTTAACACATAATTACTGTAATTACGTTGTTGTTTTTTTTCTTATTATTATTCGATACCTTCTCTATATACAAGTGCTCAATCAGTTCAGTCAATACACATCTTCGGATAACGAAAGAAGCCCATTGCATCAATTAAGTAGGATATGAGACATCTTAACAAAAAATTTTTTTAGATGAATTCATTTACAGAAGCTGTACACTTGTATTTATAGTAATTGGCTAGATATAATTGTCTATTGGGTCACGCTTGTATGTATCTACCAGTTTATCTGGTCTTTAGGAGCACGGTACATTGGCAGCACAAAGAGTTTGCTTTTCAAACGCATCTTGGGGTACTTACAAGTATGCCTTTCTAAAAAGCAATACAAAAGTAAATACTGCTGTATTCCAAAACATTTAGTACTCACCGGTCATTCTACGTCAACGGTGGTTTCTTTTAAAATCGCCTATAGAATCAAAAAGAGCACAAACCAGCAATATATATACGGCAGAGGCGTCAACCGGATCTGTTTGTGTAGAAGGGATATGCATAAGCCCTTATTTTACATTGCTCGTAATTTCATATGGTTTGTTTCCTTTTTCTAAATTTTAATTTTTTGACACCCCAAAATCAGTGATTTATTGTCACGTTTTTAATAACCTTATGGTAATATTTTTCTGTTCCGCGCCTTTTTCACACTTAATAAGTGGACAATTAGTTTCCTAATGCTATTACTATTCATCTATTAATTTGCTACACAAACGTTCTTCTTTCTCACACACAACACTACATGATACGGTTTACTTTCCATTTTTTTAATAGACTAATATATTTAATCAATTACAGAAAATATGAATGCACAACATCTGTAAATGAATTCGTCGAAAAGAAAACGTTTCTCAGTGGAATATCTTCTATCTTTCTTAATTCAGTCAGTGTCATTATGTAACACTATAACACGTTAAGTATTGTTCCCTTACTGTAAACCATATATATATATATATATATATATATATATATATATATATATGTTAGTGTAGCGATCTGATGAAAAACAAATCGGTACGAAGTAGTGCTTGAAACAGAAATATTCGCCTAACAACATATTCTGAATAAGATAAGATCTCAAACTAATATCATTCATCATTACCACAAAACGTACTAAAGTCGTGATGATCCACGTAAAACTGTGCACATTATTGTTCTTAATTATTATGAATAATTGGTAGTCAACATTTAGAATGTAATTTTATTTACATACAGACACATACTACAGACACTACCTACAATTTTTCGCTATGTAATCATAGTGTAAACCTTCTATTAGGACAAAACTTGGTTAGCATGATTAGGACTCTTCGAATTTATTAGATTCCAAGCAGACAAAATTAATACGAATGCAACAGTCCAAATGTAACTAATCATGTTATACTCTTATATTTACGGTTCTCATCTCCCATAGCCAAATTAATTGCAAACCGAGATAAAATAAGCCGATGTTTAGTATAAAAATATTCATAAAACTTACATTTATCACGAAATATATTTAAGCTCGTCAATCAATTAACTGAATTAATCAGAAACTCTTGTAAGAAACCGAAAATCTCAAATCATTTTGTTTATATAAAATAGGAAAAAATATTATACTGGTGTGTATCAGGTAGACTGTCTAGACAGTAGTGAATGGCGCCATTCTACATTTGAAATAGTAGCCTACATGAATGATAGACTGATGCAACTCAGAATGAAATAAAACAAGCTACATGGTTATGTTAAACAAAAAAATAAAGTGATAATATTTAATATTTTAATCAAAATAAAATCAGTTACCAAATGTCTGCAACATATAAACAGTGAAATGAAATTAATGAAAAGAGAAAAAAAAGATTTTCAAATAAAAAAAATTAGTTAGGTAAATAGATAATTGATTAATAAAATGAAAAGAAAAGAAAGTATTGACTTTCAGATCAGAAGTCTATTTACCTTTAGTAAATAAACAAATGTGATGTGATGCATTGAAGGGAAATATAAATGCATAATTTGAATTAGAATGAACTTGTATATTCCCGTTGATTTGTTATAGACTGAAGCTGGTCAGTCATTGTTGTTATATGTGCATCCTGAGCGGATTGCCTTGATATAGCGAATTTTTCACGATTATTATCTAAGTTGGATTGTGACTGTGAACATCAACATTGGGATGCAGGTACATCCAACCGATGAGTCCCAAACAGGACGAAACCCGCGTCCTGGATTTCACTTGCCAGTCACAATCCAACTTATACAAAAATTTGAATTATTCATTGGATTTAATGAGTATTCAATTTATTGATTCATAGAAAATTGAAGATTGTTCTGAATGTTCAAACTGAATCGATTCATTTTCTTAGCGTTTGTTGTTAAGAATTGTAAACAATATCTAATGGTTACAATTAATTATTATACTCAAAGAAACGTCCATAATCTTTAAGCTTAGTAATAAAATTGTTAGGAACTAAAAGTTTTTAAGTTGTTATTGTAAGTATACAGTAAAATATTTATTATAATTGAATTGATATGGTCTGTGGATATTTATATTACGTTTAATTGATTGGATTCGCTACAGATTGATGTTAATAGGGTACTATTTAAAACCAGGAATAACTAGACAGCTATTTTGTGCTAGTATGGAACTCTTTGGCAAGGTGTACTGCAAATTCCGCCCCACAGGCTTAAGTTTAGCAAACATCAATAGTCAGCTCACTAGCGACTTATTTCAGGATGTTTCTGATGTTCTAGTAGGAAGTTGTAGCTGGTGGAATTCAGACATGTCGGGAGTGAGACAGTTATCACAAATGACAATGGATGATCGTCGCGCCATATCACAAATTGATGGAGGTTGTAATTCTACCACTAGGTGATGGCCACGTGATGCAAGAGGTTAGGAGTTCGACAACCCAAAACTCCTAGAGAGGGATCTAGAGTGTGCACTGCTGTGGAATTCCATACTAGAACTAAACGCCTGTCCAGTGCTCCCTGGTTTTTAATGGTACTTTGCAACGTCAGTGTGAGACGAATTTATTATAATTACTGTAATCATGTTTAGATTAAAGAAAAATGCTACGAAAACCAGTTAAGCATAAACATAGGAACTCGATCAAAAACAACATGCGTATTACAGAAATAATTGATACATTAAAAAAAACTATTTTCATAAATTTGAAAATTGCTCATTCAACGTTCCAGTGGACTACGATGAATGCTTATCTGTGAGCCTCACTTAATTCGCTGTCATATATACAATAAGTTTAATCATTCCTCCCACAGATATATTGATTAAGTATCTACACTTTTTGAATCCGTTATTATCTATTTTTCACACATTAACATGAATATACATTTAGCAGGATAGTTAACATTTTGAAAATTAAGACTGCATTTATTAAAGATTAGTTGAAACATTGAACAAATCACATTGCAAAGTAGCCTATAGAATTGTTACCAGCAATTTACTTTGATTAATCAGTTACTGTCATACTATATAAAAATTCCTTCTTATTTGATGATTGTCATATCGTGTAATATGAGTTAGATCTAACCTCTCATTTTGTAATTAACAATCTAATGCCAAATCTAATGTCATAATATACAGTTGAACAAATCAGTGATTATCATCTATTCTATTTAATAATATTGAAATTCTTTAGTTGGTGATTCATTTGAATGTCTAATATAAATTGTATAACCGTCAAAGATTAGTTAAATATCATGTTATAAGTTCTATAAAACAAAAATTAATGTATTTCACATTAATGAGTTGTTTTAATGCAACAATAAATTTTTTTAGTAATTAGTCAAATTTACGAAGTAGATTAACCATTTTCAAATGTGAAATATTTAGACATTGGTTAATATGAGAGTAAAATAGCTTAGAATACTATCTATTAATGTTAATTAGTTATAGCATACTAGAACAAAATACTAGAAACTTCCAGACATTTTCTTCTTGATTTGTATAATTAGAAAATGAGTATAACTAATTAGATAATAGAAAGACAATGATAAATTATTAACAGAAGTAATAATGAAATTGATAAGTACCGATACTCGATGAATAACAAGTGTGCATATTACAGTAACGCATATTTTGTATAAAATGTCAAATGTAATTAGTTGACAAGGTAAATGTACGTCAATGCTAATAGGCAATTTGGAATATACATAGAAAACAGAGAATAATTATCTTTCATATTCTTTTTTGAAAATATCATCTATGGGCTGATTAGTAGTTGATTGTAGTTTACACAAAAACTAACTATTTATTATTACCTTTAGGTTCAATGTTTTGTCATGCATAGATATATACATATTTTTAATCTTATTATCTATTGGTAGGATAGTTCGTAAAAAGGAATGATAATTGGAAGTGATAGAAGACAAAACTATGAACCATGTAGAAATATGCTTTTATGAACTACACATAACATGATACGAGTGAATCAACTAACAAAACCGACTACATAAGTAGGTCGTAGTTCACTATTTTCAATAAGTTTAGCTTTTACGTCCATAGAATGAAACAAATTGAGAAGCGGTACTTTTATACTCTTTTCTCAGAACAGAATAATGAGTTTAGGCAAATGTTCGGAATGTTTTGGCTTTTAATTATTAAAAGTAACTGATATGTAGCAGTTAACAATCCCTTAAATCAAAAGTTGCATAGACTCTCGTGATTGATGCTAATTATGCTTATTTTAGGAGCACAGCTAGCTGATGGCACTAGATCAAGCATTACCGCGAGATCATGGCACGACGCTTCGCGAGAAGTAACTCCTCCCCTAACCAACCAATATAAACGTTGTTATCTCAGTTACGCTCTACTCACGATTAAATATATCTTCCTCTGCACTCATAATTGTCTTCTGATTCGTTCTTATTCGTACGCGTGTATTTAGTCGTTAGAGGCCACTCTGGATATGCAAGCGTAACTTGATCATACACAGGGAGCACTTCAGGTGGATTAAACCCAACATCGTTGTTTATCGCTTATTTATATAACAAATACGCCGAAAATTTTGAACATGAAATTTAGTTTGTCGCTTGGTTTACAGTCTACATATCTAGATTTTCTTACAAAGTGAGTCACCACTCTGGAGAACATGGACTTATTTTTTGTATTTCCGAAATGTTTTTCAAGTAATCAACATGAATGAGGAACTGAAAGATATTTTTATGGTGAATGCAATTTTTGGGTAGCCAAACATTTCCTTGTCATCCACAAGTTGAATAACGATAATAATCATATCCTGCTTAATAGAAATTAAGTCCTTTATGTTCTACTCAGTAGAAAACTATGTAAATTAGTTTATTGCATTATGTATAATGGTTTATGGTGAAACTATTCAACGCTTCGTATTTCATCTGATTTCATCAACAAGACATCGAATAACGCTTCTCTGTCTACGTAATGAAGCTTTTATCAACACAAGATGCAATTATAAATAAACCTGTCTGACTATTTCACATTGATAAATACCAGTAAGCTTTCTCATACCATGAGGCATTTCGAAATTGAATGACTTACAATGAGCTTGATTTTCATATTCTACTTCTTGTTTGAGGAATAAGTAGAGATAAGTTTAACTTTATATCGAAAATTGACAACATTTTAATGATAGAGATGACTGGACAATTATTTTGTCTCACTAGAAGTTACAAGTGATTCATATGTTTTACGTCAAATCTGTGGTGTAGTGATGCCTAAGCACTCATGAAAGGTTTGTGTTAGAACATTATATTTATTTTAACACTTTCGAAAGCTTTAATTGTCCCTTTAGTTAATCTTAGCCTGTGTTACAAAACATTTTCTGTTTTTGTTCCACGAACTGTAAATTACGAAAGAAAACAGTTCGCTTATTGGAAGAAACCTTTTAAGATAATTAAGAACAGATAATTTTCTTCGTAACACTAAACACTTCCTATGTTTTATTAGAATACTGTATTTAGTAGTTTATTATCAAAACAATTTACCACTGTTATTCTCGTCTTACATTAATTGAAACGCTTCTTCGGACAAGTGCTGAACGAGTTGGTTCACTTTCATTGAGTATTTTACATGATAAAAATCAATCAGTTTATTATGTCACATTTAGTCATAATTTTTCTACATTTTATTGATATCGAAATATTTCAAAATCTTCAAGACATAAAGTGTTTAATGAGTCAGTTTAACCACGCCTTTTAATACAATACCAAAGGTCATTGAGATTGAATGTCTACTGTGTCCATTGTTATAATTACTAATATAGATGTTTATGCTTATTGGAAGTATAGTTATTCTTTAAACGAAAGACTGACAAGAAAGAGTGAGTTGTTCAATGTAAAGGAGTGATTGTTCTGATTTATTACATTTTAATGAGAAAACCAGTTATTTGGTTTAAATAAAACAAGAGTATGTCGTGTATTAACTGAAGCTAAGAATGCAAACTATTAAATGTCAACCCACTGGTGTAAAGGTCAAACTCTAGCAGTAAAAACATCAGTTATGGGTTCGTTGTCTAATAGGGTCATAGATGTGCACTATTAAGGAGCATTATATCAGAACGAGATAACCATCTGTTATCTCTTGATCTTTAATAGTTATTTACAACTTTATGCAGCTCTTTAATAAGATGGCTTTATGGAACCTTTAATCACTTGAAAATAGTTTTAATTATGACTTCAATCCACTTGGATATTCAACAAAGAATTAAGAAACAATGAAATACTATACCTCTACTGATTTGTAGAAATGTATGGTCAACCTCATAGTGGATCGACAACAGAGACTTCAAATATCCTGGTGACTAGTATATCATTCACCCAATAAATCGTAGTTTAATAATTCACTTTTAAAATTTGCCTTATGTTATAGGGAGGTTCGAGTCTCTTTTAATACAGTTAACTGTATATATTATGCCATCTTACTAGAAGTTAAGAATTCTTCTCATTTGCAGCTAATCATCATGGAGAATACTTGAGAAAACGTGTTTATATACTTTGTCATATGTTTTTTTAGTTGTAGCACTTTGTCCCAATAACATTTGTAAATGATATGCATACAATTAGTTGTTACTAACTTAGTGATATGTGCACCATAGTAAGCATTAATTCGAAATTGATCTATTAAACAATTGTCTGAAACCTTCAAAAAATGTGATTATCTAAATCTAACTGACCTAGTGTAAATATAGCTGAATATTTGTCTATTCACTTGTCATAATAAAATCTCCTCATTCAATCACTTTATTTATTGAATCATCGTCAACTATAGTCTTGACAGATAGTTACTTCTTTTTCAGTGTAATAAAATGTCATAGTGTTTAAGAAAACTTGAAAAAAAAACAACTTTATAAAAATTATTCACTAAAATGAATATTCATATTTCTACTCTAAAATTTTTTATGTTTCTATGCATAATTTATATCTTAGATGATGAGAACAATTATTACCCTTAAACAGAATAACTAACCAATGAGATTAACAGTTCTAATTTCAGAACAATTAAAATTGTTTAGTTAACATTATTATAATCATTTGTATTTACTGTAAAGTGTTATAACATACATTAAATTGTTAATTTTATTATTTATTTATGCATTCAAATAGTTAAAGAAAATGTTTTTATGTTTAAACTAACTTAAATTTGTTCAATGATTCTTTAGTTTACTAATGAAATATTATAATTATTACGAATAGAGTATATCGTAGAGATTAACAGTGGTACACAATTCTCTTAAATAGATTGATTTAGTTTTGTGAAGATGGACTTTGATTTGCCAGTGAAAAGTGGACAGCACTGGAGAGATTTTCCGTGCTTATATAAGATTCCGCAGTAGTGCGATTTCATGGCTCCATTCGGAAATCGAACCTAAGACTTTCAGATCATTTAGCTAATCATAAGCTATCAGTATTATTAGGCTAGTAAATAATAATAGGATTCCTATTTCAATCAATAAGTAATACAGTCCAACGATTATCCAGTGTAATCTGTGATAATCACCTTATTTTGATAAGTTTGAACTATACCGACAACATCATGTTACACCACTAACTGATCGAAGTGAGAATTTAACTATAAGACGCAGGATCGCTGACGTTGACAGTGGCACTCACCTCGAGACCTAGGTTTAATCCTCCTGTGGGGTCATCGAAGAGTTCCGTAAGAAGACGAAACGGCCACTGAATGTTCCTTGGTTTTCAGTTGGGCCTAAGAGAAATCATTTTTTGACTAGTTGAAACAACAATTTCTTTAAATGTCTCTTCCTCAAACTTCTAGGTTTTTTCATAAAAAAACAATCCACTTCTACTCTAAATGTTGATGATAAATTTGTATTGATAGTTAAGATAAGAAAGGGTTAAGAAACAATCGAAGTAGAAGTATATTGTAATAAACAAAATACTTAGAGTAATTATACTCTTAATCAAGTTTACCTATTTGGTTCATAAGTCTTGTTAACAGTTAAAAAGTAAAAGTGGTTTTAAGGATTGATGATTCATTTCGCTTTATATTTTAAGCATGAAAATAAATCTAGTCCATTGAAAGCAGTTAGAGTTTGATGCTAATAATAACGATGATGATACTAATAATTGCAATCGAAGGTCCATTTTATGACGCTTTAAATAATTAGCATATCTCAGAATGAATAGACTGTTTAATGGAACTAGCTAGATCTAATAGGAGATAATTGTTTCTTGAATAACTCTGTGACAATGTCTCTAGCCGTGTTGTTAAGTGATGGAGGTTATTAACTCATTACAAATGTCAGTTCCCTAAAGGGAGTCTATTTAGGTGTAACTGAGGTACAGAGCTACCTAATTACTACTATCAACCTATTAATAAAGAAAATTTCATGACAGAATTATGCTTTTAAATGGACTAGTTTCTATAATGTTTAATGGCTAGATACTGATATATATATTGCAACTGTGTGATAAAGCATCAAAAACCTAACTCAGATGATCTTAGATCATCACTGGAATTGTTTATTTGTATATACACAAACCAGACCATGCAGCCAGCCAGTTAGGGAACTTACATTAATAAAAAAAGAAGAAAGATAGTGGTAGTGAATAGAGGTAACGTGTACACAGTCAATTAACTGTAGTTCATTAATGAGAAAATGATATACCAACAGAAAATTTACTAAACCGGAAGATGGGGTATGAAGGAAAGGATAATGATAGGAAATAAAGTGTTTACTTTATATACATCTAAACAACTAAAAAGGTCTGCTTAAACGTAGTTCTAGAAGTTAGTTATTCTTCTTAAAATAGTTCAACATACTGGATTCATTTCCACCTAATTTGTGATCTAGTTCAATTTGTCTTTTATTATCGGACACTTTGCTGAGGTACTTAAATGTATTGAGCTGAGAATGCCTGTAATGTAGTTCAACTGAATTTCAATCACATTCAAATAAATTCACAACATGAAGAATATTCAAAACCCACCAATTAGCGTCATTTATATATTATTCTCTTGATTTTGATACGATTAAGTTTCTACGTTATGCCTTTTTATTAGATCGTTTTCGAGGTTATCTTGAAGCCACCTTGAAGTTAATTACCTATGATTTTCCTACAACTTGACAAAAGTGTTATGTGATATTCATCGTGATCTGTAACCACGGTCAAAAAAATGATTTTTACTCATACTGGATGTAATGTTACGTAAATGACAAGCACTTGGTTTTTAATGATTTAAATGTCATTAAAACGCATGTTTGGAACAAATCTGAATTCTAACCAGTTACTTTAGGAAGAATAGTCAGCATTACGTTGCAATAAACTGAATACACTAAGTTCAACAGTTTGAATGTTATTTCAGTAAGAACTATATATTCGATAAATCCAAAAATTGACAGATATCAATGTAGGGTATCATAACGAAAGCAGTGTCCATCCTCAGAAAACAACGAATCCGTGAAAGATTCGATTTAACTGATTATACCATCATGCATACAGTAATTAGACCAGAGTTAATTATTTGTGTTTAGCCAAAATAAATGACATTGAGATAACAGACAGCAAAGAGATTTAGAATGGTGTTGTTGTAATACTCTTGTAACTACGATAACCTTAGTTACTACAAATAGTTATCCTTAAACAACAATTAGTAACATGAGAAAGCACTGAAATAGTAAATAATAATTGTACTGATTTCATGTTTTAATCACTAATCACACCAGTCAACCAAGAATAAAAATTCTGAATGCAAATTAACAAGGATAATACTTCAATTAGACTTGCCAGTCACTGAGCAATTTCAGTTCACAAGAACCCAAGTATTCTTGTCTCAAAACATTCTAATGACTTCTCAACATGTTAGACAACCAATACTGAAATAGACTTACATTAAACATTCAACATGACACATGGTTATTTCTCCTGAATGCACTACACGTCAGTAAAGACGTACGAGAACTTAACAGTGGATAATGAATCTGGACCATTTGCTTGTCTTCTTTTAAAATATGGAAAATAAATCCTCGAACTGTATTTAAATGTCTTAAACGAAAAGCCATTAAAGTTCACGTCTTACAAAGACGACAAAAATTCCATATTCTACCTGTAAGTCAAAAGTTGACAGGTTGCTCCAATCAATGAGTAACAAGAGTGTGCAACAAAAATCATTCTGATGTTATAGAAAACCTATGTGATATTACGCATATCAATATGATGGTATTCAAAAACCTAAGAGATAAAACAATCCGTAATTAAACACACAGATTTTCTTGCTACCGATTATTTACTCCAAGAATGATCTAAGGTTTTATTTTGCATAAAAGCTGGAACCATCCTCGTAGGATTCTGTTTAGTTGAAGTGTATACATAGGGTTAACAATAGAATTCATGTTACTTATTTCTTATTTCTGATTTCATTTGAAGACAGTTGTGTTTTGTTTACAATGATTTACAGTGAATAGTTATCAGGACTCAGAAAATCAGTAGATAATAATATATTAGCCTTTAAAATAAAAGTTACTTGGATTACGTCTCATATAAACACGGATGAGGTTATATCTAACTGATGCGTTATAAATAGGATAAAACGCAGATTCCAGATTCAACTGATAGAGAATATTTAACTCGACTAAGGAAAACTTCTATAGTACACAAATTTGAAATATATGCTCCGTTGAAGCGAAATCGTTTGACGATATGAATGATGCTAAAATAAGACCCAGGCGGTGATCTTTTATTAGAATGGCAATTGACTTATTCTTCTGTTAACTTTCAAAGATGCGTTTCAATAGCAGCTGTATTTTTTACTGTTTAAAGTAAATACTTATCCCACATTTTCTTAATCTAGAATCCCTTTTTCATTCTAAACTATTTCTCGACTATTAGGCGACAATTTGTTGATTATTGTAATAATTCAAGTCCCAGAAAACTGTTTGTGGATTAATAATGTTTTGCAAATGTCCACTTTAAATTTGACTAAACAGTTTCAGCAAAGGATATAGTTGTAAAGAAAATATTCTTCGTTAAGTTGTTTCTACTTCCTCTTCAATGATAAAGGGTATCATCAGTTACTTGTTCATCTTCATTTTAGCATAATATATGTTACCATAATAATATGTACTACTTTATATTAAAGGACTAGAAATTCAGTAGTATGTTATATACATATTATGATTATCGCTTGGGTATAGAATAGAAAATGTTAAAGTGGAAGACAATTCCTTAATTTGAAAATGTCAATATAGGTAAGTGATGTATTTACAATCGAATTATTTACCAAAAACTTCCATTCCAACCTTGTTAAACTCATAAAGCAACATTTGACATTTAATGCGAATAAAAAACAATTAAACTACAAATGTCACTTCATGTAGGTGGAAAATTTACTACTAACATCAAGATTTCTACATTGGACATTTCCAATCACTTGTTTAACATTGAGAAGAATAACTGCAACAAATATTCACTATACATTACATATAAACATACAAATGGATAAGTTTCTTAATGAAGTAGATAAGTTCTTTTTACAAAATCTAATATGACGATTCGTTGGCTTCCTATAGTCAATAGTCAATCATACAAAATTGAACATATTTCTATTACGAAATATGCAGTACATTAAAAATGTTAACATTCTGGGGACATTTAGTGACAAATGTTTCCTACTTATTCAGGGTAAATGCTGAATCGATTTGATTACATATAACGCATAAATGGTCCTTAGTCATATATGCACATACAATAAGATGCATACGTTTGATGAAAATTATAAATACTAGTAATTAATTGAATGTTTGTATTGACTATGTAGAGTACTGTATCCTCGTGTTACAATTTCTTTATAAAAGTGACAGCGTCTTTTTCTTTGTGCATAATAAAGTCGGGATTGTTTAGTCTACATAATAATCGACATAATTAAATGAGTATTAGCTACACTCATAAACATTCAAGTCTGAATTCGACAATTTTGCATACATTTTTGTTGATCAAATTTGTCCCAGATAGATGTTGGTAGGGTGCCACTGAAAATTAGGGAGCAGTAGATTGCTGTTTTGTCCTAGTATACGATTCCTCAACAGTGCGTAATCCTATATTCCGTCTCTGAGATTAGTAGTTCAATGGGCAGTATACATTTAGCTTTATTTTTACTACATATAAATAGTTTGAATTCAATATAGTAAAATATAAAAGGTTGAAATATAGTGGTTTGATGAGTTAAAATGTTACGGATACTTTGCTTTCTAGTTGGGCTGTGCACATTACACATAAGAAAGATCTGTGTAACAAACTACTAAGAAGGTAAATGTATTGAATAACTACTTGAAATTTCTTGATGATGTCAACAACTTTTTTGTCATAAAACATTTAAAATTATGGTGAAAACAATTTCTGTGATGAGATCTCATCATCTGAATGTTACTATGGCGAAACAATATCGTTATTAATAAAATTTACACTTTTTAGTAAATTCTGTAAGTTTCTATTGTATTTGAGTTGACTTCTTAGAAATCTCTAATCCTTTCAAAGGCATGTTACACCATGAACTATTAAAACTTACAACGTAACAGACTCTTGTTTCATCGCAATTTAAGACTCTTTAATGCTGCACATCCACTGCTTTTCAATTAATGTTTAAATATGAAATAAAATAATAGAAAATGACAATTACTGATAAAAAATGTTGAGGGGAGTAGTGTTATTAGGTTAGAAAACATGTAAGGATATATAAAAATATATGACTACAACATTCATTAACTTATGGAAACGCTTACATACAATAATTCTACTATGAAAAGCACTTGTAATATTGAAATCGTTTTGAAAGCGAAATCAATAGACTGTCACCAATTTAATTAATAATAATAATATTCCCTAGATTACATACTTAAGTAAGATAGCTCACTGTTTTGAGCATAAGATAGAAATTATTGATTCATCAAAGAATCCATTTGTATGCCCGCTCTATTAAGGATTAAAATATGTACACTGTTAAATATTCATATGGATATATATGGTTCCGAGTGTAGATTAAACGATGATGTCACCATAAGTAGCAATTTGTGCTATGAATAATACTGAATTTGAAAATAATAGTATATTGAATTAATTAAAAAATCATATAACAGATTAATTCTCTCTTTAGTGATACAAATACACATCATTTATTATTATCATACTTGTTTTTATCCAATTGAATGAATGTAAGTTTGATTAATGGTAGGTTGTCAAGACCTATAGAGCTATTAAAATCAAAGTATTCAATTTATATTCTAAATAAAATTTATAATATTACGATGACGTAATGGTTTGTTGAATATTCAAATCTATAAACAGATTCAAAATTGAGCAATATCACTGGATGATAAAATACGATGTCTACACAAAGATATTAAGTTTCTTTTGTTATGATAATATTTAAGTCATCATCTACCCCCCCCCTCTTTAAAAAAAACGCAAGTCATAAAATATTGTCACTCAGATATTATAGTATTACAAATTATTGTTGCATTATTGTTTGCAACCTTTTCGTTGATTAAATATACGTATGAGTAGATATTAACAAAACAAGGAAAAATACTGTCAGGTAAATGGAACCAAACATAAGTCACGCTGCAGATTGATATCAGTTTAAGAATTATTGATATCTAAGCAGTACTGAACACTTGTTTTGTCTAGATTTAATATAAGAGTAGGAACTGTAAAAGAAGTTGCTGACTACAATGAAATAACTGCATAGTGTCTCTTAGTCATCAATACATCATAAAAGGATGGTGAATGTATACTGAAGTTAAATTATTCTGCATAAACCATCTATCTAAACCATTTTGACAGTAGTCTAAAGTTGATAAAATAAATACATCACTTTAAGCGAGTAACAGTTAAATGTATTATTCAATTTATTCCCTTCACAAATTTCTAGAACTTTACATGTATATAAAGTACTTTAATGAAAGCCTTCTAATTCATCTCTATACCACTCGAGTATATCTCTTAATAAACGACGCATATTCATTAAATTTACAATAACATTCATATGTTATACTAATTGTGATTAATTGTATGTATGTAGCTGAAGTGAATTCAGCGAAATACAATGAATTTAACGTATTCTGCAAATATAGACGTTCTAGCTTTGTTTAAGCTTAAATGTTGTTTCTACGATAAAATGATCTGATAAAAAGAAGTCTACCTTTTAGTTTTCTGACAAACTAAGAGAGCATTTACATTGAAGGCTTAGGATAACAAATATTTGTCGACTATGCAAACATTGTAGAAGCTGATGTGCTACTTTAAAGGGAAAAAGATTGTTCAGCCCGATGTTTAGAGTTAATTCATATTTTATTCAGTACTATATATGTTGAATATGTTACTACACAAATATACTCAACTTTCTAAATTATATGATGTCACTTAAGACCAAAATATGTAGACTGTGTAACTGAATGTGGTATTTAAACAATAAAAAAATTGAATAAAATTGCCTTTTTTTAACTTTACGGTATGCATTTTACACATTTTCATATGTTTAAAAAATATTTAAAAAAAAGTCCTTTTTGTATTGATATTAGTGTTGTCGACATTTTATGCATCTTCGTAGCCGCATTTGGCTGCCAAATTGTTTTTATATAGATATGGGAAATGCACATATTTAAAATTTTGTTTTTGATTTCCAGGCCGTCTGGAAACGAACAGAAGAACTCACAATAGAACGATTATATTTTGTACAAATGTTTTATGTAACGACACCCTAGCATAGGCACTGACGCCCAGAAGCTGCACAACATCGCAAGCTATCAAAGGAACGTTTACAAATGTCTAACGCATTAGGTTTTATTCTTTGGCTGGTACGTCATAGGGTCCTCACGAACCCAGTAGGGGGGAAGTGAGCTGTAGCGGTAAATAATCCCCAAAATAAATAGTTACATAGGTCCTCGACATTGATGCTGACCATGTTTGTTTTAGCGGACACTACTAGTTGAAGGCGCTTGGTCACGCATCACCACTAGATCACGTCATGCCGTACAGTGGAAAGCAACCCTCTCTCTAGTTTGCCAGCCCAGACGTTGCTTTTCCATTGCCGCTCTATTCACGACCAAATATAGGTTCTTTTCTGCCCTTGGTGCCTTCTGATTTATTCTCATTCGTGAGAGTGAGTTCAATCGTTAGAAGTTGCCCTGGTAATACTGTAAGCGCAACATGGTCATACATCGGATGCACTTCATTTTCACTAATAGTATTCGAAGATGAAAAGCAGCATTTTGATTTATACTTTAGGGAGGAATCAGTTGTCATACTTTTGTCGACATAATGACAGAATTCTTTATTATTTTCCTTTGATTAATTACAGTTTCATGCATTCAGTCAATTTTCGGCTTATGAAGTAATTTCTTATGATGCTTTGCAGGTTAAGCTTAACTCACCACACTTTGCTTACTGATAATTAACCTCGGATAGTTTGTTAAAGCGCGTAACTACTTATAATATAAATCCTTTTGAACGCTCAATGTTATTCAGTTTCATTGAGCTTTTCACAAATTACGACATTTAGATACGCCGAATTCTTACTTTCACTTTACGCGTATATGCTTACATGAAATGTTTATTTATTTCAATAAGTATATATTGAATACCGTATATATTCATAATATTTTGAAGTAATAGGTGGCGAGCAGCTGCTGAGAATCTAACGAAATGAATTTACGTAATTCCCCTGAAATCATTCTTTGTGTTTCTTTCATAAATATTAACAGTAATGTCAAATATTACAGCAATGAACTGAATCTTTATTACCGCTTAAATTTGTGATTTCTTTAAATAAACAAAGACATGACTGATGTCTTATGAAAAGTTACAAAAATAAAACCTTATGGTTTAAAGATATTTATCTTGGATATAGATTAATGATGCTGATATTTCCAAAGTTTAAGCAAACTAAGTGGGAATCAAATTTATTCAAACATGTGACAACGTTATATTGAGTGAGTCTGCTGAAAGTGTACACAAGCCGACAAATAGCAGCCCTAAATATTAACAATTAGAAATGGCAAACTTCGACTATTACACATAGGTCTGTTGAAGAATGTATTGGCTATCAAAACTGAATAGATAGGGTAAGGCGTTGGAGCTTGAAACATTTACCACTAGGTTCAAACCCTAATATGGACATCAGCATTGAAATCCAAAATACAACTAGCGTATGTTTGATTAGATCCCTAAACATAATCCTAATGCGTTTTGATGAAGGTGGAATTTATCAGTAAGTAAGCAACATGACCCAAGTGGAACTACTTACTAATAAACATTTCACACACTTGTTTATTTAGTTTTGGTTACACTTCGTTCTTTAAACTTGGTGGCTTAATTGTGAATCGTTCATCTTCATTCTGGACGAATTCATTAGAACAAACTACTGACTAAACAATACATAATCTACAAGAACGATAAAGTGTCATCTATGAATTAGTATTTTACAGTGATCAACACATTATACAATCACTTCCTGTTAAAATGTACAAATAAATAATCATAAACACTTTAAAGCTCAATCACAATCACATAAACGTATAATGTTTTATAATTGTCAAAGTATTTATTAGCCTAAAATCAATCAACTATTCTTTCATACTAATTACTATCAATTGCCGATTATCTATCTAATAATTAATATCAATAAATTAAAATTTAATGAATTACTTAATTCATTGAATGGTGTTAAATATTTGATCAAGATTGTATAAACAATTATTAACGCATTAAATAAGGTCATCTTAAACTGATTACTAGAATCTACTATTATTAGTGTTAAGCAATGATAATATTATAATGACAATTGCTATTAGGTCATCATAGCAAATAAGGACAATTGATAATATTCAATCTAATATCCGTTTAACTTATTATTGTCCAATAATTTATTCAAGAAGAATACTACAAAAATACTTTATCTCCTTGATTATTATTATTAACAAATCGCTAGAATAGTTTATTGCATTAAATATATAAGTAAAGTAAATAACACAAACTCGATGTTGGTTAGGTAATGTCACATAAATGGGTAATTGTGTTATTTACTAATGTTCTTGTTTCGTGAGAATGCATAGGTATTGCGTTCAAAGTCATCATTCATTCGAAAACACCAACGTGTATGTTAATGGATATTGTACAAGATAAACAACTATGAATTTCTGTCAACCCTTGAAGGACTTTGAAAACAATAGTAATCTGATAATAAAAAAGTGATCATAAATGCAAGTCTGTATACGATGAAAGTGATGAAAGATAAAAAGCATATAGTAGATTGAGAAGGTCGTATGTTTGATCCCTTGGACAATTAATGATACATACTGCTAAGATGTTTGAAAAAAATCAAAAATATATCTAATGACACTTGGTTTTTAACAGTCTTGCCAGATACTGGTGAAAATAACTTTCAGCTACTGGTTTTCGTATAATCATAAATATTCATTGAATTTTTTATTCAACATCACTCTTTTAAACGTAGAGTGGCATAAATTAGAACAGATTCATATCATAATCTTGTTTCCATTAATCTGATTATTTTGAAACCAAACGCTTTTAGTGCAGGTAAAGTACTTGATTTGACAAATAACTAGTGGATGTCATTGTTGTGTAAAATGATGAATAAATAATATAATGCCTAAATAGTTGGTTTTCTAAATGACAATTTGTGGATTATACAGTTTGCTTAGTTAGAAATGACATATTAAACCTAACACTAAAAGATATTATGTTCACTTAACAACAGTAACAACATATGAACTGCAGATACTTATTGACGAAAAAAAAAACGTAGGGAGTAGAAAAAACGTTAATTCTTCAGCAGGTAATTGACAAAAACGTGTATTGGTTCGGCGAACAGAACCTCTTTTCAGTGATTTCACATAGAACGCTATACATTTGCGCACATACATGTTCATTTCAAGCTGATAATAAGGAATATTCGAAAAAAGTAACAAGATATAATGAAGGTTCTATGTACACTGTATAAAAGAGTCCAAAACATTATATTGCCTGGTTACTGAAAAACAACAGAGGATGGAATTAGAAGTACCATTAAAAAATATTATTCCAGTCAATCAAAACAAATCCATATTTTAGAGTGCTCAATATGATGAACAAAAATCTGTCAAAGGTAACAAATTTCCGTCACCTATGCAATATTGGAGCTATTGCCAGACAAACAAAGAAGCCAAAAATATGTGTACAAGAGAAAATCTAGTTTTGCTATGAAATTAGTCAGTAAAAATTTAATTTAATCTTCCATTTTATTTTTATTTTTTACCCTGTGTGTTTTGGGAAATCTTCATATGTTATCACTTCTCTCGTTCGATTTCCCTCTTTGATAAAAGTAGTTTAACTCTTCTTTATGAACCCCTCGGGTGCTTCATTTTCTAATTTATCTAATTACATAACCCAATTTCAGGATTATTATTGTCGTTACGTAACCTTTATGATAACTTCTTTTCTATCCCGAAATTCTATGTGCTTATTCAACTCAATCCCAACACTTCCATGTCCAATCACTATGACATTCTAAATAACAATTACGATGTTTTTAAGTTTAATTTTTACGTTTACCGCTATGTTTGGACATTTTCTGTTATAAACTTAGCAACTATGTACATAATTGTACACCTGTGTGAATGAAATTACCTAAATAACATTCCTTCGCTAAACTAGCTTTTTGTTATTCATGACACAATAGATATTTTCTGTTTAATAAAGACGCGTATTCTGATGAAAATCATAAAAGAACCTAGTGGAACTTATGTGACAAATAAAAGTTATTAATATTTTGAAAAGCACAAATTGAGTAGTTGCAGATACCCCACAGAATCCACGATCCCTTATGACTAAAACTGTAAGCACAATGACAACTGGCGATTAAAATATGATGGAAGCACATTTTTAAACTCTAAACCGTATTGGATGTAAGTTAGACTGTTAGAAATATGAATATTAATGATAATTTTTAGTGTAATCAATAAACAACCAAATTTTAAGGATGTGATGAATCTAAAGTAATAAGTTACAGAAACTTGAATATCCAAAGTTCACGTGAATTACCTTTTCAGATTAGTAAGAAACTAGGAAAACTGGTATGAAATTGAGCACAGAATAAAGTAAATATTGGCTATTCTAGTTTGGCTAATTTTATCCTGAACGTTTTCAATGTTCATTATGACCAGTCGTTCGTTCGCTAAGTTTGTATGTAAATACTGTATACTCCAGTGTAATTTTCATTCGAATTTTCATTTTAAGTGACTTAAGTTATAGCCAACTGTCTTCTATGAACATGTCAGTATAACACAGCATGATATACCAGATGAAGACAACAAATATAGTAAGAGAAAGAGTTTTAAATGAAACCTTTAATGATGATCATAATCTAATAGGAACACTTCATCCATTAAATCAACTGAAGAACATATAAACTACTGGGTACGATATGATTAGTAATTAATAAAAATGTCACCGACAACCAGCCCATAATTCTAAGAGTTTAGTGTACTTATCTTACAACTACAATAATCAATATACTTATTCATCAAATTATCAAAATGAAGTTATAATTTTCATAGCCCATAAATGCTTACTATGGGCAAATTAAGATTATTTTTCGGATAAACAAGATAACATAAACCAGACTAAATAAGTATCTATAGTACCTGTATGTAAACAGAATTATAATTAAAACAGTCAATTTTTTTTCTATAAGATAAATAAATGTGAATCACTAGCGTCATATGGAACATATTCATGTGAATATAACGTAATATTAGACATGACGATACTATTCTAAAGAGATAACTTTAAATTTACAAAGACCCTTGATTCTATTTAATGTCATATATGAAAGTTAATTAAACTATCCAGAACTAGCCTAATTAATTCGATGACTTATGCATACTATGATGTTAAGATATGATTAGATAAAAAATTACGTTGTGTCGAGGGGGAAAGGAGTTATTGAGTACATTTTTCAGCTGATTAAAAGTATGATCGTCAGTCGCATGAATAAGAACTGTGTAACCATTTTTGACAGTTTATGGATTAACAGTGGTAAAAAGTCCCGTGATTAATATAAACACTACGAAACCACTGCTTTCCTTCAGACACTTGATACCATTAAATCTATAATGTGATGCAGTGGTATCGCTAAAAAAATTCACTTGTATTTTCTTGACAGATAAATATAATTTGAATCGTATTTTTCTCATCAACTTCTCAGTAGCAGTGTTGCGCTTACAATTAATCTTAGGACAGTTATTATTGAAAGTAGTTAAATGGATCGTTGTACTTTATAATGAAAGTTTTAGACTTCTTCATTTGTCATTTTCAAATGAATAACAATCATCTAGATAGAAGACAAGTTCCGTAGCTTACAATAATGAAACGAACTACTTAAAATGTGATTTCCCAGAAATGCTAATTATATTATTGATAATTCAGAATTGATAGAAGTGAGAATCCTACCACTGGACGCCGACCCAGTGGTGCAGAGGGTTAGGCGTTTGCAAACATAAAGCTCATGGGGCGGAATCTGCAGTGCGCATTGCTGGAGAGTTTCACATTAGAATGAAACAGCTGTCCAATGCTTACTGGTTTTCAACTGTACCCTGCCAACATCAACCTGTTAGATATATTCAATCAACTAAACTTAAAACCAATCTCCACAAGAATAACCATCACGGTTCAATTTATAATTACTTGTTATAATTGCAATCATATTCTAGAAGGCTAATAATAATAATGATAATTTATTATTAATATTATAACTAAAAATAAAATAAATGACACAGTAATTGTATTGTACATCAGTTAAAGTTAGACTTCTAAACGTAGTTAATACATGAAATGCTAGACATGCTTTACTTAGTCAATTCATTCAAACAATAAATATGCTGTCAAATTAAGTAGTTAATTAAGAAATTATAATATGTAATCAGAACAGCTGTGAAATTTTATAATGAAAAAATGAACTTGTAAATCATGAATTACATAAAATGTTTCATTATACAAATAATAATTAGTTTTCATATGAATCCATGTTTTTAATAACCTAAGATGACATTCATCTATGTAGTATACGATTAAAAGAAGCTGTAGTAACTTTACGGTAAGTTAGACAATGAAGAAAAATCATTTACCGAAAAATGACAAATGTACCATCTGTACGCGAATTCACTGATTGAAAAACTATATACAGATACATATGTAATTAATAATACTACTCTTTACTCTGAAAAGAAATATGTCTACATTTTCAGGATACTCATAATACATGCCATTATCAATAGTTCTTGATCAATTATCATCTGGTTAACTCAAGGTAATGTTGTAAAAATAACATTCATTTTGAAAATCTTTAGTTACTAGGCTTAATGATTATCTATGTAACAATGAGAGTAGTATTATCTTTGTAATTATGCCGTAGACATGAATTTCTAATTCGGCATTCATACACAATATAATTTTATATCCTTAGTGTATAATTGACTTTACATTGGCGACTATGGATATAAACTTCAATTTATTCTTCAGATATATTTGAAGTTAAGCAATACTTTTTATCAAGTACCTGTTACATAGGACAAAAAGAATAGCAATTGCATTTTACTGACAACTTCCATCTGTATAAAAGTTACAAAGATGCTACTGTTATGAATGTCGATAAAAAATGTAATTTGATTTATGCTCGAAAAATCCTAAACATTTATCACTCATTATTAAAACTCTATATTCAAGTGGACAATAGATTATGTATATAGTTTCTCGAAATCAAAATGACCTGTTTACGAAAAACCTTTGTCATGTGATCAGCTAGTAAGGCTTTTATAATCAGGATTCAATTACTTGAAGAAAAGAATTTATTAATATCACTCTTTACACAAATCCTACAAATCTGCAGTCCACAAATCACAGGTTATAAATTGTCTTTCCTAAAAAAGTAGTTTTCAAAGAAGTATATCCATCAAGCATCGTCCACAAAAATATGGAACTTAAACCCTTTATAAAGTCATCAGTCTCTGTTCCAAAGATATTATATATGAAAACAAAGTTGATATTACTGAAATTATCCAGAGAAAATAGATTGCAAACTATTATGAAAGAACTTCCTTCGCATCAGCTCTAAGACTAATATTTTCAACTTTATATTTATCTATTAATACCATAAAAAATTAGATTTCAAACCTGACCGTTTCATTGTGCATTTATTAAATCATCTGATCATTTGGAGGTGGCTACAATGTTTGTTCAAGGCACTCAGTGAACGAAAATATAACATATGTATCGAGATACAGTCACTTTTTCGCTTCTAAAGACTTCATCATAAATTTGCAACTTTGAGTAGAATGAATGTTTGTTCAACTTACTCTCTTACTATATTAGTAACCTGTATCTGCCCAAATCCAACATTCATCCACCACTCTCCTACTCTGTTGACATTTTCTCCTTAATGCCTTATTTCGTTGTCGACATTTTTCAAAATTTATCTCATTAAAAAAAACACTTTCGTAAAATTATCTGCCATGGTACTAGTTAAGGTATACTCATTACTCTCTGAACCTGATGACATCAAGCTAGTGATCATTACCAATTAATATTTGAGTAAAATAGTATCCAACTAAAAATGTAAATAAATTAACGTTACGAAAATATAAATATTCATACTGTAGTACATTACTCTAAATTTTGTACATAAATTTACTTTGCCTAAAATTACTATTATTATCATTACTATCAACTGTTAGTAAAATATGTCAGTAAAATAACTAATCTAACAGAAGGATGTATAGTTCAGTTCACCAATATGCCAATAATAAAGTTGGCTGTCACTACTAAACAGATAATAAACGTAGGTAAAGAACTTTCTAAAGAATATTCCACTTGAGTTAAAAGATAAATTATTAGAAAAGCCATTTTAAAATCAATCTGTTTACTCAATTCTCAAATCCTAGTTAAATAAACTAGTAATTTGACATTATTTTAATCAGGCCACCTATGGTAATAATTAGATAAGTGAATTACAATTAAATAAATCATTCATTTATCAGTTTACATTGTTAATTTATCGATACTGTTATGTCATCCAATGTAATGATTTTGCAGGGCGGCCGGTGTGTAGGCGAGGCACTAAGTTGATGTTAAGCAGCAATAGGGATCACAAATCATCATTTCTTTAAGCTCATTTGTTTATATATCAATGTTGTCACAGTATTTATGAATTGAATGAAATCATTAAATGAATAAACGTAAATGATTTTTTACAAAATGAATACGAAGTTATACTGGATTGATTAATATAATAAATTGTTATAGAAGCTGTATTGGAGTAATAATATGATAAGTGAAACTAACTTATTTGAATCTGATGAGAGTTTAACAAAACAAACACTATCAAAATAAATCAACTAGTAGTTTTTCGCTTGGCTTTTTAAGCAACTATCATTTTGGCGACTTAACGTTCCCCGCTCCCAACAGATATCTTGAAAATGGCTCGGAAAATGGCATCGTTTGTTATCAACTTGTTTAATTTTGTGGAAAGTGTTTCCTTGACTTACATCATAATGTGAATATGAATTGTAGAACGATCACATCATCTAAATGCAAAGAAGAATTTCAACATTTTTTATAGAACTCAGTTAAAAAAGGGCGTAGCTTGATTGATTAACTCTCATTCACAAGAATAACCTCTGAATCTATGTTAGTTACACTCAGAGGTTTGAGTAACTGTTCAACCAGGTATCTTACACTTGTCAGCAATTTTTTCTGTAAATATTCTTGTGTTCACAGCATACAAAATACTTCCGTACCATATTGTGTGACTGTCTATTAATTACCGAGTTAGAATGTTTGCCATCTAAACAAACTATTAAGCTTCATAGAAATGAAATATACCCCACAGAAATTATGGAACACAGTATGAATATATACGGGACCAGTGTTAACCAAAAAGAATCAACATTATTGCTGAATGCAATTATTTAAACGTTTTTCCTGATACATTAATTGGAAGTATTATCTGTTTTATTGAAAATTAGTGGAACCGACACTTCGATTCAACATAACAACAAACCTACAAGTTTTTAAATTGCTATGAAATAATACATACTCAATGGACAATAATAAGAAGAACCTGTATTATATTTATCGAAAAATAACAGTACTATATTACGCGCAAAATCAAGTTTGGAACTGTTGACAAATAAATGAGTTAACGGCTCAACAGATTATAATCTCGAGACCACGAGTCAATTAATAACAAGGCACTTAAAAGTATAACGAAGTTGATTTCACTCATTTATTAAAAGCATCCCATAAAACTTTATTTCTTTTTATTTTATCAAAATATGCATTCAATGTAATTTTGAAATAAATCGAAACTGAACTCTCTTCGATAGATGAACAGTTTAATTTATTAATCGTTTCTTGTATTTAATGTAATGTAAACATTTTCAGACAGATTTCATAATGAAAGTGTACTTATCATTTGAAGTCTACACATGGATACACAATAGTAACCTATAAGTTAAAATATTAAAGTTGTATTATCATGCTGAGAAACAAGTAAGATTTTTAGTCAAATGTCTACAAAACTGATACTGTTTGAAATTAATGCCGAAATCATGATCTTGTTAAAGTGGTTTATAAATAATGTGAAAATTTCCTGCCATTGAATTTTGAGGATTATTTGACATTTAAGAATCCTTATAACGCCAGCACTGAATATAAGAAGCTGTGACCATAAGAGATTTGAATAAAAAATAAAGATAATTTATCGAGGAAGATTTTTTCTTTGAGCAAGTCATTTACAGAAGTTCTACAATCATATTTATAGTGAATTTTCAATCGATCTACAAAATCTAAATCAGAAATAACAATAAAAATGGCTGCGTAGCTGGATTTTATTGATTAGAAAGAAAAACTTAATCCACCTTCTTTGGTTAAAAATCAAACAAATATGCAGCGATGACACTATTTATAATAGACTATCCAAATTGAGGAATATCAATCAACGATGGTTATCCTATAACGTTCATTGACAGTAACATGAACTTGAAAAGCCTCCCATGGTACTAAAAAAGATATTTACATTAACATGGAATTTAAGGGGAGGTATTCAACAGCCGAAATCTCAAAAAAATTGTATTTGAAAATCTCTCAGGAAAACGTTTTGTTTCGCGGATCCCTGCATTGTCATTTACTGACTTATTATTTGTGGATTCACTTTGAACTAAGTTTACGTGTATTTATAAATTTACTTGATAGTGTGGGGCTAGTTACATTGGCCACATAAAGCTAATGCTTAATAAATACATCTCTGAACATTATTCTGATAGGATTTCACGAGAGAAATGCTAGTTCTATAAATGATTGTGTCATCAATTCGGGTAATTTTCAGTATCTCTCAAGTCATCAAACGATTGGGCTAGAAAGGAGCATACGTTTCACATCTGTGTACTCCAGAGTCTTCGGTAATCTGACAGATTTAGCCCAAACTCTGTATGCAAAAACAACACACAGGGTTCTAACACCTTTCTCATGATTGCATGATGTCTCTTTTTATTTTTTAATGTTTTATACTTGCAACGCATTATAAATGACTCTCAACTTTTTAAAAGCAGTATTATCTCTCGCATGTGTCAGCTTTTCTTATTTAAGTGATCAATTTTTTCTCAATTTTGTTACACGTAAGTTAATTCCCATCTAGTTATATTTCTGGATATAGAACGTTACGCAATATTTTGTTGTGTTACTTGTAATCGCTAAAGAAGTCTTATGATCTCTTCAGATTAGTATTCTTGCTAGAAAATTCACTATAATTACGATTATAACAGTGTCGAGAATAAACATTTCTTCTTTGAGTTTTCGCTAAGTTTTTTTGGTAGACTTATGCAGATTAAAGAAACGAAAGTCAGAATATCTTCGTTGATCATGGTTCGTTTTTTTAAAGTCTAGCAGCCATTCACCTAATACTTCTATATATATCAAACCAACACTGAAGGCAAGAATAAAATGATTAACTAATTCAGTGAACAGTGGAAATCGAGAGAAACTGTCTAGTACTTCGAAAACTTTTGGTGTGAAATCAACCCTCAAAATTTACTGTTTTCATTTATCGGAATAAAATATTTATGCAGGTTTTCAATGCAAATAAATTCTAACAGCCAGCTGTGGAAACCATGAGAATAGCAAACGCCCATTTTGTTTTCGTGTCAGGCTCTTTAAAAATGTTGTTTGGTTGTTCACAACGCTTTGAATGTTCAATAAATCAGTACTTTCTACTATCTTCCTGCACACAAAAGCATAATCCCCACTGAATATTTAATTTCGGTAGTCTGTAGTTGCCTGAAACTGTATTCTATAGAGATATCAATCCCGTACAGCTAGATGTGTGGGATGGGAAAACACGTTTAGTGTTCACTAAGGTTAGAAATGGTATACTTACTGGAGATACAACCTAATATCCATTCACCCCACATTAAGTGGATGAAACATTGTTAGTAAATGCTAGATACTATTTGCTACTTACTTGAACATTAAGAACGTTAAGGATTACTTTGACTCAAGAGTGAAGTACTCACAACTACACCACATACCAAGTTAGCTGTTTAGTACATTTTAGTCTTCAGTAATTGTCTACCTGACACTAGTCTATGAATTAAAATATCTTGACACTTATACTTAGGTTAAAATAATGGAATCAGCTTTTAATAATATATGATAGCCTATGTTCTCAATTTTCACTTTGCATATCACAACATACCAGTTTACAGGCATGATCAAAATGATATAGGTTTACCTATATACAAGGGTTTCAGTAAAAAGTCATTATTAGGAAATTTACACCGTATTAGGATATGAAGAAAGATAAGAAATATCCAAAAACAGCAGAGCTTACAATGCTATGATACCAGCGGTAGGTATTGTATCATGAAACTTCTGACAAACAACCGCATGCTTTTCATCTCGAGCGTTATGATAGTAGAAAAATAACTGAGAGTAGACAGAATAGATCATTGAGCATGTTCAGATACGAGATAAGACCAAGAGTATTTGAAACTTGGACCAGAATACCAACTAAACGTGTACATGAAGATATTCTGCCGTGATGGTAGAATCCATGTGCATAAAATATTAGAATTTCATTTGATTTTATCTGAATACTATTGTTTAAAACAATATTTGATTATTTCTAAATTTAAAATTCTTTTTTTTTAATTTTAACTGTCAAGCAAATTTACACAAATTAATATGGAACAAAATTATTTGTACCTGAGATAACCTTTTGAAGAAACAGACATTAGCCATCACAAAATATGTTGTTTTTTTCTGAAACAATGTTTATAAATCATGATAAAAGACAAAAATGTATTCCCATCACCATATTATAAACAACAATAAAAAGTACAAAAATTGCAGTAACCAAACACGCGATCATTGTTTTAATGAATTATCTTCTCTTGATGAGAACTTATTTATCATGTATAGAAAAATCTTGAAAGTGTATTTAGTGATATTATCTTAACAATTACAATAGATAAAACTGATGTATACATTCACATGTCTGCTTACAATCTAAGCTCTAATAAACACTGATTCGTGTGATAGATTGACAATTTTTTTGATTCATTGTTGGAACATAGAGTTGCTTCGATAGTTTTATTTCATTTTCGTGAGTCAATTGAATTGTGACTATCCGTAATGCTCCGAAATTCTCAATCTTCTCAACATTGATCCAGTCGGTGGATGCTGCATATTTAATTGGAGATTGTATATTACTAAATATGTTTTCATCCGGCTAGTAGGGTTACACTACACTGATAGGTTCACAGCAGAAATCAGACAATACTTTCGATCGATTAAAATAAAAGTTTGATGATACTGTACTATTTGTAGTACTCACTGATCAAGTGGACGGAAAAATGACCAAGAATACTGAACATAATTAGTCAACAATGAAAAAATTGCGTTTAGCCTCAACCATCAATAACATTACGTCTTATGCATTTCATTTTTTATTTTACATGTTAATTTCTTTGTGACTGTCCACTTTTGAAATGTTCTATGCAAGAAAGAATTTGATCATTTGAGTTATGTGAACTAAGTATAAAAAAACTCACTCCTGATTGAATTGTTCATTTTACTGTAGCCACATAGTTCAATTATCGTTCTATTAATAAAGACACTTCAAGGTATTTGGGAGTCTGGTCGCAGAAAAAGTCACTGAAGATAGTTATTACAATACCTAAGTTTAAGTTTTAGATTTGAAAAGCAGTAGGATTAATACACCAGGAAAATAGCATTAAATATTCACATCAGAATAAAAATCCTCTGTTCATTTGAAACATATTCAACAAGAATTTGCATTATCATCCTAAATAAGTCAGTGTCTATGCCTTAACAAAGAATAATGACCAGATCTAAAAGATTTTATACACGAATTTGTCCTAGATACAAGTCTTACAAATGTTGGAGAAAATGTTGATGGTACTATCGTTATCCGTTTCATTCTTGCCTTTTTATCCATAAAAGTAGCACGAAGTTATTATCCAGTCAACAGAAAAACAAGTAAATAAAGTGCATAGACCACGTAGTTTGGTGGATAATGCCATGATGTACTAAGTAATAAGTATTGAGTTTGCGAACCAGTGTGAAAACCACCACTGGAATGTAGGTGTGTTTTACTAACGAATTCCAAGTGGATGATATGTATATCCTCGATTTTACCTCTGGTCACAATTAAAATCTCAAAAAAATACGACAAAATGATAAATAAAAGCAATCCAAATATGATATACACATCTGCAATGATTAATAGAATGTAGTTCTGAATATCAAAAACGTGGAAGTATAACGCTCATCCTTGGAAGGTCTATGGTTTTCTTTACTCAGTACTTCAGAAAATAACACTTTATGTTTGGAGTGATATGTACTTAGTTCATGTTTCGGTCCACAAATCACAAGAATAAATATATGTCTGGTTGATAAATCTCAAATACAACAACACATATCCTTAATTACACTGCTACCCACAATCTGTATATATGCCAAAACTGTAGGAACATTTCTTAACCATGTATCAAATGGTTGGGTGTTTCAAAGTGACTCAAATATGTGGAAAATAAAAAGCCGCTTAACAAGACAATTAATATCAGTCATTCATTCTAAAAAAGAGCGCTTTCCTAATTATATTATGCCTATTAAAGATAATCACTTTCGTTATTAGTACTATAAGTAATGAGAAGAAAAAAAGAGACAAAAATAAATAAAAAAGGGAAAAAAGATATTTTTAATTGTTATTATTATTACCACCATTATAAGCCCTTAGACAGACGGAGTAAATAACAACGCCCAATAAATGTATTACAGTATGTTGTTTGAATAAACCCAAACTATGTTTACCTATTACGAATCTACCACTATACTTTGACCAAACAAGATATATTTCGATAGATTCACTTATTTGTATGAATCATCAAGGTGTAAAATAAACAACTTATTTGTAGTGTCTGCAACTGCTGCAATATATATAATAATAAGAAAACTTGGGATAATCAAGATAGAACGAAAGAAAAACACTTCAAGTTGTCATATTTATGAGAAAATTTAGTGATGATAAAGCCTAGATAATTGATATTTTAGAAAATGGCATTAAACAATCACACGAGTGTACATGTTCGTTTAAATTCACCTTATTTTACAGGCTTTTGAATTCTGATCCTGGCAGTCTGTAAAATACATGTAAGATTATAGTCAGGACTAATAGAAAGTTGTCTACATTTTTGTTTAGGACCATAAATATACGTCACCTGGAAGGCTGTTTATATCTAGTAAACTGAGATGTATTGAATATTCAAAAGAGAAAAGTTAAATTAGTGCCAGTGTATAGAATCATTGTGATAGAATGTATATAATTACTTTTACTCAAAATAATGAGATCTTAAAGGTAGAATTACATCAACGTCTTTTAAAAAGACAAGCGATTATCCTCTGCCTTTTTATCCATAAAAGTAGCACGAAGTTATTATCCAGTCAACAGAAAAACAAGTAAATAAAGTGCATAGACCACGTAGTTTGGTGGATAATGCCATGATGTACTAAGTAATAAGTATTGAGTTTGCGAACCAGTGTGAAAACCACCACTGGAATGTAGGTGTGTTTTACTAACGAATTCCAAGTGGATGATATGTATATCCTCGATTTTACCTCTGGTCACAATTAAAATCTCAAAAAAATACGACAAAATGATAAATAAAAGCAATCCAAATATGATATACACATCTGCAATGATTAATAGAATGTAGTTCTGAATATCAAAAACGTGGAAGTATAACGCTCATCCTTGGAAGGTCTATGGTTTTCTTTACTCAGTACTTCAGAAAATAACACTTTATGTTTGGAGTGATATGTACTTAGTTCATGTTTCGGTCCACAAATCACAAGAATAAATATATGTCTGGTTGATAAATCTCAAATACAACAACACATATCCTTAATTACACTGCTACCCACAATCTGTATATATGCCAAAACTGTAGGAACATTTCTTAACCATGTATCAAATGGTTGGGTGTTTCAAAGTGACTCAAATATGTGGAAAATAAAAAGCCGCTTAACAAGACAATTAATATCAGTCATTCATTCTAAAAAGAGCGCTTTCCTAATTATATTATGCCTATTAAAGATAATCACTTTCGTTATTAGTACTATAAGTAATGAGAAGAAAAAAAGAGACAAAAATAAATAAAAAAGGGAAAAAAGATATTTTTAATTGTTATTATTATTACCACCATTATAAGCCCTTAGACAGACGGAGTAAATAACAACGCCCAATAAATGTATTACAGTATGTTGTTTGAATAAACCCAAACTATGTTTACCTATTACGAATCTACCACTATACTTTGACCAAACAAGATATATTTCGATAGATTCACTTATTTGTATGAATCATCAAGGTGTAAAATAAACAACTTATTTGTAGTGTCTGCAACTGCTGCAATATATATAATAATAAGAAAACTTGGGATAATCAAGATAGAACGAAAGAAAAACACTTCAAGTTGTCATATTTATGAGAAAATTTAGTGATGATAAAGCCTAGATAATTGATATTTTAGAAAATGGCATTAAACAATCACACGAGTGTACATGTTCGTTTAAATTCACCTTATTTTACAGGCTTTTGAATTCTGATCCTGGCAGTCTGTAAAATACATGTAAGATTATAGTCAGGACTAATAGAAAGTTGTCTACATTTTTGTTTAGGACCATAAATATACGTCACCTGGAAGGCTGTTTATATCTAGTAAACTGAGATGTATTGAATATTCAAAAGAGAAAAGTTAAATTAGTGCCAGTGTATAGAATCATTGTGATAGAATGTATATAATTACTTTTACTCAAAATAATGAGATCTTAAAGGTAGAATTACATCAACGTCTTTTAAAAAGACAAGCGATTATCCTCTGCCTTTTTTATTTCCATTTTATTAATAAAACAGTTACTAGTTAGTTAGATGAAGAAAATTAGGTTTGTAATAAAACCTTCAGCTGAAAATGATCAACTGAGTAGATCAAATAGTAGTAACCAATCTTCAGGAAATAAATCGACAGAAACTGATATAGTACTAAAGATGAACTATTAAATAAAGTTTTCAGTTGTGAATTCATGAAGAAACAGCTTATCATGCATAAGGAAGCGGGATAAAGTAATGAATAACTAAGGTAGAATTTTAAGTTAAAATGTGATGTAATCACACTTAGTACATTACACTTGACAAATTGAAAAACTTTACCTTAACGTAAACACTTTAAAAATTATTATAACTTATCATTAATTTAGTTCTTTTAAAGAATCATTGCTTGGCAGTAAAATATATCAGATGGTGCGATGAATTTAGACAGCAAGTCCTAACTCCAGATACAACATCATTCGTTGTTATGGAGATAAGCACAAGAATCATTATTATGTTTTTATATCTATCCAATAGTGAGATTTAAGTGGTAAGAAAGTACTTGCTAAATGGATTAATTATTATTAACCATCAGGATTTGTCTCTTGTATGTTTTAACCTAACCAAATTTCAAAATATCAATTTTTCACAGATAACATACGTAGTACTTTCAGTACTTTTCAGCTAAGTAAATGTATTTAGACAGTGTTGAATCTTTAAGTCAACTTGATGACTAAGTAAAACAGTTGGTTATATCTTTCAAGAACGACTAACAATACATTTATGTCTAACAATTGGTGACTAAGGTATATATATATATATATATAGAATAAAGATGAGTGAAGTAATTCCTTCTGAGAGAAATATGTAGTCAACAAATCAATTGAATTGGTACCCTTAAAATGACGCCTTTTATAATCACTTTTTAGTGTTTCGATGACTGTTTCGAAATGCTGTGTACACATTATCGTTTAAAAATTTCATACTCTAAAATAACATCTACCACTTTCAGGTGAATATGATGTTTCAACAAGGGAAAATAATTGTCAGTAGTAAAATAGTACGAAAAACTAAAAAGATGAATTTTTAAATTAATGTAAAGTGATTAAAGTTATATCGTAGCTGATAGATAAAATCCAGAATGTATGATCCGTATTGTTTAGGACTCATTGGCTGAATCCACCTAGAATTAGGTGTTAACAGTCACACCGCGACTCTAATACAGTTTATTAATGTTATTCAGTGAGTTACCAAGTCCAGACAGACAAGCCTATACAACCGGTTTGTATGTATTTGATTCAGTGTGCTTGAATCATCAATGTTGTTAAGGATTGCTCCTCTATAGTTGAAGGCCACAAATATGGTCAAATATGGTTAAATGTAATTCATTAAAGATGCACATATAGTAATATAGACTAACGAAGTGGATCTCATAATGACGCCAACGGTGTGATTTAAATAGTTACTGCTTATTTAATGTATGTGGATGGTGTAAATCAATAAGAATTTGTTCTCACTAGCGATTCGTACCTGGAATCATTCAGGGACTTTAATGATAATGATAACAGTCTTCTCTATTGTATCCAGAGCTCAGCTGACTTTCTAATGGACCGATGAATCTTATTGTATATATATATATTGTATGTATATAATAATCACTGCCTAGGAAATTCATAAATTGATTAATTTTAACACAATTGGCCTGCTTTTATATACAGCATTATTTGATACATATGTTGTATATAGAAAAGCATACAATAAAATAATGTAGAATCGTAGCAGTATGTGAATCATAAGAGTATTAGATGGATTACGAGAATGAAATATATCATTACTTTAAACAATCTTCCCATTGAAAATAATTTTTTTCCTTGTTTCTACCACACAAATGCATTGTTTAGAAATGAAGAAAATACTTTTCCCCCAGAAAGTAAATACTCATTTTAAAAAAGTGTTTTAGTATCTATTTCTTAAAATAACGAAATAATCATCATAAATAAGCTGATAATATTATGGAACATAATTCTACTGTTGTCGTTGTTGTCCCTGTTGTTACTGTCCTATAATATTCTATCACTTAAATAAAATACAAGATGTGTTCACATCTATCTACCTGTATATATATATATATATATATATATATATCTGATGTGCATGCAAGTTCAAAATGTGTTCAATAGGTTGAAAGCGCACTTCAGCAATAATTTTTTTAGCGGAAACAAACTTAGAGAACATCATATGTATCATAAACTTTGAAGGGTAAAGAAAGAGATTCAAACTTTCAAAGGAATGGAAAATAACGGAAGAAAAATATAGAAACATTGAGAGTTTGTAAGAATAATTACATTTAGTTTTCCACCATAGTCTAAAGTATGATACTTGTTATTCTTTGTATGCAATACTAAATCCTACTGAATATTTACTAATTGATTTATTAAAATTGGTTCACTGTTATATCAACCTAAATAAATAACCAAGTAATGCATGACGTATACATTAATTATTTACGTATAAACTTAGTAAAATTCACCACCTAATGTTCTTATACTACATGAATATACACAATGAATATTCAATAGTTTCTATTCATTATGTGATATTTTCTTTTATTCTATTCGAACAGTAAGAGAATAATTGGAATCTTAAGAAGTGTTAGCAACAAAAACTAAGACACAATCAACTGCGTCAGTTTGTTACTTTTCATGTCTAGTAGAAAAATAAGAAATTTAATTTATCACTATTTGCATGCATACAATACAAGTATCAGTTATTATATTGTTACTAACAGCAAAAAAAATCACAGAAATAATAGCGGTTATAGAAATCTCATAGGTGTTATTGTTTGTTTATTCTTTACCTTATGGTTATTTATCCTTTAAGATAGCAACTTATTTAAAAGTAATAGTATGCTAAAGTGATAAATGAAAATTAAATGAAATTAACTGACTAAGAGTGTAAATATTTACTTGAAATAAATTTTATTTTAGCTGTAAAAAGAAATGGAATGCACTAAATTTAGACATTTCTCTATTTGAGATAAACATCATCTAGTGAAAAACAATTTTTATCATGTGATGTTAAGAATAGGCTTTTAAAGCTTCCTTACTAATTACAAGCAGATAATAAGATATAAATCTAAGTAATATAAGGCTGTTGCTACGGAAATGTATATAATTAAATTGAAAAGGAAGTTTTAGGCACTTTGTTTTAATAAGTAAATAGACTTATGATTATGTAATATAAAGTGGTTAAAGAACGGGCTATAGAGGCTCTAAATTACATAAGTTTCATGTCATCGAACTCTACTTACATTTTTGAAGGAAACGATGTTCGCTGAAGGATTTGAACCCACATTACCTAGATCCATAGTCTGTGGTCGTTACCACTGAGCTATTAGAGCTGGAACTGACCTCCTGAAGGATTATTATTTATTAACCATAGTTGACGCAGTCTTACAAAACTTGAATTACTGTTGTTCTCAAAAGAAATCAGGGTAATGTTATTGGGCTAATCATTATCCGTAAAGAATAATTATTTAATTTCATTAAAAATCATAAGTGCATTGTATGTATTAATGTGCTATATCTCATGTAGGGATGGCCGATTCTATCGATTCTGATTTATCCTCAACACGATATCTTAAAGCTAACTCCCTCCCCCCCCCAGCCTTGCCTTAATTTATTACTCAGGCACCATGTCCCAACAGAACGATAAAAAACCAGATAGGTTAGGGATAAAGCGAGTGTTACAGCAATACTGTGTGACGAGTCACATACCAAACGAAAAGATAAATATCTAAGTCAAAGTTATCGATTTATTCAATCATGATTTGTCATCTGCCTGACTATGCTTTCATTAACCAATTAGCATACGTGCAGGCCAAACATGTCCTAATGTCAGCCTATATTTCCTTTATTAGTATCTCATTGTTTTACATCGAAAATGTTACTACATGGAGAAACATTATTTTACAACTTCTTTCTTCCAAATCCACCACAGAATGTATATGTTTTAGAGTTGATTTCAAAACACTCTGAATAATTTAAACGAACTATTGCTTTTCATGTTAGTTACCATGTGAAGTAGATGTCAAAATAAAAAAATCATAATAAGTATCAAATAAAAAGAATAATTTGTAGATAAAACTTATGTACTATTATGATTGTGTTGTCTAATAAATTTTTTTCACTGACTTAATGACTGAATTATCCGCTGAGAACTTTTAATTTCATGATCTTGATGATAAAAAGCAAACAGTCATTTACCTAATGACACTACTATGTAAGCAGTAATAAACTAACATCTCAACTGGATTTATTCTTAGTGCTCTTATATTCATTGTGTCCACTTAAAATATTTTAATTATTAACTAATTAAAATTAAATCACATAGAAATTCCTTTCAAAACTGGTTAGTATTTATCGGCCAATTAGTTTATACTTAAATACTCTCTACCTCAATACTTAGTGTCAGTTTCATTTGTCAACACGTTCGTAAATGGGTCTCATGAGTTGGAAGGTTCCAATCACCAGGACTAATATACGCCCCTCACCCTTCTGTTCCAATCAAATTAAAACTGAAACTGATAAAAAAGATTGTTTTTTGCTATTTGGCTGATAAATTATTAATTTTGTATTCTAAGAACAAATTCGTATAGGTCATCATAAATTCACATTCATTATTCTTTTTTCAATTTCTTAATCGACGATATAAGTTCAATAAAAAGAATCTATACTACTTAAATAAGACCAACCTATAATCTTTACTAGCACAGTTACCGCTAATCTGATCTACATTGTCAATACAGCTGACTAGGCAATAATCAAAGGCTCGTAAATATTCAATACTAGTCATTATTAAACAACACTATAGGTATTTAAAACAATGTCACAAATACAAACCTTTAAAGTTACTTCGAACTTTAATATAGAACGTCTTTTTTAATGCTAGATATCATCTTCATTTAGAGGCCTTTAATATTAAAAGGATAATTTATGAAAAATGGAACTTTCCAATACAAGTGAGTAAAGTTGCTATTTTCCATAATACCATCAAATAAGATCGAAACTATGTAATTGATCTGCACTACACCAACAAGAACAAAGAAGAAGTGGTTGAAAGTAAACAGCTAAAAGTGTAGTGTACTGCATTTTAAATAATTGTCACCCTAAAATATGACTGTTACGGACAATGTAGTATTCTGATCTAGTTCCACTAAAATGATCTGAAAAAACTTATATAATATATTTAATGGGTTAAATTAAATAATCATTAAATAATAACTAATAGTTTTGTGTATTTCACAATATGTTATGGGATATTCTTGAGGGTTTACTTAACTAACTGGCTATTAGACTGCAGCATATCAATGCAAAATGGATTCTAAAAATGCAGAAGCAAGATTAAACATGTAATAAATCTCGTGATTGACCTTTAATTACCGCTTACAAATCTACTACGTTCTTTCTAACTCCAACTTCCGAAACCTTCAAATTAAACATCTAAAATAAAGAAGGGAACTTTAATTTCAATAACTGTCATTTATATGCAAAAGTCATGTGTGTTTAGAACTTTGAGCGTAAAGGAAATCACCAGAACACTGTTGAAATGATGGGGGGGATTTTTAAAGCTCGAGTTGATATCTTCAGTGGTATTCACAGAGTTTGCTTCACACTTCCACGATGTGATATTTGAAGGCGTTGTTTAGGTTGATAATGAAAACTCCTCAATTAAACTATCAGAATCAGAGAACTCAATGTTATTAACAACATCTGTAAATAATATTGACAATGACAGCTAAACAAAACAGTAGTAGTCATCCTCAGTATTTTTTCAAATTATCTGTCTCCTCTTACGCAACCTGTACTTGGACAGCCTATATCTCATAATAATAATCCAACAGTCAATTGTCAATTGACTAACGAATTGCTCATTTTTTTATTTAGTCGATATAACGCATCCTCGAATTAATTTGATAAATAAAATTACAGAATAAACATAACATTATTACACATCAATAACCAGTGAAGGGTTATGCATAAACTAATGTAACAATAAATTAAATAAGAATTGAAATGTAACTAATTACTGAAGCAACAATATGTACTGAACATAAAATTATTCTACAATGTTTTGCTATACTACTGGTAATAATTTGAAATAAATAAAAAATACAGATTAAATCTAATATAATCAAGAAAGTTATGGAATTGGTTAAGTGATTAAAAAAACTAGTAAAATCAACGCAAACTTACCTTGAAGCCCGCCGTACTTCTTCGCTAATTCAGCGATAGAATAATTCTGATAACCAAAGCTATTACCGTGTGTTCTGTCTATTGTAGTTGTATGCGAATTAAACGAAATGTCATCATCATTATTGTTACTATTAGTTGAAGTATTGGGTAGATCATAAATTGTTTCCCTTCCCATAATAAACACCTAGGAGACAAAAGATACTATGATTGATGAATCAACAGTGTAACCAAATTTTGAACAGATTCATTTCACTAGTTGTTGTATGACATTTGAATCTATATGGAAAGTATATGAGACAAAATTAATTTGTTGCATTTATTCGTCAAAGATTGATTTCAGTTGTGTACCACCGAAAAATGAGACCAATCCATAATGAATAAATACAACAAACCAAAAACCATCCCCTACATAACTATATCAGAAAACTTTCTATTTATATGAACACTTCAGGGTAAACTTTTGTGACACTTACATTAACAAAAACAGGGAACCGTAAATTACAATAAAGAAATACGGGTTTAGTTGAATTAAGGTGGTTTCGTGGACAAAAGTATCAAGTTAAGTTAATCGTATTCATTACAGACTGATATCGGTTGGATACTACTGACAATTAGGGATTTTATAGATAGCTGTTTAGTCCTATTATGGGACCCCTCAGGAGTACGCAGTTACTCTTACAAAGTGGTAAAACGAAAACGATAGTAAAATTAATATTAAAAATCTAAATCATCTCAATCGTCTTACAATCTGTGGAGCCTGTAATTCAGTTTCTAGTTGAGTTTTAAAACGGCGATTGTAGGATCGTAGTAGATACAATCGCACTTACATACAACTACAAATACCTTTAGTTAAAAAAAGCTCAACGATAAAAACACCTATTAAAAGTAGCTGGTGATTGTACAAGAAACCAGAGTACAGAAAAAATGAAGTTGCAAAATCCAAATTGTCGAATTTTGCACATAAATCTAAATATAACATGCTTCATTCAATTCCTAAAACTATTAGTTCGCTTTGTATGCAATCGCATTTTCCAACTGATAAACAGTCTCAAACGAAGATAAAACAACTTTTTAATGATCTGTGATACCCAGTAATTCTTCAACAGATATTAAATAAAGAAAACGTCCTACTTTAAAAGAGAGAAAACCCAATAAAATAAAAACTACTAAACATTTGACTGCTTATTTGTACAAATCAGGTTTTTCCTCTTTGCTTTCGTATACATATAAAGGATAATAATAGGATCTATAGTACCACCAGTTCTTAAGGCACTAATATTAGTAATTCTAAAATCTACTTCAAGAAATGTTAAGTACAATTTGAACTAGGATGAACTGTAGCTAGTAAGTAAAATTTATGACTGATGTTTTTACCTCGAACTCAGTACACTTCATGTCAAATACCACCTCGTTTCGCATTAGGCTACTGAGTTCGGATAACCAAGCATGTGTGATGAGTATGCATACGTCATTTGAAGGCATTTGCATATTCTTGATGATTGGTCATGAACTGAGATTAATCGGTCCTTATCACCATACGTGCATGTAGCTGGCGAGTCTCGAATATGATAAAAACGTGTGTCCTGGACTCGATTTATCAGTCACATTTCAACTAAATTCATACTTGTGAACTACTGCTGCATTTAGGCAATTCGCTCAAGATGCATATATAGCAGTAGAGACTAATCAACTCCAGTCCATAACCAACCAACAGGAAGATACAAATACCTTCAAATTATTAATGTCTTTTGTATTAAAACCTAATAATTAATGACTCTGAAGATGCTGAAGTATTTTATAAATCCTTCTTAAATTGTATATTCATTAATGTCATGGACTGGTTTTTCCGTTTAAATATTCATTAGTTGTTTATAATTCTTGTTTTAAACAAATTGGTAAACCATACGTTTGTCACTTTTCACAAAAACTACACAATTTTGTAAAATAAACAGATGAAAGAATAAAGTATATTCTATTGACTGAATGCCTAATTCAGATGTTATAAATAAGTCTTTGTTAAACTGATTAATCAAGGGTTAATGCAGGGGTGAAGGGGGTTGGAATCACATGAATTTCCCTCTATTTCACATTGTCGAAGACGAAAACTTATGTCAATCATAACAAAAAAAGTGAAGAAGATTAGTATATCACTCGTATTTTTACTACTTCTTTACAGTTTTACACTATGTACATTTGATTAACATTTACACTCATTGGGAATGAAACACATTCCAGTCTCCTTAGTCATTTTATTATGCTGTAAACCATTCTGTTTTGCCATGGATGTATGTTTTTAAACAAGTTAATTGTATTCCAAAATATTATTGATTAGACCGTATTTTTGTGATCAGAAAAAAAAAATCGAAAACATCTGAAAAACAATCAATACTAATGAAATTATTACTTTGGTGATTACTATTTGTACTTTATTTCATAGGTTTCATTGATACTTGTATTCCATTCATAATTTATACTAATTTATGTTCTCCTTTTTAAATGATAGCAATCAAAACATGTAATATCGGGAAACTACATAATGCACTATATGCATTGAGTTTACTGAAGTTTCATAAATAACGATTATGCAATGATACAGCACATGACAAAGTAACTTAGGTTACATAGCTTCATACTTTGGAAGATGTGTTAATAATGAACTGAATTTAACCTGATGATTATTGAAAACCACATAACACTGAATAAGTACTTCATTTTAGAATAAACGCCTAATTAGTGTCTATATGATTGCAAAACACAATATTGAACATGATTTACTTAGATTATACGGTATCGACGTTATTATCAAATTTCTGAATCTAGACTTCTTAACTAAAGTTTATTTATGATAAAATTGTGCTTTAATAGATATAGACCTTACAAGTTTGTTTGAAAAAGTAGATTATGTAAAGCGTTTGACGATTTTCAAGGCAGCATTCTAAAAAATAATTAGGTTAAACAGTAAATAACTAGCACTGTTGATGTCATGTTTAGCGAATAAAACAGTAAAATACACCTCCTAGCATCTATTTCTCGTCTATAAATCTTTATGAAAAGGCCCATAATTAAGTTTCCTACAGTTCTGATTGTTCAAAGTCTAAGCCACTGATTATAAGCATTTATGAATAACTCATCTGATTAGACTGAATTATGCAAATTTATTTCCTATGAATAAATTCTAGTTCAAATCTAGTTTAACAGTAAACTGTAAGAAAACTAGAGGCGGACAAATTAAAACTTGGTAGCACTCTAACATGAACTATGTTACTGTATTCCAATCGCATAGTTGAGTACAGCACAACTTCAGTAACCAGTTACAGACAATAGACTGTACGACTTATGATTGATTGCAGTTGTACAGATGCATTTCCTCTCTATATTAAACTGTTTCAAAATTATTTTACACCTTTGATTCTGCAAATTCATTCACCTTTCACAAGTCCTTCTCTTGTCAGATTGCATTCTGTAACAGCTTTAAATAGTACCGTAGTAACTGATAATTTCATATCTTTTTACAGATGATATTTGACAACTAGCAGCGATACATATTTGTACCAGGATAACTGGTCATTTTATCTTTCCACATAAGTATGCACTTAGTACACGGTAAACTAATACAAAGTCACTTTAATACTTTACATTTATAACTCTAAAACCATCTACAAAAAGTTCTCATAATTATCTTCATTGTAATAATTAGTTGGAAATAATATGATAATGTGAACAGTTCACTGTAGAATAAATATCATTATTGCATAAAGTTATTATTACTTGGTAGCAAATCACTAAATTAAATGGAACTAGTGCTTAAATAACTCTTCGTTAATGATACTATCAGTTTGCATTTTTCAAAATAAATCTCTTCAATAAAAGACTTGTATTGTTCAATGCATTTGTTGTCTCATGTTACTATACTCAAGGTAAAATTATGTAAACAATACATAACTTAATGAATGATTGAGGAACAAACATTAAGAAATGAAATGATAGATATAAATATAAAGGTAGAAGGACAGAAAACCAGATATATGTTTGTAAAATTGGTACTACATGTTGAAAATTACACTGAGTAAAAATTGGACTATTATGTGTCATTTATGATAATGTTAAGATTGACGATACAGAATATCAACTGAATTTGATATTACAAATTAATTTAAGTTTAACAACCATTAAAAACCAATAAGCAGTAGATAGCTGTTTCGTCCTGGTATGGAAGTCATCAGCTGTGTTTATCCTCAACCATACTAAGGAATCAAATCTTGAACATTCAGGATTCGTGGTGAACGCTTAACTGTCAGACCACTCATCTGGCTCTCACGGTTAATAATTCTAATCTTGGTTGATTAGCAATCTATTTGAGCAACCTTTTCCATTCCTCTCAGCCAGTAATTGCTTCATACCTAACATTGTTGAACTCTAATTTCAAATTCAACGATCTCCATAATCCCTAATTACAATCAGCATAAGCTCACTAGTGAGTAACTTTTGCAGGTAATTCTTGGAGTTATAGTGAGTAGACGTGACCAGTCTAGTCCAACCATGTCGTGTGTGAGGCAGTTAACCACAGGTATCAACCGGTGAGGCAGTTCAAATATATCGCGATTTAACTAGTATTAGAAATATCAACCATTAAAATCAGGACAAGTGATCCAACGGTTATGTGTTCATCGCACATTTTAAATAAACGTTGAATCAAGTACTCATTGATGACAAAAACTCGTACTAAATACATGTTCTCTACGAAATACTTTACAAATAAAATTTCGAGAACTCTAAACAATTTACTACAGTCTGTCAGTAAAACTGATTCAGTCTCACTGTTTACGCGACACAATGATGATCTCTATTCTTGCAACACTACAATCTTACTCAACTGATAAAATCATAAGGACTGTTTGTGAGAATGTCTATCATTTGATGCACTGATTTGACTTCGTCTATTCTTCTGGCCTCCTAAGTTTATTATAAACGAATATTATAAATCCATTCAAGTAACGTACAAACAAGCCCAAACTCTGTCCAATCACTTGGTTAATATATACCCACTATTTTAGCACTCTATTCTATACTTATTGACAATTATTTGTAAAATGTAAGTAGAATTTTATTGTGTCACACCGTCTAACTTTCTTTTTTGCCAACAATCGCGTTTTGGTTCACCTTCTAATGAAATATCCTGTAAACGAAATATTGATCACTCAAAAACGCCCATAATGATGAATCTCAGTTACTGTCTATATGAAATTTAACTTTCTGACACTATTTATTATAGACAATAATAATAATAATAGCTTTACTCAATAGTATTTTTAGTACAATATGAATTTTCAGCATACAAAATTCAGTTGTTTTGGACGACATCTTAATGTCAGACAATCTATAAAATCATTCGAAAACTTAAAACATACACGATTAGATTTACACCAGTTCGTGTTTATGAAGGTAGCAACACCACCACCACACTTTTTCTTGATGACAGAACGATCCTGACGAAAAATCTTAAAACCATTTAGTGATATCAAGTTGTCATCGTACAGTTCATGTAGCCAAGATTCTTGAACTGTGATTAAACCACAATTATGGTATATGTTAAGACTAAGAAGAAACTGTAGGTAGTCCACTTTTTCAATAAGGAATCTGCAGTTAAAACTAAGAATTTCAGGAACAGACATTCGATTGATTGATTGATTGAATATTGATTCTTTTTAACGCGTGCTGCCAGCCACCATGATGTTTGCGTTTAGATTTAACTGAATTACACATGATAGGTCGTAAACATTTTATTAAAGCGCGTGAGTACACAATTCGATTTTGGGACATGATTGGACAATTAAAACAAAACAGAAAACGGAAAGATAACTTGTTGAGATATTGGTAAAAGAAAGGTAGCCCAGGATATCAAGCAGGCAGCAGTATGGAGTGTGTATTTACATGATTATTTTTGATACCAATAATTAAGTAACCAATTTGATATCACCTATAGTTTGCTAACATCTTACCCATTGGAATTTTAACAACTTTGAATTTAAGGTTAAACTGAACTAATTAACAATAGACATCTTTTCGAATAATGTACTATCATCCTACTAGAAAAACTGAGCATACTAGTAAATTGATGTGTAGTCTGTAATTATTTTCAGAATAAATAATCACCGTTGTTTCGTAAACAGAAAAGTAGATCAGTTATTTTTTGGCTACAATGTTTTTTTCAGTTGTATGATATTCTGTAATTGGACATTGTGAACTGATTTCAGTTAAAGAATCATTGAAGAATAAAAGCAGTGAACAGCTTGTTCGTATTAGTATAATTCTCTCTAGTATTTCATATCCAAAATACTACGAAGAAACAAAAACAAAACTTACAAAACTAGAACAATCGAAACACATTGTGATCTGATTTTAGTCAACAAGTTATTAATTAGTTCGTAGTTACTGCTATTCAATTAACACATACAAAATCTGTCTCTGAATATATATATATATATATATATATATATATATATATATATATATATATATATATATATATGATTCGTATGAACCAGTGAGTGTAGATACAGTTTCTGATCCCTTTTTCTTAGTAGTGAATACACCTTTTATCTTTTCGTCTCAGTTATATCAACTCGTGCATATGTGTATATAGTTGTTAAAGAAAAAAATGTAAGTCATCGGGAACTTATGTATCATCCATTATCAAATAACATAAACCTACATAAAAAAAGACTGTTTTGTATCTATTAAACGTTACGTGTTCATGTCAAAACATTCTCCACTATCGTCTTAATTAAAGTATGGAAATGTAAAGAAGGTAGGTAAATTTCTGAAATCATAAAAGGTATCCTCATGCATATATTCAAAATTTAATTAATAAGTTGTATAAAACCCAATATAATCCTTTATATGAAAACATTGCACAATATACTCTAAATTCCATCTCATGGGAACTATAATTAAATAATAATGATGCAGATAATTGAGATCATGATCACAATTTATTTCCGTGATCTCTTTTCCTAAAACTTATGACTCATAATCGATTTTCTTATGTATTTAGTGATACTCAGGTAGCCATCATCTGGTAGCTATGATATTGTCTTAAATAATACTGTATCTAGTTGATAAAACACCTTAATAACCATGAAGAAGAAAACGAAAGTTGAAATCTATTTTATTGGCTACTAGTCATTGATTAATGCGTATATTATTGAAAAATAAAACTCTTCAATAAATGAAAAAGCATTATCCTGATGTAGAGTGTAAGTAACAGCTTAAATAAAAATAGATGAATACTAAAACACATAGCCGTTTAATTCTGAAATGACACTGCTATTATCTAGACTAGTTTCTAATAATTACTAAAGTAGAGAACTATTCGAAAACAGCGAGAACAAACATTTGAATAGAATTAGGTAAATTCAGTTTATCTTCAACTGCTTCCGAATAATTTTGTTAGTAACAGAAACCAGAGGTCTAGAAATAAGCGATTACGTAATGAACAAACATTAATAATGAGAAAGAATGAAACCAAATTAGTAAAGCTCAATTAGTTGATAATGAAAATTTCCGAAGCCAAGTAAAAGTAATGTAGCAACGTAATGATACTAAGAAGTTAAAAAAAAGTCCTTCTTAAATACACATTTCACGATGTTGCGGAATAAGTACAAGCTGAAAAAATGCTTTTTGGACATACAATTTAGGTTTGTGACTCTTTATAGCAGGATCCTTAAAAAAGCCCATGAGACTGAAGTTTAGCTGTTTTTCAATCACCTTGAAAGATTTCAAAGTAGCCTGATTCCAAGAGATGTCTTATATAGAGGTGTTCAAGGTTATCCATCCACTTAAACATAAGACTTTTAGAACGAGTTCAAAGAATCTAATATAAACTCTTCTTTCTGTTTATCCAGTGTAGCTGCTTTGGCAAAAGCATGTAGACACAGTTGGCGGCAGCATCATATGGTAGTCTGTCTATCTTAGGTTGATTCAATGAGGATGTTGTTTGGTATACAATTATTAGTTTAGCTCTGGGGAACATTGTGTTGTGTGGGCCTTCGATCGACTGTCCCTCTAGCAACACTGCCTTTGAAATTTACATTAAAAATATAGTTTTTCGTTTACTATCAACATTTTCACGTTAATAACTTTAGTTTTGTCATAATTTTCAATACATTTCTGTGGATAACAACTGTCTCTCAGGTATTTTTCAATGTTTACAAATTCTTCTTATAGTTTATCGGGTGTACATACTATTTTTGTTTTAAACAATAATGTTCTGATCAGCGTTTTCTTGGATCCGATTGAGTAAAAGTCATTAAAATTTAAATATAAACCACTTCGCGTAATTTTGCATTATTCATTTGTCAAGTTTCAGCGACAATCTCCAACCAAACTCTTTTCTAGAATTATGTTCAAACCTCTTTATAATTTTGATTTTGAAATATTAAACACACAAAGAAAACCAAACGAAGTAAATTAATTATAATTAACTGTTGTGGAGATTGTTGGCTGTAAATTTTGATATCATGAATTGGTCTAAATTAGACAAACATTGATCACCTGGAAGAAGTGGACGGCTGTTTCGTCCTAGTATGGAACTCTTCAGCAGTGCGCATCCACGATTTATAGCACTTCTCAACATGTCGCAATTGCTTGTTACAATAAAACGTAAGGATATGTTGTTAAATCTGTTAAACCATAGACAAGTAGCATTATATAAGAATTGACGAGATGCTGCTTATCACTCTTACAGTACACAAGCTTGATACAGAACCACCGTAGCATATCAACTAATAAGTGAATAGAAATAGATATTTGAAGATGAATTGTATGACGGATTCCTGATAATTCAGAAAACAAGATGTGTCTGTTTAAGTTACCTAATGCATTTATTTTCTATGCCAGGATATATGCTAATATGAGTCATTCAGAAAATATCAGCGGTATTGTGATTAGAACACGGGCTAATTAAGGGAATGTTATCTATTCTAAATAGTATAAACTGAATTATATTGAGGCGGTAAATTTGACCTGAGGTATGCTGAAAACCTGAGACTCAGGTATTAAGTTTACTGTCGGTTAATTTGAGAATTTTAAATCTATCTATTTATGAACGATTTAAAATAGATTGAGATATTCTTTAAATGTCCTTAAGTAATTTTCACTTTTTGAAAGGAAGACTACACAAATTAATAATCAACCTTTCTTAACTTTCCCATATTTTACACTTGGAAAAGTGCAATAAACAAGCACGATTATAAGTTATAGAATAAATTACTGGTAATTTTCTTATGTATCTTGTTAATGACAAAATAATATTACTCAACCAAGTGATCACATATTAGCCAACTGAATGAAGTTTTGGTTGAAAATAAAAGTAAGCCATGATCTAAGGAGTCATTTAACATTATGTTATCATCTAACTACATTAAAAAGAAAGAGATAATCTGTAAACATTTCTAAAACGTTTAATTTTCACTATTCCAAATCAAGTAAATAAATGAATTGAGGTGGTTTATGGAGAATGTCATTAAGTCACAGATTAATGCTGGTAGGGTACCATCAGAAACCAAGGAGTACCGGACAGCTTTTCCGTCCTGGTACGAGGCTCCTTAACAGTGTGTACCTTGGATTCAGCCCCAGAGGCTTTAGGTTGGCAAACATCTAACCCTCTGCACCACTGCACTGGAATTCAATGGCGTACGTCAACCTAAAGTCCCATTTAGTGAAATATAGGTTGCGTACTGCTAATCACTCTAATATTAGGGCGGAACAGCTGTCCAGTACTCCCTGGTTTTTAATGGTACTCTACCAGTATCAATCTGTGACGAATTCACATAAATCAGTGACATGATTTCTGATAGACTACGAACTAACTACGAAATGGATCACTTCACAATAAATCTATTAAGGGCTAATGTACATTTCTACCAAATACAAGTTACATTAAATTATTTACGATCTTAATGGCTTGTAGAGAAATGTAACTAACTACCATTTATCGAATCAGCTGTCTAATAATAGCAATTAAAAGTTGTTCAGTTGGTTGGACATATTTTAAGTCAGTTTTAGACTATTGTACTACAACGATTTTGCATAGCTTACTAAATCTAACCTGCAGTACTGCATGATGCTAAATCACTGACTGTAAATTAGTAAATAGTTACTTCTCTGATTCTTCAAAAATAAAGAATATTTATAAACGACTTGTAAAAACCTGTTGCGTTATTTACCAGATAAATTTAAACTAATGAGGCTACATTAGATCAAAAGCAGTTGTCAGTGAACATTGTGATAGGCGATAAAGATGAATTTTGGTTGTAAGCGAAATCCACGACAAGTGCTTCTGCCCATTTAGGACTCCTCAGATAGATGTACTTGCATCCCAGAATTAATATTCACATGGAGACTCAAACACAATCCGTAAGTATCGAACACCACCATGTTATCCACTAAGCTACGGCTAAATTTATGCAGTGGATATGCATATATAATTTTGTATATGCTTGAATTATTCATTCGATGACGCGAAATAGTGCAGCTAGGCACTTATGGTTATCATATGTGAATCGTGAACAACTGCATCGATACATTCTCAAATCACCCAATGGTCAATGAAATCTCGTTGTTCCTTTTATGCAATTCCAGTAACAAACAGCTTTGAAATGAATATTATTAGCTGTGCAATAACATTACCAAATACAGAGTTGCGAAAATGTTAAAGAAAATAATCTCGTTACCAACACGAAACACTCTTATCTATACAAGCAAGTTTTATATGCCTTCTTTTTATGTTATCTTCTTCATACAGGTATTCATCTAGCTTTATTAAATTATCTGGAATTCGGGTTATCTATTCACTAACACGTCTATAATCATATCCACAGATAAAGTAGACAAACGAATTTTAGCATAACTTCATTATAGTGAACTCAGATTAATATATAAAATGAAAGTGTTGGAGTGTATCAGGAAATAAGAATGTGATTACTTATGATTACCTTTATTGTCAGTCAGTCACTAACGGAAACTATGCCAGATAATTTAATATCCAGTTAGATCATCAATTTGGAAAAAGATTAAAATATCTACTTGAGTGGCTAATATAATTATCCGATAGACTGTTCATGATGTTTAGTCTAGATAATTGAAAATGTTTGACAGGACACTCCCGTCAATACATTAATATTATTTAATATAACTTCAAATGACTACATTTCTAATGTGTTGTGAGCCGAGGTCAAACGCGATATACGGAAAATAATAACCTTGCTCGGAACCAATAACAAAACCAAAGACAATGACTGTTTGTTCTCTATCTGTAGGTTTGGTCTCCCCCGTCATAATCCTAGTTCCCAAGCCAAATTGAAGAATATAAGATAATTGAGACACCAACCAGTGAGAAGTAAATAATGTATCGCTCATTTTTTTGCCTACATACAAAGCTTATTTAACCAATAGGTTAGCGTAACTGAATGTTCAAATGGTTACGATAAATGTTATAAACCAATCTAAACTAAGGTCAACCTCTTCGTAATAATTTTTCAATTAATGAATCTAAAATAATTACCCAATTTTTATATGTATACTGAATCATTAATAAAGCTTACATAAATTTATTTTATTTTTATGAGATATGATGGTGTTTTTTATTAGAAATCTGATAATACACTTCTAATTAAAATTAAATAGTACATTTCTTCTATATTTGGTAAACATAGAATGTTGACATTTCCACCATAATGTGTTTCTAGTTAACTAGGTTACTGATAGTTTTCTTTAGTGATTTGTCATAAAAAACTTTTTTCTTTTAATATTAAAAAAAAATAAAGTCTAATTTTAATTCAATATTTGTTATTTCCTTTTCAAAAACGAATTTATTTTTTATGTCTTCATGAAATATTTCATACTTTTATGAATCATGAATTCTCTTTGAATTCTTCTACATTTACAACAACTAGAATGATATGAATGCATATTTTGAAGGTGGAGAATATTAAAAAAAAAAGAAAAAAAGTGAAAAACAGGTAGGTAAATCAAATGATAGTCATCTTAAACAAAAAAAGAAATAATGAAGCACAATGTCGATTAATCAAAATAGTCCTTGTTTCGTTTTTACTGTAACATTTAGAACAAAATAATTCAAAAATTAAGCACAAGGAAATATTTGTTTGAAATAAGTTAGTTAAAATGAATTTATAACGATATAAATGTAAAAGAGAGGGAAATATGTTCGGAGTAGACATGAGTATAAGGGAGAAAAAAAAACTCACCAAATATTGTAAAGGTGTTTTTCCAATTCATTTTTTTAATGATTAGCTGTCACGATGTAAGAATGAATAAGTTGCTAAATAGTTTGTAGAAAATTTCATAATGTTGCTGACCTTGTTAGTCCTCATCGATACTACCGACAAAAAGTACTCAATAAGATATCATAGCTAGATGTGAGACGATTCTCCTTTTCTAGATAGTCTGTTTAGAAGCTATACATTCTTTCACTTAGGTCTACGATCAAATTTACATTTTCCCCTAAACATTATCTTCCTCTTCTACGTTTATCTGAATGACAGTGGCTGAGAACTACTTGGAAGGAAGTTTTATACGATTGCATCGCATCCAAAGAAACTTCAGTGGTAAATTGATGGATTATAACGGAAATTATTAGTGTTAAATTACTTCGTAAAGAAGTTAAAGTTCAAATTCTTCTCCGAAATGAACTATGATTGTAGAGTAATGAGTGAGGGAAGTTTCGCAGCATGTTAAAGGTGCTTATAAAGTCACATCACCTCCAATAGTTTACTTGACTATGCACTTTTAAAATCATTTTGAAATTTCGATCCTGTAATATTCTCTATTTTGTCAAATAAGATTGAAAAATTTGAGCCGCATAATCTGTATAGTTGAATTTCAGCGAATGATTATATATATATATATATATATATATATATATATATATATATATATATATATATATATATATATATATATATATATATATATATATATATATATATATATATAGTAATATTAGTATATGTAAGGAAGCTAAGTTTCCATGAATAAGCCAGCGGTAAACAGGATTTACCTTCAGTTTCTAAGGCAAAACGTATTTAACAGTTAAATTTTTTAGTGCGAATCACAATACTATAATAACTACTTTACTCATTACTCACTATGTAATTGGCTTGGAAATGTGATAAGCAATATTCTAAAACTTCTTTACAATGCTTACGAAACGTAGAAACATATGAATTTTCAATTTCTGAACTTGAGCATGATCTAAAAATTAACACACAATCAAATACTGATTGAGTCAACATTTTGACAAGTTATTGCACTATGCAATAGTTTATTTCTTAAGTATATTTCGAACATTTTTTTTCATTTTACGAAAATTTATGTATTACGTACGAATGAATCATATCAAATAAGTTGCATCATAGCATGCTTTAGATACTTTTTACCCAATTGACAAAAATGACATCTCTTAAAACACTCACCCACAATACGTACAGATCATGTTAAATACTTTATAATTGTTGCTATATCAGGATGACAATATCATATGATTGCGATTGTCTCAAACAGTTGTCATCACTACTGTCTTAACACTCACCACAACAAAGTAAACAACTTACAGTTGTTTAAATCAGTAGAATACTATCCTTAATCACCTAGCATCGTTCTAATTTTACACCCTTTGTTGATCAAAATAATGTTCATAGCTCAAAAAGCATTGGTATATTAAGCTGTTTCGCGAAATTTGCTACATGCATTAAATCTGTATAGTCATTTGATTTCAAAAGTTTAATTAACATTTCTTGTGGTGATACCATTAGTTCTGAGAGCAAAATCTTAACTAATGTACTCAAGAATAACATGTCCACTCTTGATTATTTGTAACTCCAAGAACTAAGGTATACAGTGATACTAACATACTACTCATACCTACTAGTCGATATAATGACTTCCAGATAACTGGACGGTGGGTTGCACTCATTTGAATATATCACCTGTTATTTAATACTAGTAGTTTATGACGTTTAAATGAATGTAACTGTTGTGGCGCCTTTTATGCCAACAAACGTTTTAAGATTTTTTAAAACAGTTTCTGCAACTATTAATGCTGATTGTATCCAGGCCTATGAAACGCAACATACTTCTAATGTTATTTCATATTACTTATTAGTAGGTAGAATAACAGATGAGAGATTTTATTTTTCTAGGAAAACACTAGAGCGATTAATCGGATCGATAGTAAAGCATGTTAATAAGTTCTCCTCGACTTTTCAAATATAGATAAAATTGTGCATCTACAATTCTTCTTACTAGTTCATTCATTCTCCTGATACCTGTTATGGAGCATAGGCTACCGACCAGGATTCTTTAACAAATTCTGTCCAGGTCTGTCCTTTCTGGTTGTTCTCAACTGCTACACATTGTTTTCATGTCTGCCTTGCTTTCCATTACCAATCCGCATCTTCACATCTGCATCAGATCCTTGATGTTTATCGACGGTGATGCTAACCAAGTGTCCACATCTTACATTTTCTCCATCAAGTCAATTGTGATTTGGTTGATGCTCTCTGTATTTTATCTAAGGGTCTTGAGGCATATTGCTTCAGAAGCTGCTGCTACATTGTCTATCTTTACCCGCATTTGTTACTGTGTGGAACAGAAGAGCCAGGTCATCTTCGAAGCCAGAGTCGCCTAGCTGTATCTGAGTTGTCCCTTGTATTCCATGGTTACCCTGAGTTTTTGAGGTTTTTATAATCCAGTCAATTATACGAAGAAAGAGAAAGGATGAGTGTAAGTAGCCGTGTTCAACACTGTTATTCACTTCAAATGAATCTGTGAGCTACCCCCCATGCACAACTTTGCAGTGTAATCCGTAGTAAGAATTCCCAATGATATTTACTATCTTCTCAGGTACAACAAAATGTTGAAGAGAGCTCAGAAATATTCACTTGTCCATGCTTTCTCCAAGTCAAGGAAGTTAATGTATAGTAGTGAGTTCCATTCAATTAGCTGTTCAACAATTATCTGCAGAGTCGCAATTTGGTCAATACACGATCGACTCTTACGAAATCCAACCTGTTGATAACGAAGTTGGAAGTCGACTGAATCTCTAAGTCGGTTTAATAAAACTCGACTGAAGACTTTTTCTGGTACCAATAGCAGAGTGATGTCTCCGAGGTTCTCGCACTTGCTAAGATCTTTCTTTGGTAACTTGATGAGGTACCCTTCTTTTTAGTTTGTAGGTAGTTTTTGTACCTCCCATATCTTTCTAAGTAGATCGTGGTGCATTTTCTCAGTTACTTTTATATCTAACTTCAGCTAGTATGGTGTCTAGCTCTCCTGACTTGCCACTCCTGATCTGACAGATGGCCATTTTGATTACTTCGACTGTGAATGTTTCGATATTTATAGGGTAATCCGTAGATGCTGCTTTGATGACTGGTGAGTCCAGTGGGGCTGGTGTATTCAAAAGATCTTCATATTGCTCTACCCAAAAGTTTCGCTATCCTAGAATCTCAGTGATTGAATTGAATTCCTTGTTCTTGACTAGCTGTTCTGGTTTACAATATTTTCCAACAAGATTTTTCGTCGGGTCATATGGATGTCTCATGTTTCATTTGCTTACAGCTTTTTCAGCCGTCATTACCAGGTCTTCTACATATTGCTGCCTATCAGCTCTAAGGCTCCTCCTTACTTGCTTGTTGGCTTCTGTGTACTCTGCCTATGTTTTAGTTTTCCTTGCTCTTGTTTAACTGTTAGTGATTGCTGCTTTCGTGGTCCCTCTTTTCTGGATCTTATCCACAGTATCGATAGAGATCTATTTTATTATGATGGTGCTTTTTGTGGTCCAGAACCTCCTGACATGTTGAAGTAATTTCCTCCTTAATCCTTTCTAGATGTTCTCCATGGTGGTTTCCTCTTCGTCTAGTAAATTGTGTATTGCATGGAACTTCCTCTTGAGAGCTGCCTTGAATTCGTTGAGTTTATTAATAATCTAAAGAAAGATCGTAATAAACTTTGTAATGTTGTTGCTCCAGTTCTCCGGTGTTTCCTTTGTTTCACTTTCATTTTGGCACTATCAGGTGGTGATTTCGGGTTACATCAACTCATCCCTATGTTCTCACGTCTTCCACGGCCTTTCTGAACTTTTTATTGATGCAGATATGGTACTTGGTTGTGTGGTCCAGTGAAACCAAAGCAGCTTTGTGCAGTCGTTTGTGGGAGAATATGGTGCCACCTATAATCATTTTTAGAAGGCAAATAGGTTTGCGAATATCTCACAGTGTTCATTCCTTTTTACCAGTCTATGTCGTCCCATGATGTCTTCAATTCAGTGTTGTCCACTCCAACCTTGGCATTTAGGTCTTCCATCGAAATGGTCAGGTCCTTGCCTAAGCACTTCTGAATCGTTAACTACAGCCTCTGATAAAACTGATCTTAATCGTTTTCGTTCCTATCGTTGGTAGGCACGTAGCACTGGATAATTATTATTGTGATTCTCTCCTTCTTTCTCATAAAGGATGCTTTGATGATCCTAGGTCCATGAAGTTCTCATCCTATAAATACTTTCTGAGCTTCTTTGGACAACACCAATGCGACTCTATGTGTATGTGGGGCATTTTCTGATTCATGGCCAGAGTGCACCAGTATCTCTTTCGAAGCTAAATTTTTCTGTCCAGACTGCAACTAATAAGTTCCAATTATATCAAATATTTCTAGGTTGCATCCTTTCACTTCATCAGAAACTTTAATGGATTTCACGGTTTCCCACATCGTGTGAGCATTTCATGTACCTATGTTAACTGTTGCTCTTGTAGTCAGAAGAGGTATCAGCCTCGTGGATTCTGTAGAATCTCGGCCTACACTATGAAATGTCATAACTTGACGAAATGAAGGCTTTCAAACTCGCAGGGCTAAGTTTAAATTGTTTAAGAGACTTCTTCTGGTTAGCGTTTTTTAGGAAGCTTGTTATCTAAGGGATGGAGTTACTAACCCAATACCCGACCCTCCTCTATCCTGGTTTTAGACCAGCACTAGACTTAGAAGGATCCAGGAGTTCTACCTAATATTAAGTATGTTGTATTTACACTGCTGGATATAATCAGCCGACAATTAGTCATGTTTAAGCGTTTTCTAATGTATATGTTACGTACAGATGACAGTGGTAGACTAACTTACTTTTTGTAAGCCAAATAAATTGGGTATTTTGATAAAGTATTTGCGAGCGCTTCTGTCAGGTATAATAATATCTGCTGTGGTATTTTCTCATCAGTCTAAAATGAAAATAGGTCTGTTAAAAGTGTTGTAAGCTGAGAAACATCAACAAATAAACAGCATCAGTTGTGTTATTAATACTAAATACTATGCTCACTTTCACTTGTCAAAACCCACTCATTACATCTATTTCTTTGTTAATTTGCTACATTTTTCGATTACATCGAAGAGATCAACTGATTTACATATATCCAAACAAATCTATACATCAAGCTATTGTTCTCTTACATTTCTTCTATTATTTTGTGAAGACTATTATTTGGACTTGTAACATCGGATACTGAAAATGTTTGATTAATTTTGAGACTGTATGTGACGCAACAACTCCTTAGATAATTGCTCGAAGAAACTGATCATAAATCCTTATTTTATTGGATACTTGAAAATGTGAATACTTTGGTAAATGATGTAATGCTTATTTTATTATAGAAAATTATATGCTAAATTTACTAAGTTACGAACGTACAGTAAGCAACTTCGTGAAAAGAAAATTTCTTTCTCGCCAAGACGTTTTCATTTTGACTTTATAGGATGATGAGCATCTTTAATTATTTCTGATTGTTAAATAAAATAATTTACTTCATCAGGACATCCATCTCCTGTTGTAATATTTCCAATACAAACCCATTGTTTTAGGATAGAGAAATCAATCTTTGCAAGTGCAATGTGATGATTAGATATTATACAAAATTGGAATTTTGGGAACCGATTTAATGTATTCTTTATGAGCCATTCAGTAAATTATATGTAGTGGTCAGCACAACTTAAATTTTAGATACCAAAGTTAAAACAGGAGTTATGACTAATATGGTAGTAAAATTCTTAGTAACAGATGAAAATACTGAATAATATTCGTAATGGCATTTGAAAAGACATTTTATCCCCCCCCCACCCGATCTCATCACATGTCAATATGTCACTCAATGTGTTACTTTTCAATATGCCTTACACCTTTGTGTCTAAAAAGTATGAATATAAGGAAGATTATGAAATATGTGTATTCCCAAAATTTGTACTAAAGTTTCGATTATCACTAGAAAAATGGGATTTATCAGTTGGAAATTTCCTTTCAAGATATTTAAAAGTATTAGTCAAAACGTAATTTGCATACCGCGATGGTTACTAAATTTGGTTATAGCTTTACGATAGTTTCGACTAGACACAAGATTCCAATAATAATAATTTTAGTAATTCTAGAATCATGAACGATTATGCATGTGCTTTATTATGCAGAAACAACATCCAAGAGTAGTCACTTACACTAAATGGATAATGCAACAATGTAACAATCTACCTAAGCTAAAATAAACATAGTTCTTCTTCCACAATAGGACACTAAAAGACACAATTCAAGAATAGTTATTGACGATAGATGGCTTATATAATAAAAAAAGACGTTTGTCAATAAACAGCTAGATTGTAGTCCCCTTTCCCTCAACAGGGAAGTTCAATCGATTACCTCTAAGATGAGAGGATGTCAACTATGAGGTTAGATGAAACCCAATATCCGACGCTTGAACCAGGATCGTGAAGTCTGAGGATTCATCCAGTGAATTTGGAAAATTTTAATGCTAAACTTATTTTTGTGACCGATTTTTGTACTCCATATTCTGAGGATGTTCCACCGCCCTTCACATTTGACCCTTAGATCTTCCTAAAAAAACCACCCACTTCAGTCTGAATATCCGGGATATATTTCAATATAATTACGATTGGTAATTATGAAGAATATAGCCTACTCGCTACTTTGTCATGCCACTCTTAACGGTACTCACTATCAAATTAATACAAACATATTTATTTTATATTCTTTCATCTTTCTATTCAGTTCAGTTTCCTTAGTGTATTGTCACTTATTTAACTCACTCAACAGGTCGCCTACGGCAAAAGTCCTATCTTCCCTGTTCGATATCAGGTTATTGAGTTGTCGACTTTTTGAATACTGGCACCGACGTCGAAACTTGGTGCCGTCTTGCTGAAGCCACGTGCACCATTTGAACTGGCCTGCTTCAAATTTTGCATGCAAATGGAGGCTGGACAACAGATAAGTCTGGCTGTCTTTGAAAAGTCTTGACGTTGGTCCTTAATGGCGAATTTTGGAGACCCGTACCCAAGATTCCAGTGACATGCTATAAATTCTCTCACCACCTGTCGATTCAAAAAGCCTATTTCAAAAGCGTTTGTCTGGAGCCATAGTGGTATCTACTCCCGGTTATGTTGGCGTCAGTGACTCGACAAGAGCCAAAATCAAGGCAACGATAACCAATAGGATTAATATTAACAGTGGTTATATACTGTTATATAACTAAATGGCGTGTTTAGGTAAGGTAGAGACGCACTTGGGTAGCCGACGGGACTCGATGATCATAGTTCACAAAATGGCGACCATTTCCTAAAGCCTTACTTAGACCACAACATGTTTTCGGCCAACACCAACTTTAGACCTGACCATCTCATAGACATAGATAAATCGAATTGCCATCGGTTATCGCTAGCGTAGTTGTGTTCAAGACCACCGTTAATTTTGGGATATCTGTCTGGATTCAGATCATAGATTGGTTTGTGCTGCACGTGTCTCGTACACCAGTGACTAACGGACGTTTTACTCCAAAGAAGATGACATAAGTAAACTAGCTGCAGCTTCATATGTAACTAGGTATCAAACCGAGTTAACTTCAAGGCTAGCTGTTCACAGAAAAGTAAAAATGAGTATTAACTGTATTTGAATACTGTAGATGGAAGCATCACCCGCATATAACAAGAAATCTAATAACAGTGAAACAATCTGCGCATCTGATAGTACGCCAACCATTAACACAAAGAATCATCTTAGACAACACGTAGTTTTTCGAGAGTCATTTCAACTGATTTATTGCCTGAGTAAATCTACTACTGATAACTATTTGCCTATGAAATACTTCACAAATTAAACAAAACCCGTAAAAGAGTGACATGTATGGAGCAGGCTGGTTCTCGATCAGGTCTTGAATGTATTTTTTCTTACACAATCCTCCCGTTAAAACTTCTACTTTTTGATTATGACCGCCACTAATCTCCTGTTTCTTCAGAATAATATAAATATTTTTGTGTGCTATACACATTCATAGTGCCCATTTGCGTCCAAATAAATAAATGAAAGCAAACGAACACACCGTTTCCTCAGACTGCAATGCATGTAACTCCAATCAATAGAAACCCACTAGTACGGTTAAAAGTTTCATGAAGTATATGTATATATGTACGTACAACATAGAACCAGGCACGTATGTGCATCGCTTCAAGTTGCTACACTTTGGCAGCAAAACAAGATAAACATCAAATTTAGTGATTGTAATAATTTTAAAGGTAGTAATAAGAAATGTAGACATAACTAATAAGGTATAGAAAGAAAGATTTAGTTCATGTGAAAAAAGGTATAAAATAACTGTAAGCTCACAAGTTAAAGAAAGATAGAGAGTGAACGCACCTACATCACTATGACCGAATCTGAACCAAGTCACCCAGTCTTCAACCATTGGTTAATGCATCCTCGAGGAATCCAACCATGAAGTCGGCATCTATTAACATAACTCAGAACAGCAGTCACAAACTCCATGGACTGATGCTATGTTTATTTTGGTCACCCGTAGATTTTTTCCATCTTACTCCAATATCATTAGCATCGTAAATCAACTTAGGTAGTGGTTAGACATACGCCATACATGTCCCAAACATCACAATCGATGGTCATTTACAGCTTCATCAACTAATCATAAAGTATAAGCTTCTGAACAGTGATGATTTCTTGTAAATACAGTACTTAATCCAAGAACTAACAGTCAGGTTGATTAATCACTAAATTGACGGTTCAATTTAAAATTTTTATGGGATATAATAAGTAGTTTTCAACAAAATGTGATCATCAGTTTCGGCACATTCACATACTATCAGTAATAGGAAAGAACTGAAAATTTTCAGTCCCACATCGAGGACAGAGTATTCAGTTTTGCAATTCATTATAAATCCACAAAGCTGAGTATGTGAAATATCTACAGCTCAAAAATTGGTTAAATGATTATTTGATCTCTACGAAGTATACACATACTGAGATTTAAAGCAAATAGGATTCTCAAACGAACATTAAATTACTGTGGAAATAGTTACGCAGACAGCCTTTTATAAATTAACCATTACAATCATTAGTATTGAAGAAATAAAGCTGTGGAACTATATTACATAATGTTGTAGATATACATTCATTTATCGGTAAGAGTAGACACAAATAACTGAAACTTAATGACTAAATGTACACAAACACCAACTTCTGAAAATGAATAATTAATTTTCAACCGAACAAATCTGAACGAATGTGAACAAGTGTTACGACACGAAAATAGTTCAATTTACCTTGGAAGTCGAGTACATGAATCTGCATTTAGCTACTAAGTTCTTAGAAATTTAAAATGCTTATGGGAAACCTATTAAATGAATGGGAACTTCGAAATTACCACCAGCCTCCCAACTTACAAAAGTCACTGGCACGGTAGTTTAGTGCTATAAGCACTTGAGTGGAATGTTCGAATTCCGCCTTAGCTACTCTACTTTCGACAGCGATGCAGTATCAAATGCTTTCATATGTAAAATATTCCCTAAAATTGACTGTAGAGCTGTAATTAGAAAATAAGCTGGGTAATACTAATTTACGTTAAACAGTTAGAATGTACTGTACTGACAACTACCAAACAGGACTACATATAACTAGTAAGATGAACCTTTCATCAAGAATGGAACATTATAAAATCAAACGCAATCAAATGAATAAAAATATCGTTTTACTAAATCAGTGGAGATGCAATTGGTTTCTACATTGCTTCAAATAGATGAGTATATTTACGACTCCATTACTGGAATAATCGACGCTCAACAGGAAAAAAATTAACTCAAAATGTAATACCTCGATTAAACAAAATCACAACAAAATTCTATTCTGAAAATTTTTAACAATAAAATCTACTGAAAAAATAAAACCATAGGAAAACATTAAATATCTCGATAGTAAAACACAGTGGTTGTTTTATACTATTATTTAGTAGTATAGAGAATTTAGCTAATTTTCTTCAGGGTAGTAAAGAAATGTAGAAATAAGTATGCTATCATAAATAACAGATTCATACATTTTTCCGGCGACGGAGGAAGCAACACTAGCTTTATGATACATAATCCCTGTAAGATTAAAGAATGAAATGTTTTGTTCTTCAAAAGTAGTCCGTGAATGTAAAGAAAACAGTACTTATCAATCGGTTAAAATAATCACAGGAAGACATTATAATAATAAGTAGACAAACTATTAAGAAAAACTAGTAAATACGGCATATACATAGACATAAAGTTGTGAAATCTATCGTGAAACTAAAAATATAGTATGAATAAATTAAAAATTAAGAACGATTACCAACAAATGGAAGGGAAGTAAACAGTATCATTTCAAGCTATACACAACTAATAAAGATGTTGTTCAAAATTTCTTCAACACAAAGGCAAACTAGATAAAGGTTATTACTCACTGAAGTATTATCACCATTACGATTATTACTATACTTAGGTGACTCAGATAGTGCAATATCAGTAAGTTGAATAATATTGTGTTTCAAACTAAATGAACGTCCCAAACATTGAATGACATAATTGACAAATGCATTCGTAGATGTGAATTGATGATATTTCAAACGTAAAGAATTTAATTCATGGACGAAATCATCACATAGTCGACTATAAACCTTTAGATAGAATAGGAAAATGAATTATTTAGAATAATTAGAAAATAGGATGATGATGTAACTCAATAAACATAGATTTGTGTGTTCATTTTGAGTTACAAATTTCGTATTAGGGCTAATAACACTACTGGATATCCAGACCAAAATAAGAAGAATGGGATTCAAACCTGAAACTTGCAAGTTGAAAGTCGAATGTCTTAACCACTGTATCGCAAAATCTAGTCATTTCCATAAATCTCCTATCTTAATAAACATCACGTAATAAATGGCAACCGACTTTTAAATAAATTTTGGAAGTTCTAGTGAGAAGTGGTAAGCGAGTAAATCTATGCAAATATCACAGATGGCAATGAAGAGAAGTCGCAAAAAATATTAGGAGTTAACTGAAACCAGGTCTAGTTTAAATTGATGACAAGTTTGCACACTTTGTTATTTTGTGATTTCATTATGGAGCTTTCGTTATCGTCCTGAGAATTATTAACAAAACCGGTAGTGTGAAAGTTTGCATACCAAGATACTTTTTGGCTACCAGGCAAGTGATGTAGAAGTTCTTTAATTAACTGAAAAATCTTACTACACAACTCTTCATATTGAGTTAAGTCTTGCTGAACATTTGTGTATACTTTGTAGTGAATTTCCGCTTAGTAAAATGACTGTATAAAACAACTTTGAAAATCAGCATGTATTCAGTAATGCACATTTTGGAGGTAGATTTCTTGGAACTTCAGTGAGAATTCACCACTTGCAAAATTAATCCGATTCTGGAAACATTAACTCATTAGTAATGATGTAATGATCTAGCTAATTAACTAAAAATTCACGACACAGTAATTGAAAGTTAAACTCCATAACCAATAAGCTATTCTTTAGAGATATCAGTTAAGGATCATACTATATTACAAACTGACTGAAAATGAAAATGTAGATTATTATATTTCAACTGTGTATTAGAGGTATCGTATACACCATAATACTAGAAGGTATTAAGACCCCATGTATATTAGTCAATGATGAACGTGGGACCCGGAACACATGTGCATCAATCTGAGTATGCAAGCACTGCGTTACAAAGCAGAACGAAGTAGCTGCATAATATTCATCCGTTTCCAGTGGTTCCTTTGTTGATTTCAGCCCATCGAGCGTATGCCTCCAACGAATATCTTGCTGTTTAATCAATGTCAACGTTGAGTTGACAACTCCCCAATTGTACTCAAGCTGATAAAAATGAGTGCGAAAAACAGTACAGTTACTTTCTCTAATTATACACTAGGATGTTACCCTCTGACATTATTAAGGTTAATAAAACGTAAGGTATTGGGACAAAGGAGTGCTTATTTTTTTTTTTTTTTTTTTTTTTTTTTTTTTTTTTTTTTTTTTTTTTTTTTTTTTTTTTTTTTTTTTTTTTTTTTTTTTTTTTTTTTTTTTTTTTTTTTTTTTTTTTTTTTTTTTTTTTTTTTTTTTTTTTTTTTTTTTTTTTTTTTTTTTTTTTTTTTTTTTTTTTTTTTTTTTTTTTTTTTTTTTTTTTTTTTTTTTTTTTTTTTTTTTTTTTTTTTTTTTTTTTTTTTTTTTTTTTTTTTTTTTTTTTTTTTTTTTTTTTTTTTTTTTTTTTTTTTTTTTTTTTTTTTTTTTTTTTTTTTTTTTTTTTTTTTTTTTTTTTTTTTTTTTTTTTTTTTTTTTTTTTTTTTTTTTTTTTTTTTTTTTTTTTTTTTTTTTTTTTTTTTTTTTTTTTTTTTTTTTTTTTTTTTTTTTTTTTTTTTTTTTTTTTTTTTTTTTTTTTTTTTTTTTTTTTTTTTTTTTTTTTTTTTTTTTTTTTTTTTTTTTTTTTTTTTTTTTTGGTGCTTATAGCAAACTCCTACCATTAAGTGAAATAAGTTCGTTATCAGCCTATCGATTAATCTTCTTACTTTAGTAAATTTATCTGGGTATACAATCTTTATGTCAAAAATCTTGTGAATTAACAATTATGTTCTAGAGTATTTACCATGATACTTCACTTCTGAAAATAAGGCAGTCACTCTTATGTCAGCAATTTATGCATAATAAGAACATAGCTAAACAGCACAGTTACATCAGGATTGCAGCAACTTAATTTATACCCACTGACTAAAATCGATTGAATTAACCACAAAATAACCGATCGCAACTACATTTTGGACACATGATTTTGTATACTGATAATTACAGATGGGAAAATAGTTTGCGGACAAATACTGCACTTTAATATATATATATATATATATATATATATATATATATATATATATATATACAGACTGACGATATCTACTTACTTTGCTCCATAATGATTCTGGTAAGAGACTGTCGCGTTTAAGCATTGTTATTAAGAAGCTGTAATGCTTCTTTTGTTGCATACATTTTGATAATACAGGCAAAGGAGTATTGTCAGATGATATGTTAACGGCAACAGTGTCATTAGCATTTGCAGTAGTGGAACGACTTTTCGGTGGAATCTTTTTTAGAGTCTTATTTTTCTGTATACTATTGTGCAAGGAGTATTTTAACTGTTCATTATGATATGAGGCATAATCTGTAGTTAGTAGATAATATGCCAAATTTTTGAAATGATCCAATGACATTATGACTGTATAAATGAGAAAAAAAGATAAGTAGTTAACATACGTTAACATAGATGAAAAATAATTTAAAAGGATCTAAACAAATTGCGCCATTAGAACGTATAGTGATCTTACTAAAACCGGAATGTGCATTTTGTCCACTTTAAAACAATTCAGTTGGATGAACCAGCATCCCGACGCTGAGGTTCACATTGATACTCGGTTCATATACCTTTCACTTCAAACACCCAACACATTAGCCAATAAGCTACTGAGTTCAGATATCCTCTTATTTAACAGGTATGAAATTATTAGTAAGTGTTTGGAATCTATAGGTGATGACACAACTACAATGAACCAGTCTGCTGCTAAATGTAGCATCCTGAGTGGATTCCCTTGATACAATATAATGTCACAAGTTTTAGTACATTTGGTTTGTGGCTAGTAATAATTCTATTTTATACTCACTATATAGATGCGTCTGAATCTGTGTTAGTGTTTACATTGCGAATGCGAATATAGCAACAGACTGGTCAACCAACTTCTTTAAAATCAACAACGGAGAATTACAAACACAGAACATGATACAAAAAGAAAGAATTAGTCCATGTGGAAAAAGGTATAAAATAACTGTAAGCTCACAAGTTAAAGAAAGATAGAGAGTGAACGCACCTACATCACTATGACCGAATCTGAACCAAGTCACCCAGTCTTCAACCATTGGTTAATGCATCCTCGAGGAATCCAACCATGAAGTCGGCATCTATTAACATAACTCAGAACAGCAGTCACAAACTCCATGGACTGATGCTATGTTTATTTTGGTCACCCGTAGATTTTTTCCATCTTACTCCAATATCATTAGCATCGTAAATCAACTTAGGTAGTGGTTAGACATACGCCATACATGTCCCAAACACCTGAATTGATAACAATTCACAACCTAATCAGCTGACTGAAAGTCCTTCCTCAATATCCAGTATCTAATTTCAGCATTATTAACCCAGTAGTCCCAACAAACGCAAGCGATATTTTAAAAACACCTATGGTCAAATGCCAATAACTTACGAATGCCAGTTACTTTTGACGGTCACGTTTCACATACATACAGAAAGACAGAAAGGACTGCTGTAGTGTACTTGTCCTTCAATTGGTAGGCGGATATGTAGCCTACAACACAGATGATGTAAGTTATTAAAGCCTAACGACCTCTCTGAAGCCATGTTGACATTTCATCAGACAATAACCCATCATGGTTGACCAGACTTCTAAGATAAGTGAAGCGGTCAACGCTCTCAACTACTTCAGGTGTTGATGTAAACTACCTGTGAAGTAACTAAATGTATTTAAAGGGAGGGGAAAACCATCCCAATCATGATTGCTTTGTTGATCAATGGTATCAAGAGCGTATTTTATCAACCTCATTGCCGAAAAAGACTATGTCATCTATATATTCTAAAACAATAAGTGAACACACCCCCACCACCATGCAGGAAACCAATCCCTGAAAATTCAGATAACGGAAGCGTTATTTCTAGTAGTAGGTTTATGGTAAACCTAAACAAAGATAGAGATAGTGAACAGCCCTCACAGACATCACTCGAAGTTATAGGTTTGCCTCAAGCCCCGACTCGACTAGTACTGTTCGAGTAAAAAGCCTTCAGAATAAGTTCGGTTGAGTTTTCTACAATACTTTTTTTGAATTTTTAAAAATAATCCAATACAAATTGATTTACAGAATTTATGAACCTCACATTTAGGTACTCGATTTTTGATATGAAACATAAAAATAGGTTATACAGTTGATTAAACAGAAATAAGTGTTGCAGAGTAATAAATTGTTACCAAGTAGTCAAAGTATGATATGGTTACCCTACAATTAGAACGAAAAGTTTATGTTGATAGAAATAAAACTTACACTTTGTTAAAGTTCTTCAAAAAATTAATCAGTTTGCTTAAATGTTCGGCGTTTCTAACCCAAAGCAATAAATCTCATTTAAATTGCGGTACTTATTTTCATGTAAGACAGTCTAAAATGTGATACAGTGTAAATAAAAAAAAGCTCTAAATGTTGGTGTGTAAACAATTGATCAGTCGTATGAGAAATACAGACGATTTGAGTGAATACATTTTGCGCAATCTTAGCTCAGTTTATCACCACCAATTTAGTTAAGTAACTGGACGCTGTTAGTAAAAATTTATTATATTCAACTTCACGGGTCTCAGTACAGTTTTTAGTAAAGCCCTGATTAGGCCTGACGAAAATGTTTAAAACTAAAATCTGAGTGCATTGCCACTGGAATTATAATATTATGATTGACAGGTCCAAATCGCCACGGAACCTAATATACAACCAAACTGTGAACAAAAATTGCCAACTAAATTCTGAATAATAGGTACAACTAACAATATATGCATACACAGAATGTTTAAAGCACGAAAAATAAAGCGAATTTACTTAATCTGTAATCGATATTCATCCTTTACAAAAATCTTATGCATTACAAAATACACAGATGCTGATTAAGATATCTCGGACACCAAATGAAGGAGTGAAATCCCAGCCTACTTCCGTTTCATAAGATGCGTGCATAACTAAGTGTTTTTTTCATCTGAAGTCTCTTAGTTGTACAAACCGTGACTAAAGTAGTTTAAAATTGACTAGAACGGTACAAACAATTCACACTGCACTGAAACAGCTGTTTCTCTCATACAGCCACAAACTTAGAAACTAGAGGTTTCTTCTTAAAGACAGCGGAGTAATATCGGCAGTATAATTTCCTCAACAGCTGACAATTAGAATACGTACCGTTATGCGGTTTTTCAAATCAAATATGTACCACTGGTTTGATACTAACCACATCTCCAGACTTTTTCAAATTAACAGCAGAGTGACACTGTGTTAGTAACAGCACAGCAGACAAAATCAGTCACTTTTTAAGCGCTAAATAACTTAACAATCTGGGACAAAATTAGGAACTGCCGCAAACGAAAAGAGGTATATTGATGGTGGACAGGTAAATCTCCTTATTTACCTAAGATATGGTGACGATTTACAGGCATGTGACGTCTAAAAGACAAGCTGCTATAATTATTATGACAAAGACGAGTTCACATCAAATTACACCCTAAGCTCCAATCCTGGTACATAGACGTTTTTTGTTTAGCTAGGTGATATATTGATCAAACTGTCAGAGGAATTCGAAGAATCTGGTTTCAGCTACGACATATTAAGACTCGCTCCATGATGATAACTGAAAAGAAGATACGAGGAGTGATAAACGCAAAGCTTGGGTGACTGCCGCCTGATTAATTGGTTCGTAAATCATAATGACTTTATAAGATAATTAATCAACCAAATTTCTACATATTCCAAGCTATTTACTATTTTATAACTCACCAGATATGACCATAACCCACCGTCCATATATTATAGTATAAAAGATAAGTGGAGTAGTGATCTAATAGTTAAAACACTCTGCTTTTAACTTCTGTGTCGTAGTGTGGATTTGTTACCAGGAGAAAGACATCAACCTTAAGTATGAGGACGATATTGTCTTACTGTACGACAACACAACTCCGCCTGTGGCTCTTCTAGTGTTACTGCCGGTCCCAAGCCCGGGTAAAGGAGAAGGGTTGAGCATGGAGCTAGCATTCCCATCCCGTAAAACCCAAGCTTGCTAAAAAAAACGATAACTAGGTCAAACAAACTAAACCATTTAAACACTGCCCTGGGAGTGGAAGGAATGATTATGACGCCTCATGATGGAGAACAAGTTTGATCATGAACAAGGTGAACTCGAGTGCTATTAGCGGTATGAGGGCGGTTATCACTTCCCGGTTGCCCACACCGTGGAAGGGTCATTCTTGAGGAACCTGAAAGAGAAAGAGGATTAGGGTAGGTCGTGATGACCTGAGTGTGACCGCAGTGCCCAGGGGACAGCTGTTTGGGGTCGGTCAAGTGTATTAATTGTTGCTCCGGTTGTCAGAAGGGAAGGCATCGGCCTCATGGCTTCCGAAGGAACTCGGCTTTCACCATGAAGCGTCATATTAGTCCTTCCAACTTCCAGGGCAGAGTTAGAATGGTTATAAAGATTTTTATTCGTAAGCTGTTTTTTAGCATGGTAGTTGTTTTACGGGATGGGGTTGCTAACCCCATGCCCAACCCTCCTCCTTTATCCGGGCTTGGGACCGGCAGAAACCCTGTGGGGGCTCCAGGCGAAGATTCTTTGAAAGTCATGAGGCCGATGCCCCTTCTAACAACAAGAGCAAATATTTCTATAGGTACATGAAGAACTTATCAGATATGGTGCAGAATATAAGCCAGTGGCGATCCTGTTGTAGTTTTCTGCTAAAACATTCATAAACGTGTGATGGCTTTCCTTGATGGAATGAAATCTTGTTCGTATTATTATCTGAGATGTATCTCCTACCTCATACTTCTCTTGATGTCTTATTAAATTTTACCTTTTCCCCCTTTGATCGCATTCTTCCTCTATTTTCTTGACAATATTAGTTCTGTGTTTGTGTGGTGCACCTACTTTTGGTGCTTATTTGTTTCAAATTTTATGTTTAAAAAATAATAATAATAACTAGGTCACAGCCCGACATCTTGTTCCACCTGTCTCGGTTTCAGCATCCGAGTAGCATAATTAGGCTTCATAAAAGAAGAGGTTTGAAGCCGAGTACACGAACCTGCACTTGATGAATTACAACAGTATAGAAATTCCTAGCTATATTCCTACTGAGATTTATACATAAGGACTCTGTGAAACGTTTCATTTTATTATCATAACACTGTGAGGTAGGAACCTACATTTCATATTTCCTGGTATTTCCATTCGATGTTTGGGTATATGGGAGTTAATATGTTGTGTTAATACACTGTGAACAGACTGAGTGGTAGAGTTAATGAACTCACTGTCAGTTCTGTAAGTAATAACACAGGAGTAACACAAACGAATTCAAAACTACTATTATTACAATATAACTATTTTAGCAAATATAATAAACTTACAAGTGAAGAAGTTCTACAAACTGCTACACAAAATTCAAATGCATCAATAGCTAATTTTAGATGTCGCCTGCTGTTAGCATTAGCATTTTGTATAACTTGATCCCATAGAGGTTTCTTGTAAATATCATACAGGAAAAAGAAAGTATAGTATATATCCAGTTGAAAATCAAGACTGAATGGATAAATTTAAGTGAAATGCAACAGTGACTGAAGTTGGAGATAAAAACCTGACTGTAATAGTATTCGTTAGCTCCCAAAAGATCACATAACAGAAATGAAGCAGGATTAACCGTTTTCTTTGCCAAACTTGACTTATCTGTGAATGTATTTCGGAAAGCTCAATTTCGATTGCTTTTCCCCCTTAATGTTCATACATCCTTAATAAACCTGTGCGATATTACGTTGTCACGTCATCTTCAATATCTCCGAACAATCATCCCATTTATTTATACATACTGCCAGAAACTCAGCTCCAACTTCATTACAATGATTTGTTGCCAAAACATTTATTGTTCTATGGTGAAAAATGAATACCTTAGTTTGAAAGTATAGCGTTTGAAATTATACTTATAGGCTTGTAAATAGCTGAAAAGAAATCAGCTAAGTATAAAGAATTCCTAATGTACTGCGGACTGTTCATCACACTTTGCTTAAATGTGTGAATAGAATTTTACAGCACTAGAACTTATATTGAAGTGTTTGGTAGACAGACAGGATGCTCTGGAATTTGTTGACAAATGCTAACTAGCACAACAAATAGTTCTCGTAAAATCTTAAATTGTGTGATGTCATATATACCAAATTAGACACTCATCATAAAGAAGCTATCAATTCTCAGTAGCTTCCGATATTTAAAGACTTGAAAGTTTGGTAAAGAAATTCACTTTACAGACCGATGAAATCTATTCTAATGATGTACTGAAAAGCATAAATAGATATATGGATGGAAAACTCCCAGAACAACAGTTAGACAAAAACGATTTTGGAATATACCAACAGTAATTCAACAACCACGTTTATTTCGTTTATTAGCCTGCTATACCTATTCCATCACAGACGAAAGCACCAAATGGTTGCTTAAACACTAATGAACAAAATGGGAATCGAGCTAAAGTTTTAGGCACCATTTTCTCTTTGAGTAGCATTACAATTCTAGAAAATCTTAAACGATACAATGACAAACTGGAACTTACATTGGTCGGATTCAGGCAGCAAGAAACACAATGTTCATACACAGAACAGCAGTGATTAAATTTGCATGAATGGCAAACAAAGCGTTGTGTTTCAAATGGGCAACAACTGTTTGTCAAAAGAGTGAAGTAATTACATAGATATCCTAGTTCATCAGCAAGGAGTATGGGACTCTGTTTAACATGACGACAAGTTGAGTTCGGTGCTAACACTTTAATATCTAAAAGGAAACCAGTTAGAACAAAAAGATGGATATATAGACAGATTTAAAAGCATCGCGTGCAATCGAAATTAAGTGGTCTCTGCTAAATTTTAATTACCCCCCCCCCTCAATTCAGCCCATGGCAATCTGATTAAGATAAGATGCTAATTAACGAAGTTAATGAGTATAACCTGAGAGGGTTGATCGAATAACTGGAAAGGATTGAAAACCCCATGTGATGCAAATTAAAATAGTTTGTCATGACCCAAATGCATTCATGACTTGCCTTTCTGTAAATTTTCAGTAAAGTATTATTCACTAGTTAATATGATTTTTCGACATTTTTACTTTAAGCATCCCATCTCAGAGATACGGAATATTTGAGGAACAGAATAAGGTTTTTCTGTTGCGTTTAAATTTTCCTAGCATTATCAACACTATTACTTTCATTCATATGCATTCTTTTTTTAAGTTGAGTTGACGTAAAATATGAGCTTGTATTGATACAAATTATAGTCAATCACTATGTGGATTATTTGTGTTTGTCTGGGATGTATGAAGTTCACTTAACAATTTCAAGATGAAATGCACTGAAGGTTTTGAATAAACAGTAAGTTTAACAAGTTGTAATAGGAATACAGTAAATATACAACTTGATACCTTTCTTAACGGTTATAAGTCTTACCAAAATGCAGCAGATCAGAAGTAAACTTCCCACGTTCATTAGTGTTCACATCCGTTTTATAATTCTAAGGTACACGTATTAACAAAATGTACTCACAAACATAATATATGAAAGTTGAGCACAAAATCCATGTGGCTACAAATACAATGACCAAAACTCGTAAACGACGGTAAGTCATATACTTGTAGTAAGTTGGCAATGCTTGCCACGGATAAGTCGCCTTGAAGAACGGAAAATCTGGTTAGAAATCAAATACAGACTATGACTATAAACATGTTTCACAGACAAAAAAGCCTAGTTAAAATGAGCAAATATGGGTTAAAAATCTAGTTAGAATATGAGTATGACCTGAATACACATTGGAAACAAGAGTGGGGAACAATACCGACAATGTTGCAGTATAATTAGGATAAGGAATCCTTATCCAGAAGAAATCCCGTATTTATTCATAATTAGGCTCAATAAATTGTTGCTGTACTTTTATACGGAACAACTGTATGAGTTAGGAGATAGGAATGAAACTAAGGTGTTTGTACAAACTCAGGCAAAACTTACTTGGACCTGTTAACTCTTGTATCAAATGTGCCGATGTTAAGTACACCACAAAAAATGACATATAGACAAAGTGATCTGTCCATAATTCTTAGTATTAAAACTGACTTTCATTTAATAAAGGAATCGAGGAGTCCAATTGGATAGGTGTGAGAGGAAAACACTGATTAGGACCAAGAGTGAAATAGCCACTCATAAAGGAGTACATGATAAGTTAGGTCGTGAAATAGATAACTATAGCCTCTACCCTAGCTAACGAGAAATGGGAAGTAAAGTAGGTGGAGGGGGAATTTTCAGTTGTTAAGAATGGTAAAATTGAGGGGAAATCACAACAGTTAATTGCATTTCCCCTCCTCAACGTCTCCAAATTATTTCGGACGCATTTGAAACGGACCTCATTTAACACTATAAGCTATAAATTACAACTCTATAAGATATAACTCTATATCACTATATGCCACTATATGTAGTGGCATATAGTGATATATATAGAGATATTATCTTATAAGTATCAATTACTAGTAACACAATCATTAGCCAAAATATATCAAACGTAATAGATAACACAGACTGACACCTGAAATCACAATAGCCTCATTATTTACATTTCCAGCCGATGAATGTGTGTGGAACGACAGCTTGATTACCAGTTGATAAGAGCGCGTTATTAATAATTTAGTATGTAGCGGTAAATAATCCCCAAAATAAATACTTGCATAGGCTCTCAACATTAATGCTGACCATGTTTGTTTAAGCGGACTCGATTAGTTGAAGGCGCTTGGTCACTCACCACCACCCGATCATGTCACGACGCACCGTGGGAAGCATCTCCCTCTCTATCTTGCCAGCGTAGAGGTTGCTGTCCCAGTGACGCTCTATTTACTATCAAATATAACTTCTCTTTCATCCATTATTGCCTTTTGATTTATTCTCGTTCGTAAAAGTGGGTTCAATCGTTAGAATTCAAGAAACTTAAGTGGCTCTGGTTATACAACAAACGTGTGGCGGTTAATAATCCCTCGCATACAATTGTGTTCCATAATCCTATAACTGATGGCTTGCCTATCATTAGTCACAAAATTAACGTTTGTTTGTCGGATCTATAAGTCATGTTAGCCGATTTCTTTATGCTCGTATCTTAAATGTAGCAGTCTCGGTTCCGAGTCTTTGGTTTCTTCTTTCAAAATACTGGCTAAACAGCTGCTTTGCCCTGTGCAGCTTCAGGAGGTTTCTTTTCTCTTCTGTAGACGAGAGTAGAAGACAATATTTTAATTATGTACATTAAAAATTCAAATTATTAACATTTTTCCTAAATTAGACTCTAACGCTGCCTTTGATTTTCAGTTCGTTTTCTTTATCAGTTCATCAAACAAAATGTGCTACAATACAGTTTGTTTTAATTAACGTTTGGAGCAATGATCCTGAGATCCGATCTCCATTATAGTTGAAGTCAGTGGCTAAACTATTTGTTGTTGCTTGCTTAACCCTTTACTTAATGCTCCTTATAAACCTTGGTTTTAGTTGGTAAAATCGATAATGAAATGTGGTACATGCGGAGTTTTAATGAAGCAGTGACAGTACTGTACATTGTATTAGTGCACTAGTGACGTCTTTTAGCGCAATCGCTTCTGGCCAGTGCGTGAAATGGTCAGCGCATGTGAGTAGATAAGATAATCCATTTGATTCTGGTTAAGGTCCTACTAAATCAAGGTAAACGTGATCGAATCGAGCGTCGGGAGTTGGGAAAGTGCCTTGAGGGCATTTATTATGCTGAATTACTTTGTTTTCTGGCGAGCCGTACAGAAGTGTGCCCATTGTTTCATGTCCTTATTCATCTTAGGCTAGCGGAATCGCTGGCTAGTCAGTTTAGACATAGCACTAACTCCAGGGTGAGAAAGGCTCTGCAATGTGTCAAAGATGATTCGTCGATAACTCATGGGGACGGTTGGATAGGATGTACCTGTAGATGAATCACAAATTAAAGTGTTCTTACCTTTTCCAATCGTCCACGTTTGGAGTTTGAGCGTTGTTGTGGATAACTCGTGATGAAGATCAATGTCTTCATTTTGAAGCCGAGCTAGTTCTACTAGGTCGATCCCTTGGATAAGACTCAGGAAATGTATTCGCAATAAGGCGTCGGCAACTATATTGTTAACTCCGGATATATGTCGTATATTAGTGGAGAACTGGGAAATGTAGTCTAGATGACGCGACTCTCGCAGAGAGTACTTATCTGAAGATGGATTCACAGAAAACGTCAGTGGTTTATAGTCAGTGAATATTGTAAATTCCTGGCCTTCGATGGAATGTTGAAAATGTCGTACACCACAGTTTCCATCCAAAAGTTCTGTATCTTGAGTCGGTATCGTTTAATTGCCTTACGAAGAATGCTGAAGATTGCCAAGTTTGGTCAGTTCATTGCTGCAGAACTGCAACAATGGCTGAGTCAGATGCGTCAACCGCGAAGCTGACGGGAGCTTCAGTATTGTGATGTGCCAACATTGTCTAATTGGCTATTACTTCTTTAATCGCAACGAAGGCTTTCGTTGACTCTGCATCCATTGTGAGCACTTTTTTATTCCCGCGAAGCTGATCTATCAGTGGCTTCACGATAGATGCACAGTTTGGTATAAATCGTCTGTAAAAACTTACTAATCCATTAAAAGCTTGCAACTGCTTAATGATGGTTGGTTTTGCGTACTCCAGAATAGCCGCCACCTTGTGTTTTTGAGGTTGTACACCATTAGCTACAATAGTATGCCCTAGGAAGTCCAATGAGGTTACTTCAATCTGACATTTCTGGATATTTATAGTAACTCCATATTGTTGTAGTCTTCTAAAGACCATGTCTAGATATTTCATGTGTTATTTCGTCTGGGCTTGCTATCAAGCAGTCGTCGGCGCATGCATGGACACCGTCAAGCCTGCGTGACGAGTCATCGGTTAAATACTGAAATGTTTGTGCTGCATTTCTCAGTCTACAAGGCATTCGGGATAATTTGTGAAGGCTAAACGGGTTTGACTGCGGTTTTGAATATGTCATTTTCGAACATCGGTATTTGGTTGTATGACTTTACCAAGCCGATTTTCGGAAATACTGTCAATCCCTTTAGAGTGGCCGTTAAATCGTGAATGTTTGGTGACACGTAACGATCGGCCGTAGTTTGGGTGTTGAGACGTCTGAAATTACCGGTGGGACGTCAACCACTGCTGTCTTTTTTGGAACCATATGTAATGGAGATGACCATGGGCTACTGGATCGGCGGATTATTCCCATGTCAATCATATTATAGAATTCGTTTCTCGCAATCCTTAGTTTTTCAGGTGCTAGTCAGCTTGCTTTAGAGAATACAGGTTGACCTGTAGTCGTGATGTGACGCAACTATTTATTTTGGGTATTATTCACTGCTACATATATGGCAAACATTTGCTTTTCGTATAACCGGAGTAGCTACTGAAGATTAGATTTACACATTCAAATAACAATAAATCAGAAGACAGTGGTGGATAAAAAATACATAATTCATAGTAGATAGAGCACAGACGAGATAACAACGTCTATATTGGCTAACCAGAGGATGAGTTGATTCCCACGTGTTGTGTCATGTCCACTGAAACAAATATAGCCAGAATTAATGACGAGAGCCTATATAACTATTTACCACGGAAATCATTTACGGCTACACACCCTCATATGACAGAACCTAAACGAGCTTGTAAAATATTCGACCTAACTTTTTGGCTAAGACAAATAAACTGTGGAACTCCTTGCATGTTAAGACTGTGTCGACATCTGCTGAATCTTCCAAAAGAAGACTCAGTGCATATTAACTGTTTGTCTATACCAAGAGACAGTATCTTAGAAAAAACATCTTGGCCACTTCTCATTATAGTTCTCAATTTAATCAATTTTCTCCTCACTTTCTAAAGTAATATAACTAGTACAGTACTCTTCGTAGTCAAAAACACTCCTATAACCGAAGCGTAGATCTCAAGAGATAATAGTAGACAAATTCTTTTAGGGGAATTTGGTTTTAAAGTCCTAATTCCAAGTTTGTTCGTTTAAAAGTTTCAATACTATGACAACTTAAAATACTTAACTCACTAAACTTTTAAAATGGCTAAAAAAAGAGTTGAGATTGCGCTCCAGGAAGAAGTTATTGATGAAGATGGCTGGAATTCACTTCTTAAGAAACCAGGACTAATAGGTAATGTAAATTGGGTTCTTTTATCTTTTTTCAGTTGTGGATGTTTATCAAGCATGGTGTGGTCCTTGCTCAGCTGTTGTAGGACTTTTCAGGCGACTAAAGACGGAAATAAATGACGATTTATTGCATTTTGCTGTCGCAAAGGCGGACACAATTGAGACATTTGAGTTATATCGAGGGAAGTGTGAGCCTTACTTTCTGTTTTTTGGAGTGAGTTGGTGTTTTGATTTATTTTAACCAAATAGGGTGGGTGTCTTGTTGGAGCGATTAGAGGAGTAAATCCTCCTGAGTTGGAACAATGCATCAGAAGTAAGCTGAAGCAAGAACATGACATTTTAAATGGCGATGCTCATCGGGTCGAGGTATACTTATGTATACTATGTGAATTGTGCCTGAAAACTTTCTGTAGATCTGTGATCCCATGATTGTAGCCAAACAGATTAAAGAAGCAGAGATTAGAAAGAAAAGGGAGGAGGAAGAGGGTAAGGATATTAGTTTTCTGCTCCGTCATTGGATGCATATTAAGAGGTTGAACAAGAACTTACTTTAGCTGTATTGAAACCTGACGTTGTGCAGTCTGGAATGGCAGAACATATAATTGAGGAAGTTAGGATCTAATTTTGCTTTTACCTTATTTCAGCTTAAAAAAAGAGGGATCGAAATACTTGAAAGGCAGGAACATTTATTTACCACAGAAGAGGCTGAAATCTTCTATGAAAATGTTAGAGATCAGCCCTATTTTCAAGAGCTCGTTGAATTCATGACATCCGGTCCTAGCGAAATAATGGTCTGCGCGTTAAAAGATAAGCAGGGTATTATTGAAGAGCTAAAATCGTTAATTGGACCGTCTATTTCTGAAAGCAATTTGGCTGAAAATAAGGAAACGTAAGTTTGTCTGGCTAACTATTCGAGACATTAAGTACCTAACTGTTAAGGTCGATACTAGTACTTTAAAAAGAGAAGACATTCAAGTGTTTATCAATGTCATTTTATTTTTTTTTATGCAAACTGTCAGATAATTGTCGTATGAACAGCACATTACTCTGTAAGTAAGCTATAGTCTAACTATTATGTGGATTATCTTGTACTTTTAGATGAAAGCTAATCTACTATTTTCTAATTACCAACTTTTTACAGCTCAAGTCACTTTGACACATAATAAAATATTTGTGTAACATTCAGTTTTTTTAGTTGTTTGTCATGTAAAGCTTGGTAATTTTAACTAGGTCATATATGTCTCATGAGACACACAAATGATCTCTTCATTTAATATTTAGTTACTTATACATAACTGTACTAAGCAAGCAACAGGATGCAGTAAGAAGTCTAATTTGTGTTTATGCCGTTTGTGTCATCCATGTCATAAAGTCTTTTAATTGAGGTAGGATGACTAATGTGTATTTAGTATGTAGTACTGGATTTAAATCGTTACGCATAGATTTAAATAACACGATTTCAATTTATATGACGAGTGAGTTATCAAGGACTAACCCATTTTTACAACTATCTGCGATACATGTTTTGATATGTGCCTCAACTCTGCTACAGAGAAAATGCTGATGGATGTAACAATAAACAAGTCTCCATGTTGTGCATTGCCCTGTAGTAAAGTGATAAGCGCACCTACAAGTGTAATTATCTATAATCTATGACAAACTTTAGTGGCTTCGCAGTTGCGCATCAGCCACATCCTGATTGCCAAATTTTCCAACCAATTAATCATAGCCAATTTTTAATAAAATTCAATTATTGTTAATTGTGATATCACGATTTGATCTGAATTAGACCCATTGTTCTCTTGGAAGCACTGAATAGCTGTTTCGTCCCAGTATGGGACACTTCAGCAGTGCGCATCTACGACCCCATCGGAAATCGAACTAAGGACCCTCTGGCTCCTCGACGAACGCTTTACTATTAGACCACTGAGTCGGCTCCTAATGGTTGATATTTCAAATTCAGTCTTTTTCGTGATACGTTTGCGCGACCTCATCTTTGCCATCGGTGGGTAACTGCCTCACACCCGACACGGTTGAACTCCACCGGTCACGTCTACACACTAGAACTCCAGGACTTACCTCCAAGAGTTAGTCACTAGTCAGCCGATATATTAATTACAAATGGGTGTTGTGGAGGACGAGGTCACGAAAACGTATCACGAATTGACTGGATTTGAAATATCAACCATTAGGAGCCGATTCAATGGTCTAATAGTAAAGCGTTCGTCGAGGAGCCAGAGGGTCCTTAGTTCGATTTCCGATGGGGTAGTAGATGCGCACTGCTGAAGAGTCCCATACTGGGACGAAACAGCTATTCAGTGCTTCCAAGTGGCCAATGGTTGTCTAATTCAGATGTATTCGTGATATCAAGGTTGTGGGTAAACTATCTACACAATACCCAATAATAGTGCATTATTGTTATTCGTTACACTGAAAACCTTGAGAGACAATTGATTAGATTTTAATTGCTTGCCTAGAATATCTTATTTTCCACCCATTAGTAGATGAAGTGTGTCGTCTAACAACAAAGTTTATTTCATTTACTGATTTCATAGAGTTTCATTCCAGCATCCAAATAATTAATTTGAGTGGTTATTGAAAAAACTTAATGTCCTTTTTCATTTTCCTAATGCTAGAATTCTAGGTATGTTTATGATTAACTGCCTTTCACTTTCCAAATGGCTAATTCACTTCATGTCACGACGAATTACTGACCGTTCTGTTTTAAACTTAGCTTATTAGTTGCACTGATAAATGAAGTTCCACAATAAGTTTAGCTTTGACAGAATGAAGTGTTTTGGTGATTGATGCTATTGAAATTTTAATATTAACAGATAAAATTTACTTTTTATGCAGGATGAGGACAAAATATGCCACTGGAATGATTAAAAACGCTATTCATGCATCAAGCTCTAAAGAGGAGGCTGCGAGGTATAATTTTTAAATATTTGGTTTTATTTATAACTAACCTCATAGAGTCATCATTTTCCGATTTAAATTCTGTCACTATAAAGCGTTTAGGTGTTCAGTAATACAAAACAGATGCTAAAGAACTTGTAAATTGTTTTCATATTTTCTTATAATTTGTATTCAGAACGACTTTGGATTCGTTGTAATTTGTTGTGTTTTCTTCAACCATATATGGTCAACTATTCTTCTTAATGAGTGACACGTTCTTAAGTTCAGTTATTAAAGCATTTGAACTTTTATAGTATGTTTTCTGTTTATCATGTATCTGCATACCTGATGTCAAGTTTCGAAAGTAATATAAAAAAATATTGACCAGTTGGTAAAGGTTAAAAAGAAGTGTAGACAAATGGAAACTATTCTAAATGCAAACAATATTACATGCATATGAGCAAATAACTATATCCTGTTTCATAGTCAATCCTTGTATATATGTATGAACAACATAAAGTCTGGAACATGTGTGTATGGATGCAAGTTGCTGCACCTCAGGAACGCGGTAAGATTAACACTACATTAATAAAAGTAGTAGCTACTTCACTTATAATAGAACAAAATTGATATGGTCCTTGGAAAGGAAGATGCAAGATAATTTTAAGCTTAGGATTTAAGTTGGGGATGGAAGAGCAAATGCACCTGCTCCATTGTGACAGATTCCGGGTGACATCGCTCAGAATGGTCACATAAGGACAATTAAAGGAAACCATACATTAATGCTTCCTACTCGTTATATATTGTTTTCAGATTTATTCTATTGTTTTAAATTATTTCGTTACCATATCAGCTACATGTATTCAAAATTATCTAAACAGTCAGCTTGTGATTAATGAAGCATTTCTAGTTTATGATGCAAATGTTCTGCCATTTATTCATGATAGTTTTTAGCTTACTACTAAACAAAGCGTTTTGTATGAAAGTTGTAGGAATACGCGTTGAATTAGAAGACTAATGCCGTATTAATATTTTCATGTTTAAATGTCTCACGTTATGGTTGAAATTACAATATTATTGGTACATGGGTATGTTCTTAATTTCTGTTCCTCCAACCTCTTTCTGCTTATATTTCTAGCCGAGCAATTTGCCATCCACAGCCTTTTACTATTTGTCATTCTAGAAAAGTGGAATATCACTTAGAAAATTAATTGTGCTATTTAATGAGTGACTTTTAGTTTTAGTTATCTACAAAAAATGTTATTCATACTAAACATACATAACTTTAAACTGACTAAGGGTAGAATAATTTACAATCGTTGTTATATTATGAGTTGAGGGATAAACAAACACTATAATATCTCCCTTAGAGTACTTTTTATATCATTTTAAAGGAATTATGTTATTAAAAGTTAACTGGTTTCATTATCCTTAAGCTATGGGGACCAACGCCTTCATAACCATTGAACCATTGATAAGTGTTCTAGTGATTTCTTTCAATAATTCTGATTCAGTTGAGGAAATTGTTATTTTTGACAAACAAGAGTTTAGACTCGATGATTTTCTTTGGACATAAAATGTATAGTAAAAATGGATTTGCTCTGTAATAGTGTCTATTTTTCAAAGACTAGACATCTGGTTTGTCCACTGGATCTCGCATAGATTGAACTCTCCAGTCCGTTTACTGTATTGTATCTACATATTGATTACTGAGAGCATATATTTATGTTACGTCATTATAATTATTGGATGGAAAGAAGCACATAATTATCAACAAGACTCGTTTATACCAAACACACCTGGTGTCCTGATTCTCATTTCCAAATGTTTCAGCTGAGGATGTTTTCACTAATTAATTTTAAGCCTGACTGCTGATTTAAACTCATTGGTTCACTATTTAACGAACGTACGAAATGGTGACTGGTTTTGTGCTGTTGGTTTTGGTAGTGATCAGGATATTCTTATAAATTTATATCGGCTATCTATTTATGATATATTTAACCGTGACACTGACTGGTAACTTCCGTTTAACTCTAAGGTCTATAAAATAACGCTATGTGCTATTTAGTAGAAAAATGGCATGGACTAAAGTTTTACTTCGATGATGGTCTCATTCCCCTCCACACATTATTTCTGTTACTCAGTATACATATATATTTTAACTCACCGTTTCCAGTCATTATTTCTCCGGATCCCCATTTTTTCAGTCATAAAAAAAACAATGAACTCTTAAAATAAAAGTCGATAGCACAATGCTCCTATTTGTGGGTTGTTAGGTAGTGAAAGAGTTTGCGCTGATGAAGTTGTCCAGAATTACGATGAAAGCTCCGTAATTAAACCACCCCACTAAGAGATCGCAATCGGGCCGAAAGAGTAAATTGCGTGTATACTCAAGTTATCCAGACGAATACTCCGTATCTTTCTGTGAATTTATTGGCTAACTCAGATAATTGACTTTTTACTGGGAGTTACAGAATATTTATAAGTCTCTGAAGACCTTAATTTTCACATTTTGAATATTGTTTGCTGCGTGCAGCTTACTGTAACTTTTATTCACCCTTATTATATGTTTTTTTAGTTAGATCTTGGTGTATCGTTAGGAGTATGTTATAAATCATTTTTTTAAACATCCAATTCAAAATGTTTATTATCTAGTCATCATGTCAAATACCGTTCCAACCTTATTTTATATATTCACAAAGCAATAAGTTACTTATTTAGTTGATTTTTGTTTAATTATTTGATATAGAAATGAATACTTTCCCTTTTTGTTTTTTGGTATACCTTATAAAATAAAATCACTTAAAACAATAACAGAGAACTAGCATTCTTCTATCCAGGTTACGAACCCCCAGTTATAACGGTAAAACGTGCCCAAGCAATTAGTAAACCACGTAAGGAAACAGTTTTTAGTACTGAAAAACATGAAGTTGAACGTACAGTTGCAGTATTGCGACCACAAGCTTATGAATTATATAAAGATAAAATCTTGAAACAGATTAAAAAGGCTGGGTTTACCATAGCAATGAAGAAAGTTATACAGTTGTCTAAGGAACAAGCCGAAGAATACTACAAAGAACATGTCGGACAACCATATTTTGGAGAATTAACTACTATAATGTCTAGTGGCCCATGTTTGGCTTTATTATTGTCTAGAGAAGTAAGCTTATTATTTGTAAATCAGTCATGTGCACTCTACCCTAAGAACTTTTGTAAAATGTTTTTAAGAAATGGTTTTATTACAGTTATTAAGACTGTGACGTCGCTCTGGAATTTATATTAAACATCGAGGCATAGGCTAGTATAGATTTTCATTTTTTTTAATACTACACTTGATTCAGCCAAATAAAGACTTGTGGGTAGATTACAACTAAATACATAAAATTACTAGAAGCACTTACATGATGGATACTTACAGAGTCACTGTGTAAACTAAACTCTTTGTTCAGAGAGAGTAGGATAAAGCAGAGATAAAGCCGCTAACTACGTCCGATAAGCTGACTGAAGTCATTTTGGATTGTTATAGGCCTGTTATCTATTAAATTCCATGTGACGTTTTTAAAACTGTGTGTGTGTTGTGTGAAGAACACATTATATTCGGGCTATCAGCATCAACCAATTGAACTCGTCTCATTTGTTCCGTTAGCAACAATCAGCCCAAAGAAGCTGGGGTCAGAGTAAACCTTAGTTCTTAAAACGTGATTAGACACTTATCACAGGAAACCTACGCCTCGTAGATTTTCTTCACATCAATGATAGTTATTGTTTCGAATTGCATGCAAATTAACTTATGTATTTTCTTGAATTTATGGTAGGTTTTCAAAATTCTTGTTACATAGAGCGATACTATACCTTTGTTTCTAGAATATTTATTAATTTAATAATTCTTCTTCACAATATCTTCCTAGTAAACTTCAAATTTCATTTAAAAATAGGACGCTGTCTCTAAGTGGAGAGAGATGTTAGGTCCAGCAAATGTTACTGAAGCCAAAACAACAGCCCCTGAATCACTGCGTGCTCAATTTACAATGAAAACATCAGCTGAGGTGCCTAGTAAGCAAATTGAAGAAATTAACCTTCTACATGGATCATCTGATGAACATGAAGTGGAAAGAGATGTCAATATATTTTTCCCAGTCGAGAAAACAATTGCAGGAATTAAACCAGATGCATATGCTAATCGGGATGAAATTATTGAAAGAATTAAGGCAGCCGGTTTTCATGTAGCAGCACGTAAAGAAACAACTCTAACCAAAGATATGGCCAAAAAGCTATATGAAGATTGTTCGGACAAACCATTTTACGACGATTTGGTGAATCATATGGTCAGGTTTGTGATGCATTTTGTCAATAAAGTACTTTCCATTGTGAGGAATTGGTGGGGGGGGAAGAGAGTAGAATACACATTGAGTTTGTTGCAGTGTTAGGAATCGCAATAAGATCCAGGCGATTAACAATCAAATGTAGCTAACATTTTAAATCCTAAAATTCAAATTAGAACTTTGTATGTGAGATGGAAGGGTAGAAATCTATCCGGTAATTATTCGTAGATGGCGTAGGACACGAACTACGCAGTTTAATTTTATCCTTTATAAACTGTAAAGAAAGGTTAATTAACAATAATACTGAAATGTTCATTGAAGCTATTCACAGCTAAGTTTTAGAAATTCCTTTAAACAAATTTATCCATTAAATCTAGTTTGATTATATAGGTGTGGAAAGTTGTTAAACTACTAAGTAACAATATTACACCAGAGAGTGTAATTTAATAAAATCAATGCCTTTCATACAGTACTAGTGACAACATGATAACATTTAGGTTAGTCAAGTCAAGAAACATTTTTGCATATTAATAGTAAGAAATGCAGTTGAATACAACGTGTTCACTGCTAAAAACCTACAATAATTGTTCCACATTATACTATTAAAACCTATTGCGATTTTCTTGTAAATAAGCAAAAATGTTACAATTTTTTTTATTAGAATGGTAATACAGATTAAAAATGTATATCTTTTCATTTTAGTTTTAGTTTCATAAAAATATACAGCGGTTGAAATTAGAAATGAATACAACATTTACATCAGCAGTTCCCATATTTGTATAAATGTTCGGTCAACAAATTCATTTGTACTCAATTATGAATACACTAATTAGGCTTAAAATAAATGAAATAAGACCTTATGATCCGGTAATAAAGTCGACATTTAGGAATAACAAAACACAAAATCAAACGTGATAAAATATTCTATACTGTTTTTACATTTATTGCTGGTAATCTATGCAAATAGTAAGAAATGATCGCACTCCTGATGTTGTAGTAACTAGAATTATGGAAATATAAGATTTGTTAGAAAGTACATGCCAAGTAAAGTAGATTTTCCTAGTAATATTTTATTATCACATATTTATACATCCTCACGCTATTAAAATGTACATATATCAGTAAGTTGGGATCTGATTGAGTGTCAATCTTTTCACAGACTTTCACAACATCCTTTAGGCGTCTAATTCATTTGTGATATGAATAGATGTAGCTTAATGACGCTCTGACAATTCTAGGCTTTCATTCTGAAACGTATGTTATTGATAAAATGGTATCTATTGGAGAATGAGGTTTATACCAAGATTGAGCTGTTAAACATGAAACGTCATTGAACACCTTCATTTTTTGCAAACACAATCAAATTTACTTTTGCCTCTTTTATTCCCACCATAATAGAACAACAAATATAACAAAACAATATTGTTTTCACTTAAATCATATTCAAGTTTTAATCTAATTTATAGCAATATCTATATGCATATATGAAAATTACTAAACCAATCAAAGCAGTGTATGAGTCAATGATAACAATGAAATAGGTGGATCATACAACTAATGATAAGTTAAAGGTGCAAACTGATACTTGAATGGAAGATGTAGGAGTAAAGGTAATGATAAGAAGATTAATAACAGCTTGAATGTGTATTTTAACATTAAACAAATGAGAGTATAACAACGTAGATAGATATTTCAATACATGAAGTAGGTAAAAAAAGTGGGAGAATAAGCTTGTTGAAATAATAATCACAATGATATGAAAATATAACAATAATAGAGATAATAATAATAATGATGAAATAATCTTTCAAACTAGGAAGGGTAATAATAATCTGGTCAGATATTTAGAGTACGTAGAAGAGGTATGAAAGGGTAAGGTAAGGACAAACAAGCAGTAAAAGGATGTGAAGAAATGGGTAAATTGTTTATTAGGTTTTATATAGCCAAAGAAGGGATAGAGATGTCGTACATTTTTTTGAGCACATAGATTCAGGTTAACTTGAATCCCTATAGCTTCCGCTATATGTAGGAGAAGCGATCGGACCCTATTCTAAAAATTTGGTGGTATTAAACATCTCACTCTGAATTCTGTAGCTCTACCTATTGCATACCCACTATCCATCAAATGTAACAAAATTGAACTATGTACATGTTTCACGGGACCTTTCCTAAGCCACAAAGGCTGATATTTGTTAACCCGTTGGTGTATCTGTCTGCCTGAATGAACAATATAACTTTCTCCACATGAGGAGCTAAATTCATAGATACACAGGAAAGCGGTAAAGCTAAGTAACTTATTTAGTTAAGTAAGTACCACTGGTTGGTTAGTGAATGACAAGGGGAGATCTGCTGTATGAAGTATTTTTTTTTACGGTTCTAGCTAGTCTATCCTGTAGCACATCGGTAGCTACGTCCCCGTCGGATTGCAGTTTAGGGAAGAGAAAGTGCCTCCTGACAATCAGTGTTTTAGGACTTCTGTTAACCGTGGACATTTTTCTTTTGGAAACTGCGGATAATCAATTTTTGTCATAATACTGAGAATGTTGCCTAGTTTACTGTTTATAGAGTCTCCCGCGCAAGTCTTTCTAGCCTTGGTTGCCAGACGTTTAATTACGTCTCTCTTGTAACACAGGCACGAAAATGAAGAGGCTTGTGTATTGATACGCAGTGTCCTTTCTATACGCACTTCTACTTATTGACCTGTCTTCTCATTATTTTAATAAACTATCCAAGAAATGCATTTTGTTGTTGCATTCACTCTCATATGTGAAATAGATCGCTGGGTGAACACCATCAAACTGACATATGGATGTGTCTCTATTGATGATCAGATTGACGACGATAAATGTATCATCAATATAATAGCAGTATAAATTTAGTTTTTCAGTTACCTCATTGCCTATTTTCTAATTTAGCTAGGTAGAAATCAGCCAGTATTGGGCCTCAAAGTGATCCCAAAGTTAATCCATCAGTTTATTCATAATAGACAAATTGAAGACATTCATAGTGCACATTAGAAGCAATGCCTTTAGAATATCTTCAGGAATTCCAAAGTTAATTTGTTTTTCTGTTACTTGCTTATGTATGAATTCGATTATCTCGGTTATCGGTACATTAATGAATAGCGATACAGCATCTGGAAACAGTATATGTTTACTTTCAGCATTCAAGTCATTCACTTTGGAAATGTAGTCAGATACATCCTTGACACTTTTGTTTATGATTGATTTGTGAAGAGGTTCTACGATATGAACAAGCTTTCTTGAAGTTTTATGATATGAAAAATTGTACATAATTAAAGCCCCGACTTGTAAACCTTAAAAAGACCGTAGATCATTTTCGCGTGTTTCAGCTTATAGGTTTAATTGAGTCATGAATCTCCGGTGAACGTATTCATTTTGTATTAGTTCTCTAAATGAATCAGTTAGTTGTTGCTTTATCATCGATTTTATTTCATTATTTTCACCGAATTTTCGAAATTTAGTACGATCCGTTAGTATCATATTCACTTTGTCGACAAACTCAGTTTTATTCATTAGAACTACACTCCCCCCTTACTTAGCTTGCATATTATCAAATTATCGTCTTTTCTTAGCCTTCCTAAAGGATCTCGATGTTGTTTGGTCAGTAGATTTGTTGAGGGATATTTACAATCTTTATATTGTTGGCAACTATCGACTAGCGTAGTTTGAAACCCATCTATGGTGTTAGGAATGAAAATTTTATCTTTGGGTTCTAAATTCTGCGACTATAGATATTAGACAAATGGAAACAGACGCACAGTTTGAGAATTTGTCCTCATTAAGAACAGGTTTAATCCCAGAATCATTTGGTAAACTAGATAGGTTTCACATTACGCTAGTCGGTAGGAATCGAGCCTAAGACCTTTGCGTTCCACATAATCCCTCATCTGAAACCTAATGGGCAGAATCGTTTTTAGTCTAAATACACCGCAGCTAATTATTTTAATTAATTTTTCATTGTAATTTCTCATTCGTTATTCGTTGAAAGCGTTGGTTTAGGAAGTAAAATTATCAATTATTTTTATTTTTTATCTTGAATGCTATTTCTTGGTGTATTTCGTTTAACTAAAAGGTTAAGTATTATAAATGTCCCAGAACTTTTGAAACAATCAATGTGTATATCTACCTTCGAATATTGTTTTATTGAATGCTTTGGCCTTTTCTGTTCGAAGTTCACAAAAAGTATATCAGTTAGAGTCGGGCCATAACAGGTACATTACATTATTGAGAGAGATGAACTCAATGAGCACAAGGTGTTTGGATTCATTAAATGGAAAAGGAAGAAGATCCGGATATTTATACCTAATATCAATAGTTTCCTCTAAAGGAATCTTTTTAAAAATGCTATAAATTTACCAGAATCTAACTAAATAAATATAAATTCATATTATTCTGTATTAGTTGTTGTGCTTGAGTTATTTTAATTCATAAAGAGTGTGAATTACATGAAACTTACTTTTATATTTTCATACTTGTGAACTATGTCCTTTTTTCTATAAAAGTGGCTAAGGGCTTCAAGGAATATCATATGAAACTTATTCTATTATACAAATACCACTCTTGACTTTGAGAAACGTATATCATACCTAAAATTTAACGGATTCCATGTATAACAGTAAACTTTGTGATACTTAGCAAAATAAGACTACCCATAACATTAAAGTATTGTTCAACCAAATATCGTTGACATATTAGAATAAAACCCATCATATATCTGATTAATTAATTTCATTCCTACACCTGAACATTTCTGTTAACTGAATATTCTACTGGTTATATTTCATTACAGTGGTCAAACTTTGTTTATGGTTTTGACAAGAAGAGATGCAATATCTGGTTGGCGTCAGTTGATGGGACCAACAGATCCAAATAAAGCATCTGACGAATCCTCAGAAAGGTATTATTAAAATTATTGTCAATACAGTTGTTATTATTATTAAGTTTATTTACTTACTGTGTTCAAGGGTGAATCGAAGTTAAAAATATATTTTGCGTTTAAATTATTGTCAACGATAAATAGCGATCACATTCACATTATTTTTGTCAGTTTTCAGTTCTGTCACTTAGAATTTTGGATGATTTATTACGATTATTTTGATAACACCAACCATGGAAAGGATCTCTCTCTTTACTACTCAGAGTAAATGTCTGGGATTTTGTAAACTGATACAAGATTTGGATTCGAACAGTTCGAACTTTATCTAACAGTAATCATATTTAAACTAGCATTACACTTAACAAATGGATCAGGACCACTGAAAATTGAGCTATTGGTCGTCATTTTGTTGTTTCAATAATTGCCAATCACCTTTTATTCAAGAGCTCATTGAGGAGTAAATCTACTGATGTGAAGTAGGCTAAATATTGTAATTTAATTTCTTAAAGCATAAAGAGCTTGTTTTTTGCTTACAGAGTATGGGAAGCACTTTAGAATCGGACAACAGGTTTGCTTTATAGAATCTTACTTATTATGTTTCCTGCAGTTTTATACAACCAAAAATATTTGCCTCTGTATAAAGCATTTTCATTTATAATTTATCTCAGAAGAGGATATTTTGTAGCTTTTGTTTTTGCCTAATGTATGACCAGATCGTATCTTTGAAATTGTTGGAAATTTTGCTTATGTTTCCTGTCGATTTTGAACTTTATCGAAGTAGATAGTTAATAGTATTCTTTCTAAAACTCTGCTTGTCTCTCCAGCATTCGCTCAATTTATGGTAGAGATATCCTTCGTAATGCAGTGCATGGATCGTCCAATGAAGACGATGTTCAGCGTATTCAAAATTTATTATTTAGTGGTATTGAAGCCAGCGAAAAAAGTCGTGAGTTGACCATTAGAAGTTTATGATGATGATTAACCGTAATGAAGTGTACTCCAGAACTAACTTGCGAGTTCACATTACACACACACTACTATCTCACCTTTAGCAAGTCACTGTTGTTTGTTTATATGTGTTGTTCCCATTCTCACCATCTGTCGACTTGACTCATCCAATTGTAATTCTTACGTTGATTCAGTATACCTATTTGTTTATTACGATGACCAAAATTAGTTCTTTACTGCGAACGTAGACCGACTGGCGACAAAACCAGTAACTTTAAATTCGATGGTGAAGTTCCACTGTCGATTATATTAGTGTGTGACGATATGAATATGTTCCTAAGTGATTATCATCATCTTGACTAATAGTAACTTTTCAAGGACAATAAAGATTTGGGAATAGTTAGCTTAAAAAATAAAATACACCTCTTTGCCCTAAGAACTTTCGGGGTAGATCCTGGAATTTAAAAGAGCTAACTTAAGGAAAACATCAGTTCACAAAAACTCCGTGTACAACTGACCTTCAGCAGTTACCCGAAAGTGAAAAACACTACCAGTCCTAATGCACATTATCTCGTGATATAGCAAACCACATAATGTTAATCGCCTGCATACCTTTAAAAGTAGTTAAATTCATTTTGTCTGGTATCAAACCTTTACGTTTTATTGGCATTTTTTAAAACTCTCTTCATGTTGTTTTCGTATTCAGTCATCATCAGCAGTTTGTGATAACAAAATATTATCTATAGTTTTCTTTAGCTATGAGAGACTTACAAACCCTTTATTAGAGTGAACAGATCCCACTGGGAAAGACTGAAAATCTCTGGTATGAATTTGCATTGTGTCTATCTGAGTTAACGATATAATGTACATCTATCACAGGCATTATGTTGTTTATGGTTGAATAGTAACTTGAAAACTTCTGTTGTGATGGGTTTGGGAGTCAGTTTGCTTATGGACAGTGATGAATTTATTGTTATTATTTTAGGCTGGATATTCAAATAACATATCCTTGTAAACTCTGCTTTTTACGTTTTATTTAGAATCGTTATCGTCACGAAGTAGCAGTAGAGGTCAGTATGAAAATAATTTTGTTTTATTGAAGTGTTAAACTTTAATTGCTGTTTATTAATATTTAAAACACTGTTTAAACCAATTGCATTTAAGTTTCTGGTATTACATGACCTTCAAAAAAGTTATCAAAATCCAAGTTCTTGAGAAAGCATTACTTGGAGAAACGAACAAATTCAGATACATTGATAATGAGTAAAGAACAAAACGATCATTTTATGGTTAGATAATTTTAAAATGGGTGCCTCTTTGTTATGTCGGACCGCTAAAGAAGAGTGAAAGAACTTCTAGGACTGTATTTTAGAGGACTAATTCATTTATTCTGGTCGTGTGTAATGTAAACAATACATTTTTATTATTGTTATGTTCTTCTTACTCTGTCCTCCCGTTTAGTATATTTGCTGTTATTGTATTGTCTCTCATTATGGACTACAGTTAATTAGTTGTGTACAAGTTACCCCTATTCACTGCCACAATCTCTTCTGTAAAATCCCTAATTGGTTTGCTGTGCGGTCTGAATTTGTGTATATATAAAGGCATGATTAAAATACAATATGACCGGCAATTGGACTGGATTGATTGTGTCTGGTTGGCTCGTAGCTGTTGTTTTCTCTATCCCGACATCGGGGGCTGGTAGTCGTGGGGCTGACGTGTCCGTATTCTGATTGGCAGTTATCAGGGGCATAGAGTATTTGTTTTTCAATACATGACACTTGATAAGATTAGCCTTCTAACTGTTTATAATAAGTAGTTAATCCTGCAGATATTTTATATTCTCATCTCTTAAAGCTATTACTGTTATCAAACAAGCCACATGCAAATTTAGAAAGTAGTAATTTTGTGTATATACTGAAATTTAGATTAGTAGGCAAATAAAAACACATATCTCAATGTAATAGTTAGTAAGTGTTTTAAGAGTTGAAGTATGAAGCAAATAGTTTTCAATGTTTATGAAATGAACAGCTACTTTTCTTCGACTTTATTTTGGGATGTTGGTTTAATACATTCTTTGATACTTGTAACTTAACTAAGTTTATAATCATGTGGTTTATGGAGTAACGTTCAAATTAAATTCAGTTTCCACTATAGATTGACATAAACCAGAGAACCATTGCATATCCACCCAGTTGCTTGATGATCTAAAACTTACAATCAGGGATGAAATCGTTACATTAAATCCGTGTGTTCCCGTTAGTGCGTACTGATAAATTGTCATACAATATTTTATTCCAATTCCTCATAATCTCCCGGTTTCCATCATCGAATAATTAGGTAACCTTATTTACGCTTGAGATGTCATTGAAAATAAAGTAATAACACTAATTCCTGAAATATTTAATAAACTTACGCTATAAACTACTTTAATTTTTGGAGTATAGATATACTTTAGTAACCAGATGTTCTGTTCACTTCAAACTCAGAAATCAATTATTAAAAGGCTCATAAACTTTGAGCTTTTCCATTAAAAAAATCCTGTTTATGTATTGCTATATGAAATCTAGCAGTCTTGAACATATGAGTTATGACTTTTTTATTACTCACTTAACTTTACGCCAGCTAACACTATTTGATACCTACGCTAACACGATTGATTATCCAAATGGCATTGACGTTTGTTCTCAGAACTGCTAATCGGGACTGCAAGAAGACTAAACAAATATTTCATGTTATTCTATATTATTTCCAAATTCATATGATTATATACTTTCAATACAGGACCATAATACACTGAAGATGGTAAATCTAAATATGCACAAAACTAGCACGAAATAGATCACTAAGTTCGTGATCAATTTAATGTAATGTATAGATGATAAAATGTACTGGTAGAGTTCATGTGTTAAGTACAGGCTTGAGGTTAAAATGATGCAGAAAATGCCATAGACTATGCCTTTAGTAAATACACGATAAGGATGTATATGTAAATTATTTCTCAGTGAAAATAGCTTTCAACATTTCAGATATTTGTACTGATATAACTACAAATAATGTTGCTGATTATTTTGCTTAAGATCCAATTAATGAAGAAATCACTACTGATAAAGGTTAGTTTGAACAATTAGTAATATTCATTATATTGTAATAATTCATGGTATATTGTAAGTAATGAATTGAAATGTTTATATTTTAAATTTTGTAGAAGTAAATCTACTTTACTAATGAATAGTATAAAAACTGCAAAAGATAACTTACTTTATATGTGTTGATTTTAATGCATTTACTTAGAAGTATTGTGATTTTTGTGTAATTTACCTTGATCTTAGTTACATCTTTGTTGAACGTCTGAAAGTCACAATGATAAGTATATTGTATGCAGAAAATACTTCCACGAACTACTTGTTAAGAATCTTTAATATAAATTAGAATAGGGAGATTAGCATGCAGTGTTTGTTTTTGATAAGATATATATATTTCTACCGTCTGATAGATAATTTAAAAATACCACATAGGAACAATATAATCGTATCTGATATTACCAGAAGGGGACAGTAGAAATCTATTCTTCGGAAGAACATTTTTGACACTGTATTAAGTTCAGTTACGAATGCTTCAGATGAGGGATATTGTAGTTTCTTAGCCATGATAGCACTTAATAATACTATTCATACTTTAAAACACATTACTGGAAAAATATTTCAAAAGATGCGATTCGATGATGATTTAAATTTGACTGATCAACTTATTTCTCTACTTTAGATCAATCTTTTAAAAAATTACTCCTTCACAAGGTTAATTTTCTAAAAACAGCTTTGATATTTATTTGATGTGGGGCTAAAAAATTATAACAAGTTATTTGGCAATAATTTGTCAACTATGGTAATTCGGACATGTATTACGAATGCCCATTTAACCACCTACCTCGTCACACAATGTTGGTCGATGTGAGAGTGCAGTCAGACTAAAGTAGGAACTGCAAAAATAAGACGTGACACGTTTAGATGTTTTGTTATCCTTAACTAACACATATACAAAGAGAATAGATGTTGTTATATAAAATCATTTCAGAAGAGCATATTGCTTTTATCTATTTTATCAAATCGTTCTGCTAGAATTAACAAGCGCTAAAATTACTATTCTTTGCACATTTGTCCATTTAGTTCACTCGCGTGTTTTTAAAGATGAAGAACAAGGTAAGTGTACTTTAACTAGTAAATTATTTGTGAATTTTATTCTTTACATGCTGCTCATCAAATGAAATAGTATTGAGGAAATAGTGATAATAAAATAGTGTTTTAGAACATGTATATATCAAAGAACCATGTGGTGTTTGTAGAATTAGAAGTTCATCAAAATTACTCGGTTGTAAAAGTAGTAAGAATATACCCCACCACCCGTACCTAGTGAAGGATTTCAATAAAAACTCGGTTTTTTTTTTCGTGATAAGTTTTGATCTGTATAGTTCAATTTTGCAGGGCTTAATACAGATATCATTGATGAAAGCGAGTAATAGTCAAGCTATACTACTTATCGACTGACATTGAAAATGTGAATTGTTTTATATTGATCAAATGACACAGTGGAAACGCTTTTACCTTGAATCCTGATGTTTGCGTATTTTGTTACGGTTGGATTGGCTGATCCTCACTACTATGGATTTCATACCATAGTCACACAGCCGTTCATTACCCGTTCATTGCTTTACTTTATGATGGCTGTTTGTCTAAAGCAATTTATTCGTGTATACTATCTTCAAAGCAAACCTCAGTGATATCAAGTGTCGATGGAGTAACATCCAATCAAATTATTATAAAAATTAATGCCGTGATGTTATATTTCTTGTTCAGTAATATGTAGCTGGCATTTGTCGTTATAAATTCTTTCTTGCAAACAATAATTTAACTTTTAAAAAATTGGAAATAATGTTAGATGGCTTAAAATCTCACTTTCCAATATGTTAGATTTATTTTATTCTTACATAAGATAGGAGGGTTAAAGTTCATTTCAGCATAGAACAGAAAGGTTTAATTAAGTTATCCTTCATATTTTTGATATAGTTCATTCTTCAAATACCGTTTTGGTCACTATGCTAAGAACTATAATACGCTACCTCGTTCACTGTCATCTGCGGGTAACTGTTTCACATCATATACGGTTGGACTCCGCTGGTCCCGTCTTATAACGAGAACCCCAGGAATTATCTCGAGACGTTAGTCACTAATGAGTTTGTATTGATTAAGAAATTTAATGATCTCCACAACAACCAACTGCAATCAAAGCTTCTTTAGATAAAGTATAATTTGATACACATAGTAACAAAGTGCCGAAACAGTTAGTAATAAATGAATTTTTGTAATTGATACAAATTTTATAAATGACTATTTCAAAGAGCTTTACATTTTCTTCAAATATTTAAAAGAACCAATACTGAAATCTGACCAACGTGTAGTTATGGGTAAGGAGCTTTTGGTAATTTTGCACATTTACACATTTCAGTGTAGATTTTTGTTATTGTATGTCAGTGTTTGTTTATGTATATATACTTGTAGTTAGATTTGCGCCAATGTACATGTATATGCATTATTAAGTTATTATAACTCAGTTTTTACTGTTTAAAAAATTAAAACACATCAAAATTTGTATTAAATGTTTCTCCAACTTTAGAAGCCGAATCAGCCAGATCACAAGAAAATGTGGAAACGAGAGGTAAGATATGTTTTTTAGTGTATGTTCTTCTTCTTACGGTTCATTCATGGCGCAAGTAGTCCCGACCGTAGCTGCTACCTTGACGTGGTGGTCGGGAATGCCTATCGTGATGACCCAACAGAGCTATATTGGCTGGAACGCTTCTTCCTCCAGGTCCTACCATGCCAAGAAGGTCTGTTGGAGAGCGATAAGACTAAAGGCAGCAACCTAAGATCTGAGGGCGAAGTCGTACTGTTGGCTGCAGCGGGATGTGACAGCAGTAAGGTGTTTCCCTCGGATAACCAGCATCTGCAGCGATACTGCCTTCTCACAAAGGAAGGAATGGGTTAGAAAAGGTCGACCCTAAAAATGTCACACCACACCTTACTCCATGGATTTCCGTCTCCGGCAGTAAGGCCTTCTAAAGAACGGAGCTAACACTTCGAAAACATCCCACAACAAGGTCGTGCGTGATCGGCCTCAAGCAGTTGCCCCTTGGGCTCTGCGATCGCACTTCCAGGTCACTATGACCAATACTAATCCAGTTTCCTTTTCAGGTACCTCAAGAAGTAATACTCTTCCATGATGTGGGCAGCCAGGAAGTGACAACCGCCCTCATACCTCTACCAGCACAAGAGATCATCTTGTTCGAGGTCAAATCCCACCCTCAACTCTCCTTAACTCCCTTATTCCCACGATTAACCCGTCTAGCCTAACCTTATCACCTCACCCCCCTAATGCTAATGGTTTGAGTTGACGAAACGTTATTCCTGGTGTCCTGAAACCTCGCACTAAACTACATATCGGAACTTTTAACGTTCGAACCTTAGGCCAAATAAGACAACAAGCCTCCCTAGCTATGACCGTAGATTCTCATTCCATCGATGTCTGCTGCGTCTCCGTAACGCGTATACAGGATCCAAGTACAATCATTCGCCTGACCTCACCTTGTGAAAATAAAGAAGCGGTCCGGTTCACCCTTCGTGTTTCCGAAGACCCCACTGCTACCACTCGAGGCCTTGCTGGTATAGGTTTATCACTAAGTTCAAAAGCTGAACAGGCTTTCCTTGACTTGATTCCCATAGACAGTCGCCTATGCGCTGTCCGTCTAAACGGGACGGTAAGAACTCGGAAAGATAGGGTCTCACGCCGTTGCTTCTTTGTTGTCTCTGCCTACGCTCCCACTGATTGCAGCTCTGATGAAGTAAAAGATGAATTTTACAGAAAGCTTTCAGATCTCTTTCGTAAAGCTAAGCGTACTGATGTAGTGATTGTGGCTGGTGACTTTAATGCCCAAGTAGGTAGATTAGACGAAGCCGAAAGGTACCTAGGTGGATTCTATGGTGTTGAGGCCCAACGAACAGATAATGGCGACCGTTTATTACAACTGTGCTCAGATAACCGTCTATTTCTCGCAAGCACTAACTTTAAACATAAGGAAAGACATCAGTTGACATGGCGGCCCAAACAGTCAACTCAACGTTGGACTCAAATAGACCGCATTGCTATCAGACACCGTTGAAGAGGCTTGATAGAAGACTGCCGCTCATTTTGGAGCACATGTTTAGACTCAGACCACGCTTTAGTACGAGCGCGTATTAGTCTGCGTCTCACTGGACGTAAAAGACCCACGGCAAGGATCCCCATAAGAGTCCAACTTAATGATGAAAAAGTCAAGAACACATTTCAGGAACAACTAAAAAACCAATTAGTCAACTGTGTAAGCGATACCCATCCCGAGTCAGCTTGGAATGATATCCAAAAAGCTGTTGAAACAGCAGTAATATCTACTAGTAAACTAAGCCAAAAAGTTAGGAAAACTCAGTGGATTTCAGATGCATCTACTAAACTGATAGATGCCCGGCAACACATCCCGTCTAGTTCTGAATATGATGAGGAGCGAAGGTAACTTAAACACAAACTGGTTAAAAGCTTACGGAATGATCATGAGCAGTTGTGGGTGGCTAAAGCTAAAGAGATAGAAAAGGCAGTGGCAATAGGTAACAGTAGGCAACTGTTCAGACTTATCAAGGAAACGGGTATCAGGAATCCAACTGTAAGTGAAACTATCGCAGAAAAGGATGGGAGCACTATTCACTGTCAATACAGAAGGTTGGACCGATGGGCAGAACACTTTAGGGAACAGTTCAATTGGCCCTCGGCGTCATCCCAGTTGCCCACCGTTCCCAAGCAATCTGAATGACAAGTTAATACTGGTCCCCCAAGTCTTAGTGAGGTTGAGCAGGCTATAGGGAACCTAAGGCGAGTGAGAGCAGCAGGACCCGATGGGTTAACCCCTGAGATATTTAGGGATGGTGGTCCAGTTTGAGCAGCGAGATTAACCGGGATCCTGTCTAGAATCTGGGAATTGGGCGTAGTCCCATCTGACTGGTCTCAAACACTAATCGTTCCAATCTGTAAGAAAGGACAGAAGTCCTCCTGTGACAATTACCGTGGAATCAGCTTCACGAATATAGTGTCCAAAATATTGGCTTCAATCATACTTCGACGCCTAACTAAAGCTCGTGAAGAGCGAACTAGATAGAACTAAGGTGGTTTCAGACCTGGACGTGGCTGTATACACCAAATATTCACACTTCGCCAGGTTCTGGAACATAGACACACTTTTAGACGCCCAACAATAGTTGTATTCCTTGACCTTAAGGCGGCATTTGACTCTATCGATCGTAAGGTTATGTGGCAATGTCTGTCATTGAAAGGCGTACCAGAGAAGTACATTAACCCTATACAAGCTCTCTACTCGAACACCACATGTCGAGTCAGAGCTTATGGCGGATTGTCATCAGAACTGATTACCTCAAGTGGTGTTCGTCAAGGTTGTCCGCTTTCCCCATTTTTATTTAATTTTATCATTGACACACTTTTAGAGTTGACATTTTCATCGTCTGACTTCGGCGGGGTTGACCTCCTTCCAGGAGATAAACTAGCTGACTTAGAATATGCAGATGATATAGTTCTCTTAGGCGAAGATGCTGATAAAATGCAGAATCTTTTGACTACCTTAAACAAGAATGTAAGGATGTTTGGGATGCGATTCTCTCCACCCAAATGCAAAATGTTACTTCAGGATTGGCTTGATTCGGCACCGAAGTTAGTGATAGGGAGTGAGGCAGTTGAATGTGTTGACCGCTTCACTTATCTTGGCAGCCTCATCAGTCCTGACGGTCTGGTGTCTGCTGAAATCTCTGCGTGTATACATAAGGCCCGATTAGCTTTTGGAAATTTGCATCACCTATGGCGTAGACGAGACATCCGACTACTGACCAAAGGACGCGTTTACTGCGCAGTAGTTCGATCCGTCTTACTTTATGGATGTGAAACATGGCCGTTACGGATAGAGGATATTCGTGGGCGTCTATTATTCGATAGTAGATGTCTTCGAAACATTGCTCGTGTTTTCTTGGACCACCGAATAAGCAATACGTGGGTTAGGAATAGAGTATAAGGTAGATACGGTAAGTCTATTGATAAAGTAGTAAATCTTCATCAGCTAAGGTGGTTAGGACATGTGTTACGTATGCCTGACCACCGCCTACCTCGACGAGCAATGCTGTCTGGTGTAGGAGTAGGCTGGAAGAAAGCTAGGGGTGGCCAAACCAAAACATGGCACCAGTCCATGAAGTCATTGACAATTGGGCTGAGCCATGTTAATAGGTGCAGACTACCTGGTTGTGGTCCGTGTGACGCTCTTAATAAATTGCTAGAGACCTTGAGTGATATGGCTCAAAATCGTTGGCAATGGCGCAGGTGCATCCACTCCTTGTCTTCCTCCAAATTCTAAGTTTCTGAGCTTATTATAATTTTCTCTTTATCTAATCATATTTTCTTAAGTCTTATCTTTGGTCTCTATTTCCTTCCATTAATACTAACTGTGTTACTACCTCCCCTACTCTGGGATTTGATTCGACAATCTGCTAATTGAGGCATGGCAACTTGAACTGACGTACGCATGTACCAAGTTCTACGTTGTTACTGTCTGTCTGTCTGCAAGTAGTCCAGTAAGAATGCCTTAGACTTTGAAACTAAAGGACACAGGTTTGAATGAATCAACTTTTACAAGATTACTAGTATGTTTTGCTTATGAATGTCGTCTAGTGCTGAACCTACATTCAGGATTATTTGACAACTACCTCCAACTGCATACTCTCTTTTAAATAATGTTCGTAAATTATTGCATACAATTTTTAGGATTGCAACAACTACCCACTATACAACATTGACAAACGCTGAACAAAAGGTGATATTTTTCTTGATAGTGACGTGTATTCGCTGTTTGATTTAAAACTACATCAAACAAACTAGTTCGGCTACCAGCACTGTGTTGTCACTCTCTTTAGTCGACTGAAGCATAATATTTACAAAAAATTCTATGTATACCCTGGTAACATTCCTAATGTTTGGTCTTAGGTAGTATACACTTTACTCTTACAGATTTGCAGTTACAAAAGGATCAACATACAAAGGGAGAGTGTATTCATTCGTAGTCGCATCGTCCTCAACTGTCAACCAATCAGGACTCTTTTCCATAATAAATAGTTCGACAGTCCATATTAGTCATCATTCCTGTGGGATTTTTATTGTTTTTTTTAGTTTGCTCTTGATAAAGTTGCGATTTCCGCTAGTATAAAATTGAATCCACTATTGGTCCTCATATTATTGGCTTGGACGCACCTACGGATGTCCGTTGGTTAAAGAGTGGAATTCAAAATGGAAAAGCAGTCCAACACTATTAGCAAAGTATCAACTGTCTTATTGTAGTTGTACAGACTGAAATTAGACAAGGTAGGCTCAGAAAGTGTACAAATGCCTTTTATCTAAGAACTTAAGCTTAAGTTTATTATGCTAATCGGGACGAAGGCAACTTCGAGACTTACTTTTAGTGGCGTTGGTATATGGTAGTCAATTACTTGTAAACAATCAGCTTTTTCATGTGTAGAATTCCTGCTATTAATTGATGAACTTGATATATGATTATTGTTTCAAATAAATGTTCCATAAAGTGTAGATACCACAATGTTGAATTGTGAGTTTTATTTTTTCGACTTTATTTTTAACTTGAGTGTATTACTGGTAAGATAAACATATTTTACGTTTGGTTTACATTTTTGTTCTGCTTTTTTTACTTATAACTTTGGTAAGATGTCCGTATACCAATCAAAGGACGTGAAATGTGGCCATTAAGAGATGATAATTTCTCAAGTTACTTGTATTTTACCACAGGTTTCTTCAAAACAGTATTTATGTTTGTTGAGATTATCGGGTAATCACGAGTGAAGTTGGATAATGAAGAACTATTAAACGACGACAGATAAGTTTATCAAGTTACATATTTTCACCACCTGAATTGGTTGAGATATGTATAAGATATGCCCAACCACCTTGTGCCTTAACATAGGATGTTGACTTCATAGAAATTGGACGGAAAAAATTCTAAGAGCTGCCAAACTAAGATGTACCATTGTATTAAGTCAATGGTTGTTGGTAATAGCACTGTTGGTAAATGCAGACTATTTGGTTGGGGTCCGCGGTGTTATTGTAACCATTTGGTTGGCGACTAAATGACAGCTCAGAACCGGCTGCAGTTGTACAGCTGCATTCATTCTTTGTAATTATTGACATCCCAAACTTCTAAATCGTTTGTTTGACGAACTCATATTTTTTCGATGTTAATACGACTTCTACTATTTTACTATTCATCATTCTGTACTTATAAGGTATGACAACTTTGACTGATCTAAACATCTGCTAGGTACTGCGTTATATTTAACTGACTAAAAAACATATTTTTAATTTTTAGTGGTAAACGTAAATGGTAGTACTTTTCAATCTTTTGATTTATTTCCAAGCAGACTATTCAGATGAAGAAAATGCAGCAAATATGCAGAATGTAAATAATAAAGACATGCGGACAAGTTCTGTTCGTTCTAATATGCGACAATCAACAATATTCGATAGCAATGCAAAAGGTGACGAAAAAACATCAAATGTAACCTCCCGAAAAAGTTCGAATTCGATTGCGACAAGTAGATCTGGTTCGTCAGTCAAAGGTAAGAAAACAGTATAGAATGACTTTATATTGTAAAGGATGGGGTTGGTTCTTCTTTATGGTGCTTTATATGACAGCCCATAGTTGATAGACTTGTTAAAGGTCACAAAATATTAAAGTTCACATTCATATTGTTCATAACCTTTAAAGTAATGTGTAGTTTAGACACTCGATATGTGTACACTGACCGTCACGCCTATACCAGCATCTCTAAATCATAAATCGATACATTGGACACATGATTTCATTATATCAGGCTTATTTTGAAAAGAGTCTTCTGATTTATCATTTTTCCAAAGTAGTTATGTTGTGAAGTTATTATTGTTCAATAAAACTGGGTTTTAACATTAATAAGGAGAAATAATAGTAAGTCATAAAACACGTTGTACAATCAGTTTATTAATTCATCCACCTAAAAGTTTAATATCCAACTATGAAATGTGTACACTAATCATTCTTATCATTAAAATGTCTATTTGTTTATTAAGTTAGCTGATGAGTAGCAAACCATGAATATTTATCCAACTAACGATAAATATAATTTTAATAAATGAAACAGTTGAAGAAATGAATTCACTTGTAACTAGAAATATTGGTTTGTTCATATAAAATTTACTTTGTTTTATCAAATAACTAATCCTGCTTCCTTTTCTTCTATTGTGTACTGTTTATATCTAATCTTCATTATTTACCATTATGTGTAAATGTTAAATGTTGCTTATAAACATTTTCCCTATATTTGCACTACATGTATGTTGTGCACATTACTTCATAACATAAATAATAGTTAAAAATTCATTACCTGTATTAAATAAGAAATTTAAACCATCTATACAACATCAACAACAACAACAACAACACAAGTCAGTAAGAAGTTCAAGAAAGCCTCCACCAATGAAAGGTGAAGCGATAATCCATTTATTATTAAATTACCAAGTATCTATAATCACGTATAAATGTGATGGTGTTGTGTTTTTTGAGGTAGCTGTATTAAATTGTGAAATCTTTATTGTTCCGCACAACATTAGCTTCTTCAGTTACTTCACTCGTCATAATCGACTGCTATCGTGGATTTCGTCATCTTCATTTGTTCATGCATTCCTGTTAACATTATCGATCGAACTCTGACCAAGTGATTCGGGTAGCTTCTTTATTGTAGGTTTATAGATTGAATCTTTTTTAACGTGTTTGATAATTACTAGTTAACCTGAATGGTAGGTTTCAATAAATCCTCCAACACTCTTAGAATTTCGACTTTTTGACGTTTTCTTAGTCATATTTGTATCCATCACAATTCTATCGCGAATGCATCACCACAGTGGATTTAAAATTTATGGGTATCTATTTTATTGTAGTGTATTTGCAAACTTAAAATTCTATTAATTAACTACAATAAGTATTCAATTGAAGGGTTGTATTATTTCAGTGTTTACTCGAAGTGCCATACAGTTCTGGTTTTTAATTTAATTTAACCACTGTCAAGAGTATGTAACCTATGTATCATAGACTATAGTGAAACGGTTGGAGAAATTTTGTTCAGTTATACTTATATTCATATCGTTGCTTATCACAGGATCTATACGCTGTAAAATTATGCAGACAACACTCACTATGCACTTATTTTATTAGACCTAAGCACTTGTTTGTAGCCCGACACTCGTTGAAAGTCTTCTGTTTAGTTTATATTTTCATGTAAACATCTCTGTATGAAATATTTGCCTTATGTTCTTAACCACATGATTTCACTTTGAATGTTGTAGTTTATTTAGAAAATTATGATCACATTTTACTAAGTAGTTGTGATAATGCACCTGACACATGCTAAACATTTTACTTTCGTTATTACTTCCATAATTTATCCTACTTTTTTTTGAGTTGAATTATATCCACTGTATTGTTTTTTTCAAGCACAACTGGTACGTACTTAAGCATGCATAATATGTTTTATTTGCAGCGTTGTTAATTCTGTCGGGCTAGTAATCACTCAGATTACTGTGAAATATGTACGTCATTTGGATAAATTCAGAATAATAAAATTGCTTCTAACCAATCAAACCATGATCTTTTTACCGGGAACGAATACACGGACCGAAAACTATGATCTGAAATTCTTGACGTCTATATGTTTTCTTCAATTTGTCTAACCTTGTCCGAATGATAAGTGATTCATACAGTCGAGCCAATCGGTCCGGAATTCTAACATATTTCATAATCTTTAAATATTTGGTTACAATCCCAGGTCACACAGCAGCCCAATTTGAATATTAATATTAATACAAACTAAAGACATTAATAATAAGCATTCGGAATTACAGATGTATAATTAATTAGATCAGGGAAAGACACTAACAGTTAATGATTTAAATGCGAGCTTAGGACGAATGGAATATAATGTCAGTAGGATTAATTTCGTTTAATATATAAAATATCCTTCCCTAATGTTCAGCCGTACTTCTTAACTCATCTTTAATAATACAATTCCTATTTAATCAGTTTATTTTATAATTGGTTTACGTAATTATATAATTTAAAGTATTGACTGCGATAACTATAAACACAATTGGATGGTTAATGGTAATGAAAGTTTTATTCACTACTATGAATTTGAAAACGCTTAACTGTTAAACCACTAAGTCGGCATCCAACTTTAATATTTCTCACTTTAGTCAACTGCTAATTTATTGGACCACCTCATTCTTTGATATTGCTAGGTAACCGCCCTACACCCAACATGGTTGAACCTCATTGGTCATCCCATCACAGTAGAATTCTAGAATCACCGCCTAAAATTAATCATTGATGGAGTTCTAATAGTAAAACTTGATCTATAGAGTTCAACCATATCAAGTGTGAGGTAGTTACCCACCGATGGCAATGAGCAACGTCTTGTAATATATCGTGAATCGACCAAAGTTATAAATGTCAATTAACGAATACAAGCTTATTGGTCTAGCAGTTAAGCGTTTGCCGCTAAAACTAAAAGTCTTTTGCCTGATTCTCCGATGAGGCAATGGATGCGCACAACTGATAAAACTGTTGTTCAGTGCTTGCTGGCATTCAGTTATTATTTAACACAAATTAATTTGTGATATCAAATTCAAATTTATAGTACTGAATAAAGCTATAATTATTCTAATGTATTCATGCTTATCACAGTCAAAACTATGAAATTATAAAATATACTATAACTAATAGAATATAGTACATAATTTCATATTCATAAACTATTTTTTTCTTTAAATCACAATTTATTTTAAATTAAATGTTATCAATTCATTCATTTAACGTTACAGATGCATAAATACACTTATTCTTAATAGACAAAATAGTAGACTACTATTGAATGTCAGTCAATCTTCATGAAAGATCAAATATACTGAAATCAATTTATAATTGAAAATAATTTAAATTTTCTAACATATATTAAACAATACAATGATAGTTTTTAATGTTTTAATTAAAATAGAAATTTTATTTTGTTTGTTCAATTTTTTTTTTCTTTAATAATAATTTTCATCATTTTATCATGATGTTCTGTTTTTTTATTTTGTAAACGATTAATTTGTGAAAGTTACGTTTTTCTTTTAATATTGATATTGGTAATGTTTAATAAATTCACTTTCTTGTTATAATGACTTCCTTTTTGACTTAGTATTTTATGTAATGAAGTGATCTCATTAAGTGATCTTAATTAGGGACAATTTAATAATTTTCTATGATTATATGTTTTATACCATGAAATAGTATCAATGATACAACGATGTATAAATACTGGATAAATTTTGTCATAATATAGTACTTAGAATTCTATATCTGTGACCCCGTCAGAAATCAAAATCAAAGCTATTAATCTTTGTGACAAACATTTAATCTACAAGTTATTGAATTGATATCCAGTAATATACAGTTTTAACTACATTCAACTCAGTTTTATGTGATTTCCAATATTTATCTTCAATGATATTAGATAAGTTGGATTGTAACTGGCAAGTTAAATCCAGGATGCGCGTTTCCTCCTATTTGGGACTTATCGGCTGGATGTACCTGTATCCCAATGTTGATGTTCACAGTAAGATTCGAACCCAGTCCGTTTTGTGTCGAACGCCACCGCGTCCACCATTAGACTACTGAGTTCAGACAGTCACATTTGTGCAACGGGCACATTGGTATTAGGATGAACTTGTATATTCCGATTGATTTGTTATAGACTGAAGCTGATCAGTCGCTATATCGAGGCAATCCACTCAGGATGCACATATAGCAACAATGACTGACCAGCTTCAGTCTATAACAAATCAACGAGAATATACAAGTTCATCTTAATATTAGTGATATTAGGTTTTTAATGAATAAATCTATTCTGTTGTTTCTTCAGCAAATTTAATGTATCTAGGTTCACTTTCTAATCAAATCTCAAATAAATACTGGATTATAATTTTAGTTGTCTAACTAACGTGTTCGTGGTAAATTCACGCAAACTAATGTAATACAATGTCATTTTTACTATTATTTACTATCAGTATGATTGAGAAGCTAACAAATTTATGGTAACCTTTAATTTCTTCTCTAAATGGACTTAATTAACAAAATGTCGATATAGGAATGCATTTTTTTAATTTTTAAACTTGTTTCCAGGTTAGCACTCCACACTTAAATGACGTTACCTATAATAAAGAACTAAGTTGTTGACTCAACATCATAAGAACAATGATAAGATATTTATGAATATGCATCCAAAAGTTTTAATTGAAACGCTAATAAAACATTGGTTGACCACTGAATGGTGACATAGGTGATTTTTCTCCTGTCTTTTACAATCTCCATTGAATTCTTTGAGTCAAACTTTGTGACTAGGGATCGAATCTGTCATCCAGGATCAGTTGCCCCCCCCCTCAAACTTAGGTTCGGAGTTTCTGTCAACTAAATTCAAACCACATTCTGTTGTAACAATCAAGAAGAAAGAAAAATAACTCTTGCTAATTTAATGAATAAAGTCTATTTTCATTGTTTAGAATATAAGTGCAAAAGAGATACTATGAAACATTTTACTATTATGAATCTTAAATGCATTAACTACTACACTATGTAGACCTATACAGCAAAAACACTGGAAGTATGTACTCTGGATGATAAATATTTTTTTGTCAAGAAAGTTGGTGCATGGGTGACATCCACTTGTTGTAATGATACAACATTTTGCTATTGGCTTTTATTATTAGATGGTAAAACAATTAGATATCCTTTTTGTAGCCTCCATGTCCTTGTAATCACTTAATTACTTCTGCTTTAAAATCTTCACTGGTGCAAGCACATTTGTATCACACTTTTTAAGGCATAACCATCTATGATTCTAGAAGAAAGTTTTCATTATGAACTACTATTGTACAGAAAACCAGTGAAAACTAGAGACAACTGGAGGTTTATTTTGTCATAATTTAAGGCTTTAGTCTTATGTAAAAGTGGAAACAAGAAATTCAAGTTTATTAGTGATTGTGAAAGTTTACTTTTGTAATTGGTCTTAATCTTTGACTGTAACTAGTTTTTGTTAGTAACATATTTTCATAAACATCAAATTACGTAATAAATTATGAGTAATTCTTATTAACCTACATCTCTGAATTGGTTATAAAGTTAGTGTCATTCATTCACTCATCAACAACGTAGAACCGAGCATATACGCTCATAGGTTCAAGTTGCCTTACCACATTAGCACCACAACATTACAGAGGTAACATAATAATAGAATACAAGAGGGAAGAGTAAAGTAAAGGTGTGTAGAGAAGAATAATAAAATTTAAGATCCAGATGAAGGTAAAGGACAAATACGCTTGCGCCACTGTGAACGATTCTGAGCCATATCTCCCAGTGTTTCCAGCCATTTATTGCGATCATCATGCGGACCCCAGGCAGGTAATCTGCATCTACTAACATGGCTTAAACTAACAATCAATAACTTCATGGACCTATGTCATGTTTGGGTTTGGCTACCCCTATCCTTCTTCAATTCTACTTCAACCCTAGCCAACATCGAACGACGGGGTAGATGGTGGTCGGGCATGCGCAACACATGTCCCAACCGTTTCAGTCGATGAAGGTTAATGACCTCTTCGACGGATATACCATATTTCCCAAGAACCTTTTGTCTAACCTCAATATTGCTTACTTGACCGTTCCATGAAATACAAGCGATGTTACGAAGATCTCTATGATCAAATATCGGGAGTCCACGCATATCTTCGGTTTTCATGGCTCACGTTTCGCAGCCATATGTTAAAACGGCGCAGACTGCTGCACAGTACACGCAGTACACAGTTGAAAGACGGATATCTCGTCTGCGCCACAAATGGAGTAAATTGGTAAGTGCCAATCAGGCTTTCTGAATCCGTATTGGGATTTCGTTAGACTCCGACTCACCAGGAGTGATGAGACATCCGAGATAAGTGAAGTGGTCAACGTATTCAACTACTTTACTCCCTATAACTAATCTAGGTGAAGAAACAGACCAGTCATGTAGTAACACTTTGCATTTAAAGGGGGAGAAGCGCATCTTGAATATGCTTTCACTGTTATTCAGGTTGTTCAGGAGACTCTGAATAATGTCCGCATCTTCCCCAAAAAGGACTATATCGTCTGCGTATTCTAAGTCAACGAGAGGGCCTCCTGGAAGGAAGTCAATTCCTGAGGAGTGACTTCTAACAGTATATCTATGACAAAATTAAATAGAAAAGGGGATAAAGGGCAACTTTGACGAACTCCACTTAAAGGATGGTATTTCTAGTGACAATTCGCCATATCCTCTGACTCGACCGGCGGTGACCGAGTAGAGAGCCCATATAAGGTTTATGTATTTTTAAGGTACACCTTTTGATGACAAACACAGATACAAGACTTCACAGCCTACAGAATTGAAAGCGGCTATCAAGTCAAGAAATACAACTGTAGTCTGACGTTGGTACACATGTCTATGTTCGAGAATCTGGTGCAGGGTGAATACTTGATCAATGTAACTACGTCCAGGTTTGGAACCAGCCTGGTTTTCCCAAGTCTGCTGTTCTCTAGTGTTGTATAAACGCAGAATGATTATAGAGGCTAATATTTTAGAGACTATTTTAGTCAAACTGATTCCTCTGTAGTTATCACAAGAGGATCTCTGTTCCTTTTTGTAAATTGGAACGATAAGCGAACGAGACCATTTAGATGGGATGATGTTCAGTTCCCAGACTTTGACTAATATATCAGTCAACCTGGTTGAAACAACAATATGTATTGTCTAATAAAGTTACATAAGCATATGAAGTATTTCATTAGTGTCATTTCAGTGTAAATTTTCTGTCCTATTGGTTAAATCAATCTTTTGATAAACTTGTTGCTTATAGATTCATCTTGTATTCTAACAATAATTTACCTTCTCTAACGAATGTATATCAAAGTATTCATATAAAATAACATAATCTATATCAGATACTCATCAGAGTTAAGAACTTGTATTGTTAACTATTATCGATTCATTAACAAGTTAACTTGGATATTGGTAAGTGCTTTGTAAATACAGTAAATTAATTGCTGCATTGTTTTCATCATTTAAGAGTTTTTCTAAACCAATCTGTGAATATTTCAAAGATGATACTTTGGGCATATATTTCCAACAGTAAGTTGACATCTTTGACAATTATGTCCATCATATTCGGGACATTGAAAAATATACTCTGTGGATATTTGTTTATTTGATGGACTGAATTATTCACAGCACCCAGAACGTATGGCATACTTGATACTAAGTGCTTGCGATATTTTTTCCGTTTTTGACTGATTTTCAAGGCACCAATCAGGTTTGTCATTATTTCTTCTTGATGTATGTCTTAAACAATCAAAATGTTCGTGGTTATTTTTTAAATATTCTCGTAACAATGAAGCCCGCTGATTTGATTTTTCTGGATAGCACCGAATCATGATTGCGTGACGTAATCTCATAGCATATACCTGATGTATAAAATCAAAGCATATTCGTTACATAAGTGAAAGTGATTATATTGAATATAACAGCAAAGAGGATTTATAGTTCAAGAGGATGGGTTTGGTTATACTGAGTTCACCGACCGTCGCAGTTAGACTATCCTACTCAGAGAAAGAAGTATAGCAAAAACCAAATATGACAACAACTACTGAAGTCTGAAGACTTGTCGAACTTTTATTTTCTAAATAATATGCATATCATATCGTACTTCCAAATTATTAAACATTAGATTACTATAATTGTTAAATTTGCTCACCACATGTAACACAGCTATGGCCGATTCATTCAGTAAGAATAAAACTATCTAGCTCAACAGTTTAACGAAGCCTTAGATCTATACAATGATGGAAGTCACAGATACTCAAAACCATTAAAACAGTAACTACAATTGGATATAGCAAATGTAGGTTCTGATGTGCTGAGTGAAGAATTTTTCAAACAATGTCACACACTATAACATAGTAAATAAGATTGGCTAGTTGTTATCAAAAAAGAATTTTCATGTCCTTATGATGAAATCTTATTCATTTATGATCATAATAAGTCCTACAGTCACATAACCAATTTATATTTACGTATAATAAGCAGTTATGAAGAACAAAGTGAAGAATTCACCATGATAAAAGTTACTGGCCACATCACACTCATTTTCATTATCATTTAACTACCTATAAGCTGTCTTTCTACTCAGTCTAATATGAACAGTTTTTCGTTAGACTTATTCAATGTCAAATGAGTCAAATGCAGATCGCGTTATGAAGTATGAAGTACTGTCACTAAGTTGTCTTTAGAAATTGGTATGTTCATTTTTATTAAATTAATGAAAGGGATCATTAAGAAATTTTGTATAGACAGTATGCTTTCAAAGTGCATCTGCGACCCAAGAAACCAAATAACATCTGTGAAACGCGTCGATGGATATCGTAAGCCATTTAAATCAAACAAGATAGTCTATGGTACTAAGTCACTGAGTCTACATATCAGTTCCAGAAGCTTTCTGAAAGAAATTAACCACAACGAACAACTATGGAGATTGATACTTATTTTTCTCGTACGAGTGGTTTTAAATCTTGGCCTTGTTGATCAAATAGTTGGTTTTAACTAAAAAATCTCAAATTCTGACCGAAAATCTATGTAGTGCAGACAGAGGTCACCGAGGTTTTATGAGGTCATATTAATATTTTATTGTTTTCCACCCCTTGAGGTGTTTCATGAAGATCTTAATAGACTGAGAATTTTGTCGAAATTTCTGGCTTCTGTTGACAATAATCAGGTAATATATACCATCTATCTAAACAGATGTCCTTCTTAAACTTGGAGTAGTAAACTATTCAACTTCACTCTTAAGGTAGTGCAACATATCATAAGTTATAAGATAATCACTCATATCTATAATATGCGTAATTTATCTCATTGAATGTATATTTTATTATATTTGGTGGCAGTCGTGCATCAGATTAAATTCAAGGCATATTAAAATGATTTCTTTACTATTTCCTTAAAATTTTCTTTCGATAAATATAGCGCCTTAATGATTTAAACTAAGGATATCTGAACTTTACTGCTATATAATGTACTGAAGCCAAGTGATTTATAATTGACGTGAAACTAATTGAACAAACTCGCGACCTCTCTCTTTCTCTCTCTCTCTCTCTCTCTCTCTCTCTATATATATATATATATATATATATATATATATATATATATATATATGTATAATGCGGTGCGCTATCTGAAAACTAAATGAAGATATGATAATTACTAACTGACGAACTGATATAAAATGTTGATGTATATAATAATACCTACAAACGAGGACAATGTAATTAACTAGTTGCAAGCTTAGATTTCAAGAGCTTAGATATCTTTTTTATTCATAAATAAGCTGAATGTAGATAGGTTCTGTGAAAAAGGTACGCTTTGCTAACGAGTGCCAATGAAACCTAGGTCAAGGTTTTCTTACGAATAACCCCCAATCTACCTTTCATCCGAATACAGTGCCAGTAACATCGAGTCTCTAGGACAAGTAGCCACATTTCAATTCGATTGACAGAACTTAATCAATACCATTTAGTACTTGGCAAGTATCAAATTAGTCACCAAAACGTGATTAACTAATGTAAACAGGATTCCCAGAATACAATTCAATTATAGTAAACGCTTTAGAAACTTTATCTACTCGGCAAAGATAAGAAGTACGACCAATACATTTAGACTGATATTACTGAAGTGGAGTCATAGCCGTAATTTAGTAAGTTAGAATCGTGTGTACTTTGTTAGTAAAACTGCAGGCTAGATTTTTGAATGTGATATGATTAGTAGGTCTATGTTATGCAACATTTTAAAGCCAACGAGGACTGTACAGCTCTTTCTACATAGTGTGGGACTGCTGAATGGTTCACACCCACAACCCTATCATGGAATCGACCTCAGGTTACATATGTTTTGCAGAGAATGCTTAACCATTATACAAGTGATTCATTCTTCACTCATTGGTTGATATTTCTTAGTTTAGTCATGATATAACGCGCAACTTTTATAACTGCTATCAGTAGGTAACTGTCCCACACCTGATATTTTTGAACTCTAATGGTGATATCACACAAGGGTTATAGAATTACCTTCTAAAGCCAGTCATTAGTGAGCTGATATAGATTATATTTGAGTGTTATGGAGATTGTTGAATTTGAATTCGATATCACGAATAAGCCTTAGTTCTACACTAAGAGAAAACATCTGTCTAGTACTTCCTGGTATTCATTTGTTGTCTAATTGAAGCATGTTTGTGACAACGAATTCAAACTAGACAATTTTCACAACACCTGGTTAGATTTTCATTAATAGATCCTTTAATATTAGAGACGAATGAATGCAAATAATCATGATACGCTAAATGGTTGTTCATGTATTTGGGTAATGGAAAGTGAATGCAGCTTACTTGTGTTAATTGGCTTATAATAGACAAAATTATTAATGTTATGATAATTGTATAATTATTTATATCCTGTGAATTTTGTATTGGCCGACAGACGGTTGCATCATTATTAATTTTTATATTCCTTATCTGAATGAATAAATCGATGATATTTTTCATTATCTTTGTGAAAAATATACCACCAGTAATAATAGTCTGATGTAGGATTTCATTTGATAGAACTGAATCTGGATCCGAATAATCATCATTTCGTAGGTACCTTGATCTAGAGTGAGTAACGTTGTGTGAGTAACTTAATGAAGGCAATGATATATGTATCATATGATTAATCAACATAATGGCAATGATTAGAACCATACACTTAATGTGTAGTATACCTGAATTTTTCATTTTATTCTTCTCATTTTGAGTCCAACTGAAACTACTTAACATTTTATAATGTTTCCATTCATGTTGTGTAAGTGGAAACGTTGACGGTAGATCTTGAATAATTGCTAGTTTCTCCTAATTTATTTAATAGAAAAATATATATATAAGTTTACAAATAAGTAATTTTAGTTTATACTTATAACGAAGTACATTTGAATACACATATGCCTATAATAACATGAACGAATTGAGAAGAAAATTACTTCTACTCACTATTTTGTTGGTGATAACATATTAATATTGTCAGTCTGATGTACCGGATTTCATTCAGTCACCAATAATCATTTCATGATATATTCTGTCGTTATGGAATATTTCCAGTCAGTTTCCTATTAACTAATCTATTAACTGGAGTATGACTAGAAAATAAGTAGGATTTTAAAATTTGTTTATGACTAAGTAGACGTTTGCATCCAGTACTCAAATGATTACTAACAATTTAATAATCACAATCATCCAACGCTACACTACTTTCCATATATATTAAATTTCGTAATGACTTCTATGCAGACTATAATTATGAAATTCTGTTATTAGTCTTAGTCTTCCAACTTGCCAGTCAAATTATTATCATATCCTTGAAAGGCTAAAAGTTCAATTCAACCAATATGATGACAACAAACATTTTGATAAACAGTCTTCAACATCGTGATGTAGCTACTTTTAACTTGATTTAGTAGCCAATGTAATCATGCTTATGTGTGCTTTCGCTAGTTATTTCTGAAAGCCCCAAAAACGACTACTCATGTTTACTGAAAAAAACTGAGTAAATAATTATAAGGTTAAATGTATGATGCCCGATAAGCTCGATAAACGGATTTATAAAATTTCCGATCTTCTCCGTTTGAGTTTTAGATATGTGTTACCTATGCCAAATCAACCACCACTTATCTTGACCCGTAATCTTAATAGGTATGAAAGTAAATTGAAAGCCAGACCAAAACGTGCCATGGATTGTTGACCATTGATCTGAACTACGTTAGTAGAAACAAACTACTTGGTTGAAGTTAACCCTATTATAGTGACAGACAGCTGAAGGTGTTCGGTGATAGAATACATTGTTGTTTATCTTCCCTTCATTTTTTCATAGTTTAATTCTTCCTTTATGAATTGTATTTTCTATGCTTGAGGATTTTAATTATCTTCGATACTACCATACTTTCTACTACTTCAGCATATATTTTTTTTCGGTGTTGATGTGATGTAACAACTTGTATTAGTAAATATATGAACTAAGTTCTAACTTGTAAGCAACTCACTGTTGAATCATTCTATAGTGATAATGGCCATTAATTAAAGTCAACTTCAATTTTATATTAAAATATTAAATTACCTGTTTAATATATGGTACAGTTAGAAAGTTATTGTCATATGTTATGTTATTCAACCAAGTATTTCTAAATATAAGTATTCTTATAATCATATGTATCATAGTGTACATTGTCAGCAGAAATAATATCCATGTAATAGAAAACTTCATTCTTTCAATTTGATTTAAGTAACTATTGGATTGTTTTAGAAATAAATCAGTAATATTATCAATTACATTACTATTCACTTGATTAAATTCATCAGAATTTATTACTAATGTTATATTATCTCTTCCGATGATATTTAATATTCTCTCCATCTTGTCATTTAAAACATCTTTAGATATAAAACTCAAACTGTTTTCCATAAATTGTTTATGAATGTCACATGCATTAGTGGATACTTGTATTGAAGTACATAATGTATTTGCATTAAACTTTAAGTATTCACAAGTAGCATCATTGACATTTAACTCAGTGATACATATTAAATAAGCTTTATTAAAAAACTGTTGACATAAATTACTCAGAACATCAGTGTTTCTACATGATGTAAGCATAGATTCAATCCATGCAATATTATTCTCTATCACTGTAATCAATTTAAAAATAGATAAATGAATATTTGACAATATCATACGTATGTTGTATTGCATAGAATTTAACTCCCTAACAAAACTTTCACTTGAAACTTTAAGTTCACTGAGAAATATAGAATCATGTAAGTTTAAAGTGAACATATTCCTATTAATCTCTGACATAATACAATCAAATAAATCGCTGAATGCTTTCAAATTATAGAAAATATTTGAACTTAATTCATAAATACTTAAATACGCAGCATACAATAGTAATAACCATCTTATATGACTTGTAGTTAAATATGGAAATGTTAACAGTGCAATGCATCGAAAATTTGATGAGAAGGCAAATATTGAAAACATCATAATATAAGCACTTAACAAGGTTGATATGTATAGATTATTAAATAATCTAGTGATAAACAAAATGTTAACACTAAATCCCACTAGTATACCAATGATAAGTCCAAATAGATTGTTGCGAATCATTTGTGATAAACCATGATTTGTATTGTTGAATAATTTACCAAAATTCCATTTTTTGTATTTTAACACAATAGAAATTTTGTTACAAATATTTGAACCTACTTTGATTGAATAATAAAATGGTGTACAAAAAATTGATGGTTTCTCCAACATTTTTATTAAGTTTAATAATCTCTGCTTTCTTAAATCTATTAGTTCTATGTATTCATTATATTTTCGTTGGTTGCTATAGTCATTACATTCTATTTTTGCTGGTTTCATTGATGATAAATCTGATTGATTAAAATATGTTACATCACATGCATATTTTTGTTTAAGTTCATTCATAACGTTGAAGCTACAAGTGCATCGACTACTTTCACACTTATATCCTGGTTTACTTAAAACAGATACTTGATTCGGTTGCAAAGTTATCCTGTCCCATTCAATTTCATCTTTATTTATCAAACACGATTTTAAAGTAGTCATAATTCTTTCCATTTAGCTATCCATTATTTTTAAGTATACTTAACACATGAAATAAATATAACTAGAAATATTAAAATACTTCTGAATTTAATCGAAAAACGATTGTAGATCGAATATTAATTAGATCATGTGATTAAACTACTGAATAAATAAATATGCTATAATAATGATTCTGTAAACTTATATCGAGTTATGTCTGAAATTAAATTAAAGACAGTGTTGTTAATAAAATGTTGAAAGCGAAGAAAAATTATCACTTTGACGATGAGAAACTATATATTCAAAGAAGGAAATTTTCATTTAGGTGTTATCATCTACTATATCTGTACAATAGTGTATATTGTCATTTCTTCGGGTTATTTGTCTATCGAAAAAAAGAAAACGATTAAATGATAAGTAACTTAGAACTTTCAAGTATCAAAGGGATTATCGTGGTGTTATGTAATTGTCATAATGATAGAAAATTGAACTAAAATGTAATTAGCTTATAAATTGGAAAAATGGGTGATCACTCGTCACTTGACAGATATGAAAAGTGATATGACGCAAAGATGTTGATATATCGAATGCCAGTTGTGGTGTGCCTAGTCTATCACTGCCAGTCTACTTTATGCCCATTCAGTCCCAAGCCGGAGATAGAAGAACACAAGAAGATAGACCAACCGGACGGAATCCTATTATATTTCACACATTCCTTTATACATACATAAGACCTAACCACACAGTCAACCAATTAGAAAACTAACATTTTTACAAGATAGGAGTAATAGCGGGTATGAACTGATGTAACGTACACACAATGAAGTAACCGTAGTTCATAATGAGAAATGCTATACTAACAGTTAATATGTCAAATAGGAGGATAATTCAAGGGGCAGTGAACAAGTATAGAAATAAAATGTTTACCTTGTATACAACCACAAATATTGCAATAGTGTACAGATAAATAACTCTCGAAGATAATCAATTTTCTTTAGGTGCCCGGTATATCAAAAAGAGAAACTTACCGAAGAAAATAGTAGTAATTATGGAAAGTTAGAACAGGTTTATCAAATTATAAAGTATGTGATATTAGCGAGAAAAAAATGAAAACACACCCAATATAATGGTAATAAAATACTTGAAGAAATGAGGTCAGGGCAAATTCAAGGATTGAACGTGTTGTTTCTAAACGCAGAGGTCGGGTCTAAACTGCCGGACTACCAAGGTCTCAACACCAAATGGGATGTTCATTCGTGTCCCGGTTGGGGTCAGTCGTTTGACAACGCAGACTGTACCGAAGGACGACTCTTCAGGAGCAGCGTGACCCGGGTCAATTAGGTAATCTTGTATTGGGCTAGTAATTGTTTTGCATTCACTTTTGAGGAGCCATGCCAGGCATTGTTCCGCGGCGTGTTTGGAAATAGTTTGCCTTATGTAGTCAATATGAAGACCTCTACATGAGCTTGAAATTTCCAAGTAACCAATTATGCAATTGTTTTCTGTAAACAAATAGTCTATAGAAATGACCATATGTACGACTGCACGGCTATAGTAAGTGATATCGTCTTGGAAACATTTTCCTTATTGAATTGTCTTTACTTCCTTCGCAGAACTATGCTGTGCTTAAACATTAATGCTGATAAAAGAAAATATAGGTAAAATATTTTATTTTATTTGTTTAGATTTAGTACACAGAGCTTCGCGAACTGATGTTTCGAATATTTTTATATACATTCAAACTCTTGAATAATTAGGATCGCTTTACTGTATGACAAATCAGATAACTTTAGGATTCAGCTTAGTCACTCCGTAGCTAGATCTATTCTTATTTGATACAGTGTACTTCACAGTATAAATTCGATTCTGTATCACTTAAATCTCACCTTTAATCAAAGAGCTTAGTGTTGAATCCTATGAGGTCGTAAAAGTAAAATAAAATACTTCATGTTACTTTTAATTCATTAGCGAAATAAGGTTTTGCAAAGAACATTATTTCATTAAATAAGCCTGTTGGTCTCCAATGATCCTCATTTCCAACTTCAATTATTTCATTATATTAACTAATTTCCATTCAATGATTTACTGTTATCGTTTATATGGTTCTACATAAAATTTCCGTCATATCTATTACCAATCAGCAATTACATTTTAACATGTACCGAAGGTTTAACAAAATTTTGTCACGATTCATTGTAAAAAACTAGAATTTTGTTTATTTTGTGCCCTAAACTCGGTTATTTGTATCTTCCAGTTGTTTATTCTGATGAGTTGAAGTTAGTCAGATTCTACTGCCTCTGTTGATGGTACATCCAGATGGTTAGTCACAGAATGGACAAAACGCTTTTCTTATATTTTACATACCAGTCACAATTCAGCCTAACTCATTAGTTGACGTTGATTCGTCAACTGCTATGAAGAAATGGAGCTAAATGTATGTGCCCCAATACTCATTAAAATTGGTGTTCTACAATATATGTTTGCAATTTTATAATTCTTGTGATAAAAACTTCTAGGAAATTAATGCTATCTATTCATATATCAATTTTTTTCAAGTATATTTTTTTACAACCCCTGGTTGTTTTAAGAACTTCAGTGTTCGCACAATATTTGTACTGTGACTTTATCTTCCGCAGGATACATTTAAACAAATAAATAAAACTTGTTAAAGCTACATTGTTAGATGCTATAACTTCTAACGTTTTGGTAAATAAAATACTTCATGTTACTTTTAATTCATTAGCGAAATAAGGTTTTGCAAAGAACATTATTTCATTATATTAACTAATTTCCATTCAATGATTTACTGTTATCGTTTATATGGTTCTACATAAAATTTCCGTCATATCTATTACCAATCAGCAATTACATTTTAACATGTACCGAAGGTTTAACAAAATTTTGTCACGATTCATTGTAAAAAACTAGAATTTTGTTTATTTTGTGCCCTAAACTCGGTTATTTGTATCTTCCAGTTGTTTATTCTGATGAGTTGAAGTTAGTCAGATTCTACTGCCTCTGTTGATGGTACATCCAGATGGTTAGTCACAGAATGGACAAAACGCTTTTCTTATATTTTACATACCAGTCACAATTCAGCCTAACTCATTAGTTGACGTTGATTCGTCAACTGCTATGAAGAAATGGAGCTAAATGTATGTGCCCCAATACTCATTAAAATTGGTGTTCTACAATATATGTTTGCAATTTTATAATTCTTGTGATAAAAACTTCTAGGAAATTAATGCTATCTATTCATATATCAATTTTTTTCAAGTATATTTTTTTACAACCCCTGGTTGTTTTAAGAACTTCAGTGTTCGCACAATATTTGTACTGTGACTTTATCTTCCGCAGGATACATTTAAACAAATAAATAAAACTTGTTAAAGCTACATTGTTAGATGCTATAACTTCTAACGTTTTGGTAAATAAAATACATATGCACTCGTAAGTAAGGTTATGAAGCAAGCTTATCCTCTTAAGTTTTCCAATAGTAAATAAAGTGGTTTTTAGTGTATGATGCATTGAGTAAATATCTACTATTATCTTTTTTTTAAGTGTAACGATGAAGATGAAACACGTATAATTTGAAGACATGATAATTTGCTCACTGAAATCACAACAGCATCTCAAAGATAACTCAAATAGTAAAAATTCGCACAACAAAACACTTTGGGTACATGTTTATTTATTAAGAAATCTTTAATACATACTAATGTCGTTTTAATATGTTTCCACATTTTGACAGTCTAAATAGGTGAATACTTTACAGAAATGCTATCTGACTATTCGGTAACTTCATCATATGACATTGATGAATCTTGCTTGGTTATCCGTAAATATTGTGTAATGATAGCTTCCTTTTCTTCATCTTCTGAATACTGTTCAAAATCCACTTCCACAGTCATGGAAAGCAATGGTGTACGACATAATAAACACATATAATCTAAAGCTATTTGACATGCACGACAAAAGTAAACACCACATTCTTCACAACGTGTAAAATTATTTTTAAATTCGGCTTTCTTCGATGGGTTACCATCACTGCCACAAAATGCACAGATAACACGTTTAACTCCAAATAACTGAAGGAGTAGTGCTATACGTGGATTCTGACTAAGATATCTCCCGAATCGTGATAAATTTTGCGTTCGACGATTCGATCTAATATCTATTGTTTTAATTTTATGTACAACACGATTATATAGGCCACGGTTATTTCTTATGTGTGTACGAAGCCAGGCTGCACGTTTGGCTGCTTTCTTTGGATAGTACCATATCATGATGACATGCCGTAAACGCATAATATACACCTGATGGAATGGTAATAACACTACATAAACAGTAGTTTATGATGAAAAATCATTTTATAAATAAATTCTTTACCAATTGTATCATACTTGCCCTCACTAAAGATAGTAATAAGTGAGAAGACAATACGTGTGCTCTTTTAAAATAGACTCGACGTTTCTAGATAAGAATGTGAATTTCCGTAAAAGTCCTTTCGGAAGTCAAAGCGGACTTATTCTTCATTGGTACAAGGTCTATTCTAACTAACAGGACAGTGTTGATCGTTGTAATTAAGTAACGGAAAGTGAACATCTAGGCGATGAATTGCTCGAAAATCTGTAAGACTACGAGCGTTTTGTCTTGATTACACATAAATAAGTATATACAAAGGTATTAGTATGAGACCCATAACAGAAATTAATCATTACTTTGTTCGATCTAGTAACATTGGACTACATTATTTTGAACTTATTGTTTCACTTTTGTAGTCATTCTGAATGCCTTAAAAATCTGAATCTTTTCTACACTGTATCCTGTAGCATACATTTCAAGCCTATCAGCAATTTTCCGAATACTATTTACAGTAACATTTTCTTAGTTAACTTTGCTCAAGAAACATAGATGTACATCAGATTCTAACTTATATAAATAATTTAAATTAACCGATCATCGCATGGCGACCAATATCATGTTTGTCTAGTTTGTATTGGTGTTTAAATTCTGCTGAACAATTCATAACGTGGCTAATAGTTTAGGTGACCTGACAACATGTGAACAATGTTGTGAATTTCAGGTGGTTTAGGCTTAAAATATCCCTAACATTTCATTGATTACAATAGATTTTATTCATTGTGAAAAAAACTAACATTAAAAACCACGTACATTTATTATAAAGTTTCTAAGTAAGACATGCGACGATCTGTCGTTGAATAATATAAGGATGGAATTGACAACAGCATCAAGCCGTCGGCCTAAAATCATGACATACTAAAGCTGGTTGCTATGTTCAGTTCAATTAATTACAAAATTGGTTGGAAACCACAATATTACACGGATCCATTGATGTGTCTTTTTCATTCAACATCGATATAGATGGGATTTTACAATACCGTTTATAGTAAATAACTGAAAGTAGTGCTTTCAAACTATACCTACACAATTTACTTACCTGAAGAGCAACACTAAAAAATGCTAAACATAATAATAAACAAATTAAACTATAATTTTGTAAATCTGGTTGAGTTAATGTTGGCCGACAGGTTGTTACATCCACATTGAACGTAACATCTTTCAGTGGATTCAATAAATCAATCAATGATTGTACAATATTTGCAAAAGTTGAATCACCATCAATATATACTTTATTCATATCATCATCAGTGTTTTGTTCATCATCATCTTCTGTTACACTTTGAAAATTGGAATAATCATATGAAAATAGAACTGATACAATATTAAAAATTGTATACATTGAATAATCGGTTATCATAACTAGAATAATTGAAGCACTCCATGTTAAAAGCATTAAAGAGGTGAACGCTGCCGACTGTTTTTCTGATATAGTCCAACTGAAACTTGTTAATTTTTTGTACATTTTTGTTTCTTTACGAATTAGTGGAACTGTAGGGACTAAGCCTCGTTTAAAAGCTTGTATTTCCTAAAAGATTCGATGGAGAAAATAAAGTATAATATCTGTAAGTGAAGCTTTACGCACAACTTTAGTTTTTTACTGTAGTTAAAATGTTCTGTATTATTACCTAGACAAAAAAGCTCAATAAAATGATATTTTCACAAATGGATCTCCTAATACTAATTGGTCTTAGCCTCCAATCAATATCACAGTTCTTTGGTTAAAAAATACTTGGAATAGCTATTAGACTAAGTGATAGATTGTCTCTATGAAGTATTCAATATATCATCATATGAGGCACCAAGTTACGATTAATAACAAATAATATTTTTCTTCTCATTTGTTATTAAAGGTTTTGAAGCTCTGATACCTTCATTAAATTACGAGTCGGTGTTATTATCACCTTCATGATAACCTACTTCTGGAAATGTTGATTTGCATGTATCACTTTTAAAGATTATTGTTGATGTGAAGTCAAAATATTTTGCATCTACGCTTGTAGTGTTTAACGTAGTCGTAAGTACACCATGAAGATATTAAGCAAATCAATAATTATATCACTATATCTAATTATTCCACCTACATTATCCTCTAGCCTGTGTAATATAGGTTGATAAATCTCTAAATAATATAATCCTTATGATTTACTACTTAATTATCTCTACTAACGTGATTATTACTGATATACGAGTACTGCAAACAGTTCGATTTCTATTAATTTTCCATGTAGTTTTTCTTCATCAACCATTTATCAAAGGACGACAACCGTAAAGTACTTGCTGTAGAATAGGTCTACAGTTTGGATGGTTATGTCATGTTCATGCTCATGTCAGTGTATGCAGGCAACCACACGTATGAATTCGACTGGTAAAGTATCAAAATCCTGGAACAATCAAGTCCAAAAGATACAGGGGAGGTTTTTAGGAGGGGTGAGTATCGATAAAGACTATTTACAAATTCACAGGGAAAAGATTATCCATTCAAGTAGCCAAACTTTAACTAAACACGGTAGTAAACAGAAACAAGAAAAGCAAACAGATTTATCGAAGTTTCTGGCGATAACTATTTACAGATAAAATATCAGAACAGGCCAGTTTAACTGTTTTGAAATGATTACACAACTCACTTTTACTTGAAGTGAACACAGATGATTTTATCTATAACGACAATGAAAGTTTTATAATTAAACTATACAACTTGAATATTATGACAAAACTTGAAAATCTACCAGTCGAAAAGAATCCATTAAGTGCAATTGCCAAAATGTTATTTCATCACAACATTGATAAGTATTAGGATGAACTTGTACATTTCCGTTGATTCGTTATAGACTGAAGCTTGTTGGTCACTATTGCTATATGTGCATCCTGAGCGGATTGCCTCGATATAGCGACTAATCAGCTTCAGTCTATAGCAAATCGACGGGAACATACAAGTTCATCCTAATACCAATGTGCCCATTGCACAGGTGTGCCTGTCTGAACTCAGTAGTCTAGTGGTGGACGCAGTGGCGTCCGACACATAACGGACTGAAGTCGAATCCCACTGTAAACATCGACATTGAGATACAAGTACATTCAGCCGATAAGTCCCAAATAGGACGAAACGCGCATCCTGGATTTCACTTGTCAGTCACAATCCAACTTGAATAACATTGATAAGTGTTCATCCTATAAATCTTGCAAAATCAACCTATTAATGTTGATGTTTTAGCATACCAACTTTATTTAGTGTTTTTACAGTGTATTCAGATTAAATAATGTTTTCGTTACACTGCCTTAATTTTCAGCCATTTTATTCCTATACAATTAAGCATTAAAGATACTTTGGTCAAGAGAAAACTTAAGTTAAATAAACAAAAACTTGGTATTAATTCAATGTAACTTATTATGCAAATGTATATACTACTTACTTGTTCAATAAATTCATTAGTTATATACACATTATTATATGATTCTTTTGATAACCAAAATTTTTTAAATAAAGCTGCTTGTATTACTAATAATAACATAGTGAATAATGTCCATACAACCAAAATCCAAGATAAAATATATTTCATAGTATCAATAGTTTTAACAAAACTATCCATTCTTTGTTGAAGTTTATTTGTTATAGTATAATTAGCATTATAAATTACATCTTCTATCCCACTTAAATTACCAAGAAGTGTTAAATTTCTACTACCAATCAAATGAATTATTTCATTGATTTGTTTATTCAACTCTGTTTTAGTGGTAATATTCATTGTATCCTCAAGTACTTCACCTTGTTTCTTGCATAAATCTGTAAATTTCTCTGATGATACACAAGTGTCTTTGGCAAAAAATCTGACAAATCGACAAAGACTACTTAATACACCAAAACTGTTAGTACAACTAAAGTAAATGTTGTTAAAAAAAGCTAAACATTGATTAATTAAAGCAACATTATCACCACATGCTATAATCAAAGAGTGTATCCAACTAGCTTGACTTTCCATTACATTAGTTAATTGAATAACTGAAAAGTTTATTTTAAATAGTAAGTTTCTCAAGTGATATAGAATTGTGTTAATTGTGCCGATAATATTGCCTAGATGATCCTTCAGAATACTGAAAGGTGCTTGAGATAATTTCTTTAATAGTATCATGTTTGTATTCACTTGGTCAACAATACAAACAATGGAATTGCGGAAATTACCTGAATTATGTAGAAAATTTAATCCCGGTCCACTAATTGACATACCGATTGCAAAGATCAGAATTAACCAGCGTATTCGAGTAGCAATAATATATGGAATGATTAGTAAAATGATGCATTGAAAATCTCTGGAAAATACTAAACCAAATACACTCACTAACATGATGTAAGCACTTAACAATGTGGATATATAAGGATTTCCTGAAAATGTAAGCATAAATAAAAAGTATGTCACAAATCCAAGGGCTATGCCAAATACTAAGCCTAGGGTATGTTTTACATGGATTCTCTCAGATTGATGAGGTGGTTCCCGCTTCTTTCCGCTGCAAGATGAAATCTGAACACGATATCTACAGAGAAAACTGCAGCACAAACGACATAAATAAAACAGTGGGATTAGTAAACATGGTGGACGTTGTAACCTATATAATGCTTCTTTTATCTGTTGTTCTTCCAGTTTCCTTAACTCGGACTGTTTGATGTTGAGAAAATAGCTGTCTCTCTCTACTTCACTTCTTCTATATCCTTCCTCATGTGTTAGGTTTTTGTATGGAGCTGACCTATTCTGAGACTCATTGTCAATACCATCTTCTTCCGATGTAGTCACTCCTTCCTCCTCAAGTCGTGTTGTTATCCCTGTGGTAATAGTTGCAGAGTTTACTCCTTTTTGGTTCATTGTGGTTGTCATTTTCATCTTCTCAGTGTATTCATTTTCATCCTCAGGAGTAGGTGTACTAATACTATCATCAATTTTCCCAGTTGAAGCTATACTACTTGAATTTGTATCATGTAGAATATGATGTTTTATTAAAGGGTTTGTGCATTTCCCTTGACATTTATAATACACAGTGGGACCTGCTACGTTACTCTCGTAAGATTTCTCTTTGTCTAATTCATTTTCAGATGATACGAAACCATGGTCATTTGATTCGAATTGCCTTTCAAGATGTTTATCGTTGCTTTTATCTGATGAAAACATACGACAAAGATTAGTCAAATTACTGAATATCTATCTGCAAATGTACATTTAAATAACCCATAAATTTCTACTCACGTGCAAAACTATTTAAAACTAAAAAATCGATGATATCTTGTCAAAGCACTGATCTCATAAGACCGTTAGTGAGTTAAAGAAAAACACTTGAAGTACCATTTAAAAATGACTCAAACAGTCGAAACGAACTATCGTCTCTAACGTGACTCAGGATAGCTTGGAATATTTCTCTATATGCCAGTTTTTCTGAACATATATGTGGCAACAATGTGACCAGTCCCTCAGGTTACATTACTTAATAATTTTATTCACTAGAGAGGTTAATTTGAATCAGTAAAATCTTTAATATATCTATGTATTGAGAGTAGTGTTCTACATATACATACATCTAAAAGTTTCAATGACTGAAGTAAGGACGTTTCTACAAACTGGGCAGATATAACGTTCAGACTGAATCGATAAATATATAGTGATCAGGAAAATAAATAATTCATAACCTTAAGTGAAAAAATACCATTGAGAACATCATAATTCAGAAGAAAGAGTCATTTATACAAATTTATCTAGTTTAAGCTTAGTAATCTGATAAGTTTGAAAATGATAGGTGACGTCCACTAGATTAATTTCGTAACATCATGTGGATTACCTGCATAAGCTTTCAGCTGGAGATATTAAAAAATTTGTTCATAAGCCGAAGTAGTCTGGTTTGCAGCATTTGGTTTTAACAGGGATACAAACATACAGTTACTTCGTTCGTAACCTTTTATTAAGCCACTGGTTTGATTTTTTTCCAACAATTACTTACTTACGCCCGTTACTCCTCACTGAGGAGCATAGGCCGCTCACCAGGATTCTCCATTCAACTCTGTCCTTAGCAATCCTTTCCAGCTGTTTTCAGTTGCTCTTCATCCTTTTAATATCAGCTTCCGATTCTCGACGCAGTGTATTAATTGGCCTTTCTCTCTTCCGTTTCCCAACAGGATTCCATGTTAATGCTTGTCTCGTGATGCAGTCTGATGATTTCCGCAATGTATGTTCTATCCATTCTCAACATCTTTTCCTAATTTCCTCTACTGCTAGAAGTTGGTTTGTCCTCTCCCATAGTAGGCTGTTGCTGATGGTTTCCGGCCAAATGATATTCACTATATTGCATAGACAGTTGCGTATAACTACTTGTAACCTTCTGATAATGTTTGCAATAATTATCACGTTTCAGTACCATACAGCTGTCTTGACGCTCGACCTAAGAGTCTGACTTTGAGGTTGGTTATCAGTTGTTTTGAGTACTATATGTTTATCAACTGCATGAATACTGCCCCCGCTTTGCCAATCCTAGTCTTTACATCTGCATCGGAACCTCCCTGTTCATCAATGGTGCTTCCCAGGTACGTGAAAGTATCCACTTCTTCCAGAGTTTCTCCATCAAGTTGAATTGCGTTGGTGCTCCCTGTGTTGTATTTGAGGATCTTTCTCTTTCCCTTATGAATATTCAGGCCTACTGATGCTGAGGTTGCTGTTACACTGGTTGTCTTCGCTTGCATTTTTTGGTGTGTATGAACTAAAAGAGCTAGATCATCTGCGAAGTCCAAATCATCGAGTTGCATCCTACTTGTCCATTGAATCCCGTACATTCCCTCAGATGTGGAGGTCTTCATGATCCAGTCAACCACTAGGAGGAAGAGAAAACGTGAGAGCAGACAACCTTGTCTGACTCCGGTCCTTACTGAAAATGCATTTGTCAGTTGTCCTTCATGCACAATTTTGCACTGTGTTCCGTCGTAAGAGTCCCGGATGATGTTGACGAGTTTCTCTGGTGCGCCGTAGTGTCGAAGAAGTTTCCATAGTGTTTTCCTAACTACAGTGTCAAACGCCTTCTCATAGTCAATGAAGTTGACGAATTCCACTCAACTGATTGTCCAACGATGATCCGTAGTGTTGCTGATTGGTCTGTGCACGACCGATCCTTACGAAAACCAGCTTGTTGATCTCGAAGTTGAGCCTCCACTAAGTCTTTCATTCTGTTAAACAATACTCTGTTAAAGACTTTCCCTGGTATCGACAGTAGCGTGATCCGTCTGTAGTTGTCGCATTTGCTCAAATCTCCTTTCTTTGGTATCTTGATAAGATGTCCTTCTTCCCAGTCTGCCGGCACTTGTTCTTCCTCCCAGATCCTTTTGAATAAAAGGTGGGGTATCTTTGCTGCCTCAGCTAGCATATTGTCAGGTCCTGCTGCTTTCCCACTTTCGATTTATCTGATGGCCATCTTGATTTCTTACATCGTTGGTGGAGTGACATCTATTGGGAGGTCTGTCGGTGCTGCTTCGATGTCCGGTTGGTTTAGTGGAGCTGGCCTATTCAAGAGTTCCTCAATGTGTTCTACCCACTTATTCTTTTGTTCTTGAGTCTCAGTGAGTGTGTTGCTTTCTTTGTTCTTGACTGGTCGCTCTGGTTTACCATGTTTATCTGCCAATTTCTTTGTTGTGTCGTATAGTTGTTTCATATTTCCGTCTCTTGCAGCTTTCTCCGCTCTCGTTGCAATACCTTCGATACATTTCCGTTTGTCGACTCTAATGCTCTTCTTTACATGCTTATTTGCTTCTGTGTATTCAGTTTGTGCTTTGCTTTTCTCTGCTCTTGTTTGGTCATTGTTGATTTCTATCTTCTTGTTCCTCCTTTGTTGAATTTTGCTTCTGTTATAACGTGTGAAAAAAAAGGTTTTGTCGGTTAATCGGTTGGTTGTGCGGGGACGCTTTATTGAAGTGTGCCTCGTCGCCTGTTGATCGGCTGGTTGTAGCAGACGCCTGTTGAAATGTGCCTAGTTGATAATACGCGACTTGCTTAAGCCCACTCAGTCCCAAGCCGGAGATAGAAGAATAAGACAAAGACCAACCAGACAGGTCGGAATAAGATTCGGAGTCTATTTTACACATTCTCTTATATATACAAAATAATCATAGTGATTATTCATCAAATGAAATTATCAACATTTTTAATAACACAATTAAATGTTGTCAAATGTGTGCACATACAAGTGATGAAAGTTTACAAATCATGTTAACAGAAAATCAATACAACTTGGCAAAATGAACAATTGTATTTCTAGGGATTTTGAATCCCTAACAGCTTCAAACTATTACTAGGTCATTTTAAGTCATATTTCACAACCAACAAGAAACCTTACCTCCTATGACTTGGCAGCCCCACTCTCACACTGAAAAATTATATCATTAGCGCATTAAATCTATTAGGACTATATCACGTAAAATGTGAAACACGATTGTATTTTATTTTAATATGCATTATAAGTTTACTTCCGTTACTTCGCTATCAAACCGTATTGTTTTTCTAAATAAGTAAATTTCCATTCAGTGTAACTAAGATGTATCTATCAGGCCAAAACAACGAAAGCGGCTTCGAAACATAAAAATTCAATTCATTTGTAATTTAATATTAATAATATACAAATTAGGAAAAAGTAATATCTCAAGATATGTGTATTTCCCATCTTTTTCTGTCAGCTCATTGACTGAGAAATTTACAGTTTATTTATTTACATGGGTACTAATGAAGATATACTGTGGAATGTAACAGCTTATATTAAATCTCTAGAACTGCATTTTTATTATAACAAAATAATTTGCTATTGATTGTGAGGACGTTATATTGTACGTTTGAATTCCAAAAAGCTTTTTATTCACTAAGTTCATTAATTACAATCCTCTTGTTTGTTCAAAAACTGACGTTCATATATAAAATACATTGATATTAATCACGTATACATCCAGCCATAAGTAAATCATTCTAATGTTCTCTAATACACTAAGCTTAAACTGAACATAATATAAAGGATAACCCCGTTATCAAAACAATTCGATTTGCTACTAATGTACGCTCAGTATTTATACTACTAATTTAGGCATCATCCTAATATCTGCTTTTTGGTGAACGACCCACTGTTTCTTTTTTACCGTCTTTCTTCTTTCTTTGCTTCTTGTTCTGGGTCATAATCAAGGTATTTCTGTTTGTTTAAATATCTTGTGTATTTGATTTATTTTGAATTATGTTTTCTCCTGACCCGACAACCTTATTATGAGTATAAGCTACAAAATGTGGAAAATTAAATTAAACTACTTATATATATACCTAGTAGTAATAATAAGTATGTGTAAACAACGAAGTCATGAATATTAATGCATTAATTTATTTCAGACTGGTAATAATGAAAATAACGAATTATTAGTAATAATAGTAGTAATAATAAAATTCACTAGCCATTCTTTTCTTCTGTTCATTTATGTCAATATTACTGATGTCAATAATAATAATAATAACCTTTATTGTTATTATATATTAATAGTACCCTGTTCTCCGTTTAAAATAAGTTACAAAAAATGAGCGAAAAAAAAGATAAACAAGGAAAATAAATAGAGAGAGAACAAAAATAACGTTTCTTTTTTTGTCAAATGAAACTTCTCATGTCAAACAGACATTTAATTAAATGTTATCCTTGTTATACAAAGAAAGCATCATTCAGATATAATAAGTTTTATTTTGTACAATGTTAGTGAATTGGTCATTAGTTTGAGTTATTTGCTTTTTTTTCGAAAGGAATTGTTTAATTTGTTTCCAATTGTTTAAATATTCAATCTTATAGTGATATTTTATCACATACATCTGTAGAATGACTTTCAATGCATAATGATATTATGATAAAAAAGAAATTGTGTAAATTTTGGCCGCTTTCATGTCACTATTTTAGTATAACTGTGGTATTGTTATCAATTGATAGGTAGGACTGTCCAATATAAGTTGATAGATACAGCTTTTTAACAATAAACAACCAATATGTAGATTTCACTTTAAAACTATTTGACTGGTATACACAATGCATCATAGAATAAAGTGAAATAGGATATTTTATTCCAAAGAAACATAGAAGTTATGTTCTTGGTAGTAGTAGTAGTAGTAGCAGTAGCATTACCTATTTTATTGTGTCATATTGTCTGAGTGAAAGTTTATATGCCTTAAATGACATACATATATTTTAATTTCTGAATATTTAATTAGCAAATTTTTACTTATGTACAAACACAAGGAAGGGTGGGGTACTAAAGAAAAATGGAGTAAAATGTAATAGGAAAAAAAGAATTCTGATTGCTCATGAATTATGATATCGAAATACTGAATCAGACTTCGTCAGTAAACCATTTGATGGCGATTTAAAGAATGATATACTAGTTTTATTATCATCATTATTGACGCTATCGTTTTCAGCGCATGTATTACTGATATGACCAGGTTGGAGTATAGAGTCATATTGTGAATGATGATGAGGTTGTGGTTGGTGAGGATGATGGTGATGCTGATGTTGGTCGTACGGCATCGGATAAATTGACTTTGTAATTAATGCGTCTTGTACACCTAATTCTGTATGCCTATAATTTGGATTGTTAATATCACTGGGAAGATTATACATTAAATGGTGACTAGTGTTATGTAGTAAAGATGATTGGTCCATATTTGCTTCTTCGTTACGATTTAAAAGACCAGTGCCCCTTAAACAATTCATAAATTGTCCATTTTCTGATTCTGAATGATGGTGTGGGTGTTGCTGATGATGTTGTATATCTTCATCGGATGAACCAGACAAACAGTCAATGTTACTATTATCGTTTTGTAGTACAGAGGAGCTGTACTGTTTTAATTTACTTGTCCAACCTGGCGGGAATGTAGTATATTGATTAATTGCGTTTACATTATGTGTAGATTGATTAGTGGGTACTGTGGTAATATGCGGCCATTGATGATCAGTTAGATAACCCGGTAATTCTGCCTTCTGTTGGATAGATGAAGCAGATAGACTATCATGTTGTTGTTGAATATGATATGATGGGATTGTCGAAAGTGATGTAACTGTGATGTCATTTAAGTTTGATGTAGAAAAATTTGCAAAACGATTAAATCCAGAAGTTGATCTTCTTGTTGGATTAGTAATAATATTATGATATGAATGAGGTATATAATTTAGCTGATTTACACTACCAATATTAGTAGTAATATTATTATGATTATTAGCATGACTATATTTCGGATTATTTTGATGAATATCAAATGGCAATAAGTTATTTGATAAGCTCATATTAGTAGTTAAATAATTCGAATAGGTTTGTGCATGTGACAATAGCATTGATGAATAATTTTGTGGATAAGTCGATGAAGAATTCGTCATCATCATCATAGGCATTGTTACTTGACTTTGTGAGTGTATCTCACCATGAGAATCATCATTACTTAAAATGTTTGAATGAACTCTATTATGACTAATATGTTTACTATTAGTGTTGATTAAGTCAGATTCCAATACTCCATTGGCGAGTAGATTCATTTTGTCATTATCATTGGGTTCTGTTGATGAATTGTGTAGAACTTGATTAAATACTTGGAAATTATGCTCAGATTTAACACCAATTACACTTGTGCTATGATTACAATTATTAGTTAACTCACTTCTGAATAGGTTATTATTATCTAATGGAGCATTAATACTGATTGATTTATTGAGTAAATAGTTTTTGTCAATGCTTTCATTAGTATTATTATGCTGTTTTATCTGAGTACTGTCTATGCACTGATCAACATCTTTCGAAGCAGAACATGATGAAGAAGATGACATGGATGACATCATTAATGGTGTTAAACGTTTAACATTTATTTCATTAGGTTGTTTTACTGGTAAATTTTCACTTATCAAATCATATTTTCCAGGTATCGTTTGTGTTAAATCTAAAATATGGAAAAAATTTAATCAAAGAGAAACAAATAATTGATCAAAATGAATAGAAAAAACAGACTAATAAACTCACCTGTTTTCCTTTGGAAAACGTACTTACATTGAAATTCATCACCATTTAAGCATATGAGAAAAACATGTTAAGAAGTTTTTCTTAAAATGCTAGTCTACTTTATGTTGATTAATAGTCTAATTTCCTAATAAAATCGCATCACATCTTAGGCCAAGAATGAAGAAAGAAAACGTTGGCTAAGCTAATTAATTATATACATGCGACTATATTAAAGGTAAATAACTTTTTATCAGAGGTACTTGATTTCATGTACTTGATTTCGAGATACATGTGAGGACTATCCAGTTTCAACTAATTAAATTAAGTAAAATAAAGTTCAAACTGGTAACGTGGTAACTGAAATCTGAACTCCTTAACCACTGATCGAACCCCAATTATTAAAAAGACATTATCAGGTCTCTACGTAAATGTCATGATAATACATAGCAACTTAATAGTTTACGGCACCGTTTCAAATTATATTCTAATTAGTAGAATTTATTATTAAACAATCATAACAGTTAAAATCACAACTAAACATCTGATCACTGAATGGTAGTAGAGAAATTACTCTAACGCTTTCAAAATATCCTATCTGAATTTTATAAAATCATATAGTATCATTCGAATGATAAAGTAAATGCTTCAGTATTACCAACTGGCATAAATTTTCCCTCATTTTTCCATAAGTAACAGTTCATGCTTATTCCAATCAGTAAATAAAGTCTAAAACCTAGCGTAGTTTATTTGACAGGAAGTAGCATAACTGATTCCTGTATTCCGTTTTGACTTATGGATTATTTAACAATTGTATTAATGATGTCATGACATTTAGGCAATCAACTGAAATGCAAATTAGTCGATTAAATTTGATCAGTGCTAAGGGGCTAAACTACTACAGCATTGGTTAATATTCAGTTTTCAATCTATATAAATTCTCAGTCTTAATTGTCTATCACAACCCGAATAACTCATTTGTAACGTCTAAGTCTTTAAAGCTGGCTGATGTGAATTCAAGTCTCATAGAAGGCATAATTTGTTTCAAGACTTCTAATACGCCTTACAGACAAGTCCCTGCTACTGTTAATCGTAGGTCTAAGGTTTCCTGTCAGTAACCTAGCATTACACATACAATAACGAGTCCCTTAAAGTGTTGGATATATTAAATTCGACTAGCCTTAAATGACTAAACAAACATTGGTCACTACTCAGTTATCAGTTAGTGTTATGTTAGGGTGAGATTAATCCTGTATTCAAAGCACAACGGATATTCTTATTCACAAGTCACTTATTTTGCTTCTGATCTAGCTATTTACTAAGTTTAGTAGAAAATAGAATTTGTGAACAGGCATCATATAAAATTATGAGCGCACACCCATCTATTCCAATAATTAACATTATTATTTCAAGGCTATAATCAGTAGAAGGGAATCTATGGAGTAAATAAATTCATATTATTCTGCTTGAATCAATGTACTAGAATCTTATAAACTTGCAAAGCGTGAAGTGTTTGAATTACAATTTAATTCTCACTGGCATCCTGCGATGCCTAGACAAGGACTGTAGTTGAAAAAATATTTCGAGTAAAAACAAAACTTATGCATAGCTGAACATTGAAGCATAGAAATAACAAAATTTATTCTCTCAAAAGAAGTTGATTTCTTACTCACAGTTATTAGTAATCAACTTATAATTTACCTGTACTCCCTGTAGACGTCAAGTTGAAAGAATTTAAACATTGATTTGTGTTTGTTGGAAATGTTAGATTTTGATTTGATAAACAGGAAGAATTACTTTCATTTTGAATGACATCATTGTTGGATAACCCACCATTGCTGTCATTTATGTCTGAAGGGATTTTTGTCGAAGGTATACCTGATTGAAGGTTGAAATAAAATTTCTTTGAATGTAATAGGTCTATCCGAGTATCATGATTCCATAAATCTGATGATAATTTTGAACCGGAAGTTTGATTGGGTCTAGAACTTTGAGATAAGGCTGCAGATGATAAATCATATGTTTGAGGAGCATAACCACACTTACTTTTATGTTTTGGTGTCGAATTTATCGAACCGTCACTGTTCACTTCATCTAAAGAATTAGATCTTGTATCTGAAATATAGCAATCAGATCGTGCTGTACTTGCAGTTGTATTAACACCACTGCTTGCGCTGGTACTTTTGATAGCTGGATTAACTATAGTACCAAAACTACTGCTACCAGACGACACCAAACCAGCTGCTGCAGGGTGTATGGCGGCTGCAGCGACCAAACTTGCTGGCCAAAATCGATTATTCGAAGGTCTGAAATATGAAGACATAAATTCAACTATTATGAATACGTTCTGTGACATTATACCTCACTTTATAAAATAAAATAAATCTTTTGCTGAAATATTTCCAAACTTATCAAGTTTGCTGCTTGGTCATGACAGTAATGCAGAACAAAATGGGACATTATAACTTATATTAGTGGTAAACTGTCGTTTCTATTGTTATAAGGTTGCTCACGTACAGATATTTCTCATACCTCGTTGAATTTATGATATTTTAAGAGATAGATAAAGTATTTAACCTTCAGTTACTCTAGAAACGTGCTACTACAGTTTCGTAGGCCCCATAAAGCTCTAAAAGTATCAGTTTCTTTCCAATATTCCTATTGGTTTAAAGTAAGTTGATTGTAAACAAAAGTTGTAATCAGAAATAAAATTAAATGCAAGTCCAATTTGTTTATCTATTTGAACACAAAATTTAATACTAAATGGCACCAAAAATATGTATGCCCAACACAAGTACAAAAAGCAAATTTGTGAGGAAAATAGGGAAAAGGGGAGGACAATAGGGGAAAGTTTAAGATTTAGTAGGGCAATACTTAAATTACAAGTTAGGAGATGTAGTCCGGGTGAACACACTAATAAAAACATTTCACTCCTATTAGGAAAAATTATCATACTTCTGTAAAGATTATGATAGGAAACTGCAGCAGGATCACCACCGACTCATTCTGTACCAAATTTCATAAATTCTTCAAGCCATTCATTTGCACCATCCCTAAGACCCTAACCAAGAAGTCCGGTTGGGCGGACAGAAGCTATTCCTATGCGGCTCCCTCTTGTTCCATGTCATACACTGACCACCTCCATTTTTTCCAACCAGTTCTAGTGTCTGCAAATAATATACTATATGGATGCTGAGATAACACTCATAAAACATAAATAAACCACCGAAGCCAGTGTTTCAAGATAGTGACTCCAATTGAGTATCCACCACCCGAGTACACAATGCCTAATGTCAGCATTACTAACATGATGTTGCAACCGGGTAGCAGGGATTCCAAGGAGGCAACGATAATCGAACACGACGACACCATATTCCATAAGCATAGAGCAGAACCGCTCCCACTGAAACGTTGTAAACTTGACCTTTTACAGTCAGCCTCACTTCACGACGGCGCCAAAGATGGACCAGCTTTGCATAATCTAGTCTGGTTTACATTTTGCGTAGACTGATCTTATTTGACACGCCAAAACAGGCACTCGTGTAATTTCCCAGACACATGAACTTTTTCACTCCGTCTAACTGTTCACTACAAATAGTGAAAGCAGGTTACCCTCCTGTCAGTATCACAAAAGTTCTCTAAACATGGAAGGTGCAAAGTACATGCCAAACTTAGGGATACTAATTTGCCTAATGATTATGTGCGATATAGAGGGCTTGTGTGTTATCACATAGTAAGACAATACCGTCCTCATATTCAAGGTTAAAAAGTCCTTTTTCAGGTAACATCTTCACTCCACCACAGGTACTTCATCAGAGCTGTTTCTAAAATGTCATTGATGATAAAGTTGAAGGAAGATCAAATGTGGCAACCCCACCGCTGGATTAAAACTATGACAAAAGATGGTTGTATATATTCACTCGGCTTGAGGTGTTCATGTACATAGCCTTAAAAATGATAATAAACCTCTCAGGCACGCATTTCTCAAACAGACAATCAAGAGGCATAGTCTTGTCCAATGAATCGAAGGCTTTCCCGATGTTAAGAAACGCATTGATAGTTAGTATACAACAATTGTGACGGCGTTCTAACACTTAGCGGAAAGTAAAAACGCATCCTCAACCTTATCAAAAATAAGCCTGCTTCTCTTGAGTTTGTCTTTAATGCGTTTAGGACAATCTGTGAAGTTTGACAAATACCAGTAATTTAGAAGTAATGAAGAATAGAATTGCCCTCAACCGTCGTCACATTACTTTAGTGACCCTTTTTTAAAAATGGAAACGACTATCGCTTCATTCCAAAACGATGGAACATTACCACTTTCCCGAACTTTTCGAAGCAACATTGTAAGATTGCTGACCAGGAGTTGCCCACCACTCTTAAAAATAGCTGGGTTGGGGTAAGTTTTCTGAATCTGGTGATTTGTTAGGATTTAAAAGTTAGAGTTCCTTGTAGAATCTTTCTTCACTAAATAAATAAGTCACCACTGGTCATAAAGAATAGGACGACCTAGTCGAAGCTGTTGGGGCAACATGCCAACTGGACTGGCCCTCGAAAAACTCAGCCCATTGTCTAAGACTATCTTGAATGTTAGTTATTAGTATACCAACAGCTTCAAATACTGTTTCACTGATACCAAATTTCTTTCTGACAGTGAACTGGGAGCTCTGAAAGGGATCCTGGTAATTACTAGATTCATCTACTGTTACCAACTCTTTAACACTCTTAAACAACTAGGACTTTTTGGTCCTTACTCAGTCTTTCATGATTCCCTCACGTAAGAATCTTCCTTTATTATCAAACTCCTAAGTCATCAGAGTGAACCAACGTGTCTCAAGGAGTTGTAAAGAACCCGTAGAAACCGATTGTCTATAAACAGGATCTCTCCAGAAACTGCAAGAGACATGTTCTGCCATTTACATGGCGTTATTTAAATACTACCAGTACTCATTTACGCTATCCATGAATTTGCGTTTAGCCTAGGAGCTAACTTGGAATGATATTTGGTTACCACAAGAGCTATAATCGATTGATTATTACCGGTCCGTTTAGACTAAGACATTATGTGGCTACTGAAATGCGAGATAAGTATGGTGAAAACCTAACCATGATCTGAATCCAGATATGTGTTTTGAAAGGAACAACGATCTTGAACACCATCACGTCAGTGGTAAGTGATCGCGATATGATCAAATCTGTGTCCAGGCTTAGATTGTACAGGGGGGATACAAGGTGGCAAATTGCCGCAGTTGTACTGGAAGTTAATGCTTTTCAGAAACAGGTTGTAGTCTGCACATTTCTGTAGGAGACAGTCACCATTATCTGCCCTGTGACCATTTAGTCCTGATTAGCCACTTAAGTTACTCTTCCCTGCTCATTCAAATCTTTAGCCAGAATTTCAATATCTGTCAAAAGCGCATTCTTCCGAAGATTACTTAATTGATGATAAAACTTATCCTTGATTGCATCCGAACTGCAACACACTACCGTGTAGATGGAGATTACATAAAGACATCGTTTTCCACTTCAGTTTCTTGTCACTTCAATCGAACCTTCTAGTCTAACAGCATATAAACCATTGTTAGTGGGGATCCAGTCGATTATTGCTGTCTCCACTCCGGCGTCTTATATGACAAAGATACCGGCTGAACTGGACACAGATGCTATAGGGTCCCCGAACAAGAGCGAGTAGAACATACCTTTCGAAACGACAGATGGATGGAGGCTAATTTTTAGTACATCATCAGAGTCATAAATACGAATTTTAGATAAACAACAAACATTTATATTAAGACTTTTGAGAAAGACTGCCAACCCAATTAGTTTTTCAATCTGCATCACTATACGAATGTTGAAGGAGGCCAATTCAAATGACGCACGTGACTTCAGAAAGGCTGCATCAGATTTCCACACTGATGACAATAAACAAATGAGTTCACCACTCAGCGACTTAAAACAGAACTAACAGAAAAGAATTCTTACCGTGCACAATATGCTGAGTAATTTGTGTCAGCTATTCCGTTGCAGTAAGTTGGTCGTTCTCTACTTTTATTTTAAACAGTATGGTATTGAACAATAAATCAGTTGTTTTGGAAAAGGAGTGACAGTACGTTATACGATACCTAATTGCATCTTATTGTAAACACTCATAAATTATATTATATAGATTTACCATGTACGGGTAGATTATATTGAACTATCTTTACGAAGATACAGGGATTTTTATCTTACTTGATTCTTATAAAAATCAGTTAAATAGTCAATCATTTATAACATCAAATTAAATATAAATGACAGTATTTTTAGTTCATTTTATATAGACCACTTGTAAGTAGTTTATCGTTTATTACAAAAATAACAGAGTTAAAAGATTCTTCAAGTTCATATTGTACATTAACCATACATTTTTCATGATATACTTCTTTAAGATTAGTGAAAGAAAATACTACTTTACAAAAATTTTTTCCAGTATACTTTGACGATAAAAAGAGTGTTACATATTATTATTATTATTATTATTATTATTAAAGTGTGACTCATTTATACCATATTGTTTGATTTATTTCTCAATGTTATTTTATTGAGTTCTCTAACATCCTGAACATTGCATACTATGCCAATATTATTAAATATAATTCATTCCCGGAAGTTAAAAATTCAGACAAATAATTTCTAGTTCTATTCAAAACTTGTTATAGATTTTTGCGTATACAAGCAATCGATTATATATATATATATATATATATATATATAGTTTGATTTAAATTTTCTGATAGTTTTTACACTGTCAATGATGATATTCATTCTACTTTATTGTTTCAATTGATTAACTAAGCATTAATCAATAAGACTCCAAGGTCATATGAAAGTAAACGCGGAATATTTATCTGTTTATTTTGTTACTTAGTTATCTGATTTTATTTATCTGATATTTTTATCATGTAGTATGGATTAGTCATAACAATTTATTATCATTATTATTACACTTATTACTATTATTATAATGATAATGACAAAATATAATGTACTATTATTTATGAAATGCTCATTAGTTTATATACCGCTGTGCGATGAAATATGAATAAGTGATTATATATATATATATATATATATATATATATATATATATATATATATATATATATAATGCATGATTTTTACGACATGACTGTTTGTGTATCAATGTTTTGCAGAATTATAGTTGAGAATATGTCATCGTATTTTCATGATAGTTGCATAATTTAAAAGAACAAACCACTTGGTAATTACAGAGTCTAGATCTATCAATTCTTTTTACTACACTGACTGTGATGAGTTTTGATGAATAGTAGTTAAGACGAATGAACAATCAGATATGTGTATATCTTACCGTATCGGCAGATTATTCAGTTCATAAGTTCTTTTTATTGAATAGAAAAATTTTGTTCTGAAAGGTAAACCTTCATATATTTAAAACCAATCGTTTTACAAAACCAAAGAAACATCAAACTGACTAAGTTTCACTACTTTACGTTATCTTGTAGAATGACAACATTGATTAATGGAAAGATGTTAGGTCAAACATATTCAAGAAAGCAGTACACGACAGTCATCAAATGTTAACTTTAAAAAGTGACTAGGTACGTAAATTTCTTGAGGGGTTTCCCTAACCTCATCATCAACAATACTTGTCCTCAAGAGTCTTTAGAGAGTTTATTTTATCCATTAAGGCAGTATTTCGAAGACTGAGGGTTAGATAAATTAACACTTATCTTAAACCTACAAATTCCCTACTATTCACAGTCAGCGAACGACCGAACGTGGCATTATATAGTAACTAGTCGAGTACATTAAACAAAACACTAAAACTAAAAGATGTCGGTTAACGAAATCACAGGTATTCGTTTATAATGAGTAGTGGTTCCGCTCCCTGTTTTACGTCTGACTTTTGTCTTTTACGAAAAAAATATCTAGCGACTAATCTATATCTTAGTGAACCGTTTGTTTGAATGAGTACTTCATCATTCCGATTAGTGTTAGGAATTACTATGTTTTAATGATATTATTTAAATATTCCATTCAGCTTACCTGTTTGTTGCAGCCTTTTTCTTCTTACTAATAACATGTGATTCATTGCACCCTATGGGATTAGACATTCTATCCGATGATCCATCTACGCTGCTATAGTTATTTCCCAATGGCACAAAATTTGATGAGTCTAGCATTGGCTGTAGAATACGTCTTCTTGCATTGATGAACCAGTTATTCACTTGTAATAACGTCAAGTTTGTTTGACCAGCAATTTGCCTTTTTTCATCTTCTGTTGGATATGGATGCTACAAAATATAACGAGATTGATAAATTACTTACAAAGATGGTTACTTCCGAATGGTGGAATAAACAGGCTTAGTTACCTTAAAGGGAACATTCTAGCTTGAGACCTCGAAAGTTGCAAACTATATCCATGCTACGTTATTGATTAATCTAGCCAAAGAAATGACAGGTTTATTTCATGCGCACTTTTCAGGTAACAATTAAGTGGAATGAAACCTACATTTTATGCCTTATCGTTAAGTTAACTTCGATTAATGTGATACAGTATTAGATAAATTTTTCAAGCTTCTTCAAGTTGAATCCGTAATATTTACTTCATGAAAGAGAACGGCAGCGTTTTCTGAGTATATATTTTGACTTCTATTTATGGCAAGTTATTTCACTCACAGTCACATGAATTAAGTACACTAAATAGATGCTTCATTTTCATCTTCATTCTGTAACACAGGGTTGTGTTTTTAAAGTTAAGTACTTTTGCTACGACATAATTTAAAATCATTTGTTCTTTTACAAAGTTGTTCAGTAAAAATGATCATCAACACCTGATAACACTAGTGTTGTTAATTAATAATTTAAAACATTATAGAGCTAAAATGTACTACATAATAATTAATAAAGTGGCGGTGTAAATTTCTTTTAGTTAGCATTTCATCTACCATTAGAGTCATTCTGAGCTAATTTACCAAATTACACATAATACATCAATCATTTCGTTCAGATCTGCAAGTTTATATTCACTATCGATAAATAACATACGTAGTATGTTCACGAGTTTATTGATTAAATACTAAAGACTTCATTTTCGTTTCTTACATGAAATCAGCAGCTTCAGTTAGCCAATTCCATCTAATACCTGACAAGAGAATAACTATTTACGTTTTTGCAAATTTTCTCAAAAGGATTTGTTTGGTTAATACAATAACTAATTATAATTTATTACAAACTGTAAACTAGTAATCACTAAACAGTTGTTCAATCATAGTACTGTAAGCATACACAGTTTCTATAACTTAAATTTACCATAGATTTCAGAGATAATGCAGGAGACGAAAGCCTCTATATACATATAAATATATATAGTACATTTTGGTATAATATCTATTTCCGCATTCTTATTTGAAACAGAAAAGCTATTTGTCTGTCATAGTCATCTCTATACATATTTACAAAAGTTTCTAATGCTCAGTAACTACCAATTAATAACGAACATTCAACAGCTGGTGTTAAGTAAAACGCTGTATTAGTGATTAGATTACCCACCTCATTAAATTTTACCCTTTGCATTACTGATACACTACTAATCCTTTATATTAGGTTTAATAAGTTGATGCTTTTTATGCAAAATAGTGCCACAAGCAGCTGAAAAAGTAATGGTTATTCCAATGAAGAGGAAATGAATGAGATAACAATAAACTTAGGATAAGTTTTGTCTAGTTGCATATAATCATATATTTGTATTATGTATATGTATAATGGTGTACACCTGTTGATTATCTCAGGCTTAATACCTGGTTGTAAACCTGGACACATAAAAGAATAGAAATTGTTTTCAAAAAATCAGCAGGACAATGTTGGAAAGTAAATTCCAGCTGTTCTCACTTTTCCACACTATTCATACACCAAAATTGACCTTATTGTTTGCATTATGTGTAATACCTTATTGTATTTTGTATTGTTTCTGTAAAACCAAAGTTGAAAAGACTATAGGAAATCTATGTCAACGTTTTAATATATAAACATGAAAATGAAGGCAGTGTTAATAATAAGTGTTAGTTAATTATTGGTGAACAATTAGTTGCAACCTATCTTATGATATCTACACAGTACAATATGTCTATCAGTAATATTCCAGTTGAAAACCCAGATTCTATGATGATCAAACGTAACTAATTATGCTATTATTTATTTCAAAATAAAGAATAATATTTAATAAAATCTAAATTGAATAAAAGCATTACCATTTCATTGAATTGACCATTGAACTTTAACATTAGTTTCACTGTGAATTATTAATATTTTAAACAATATTCTTAAGTTGAATCAATAAGTCAGTAGTGTAAATTACTTTTTTAACATAAATTAAAAACATTTTTTTAATATTCAAACTTTAAGATTTGATTACACTTCTACTATTATTAGTAGTATAAGAGTGTTAATTTTATTCTAAAAAGATAAAGAAAAGTTTATCGCTTAAATAATGAATTGAATTTTGTAAAAGAACACTTTAATTGAATAGTAATAATAACGAAGGTGTTATATAATTGTCAAGTGGGATTATGAAATTGTCTATATATATATATATATATATATATATATATATATATATATATATATATATATATATATATATATGTAAAGAGAGAAAGCCTATCCTAGTAGAAATGTTCTAATATACACTGGACATTCTATATCCTATTGTGAGCATATGAATAAGTGAATTATTATGAATATTTGTCTGTACAAAGGTGTGAAATTGCTGATTTTATTCTTTCAGTGAATTTTTATATTTATTTTACAGGATAATTTAAAATAATCATAAGTAATAAGATTATTTAGTTATTGGTATAACTTTTAATTAATAAGAGATAATTATTTATAAACTGAAAAGAGAACAATTGGTTAGGTGTCTGTGTGTATTTACAAAACATTAGAATGAAGATGACTCTTGATTCAAAATTCGAGATATTAAAGCATTAACGAAATGATTTATTAACATATATATATGTAGCGGTAAATAATCCCCAAAATAAATAGTTACATAGGTTTCGACATTGATGCTGACCATGTTTGTTTTAGCGGACACTACTAAGTAGAAGGCGCTCGGTCACGCATCACCACCAGATCACGTCACGCCGCATCATGGAAGGCAACCCTCTCTCTAGTTTGCCAGTCTAGACGTTGCTATTCCACTGCCACCATATTCACGATCAAATATAACTTCCTTTCCATCCTTAATTGCCTTCTGATTTATTCTCATTCGTAAGAGTGGGTTCAAACGTTAGGAGTTGCCCTGGTAATACCGTAGACGTAACTTGGTCATATATCGGGTGCACTTCATATATATTATAAATTAATATAATACGATGTATTATTCTAACTAGATTTATATCATTTAATATTACAAGTCATTCTACGTGTAGAGTTTACTTCAAATCATATGTAACTGAAAAATACATTCATCAGTTAGTATAAGTGTAATATAAAGGTGAGCCTATCTGAATTATGGAATCAGTGTTTTTGAAGATATCATGTTAAATTTAAGAACAATAAATAATAAAATACATTTGTTGTTTGTATTCATTACACACTGATCATACTCGAGTACCATTGAAAACTGGGGAGCATTGAATAATTGTTTAATCCTAGTATGTTATTCCTCAGACGCATGTTTCGTGGATTTTATTTGCATTGAATGGTTATCGTGTAATATCACAGATTGATTGGAGTGGGGATCTTACTACTAAACTCTTCAACATTGATGTATTTAGTTAAGTATTTGTCATACGACACAAAAGCCATTTAATTTGATTCCCTAATAGTGATGCGGATGTACACCGTTGACGAGCACTATATTGTTATGATAAAGCTGTTCAATGCTCCCTGATTTTAAATGGTACCCCACTGAGATTAATCTGCAGTGGATACAAACGTATTTCCAAATATCTTCTGTTTTTCATTACAACAAATGTCTGGTAAAAATAACTGTGTTTATTCTTTGATACAATTAGAATTACAGGGAAAAATTATTTTGTGTTATCATAAAATTAACGTAACTATGTTAAATGTATCAGATGATAACTTTTACTGTAGAATTTGTATAACATGTCAATCAAATAGTTTTACTTAATCTTATTTGTTTATAATAAATCAACAAAGGAATCACTTTGTAAGGAGTACATTGAATATTGTCAGAGATAAATTTTGAATTTAAAAAAATATTTACAATTATGACCAAGATTCATAAACTAATGCTTTAATGTGAATTTATTTACACTCAGATAAATGAAGATACATTGAGATATTACTACCATATAAAGATTGGTATGCTAATAGTGATTCTTTAAAAATGATAAATTTTTTGAAACTGGTAAACTGTTAAAAATTACTTTCACAAAGACTACACATATTTGCATGAATGTACTTTTTGAGTGGGAAATCAATTTATGAACAGCTGAAGCTTGTTCACATATGATATTGTATTCTATTAGCTTAGCTGACGATTAGTGTCATTACTAATGGGAAACAGAATGAATAATAACTTTAACTATGTTCCTCAAGTGAGTATCATCGCCACCTGAACATTCCTTTTAGAAGTCAGCTTTGAATTTCTCTGACATATTTGGCGATAGTACTTCTCCTGTATGTTGTTAAATCATTCTAATATGCTTAGATCAATAATATCTGAACTCTAGTTTAAGTGAATTCAAATTATATGCAAACTATATAACAACATGCTGAATATCCAAAACCATCAGTAATATATTTCTAAGTAAATCACATGACTTGTGAACTTTATAAGTAATTCACTATCATTAATATCATGTAATAAAAACACATAGACTACTTATCAGTTACTTTCATTTAGTAAATTTGGTTATATAGTGAAGAAATAACCTACAACACGGCTAGAACAAAATGACTGTCAAGGTTTTCTTGATTTTCGATGTTAGTCTAACCCAGGTCAACTAACGATATTAAATACAAGTTCATCCATCTCTGTAACACCTAGTTAGAATGAATGAATATTTATAGATAATAGACTCATTTTAATTAAGTTTCTTGTCAAAAAAATCCTGATCATATTACATACACAGCCAGAACTAATTCAATAAGAGAACTCTTTTCATTAAATATCAATTGATTTATATACTTTACTGGGTGGATTTTATCGACGGCCTTTAACACGATCAGACATGGAACTAAATAAATAACATTTTGATCTCGATGTGAATACCATACTTTTAACATCACCGAAGTTCACATGCTTAATCTATATTAATTTACACACCACCGTTGATCCCTTGTAGTTAGTTGGTTATAATCGGCAGACATCCTAGAACAAATATGAATTTCAATAAATTGTTGTACTACATCAAACCAATGTAATGAAATTGACAAGGTCAAAAAAGGGTCAAAATAACATAGTAGCAATAACACTGAAAATGTTTGTAGCTGCCACCTTGATATGACAGTCCGATTCGCCTATCATGGTGACTCGGTCGAGCTATATTGCCTGAGATGCTCTGTCGTTAATACTACATTTCATGTCAAACTTGTTGAATCAGATCACAGTAAAACTAAAAACAGCAAACTTAAGATCTTAGGGCAAATTCATACTATGTGATATACAACGGTATGAAGGTGGCACATTATCTCTCTCAGATGACCAACATATATAGTAATGATAACCTCTCACAACGGAATGGGTTGGAAAGATATGCTCTAAAAATATACACCTCGTTTTACCCTAGAGATTTCAGTTTCCAGTCGTCACACTTTTGAAACTAGGGGGGCTGACGCATCAGAAAACTACTCACATAAAGGTCGGGTGTGACTGGCTTCAAATAATTGTCCCTTGTGCTCTGTAGTTATGTTGGCGCGTCTTCAAACTACTTCTGATTCATTTTTCTTACTACACATTTCACGAGGAAAAACACTTCTATGGAGTGAGCCAACGGGAAGTGTCAACTAACTTAATGCTTCACATATCACCCTACGTAAACTCATTTGATTATCAGAAAGAAATAATCACTGCATAGTTTTTTGAGTTACAATATTGTGGATGAAAATAATATTTTCATTGACCATGAAATGTTTCATGTGTAGCATAGCAACAAGCCATTTATTCCTTGCCGATATTATTATTAGTAATGAATTCTTGTTAAATATATAAGAAATAATTGAGAATGGAGTTTATTTTTTTAAAAACAACCATGAAAATAATTTACAACTAGTAATTACTTATTTAATATTGAATAGAATGTGGTTTTCATGAATAAACTGAATAGAATATACTAGTTACTAGAATGTAGAAAGAGTTATCTACACGCATTGTTTAGAAATTATTCTTGTTTACCCATCTCACTCTTGATAAGTATATGCTGCTGTGTGTTTGTGTTGATTCATATGTTTAGTTGTGAATGTGCGGTGTATAATAAATAAATAAATAGAGATGAAATGTAAACAAGGAGATAAATAAATAAACAGAATCGTAAATAGCCACAAGAAGAGATAGAAATATAAAATAAAGAGGAATTCATGATAGACAGGTGTGGAGTGAATGAATAGGAATAACAAAACATGAATAACAATTAATTAGAATTAATTGAAAGTATACAATACGTAAAGTTTCTCAGTTATCCTTGCTTCCTATCTATATATCTCACAAGCTGACTAAAGCTTTTGCTTTAATTCTAACAACAATAATAAAGTATCATAGAAACCCATATGATGCATTATGACTTGTGAAACAAAGCTGGTTTACATGTCATTAAAGCATAGTATCTGGATAATCTTTTTAAAAAACGATGTCTATTTAAATAAAAACTAAGCGATGTTGGATTTTCTAAGCTGCAAGGTTCAATTGTGGAGCATTCATTGTCGTTATGGACATCATTGTGTCCTATGAAAATCAGTTGAATACTATTTCCAGCTTTAAAAATCCACTATTACCTTGTAACATTCACATAAGCTACATATCTTCTTTATCATTTCAGTCGAAAACATTCTGTATAATAAAATCTTTACTCCCAGTATTACAGTTGGTTACCTAACATTCGAAAACAAATTGTCTTGAAGAAAAATATTGATTTTTACAGTTAACTGAAAAGCAATTTACAGCTTCTTTCGTGAAATACGTACAACATATGGCAGTTAATGATAAAAATAATATGAAACTAGCCAGGTACAACAATCTTATTTTACTCTTATTAGTGGAACTTAATTCAGATTCATTTCATTTAGCACATCAGGTTTCCCAGTAGCCTTCACTCACTAACAGTTCTCAGCCAACTACACAATAAATACTTTTAGAAATTTAGTATGGAAGAATGTATGAAATGATTAATTTTATGCGTTTCGATAGCCTAGAGATGATTATGTATGTATTATACTATATGATATAGTAATCTGATAAAAGACAACGATACGCTAATCAAATAGACATAAAATTAAGGTTAGATCCAGCCTTAGATTAACTCCCTGATAATAATAATAATAATAATTATTATTATTATATTTGCCTAAAGTTAATAAGTCGGGGAGTATCATAATTCTCTTCAATGTAATCCAAATTCGGTAAAACAACAACAACTAAAATTACAATGTTATTTAATAATATTTATAAAGTTTAATGTTCCGTTGTTAATGATAATTGTGATTGCATATAACCCTCAATGAATATCATACCGATTAAACAAACTTATGATTATGGTTACTCAATAACCTAGTAGATGTGATAACGACCTCTGTAATGATGAATACTAGCTTCAACATTTATTATGACGATTAACATTAGGATGAATGTATATCTTTCTAATGTAGCCTATATAGTACTGAACACCCTACAGAGATTTCATTTAAAACTAATGTTCAAAATGTAATCAGTTTGTTAATATCTGTCTAGAAAATGACAGTAAATTTCGATTAGGATGGTTATTATTGTGGAGATTGGTTATTTATTTGATTGAATATATCACAGATTGATGTTGGCAGGGTACCATTGAAAACCAGGGAGCACTAAACAGCTGTTTGTTTTAGTGTGGAATTCCTCAGTAATGCGCACCCCAGTTTCCGCACCAGGGGCTTCAGGGTGACAGCAAACGCCTAACCATCTGCACCACTAGGGCGGCATCCAGTGGTGGAATTCTGATTTCTATCAATCTGTGATATATAGAGCGATGATCATCCATGGTCATTGGTGATAACTGTCTCACACTCGACAAGTCTGAACTCCACCAGTCACGACTTTTCACTAGAGCTTTAGGAACATCCTGGAGTTAGTCATTAGTGAGCTGCTGAGGAGTTCCACACTAGAACGAAACAACTTTCCATTGCTTCCTGGTTTTCATTGGTATCCTGCCAACATCAATCTGTGACATATTCAATCAGATAATAAATTCGTTATGCTCATTTATATCAGAATTAAATATGTATTCCTTTAACTGGACATGAAATATTCTCATGATTTTAAGCACTGAGATCAGTTTAGTTAGCTTTTTCTTTTGCATTAACATATAAGTAACACAATACAGACTCTATGCTTTTGAATTAAACCTTTTCATCTAAAACTTAAAAATTAAAAACGATTCAATACTGTTAATTTTCAAGGTTATTGTATGAAGTTTCTCTCTACATTTTTCTTGTTTAAATTATTGACCAACTTAATAAGTTAAAATGAATAACTTGAATATTGTGAATAGTCAATAGCTTAACAACACGTTTTTTTTTGTTTAGATACCATCTAATTTTCTCATAACATGACTGTTAACTTAGAAATGATGTAAACAAAATTATACGTAAAAAAAAAAGTACTAGAATCATTCTATTTTAAAAATTCTATTCTAATGAATTCATTTCGGAATTAAAAGAAATTTTACTGATTACATCTTTGCAGACTATGAAGAAATGTTGTTTTTGTTTGATATGAGTAAACTGTTGGCTAATTATTTCTTAAATAGCCTATCGAATCAATATGGGATAATTATTACATAGTGGTACACACATATCAACGTACAAAATCAGTAAGTCTTCAAATGGTTTTAATTATGTTGAAATTTCCCTTAAATTAAATTAACTATACACTGGGTTTATCTCTTATATTCATTGAAGAAATGACTGTATAACATTGAGTATCAGCACATCATGTTATTTACAAAAGAAACTTATGTGACAGATAGTTTCTGTTAATAATACTGATAGTTTAGATTATAATGATAGAAGTCTATACTGATATAACTATTTAGAATGATGATAAAAGATCTGAAAATAAACCATCTACCACAGAGAATGTAGTATAATCAAACCATCCTTTTGAGCCACATATCTACTCTACTGTTAATGATTGTATTTTAAGGTGTTGAACCAAGTGGTCATTGAAGTACAAACATAAATGGCTGGAAGAGAGCGAAATGAGGAGATATCTATATTTGAAATAATATAGTTAGTTGTTCACTGTATTCCTAAAGATACTGATTGAATTTTATTGCTTAAATACTTTCGATGGTCTTATATTGCCCCCCCCCCCTGTTAAAACAGTATTTAAGGTCACTTCATAGTAATTAAGTACAGTGTTGGTTCTATAAAGTTTACAATTCCATTTTATTCCTATTACAGTTTTGTTTAATTATAAGAATCATTTCACTAAACCTCTAATTTTGAGGGCATTTGATATGAAAATTATTAAAAGTATTACTGACTAACATTTAAAGTCTCTACACTACTATTTTCAACTAATGACTGTCGAAAAATACTCTATAATTATGTTGTATGATGACAATTTTTGAAAATACACTATTTAGTGCTCACCTGGCACAAACAGACAAAAATAGTACTTCAAAAAACATTTATCTTTTCCCTATATGAAATAAAGGAACTATAAGTTACACAATTATTGTATATTTACTCTACTTTAAAAATCTGCCATAGCAGTTGACTTACCCAACTTTTTCAGTTTTACATCATGTTTACATAGAACTACACTAAGTTTAATTAGAACAACGGAGATCCTTGCACTCTACCTAAGACAAGAAGCTTACTATACATACTACCAAGACGTGATTTGATCCAGCAACTATCTTTCCAGTTGAATTCTTTAAGTTTGAGGCGGAAATTGTAGGTAATGGAGTCAAACTTTATCGAAAGTGTGACAGATCTCACTAAAGACAATGTGTGTTCGTCACTTTTTATTGTGAACTGAATGAAGTCAAAAAATGGACGATAGGGATGCGATTAAGTCTGTCCTACAACCCAAAATATGAAAGTTCTAAGTTAAGCTTCTAGCAAGGTCATTATTGAAAATCATTATGCTAGTTTCAAGCTACAATGAAATAGTTCTTCTAACATTCCTTATATTTTTATTAATTCACCAGAAAAAGTTAGTTTACAATAAAAGGTTCCTAGTAAAGAGTTAAATAAACACTCACTTGTGCCATTAGAATTGGTATGTATCTCAGAAATTAGAAGTTTTGTAAACATGTGATCTTGTATAAACAGTTACAATGTAATGAGAAGAAATAGCTGACGAAAATAATTTCTCATGTGAATTACCAAAAAGAAAGATTGCAAAATATGCATGAAATCACAGTAGTTCATGATCAATCAAAATTATCTCAGCAGGTTACCAATGACTTGAAATAAATATGATCTATTGTCTGTAAACTTCTTTATAAATAATTAAATGTATATCATATTTTATTTTACTGATTAAAAGTTTTTCAACTACACTTTGATACTGTTTATCTGTTGGTTCCAATTACCTAATTCATACATTTAATGTGATAGTTTTTTTTTCATATACATTGATCCTACTGTGATTTCATTACCATATTATTGTTACGCTTACGTTTGTATACAACCACGTGTGTACAATTCAAAGTAAACATACATTGCAAAAAATATTTTAAGCCAAGTACATTTATAAAGTGTAAGATTATGTATAATGTATCTTAAAATGATTAACATGTAACCTTTAAATTTGTATTCATTTTTGAAAATTTGATTTACGCATCCTGCTGTTGATTAAAATAAACAAATAATTATATGATAAAGTCAACAGATTTACAGAATAAATGTCATAAAAATGAATTAAGTGAATTCTATTGTAAATGTTATGATGTTGATCATGTAAAATTGAATACAACGATGCCAAATACAGATTTTAACTAAAAGATAATCAAAACATATCAAAGACACAAATTCAATTTATTTTATTTTATGCCTTTAATTAAGATAATCTGTTTTACTTCTTCTCGATGAAATATGGAATATTTCATAGTGTAAAAGTAATATTTGATGTACAGATGATGTACTCAACTTTAATGTCGAAATAATTGACTATCGAATGTAAATTTAAAGTAGTTTTGTTGAAACTAATTCATTTTGTTGCTTGAATGTATCACAGACTGACATCAGTTGAGATATACTATGGAGTAAAATGCAGTTATCAGTTTACTCGTGACTTCGAGTTGTCGCTAAAATTCTGGTGGAAATTCATGTTGAGTAGAGTATATCTACGTTAGATGTGGGGCAGTTACCCACTACTGAGAGTGATGGATAGTCATGCTATATTGCGAGCTAACTGGATTTAGAAATATAAATTAGTGAGTGTCAGGAGTGCGGTTTTGAGAACATGGTCTCTTTAATGACTGGATGCCTAGGGTTTGATTAACGCCATTAAAAACTACTGTAACAGGATTGAATAACTAATTGGTAGTTTTGTTTTCAGTGATTGTTTGATTAGTTCGTAATGCCAACTACAAGATACATATACTTACTTTTATTAATCACTGTATAACAGGCAGAAAGTTTAAAATAAATGAGAACTGTGTTGCAGCATTCGGTGACTGAATTCGCTAACGTGAATAGCTGGATTGAAACTAAGTATTCAGTTCTAAAGATTCATAAAATGTGGTAAAAAAATATCTTCTCAGTATTCTCAAGTTTTTGGTGCTTCTTCAGTTGATGTGACTCAATAACAAAGAATAGTTGTTTATATCGTTCACAGGTTGCTGTTGGTTGAATATCACTGAACACCATGAAGAACTAGACAATATTTTCATCCTAGTATGATATTCCTCAGCAGTGCATGCTCGATTTTGTCATGGGCTTGAATGAAGAGCCATGATGTTGCACAGTGAACAATTAGTCATCTACACTATTGGACCAAAGTGTAATGATGGAATTCACACTTCTATCAATTTATGATACAGTGTGGTGATCCGTTAGTGCTTAAGCGATTTCAGTCTGTGACAAACACAAATAATTAAACTTGGCACCTATTTCGATGAAACCACCACAATTGGATGAAGATTATTAAAAATTTTATTGTAAAATAACCAGTTTACACTAGTTATTGTAAATCTATTGAATACACACAAACAATATAACTTCCCACCATATATTTCATTTCATTTACTTGTTAGATAATCATCGACAATCAATTTTGTATCCATTTTATTTCGAATATATTTAGCTTATTTGAAAAATTGTATTAATTTTCACTAAAGTTCTTTTCGGTCTAGTAGTCAACTGAAACAAACTGAAACTTTCATTGTTCATATACAATACAAAAAAAATAATATCATCCTAATATTAAACCAATTTAGTTCATTAATTATTATTTTCGTAAAATGTAATTTTTTTTTTGAAAAATTAAACTATGCGGGTTATGATAAACTTTGATGATAACCTCTTTTTTTTGAAGAAAAAAGGAAAAGAAAAAAAAACAGTTTTACTCATTCCTAGCACGTTTCACTGATAAGTTCTTTGATTAATATATTTTCTTTGACAATTTAAATTTCATTTATTTATTGTTTTGTTACTGTTATTAACATTAAAGAATAATATTTCAGTTGACAATTGAACGACACAACGTCTAGTTTAACTAGAGTAAAGTAACCAAATTGTTTAATTAATGAATTAAATGTTTTGCATCAAGTTATTCTAGGTTACTTAACTTGATTTAGATACTATAGATTATTAGTAATATGATGAGACGATTAGTCAATGTCATTAGTGATAACTATTTCACTTCTGACATACATGAGTTTCATCAGTGATGTTAATAATTGTGTTCACCGTAAGATATTAATATTCTGAATCCGATTACTTAGTGGGATCGAGGATCACATATTAAGATGAGATAACTGTTGATTTTTTCTTGGTTTTTAGCAAAACCCAACCAATATCACTTTATAACGACTACAAATAAGAAAATGACAATTGTCACAAAACTATCACAAATTAAATGTGCACCATTAGTTTATACTATAAAAGTGATCCAGTTTATCCCGATTACTCTTTATTTGGTTAGACAAAATCTTACTGCAGCTGAGGACACTTATATGCACACAAATAACAAAATAAATCTGTTAAATAATTAGCTGACCACTATGAAGTGACCAATTTGATGTTCACCAAATCCTAAATAGTGCTGACAGAGTTCTGTTCTATTTCACGTCACTTTTCATCTTGACATATTGGTAATTATATAGAGTTGTTTGGAATAATGGCCACATTACAACTCAATCGATAAGATTCAATTAGCACTATAAAAGACCTGATGGACACCAAATTGGTCGCTACACAGTGATCAGTCAAGGCATACATCTAGGTGATACATGGGGGTCAGTCATGACCAGAATGCCTCAATGGTTACGATCTCAAAACAGGTGACCCGGAAGCACTTTGTTGTATTACTTTTAGAACCAGAGTATAAATGTGTATGATAAAAATCATAATGACTAATCATAATCTCATCGAATGCAATCACTACTTACTAATTTATCAAGTAGAATATTCAACTGTCATATAGATTAGTTTACATAGCAATTACTGATGCTGTTTATAAATCATTAACATTAGAAACCAACTTCCATTTTTATCGACCAAATCTTATTTTTGGTATTTTAGTCATCAGTGCAACTATCTTTCTTCCTCGGCACAGTATTTTATGTGAATGTGATTGAATTAACTAAATTTGATTGACAGAATATGAAAGCAACCAAAAGATATGGGTTGCATATACTTTACCTTTATCTTGTTTAATACTTTATGTGTATATATACGTACATCAAACGATACACCCTCATATTTTGCATTTAAAATTCTAGTGAATACTTGTTGAGATGAACCAACTTTTCAATTCAAACTCTTATACACACGCGCACACCAATACATTCATCTAACCAGAGACACAAAACTACATATGATTATAAGGATTTCCATGGTAAAGAAAAGTGCCCACTTCCCCAATTATGAAAACAATAACAACAACACCTTTCCCAAAAATCCTTTTTTATAAAGATCAATTGTAAACACTTCGCTTTATGTATAAAAATTACCTATAATCAATGTACAACATGCTGCTTTACAGAGGAAACAAGAAAACGCCAACTGTGCCTATTCCTATTCCAATTTCATGGATGCATATTGGAAGAACTCACCCATATTTTGTAAATTATATAAATATCTTTATTACTATCATTGTTAACAAAGAGGCAGAAAAGTTTGTGGTGAAGAAAAGTGAGAAATATATTTATAATGAACAACAGCTGGATTCACCTCATTATTGGTTCACTTAGTAGAGAAAATCTCTCCCCCCCTCTTTCTCCACAACTTTCGACTTTATCCTGCTCCACACAAGCATCTCTCTATATTTACTTATACACATACATAGACAAAAACGAATATATTAACATTTCCTATCCACTGCGCTTCTGTTCGTTCATTATATAACTAAACTTAAAGTTGTACTGATTCATTTGACTAATTGTGTAGAAAGAACTTTCTAATGTATAGTAGTAGGGATTCCTAAAGAGATTTTGTTTATTTTCCTGATTGTCCTTTCTATAAATGTTGCTGTCAGTAGACAAATATGCAAGTTGTAATGACTACGGTTAAGTTTGTAGCGTTTTATGATGTAAATTAATGTAGTAATTTATTGTAGTTGTCTCTGAGTTTGAATGAAAGCTGGTTACGAATTGACTGCTTTTCATCTTCAGTAACATAATATTATATAATATGACATATTGACTTATTACCAACTTACAGTTACTTTAAATGACGCGTTTTGGTGGAAAACTACCATGGTTATCATTAACTTTCATTCGCACAGCCGCAATACATAAATGCAAACAATGAATTCAATTTAGGCTTATTACAAAAGGTGATTTATCAAGTATAGATTTATATACTGCAGTTTAATCTACACTTAACGTTTACGGGTTAGGGATATTTTCATAATGTCTATCCCAAAGCAAGCGGAGCAGGTTTCACATCCATTATCCGGTGATTGAAAATTACCCACTTTAACCAGACAGTCAATTGTATTCTGTACAAGACGAATGAGTATTAATTTAATCGAAAGTCACAATAATTCTTGAGGTGTACATAATTAGCGAATATATAATGTGGTTTTACTGAAGCAACTTGACTGTAGGAATTACAAATTTATGTACATTCTCACATCATGCTGGAAATATGATGAATTCATAAATAGGAGGAATCCGATTGGAATAGAAATCATGATAATTCCATTCAGTCAAATGGTTTTACTTCTTGAATCACATTATCCCATTATGGATAGTTGAATCTTTACCTATTCGATAATACTAGAGTCAGAAGCAACATTCACACTACAGTAATATATAAAAGTTATCAGCGTTATTGACAATGTCTGTTCAGCTTACATTATTCCATCAAAATTCACACTAGTATTAAATTTCCTACTGCCTCCTACGTTAACATCCATTGAAAACATACGACCAAGAAAACACATCCAACTAATCACTCCAAAATGGGTTACAGTGAATTTTACAGGTTCTAGTTCCTCATTCAACCAGTGTATATATAATCAGCCCGTTGGCATAAATTATAAATTGTAAAGTTCTGAAGCCAGATTAGTAAATTTTTACATTTCTAATTCTAACTTCTACTATATTTCCGCTGATCATTTGTCATATTGGGCTACGCTGACATGTTCATAGTAGACAGATAGCGACAACTCTAGACACTTGAAATGAAATCCTTAATGAAAATTTTACTGCAATGGACATCGAGTACCCCTATTCAAGTAAGAAATTGGCTGAAGTAACCGATTACACCACACCTAATGAACATTACAGATAACTTGATTGTGGTAAATTAAGTAAACTAGTCTGAATGACTTCATCTTAATAAAATAATAGTTTTTCTTCAATATTGAAATAAAAGAAGTTATCTATTGAAAAAATATTTTATATTGATTGAATGCAATCCCAAACAAAGAAGTGCATGCTGAAATAAATAGTAAATGTTTCTACATTTCTTTCATCATTTCTAAGTGCTGAAACGGTTACTTTCACGATAACATGTTTATATTTTTTATAATATAAAGCAAAATAAGTAAATCATCTATACAGAGTCGACTTTAACTTAGATCTAAGTAATATGGTAAAGAATAGTTGAAGTGAACAGGATGTACACATGATGTATTGGAATACATACACTTATTTACATAAATATTTATATGTGAACATTGGTTTCATTTATACTTTTAGTGAATTGTTTGCATGTATAGATGTATGCGTAATTAGATGATCTCTAGTAAAAAATATTGCTCTATTCTACCCAGAAAAATCTTTCTTACCTTTCTTTCAATTTATCTATCACTGTTTGTTTGTATCTCACTAAACCTATTTATATATTTTATTCATTATCTTTAGAAATCCTAACTGTCCATCATTATCTGTTTCATCATCATTCATATTGATAATAATGACAAAATGGATGCAATAATAATAATAATAATAATAATCGTAAAGAGATGGAAGGGTGAGCGCGGTAAAATAACGGAAAGATTTTAAAAATAAAATGAGATAAATAATACACTTAACCAAATATTCATATGCTTTTTATTAGGAGGTAAAGTTAATTCAACTTTTTTCTATAGACAATCCATAAATGTTGTCCTACTTAAAGAAATGAAAAAGAAAACTATTGGAAGAAAACTTATAAATCATGTATTAATTTGTACTATGCATTATGTAGACAATTTCGAGCTTTTTTTTAAATTGATTGACATAAGTAAGATGATGAATTCATATCCTAACAGATATCATTGGTGCCAAATTTTAAAAATATCCATAGAATTGAACAAAATATAATTTTACATAAGTTACTATGTTCATTATTCAATTTTCATTGACTTATCATGAAAGATAGTGAAAGTAAATGAAAGTTAATAAATTGACCGAATTATTATTCTTTAAGTGAATTATTTTGTTCTACTAATAATTTTCAGGATTGAAAACATTAATCTCTGTTGAGATATACGCTTCGTGAAGGGACTAACCGATATTCCATACGATATTATTGGTATTATCTTGAAATGAAACCAAGGATGTTTCTTTTTAGGCACTGCTCATTAGCTGGATATACATCTATTTAAATGTTGATGGTTCCACTATCAATTAAAATGTCTACATGAAAAGACTGACCAACTAGTCAATAAATATCATAAACAGTTAAACATAAATTATTGTGACCAGTCATACAGAGAGTCATGGTTTATGTTGTCAGTTGTTAATGATATTGAACGATTTCGTGGATAATTCTATGGTATCTGAATAGATTAGTAATTAATCGAAAACTTGATAGGTTTTAAATACCATTGGACGCTTGCTCTGAATTTCGTCGTTAACTAATACATAAACTATAATTCTTAATGATTATGGTGTACAAGTTAAAACTGACGATATGGATCTTAATCATACTAAACTGTTAACTCTTATATTGGACTGTGTCTCTCAATTACACACAGTAGTCCTATATGTATTTCATAGGTTAGATACATAAGGCTGCATGCTGAATTTGCCTAATTAACTGTGAGGGATATTTAATATGCCAAAGAATTAACAATTGCATTAATAGTCGCGGTTATAAATGGTTTAGGAATACATACTAGATACCTATTAGAAAGTAAACGGTATTCAGCAAATTATTCAACATAGAAGTTTGTGTTATATAAACTAGAAAAAGAATACTGGTGGTGTATTTGTTCTTCACTCTGTTTGAAATTATGAACGGTATGCAAAAAATAGCAACAAACGTAGGCATCTTTGTGAATATATTCTGTAAAAGTTAACAACTGTTCACAATCGTATGTTTTGTATTGACAAATGTGCATATGACACCAATTAAGTTATTGGCACTAAAACCTTCGTTCGCGATTTCAATTTACTCTCAGTTTTCAAAGTCATATGTTTTTGTTTAGAAATAATGAAAAAATGTCGTATGTTGTCCTTAAATGAACATTGTAATACGGTTTGTTAAGGACACGGTCAATGAAGAGGAGGGGAGAGTTGGATTTAATTATTTGACGGTAGGAAATATACAAGACGTAGTAATTAAGTTTTCATTTAACTCATACCTTAGACAACATGCTAGATTAATTGTAATATATTTTTTAATATGTTATTAAATTCAAAAAGCGTGACGTTTTATTACGCTTCTTATGTTACTGTTTATTCGTATAAGGTATTCAAGATAGTGTCACACGTAGTCTGTACAAGTGACGGCGTTCCATTATGTTGTTGACTATTTAAATTGTTTCTTTTAAGATAGTGAAAAGTGGCCATTTGATTGTGCGAATATAAATAATCTATGCAGATTTCTATTAAATCATATAAGTATTCTTAGTTAGGTAAGCTAAACGAACTTTCACTTCTCAATATTTTAGATTTAGGATTATATATATATATATTAAAGGGGCTAGATTTATAGAGTATTCACTAACATCTGATTAATGCAAGTTGATTAGTAAGAATCAACAATATTAAATATTAAAGAACATCTAATATGTTTGATTTTTAAAGTCACTACAACACTTAAACTGACTGGATATTATTTCACCGTAAGTATAACACTTCGGCTAACCGAACGGAGTAAAACAATTTGTACTCAATTGTGACAGTAGTTGTATTGAATTTATCATATTAATCTATTATATTACTTATCACTTTGAATCCTTCCTATTAACTACTGTTTCCTCCTATAGTATTGCTGAGAAAATTGAAAATATCTACTTATTTTATACGAATTCCAGTTTAGTATCTTTGCAATAAAACAAATGGTCAAATAAAAAGTTCTGTCTATTGAAAACTGACTTCAAGTGCAATAAGTAGCACCTTGAAATGATGGCGAATATGTTACAGGTTCCTGATAGATAATCTCAAAATATCCAGTGAAGAATTCTATAGTAAGAGCTTAATCATTAGGTATCATGAAGCACTTTATTGCTTTCATTTTATATGATTTCAAAGTCATTTATATATGGAAATTATTGCCCGGGTAATTATGGTAATAGTGGTATGAAATTCATGTAAACGTTGGGAGAAACTGTGAAATCAATAATCTAACGGGGTAAGATTACGGCTCCTATACATAGCTGAAGCCATAGGAATTAACACCAGAAAACTAAACCTATGCTTGCAGAAGTGGTACATTGTGTCTCTCATTTTACCATGCCCCACAACCGTGCCTACAAATTACATAGGCTGATTTTTGTAAACTTTCACTCCACAAACCACTTTTTTGTTTCGCTTAATGTTGTTTCATTTCTAATTACAAATTCATCTTTCTGAATTCATGCCGGTCGCTTGTCGTCATTGTCACTTAGATGCATTCAACCATAGATAAAATATTAACTTTACTCGGAATTAATTCAGAAAACATAAATTCAATAAATTCGTAATTACAAGGATACAACGGTATTCTCAAATATTAATTAATAATTCATGGGCTAATTAGTAAATCAATATATTCTTCTAAAAATTGATCTGTATGTATTAAATAGAATCATATGTACTTGAAGTACTAACCTCTTCATGAGTTTACCTAAATTATTTAAAACAACAATTAAAAGTAAACAGTAATACAACCTACTGAAATCAACAATTCTAATTTTTAGATTGTAAAGTATAATTTAAGAAGCATGACTAGTATCTAAAAGACATAGACAGAATGCATGAAATTTTTGATTATTTATGATGTAGGCTTCTTCATTATACTTCGAAAATAAAGTGAAATACTAATTAACTTGTACACAGAACAATAGAATTTAACAGGCCATCTAATCTGACATAGATACTGAATATTATTATTTATCAATTGATAATATCAAAATGATTAAACTAACTGAATGTAATCTAGAAAATTAAATCTATTCAATATTTTACTTATGAATTAGTGAATGTGAGTGGTCTGATAATAAATAGAGACCATTACACGATATTCAAATAATACAATTCGCATCATTATTTCTTTAGCTTAATTTAAAGCACTGAACAGCATTAAAGATTAGCAGATAACTGTAAACAGATGAATTTAATTTATTTACTACTTGAAAATTCACTTCAGTAATACGTAATCGTAATTCATTCAGCTATTAGAATTTATGTAATAGATACAGTATATCAGTTATTTCACGTAATTAATGTGGATTTACAAACTATCATTAAGAATGCAATTCATATCAGTAAATTGAATCTTTAGTTAAATTGCTAAAATTACTGTGCATTATCGTAAAAAGTCGAGAGTTGACTGGCTTTAGTTTGAAGTTTGGAAAGGTTTGATTGTGTATATTAGCGAACAATGAAAAAAATATGACTAAATATCATATCAATTAACTTTATGTTTCACCATTTATTGCATTTTATGCGAATGTAAGTTGATAAAAATGTGTTTTTTAACTAGATAAAGCAGAAATATACTGTTGTATAGTTTTTCCTCGGTTCTATGTTAGTTGTTACTTCTCGACGACAATTATCTTTAAAATATACTATAAAGTATATAAAACTATTTTATTTGTTAGTGAATGTATACTCATTAATAATTAACTTAGAAATGATTCTTCTAAAGTTGTAGTAAGGAAACAATTACTTATGGAATTATTAATATTTAAAGTGAAACACTAGCTTAAGACAAATGTTAAATAAGAATTGAAATATATGAAATTTCGAAAGGATTCAGGAATGCACAAATATGGATTTCAACCTAGTTATCTGACTTTTCTTATTCACTTGGAAACAAAGACTTCATAATTCTTATCTTGTGTTAGGGCCATATTTATTCATAAGTGAGGGTTCTGAACTACTATGTTACAGCATCATAGTAATTTTATCGTCGATGGTTGTTAAAGTGGTATTAATAAGCTGGTGGTGAAAAGTGATCTCCACTATTCATACTAAATTAACTAAAGATAGAAGACTGACGTAAAGGATAGTGGTAGGAAATTGATTCTAGCTGATATTTCTTTAGGTGATATTCTTAAGAGATTAAACATAGATGTGATACCCTTTAGAAATGAGTTAGCAGTGAATACCTATTTTGTCCTATTATAGGGGTCCATATTAGTGTACGTTTATTTCCCGGACAGTGAATTAACCTACAAATTCACTATGGACTAATAACCGTTAGACCAGTGAATTGGCATTTACTTTCAATTTCATTCAAGCGATAAAATAGTTGGACGATATTCTATTACCTGTGACAAATGTTTCATTCTCACACTATTAGGACGTCCCATGATATTATGAAACTGCCATTTAAGTATTCCGGGTTTTATATGACGCTTTATTCGAGATCACATTGTGATGAATATCACATACAAGTGACATAAATCTCCACAAAACTTAATATTAATACAATTAGGGGAGTTTGTAGAGATAGTTAACTGTTAATTTCAGTTTCGATATCACCAATTGACCTGAATCAGACAACCATTGATCACCTGGAGGCACTGGACAGCTGTTTCGTCCTAGTATGGGACTCCTCAGCAGTACGCATCCACGACCCCGTCGGGGATCGAACCCAGGGCCTTCCGGCTCCGCGGCGAACGCTTTACCATTGGACCACTGAGTCGGCTCCTAACGGTCGACATTTCCAATTCAGCCAATTCGTGATACGTTGCGCGACCTCCTATATGCCATCGGTGAGTTACTGCCTCATACCCGATACGGTTGAACTCTACCGGTCACGTCTTCACACTAAAACTCCAGGAATTACCTCAAGGAGCTAGTCACTAGTGAGCTCATATTAATAGTCTGAATACTATTTGTGAATTATTGTTTAACTGACACTTATCCCGTGCCAATTCAATCCACCTTAATATCTTATTTACCCTCAAATTACTCTCTTCATCTGATATGAAACATAATTAATGACAATAATAATAATAATAGAAAATATAAAATACTTGCAAAAAATGATCTCCAAAAATACATACACAAAAATAATGTCATTTGCCTACTATTCTTATTCATGATTTTTGTGTTATATACAACCATATGGAGAATTTCTTATTTACGAAAAAAAAAAAGCTAATGTAGATAAGAGTAATTATGATGACTACTATTATTTTTGTTAAAATTACATTCACCACAGGAGGTGGATTCATTTTTCATTTTAGATTAGATTGTACCTTTTTGTTTCATTTCAATTTACTTGTTTGTTCTCATTGTACGTATCTACCTTATCATTATTGATACTATTTATTAAGTTCAATAATAATTAATTATATATATATATATATATATATACAACCAGGATTCATTTATTCATCATACAACAATGGTAGAGAAAATTGTCTAAAATAGTTAATTAATTCAATAGGTGATTAAAATCAGATAGGGAGAATGGAGGTGAGTGGGTTCAAATATGCAACTTTAAGAAATTATTCATGCAAACAAAACTACATTGAAAGTAATAGGATGGTGAAGTAAAAGAATTAATAGAATGACAAAATATTTAAACAAAAATTTAATAAATTTTAATATTTATTATATGAAAATATAAAATACTTGCAAAAAATGATCTCCAAAAATACATACACAAAAATAATGTCATTTGCCTACTATTCTTATTCATGATTTTTGTGTTATATACAACCATATGGAGAATTTTCTTATTTACGAAAAAAAAAAGCTAATGTAGATAAGAGTAATTATGATGACTACTATTATTTTTTGTTAAAATTACATTCACCACAGGAGGTGGATTCATTTTTCATTTTAGATTAGATTGTACCTTTTTGTTTCATTTCAATTTACTTGTTTGTTCTCATTGTACGTATCTACCTTATCATTATTGATACTATTTATTAAGTTCAATAATAATTAATTATATATATATATATATATATATATATATATATATATATATATTACCCATATGCAATCATGCTTAGTACAAGTATTGGCAGTAATAAAATCAGTTGTAGCAAAAGTATGAAAACCAGGTGATATTTGATAATGCTAAGCATAATAATGCTTCCATTGGTTGTCGATATCTCCATTTACTTATAAATGATACCTATTACAGTGTAATTCTAGTTAGATTAGTAATAATGACAACACAGTAGGAGTACTAGAGTCATACTGAGATCTTAACATAATCATATGAACATTTCTATTTCACTTTTCTGTATACTGTTTTATTATTAAACAAAATGAATGTAGCTGAATGTGAAATGCATTACTTTATTTGTTTACAAAAATAAGAGTTATTTCCTTTTTTCAAAAATCTTAATACTGGTTTAAGTTTCTTTAAAAAATAATAGTTTTTACCAATTAACATGACGAATTTTTTCATGTACAAGTTACAAGAAACTGACTATCAAATAAGATGGCATATTTTTAGTATATACACTAATTTCCTAGACTTTTCACAAAATATAGTGATCTGCTATATCACTAAAGTTAGATCAGGAATAGTAACTGACGCATTATACTAAACGAGGATAGTGTTAAATCAACATTTAACTAATGCAAAACATTTAACTTTTCAGATTCCAACTCAGTGATTTAAGGGATTTTCGTATACCCATTATCCTATAGCTGCCAGTTTCAGATCTGTTTTTATGTCTTAATTAGATGTTACTAATGATTTCCATAAGAGAATAAACTGTTAGTCCAGTGCTGTATACTTTTAAATGATCCTGATAACTGGTTTGAATTTATTTCAATAACACTAACTAATTATTTTCGTCTTGTACTTTGACTGCTAAGGAAGTAATCAACTATTGAAGCGTCATTAAATTTTATTCTTTACATTTCTAATGTTATTATAAGTGTATGTCGCTGTATATGGTGTTAAATAATGAAAGGAAATCGTTTAAATCCTTGGGTTTGAATTACGATTCATATTTTAAAGGTTCATTCAAAATCAGATTGTAATGAGCTTTCTATTTTCGAAAATTCTAAATCATTTAGTACCTAACACTTTTAGCTATTTTTGTGAAACAAACCCATGAGCTTATTTGTTTTGTAGACAACATATGGTTATGCGTAAATTCTTACTTAGATGGAAAATTCCATTTATGATAAGCATATATGGATAAATTTTGTAGTGAGCCATAATAAAAACAAGGGTTATATCAAGAGTGGGTTTCATTTGATAGTCACAATCCAACTGAAACAGTACTTCTGAACTTTCGTTATATCGAAGCAATCCGCTCAGAATGAACATATAACAACAGAGTCTGATCAATTTCAGCTCATGATGAATCAACAAGAAGATCTAAATACATTCTAATTGGTGTGAGGATCAATTTTATGTAGATTTACAAATATACATTGTTTGTTTTCTAATTATTTTAATTTCATTTGAAAACTACTGACTTCAATTTTCTAATTTATATTCTAACTATTAGCTTATAAATTGTAGATTTCCCATTTTATCTAAACCAATTATTACACTATTCATTATTTATAAATCAATTAACATTTATTCCACTAAGTTACAGTTAAATAAAATTTTAAATAAAATTATTATTCTGTAAATTCATTTACTGTAAAGTTACAGATTATTCATGACCTTTTGTATCTTAGTGATAAGTTGATTGACATTTTAACGAATACATTGAGGACAGTGAATATGAAACTGATTGATACTCAACTGTATCATATTTTCGTAATTCTAAACAGAATATGATGATTTATGCAAATTATTAGAATTAAAAAAAAAAGTATTTTTATCAAACTAGAAAAAGGTAGTAGTTACTATTCGCTTAAATGAAATGAATTAACATTATTATGATTGTTTAGAATATCTATATGTGATTAACATTATATTAACGGTGAAATATTCTCTGTCTACTAGACGTTTTTATTTTTTTAATATGGTCTCTACTGCTTTCTTAGCCATCTCCATAAATTCAAAATTAAGGAAAAAATAAATAAGTTATTAGAATTCTTCCAAAAGTGGTTAGTAACTCATCCTGTTTACATATGGATAATGATTGACAGTTATCAGTAATCCATTGCATTTTTTTAAATTTTGTGTTAATTGTTTTATTGTGAATGCTAATGATTAATCTAAGAAAAAATCATTGTACCCAGAACAGATAACATAACCGGAACATGATGACCTGTAAATTAGTTGAAGGTAATCGTAAAAATATCTGGATTAGGTATATTTGTTATCATTTATTGAGAAGTGAATAAAATGTACCGTAAAATAGAGGTTGCTCTGATACTTGGCTACTTGATGATCAGAGTTAAATCAAGATTAAATTTTAAAAAAACTATGATGCTTACTGCACAGTGAAAGAATTATAAACTTCCTCCCACTAAATAGGAGATAAATCACCATTGTTTTTTAGATTTGAATACTGTGTAACTGGAACTATTAATATATGATTACAACTTTGTTCCAGTCTTATTGGTAGTAATTAACACCATTTCGATGTATCCTTGCGGTCTTGATCAATGAAACTAATATTAATGATTAAATAAATACGACACTGGTCACTGTTATATGATTAACCAGTGTAAATAACTCATTTCCACTGCAAGTCGATCGTTGCCACACAGTAATCTTTCACATTTTGAAAGTGAGTAATATAGGTACGACTAGTGCACAGATTTTTAGTTCTCATAAGATTACAGATACACTTTACCGAAGTGTTAACTAACACGGAACCCATATCTAAAGTTTCCTATACACTACACCCGACCTCCTAACACATGAATTATGTACTATCACTATACTCAGCTTGTCTCTAAACCTTTAACCACAACTTTTCATGGAGAATCTGGTCACCTAAAATAAACAGAAATTGTTTTCCTTAAAGTGAAATATCAGCTTAATAATAATGCAAAATAGATTAAGGTAGATGTCTTTTAATTTATTAAAGACATTTCATTTAGTAATTTATATTTCAAAATTAAGTAATCAACTTACTACAAGATGTTGGAATAGCCATTGTTTCATAATCTGAGTAGCACGTTTAGGTAATACCCCACGTTTTTGTTTCCCACCAACACATAATCCATCTAAGCTTGCATGAAATGCTGCACTAGTTAAACCAGATGGTCCATATGGTGTAAGGAATGAATGCAGTTGAGAAAGCGATTCATCACAGGAAACAGAACCATCTTGAACGTTAGATTTATCCATAAAATAAGGCGAATTATAATTCATCATATGAAAGTTTGGAGTATAACACGATCCATTTATATCATAACTTGTACAACTATTAGGAAGTGAAGTGGAATGTAAACAGTCTGAACGAAGATTTTCTACATCGGATGAACCGCATAAAGAGTCGTCGTCTAGTCGACTAGATAAGTGACGTGGATATCCTGGTAGAGCCTAATTAGTTAAATAAAAGTAAAAACTAGTTACTTATCGCAGAAAAATAACACTGTAATGATTTAAGCTGTCACTTTAAACCAGACTGAATACAGCGTTTATTATAACAAACAACAATACTGAATTTATAACATTTCATTTAGTTGAAAGTTAAATTTTGGGCGCTTCTCAGATCCATCGAAACAGTTGCTTCTTCAAGCACCAAATAATATCCACGATAATACAAGTCTGAACAGTGCAGGAAAAAGTGAAATAACATACTTAGTGCATACTGATAATTAGAATCATAATAATGTCAAGATACTTCGATAGCAAATATGTTTTTTTTTCTGTGCATATGAGTGGGTTCAAATTGTGGTAATATTTGTGATATGATTAAGTAAATTAATTTACTTTATGTAGTGTAATTTTTGACAGGTTAACCATGGTTGTTTAGATGAATCGTTCAATACTAGGTAAAATCATAAAACACTATAGCCAATGTATTTTGAAAAGCATGATTTCGTACTAGCATTTCATCTAAATCAACACGGAACTGTCTGTTGACTGTAATACATCAATTCTGAGTTTGAAATCTTCAAGCAAAATCTTAGCTTATTCTAGTAATTAGGATTGTTTTAAAGTAGGTAGCCAATAACAGTTCACACCATACTTAACAACTAATACATTGATATATAATGCACCTAAATAATTGAAAAAGGTTTATCTAACTGTAAAGAATAACTAGTTAGTGATGGGCTTAATAGATTGTTTAATCTTAGATATTTTAGGCCTAAAATAAGGGCTAGCAATTCGGCCTATGGAGGTAACGTATTTAACTAGTCAAACTAAACGTATATCAAATCACACTCAAAAAACGAATACAGATTAAGATACTTGGTCACATTGCAAGTAACATATTTGTTCATTGCTACTCATATACACACAAAAGAAAAGATCCTGCTTTACGTGGAATTATCTCTGACACGACTGACATGACATCAGTAAGATTAAGCATATTTCCATCTTTCAAATATTTAATTTTTCCTTTGTACTGTGTAAAGTTACTTACTTTTTGGAGAACTGACTGTCTTGACCGAATCAAGAAGCGTCTGGAAATTCACTGATTGAGATAACACAACTTCAAATGTTATTATACGACATGAGGAAATTTCTGTTAATAAGTTGTCAGTATGATGAAGAGATCTGGATTTCTGTCGATGTCATCTCTCGGAAACAGGGCGTATAGCTTTGACAAGCAGGTGCTCTTTGTAGAATAATGTGAATGAAATGTTCAATACATACTATTACTTCTCCATTAGATTAACTGTCGAAATAAGTAAGTTTTACTAGCCCATTCTTCCACGTTTCCCATGCCCAAGTAATATTACACAACGGTCACTCAACGTTAAGAGGAGTCTAAGGAACTAAGCAGCCCAAACACTTCAGGATAATTAATTTTGAAAGATGGAGAAAATTGTAACATCAAAGTGGTGTGTTTATGCTGCATACACTTCATAGATTGTTTTATCTTCAAGTAAGCGTAGAAAGGAATGATTTCAGGTTGGCTTCTGAAGTGATCTTATACTCATTTAAAAGCATAAGGGGTGGGCAGAATAGTCAATAGGTACAAAAATTGTGATTTGCAATGACAGTTCGCATACCTTTAGCTAGATAATATAACACTAAATTTTGGTTCCTCAAGTGATAATTTAGATGCGTTTCATTCTCCTAATTGAACCCACCATCATATTTGTGTGTTGATAAAAACATTAATAACTGTAAATTTCAGATGTTGAAAATTCATCTTTAAAACACCACTTAGGTCCCTTAGGTCCATATGCTTTAAGGTTGGATATTGTCATCAATATAATCGGTTTAATTAAGGAAGCAACCACCAGATGACTTCAATTAAAAGAATTTACGCATATCTATTATTGGAGACAATTAATACATATCTCGTAAAGGTAACTAGCATGCTACATTTTTTAAATATTCATTGATATGAGAAAATCTCATAGAAATGTTTCAACAAAACTCTGTACAACTTTAATACTCTAACATACATTCACACATTAGAATTAATTTTAAAAATAAGTAGCTTTACATTAGAATACAAAAACTAATAGGTATTTCAAATGTATAGTTTACAATTTGATGTTAATTCTAAAATTTCTGATGAACAGTTCACGTAAAAGTTAAACAATGTGACTGTGAATTTTTTTTAATTCACAGTATGCTTTCATAGACAAGTTCTTATGACAAAAACTTTTTATATGTGAATAATGTATGTATGAATGAAAGAATTTGCATATTACAATTGAAAAGTCAATAGTTGTTTATATAAATTATCTATTCAACCATTTATAATTTTTATAGAAAATAATAATGAAGTGAAGGATTAATGATGAATTATAGGAAAAATATTGAAATTCTATAAGCCCACCTACTGTGTAGGAAGTAGGCATTCTTTTCGTAAACGAAATAAGAGTAACCCTAATCAGATGTATTTTCTTTCAAAAAAAAAAAACAATATATTTTTTGTATATTTTGGGAAGATGAATTTGTTAGAAATGTTATGATAAATGAACTAGGTCATTTGACCTTGAATAGTACACTTACATACAGTCATATACATGCCTATGTATATCTACTTTATACCTTCAGTATATGTAGTCTATTCTATTGAGCTTAAATGTTGTGAAGAAAACTAGATATCCACTAATTTTGTCTACTATAATCAGGCCGTTATGGATTACATCCTATAGACTGCATTTTTTAGATACCCAACGACAATCAAGAAGCACTGAATGATAATTTTATAGCTGTACGGTGACACTGTATGGTGCACTCATGATCTATTACTGATAGAATGTAAAGTATTCGGGCTTCGAGGTATTCATTTAAACTTCAAACCACTTAGTCGGAATCCACTGGCTTGAAGTTCTGAATTTAATCAACTCGTTAAGTTCTGTAATCTCATTCATTGACTATTAAAGGCAAGGTTGAACCCCACCGATCACACCTCATTAAAACTCCAGAACTATCCCCAGAAGTTAGCTACTAGTTATTACATGGCTTTTAAGTGGTATGGAAAATGAATATATTCCAAGTTCCTAAGTTCGATCGCTGTTGGCTCTGTGACAACGGACTGCTGAGAAGTCCCATACTAGAAGCAAATATCTGTCGAATGCTTTCTCGTTTTTAATATTTGTCTTGGTAAGGTCTGCTAAGTGAAATTTCAGATTCGACAACCCTCAAAATGCTCAATAATACAAACACAGTACAACGCTTAACATATCCGCTTCAGATTTAGCACATAATAAAGACGAGGTTACGTCTAGTTTACTCAGTGAACTTCGATGAATTTCTAGTTAAAATCACATTAGAATAATGTCTGTTAACAAATTTAGCAAGTCCTTGCACTTACTTACTTACTAACTCCCGTTACTTCTCCCAGAGGAGAATAGGCTGCTCACCAGGATTCTCCATTCAATTCTGTCCTGAGCAAACCTTCTCAGCTGTTTCTAGTCCCTGTTTATCCTTTTAATGTCTGCTTCCAATAATCAACGCAGCGTGTTCTTTGGCCTTCCTCCCTTCCATTCGTCAACAGGATTCTAAGTTAATGTTTGTCTCGTGATGCAGTCTGATGGTTTCCGGAATGTATGTCCTATCAATTTCCAACGTCTTTTTCTAATTTCTTCGGCTGGAAGTTGGTTTGTTCTCTCCCATAGTAAGCTGTTGCTGATGGCTTCCGGCCAACGGAATGCTGCCCTCACTTTGCCAATCCTTGCCTTTACATCTGCACTAGATACTCCTTGTTCATCGATGATGTTTCCCAGGTGCGTGAAAGTATCCACTTCTCCCAGAGTTTCTCCATCAAGTCTAATTGGGTTGGTGCTCCTTGTGTTGTATTTGAGGATCTTGATCTTTCTCTTATGTATGTTTCGGGCTTTCTGATGCTGAGGTTGCTGCTACGTTAGTTGCATTCACTTGCATTTGATGGTGTGAATGTTCTAGAAGAGCTAGATCATTCGCGAAGTCTAAATCATCGAATTGACTCCCACTTGTCCATTGAATTCAGTGTTTCCCCTCAAATGTGGAGGTTTTCATGATCCAGCCAACCACTAGAAGGAAAATAAAAGGTGAGAGTAGGCAACCTTGTCTGACTCCGGTCCTCACTGTAAATGCATTTGTTAGTTGTCCTCCATGCGCGATTATGCTCTGTGTTCCGTTGTAAGAGTTTCGGATGATGTTGACGAGCTTCTCTGGTATGCCGTAGTGTCGGAGAAGTTTCTATAATGTTCTCCTGTCTACAATATCAAATTCCTTCTCATTGTCAATGAAATTGATGTACAGAGACGGGTTACATTCAATTGATTGTCCTCACACTAATTAAATCGAATTTGTTTGTTAAATATACCTTAGTGAAATAATTATTTTCAGTAAGACAGTGACATCCAAGATAAGTTTTAAATCAAGCCCACATTCAAGTCTTCAAAATAACAAGTCGTCATTTCATTGAATTTATTTTGTGAAGAGCAAGTAGTTTGCAGAATGGAATTATCGTCCTTCAAGTTTTTGAAGCAATCACATCCTCATACACTTGATCACAAAGTGTGAAAAGAAGGTAGAGGAATAATTTATAAATTCATAAAGATCCTACACGAGGTCGTTTCAGGACTGAACAGCTCAGTTTTAACGCTTTTGATTGTGACGACAGATGAAACAATTTTGTTTCCACTGGTGTGGGGGGGGAGACTAGCTCTCTTAAGATTACAGATAAATCTTTCTTTATAATGCTATACAACTCGAAATATGGATCTGGGACTTATTACCAATTACTTTCATTCATCTATGTCCTTATTAGCTGATATAGTAACATTTTGTTGGTTCTAAGGGCTAACAGTAATAATAACTATCTACGGAAAATACTTCTCATAAATTAGTAACGGTAAAATAACCAAAGGAACTGTAAGCCTAAAGACGAGATATTCCATTCTTAAACCATACTTGGTAAACATAATTACATCGATCATACCAACTCTATTTATGATCCCCAGATTTCATGAAGTTGTCTTTACCATTGATTCTTGATAATCTCAATAGAAAAAGAACTTTTTGATTTTTTACAACGGAGAAACAAGCTAAAAACAGAACCCAGTTGTTATCAGTAGTAGCAATATTATTAATAATAATAATAATATGATATTTGTATATGTATTAATGTATATGTTTAAACTTTGTTTATGGTTATTGTTTATACTTATAAATCTAATTTGATTTATGTGAATAAACAGGAATCAATACAGAACTAATTCTATGCCTATTGTATTTAACTTAAAATTTTATCAAGTAAGCACACCTATAAATATTTATAACTAAGCAATGAATTCATTTACACATACAAACATACAAAATTACATGATTGACATAAACTATCCTCTCATATAAATTTATTTGAAATGTAGAAAATCAAGTGTGAATTTGTATACAACTGGTATAATTTCATTAAAAGTAGAATAATGTACACTTTTAAAAATGTGCGTATATATTAAACTAAATTTAAATTTGAACAATTGAATACAATACAAAAACAAAATTACCATATCTGTTGATCCAGGATGACAAGATAAATTTGGTCCTAACATATGATGATAAGGTGGAGGAGGATAACGAAGATTGTAACATCCTGATGCAACTGGAGAAAGAGCTTCAGATTCACCAGGAGAAGATGGTTGTGAATCTGATTTATATGAAATATAAGAAAAATATGAAATAAACTACATTAAATGTTTTACTGATGGAAGTTGATATGTTAAGTTTAGAAAATATATTATCTGGGTTCGCTGATGTTCAACCTCGATTTGACACCCATTTTATTAAAGTCCAAAGAATCAAGTGGTTACTACACATCACATTATTGAATAGAACTTGAGAAAGGAATAGTGAGCTTATCTATTGTCAGTGAATAGTTGATCTAAAAATATCAATGTAACCAACGTTTCTTCAGAAACTCTAAAGTTTGCCTTACAGTGATGCAGTCACATTCCTGTATGATATGTTATTTAGTATACGACTGACCTGATATTGGAATAAATATTATTCCGTAATCTGTTAAAAAGTATTAATTAGTATGTTAATTGTTCTAAGTGTAGATGTCGACTAATTATCATTTATATGATGCCAAATAAAAGGTAACTTTTTGAAAATGAATATCTATTCTACAAAACTGGTATTCTTGGCACACTTGCCTCATTATAGGACTACTTAAATGAGATGCAACTTTCTGAGTTCACTGTTTATGCAAGAACTTTTCTCGCTGTAGTGTAGGTAGAATAAGAAAAGTATTTCTTACAAATTTTGAGAAAATTGCAATTAGTCTCTCGAAATATATTCCACATATATATATATATATATATATATATATATATATATATATATATATATATATATATAGAACAGAACAATGGAAGAGATGAAGTTAAAACTTAGTACCTCAGATTGAATAATTACACAGAAAAATGAAGCATCATAAAATAACATTCATAATACCATTATTAACAATTAGTTCATATAGGTTAAAAGCAATTTATTCCCGAGGCAAAACCAAACTGGTCTGATATCCACTAAATTATTAATATAGCATTCCCATAGACTATCAATAGAACTGTTCATTTAAAAAGAAATTTAAAATGTATTTTATGTTAGATTTTATTCCTAAGTTTCTGAACCACTTCAGCGAATTTAGAGTTTTCAATAAGAAAAACAATGGCTTATTCTAAGTGAACAACTTATCATCAAGGTCTCTAATATACAGGGAGATAGCATTTAAGGCCTTGATAAATGCGCTACCTAACCAAAAGATGAAATTCTAAATGGGATTAGAATTAATCAAATGCGGGTAGACTCTGTTTTCTTTATGCTATACACATTTATTTTCACATAGACTAGAATTGTATATTTCTGTGTACATTTACATGAAAATGGAATAAACTTAAAATTACAAAGAAGGAATAAATCGATGCATAAGTTTAGTGTAAATTATTAACTAGAACCTTATCGCGTGTATTACTTATTCACAATATACAAAATAACATAATAGATTTGTAAAGAATAAAAATTTCTTCTTTTAAAATTATAAATATTTTGTTTATATTTTTAGAGTAAAGGTCATAACGCTCATGAGGCGTGGTCAATCGAATTCTGTCTCCTTTTTAATATCTTCCTTTCTTCATCCATTAATATGATGTGTATGAAAGTAAAATGATTTGACTATAATGTTGATGATGACGGTAAAGATTAAGAGAATGATATTGATATGTTGTTGTTATTATAAAAAAAAAATAGTAAATAACCTTTCGTGTTTACTAATTCATTCTAATTTAGTCGCCACCTTTATGATAGTGCTACAAGGTGTTTATTTGCTTATGTATGAAAAAGCAAATTAGACAAAACATGAATATGCTACACAAAATAAATGAAATCGAAAAAAAAAACATAGATAATACGATTTTCAAATTGCTGTTATAAATAATGTGTGTTGTTAAGATAGACAGCTGATAGTCACTTATTTAAAAAGGTTGAATAATGCGAATATTCATGTTATCATTATTATCATCGGTTTATAAGTATAATCAAAATACAACAACATAATAATGTTTCTTGAGAAAACATCTGAATTTAATAATAAAATAAATTAGGAAATGTGAATTATTTGTGTATTATTAGTTCATTTGAATCATTGGATGATATCGTTTGGAGATCTGTTGAGAATAGATAAAATACTCAAAAACTATTTCATAATCATATTGAATCGATACTCAGGTCCTAAAGATCTAAGGTTAGACTCATGGTAAGGTTATATATGCACACTCATGAGAAGTCTTTTACTAAAATGAAATAACTATCTAGTACATTATGAGATTAATTGGTTTCCAAATACAAAAAGTACTCGATGTAAATCATATAAACCAATGTGTTTCGCTCATGCAGCAAACATAACCATGATGATGAAACTTTCAAAAAGTTCTTTGCGATTATTCCAAAGTAGTATAAAGTATAGTAAACTATCTGATTCATCGAATATTCAACAGTAGACCGATATCTTTATACATGTATAAGGCTTAGTTTATGTAATATTCTATTCATCATTATTTTGTTCATATGTCATTACTGATAAATTATTTATTTTCTTACTAACATTTATTATTTCTGTGATTTTGCATCACTAGTGAATTTTTCTATGCGAAATCATCGACTTCCTTGTTATAAGTCTGAACCCACACTGTTCTCTTTAAGGAATATAAATGATATAATAATAATAATAAACATCATCACTATTGCCTTTTAGCAATTACCATTCAGTTTCACCTATTTACGAACTTTGCTAACACCTTGATCGAGTGCTCATGAGCCATATTGGTATAAATGATTGTTTCTTTAGATCAGAATATACAAAGCAGGTAGTTACGGGAGCAACAGAATAACTACTTGATATTCAGGGGTGATGAATAATATTAAAATAACTAATTAAATGAACAAAGACAAATCTAAGAAATGAAGAAATTAAATTCCAGTAATCAGTTTCAAACTGAAATAATTCATTGAAGCCGTGTCTCATGAATAAATTACGTTAAACAGTAGCAACTGGGCAAATGAGAGTGTTTGACCATGCGATTTACTTAACTAAATAACTCAGTTATAAAATAAGTGGATCCACAAGTAGTGAGATTTTTTTCTTCTGTAAAGTAACAATCAAACAATAGTTTGCATAATTCTCCCTTCACCACTGCAAAATTGGTGATTGTTATCATTCCATTCTTCACCAGCTTTATATTTGTATGTTAATATTTTACCTAAGTCTATTGTTAGTTAATAATTGATCAGCCTTTTTGACAAAAGTTACAGCCACCTAGCAGTTACGAAGAAGCAACGTAAACAATATTTTTGAGTCATCTGACTTCCACATGTTAGCTCAAGTCCTCAATAGATCTCTGTAGGGTACATTGTGGCCACTATTGTAAGAATTTGCTTTAACAAATACGTCCCCGGTAGCCAACTTTGAGTAATCGTTGAACATGACTTTAAAAAAACACTGTAGATAATGGTCGATTGTATCATTGTTAGCTGAATTCTTCATATTTGTTTAAATCACCCTAATAGTGGGATTCAAGGACAATTTTTACTCTTTTCGGTCGTTGTTATCTGATTTACCAAGTTCATATTTATATAACTGGTTTCGACTTACATTCTAATTGTGCAAGTTTGTGGCATTTCTAGGTAATAGGAACGGGGTTTAGAAGTGTTACTTAATGGCAGAAAGTCCTACCACTAACCACTGAGACACAGCTCCATAAGTCACGAGATTAGTCATTGTTTGGTGTGCTATGAAAAGCTTTTCCACAACCGAAAATAAATTTTCTGTTCACATTACAGAAAAATGTAACTCTATATATTACAAATACAGATTTCACAGTAAAGCTAATAACGTTTACTACAAGTCATCTATTATTGTTATGTTACATAAATAGCTATAGCAACGTCTCCTAACAACCGAATACCTTGTTTTTTTTTCTGATAAAAGAGGAAGCGAGAAATAATGACGGAGAACGTATGTATAACAACAATAATGGAGGTATACGTCACAAATTATATATTGGTTATTCTATATTTGTCTGAAGAAAAAGAATCCACTAACTACTTTAATTTTGATTATCTCCAAGTCAAGGTGAAATTTTTCAGTTGCAACATATTAAAGAAATGAAAGTAGAAGAGAAAGGACTTTATTTTTATTTTTTCATATACTTATTAGAAGCTATGCATTTTACTTCTTTTTTCTCTACAGTCGTGTTAGTACGTGTTTGTGTGCAAGTGTACAGGTGTATTCACTTGATTACTTTTATTCCAGATCTAGTGATACCCATTACTATTTGATTTTGTCCAGTAATTAACGCTCTGCATATTTATTAACGTGGAGACATACATACAGTCTACTTACTTAACTACGTATACTTGCACAGTGATATATACAAATTTGTTAATGTTTGTAATGAAAGAAGAATCATAATTGCGTGCATATACTTTTGAATATTTCAATATGTATATAAGTAATTTGTCCGAAAAAATACACCCTTGAATGTCAATCATCATACTCTACTTCACTGTCAATCAGACTGATCCTAGTATAATAACTTTGGCCTGCATTATAGTCAATCATTTTCTCTGTAAATTATTAATAAACTCACTAATATTCTTTTTTATGCTTATATTTGTAGAAAAAGATAGGCAATCTATGGAGTGGGAGACAGATTTGGCGGATATGTATGTATCACAGTGCGTTTTCTTAAATAATGCTGTTTATTGCCCGCAGTTATCCGCAACGCCTTTGGTATTCATCCAACATTTGTGATCGTTTTCCCAAGAATTTTATGCTCATTACTTATTAAGGTTTGCCATTTATGCCTCTGGAGTTGTTGACAACTGTCTCTGATGAACGTTTCTAATGTTCGTGATAAACGCAGATACGGTAAACACGAAGGATTGAAACGTTTAGTAAAATTATACCCTGAATGCTCAAAAATGCTAGTTATAACGTACGTAGTAAACACTGACAATACATCACATATATTTTTATGTGTGATGAAGGATAACATAAATCAACCGTTACTACCTCAGTGTGCATACATTTTGTCATGGCATTGTATTTAAATAATATGAAAAGATTTCACTGATCGGCTGAAGTTATCTTGACTGATATAGATATTGTCATTTAGATCCTATTGTACTAAGGAAAAAAGCATTTAATGAACACAATTTAGCTGTATTCTTTTTTAGTATCTAAGTCTTGTAACTAACCAAACCTATTACTGAAAGAGTTGGCTTTGATACATCTGGTTTGGACAAACTAGTGAGTGGCACTCTGTTTTGTCTTAACAGATTCAAACTGTAGTGAATATCAATCTTTTACAGAACATAGTGATTGATAATGAGAATATAAAACATTAGTTCTTTAATATCTCTGTAATAGTGAAGTTTATAGTCTACTTTATCTTATTGATTAAGTTTTTGTTGAGCATCGATTTCTTATGCGTAATCGGACTCTTTATTCAATAATTTACAATTGTATATTTTTGCCTTTAGTAAAAATAAAAACTTGTACACTTATGGTGACATAAAAAGAAGGAAAAAACAGGAATGGAGAAAAATGTCATAGAAACAGGCTACTAGTTCTTATACTACTAATATTAATGATTATCATTAATGCATTGATATTACTAGTACTAATAATAATAGTTTTGTCTATATTTAAGGTCTTGTCCTTGTTGTGAAATCGGCTTCCGTTTTATACTTCATCCGCCCAGTCGGTTCATTCAGTAAAGTGTATTCATCTATGTAGTCAGTTAGTTAAGTAGTCATTCAGTCAGTAAACTTCATCCATCTCTCCATCTTTCTATGCACTAAGTAGGCTTTTTTATTCTGTTTTTTTTCTCTGGCCCTCCCTTAAGTCTTCACCCCCCACCATTACGAACAATAACATCAATAGCAACATGAATACAGTCAAAATTTTCAAGTAAAAAAAATATATTAGTAATGTAACATTATTATGTGAAAGTGATGGCGGAAATAAATACTATTTTAAAACATGATAAAGTATAAAAATTCAAAATAATGCGTTAATGTGAGATAGGAAGACATCACCTGAGTATACGTGTACACGCACATATGAATACATACTTTGTATAGACAAGTATATAGACGAAGAAAACAAGTGAATAAGTATCGGTGATTGAAACTGGAAAATCATTATTATTATTACTATTGTTACTATTACCAAAAAAAAAAAATACTTAAACTCATATCTAACTTCATTATAATTTTCATTTAGTTTAAATTAATCTGGTTTATTGAATTATCAATGAATATACCCACATTAATATCGATGTATATTTGTCAATATTGAAAAAAAAAATACGGAATGATAAAATTAACTTTATATTAATTTATTGTATGCAAATAATAGAGATGATATTATTTTATTATTTTATAATAATAACTATGTATTTTAATGAATTCTTATTGATAAAAATCTAGTATTAGATTATCAAGAAGTTGATGTGATAACCTGAATGTTTCTTATAATAACTTATGAATAAGTTGTTAAAAGACGTAGTTTATAGAAAACAATGAATTGTATTTACAATTAGGGGAGTTTTGTAGAGATAGTTAACTGTTAATTTCAACTCCCCTAATTGTAATTAACATAAGCTCATTAGTGACTAGCTCCTTGAGGTAATTCCTGGAGTTTTAGTGTGAAGACGTGCCCGGTAGAGTTCATCGTGTCGGGTGTGGGGCAGTAACTCACTAATGGCATAGAGGAGGTCGCGCAACGTATCACGAATTGGCTGAATTGGAAATATCGACCGTTAGGATCCGACTCAGTGCTCCGATGGTAAAGCGTTCGCCGCGAAGCCAGAAGGTTCTGGGTTCGATCCCAGACGGAGTCGTGGACGCGCACTGCTGAGAGGTCCCATACTAGGATGAAACAGCTGTCCAGTGCTTCCAGGTGATCAATGGTTGTCTGATTTAGATCAATTCGTGATATCAAAATTGGGATTGTATTTAGTCATAAGAATTTCATATGTGATGTGTGACAAGAAAAAGTGAAGAAATAACAGATGTTTAAGTCAAGTAACATGTAGATTTATTCATTGGTTTTATTTTCTATTCTTATCAAAAGTATTAAATGATTGAAATGGTTTAGAATTTATGCAACAATTTTGATGATTATTATGCTGACTACTGAATATCAGTGAAGTTTTAATTAAGGCATATCTACAACTTAGTAATTAAATTCATAATTAAATGAGTTTTATTATCTATTAGTTAATGGTGTACATGAAAATCATAATTGTAGATATAAATTTGAGTCTCCAATGATAACTGCTTTTCTTATTATTACAGATAACTATTGCTAAAAGCACTAATTAGTAGGAAACCACTTAAAGGAATTCCTGTTAATTGCTAGCCAAAGCAATACCATGAATTGCTTCAAATTTGCCTTCTGTTCAGATGAAATAACGACAAGTGTGACAGAAGTAAGCTAAATTGGTAACATGAAACTCAACACAGGTGTATTAATAAGCGTAAATAAGTAACTTCATCTAGTATGACAAATCATTGACTTTCTTGAAAGTAAATTGTTGCTAATAATGTCCTTATGATTTACCTATAAAGTTTTCGATTATTTTATTGTGAAACTGAGCTCGATAAGACAGCAAGATATTTATTCATATGATAGGAAAATATCTAGAAATTGTGTAAATTATTAGACAATTTGGATTAAGAAGGAACATGTGTGACATGTTTTCAAGCCTTGCAAGAGGTGGTATTTTCTGGAAACAGTATACAGATGAATATAGAAAAATTGTATGTACAACTCAATATGATAATTTGTAAATTTCAAAATTATGGATGTCAATATGATTGGGTGAATATTAGAAGGGGTTTATTATATAGCCGGTAAAAGTACTTATATACGTGATTCGAGTGTTAGTGTGAACATTCACATTGTGATGCACGTATACTCATCTGGCGAAAACCAAATATGGACTCAACTTGCCTCCCCGGCTTTGTTAGTATTTACATCGAAAGTACTGAATTATTAAGCGAATATTTCAAATAAATCAGACTATTTAACATAGAAATAAAACAAGTTTAATTTGATTTTTGCAATCATCCTACAAGTAAAATTCTAATAAAACTTGGTAACGGAATCAAGAAAACACTAAACTGAGTTTAATCTACAGGAAATCTATTTTAAGTTCAAATTACCGGCAGAAAAATTAATTGGACAACTCATTTCGCAAAAAATGTAAAGTGGATGTATAAGTTAGATCTGGTCCATGTATTCTTATGTTGTGCTAGATAGTGCAATTTTCAAAGCTATAAATCAAGTCTGTGTAAAACAAAGCCAAGAAGATTTTCTAAGTTTTTGTTCATCCTAGCTTGTATACTATGACAGGCATTTTGCAAAGCTGAGAACTTTCTCCAGGTATCTATACAGTAAACTTGTATTAATTGAATTTATCATCATTTCAACAACGGAAACTAGTCAGAATTATTGATTACAAACGAGGCTACGGAACAGTAACTCTGTGGTTAAGGCTTTCAATATTCAACTACTAAGTTGTAAGTTTGAGTCCTACTCCACTTACTTCGATTTACATAACTTTATTGTATTAACAGCCCAAACACTTAGATTCATGGTCAAGTACATTAGTCTGTACATTGTAAAAGACCAATAAAACGATACACTGACAATGTCACTATTCTTTCAATGTTTTTGAATATGAAAAACATAACAAGACAACATATTCCTATTGCTGTTTCAAATATTGCTTACCATGAATAAGTGGATCCGACTGGAATTTTGATTTTAAACTATAAATATACCGGGAACAGAAATCTTTACATAATTCATTCACTTTATGCAATTCCAATAAATGTATGCGTAACACTTGTATAGCTTTCACAATCTATAAAAAATTGGAATATTACAAAAAATGAATAAACGATAAATTGTAACGGATAATTAATCATAATGTATAATTAATAAAACAATTGTCAAGACACTACCACTTGTATATCCTTTTTAACTTATCCTATATTCCACTTACCAATTAGGAAAGGTGATACAAAACAATCTAGTTTCAGATTGATAATGGGGAATGATGATTCGAAAAATCTTTAGCAACATTTACTTGAAGTGTGAAATAATTATCTGTTTGAAACTTACTGGTGATTTAGTATCTGTAGTATATATTCATGATGCAACTCATGTTCTCGCTACTCACAACGTTAAGTGGGTATTTATATGCTTCATAAGTTAGAACGTGTTGCATTTTCAGAGTTAGATTGAGGTAATTTGGGTTAAGAAATGCCAAATGACTACTGATGTATTTGGTGAGTGAAGTTAACTACTAATTTTAACTTATCATTTATTATAGTTGAGATTCTGCTGGCAATGAAATCCAGGACACACGTTTAGATTAACTTAGAACTTGTCAATTGTATGCAACGGTAGTATATTAATGGCTATTTAAATTGACTGGATAAAGTGCTGAGGTCTAGATCAATTAGTGCCAAGTCCCAATCCTCCTGTGGACGTCGACACTAGGATGGTGGTACACACGGTTAATAAATCTCAAGCAAAACAAAACAGTCATATTTATTTCCACTAATGCCAATATTTCAACTTTTCCAAGGACTTGTAGATAATTGGAAGCATCAACGCAACCCACTAAGGAGGCTTCTACAGGCAAATAGACACTGGTCATTTGCAATTTGTAATAATAGTAACAGACGGATTGTAACCTGCACACATCATTCATGCCATAAAGTTTGTACAGTTGTTGAACTTATTAAAACACGATACATGCTAACTACTTTTGTACTAGTTTACCGGATAGTAATAACAATAATTAGTAAATTTATCAGATATATTAACATTAAAAATGATGATTTTGTGAATATCGGTGACCGTTGAACTAATCATTAGATACTTGCTACGACATTTAATTGATCATTAGTTGACATGCAACAAATATTATATCATATAATTCATAGGTACATTAAATTCTTCGTTGCAAATTACATTTAAACTACAAGTAACATATCTACATATTCAAGAATGCATTTTAGAATTATTAAAATAATTTTCTTCATAAATTGAAAGTTTATAAAACTTAGAAAATCTCACCTTATTACATCTATAGAATCATACTATCTATTTTATAAGAGTTATATTCGTTAAGAGTATGAAAATAAGTACTATACAAATCACCTGACAAACTCTTAAACCACTGTTGTCTACTGTTTGGAATCGATAAACAGGATCTGAATTAGTAGTTTTTGAATAACCTGTGATTAATTATTTATCGATGAATGATGTAATCATACAAAATATGTTTTAACAAAAATGCATTCATTAAAAATATATTGTCATATTTCAATGATGTTGTGTTAATTCAAACAATAGATAGTTATTAGGATAAACTTATATATTCCCGTTGATTTGTTATAGACTGAAGCTGGTCAGTCATTGTTGCTATATGTGCATCCTGAGCGGATTGCCTCGATATAACGAATTTTTCACAAGTATTATATAAGTTAGATTGTGGCTGGCAAGTGGAATCCAGGACGCGCGTTTCGTCTTATTTGGGACTCATCGGCTGGATGTACCTGCATCACATATAGCAATAATGACTGACCAGCTTCAGTCTATAACAAATCAACGGGAATATACAAGTTAATCCTTATACCAATGTGCCCGTTGCACAAGTGTGACTGTCTGAACTCAGTAGTCTAGTGGTGAACGCGGTGGCGTTCGACACGAAAAGGACTGAGTTCGAATCCCAGTGTGAACATCAACATTGGGATGCAGGTACATCCAGCCGATGAGTCCCAAATAGGACGAAACGCGGAGCCTGGATTCCACTTGCCAGTCACAATCCAACTTATATAATAGATGGTTAATTGAAAATAATTCTATTATCATAAAAACAAATGCAGCAGAGTTCGGATTTCCAAACTTAGTTAAGATTTATGTAAGTTAATCACTGTGTTAAATTAAATAACACGATTATATTAAAAAAAAAACATTTTAAGCAGGCTATATACACTGAGTTCATATTGGTTAATCGTGTATCGTATATAAAATAGAAACCGTAAGAAAAGTATATCAACTGATTTTGATGTAGTTTTGTAACAAGAAAAAAATAACATCAGTAATAACATCAAAATGATAACTTGACAAATTGTTGCATTTATATACTGACTTCCTTCATGTTCAAACTAACACCTCATCTAATCAGTCAATGGCTTTTTTGAGTGGAATAACAACTAGTTAATCCATCCCTTTACTTAAATTGACACCATTTAAACAAAAGGTCAAGCATAAGAAATGACTTGATGGTAAATACATAGATATTACACAATGGGTTTACCTTGGAAAAAATACATTTGTCGATGAATGCTCTAAGGAATCCTACAAATTTCTAAGTAAATATATTGTCACTTAGTTTTGAGTTTTACTTTCTAGGTGAGATTCAACCAAACTGAAAGATGGGACTTGAGTTTCAGAATTCCAACTTCATAATTGACAGCTCAATGCCTTCATGATTGAACGGTAACTCTATACACCTAGTACAACAGTACATGAATTAGTAGGCATTAGACTATAATGCTTTTGGCGTTTCGGCAGTAATGTTTTTGCGTCTTGAGTACTTTGTGAAAAGAGGTCTTTGTCGATATATTTTCTAACTACTTGCTATGGTGTTAGTATTTTAAAGGAGGCTCTTCTGCTTTATGTGCTTATACAGGATATCAAAGTCAAATGCATTTAAAAGATCAGAGGTAAGTTGTTACATTAGTCTGAATACAGGCAATCACATGAACACTAATTACTGAAAGTAATATACGAATCATAATCACAGTTTGATGTAATTTTTTATTACCCATGAAGAGCCTAACTGAAGAATATCTGGAACTGCGGGAAGTATATTGGAAGCATATCAGTAATGCATAAATACTACAAAAAAGTATTACGCTACCGTCACCTTATTTAAAATCGGCTGATCACTGACATTTAGCTGACATTCTAATGATGTTCATTTTCTTTCATCAGTCCGTTGCTATTGATTAACTGTCTGATAAACTGATTATCATTACACCATAGCTTCTGTAAGTTGGCAATAAAGCAAAAAGCGCTAGGAACCTTATAGACTTATCACTCTCACTAAAATACCGATATGATTTAAGTCAACATTTCATCATCTGTCCTGTTCAAAAAAACAAACCGGCCAGATTTTTAATCAAATATGTTTGTCTATATTGTTTTGAGTTGAGACGGCTATTTACTGATAATTTCACCTGATGATTGAATAAATTGGCAAGTTTACACCCAATGACGTTTTCTACGACGGTTGAAAATCCCTTAATCAATCTATTTGGTGATAGAGCTCATGGATTTTCAAAACGAATAATATGCATAATATATCAGGAATCTAAAAATCCCAGAAGTCATTGTTCTTGATAGGTGAAACAAAATAATCCGATTATGTAAACGAAATAACAAGTGTGCTTTGTGGTTTTGACAGCAGTCATCTACTGCAGGTCATTTATATAGGTATCGGTTATATAATGTATTATTCAGATTTTTATGAACAATTGTGGCGAAATTGTACCACTTCATTCATCTATAACTGATTATTTTACTTCGATTTGAACGACACTATATGTGAAAGCCCAAAATGTAATGTAACGGGTTCGAACTAATTATTTGTTGGTTGAAAGTCGATCACGATAACCACTAAACCACACCAATTTAGGTTGCAATTACATATTCATCAATCTTGTCTTCTAACTGATACACCTCTGGGAAATGGCTTTGATAGTACATCATAAATGTACATCATGGACCATTTCACCTAAGCATGACAATTTCCTCAGAACTATGAAAAATCAGAGAGCACTAAACAATTGTTTAGTGTGATCCTGTGATCTCTTGAGAATCAACGCTCCTTACTACATCAAGGAATAAGTTCTTGTTTTTGGTAAATAACTGTTGAATACCAGACCACAGTGAGAAACATGTTTCTGTAAAAATTGTTTAATCATAGTATCGGATTGATATCATAAGTAGCAAGAGAATGCCAGAAGTAGTCACTTAACTTTTGGAAATATTAAAAAAACTTTATGCAGTCCCCGATTAGTTGTTTTATGGAAGCTGGTAAATGACTTCACGGTGATTCCTTTCGTGTTTAACTGAAACCGTAGATGAGTAGCCGAGATGTAATAGTAAGTGTAACAATAGGCTTTTATCAGATGAAATAGGCTGTTAATAAATTAACTTGTGATAATTTCATCTACAAGTAAGTATCTATATGGTGATAGAGACAGAATGAAATTAAATGTCATTCTAAAAAGTTCAATTTCAGTAAGTTGACATGCGTAATACTTCAGTGTTGAACGATGGAACATAAACATTATTTTTTTTGGGGGGGGAGTATTTCTATGGCATTTAATAATAGAATACAATTTCACGTTTGTATAGATTGTTCACTAATTTCGGAGAGTCAGTTGATTAACAAAATCATGCTGTTACACCGTTTAGCTGAGTGTCTAGACACCGAATCTCTTGTTGTTTATTGCTGAGTAATGTAGAAAATGTTGGATGAGAATTTGATGTCACGAATAAACCTAGAACAGATAACCCATAAAAGCCAAGACATACTGGACAGTCATTTCGTCTTAATATGAAATCTTCAGCAGCGCACATCCGTGACCCCACCATGGATGGGGATTTAGCCTAGTTCTTTTGGCTTACTAGTGACTAACTTTAGGAGGTAATTCCAATGCTCTAGTGGGAGATCGTGAAAAATGCCGTTTAATCATGTCAGATATGAGACAATTAACATTCATTAGTAAACGACGAGGTCCCACAATATGTCACAAATTGACTTAAGTTTAAAATACCAACCGTTGGATCTGGGCTCAGCGGTTTAGTGATAAACCTTACGATTTTGGGCTTGATTTTCCGGTATATCTATTGATGTGCACCACTGGGTAGTCCTATAATAACACAAAACCGATACCCAATACTCTCAAGTTTTCAATGACTGTGTAATCTGAGAATATCTATATCATCAAATTCAAATTCTTCCAGTTCGTAGCCTTAAGAAAGATTTTATAGTTATGCCTCAAACATAAAGGTGGTTATTTCTAAAGTTAGTGCACAGTGAAAAGGCTTTTCTGTAACTTTGAGATGTCAATAGTTTCAGAGAACATCTTACGATAATTGCTTAATCAGGATTCCTTTAAAATCGTTAGGGAATACAAAGTGATAAAATTATTTTCAGATTTGAAAAAAGCACCAAGAGCTCTACAAAAAGTTCATAGATTTGATTGTCGCTAAGTTAATGAGGAGCATTAACAAAGTCCTAAGATAAGAAATAGCTATTTAGTGTTAATTTTTGGTCGCTTTTTCAAAGTGACTTTAGTTCTTTAAAAGTACAATTAAAAAAGAATTTTCAAAATTTAATTGAAACTTATCAGTAGGTCAAATAAAGCCTTATTTATGATGCCCTACTTATGGGTGACCTTCTGAGTAGTATCCACCACAATGTTTTACCTACAGAACTGGATCATTCTTAAGGATTATACAAACATGACGTGTGACAAAGCTTAATAATCATTCATTGTAAACATTTCAAATATAGGAGGCATGCATCCGCTAAAAATTCTCAGACAGTATAGTTTAGTGTCACGTGTTACAATATCATACATGACACTGACTTTCTGTTTCAATCATTCCACTGAAAAAATGATTTTAATGAATTACAAAAAAGTTTCGGTCATAGAATCTGTTCCAGTTTATCTAAACTGAGATTAGGTTAAAAATCTACTATGTTCTATTTATGTAGTTTAATATATCTCTGTGTGAAGTTGTTGTTCAATAAATTTTGAGAATGATCTGTATTATGTGATATTGTAGAGAAACAATGGTAATCTCATGTAATATGAGTTAATGTGTTCTAACAAAGTAGGTTTTCTTTAGATCCGCTACATTTATTGACATTTTTGTCATTGAAGTGAATATAATAATTTTTATTATCAAATCTTCATAAGCTAATCCATTAAAGATTATTCAATCATCTTAGTTTAAAGTAGAATGGATTCAGAGAAGACTACATTTAATGATATGAGATGAATAAACTGTAAACTCACCAATTCATTTAATTCAGAATTATTACTTAAAAATTGAAATTTTCTTTCACCATTAAATGTACAATTCATTTTTTTGATTTCATCATTATCATCAGTTTCATTATTTGTTATGTAATTTGATTTATTTTTAGCATTAATTAATTTATCACATCCAATTGATTTTCCTGTCTTATTATCAGTAGTATATACAAAATGTGTAGATGTATCATTGTTTACTTTATCATCGGATAAAAAACAATCATCAGTATTTCTAACATTTGCTATTGGATCCATCTTTTGAGTTATATTAGTAGATGGATTAGTATTGGTAGTTAGTGTTGTCGTTATTTTAGTAGTTGTTGAAAGTTCATTAGTTGTGCATGAAGATGAATTATTTGTTTTATATCTGTTAGAAATAATAGTTTTATCAGTAGTGACACTATCATCAATATTCATGTTATCTTCTGAGATTCTATATTTTCCAGTGATTTTATTCGATTTTTCATGATTTACCTTTAAAGAATTTGGTTTTAATTCATTTATCACTCGTTCTTCATCACCTTCTAATCCTCTTATTTGTTGTTGGTCCTGTCTCTGTTCCATTCGACGTTGAATATATGATGTTAATTCTGTATTGAATGCATCTAATGGAGGTGGGGAATCTGGTCTAGCTGTGGCCAATTCACATTGTTGTAACAATAAAGCCAACAAAGGGTAAAGCGGATGACTACAAAAAATGACAAATAGGCATAAACAAAGCTCCATAATAAAGTATGATAAAATGATGCGTTATTTCTGACTGGTAGCCAAATTTTACCTTAAATAAGTTACTTCTCTGGCTTTTTAATTCTACTACAATCCATCTCATTTTAAATTCTTATTAATATGGATTACAACAGAAAAACTACATACATCAATCTAATTATTATAAAATGGTAATAGGAGATTTGGAACCTATTTTCCATAAGATCTGAATTGACAAATTATCAAATTATACTCCCATGTATAGGATTTTCATATTATCTTGGGTTATTGCTTCTTTCAGTTGCATTTGCAATTCCTAGCCGAAATGGTGCTGATTTAGAACAAGTGATTATTATCTAACCTAAACATGACATGATTTCCTAGGAATTTTAAATGAATAGATATTGTGTAGCAACTCTTAATTTCTATATTTACATATAACTCTTAAGGAAGCATTTCTCATTATTGTATAAAAACAAAAATATCTTTTACCTTACATGTTATTTTATTGTGAAAACAAAATCAACTACTAAAACATTGAACATATTATCATTCCAACGACCAGATGACTGATCTACAGTATTTTATAAAAGTAATTCAATTAAGGAGTGTTTATCAATGTAATCGAAGTTACCAGGCTATTCATTATATATTAAGAAAACAGATAATATATATCAGGTAATGATTAAATTAATCTTTAACAAATCCTATTGAAAATTGATCATAGTAAAATGGAACAGTACTAAATTATCTTTATCTGATTCAAATCACTTGAGAAGAATATAATTACATAAAGTTGGGTAACAATAATAATTAAAACACAATAAAAATTGAATTAACTGACCTCATAATGAATTTTTTGTCAGCTTCTAATTCTGGATCATTTTGTTGAAGTTGTAATGCAGTAACAATTGGGAAACTGTAAATTGAAAAAGGTGAAAAAAGAACAGAATTAATATAATTCGAACATTTGAAATGTCAAAGATTAACTCGTGTAATTAGCTTCTAGTCATACTCTAAATGGAAGGACTAGTGATATCATCGAATTACCGAAACAAAAATAACATGAGATATTTAAACCCATAACTTAATAAGTGAAAGTTAAAAGCTTTAACTACAGAGCTAACGCTACAAAATAGCATCTACCGATCTAATAAATGAATTCACCCAGGAGGACAATTTAACTTCTTTTCAAACACAGTAATGATTTTATAAAAATAGAAGTTAAAAGTCCACTTAATTGATATCGGTAAGCAATGAAAATTAATTTCTAACTGACAGATTTTCACAAACAGCCTACTTTTGTAATAATAATCTACTTTCTAGCATATAACGTTGATGTCGATTACTGAAAGTTAAGTGAAAAGCTTTGGCTGATAAAAGCCAACCATGTTTGGAGAAGTAAAAAATTAACGACAACTCTTTTTGTAAAGTACAAAAAGTGTATCTTTTTATTTCATTTAGTAGTTAATCCTAAAATCTACAGTATCTGTGCTCTTGTTTCCGTTTTTAGATGACTTACAATAACAGGTCAAATACGAAAAAAACTAATTTGTTATGATCTGCTACAAGCAATCGGTTAAACAGGGTCTTATGACGTAACCAGCCAGCAGTGATTAATGTATGTTATTTATTGAATATAAAATATCTGTTGACTGACAGGATAGGTAACTATTCTATTCATCGCCATCTCTAGTACAAATCATATCATTATTATCATTGAATAAGTTTAATATGCAAATACCAACATACTTTGAATTTTACTATTGTATATAAACTGAGTGTTTTCTGTATAAACTATTTCAAGTAAACAACTACAGGTATCAATTAAACTTATTATCCACTTGATTAAGCTGAATTTTTTGGTACATAAAGTTTGTAGAGATTAGTAAATGAGATTCCAGTTAGAACACTACAGAAAATCAAAATTATTAGTTGTCTGTTTCGTCCTAACATGAAACCACTCAGCAGTCTACGCTCAAGAACCTTTAAGACCTAGGCTCTAATATGCTTTGTGTTATCATTGAAATATGAGTTTAATATACAACATTCCCTAAAGGGATTTACTAGCAAAGCATATTTTAGTAAAAGTGTTTCCTTGTAACAAGTTTATACAAGTATGAATGACTGCATTTGCTAAAATACTGATAAGCATTTGGCAGTATGATCACTTAGTCAACTACAATATGGTAATAACAAATGCAGCCTGTTATAACACTGTTTGCAATATAAGGGAACACTACTGTGATACGTTCCACACAAAAATGACAATGAATTTTTTTGAGACAAATGTGATCATAAATAAAGACATTTTATCAGTTAATTATCGGAGTAAATGGCGACTTGATAACGAAATCGAAGGTGGAATATATATTTCACGTTTAACTGAGTGAATGTATCTCGTGTTACTTAACAGGGAATGTCAGTGTCCGTACATAGGAGTGATCAATTTAGTAACGAATAAAAGTTCCCATCTATGCACACTGAAGATAGTCTTGATAGGAAAGAATCGGATAATACTGGCTTCCAAATACCCTGTGAAGGGTACGTCAAAGTAAATCAAGTATTATTTTAAAATGGTTCAAAGAAATAGTATATTTAAAATTGGGCTGAGATAGAAGGTCAAGAAGCATATGGAGTGGTGAAGAATTGTCGCACTGGCGGTTTTCGGACATGGTTACATTATTTAACTAAACATCTTCAGTTAGTAGTTCCTGTCAAGACTTACATAGTCAGAACTGTTAATTTGGACTGAGTTCTTCACCACTGTAATGCCTTGCCAATAAAGTCAGTCAGTCTGAACATTTGAGTGTATGGTTTATTTCACAAACTAAGTTTCTAATTAGAATTTATATTATATTTTTCTCATTCGATTTGCACTTTCAAAACTAAATGTTTCTCTACCTTAATCTACTATAATGAAGATAGATATCATTGACATAATCATTAAATATGTATAACATTTTGGACTGTGGTTTTCATTGGAATCCCAAGTCCATGTTTCATCAGATTTGATACTCATCAACCGAATGTTAATAATCAAAAAATAAATGTTCACTGGCACTCAACGGAAGAAATAAAGTGAAGTGGGAAGGCAGCTTGAAAGTTATTGATAATCCTAATGTGTAAAAAAGGAATTATTTCTCTAATGTAGTTGCCAAATAAGATTTATCATCAGTTTAAGTAGACAAATACTTTTGTATTTACTTCTCATATGTGTAAGGAGATCTCTTTAAATTCTCGTTAAAATCTACTCGATGGCATTGAAATGAATCCATTTTGCCTTCAGTTATATTCAGTTTTATAATGCCAATTGTTTTAATCTAAATAGTATTATATAATATTGTCCTTTGAAATAATATAGAAGAAGGGTGATTTTTGTAGTATTTTTATGTGTCCATCTACTCTTGACATTTATAAGTATCAAACCGGGCAAATAGATATTCTTGAAATAATTAATATGCTTTCCAGTAACAAACATTTTAGATATCAACCAACTTATATTAGCTTCAAATTTGATTCATCTTACCATCCTCCATAAGCTGATCAAATGGTAGCCACTATATCATGAAAAGTTAGAATTACATAACCTGTCTGAAGAGTGTTGATGTAATATTCCAGGATGCATTATATTTTATAGGTGGTTACTTCTAATCGTTTGAATTGTCTTCATAAACATCATTACAAATGCATGTCTATTTATGTTTCAGTAATCAGTTGTGAATTTTTATTCTCATAGATATTATTATTTCACAATTAGAATAGTCAACTTTTTATAATTTATTATTAACGCTTAGAATTAAATATCTGTCCAAAAAGATGTTGGTAAGGATATATGTAGGTATGCATAACTAGGTTTGCACAGACTACACACAAAACGAATACATATTCTATACTAAGTTTACCAATGATGAATTACATACTAAATACTGTTAACCACATGAATTTTATGACATATACCATGATGAATTCTATTGATAATAACGATAATGGTAATAATAAAACACTTTGAAACAAAGGAACAACGATGCTAATCATAGCAATAACGTTACAAAGAATTCCTGCCTCATTGTAAACTATATTTTTGCCCTACTTCTTTACCCAGCATTCTTTAAATAAGTTTGTCCGACTTTACCTTACTTGTATTCAGTATCATAGAGAGTTGAATTTTATGTTTCATATAATCAACTGGTTCTAGTTGGACAATCAATGAAAACTAGGAAGCACTAGACAGATATATCTATTTGTTATGAGACTTTATCAGTGGACATCCATGATCTCGTCATGAATAGAAGCGCCTATTGGTCTGAGGGTTAGGAGATTACTGTAGAGCGTGAATGTCCTAAGTCCGATATGAAATAAGGTTAGTTATTAAAAATGAATTTTCGTCATTGAATTTTTTAGTACAAATATACTGTGCTCTTAGTAGACCACAATCGGAAGAAGTACTATACATTGCTGAAGTAGAGTATGTGTTAAAATTATATATTCATTGTTGAAGACGTTCATATTTTCGTTTTATTGTAGACATTAGAGAATTTATCTTTTCATCGACAATTTAATAATTCAGTCAAACAAGAACGTTGCAAATTGTTTTTATATTAAAAAGATGTTTCCATCATAACTTTTAAACCAAAAAGTAAAACTCATTTGAAAAAACCACTATATTGATGTCAGTTTAGTTCATAACACTGTTAACGACAATTATATTTAAAACATTCTATGTATGCAGTTGTGTAATTCCAATGACTAGCGAATTGGGGAGGTTTCGAGAAGATAGACATGTATTATGGTTTATTGTTTGCATTCATCGTAGATCGAGGTTGGTTGGGTACTACTAAAAGCTATGGAGCACAAAAGAATTGTTTCGTCCTAGTATGAGAATCCTTCGTGAAAGTGAGAACCGTCGGCTCCTTCAGGGGAATCAAACGAGAACCTTTCAGGTCTCACAGTAAACCACTGACCATCTGTACCACTGGCTCGGAGTTCAGTCCCCACTTCCAATTGTTCGTATCACAGCATGATAATCAGTCGATACAGTTGGTGAAAGCTATCTGATTATGAGCATGACTGATTGTCACACTATATCACGAATTGGTGGAAGTAGACACTGGACGCCAGCCCAGGGGTGCAGGTGGTCAATGGTCAACTGTAAGGTCTGACGACTTTGAGTCCGCTTCCCTCACGGAGTCCAGAGTGCTCGCTGCAGCTAAGGAACTCATACTTACTTACTTACTTACCTACCTACTTGCTCCCGTTACCCCCTCACAGAGGAGCATAGGCAGCTCACCAGGATTCTCCATTCAACTCTGTCCTGAGCAATCCTTTCCAGCTGTTTCCAGTTGCTGTTCATCCTTTTAATGTCTGCTTCCAATTCTCGCCGCAGCGTGTTCTTTGGCCTTCCTCTTTTCCGTTTCCCAACAGGATTCCATGTTAATGCTTGTCTCGTGATGCAGACTGATGATTTCCGTAATGTATGCCCTATCCATTTCCAACATCTTTTGCTAATTTCTTCTTCGGATGGAAGTTGTTTTGTTCTCTCCCATAGTAAGCTGTTGCTGATGGTTTCCGGCCAACGGACATTCAGTATCTTGCGTAGACAGTTGTTTATAAATATTTGTGCTCTTCTGAGTATGTTTACAGTAGTTCTCCAAGTTTCAGTACCATACAGCAGAACTGTCTTGACATCGAATTGAAGAGTCTGACTTTGAGGTTGATTAACTGTAGCTCATCTAGGCTTACCGGCGGTCCCAAGCCAAGGTAAAGGAGGAGAGTTGGACATGGGCTAGCATACTAATCCCAGAAAACACAAGCTTGCTAAAGAAACGCTAACCAGGTTAAGCAAATTCATACTAGGACGAAATGATTGTCCAGAACTGCATGATTTTCAGTGTTACCCAACCAACACTAACCTATGACGAATACAAACAGCTAAAATTCATTGACTATTGTTTAATAATACACAAGAGATACCTTTATGCGGATATGATTCACTCTTTCTTGAATAAAAAATAATTTGACATAACAACATTTTACCAGACAATTCTATGGTTCTGTATAACAAACGTTTTGTTTTACAAATTTTCGTTCTGTATGACAAACATTTTGTTTAACAAACTTTTGTTCTCTGGTTACACTACTTTAGTGTAACTCACCTAAAATTGGTTAGTGGTTCATAAATATTTAGGAGCTTATATAGTTAGTGAACGCAGGATAATGGATGTCGGATAATTGTTTTTTGTTGTTGTCAGATAACAAGTGGATTTCACTTCAATGTTATTTTCCCAATTAACTGTTCAATAGAATTAATAAGGTAAGTAATATTGATTGGATTCCAACAGAGGTTTACGTAACTGAATAGTAATCACTGCATGAGGAAAATATTAATCTGTCACGTAAGGACAAACTCTTAGATCGATGTAGTCAAATAAAATCTGTATTGCGTTACTGGTAGTTAAACTACCTTGTATGCAAAAAGCGCACTAATAATAAAAGGTAGGATTTATATAATTTCAGCAAACTCAAGTAAATTCGATCTTGGATCAGGACTTATGACCTAAAACTTAAGGAATATTTAACTATGTACTTAAAAGACGTTAACACAGTAATAAAGATTAGTTAATCTCGCAACTCTTTAAAAGTGTTTTTCGAACGTTGCACATATTAATCTGTTTTAAACCGCTTCAGGCACCCCCCTTCCCGTCCTATCCAACTATATATGATTATTTGTTATTGCCTAAAATACGCCAATGCTCCAATCTGAACTCAATGATCAATCGATTAAACTTTTTTCCACTAAGTTCCAAGTATGAAATCTGTTTGCCTAATTTGGTATAAGGAACTGGGTAGTATTACTGGCCTTCATAATTTGTCTGTAATTAAGAATAAAGTTATACAATCCAGCAACTGGTAAATAAGATTTTTACTATCAATGTTTGTTGCTGGTTATTAGTTAAATAATATTTTACATAAATTATAATAAAGCAAAGTTTGAACTACACAGAACTTTGGAAAATACCCGGTATTAAAATTTCGAGAGATCTGAAATCATACAATATTGTGATTTATCGGGAAACAAACCTACTAATGTCAATATACGCTACTGGTATTTTTTCACCGTAACCTTTCTTTGTTAACTGATTATTTAAAAAAAAGGCAAAATATAAATATTCATTTTATTACTACTTTTTTGTATGAATACAATTCAATCATCAGTTGTTTTAAATGTATTAATAGATCAGTGGTGAACCTTATAGCATCATTTAAGTAATGTATAATTCATAGTTAAATGATTGACTTACCAAAAAAATGTGTACCTATTTTTAGTAAGTAATATCAAGTGAATTCCTTAATATTTTGTAACTTGTCGTCATCTATAAGTCTTTATGTAAATATTGCTATACAAGAAGCTGAGCTAATAATCGGAAATGATAAACACTATATCATCCGTTTATTCAAGAAATATATCACTATGTATTGTTTGGTAATTAAATAATACACATCATTTATTATTAAACTCAGTAACCATGTACAAATCAGTATACTCGGGTTTAAGCTTCAAGTTTTAAACATGTGAACGGTGGGGTTCTAGTGATGATACTTGATTGGCTCAACCGCATCAGCTGAGACAAATTTCGAAACTGTAACTTTGTGACTGAAAATTATACTCTTTAACTGCGATTTCATCTCTGCATACCTTGTATCACTGATGACAGTTCGTCTTAATCCGGACTAGTTCTGTATCCTGAATAAAGTTTACATTTATGAAACAGAATGACTTCAGAATTTAGAAGAATTGTTGAAACGTTAACCGATGAAACAAAATAGACACAATAATTATCCGGTGTTTACCGAAAAGTATCACCTACCAACCACTTACAGAATCTACTCGGATTTCGTAAAATTGATATATTAAGCATCCATACTGCATGTATCCTACCGAATTTAACTGCGACTTTTCTAGCTTATCATCATTGATTGATATTAGGCAACTAGTGAAAGCCAGAAAGCCTTGGATGATAGTTTTATTATAAGATAATACTCCTCGGAATGCACATCATTGACTCTACCTTGGTCTTTAAGTACCACCAAGAGAACTTGTCCCTCAGATTCTTAATTATCTATCCATTGGTTTACATCATGTATTTGTAAATATGGGAGGCTTCATGGGGTCTTCATGACTACCGAAGGTAGTAAAGTAAGTCCGATTGTCAATAAAAGGATATATAGGCTGTTGCCTCTGATAATTTCATGTGGAAATCTCAGATATGCCCATAAAATGATAAGCCTATTGGTTTTAGAAATTATCAAGTGGTGACTTATTGATGCTTATTTATTTTGGTAGTTAAATGCTACCATTTAAGCATAAAAATGGCTCTGGTGACTGTCTACTGTATAGTTAAGGTTGCATGACTAGTGTTCTTCAAAACGGCAATCTTCAAGTAAATTATTAGACACATATTTCAATAATATTTACTATATATCATGTAGTACAGTGTGTTGAATTTTAGGATTTTCAGTATTTGCCAAGACCTATCCGTCAATTTTACATTCTGATCAAGTTACAGGACATTGAAATTCACCGTGTTTTGACGTTAAGTTATAAAATGTGTGGTAACGAAAGTTAGTATAACTGATATGTCTCCTGTTGGGATTGAAATGGTCAAATCCTGCGTTCTTGACAGATATTTTATCATTTAGATTATTCGGTTGATTTGATAAATGTCAAATACGGAATTTTTACAAATAAGATATTTCAGTGGTCATATGTGAAAACTGAACTTCAAGATTTTGTAGTTACTTTATGAATATTACTGTTCTCATGGCTTTTTGATCAACTACAAACAGCAGGTAAGGAAAGTGTAATTCTCCTTCAGTTTGTTGTTAAATAATCGACGTGGACTATAATTTCTAAAGAATTCGCTACTGAGTACCTTAAGAAAGACGTTCATTGAGCTATTTAATAAAAAGTATGCATTTAATGACAATATAATGCTGTAATATAAATTGTGTAATCCATTAATGTAAGTAAATAGAAAAACGAATTAATTTCGAATAACCGTTATCATTTATTTACCCTTTTATACAATATATTCATTGGATTAGTTTCTGAGTATTAAGAGAAAATATACTGTATCCTAGGTATTACACTGTAACGCATTATTATACTGAAAGTCACTTCAGATATACAGATCAAAATAGTTGAAATTAGGATATTATCTGTTATGTCACTAATGATTACATCTGTTTTTATTAAGTTTTATGAAATCACCAGCTACGGAGCCGAATATTTATGAACACCAGAATCTTGAGAGTCACTTCAGTGAAGTGTAATATCCCTTACTGTGTTAGCTTATTGGTATTTCAGAATACCTCTAACGATTAAACCCTCAAGCTATAAGAGGGTAGAAGACAGAAGTGAATAAGGAAGAAAGTATAGTTAGTCGTAAACAGAATATAAATGAATTCTCAACTTCGGCATCGATTTTCTAGTGGAGGGGTTGCTTTCCACACTGTACAAAGTTGCGATCTGGTGATGATATGTAAACATGCTCCTTTAGCTAATACTGTCCGTTACAATAAATATGATCAGCAACAATGATGAAAGTTTAAGTAACGACTTATTTTGGCATACTATTTAACAATATATGTTGTAAAGGCTTTTGCTGCTTGCTTTACAGTTAATGATGCCTAAGTATTAGCTGATTGAACATGGCAAAGATCGGTTTCGGTAGGGTACCATTGAGAACTAGGGAGCAGTGGACGGCTCTTTCGTTCTAGTGTGGGACACTTCAGCAGCGCGCACTCCAGATTCCCCACCAGAGGCTTCACGTGGCCGGCAAACGCCCAAACCTTTGTACCACTACGTCGGCATCCAATGGAAGAAGTCGTGACTAGTGGAGTTCAGACTTGTCATGAGTGAGATAGTTATCGCCAATGACAATGGATGGTCGTCACGCTATATTTCACAAATTGATGAAAGTTGGAATTTTACCATTGGATACCGACCCAGTAGTGCAGAGGGTTAGGGATTCCCTGGCAACCTGAAGTGCCCGCTGAGGAATCTGGAGTCCGTGCTTCTGAAGAGTTCCACACTAGAAGGAAACAGTTGTCCACTGTTCCATAGTTCCAAATGGTACCCCACCAACATCAATCTGTGACAAATTTAATCAACTAAATAACTAATCGCCATAAAAATAACCATCCAAATTGAACTATTTATTATTTATTTGATTCTAAATTATTCAAATATTTAAGCATTCTTAAGATATCTTTTTATTTGAACTGCAATCAGAATGGCTCATAATAGTAAAATAAATATAATTCATATATGTGGCAAACGTAAATTATATTGACTAAATTGAGATGGTTTGGGGAGATTGGTATTAAATTTAGTTAGTTGAATTCGTTACAAATTGATGCTGACAGTATACCATTGAAAACTAGTTTAGTGAACGCCTAACCCTTTGAACCAACACTTTCCAACCTGAAGCTCATGAGGGAGGGAATCGAAGGTACACACTGTTGAGAGATCCCACGCTAGGTTGAAACAGCTGTCCAATGCTTCCTGGTTTTCAATAGTACTCCGCTAACATTAATTGGTGGCGAATTCAATCAGCTAAACTTGCATTATGCTACTTCCTAATTTTGGTATCATTAAATAAAGAATATGAAGATTAATTTTAATGAATTCAGTTAAATAATCATCTGAAAACAGCTTAATTTTGTACTACATGCAAACCTTATGTAGGTTAATACATGCTATTTGTTTAAATTTCAATCAAATTATGAAGTGTAGACTTCGTTGTTAGTCACACTGGTTGTGACATGTTGGATGGAAATTTTTAACGTATAATCACACCATAGTGCATATAATAACTTTAGTCTTAGATATTTCGAAGTAGTCGACAGAAGACACTGATCGAATTAGGTTTCATGCTATTTATCACTTTTCTATTAAGTGTATCTAAAATTTTGATGGAAGTAATACTTTGTATAGGATCCCAATACGTATTATACAGTTGATTCATTACACATAGTTAAATTGAGGTAAAATAGTGTATCACTTGAACCTATGAAAGTTATTTCTATTTGCTATTTTTTAGTAAAATATTCTTTCTTCATAAACCAAAGAAAAACAGAATTTTCAAGAAAATAACTTTACATTATTCTAATGTAAATTACAATGACTGTCTGTCTATTAGGTACAACATGGTCAGTATAAATCAGCACTACGATTACTAATGATAATGTTAATAAAGGTTATAATATATAAAAATGCTGGTATTTATGACGTGAATTTTTAAGAACTATTGAAATAGAGTATAGTAACTTAGCACTAACGAATTAAATGAGCTATAAAACTGTATTATATGTAAAGTAGAGTGACGTATGTCACAAATTAATAACAGTACAGTATTCAAAGAATTTAGAACACGATTAAACTTCACTTATTTACTTTTGTAAATGAGAATAGAGTATTGCATTTTAACAAAAGATTTAATTTTGTTTACGTCTTAAAGTTTAGTAGAACAGTAAACAATGTACACACATAAAGTTAAATGTACAACATCTGAAATCCACCAGATAAAACTGTATCAATTTCATTATTTCTTAAAGAATAATCTTGGTATTGAAACTACCAATTCACCGATAGCATTATCTTTGTAAATCTAGCAAACATTGTGTGATTGATAAATTTTTCATAATAGCAAAAAATCGGTCAGTTATTATTATTATTTGTCGATGAAAAAAATTAAATATTTGTTCCACTACAATAATGAATCAATATTATTATATGTCGTTTACTTCAACATATAACATAAAACCTAGGTTTATAGTTTCCTGTCGATAACCCCCACAACACCTTCCCATCTGTATATAGTGCCACATAGACTAGTAGCCAGATGGATAGAATTTGATCATCACTACTACGATCTTCCACAATACTGATGTAGTAACATGATTTGATACACTTCAACTGAGTTTCGTCATACTTTTTGTGTGCGAATTTTATTTGTAACTTTTATGCATAGATTAGAATACACATTACCCAACACTCAATACATCTTATTATGAACATTTATTAATTTTTCAATGAGAAAAAGTGTTGTCTGCATTCATACAGAAAATAATTAGACTAAACACTCACAGATTACACGGTGGTATCTAACAATTCTTAAATTGATTTTATGATTTTCGAATGACCGCAAAGTAACACACTATTAATTCATATATAACTTGTGTTTACTCGTTAAATATTATACAGTGAATTCAATCATTCTGAAGCTGGGAGTTTCAAAATTATCATTATTATAGTCAATTAAGTTCTACGATATGATATTCACTAATAAGAACATAGTACTGTTGTTCAATATTCAGTAGTAATTAATTAATACTGTTGTAACTGAGTACAAACAAGACCAATGATAATTTTAAATTGCTTCTGTTATGTAAATACTTTTATTATCAATTTTCAGGTTTTAGATAAATGTGTAAATAATAAAAGTTTATTGAGCATTTTATGTTATGAGCAATATTGTGACCAAGAAATAAAAATTTTTGGAACAAATTATTTGTGATTCAATGGGTTATTTCAAATAACTACTTCCCAACGACTCATTGTCATAATCAAATTATCATAAGAAAAACATTAATTTCATATATTAGTAGCACAAGTTTACATATTTAGAAATACTTTAACTTTTTTCAAAAGAAAACCCGTTAGCTACAGTAAACATTGTCGAAACGTATGTTTAGCAAATCCTGTGAACAAATTCTAAAAGTCAAATGCTAAATGATTACTTCGTTATAAAAGTGCTATGGTAAAGTATTTAAAGAAACGTAGTAAATGAGGTATATGACAAGGTTGTCATTAATTTATTTGCATGGTCAACAGTTATATATCTCAATACATACTAATAGTAACGTTTATTGTGATCCACAACCAAAAGCACTTGTCAAGTTATTTCAAGATTAAGTAGTGAAGAATACAATTTTCATGAACTTAGTATAGTGGTTGTTAATATTTGTGGATCAACTAATAAGTTCAAGCAATTGGCGAGGTGCTTGTAACATCGATTATCTATGCATTCAGCACAAAATTACTTTGCCTTAATTCAAATGAAATCTATAATTGTTACTGTAGTGGTACTTGTTAATAAAAAGATGTGAACAATTCCGGGAATTTAAGGAATGTACATTCAATTTAATATATATTCAATTTCTCTTACAAGTATATTTTCTAGGCAACGTCACTAACGCTTGCCACTACATGAAGTAGATCCTAATAGTGTTGTACATAGTTATAGTGAAACACATCCAGTTTGGAGAACATAATTTCGCTTAAATCGTCCATTTGATATGTAAATCGCAAACTAATACTTGTTGTCTAGCTGAGATTATGAAGCCTTCATATTGCTTAATGAGTTGGGATGAAAGCTGGACCATTCTATTTCAATTCCATGTCTCTATTATACATTATTATCTATGGGATCTGAAGAATCCCAAAATCTAGCTAGCTTAAAGATGTGATTAATTTAAAATTTGGATAAAGCGACTATCCTGTCATTATACTGTTCACAGTTTTTCAGATAATGTGTAAGTCGTATCTGAAAGAGTTTTATTTTGGTGTGGGAATAGGATTATTTGAAATGCTTCTTTCCAAACCCCATTTTATTCATGTAGTAATCTGTCATTATCCAACAGTGCATCAGTTGACTTTAATTACAAACGAGCATAGATTATGTATTATTATCATTATTTATAATAATATCCAAACCGTGAATATTGAATTACAACAATAATAAACTGTAGTCATTTCATACTACTTACCTTTGAATTTCTTGCATTAGATTAGTAGTTGTAGATGATACATGACAATCTTGTGTTTCTTGTGATGTATCTAAAAGTCGATTATTTCGGTTAGGTGAAATTCCGTTGCCTGTCCTTCCACCACGAAATCTTAAGTTATTATGTGTTGTATGATGGAGATGATGATTATGATATTGATTACTTGAATTTATTACTCTTCCTTGATTGTTACTACTGTTATTCCCAATAGTATTGTTATTATTGTTATTAGCATCACCGTTTATTGGTGATGAACATCTTCGTCGTGGCATAACTAAGATGAGTATTTATAATTGTAATTATGTTTATAAAATGAATCCTTTCCAAGAATTCAATAACATTAATACTATGTATATAATGATGTCTTCCAAATTAATTACTGGTAATAGAATGAATGATGTAATAAACAAATAGAAATCAGTAAATAATTCTCTTGTATTTCTTGTAATGTTATATTATATTCCAATGTACAAATAGACAAAAATGGCATTACATATACATTAGCATATTCACTATATTAGAAATTACAATATGTACAATTTCGTAGGTGTGTTTATGTAAAATCTAAAATCAGTTAGGCCAACTAATAAATTAGTACTCTGTCCAGAAATAGTTCATTTCGATGTTTATTTTCTAAATGTTAACAATCCTTAGAAGAAGAAGAAGAAAAAAACCCCTAGACGTTTTTTGCATGAATTTCTTATATTATTTGTTGTTATCGTTGTTATTATTTACTTTTTTTTCATTATTATTATTATCCCCATCTATTTCCGTTCATATATTTTTCTATGCTAGTTGAGTGAAACGATTTATGAAAACGCCTATCCGTCAATCATTGGATTATTCATTGAAGAGAAACAAAAACAATTAATGCAAGAGAGAGAGAGGGGTAGAAATTAAAATATACATAAATATATACACATATATACTTTAATTCATAGTTGATATAGGATGTGATCATTAAACTTTTCTTACCTGGTTGAATTGCGTTTACAAATGCACATACTAAGCGCATAATACAAGAAAATTAATTTTAACAAGTCACACCGACGCATTTCTTCATTTTCATTGGTTAAGAATGTAATGAGGGTTAGAAAACTACTTATCTCTCTAACTGTATATTTTGCATTATTATTGGTTACATAAAATTATAAATTAAGTAAAAGAGTAATCATCTTTGAAAAAAAAAAATCTAATTCAACTGTCAATCATAAATAGAACATAGGTCGCCCAATAGATCTTTCTTCTTATAAATTTATTATCTATGCATAACTAGTTATTCATTCATCTAATAAACATGCACAATTGTATAAGCATGAAAATAATCTGTCTAGTATCTAGGCTAAGCATAAATCTATTATTATGTAGTCTATTCATGATTCTTATTCTATGCACCAAGATATTATTGGTATATACAAGTGTAAACAGTTGTATATGTATTTACTATAATAATTTTTTTCATTAAATTTGTTTAATCTTAGTAGAGATAACATAATTGTTTATAATGTACACGTTTCTATATTTATGTTTATTTGACTTTTCTAACCCTTTATAATGTATTAACAATACAAATAATCATTAATGATGTGTTATTATTCCGTTACGTAATTTCAAGCGCAACATTTAATAAATAAACACTGATTCATGATTTTGTTACCAATTATGAATAAAAATATGTGTATAATTTTACAGATTTGCTTAGTTAAGTGAAAACATTACTATTTACACATTACTTATTGTATTAGTTAACAAATAGCAATGATCTATTTTATAGTATTTACTATATGACGAGTAATGGGCCTCAAAATAATACGTTTTGTTCTATTGAGGATTCATCAACATCGTGTTAATGTTTAGATTGAATCTGAAAGGTAGACCCTGACATTCTAAACACCTAATCGATTGCCAATCATATAAATGAGTTTATATCGTCACCAGTCACCTTAACGATTAATCTGTATGAGATTGTAGCTTCTTGTCGTTAATATTCACGATTTCAATTGTAAGGAAATATTTCGTGCAGTGATACTGTTTATTTATCATTTTCGAGTAAAGTTTTAAGTTCAACGATGTTGTTGGGCTACTGTTTACTTTTATTTTACAAATCCTGTATTTGTGTAGATAGATTCGGTCTTCAGCACTTCTACTTTGTGAATTCTCAGTAGATCACTTCAGCAGTTCTTTGTATTCACTTAAATTGGATTGTGACTGGCAAGGGGAATCCAGGACGCACGTTTGGCCTTATTTGGGACACATTGGGTGGATGTACCTGCATCCCAATATTAATTCTCACACTGGGATTCGAACTCAATTCGCTTTCGTGTCAAACGCTGCCGCGTTTACAACTAGGCTACTGTGTCCAAACAGCAATCCCCTCAGGATACATGTAACAACAGAGGCTGATTAGTTTCAGTCCATGGCTAATCAATGGGAAGATACATGCTTAACCTGGCTCTATGTATTCCTTTTTTTGAAAACAAAGAAGGTAGACTACATTTTAATTAACACACTCTTTGTATATTGTATATGATAAACGGAATTTATTTAAAGAATGGCAGGCCAATAAAGTGATAGTGGGCAATTTCATGCCACTGGAAATTTGAGACTGTATGTTTTAAGTAAGCTTCCTAGTAGATAGCTGTGAACATAAAAGTAGTTGAAGGGCTCATTATTGATCATTTTCAACTGTTTAGCAAAACTAGACATATATATTGCACACTGCTGAGGAATTTCGAACGAAGAAAGGAGTATCCTATTCCTCTTAGTTTTGATTAGTACTCTCTAGTGGATTTAGCTTTTTGACCCATTTACAGCTTACCTCAAAGCACAGTGTTGACTAATATTGGAGAAAATTGGGCAAAATCTAGGAAAGGTCTAAGCAAAACACTACTCTATGAAATCCCTGACTGCTAGTTTGAGCCACGTTGATATATGTAGACTGCTTGGTTTGAGTCAGCCGGATAATTGTAAACAATGGTTGAAGACTACATGTGATAGGGCTCAAAATCAGTGTAGTGGCGTAAGTGCATCTACTCGTTATCGTCCCTTAAATCAAAAGATTAAAGTTATTTCATGTTTCCCTCTTCATACCATATTTTCTATGTTCACCCTCATTTTTAGCTACCGTCGATTCTACTATTACTTCTACTATTTTGATGTTCTTCTACTTAATGTACTAATGAGGTATATGAACTAGGAACGCTACACGTACTTCCCAGATTCTACGTTGAGTAAAACTGACTAAAGACAAAACTTAGCCTTTAATTTTCACAATTTACTTTATGAAATTTCTGGCAATTTGGTGACGGATTTTAGTTTCTTGTTGTTGATTCTAAGGATGGCAATTGCATACAATCAGCTTTCATAATCATAGACGAATTGCTTTTCTGCATGCTTCCGTGGTAAAGTTTAGTATTGTAACTAAGTGTGAAAGACAAGACAAGCATTCCTTCCTGTTTAAGACTCATCCGATATACCTACATTCTAATATTCTTGACAACAGTTAGCTTCGGATTTAGATAACAACTAATTTGTTCAATAGATTGTACAGTTAGGCATAATCTATATATACATAACTATCTAAAATTGAAATGTTCTCATTTTATACAAAACACGTTTATCTTACTTATTGACGGTCTAAATAAAGAGTAACATTCATCAATTGTTAGTTGATTATTAAAAGTAATATTGAATTAGTAAATCATTATGACAAATTTAATTAACTCACTAACAACTATTTCTGTCGTTTATTTATTATTCTGTTATAATTCATTTATTAATCTTTAATATTTACTAATCCTACATAATAATACTACTTAATTTATATAAAAATTATAATTTATTTATTTATTTTCATTATTATTATTATGAGAACTAATATCAAAATGATTTACAAAAGAAATAATTTAGCGTGTATTAACATGTTACAAGATGATAATTTCATAGAACATGATCTAATGGATAACTTAACTTGTAAGTAATATTAACATTATTAGTAACAACGACAATAATAATAACAATAATAATAATACTCAATACTAGTTGTTATGATAGTTAGGGTGGGGGGGGATAGCATATCATATATAATAATAACAATTCAATAAGGATGTTAATTTTACTCCTTTAAATTACATATATTTCAGTTAAACTGAATATTAATTATTCTATGGTGTTCTACAAAATCCAAAAATTGTGAATTTTTCTTACATATAAAAAATCTGAATAATTATTTAGATAATTCATTTTATTAGCTTGTTTAATAATGATTTTAATTATTAGTCTGTAGTTAACAGGTGAATCGTTGAAAAATTCCATAGAAGTGCATCAGTCTATAATTTTAATCTAGTCTGGAACACTTAGTAGTGTATAACATTGACATCAAATGATATTAAGGCTAGGATCATCATATCTTTAGAACATATAGTACTTTTAGACTATTTGGTACTAATCTACTAACGAACACTTTAGAAGTAAGTTAATTAGAACTATATAACTACCATAACTAAATTCTAGCAATATTGATAATATTATTAGTTTTGTTTATTATTATGTATTTCAGTACAATAAAGAATTTTCAGTACACTGTATGCAAAGTCATAACATATTTCACACGCATTCATTGTATCTATGAATATTAAAAACAAATGTGATAATGATTTTTTCAACAGTGATCAGATGCCATTCATTTTCATCTGTAAATCTTAACGATTAGTTTTGGTCATACGATGTGAACTTCTATAGCCGAATGTATACAATATGTGGCTTTCAATGTAACTGCCTCTCATTTTTCCAAAAGGTAGAGGAGGGAGAAGATTTACAAATTATTATGAAAGTACTTTTAAACTTCTCAATAATCAAATTTATAATTGATTGTAAACGTTTCATGAAAACATTTAATTATGTGCGATTGAGAGATAGATTTAGATTACAACACATCTAAAATAAGGAAATTTATAGTATTAAATGTATGTTTTGTATGATAGTGGACGAAAATTTGAACAGGCCGCCCTATTCACATCTGAGAGTCAGTCACTAATAAGCACAAGATACTTATTCAAATAAGAGAAAAACTGATAACTTATTAAACTGGATGCAAAATTTTATCATGCAACTTAGTCAACCAAACAACCTTTACATAATATAAAGTAATATAGCATAACTAATTTGTTTTAGTGTTTACCAAGTACTATAAGTATAATCGAACTTAAGAATAACGAGTCTTGAAGTGAGAGCAGCATGCACTTCAATAAATGAATGCAAAGTTACTGGTCATTATTTACAAATTTAGTCATTTCATTTCTGTTATCATTCAATGGTATAAACCCAGACAACTTTTATGCTTTGAATAGGAATTTTATGCAGAAATCATAATTAAATGTCCTTCAGAGTGAAGTAAACCTTAATTACAGCTTAACGTCTAACAACTGCATCATCAGAATGTTATTCATTAAAGAATGGTTTACCAGATATATTTGGAAGAATAAAATACTGTATAGAAGTAATTTTAAGATCATGGAAACAGGATCGGAAAATAGACAGATAGATAGATAGAATTCTTTTAAGTTCAAAATCATAATACAACCTTAAAACTGAATTCTTCATCAATAACTGTTCTTATCACAGCACAGAAATCTAGTTCATCTTTGAATATACACACATTTAACCTTTGAAGACACTCTCTAAGTTCATTAACATTATTGAGCAACAGGTTATATGTCAGTTGAAACTATTTTGGTAAATTAGTGTCAGATTTAAAGATTTATTTTATCTGAACAGATAAACTTCACTTACGCTTACTTTATTTTAAAAAAAAAGAGAAAAGAAACTAGAAAAAACTGTATTCAGATAAATAAAAAAAGTTTTATGCGTATACATACTGTCAATGTTTTTCTCTCTCGCTCTCTCGCTAACTCTCATTCCCTACATATTTCACTGGTAAACAATGTTTTTGTGTCTTTCTGCCTGTTTGTTGAAACTCATTCATTATCAGCAATATCTTTTTGTTGTATTTTCTTATTAAAAATGTATAACTTTATTTTTCTTCTCTTCATTATAACATTGTTCTAACTGTCAATCATAAACGTTGACGATCTGATGTTTCTTTCTATAAATAATAATTACAATCATTATTATTATTATTATTATATTTTATTAATAATATCAGCTGTGTTGTATTTTTAGTAGAGTTAAAGTTGCGGGAACACGATGAATGCTGACAATAATCACAAATAATAATAATGTAAATTAATAATCAAGATAGAAGAATACAATCAGATGAGTTCTACCTGCAGATGGTGAAATTAATAAAATGATTATTTATTTAAAAGAAAACAGAAAGGAATTATTGTTAGAATTGACCTGCATTAATTAGATATATGGATATGGTAAAATAATAAAAAAGATCTGCTATATGCATGAGATAACGGATCCAGTAATGTGAAAATTGTTTTTTCTCATCAAAAATGTATGTGTATATGTATAAGCCTCACTACCTAGATGATCAGATAACATATTTATGATTATAGCATTTGTTAAATGCGCATAAGAAAATCGCATTTGTTTGTATCCATTGAACAAAGTCATTGGCTTTTCGGACTCACTGACTTAATTCATAACTTATTGAATGCCTAAGACGTAAGGTATTATATTCGAATTTCTGCTGGAAAATCAACACTACAATGCAGGTACGTCTAGCTGACACGTCAGATGTGATCAAATGTGCATACTGGATCCAATGCCAATTTCAATCCTGTTATTCGAAAAATATGAATAATAAAAGTTTCTAATTGCTAAAGTTTCTCGAATTAAGGAGACACCTCGATACCTGCTAACGAACGTAGGACCAGCGACACAACAACAGGTAGCTAAGCTATTTCGCAGCACCCCGGCTCAGCTTACTAGAGAAAGAGGTCCAACTCCAGCAAGAAGCGTTTAATTCCACAGGCAGCCTGGCAGACGGACAACAACCACACATCTTATGTGCATACGTGCAGAAAATGAGAGCGTCCTTGGAATGTCACAATTAGCGTACTAAGATAAACAGCAAACCAATAAGATTTAGCGTCTTGCTAATTGGGAAACACAAAGTGAAAGTAAAAAAGGAATTCTCTGGCGCGAAAACGAGAAATTTAAATTTAAACAAATAAATGACAAAAATAACAGGTTTGCCAATAGAATTTAGGGGATCTGATATCCCCAACATAGATACACCCATGTCTCTTGTTTAGTTGATGGATTGTGTTTAATGTGTGTGTATTTATTGTGAATAGACATTGAATCACTTATTCAACCCTTAGCTGTAAATCTTTGAAGTGTTGAAAACTTTAAAAAACTGTGTTAAATATAGTTCACGAAAAAATTTGTGATTGTAGAAATAATATCAAAGGAAAAACTATACTGACAGTCTGTAATACTACAAACTCAGAAAATCTCTTGTTACACTTTACAAAATACATTATTGAAATGAACTACATTGCGAATTTTCTACGTAAAAGTACTAGGGGAAAACAGAATTTTAAATTAAAAACGTATTTTCATTTGATCATACAGGGAAAACAAGTTTATCCGGGATAAATTTCTCTATGAAATAGGCACAACAGAGATGTTAACAAATAATGTGCACTGTTACTTTAGAATAGTTTAATACGACAGAAATTGTAAATATCTCTGGGATTTATTGTGAATATCCAACTGACTAAACGGCGAATGCAGGAAAAAATCAACTACCAAGAATGAAAACTATTGTTCGTAATTTCTCATTCGTTTGCTTACTTCAACTAAAGCAGACTTAGATTATTTTAATGTTAAGTGATGAATTGGACTGAAGATGAGGAATTGTTTTGCAGGTATTTTTTCTCAGTAGGCACCTATATTCACTCTGGGGATCAACATGAGCTCACTGAAAGGTGATGTTGGAATTTATGTGGAAGCACTTGAAAAGTGGAATCGTAGAATTACCGACAACTGATAATAGACGAATTTGTACAGTACAGCACGAATTAGTTGAATTTTGAAATATCAGCTGTTGGATTATGGCTTAGTGGTGCATAAGATATGTCCGTTACGAAACCTAGAAGTTCCGAGCTGGATCCTGGGTGGGAACATTTGAGTTCATTTCTGGGTAGTTCCTTACCACGAGTAGACAGATACCCGGTATTCCCTAGTTTTCAGTGGTCGTCTAACCCAAGTCACTTGGCGACAGCTAATTCGGACTCATTAATATCAACAATACCCAATTATACTGTCATTTGATTTCGTTTCCGATATTCAGTTCACAAGCTGGAATATATCTGGATTCAGTGTCTAACCAAATCCAGAACTTGCTAATTTTCTCATGATAAAAATCAGTTACTAACCAGTTTCAATTTTCATCTTTTATATTATGAATTCTTACAGTCTTATTAGAAGTTAATCTTTTAAGCCACAGCTTAAAATTTAATTACTTCTAAAGGTTGTCAATTTAGTCTAAAGGAACAGTTGCTAACCTTTCAGTTCAACATAAAGTACTAAAGAATACAGAATTTAAGGAGAAAAAACTACTGCTATTAGTATTTTTTTACTGTTTATTTATTTACGTGAATTCGTGCATAAACTATATTACATAAAGTAAAAATTGTCTTAATGGCAGATGTAGTCGGAAAATTTGCCCGATGAAATTGATTGTCAGCTAATCACTACTGAAGAACATTTTAATTAGTAATTTATTAATATTTACCATTTGAACTAATATGACAGTAGAATGTAGTGAAGTGTTGCATAGTTTATGCTATGAATTCTTTACAACAATAAAATATGATAATGAGTAGGTCATTGAATATTATTATTTATGAAGTTAGAATAAAGGACTAGATCGTATAAATTTTTTTCTAAATACGTAAATTACAATTGTGTTAATGAGAAAATAAGATTAATGTGAATAAATGCATAACTCATCAGTGTAAACATTTAAATGTGGTCACAAATTAACTCTAATTTTATACTTCTGAACAAATATTCCTTTGGAGCATAAAGAAACAACAATAAGTACACAATGTGATGAGACTGGAGTTTCATAAATGTTAGAAGTGTTTTGTTATTTCATTGTTTAATGACTTCTGAAGAGTTCCACATAAATAAAAGGGCTTCGGCTTCATTCTAGTGTTCTATAACAATTCTGAGGTTAAAGCATAGAAATTACGTTTAAACTTGTCGTTATTCACAACAGAAATTTCATAAAACATACAACATGCATAATCAATACTTAATCAATCAATTGCTTGAAATCTCAGAAAACAGGGCTAATACGTGTATACCATCATCCGCCAAGAAGATGTTACATTATTATATTGATGAATGTCGTAGAATAAAACATGAAGTAAAGGCTGATCATTTGCAGTCTTAAATACTGACAGCGGGAAATTAAAAATCCATGCTATCACCATGAGTTACACTTACCATTTTACACTAATTGAATCATTCGTACTACACAAATAGTATTCATCTATATTGTCATGAAATTATTTTACATTTTAAACAGTTGTTGAGAGCTCTTTAAATAAAATAACAATGGTTCGTATTCAGTTGGTCCTCTGGAAAATAGGTTAGATTAAATATACTAATTAAAAGCTAAACAATCAATAATATCATTGGTCACAGATTGATAGGCGATATCGAAGTGTAGAACAGTGAAAAAGTGGAATGATTTAATTTTGAGAACAAAGCGGTTGAAATTAAAACACAACTACAGAAAGAAACAATTTACAATGGAGCATTAGTCATCAATAATATTGTTCGAATACGCCATTGTTCATCAATACACCATAAATGCACAAAAATTTACATTGATTGAACAGTAAGCAACACCATCCTTTTGTAGTCCTTATTATGCAACTCTATAATAGGTGTTTTTATGAACAGTAGTTTAAAGTAACTAGTAGAAGAACCTAGAGGTCTCAGACTGTGAAGTTGAGTGACTCTGCTTCGGATCTCGCAGAGGGAATCTATGCACCTAAGTTCTAAAGTATGTTTCGTTAGCCAGGACCAACAAACACGAAACTTGCGACTGAGGTTTCTTGTCGACTACCTCTAACAACGATATTACTAGTAAAAATAATATTTGTTAGTAAAATCTAAATAATAAAGTGTTTAGTATGGAAAGAGGACAGGACCTACTGATAATAACACAGACATTGTAAAAGATTACTTCAAGAAGAAAACAACTGGAGATAAATCAAATTATCAATGCTTCAGCTGTGTCATTGCTGTATATCAGTTTGGACTAATAAATCCTTTTTCAAATTGTGTAACTAAGGCATCTCAGATAATTTCTAGAACTATCATTCCATTCATTTATAAATACTCTGTTAAAGTATCTTTGTTTCATCTTCAGAACTACCTTATCGATCCCTTTATGAATTTATATTTATATTAACATGATGTAGTAACTAACATTAACTCCCAATATATAGCTGAAGAGGATGTAACGAAAATTAATGAATTCAACCTATTATGAACATGCTTTATTTTTAACCTTATTCGATATGCATTACTGTATTACGTACTATATTTTTGATTACTCAAATGTATATCTAGTTTGCAAGCATTCTAACAATGTACTTCAGCACTATTTATTTGTCATTATTCTTCAATAGTAAAGAGCTTCGGCTGTTTAAGTACTGCATAACAAGTTCAATGAATGAATAGGATGGAACTAATTTCTTGTTGCTCCAAAAATAGATAAGAAATACGGTCAGTCAACTAAAATAGTTTGCATTTACTTTTTAAAGAAGCTTGTTGAATACATTTATTGACTGACTGTTGTTACAGCAGATGTAAAACAGAAAAAAAGTTTTATTGTTCCTGTGAATTAAAGTGAATGACCTGGAACTTTTAAACAGTCCTCTTTGGTATAGCATGATTTACAATAAAAAGTTTAAATGACATCAAACTGTAATCAGTTTTATAGAATATATGGCCATTCAGTTTATTATGCAATTGAAAACTACAGTGATTTGTGTAAGTTTACAATATTAACTAATGAAGGAAGCTTATTTACTTTGATGACATAGTGAGTAAACTAAGACATTTCATTGTGAATGAACTACCGTAACCTCATAAGCCTACATTTCCTAATTACTCAAAACAATTTTGGAAAATGATGCTGATAAATATATTTTTGTAAATGGTCAAACCAGGTTCCTGGGAATAATCACTAAGTTATTTAATTTCAGTCTTCCATATTTCATAACTCCGCCTGTAGCCCTCCTAGGGTTACTGCCGGTCCCAAGCCCGGGTAAAGGAGGAGGGTTGGGCATGGGGCTAGCACCCCCATCCCGTAAAAACCCAAACTTGCTAAAAAAACGCAAACCAGATTAAACAAGATAAACCATTTAAACCATTTAAACTCTGCCCTGGGAGTGGAAGGATATATGACGCCTCATGATGAAAGCCGAAATTCTTCGGAAGTCATGAGGCCGATGCCCCCCCTTCTAACAACCAGAGCAAATATTTTTATAGGTACATGGAATGTTCGAACAATGTGGGAATGCGGGAAGACAAATCAAATAGCTGCAGAAATGAAGAGATACAACTTGACAATACTCGGAATCAGCGAAACCCATTGGACTCAAGCTGGGTAGAAAACATTGGCTTCGGGAGAGACGCTACTATACTCCAGCCACGAAGAGGAAAATGCTCCCCACACTCAAGGAGTTGCTCTGATGCTGTCCAAGGAGGCACGTAATGCACTGGTGGGATGGGAACCAAATGGACCCAGGATCATCAAAGCATCTTTCAAAACAATGAAGAAAGGGATTACAATGAATATTATCCAATGCTATGCACCAACCAACGACGGCAACGACGAAGACAAAGATCAGTTTTACGATAGACTGCAATCAATTATAGCAAAGTGTCGAGGAAAGGATCTGATAATACTGATGGGAGACCTCAACGCCAAAGTCGGAATGGACAACACTGGATATGAAGAAATCATGGGACGACAAGGACTGGGAGACAGAAACGACAATGGTGAAAGACTTGCAAACCTATGTGCCTTCAACAAATTGGTTATAGGTGGTACAATATTCGCCCACAAACGCATACACAAGGCTACATGGGTCTCACCGGATCATACTACTGAGAATCAAATCGATCATATATGTATCAATAAAAAATTTAGAAGATCAATGAAAGATATAGGAACCAGGAGAGGAGCTGACATAGCTTCAGACCACCACCTGGTGGTTTCTAAAATAAAAGTGAAGCTAAAGAAGCAGTGGACAACTGGAGTGGCAGCGGTACAACGGTTCAATACAGGCTTTCTCCGAGACACTGACAAACTCAACGAATTCAAAATATCTCTCAACAACAGGTTCCAATCCTTACAAGATCTACCGAAAGAAGAAGAAACCACTATGGAGGACAACTGGAAAGGAATCAAAGAAGCACTAACGTCAACGTGTCAGGAGGTTCTAGGCCGCAAGAAGCACCATTATAAGTAATGGATCTCCACTGAGACATTGAGCAAAATTTAACAAAGGAGGAGCAAGAAGATAGAAATCAACAACAACCGAACAAGAGCAGAAAAAATCAAGGCTCAAGCTGAATACTCAGAAGCAATTAGACAGGTAAAGAAGAGCATTAGAGCGAACAAACGGAAATACATCGAAGGTATTGCAACGACAGCGAAAAAAAATGCAAGAGAAGGAAATATGAAACAGCTATACGACACAACGAAGAAACTGGCAGATAAACATGGTAAACCAGAGCGACCGGTCAAGAACAAAGAAGGCAAGACACTCACTGAGATTGAAGAACAAAAGAATAGGTGGGTAGAACACTTTGAGGAACTTCTAAATAGGCCAGCTCCACCGAACCCACCGGACATTGAAGCAGCACCTACAGATCTCCCGATAGATGTCACTCCACCAACGATGGAAGAAATCAAGATGGCCATCAGGCAAATCAAAAGTGGGAAAGCAGCAGGACCTGATAATATACCAGCTGAAGCACTCAAGTCAGATATCGACCTAACAGCAAAGATATTCCACGTTTTATTCAAAAAGATCTGGGAAGAAGAACAAGTGCCGGCAGACTGGAAAGAAGGTTATCTTATCAAGATACCAAAGAAAGGAGATTTGAGCAAATGTGACAACTACAGAGGGATCACGCTACTGTCGATACCAGGGAAAATATTTAACAGAGTATTGTTGAACAGAATGAAAGATTCAGTGGAGACTCAACTTCGAGATCAACAAGCTGGTTTTCGTAAGGATCGGTCGTGCACGGACCAAATCGCAACACTACGGATCATCGTTGAACAATCAATTGAATGGAACTCGCCCCTGTACATCAACTTCATTGATTATGAGAAGGCGTTTGATAGTGTAGATAGGAGAACACTATGGAAACTTCTTCGACACTACGGTGTACCAGAGAAACTCGTCAACATCATCCGGAACTCTTACGACGGAACACAGTGCAAAATTGTGCATGGAGGACACCTGACAAATGCATTTTCAGTGAGGACCGGAGTCAGACAAGGTTGCCTACTCTCACCTTTTCTCTTCCTCGTAGTGGTCGACTGGATCATGAAGACCTCCACATCTGAGGGAATGTACGGGATTCAATGGACAAGTAGGATGCAACTCGATGATTTGGACTTCGCAGATGATCTAGCTCTTTTAGCACATACACACCAACAAATGCAAGCGAAGACAATCAGTGTAGCAACAACTTCAGCAGCAGTAGGGTTGAACATACATAAGGGTAAGAGCAAGATTCTCAAATACAACACAGGGAGCACCAACCCAATTCAACTTGATGGGGAAACTCTGGAAGAGGTGGATACCTTCACATATCTGGGGAGCATCATCGATGAAAAAGGAGGGTCTGATGCAGATGTAAAGACAAGGGTTGGCAAGGCAAGGGCAGCATTCCTGCAGTTGAAAAACATCTGGAACTCAAAACAAATATCAACTAACCTCAAAGTCAGACTCTTCAATTCGAACGTGAAGACAGTCCTGCTGTATGGAGCTGAAACCTGGAGAATTACTGCAAACATCCTCAGACGGATACAAGTATTTATAAACAACTGCCTACGAAAGATACTGAATGTCCGTTGGCCGGAAACCATCAGCAACAACTTACTATGGGAGAGGACAAACCAACTTCCAGCCGAAGAGGAAATTAGGAAAAGACGGTGGAAATGGATAGGACATACACTACGCAAACCATCAGACTGCATCACAAGACAAGCATTGACATGGAATCCTGCTGGGAAACGGAAAAGAGGAAGGCCAAAGAACACGCTGCGTCGAGAATTGGAAGCAGACATTAAAAGGATGAGCAGCAACTGGAAACAACTGGAAAGGATTGCTCAGGACAGAGTTAAATGGAGAACACTGGTGAGCGGCCTATGCTCCTCAGCGAGGAGTAACGGGCAGTAAGTAAGTAAGTAAGTTCCATATTTCATAATTATAATATAATTTTTACTATCTCCTACGCACTCACTACTAGATGATTATGAAGTTATCTGACTAAAGCTTTTATAAACTGAGTTAAACAGTCCATAATTATATCACATGGACAGTCACGTCGGAAGTCAGAAGCTGAATTATCAGTGATATTCACTTTATGTCATAACAAGTTGTTGCACACTGTTGCAAAGTTCCATACTAGAATAGTATATAATACGAACTATAAAATCAGTTATTAATCTTCCTTTAATGTTATCGCGTTACTGTTTATTTCTGTTTAAGTAAAAGATAAAAAGAACTGTTCAAGAATTATAAAATCAAGTTTTCTTAATGATAGTGGTGCATCGTTTCTAATAGTTTACAATTCATAAATTATAAACTAAAAGTTTATTATCTAAGTTGGATTGTGACTGGCAAGTGGAATCCAGGACGCGCGTTTCATCCTATTTGGGACTCGTCGGCTGGATGTACCTGCATCCCAATGTTGATGTTCACACTGGGATTCGAACTCAGTCCGTTTCATGTCGAACGCCACCGCCACTGACCAGCTTCAGTCTATAACAAATCAACGGGAATATACAAGTTTATCCTAATAAAAGCTTATTCCTTGGTTCATAAACTACGTCGGAGAGAATAATAACCTTTAGAGAACCAACTAACGGTAAGTATACGCAGAGATTGAGAACTAAAAGCGTTAATTTATAGTGAAAGAATAACTGTTACAAAGTTCTACTAATGTGTAATCACTTTAGCAACATAGTGACAATCGATTCAATTTATATACTTTATGTTAATTAACTTGAAATGTGATTAAGTGAAGGATTAAACCAATAAACTATTATGTTTAAGGCACCAATAGGGACTATCACAATATACAGTTCCATCGGTAATGTAAAACACAAGTAACTAACTAAGAGTATATTATTCTAGCTGGGTCATGAATAATTGCAAATTATACAATGAGTGAAATTATGCTAGAAGAACAGTAATGTAATCTAGTACTTTAGATTGACAATAATGAATACGCAAGCCGATGATTGACAGGAAGAGATTCTAGAAAAATTTGGCGTAAAGAAAAGTTATAACGATTGTATTTGTAAAGCAAAATATTCATATTTAGATTTGTATTGTTTACTATCATCAGACCTACAGATTAATTCACTTCAATTCAACTACATAAGTGAAAGGAATAAAACATGCTTCCCATTTAGATAAATGTATCCACTGAACTACTCTTCTTAATGTATTCAGGTAAAGAGAAGCTAATCCAGAAAAGGTAGTTTAAGAAACCTACTTTCCATTTATATGTATACATTACCGTGGTATAAAGCCTGTCAGTCGAAATAAGATGTCAAAATTTATGATGTACCAAGTGTCAACAAATATAACTAACTTCACATTTTACAAATTTTACAGAATATATAAAACTTTACCATAATTCCCTATCACTCTTTGTATACAAGCCTGAACAAACCATGAGCTTCCTTTGACAGACCACCCTGATAATATACTATGTAGGAGGAGGGTGATGCAGAGCAATACTGATATTGAATAGCACAACAATTCAGTTTCATAGAATAATGAAACACCGGTTTTCTACAGTGCATTAAGCCCACCTTTATTAATAATGTAGCGTACACACTGATAAACAAATCAGTAACACTTTAAACTATATGCTATACTACCTACATATCATGTTTTGCATATTGAAGTACTTACTCTCTGTCATGATAGAATAGTGAGTAAAACATAAAAGTGCACATCTTTCTGTTTCACACTGATAGATTCATGTCTTCTTTACAAATTGATGAGACAATGTCAATGAACATCAAAATATGAGTGATATGTTTGCTTGGTATTTGCAGTCCACCAACGCTGTTCTTTTTTACAAAAATGAAGTAAATGCCAAATCTGACAGATTTGTCTTATTTACTACTACTACTACTACTACTACTACTACTACTACTACTACTACTACTACTACTACTACTACTACTAATAATAATAATAATAATAATAATAATAATAATAATAATAATAATAACGTATTCACATTCACATATTTTATCGTTATTTGCTTTAACCACATATTTTCAACAGTTAACTTCATTATATTAAAATATGAGATGATATCGTGATATTCGTTAACTTACATGTCTATATGTTTACTGCCACTTATAATAATAAGAACAATAATAAAAACAATACCAGTAAAACAACACTAGACCATGTTTCTAGTAATAGAATCACTACTGTATTTGTTAGTTGTGTTATGTGTAAAACAGTAAATATCTGTAAATTTAATTAAAGTATGTAAATGCATATGTATAGTATTTACCCATTTTAAGTAAACTATGAGTGATATATTTATTATGTAGATCATGTCAAGTAATATTTTCTGATGTGAAATGGTTTCTAACTTAAGTTAGTACTCTTTGTATTATGACAATTTTGTGATACAGGTATATGTCAATCAAGATGAGACTCGAGTCTTGGGCTTCACTGCCAGCCACATTCAAATATGGAGATAATGGACTCAGAGTGTATATATTTCAGTAAATAATGATTAAAGACAGTTCGTAATATCAACAGTTGAAGGTCGTAAACCTTACGTCTATTATTTATCGTTAATGTTAAGAAGTTGTTACATTCTCTTTTGAAACTCTTGTATTGATTTGTTTTATACTTCATGTTACAATAAGCATGTGACGATTCTTTTCAAAATAACAATTAGATTGTTTTAAATTACTAACTAGTTATCTCAGTTCCAGTAACTTGTATATTTATGATATCATGTATTGACCAATAAAAGTAGATCAAGTAAAGTGTATAGGACATGAGTATCCAGTTGCTAAGTGATTACGCAGGAATGAATTTACACAAATTACATCAGGAGCAGATTGTTATCAGCTGAAGTACCATTAAAAGCTAATTAGTAATGATTAACTAATCCAACTTATTATGGAACCTATCGTCCATATACACCCATAACCTTGTACAGGACTGAATGAGGTACTGTGGGAAATATCATTTTGCACTATGGAATTAACATTTTTAATTTCAGTCTATTTTCTATCTTCTTGTTACATGATCAGTGAGTCACTTAATATGAGTAACTTCTCAGGCCACAGGTGTAACTAGGACTGGGGTAAGATAAACTCAAATTTAGTCCTCAATTAACAAATGACTATATTTTTTATTGTTTTTTACTCCAATTTGTAAATGAATATGTCACATAACGTTTCAACCCTTTCAAGAACCCTTACCTTCTCACGCTAACATCCTCTATTTATTTTCGGATAAAAAAATATAATGACTGTAGCCTACTTAATCACTTGAGCTACTTAGTGTTTCATTGTGCATATAATGAAGCATACTGATTTACATACGTTTGAACTGAATATTTATAGCCAGTCAATGTACAGTACACAATTGCAGTTTGTAATATCAATAATAAGAAATTACTTATCCTCATACAGTTAGTTGTAAACGAAGAAAGATAATTTCCGTTAGTAGTCACTCATGTGTAGAGCCGAACCCGAAAAATATGTATCTGTCCGAGTTACTACATTGTATTAGCACAACATGATGATTATCAAAGTAGTGGCATTGTCGGCAATAACTAGAAAAGATTGGATGCAGAGAATACGATTCGAAAGAAAAGAATACAAATCGTAGGAAGAACGATATTTTAAAATTTTAAAGTTCAGGATTTAAAGGAAGTAAACGAGGATATGCTCCTGCACTATTTCGACGGATTTTTAACTATATCACTAAGAATCTCTAACCGTTAAAGTCCCCTCTCCCCAACCCCAACCAAGTAGTCGACATCTACTAACACTGCTCAGGCCAACAATTTCATGGTCTAATGCAAGGTTTTGCTTTAGTTGCTCCTGACTTTATTCTGTCTTGTTCTTACGCCAGACAAAACTAGGCTTACGTATGAACTGTTTATTAGGTAGAAGCGCTACATGTCCCAATCTCCTAAGATGAAAATCTACAGTCAGATTAGCTGATTTCCCTATAACTTCAGCAACTTTTACCCGTTACTTCCATCAAAAGTGAGCAATTTTTTGAAGACACTTACGATTAGTTAACATTAACTAAATAGAATGTCATTTCTTAGTGACAGCGTTTCACATGAATATAGCAGAACAGCAAACTGATATGATGTATATTGATCCTTCAACTGGATGATGGGTATCTTGTCAAAGTCTCATGTAAAGTAAGTTGACAAGAGGCAAGTTAAGCACTCTCAGACACTTTAGTATCTGTCTTTATTTCACTTGACGTTTAAAGTAGAAGAAATCACATCCCAAATGTGCTTACAATGTTAGTTAATGCGATCAAAAGGCCGTGCATTTTGTCTGAATCTTCACAGAAATGTACTGCCATCTATATATTCTAAATAAAATAGTCGATCTCCTGGCAGGTGATCAATTCCTGAAAATATAAACGACGTAAGCGCCATTTCTGGTAGAAAATTTATAATGAAATAAAAAACCGGGATAGTGGGCTTCCTAGATGGACACCATTTAAGTTTAGATGACAATTCGTCACTTGCACTAACTCGAGCGAGAAATCTTCACAAGGTCCATGCACATCTGTGATACACCTTTTGATGTCAAACACTACAACGGAAACCTTCGGACTTTACAGATGGATGCTGTCGACTCAATAAATATCACTATTCCTGTGAGTTGATAAGAACACCAATGTTCTAGAACGTGACGAACAGTGAATATTTGATAACATATTTATAACCAAGTCTGAAATCGGCCAGGTTTTCTCAGGTTTTTCAGTTTATAAACCATGGGCGTTTGATAACTATTGAAGGTAACAGTTTAGACACACATTAGCCAAATCAATTTCACTGTGGATGTCACAATAAGATTTCATCCCATTATTATAGACTGAGACGAGATGTGTTCTATACCAATCAGCCTCCGGAATTTTTCCAAGAGATCAGTTAGCTTAATTGGTATAGTTGAATTAACATCTTCAAGGACCTTCTATCCTACTGATTTTTGTCGCCTTACACTTGTCATAGCATTTTTAACTTTGGCAAGAGCTACAATGCCCATGTAGATCGTTTATTAAGGTTTTCTGAGAGTTGTGGTTAGCTTGTATCCATAAAAAACTATTCTTTTAAAAGATGTGCATGAATAGTACATACACCATTCATTGAATCCAGCGTACAACATTAATATCATGAAATGTTTCATCACCTTAAACAGATCGAGCAACCTAATAGGGATGAGAACATTATCAGAGTACTAAAGAGACTAGATACTCACAAATAACTGTGCATGCTAACTACACGTACACCTGAAATTATAATAGACTTACAAATTATATCAACATTAGGTACTGGAAAATTCAAATAGAATCATTACAACCACTGACACATTTCCCTTCTTGTCTACCATTTGAATAAAAAATAAAGGAATTTATTTAAATTCATGCATCTTATATAAAAAGAATGAAATAAAATAGTTATTGCAACTGATTCAACTGAACATTTTTCTCGATGAAGATGAACTGGAGATACTGACTTTTAAAGGCTTTTATGCAACAGATTTTTCTGATAATTACCATTATAATGCACATTAAAATATTTCCTAATCAACGTTGAAAATTACCTACACTAGTAAAATTCAGAGTATAAAGTGAGGTATTTGTTATTATTGTTATTTGTAGTAGTAGTAGTAGTAGTAGTAGTAATAGTAATAGTAATAGTAATAGTAATAGTGTTAATATATGGCCAAATGTGACCTTTTTGTATCATGATTAATAGATTCTTTTGTTTTCTGTATTGGATAATTACATTACTATTACTACATTGTACAATTTGTTGCCGGGTGAAATTGTAAAAAATAATGCACTTTTATTCCAGTTTGTCACTCTAATTAAACAAATGAGTATCATCCTTAAAAGATACTTTGATTAAGAATACTGAATTTTATTAATTTAATGACATTTAAACTTTATTATAAAAAAATATTTTTGATGTATTTTAAGCTTCAGTATAATTTATTAGTATGAAATAGTTCACTGTTACTCTGCATAATTTTCAAGTTATTTTAAGAATTTAAAATATTTCACTATGAGGTGATTATACTTATCAAATAAAAACTCAATATAATTAAACTGTTAACATAATATAATATGTTTGGTTATAGGTAGCAGAAAACCCTAGACCTAAATTTGGTGCCAAAGTAGAAGGCTATTGATAAAAATAGACTAGCACTAAGAACTAGAAAACAGGATACTGATTACCACCCAGTAATCAGTGTATCTTACAATGTATTTCCTAACTTAAGTATTGTAGTCATATCAACCTATGACTTTGTCCTAATGGGTATACTACTAAAAAATGAGTAAGATGATGAAACTTTTAATATTTATATAAAAAATTGATTTCTTAAACATACATCGATACCGTGAGAACTTAGTGAAATATCTCTGGTATTGCCATCTTTGGTATCAGTTCATAGAGAGTATCGCCACAATGCTTTTAAAGATATTACTTAGTTTAATCAACCAGAGCAAGCTATACAATATTATGAAGTAGTTTTATTTTAGTTTTTAGCATGCTGAAGAAATATTATTTAACATTACAGTTCATTTCACGAAAAATTCGAAAACCTAACACCTATCGTTATCAGTCACTATCAGAACATTTTGTTTAATTTCAATTACAAAACACATTCTTTTTAAATTTATGAACTTATTTAGCATGTAAAGAATAGTGTACTCAAATTCTTGAATAACTCTAAGTGTAAGAACCAATGCTATCACTTGGTTGTACAGACCAATGTAAACTTACATGAAAACGGTTCTGATATTTAACTGTTGATAATCAAGAAGCTTAATCACCGAACCACTGCTGTAAACAAATACAGATTAGTTTAAACAATTTTACAGGGTACTTAAATCATTTACTCATGATAATATACACACTTCACCATGTAACAGTTTTGGCAAACTTTTAGGAATTAAATAAATTAATCATAAAATTTCATTATTGCCTAACCGTGTTTAGCAGTAAACAAAGAATTCAATAGAAAGAATCTTAAAACCGGATTTGTTTTCATGAGTAAGTAGTGCAGTTCTTAAAAGAATAAGATCAAAATCTCACAAAATTCTGGCAGATTAATGTTATTATTAGTCTGTCGTTACACTTAGCTACAGTAGCCCTTAATAAGTGTGGAGACATCAGTTGAAATCCTTAGTTACGCTACGGTAATGATAACCGTGTTAACACAAACTCAGCATTTTTATTTTTATGAGAAATCAAACAGTATATTATAAAAGGTTGACATGAAAAATATTCAACTTATCAATAATAGCTGACAATAGTGACACTGGCTTTTTACATCAAATGTATTAATCACTTTCATATTGACGATTTACTAAACAGATAATAGACTGATTATAACTCAATCTGTGTACTATAGTCACAACTTTTCAAAGCTGTACATATCATGTGTTGCGTTATCACTGCATTAATACTCAATTAATAACATGTATTCATTGTAAATAGGTGCTGTGGAAATTGTTGAATGTGAATTTGTTACGATGAATCAACCTGGATTAGATAATCACTGAAAACCAGTAAGTACTGGACAGATATGTCTTATTAGTATGAGACTACTCTATAGGATGTATCAGTAAACCTACCATAGAACAAAACCAAAAACTCTCAGGTCTCAGAAGGAAAAATTGACTATTAGACCGCTTATCGGGAACCCAACGGCTGATATTTCTAGTCTCAGTCAGTCAACTATATATTGCATGGCTATAGTTACTGTTATCCGTGTATGACTAGTTCATATTCTACATGGCTGAAGCTAACTGGCTAGGAAGTAATTTTTGGGACTCTAGTGAGGGAAGGTGACTGGTGAAGTTCATCAACGTCTGGAGTGTAACAGTTGCAGCCATAGATGGGGTGGTACAATATATATCAAATCGACTGTTGCTAGAGACATCAACTGTTGGTTCCTAACCACGTCGGTCGCCAAAAGGTCAGGCTATCGTTGTGAAATATGAAAGCTTTAGGGTCAATCTCACGGTGGAATCGACGATGTTTACAACAGAGGTGTACTACATGAAAATAAGATACCTATCCAGTGCTTCTTGTTTTACATTAGTCATCTAACTCAGACAAATTCCTAACATGAAATTCAAATAAATCTTTAGTCAGTTAAGAACAAAAGCCAATATAGGATAATAAATAACTTAATTTAAACTGTTGAAAATCGTAGTAAAACATCGAGAACATATAACCGGCAGTAGTCATAGTGAATAACATTTATTTGCAGTAATTGATTTTCACTGAACAACGAAAATCTATCGTTTGCTCGAGAAAATTATGGTGAACCTTCATTAACATCTATATTAATTAAAAGGTATATTTGAGAATAACTTGGAAATAATAAGAAAAGAATGATTTCTTGAATTATTGTCCATATAAATGTATGATAAACAAGTTTTGACAAAGAAAAGTGAAACATTTCCAAAAATATACTGTTTACCATATCATAAGTATTTATTTTGTCAGGAAACGAACTTTTCCTGTTAATTACATTGGTAACAATTGTTCATCAATGAAATCTAGAAATTATCGTGTAATATTTCATAACAATAACTGATTTGATTTGGTATCATGTATTAGATCTCAGTGAAGTAATTCAAATTCATTCTACTCCACTACTTTTTGTCATGGAAAATGGAAAATGATATGATAACATACTTCCATTAGGTTGACTGACAATAAAAATGTTTAAATATGAGATGATGAGATGTGTAGATAGTATGTTGGAAAAGGTGCATGTTATTATCATTATCTACGCTACCATATACATTAATGATAAGAATGGATATTTCTTTAAAATAATTACACTTTAGATAGCGGCTATGATAAATGTAGAATTGCTGGAGGTGATAAACAGGAAATTTCAAATTTATCTTATACGATGTAGTTCTGATGTGGAGAAAGCTAAACTGTCCCTAATATTAACTGTTTAACTAACTTATTCAAGTTAGTTAATTTGTATAATTTAATTAATACCGTTAGATATTAGTTGGTAGTTAGGTGACAGTAATGTGTTATTTCTTAGCATAACACAACGAAGTTTTGAATGAAGCAACATTTAAATCGCATTACAATCTAAGAGACAGTATCATTATGCGTTACTTGTAGGGTAGATATGATGTTCGTCTGTTCATCAAAGGTAAACTATGGTGCTGAATAGCTTAATCTTTACAAATTTATGGTTATGAAATATCGTTTGTGAAGTCAGTAAACATAAATAAGCTTATGATTTCTGATCACAGACTCATTTGAAGCACCATAGGTGTATAGCACAACTAAAAGATTAAGCACTAAACACTAAGTACAAATGCTTAATCCATTAGTGCGACTATACAACCTAACCGATGAGAGTGGCTGAAATATAAGCTGTGCCTTACCGTTCACCCCTAATTCAAAGGCATAATAGCGAAAAGGTTAGCGAGAGGGTAGGATAGGTCAGACAAAGTTGTGGGAACAGCCAACGGAGTTTATGTTAGTTACTATAAGCTGTGTAAATATTCAATAGCTTATTGAATGAAATTTCAAATTTATGGTTGGCAACCACAAGTGATTTGACAAAAACGGATCATAATGACTATTGTAATCAATGTTTATTTTCGTTTAAGTTCTTGTGTCTTCTGTAGAATAGGCACTACTACTTCAAAAGGCACTATTACCACTTATTATCTTTAATTTTCATACCGTTACAATTCTGTCTTGCTGTAGTGATATGAATTGTGGCTAACAATTTTAATGCGTCTAAATGTCAAGATGTACAATACTTATAAATGTTGAGAGGATAGAGTTGGTGTTATATTTGACTGAATGAATTGTTTGGCTTAAAAAGTGGTTGATTTCATTTTAGTTTAATAACAAACCATAGAAATAGCACATGTTTTCCTACGAATTGCCGGGAATGTCATTATAAACATAAAGTGCTACAGTAGTAATACACGTCAAGTCCGTTTATAGTCAGCTACAAACTCTCAAAAAGAAAATATAACCATCTCGTACATTCAATAAAATGATCTACATATTGAGTTATTGATTTTATTGTTTTTCTGACCACGATTCAAAACATTCTAAAATGAATTAATTTAACTCATCTAGTGACTGCACCTTAATGTACTATACTTCAAAAAACATTGAATGAATTGTAGTGATACAACATAGATGCACACACCAAAGTGGGTAAAGTAGATGAAGAATCTGATATTTACTTTTTAAAGTTGTATAAATCATATTAGTATAGTTTGAATCGGTTACTGCATATCAGTTTACTGTTAAGGAGAAATACTAGCAGTTAATACACAGCGTTCAGTACTTACACATACGTTCAAGACAGTCATTTGTTTGAGTGATATAAGGATGAAACACAATAACCTAAATGTTGGAATGTCAGAGGAATCTTTATTTGGAAACATTTAATTGTGTTGCTTTAGCCGTTACTCAGTATCTGCACAAACTTTCAAGACTAGTCTAATTCCATTATGCACTTTCTTATGACATCACATTTTTCATTAAAATTTCCAGCACGGTATGACTTCAGACAGACATTTATTGAAAAATAGTGGAGTACTTTTCCATTAATTTGAAAGTTCTTAGAAGTGACCAAAAGTGAGTCCGAAAGGAGTCAAAGTTTTGACTATCAAGCCTTGTAAGGTGAGATTCAGCTTTTGATCACCGAATAGACACCCAATGATTTATACTACTGAATTTGGTTGAAATCGTCATTTTTCCATAAGGTATTTTCCTTACTGATGAGATGACAGCTAGCTGAGTAGGTTATCGTAGTTTCTACTCAAATTCAATCGATTAAATTCATTCTATGTGACTAATTATCATTTTGATGGAACTTTAAAGATTTATAAAAGACAACACAATACAAAAAGAAATACTAAAAATAAACTCACTATTCCAAAACTTTGTTAAAACATGAAGACAATTGTACTAAACTTGAAAATATCTATCATAGTTATTGTAAAATCAGGGTGGCATTGTTATTTCATTAAGTGAACCCACACACACACACACACACACACACGATATGAATGGGGATTCTCTCGTATTATCTATTTGCATGTTTTCAATACTAACAATAATTTCTATCTACACATTTTATTTAATTTATTTACTTTTACAAAGGTCAGGGTCATTTGTATAAATTAGCCTGACAATGATTATTCAATATTCACCGTATTGATAATAATAAAAAAAGAAAATGAATTATTTTTTACTATATACAAATAAAAAAAACATTATTTGAGTAGATGTGTTATTATTTACTGTTCACATATCAAATGATAGATTTGATTCATTTCTAAAAGTGCTACTCTAACTGAAGGTAATTTTCAGTAATATATTATGCTAAACTTAGCAATATATATATATATATATATATATATATATACTCAGTGAATAATCAGAAATCATTTGAATGAACTTTATTCATCAAGGTCATTTATTTTCTCCTACAATCAATTGTTGTTCAATGTTAAACTTTATCGCACTGTAGCGTGTTAACTTTAAATTCTTCACTCAATGTAAAAGAATCTATTTTTATGAGATGGAATTTAGATAACAAAAATAACATCAGGATGAACTTGTATATTGCCGTTGATTTGTTATAGACTGAAACTAGTCAGTCTCGGTTGTTATATGTGCATCCTAAACGGATTACCTCGATAAAGCGGTTATTCACAAGTATTACTTAAGTTGGACTGTGACTGGAATGTGGAATTCAGGACAAGCGTTTCGTCCTATTTTAGACTCATCGGCTGGGTGTACCTGCATCCCAATGTTGATGTTCACAGTGGGATTCTAACTTAGTTCCAATGTAAGCATCAACATTGGGATGCAGGTACATCCAGCCGATGAGTCCAAAATAGAACGAAACGCGCGTCCTGGATTCTACTTGCCAGTCATAATCCAAACTAAGTAAAAATAACAACAACATTTTTAATGATATTTTTCCGAGACTTATGATTTCAAAGGAGAATAATGGTAATGTCTGTTAGTGCTACATAATTTACATTTGAATTTAGAGTTGAGAAAACTTAATTCACGTATATTATCTTTGAAGAATTAAACAAAAATAATGAAACACAACCTTTTGATAAGCATCTTTTGATGTGTTCGAAGTTAAATTGTAGCTAGCAAATGTTAGTCAGTATGTGGGTTTCTTACTATTCTGAACTAGTCAACTGGATGCACACACACCCGGGTATCAATGTTTCCCACAGGACTCAAACTCAGTACATGTACATACCTCATGTACAAGTCTGGTTGTCCGGACTCAAAAACACAGTAATAGATGGGATAGCTGAAAAGTCCCAAATAAGATGAAACGCGTATTGTAGATTCCACTTGCCAGTTATGACCCAACATTACTTTTACTTGCAGTTCACTTGAGATGCATTCATGCTAAGAGAATGATCGATTCCGGTCCATAACAACATTATCACGAAGGCATAATCACTTTTTTTCGGTTAATTATAGTTGTTTAACCAAATACAGCTTGTTTAAAAACCCCAGTTTTATTCGAAGCGAAAATGTGTGGACGATAAATATTGCTTAAGATAAATTTTTATTAAGTGGTATGTGTAACGCTTAAGTATTTCATAATTCAAGTGAATAATCAAATTTAAAACTGATACCTCTAAAAACTGAGGCATATTGCTTTGAACTAGTAAAATAATAGTTAATCTTGATATTGGTATTGAAGGATTATGAAGGCTAAAATTGCATTGCATAGTTAAGGATAAATAACATCGAGCACTATTATTACCATCATTATGGTTAATACTATCGTATTAATTAGGCACTATCACATAATACCAAGCTAGTCAATTTTGCAAACTTCGCGAGACAGTTTTGAAAATACGATCCATTTGTAGACAACTTCATCTTTCAATTTAATATATGAAAGCAATAACTACTGCATTGCAACTATTGTTATTTATTCATATCTATTAAACATTTTAATTGTTAAAACTATAGTATTTGTTTAAGGTATCTAGAGTTTGGATATATGAACAATGTTATGTCTACATGCGAACCAATGCAAGAGAGAATTTATAGTTACTTTCAAGGGTTCTAATAGTAGGATTCAAAAAATCAAAAACAATTGTAGATTGAGCAATTACTGTAACTTTTAAAAGGCTTTCAGTAATATAAAAGCTATACGCTTATCAAGATGCATAGGAACATGTAAATGCTCTGTAAATAGCAGCTTTACATTCACATTAGTTAATGAAGCTTTCATGACTTTTAAAGCAAGCATTGTAATACACAATTCTTTGTTTGTCAACGGAAGTCTTTATTATCAACAACTGGCTGCCTAAAATGATTACACAAATATAATGTCAATATCTCGATTAACTTAATATTTAGTAGTTTTAAACAATCGGACACATTTATTTTCTTAGTTTACTGTGAAGATATTAACCAAGAATAACTTTACATTTGATTTTACATTTAGCAGTAACAAAATAATGATTATTTATTTAAATGAATTTGATAATATTTCCATAAATATCATTCTAAATGATTGTTCAAATTAATAAACAAAGAACAATAATCATAGTAGATAAAAATGAAACTTATTACATGAATTCTATTTGGTGGCTTAAAATCTGTAATTAGTAGTCTTTGTTGTTATGAGTAAAATATGTATAAATATCTTAGATTAAATAAGTTTTAACTTGCGCAGACTTTAATACATAGACGTTTATTAATAAAAGGTAATAACTACAATAGAATTTTTAATAAAATCATTGAGATGATTGTTTATTTTCTACGTCAACTAACTGAATATTCTAGAAGAAACAGACTGAGAACAACATGAAATTACAGACATATGGAAAGATAGAGTAAAGTAACTAAACAAAATCATTCATACTATTCTTGACACATTACTAATTTACCTAGTGTTGCTTAATTAAAGACAATACAATGTTAGATGATTTTTGGATAGGGATATAAGTTTTACTATCATTTAGATTTTTATAATGATTAAATCATGAATTTCGAATTCAGCCAACTCAAAATAATGTTTAATATACATTTCACTAAGTCAGAAATAATAGTAGTTAGTTAAGTATAATGATGAATGTAAGAAAATGATTTATTTTGTTTCTAGTGATTAGTATCATTTTCTCTACGATTTGAATAAATTTAATTTGAACTAATCACTACAAGTTTAATTCCAATAGCTTGTCGGATAATTAGACAAATAGAAATGTGTCATTAGGATCAGTTAATGCAGAAAGTTATAACTGGTGGCTTGTATATAACTTGATCAAGTCGGTCGTGAACATTCATTTTCCTAACTGTAGATATGTCGTATTTTTGTTATCGTTAACACCTACATATGATTCCAATCACGATACAATTAGTTTTTTCTCATTTATCATATCGTTTTAACACTGAAACCTGGCTAGTAACATTTCTCGCTACATTAAGGATTTCTCACTCAGTATCACATTTACCATAATGACTGTTCATACAAGTGATGAAATAACATACTTTTCTAGATAAGTTAATACATTGAAATTACTTGACATTCTTCTGAAGAATAAAAGAATATGCATTCGGTCAGTGGGAGATTTAATAACATAATTTTATTCTGTACCTCTAAACATAGTTATAGTAATATTAGAATTGAATTTCCAAGTAGACGTTAAGGAGTTTGTTGCATAAATAGAATGGTGTTTGTTATTAGTCACACGAAAGTGTCCGATAGCATAGACAGAAGAACACTATAAAACTTTTTTTCAACACTAAGGCGTACCCGAGAAGATAGTCAATATCATACGTAATTCTTAGAACGGACTATGCTCCAAAACCCCGCATGAAGGGTAGCTCACGGATTCATTCTAAGTGAAGACCGGTGTCAGATAAGTTTGTTAAGTCGCACCCTTCCGCTTTCTTCGGAGGGTTTGACTGGATCACAGAAACCACCACATCTTAGGGAAAGTACGAAATACAGTGTATAACTTGAATACAACTAGATAATTTGGACTACATAAGCGATTGACCTAGCTCTTCTTTTCCACACACAACAATAGATGCACATGAAAACGGACAATGTAGCAGCAAGTGCTGCATCAGTAAGCCTCAGTATACGCAAGAGAAAATGCCAGGTCATTAGATACAGCAAAGACAGCATCAAACAACTCACACCTGACAGATAAGTATTGGGAGATGTGAAAGCTTTTACATGCCAATTAAGTAGCATCACTGATAAACAAGAAGGATCTGATGTTGATGTGAAGATATGGATCAGCGATGTCGATAAAGTGCAGCACTTACACAACTGAAGGGAATCTTCAACTTAGAACAACTGTTAGCCAACACCGAGGTCCGAATCTTTAATACAAACGCTAAGACAGTTCTGTTGTGTGGAGACGGAACTTGGAAAACTACGAAAGCCACCACTCGATACACATTGGTATTTATAAACACTCGTTTACGCAGGATATTTAGGAACCGTTCAACAGACACCATCATCAAAAAACCATTCCGGTAGAAATCAAATCAACTTTCAACCAACAAAGTAATTAGAAAAAAACGGGGGAGGTGTATAAGACGTACATTGTGAAAATCATAAAACTGGGTCTAACGGTGAGTCCTAACTTGAAATCCTCAAGGCCAAAGGGAGGGAGAAGAAGACCAGAGGACGCATTTCACCGAGAACTGGAGACAGACATAAAAAGAACGAATAGAACTTGGAATGAACTGAAAAGAAGATCCCAGGACAGAGTTTGTTGGGGAATCCTGGTCGGTGGCTTGTACTACACGGGGAGTAACAGGCATTAACTGATTGATACTATGCCTTCCTCATAAAAACCTCCTATAAAAATGGGTTTATAGTGAAAATTATATATATATATGGTTTATGATTGGAACCATTGTGCATCCATATATGGATTGGCCTTTGCCTTTTAGTAAAGATTTTCGTGAGGTTATCATATTGTACTTAGTGTTTGCTTCAAATTCTTTGAAAAACGACTAAATATGTTGTTCGGTTAAGATGATGAATTTTTTACCATCGTTTCTGTAACGTAACAACAGCAACGCCACTACAAAACTACGATTCATTTATTTGATTTAAAAATATTTATATCCACTGTAATATATTGCTTTTCCCTCCCAGTAAACTAATAAGTCATAACTACTATTTTCTCTTTGAGTCAGAGTTATAACTGATTAGGAGAGATAATTGGTTAATTTCTAAATTGAGTTCGGACATTTCAAGTATTGCGTTTACTAGTTCCTATACTGTACTCTACCCAAAATTGTTTCTAAACCTGAATAATAATTTTATTAAAATGCATATTATTTCCATGCAGAGAAAAGATATTAGTCCAAAAGCATAATTAGTTGACTGAAGAAAAATTTATTAACCAGAGTATTTAATCTCAGTACGCCACTTTGATCGTACTGTAAAGAGTGCTTTGAAGTTAAGTGAGGATGTCAAATCTTGCATTTAGATGAATTGTTTATTTATGAGTATCTATTTTCAGTGTTTAATCCTATAAAAGAAATCTAATTGATGATACATCTGATTAACTATAGGTGTAAGATATATCACATTTATTAAACATTGTAAAATTGAACACAATATGGAGTTTTTACATATGACTTTTATTATATTTACCTTTCGAAATCATTGTGCAGCTCATTTGCTTCGAAATAAGCATAAGCTGTTGTAGTGAATAACAATCTTGCTTATTGTACGCTGTAAATGTATGATTAACTTTTATTTGAATAGGTGATTATATTACACTACAATATCATACTGCTGACTTCGAGTTTGCACTTCTTTCTGGTTGTACTACATTACACTGTAGTTGTTTATTATTTAAACTAAATTACATTAGAGGTGCACATTAAATTTTCATAAGAGATACTTCTAGAAACTTTGCTGTAACAATAAAAATTTTCATAAGCCTAATACTGATATGATAAGTTTCCCAATAAGGAAAACACTTTGGTAACCTATATTTGTTCTGGACATATATAACACCGAAGTTCACACATCACTAGACCTTCATGGTCAGGCTAAATATCTTTCAATAAGGTTATCTTTAGATATTCGCAAATTTTTCAAAACACAAACTACTTCACTGTAACGTAAGTTATTTGAAAATACTATTTTAACCATACATCATAAAACTGTAGAAAAAAAGACATGTCTATATTCGCTTGTAAACTATAATTTCTAGCAATCTAATGTAGACGCATGAATAACTTAACCAGATTTATGCAAGTAAGCAAAATTCTCTTTCCCTTATAGACTGGCACCGTTCTATTTTCATAAGGCGTAATACCACTGTTTCTTTTTAAAGAAAATCTAGTGATTCCATTTTTACAGTATGAATAGTTATATTCTTCAACTAAATGCTTAAGAGAAGTGAATACAGTCGTCGTATATAATGATTTCAATAATTTAGATAGTGTAGTCCATAGTGAATAAGTATTGAGAATATTGCTACTCAGAATTATATATATATATATATATATATATGCTTCATTCCATTTACTACCTCACTTTCTTCAAGAACTCATAACTGTTACCTAGTCGTAATGTTAATGAGTATGATGACAGTCAGAAACTTACATACTGTACATATTTAAAAGAAGAATGACATATTTAATAAGCATAAAGCGTAACCATTTTTTGTCATATAAAGATCTACACTCACACAAACATAAATAACTGAACATCAAGATTCACTTAATAATTTGGTTAAATATTGAATAAGTTTGAAAGAAAGGTGTTCAGGGATTATGCTTATAAAAATTATGTGGTAAAGAACAAATTACTGTTACTGTGATTCTATTAGTTAACTTTGAAATTATAATTAAGAAGAGAACAATTAGTAGTAATTGTAATATTAGTAGTGGAATATAATGTAGATACAAATGAAAATGGAAATTATGTCTTTTATTTTTATTTGTCGGTATAATTAGAATTATTTATTTATTTGAACACTCTTCTGTCATCATTTATGTCGTCAGTTTTAATCTCATGGTGTAGGCAGTAGTTATAACAGATGTAAGTGGTAGTAGTATTAGTAAAAGTAGAAGTAGTAGTAGCAATTGTAATAATATTAGAGGTGGAAAATCTACTAAGTATGTGTATATGGGTGTGGATATGTGTGATAGGTAAAGAGATAAGTAAAGGGTGAGAGTATAAGTTAATGGTCAAAGTAAGAAAATTGGGTGTGAGACTTAAAACAGTGACAGTTATTATATACATATAACTAATTATTAATACATATATTTATGCCGCTCACTTCGGTTGCTACTAATATTAGTCTTAATAAGAATAGTACTAATGATAATAATGAAATTCATAAGATCCCTAAGGACATGAAAAGACGGTTTATTTTGACTTTAATTTTACTATAAAGAAAAGATTAATGCATATTGAAAATCTGCCTCATTAGTATGACACATGTTATAGATAGATGATTGTTCAGCTTGTATAAAAATGAGAAAAAGGCATATATATATATGCATATACAAACGTTAATTTGTTCAACTAGACATAAATATCTGAATCTATTAAACATGCTTTATCTAGTAGTTATGGTTACCGTTTAAGTCTGTATTTCAATTTTTCACTTAAAGATAATTTACAGACCTAACTTTCTAAACTCTTCCTGATATGATAATAAATTACAGTTATATTCTAATTTTTTTAATTTATAAGTTATTATTGTCAATTAAATGCTATGTTTTGAAACTATCCCCTGTTCAGTGAATAGTTGTTATATACATTATTCAAATACGTGAGATTTTAAAGTCAAACTGAATACTCTCATTTGTTTAAAATTTCCTTTTATTTAAACAACACTACTTATTAGTAATATATGTTGAGCTAATAAAATATGTAGTTTGTGCCTATGTTTTGAATACTCATAAAAATAAGGAACTGTTACTTACTGAGTTATCCAATAAAATCGACTTTTTCTGCGTTAGATCCACTGTAAGATATTAATGCACAGCGTTTAATTTGGTTTTAGTCAACGTTTTCGTCGTTTCGAAACTTCCTTAAGGTTATTTTAAAATTTAATTTAGAAAGTACTAACGTATATCTGTCGCTGATACACCAATTATCCTTGATCTAGCCTTGTATGCCAAGCATTCAGATATCCGTCATCTTGTTCACTGAGATGATTTATTTTTTAGACGTTGGTACATTTATTTCACATCATAAGTTGTTAACCAATCAACAATGAGTACTGATTATTCAGTTTACACACAATATGATTTATAATTCAGCGTAAAATATAAATTTATATGTGTGTATTGTGGTAAAATCGTTGACTTTATTTTTTGTTAGTCAGTAAGTCCACATTTATTCGTCATATTTTTCACCTTCACTAAATAAGAAATACTCTGATTGAGTTTCATAATAAACAATTGTGTTGCAGTTGAACAATGAAAGCATAAAGGACATACCTAGCTATACCAATCTAAAGTAGCGTGTAAACTCTTTCTTGGAGTATAATTTTCCAGTTCACAGATAAAAGTATTTTGTCGGTCTGCTCTTTTAATCAACTTCGTTGCTTACTCGATTGCTTATATTACTCAAATTGTGGTTTTAAAAATATCACAGAAGTTTCTGCGCCCCCCCCCAAGTGACTCATTGTAATGCATATGCGTTGAACAGAATTGAATATTAAATAACCGTCTCATGAAGACGACTACTAAAAATTCCGCTCAAATACCAGGTTATTCAGTTTATAGTTTTCATTGAAAATTCATTTCACTTAAATTCACTTCTGAAGTAGACTCCAGAAAGAATTATAAAACAGTTAACTTTATAAACAGAACTCACGAAAAATCTGTCGATTGAAACAAAATCATTCCGAATCATTTATAGAGTGAAGTTTAGTGCCGATAAGTAAAAAATGATTTTGATGTACTACAAATGGGAAATTTCCTGGAATGTTTGAAACTGTTATTGTTTTGATACTATTTTATTATTCTTCTGTACCACATCAATAGTGAAGATTTTAAAAGTCTTTGATTTACGATTAACCAACAAAACCATTGAGTTGATTCAATCAAAGAAGAAAAATAATGTTTTTATATACACTACATTTTTCAAGATCTTATCATTAGGACGACAGTTTTAAATCATCTAGTTTTTTTAATGCTTAGAACATTAACATTCACTTAGCATACATTTTTAAGTCAGTGAGGCCGAACCTATGATTAAGGACGTCAGTTAAAGTGGTAGATTAAATATAGCAGACTACAATGAATGAATAATATGATATTAAACATTTTAAAAATATGCGTTTTACTGAAATGCATATAATATCTACGTCAAATTGATGATTACTGATATCCTAATGTTTAATGGATGACATTTAAAGCTATAAGTTATGTGTTCGGCTTTCATTGAAAGCAATAATAAGATGTAGGTGCTTTTAATCACGATAAGCTAATAATATTACAAATAGATAGTTATCTCTTAATGACTTCAGGATTGATTTTACAAGTCAATAGCTGCTATCTTGATTCTCACGGAGTTCATATGAAAGCTAGCTATTGGCCAGAGAATAAATATTACTATGAAGATTATATATTACATGTAGGTAATTTTATTCTATCACTTCAAATATTGTAATTAATCATTTGATTCAGTCTAATCATTTAATCTTACTTATTACAAAATTACTTCAATCTCCTCCTAAAATTCAACAGAATTCATTGATTTTAGCACATGATGCAATCATTGCCATTTTTGATAAGAATAGTATTCTAACTTATGACAATATTTTATGTTAATAGTCAATTTCTATTTAAAATGACTTGAATTCCTAATGGAATAATGAAAAATATTTATATGTATTTAATTATCAAATAGTTGATAGTTTATATTCTAAGCATTTGAATAAATCAATAATCAACTGATAATTTTCATTCTGTACAATTTTTTTTTTTTATTGTAACTCTATCATTATAGAGAAGTTATTAAGTAACATGAACAATGTTAAAAGATAAGGAACAGTGTGAAACATTAATTTATTTGGGTGTGACACAATAAGAAATCTATGAATAATGACGGTTTTAATTGCCTTGAAAACTTAACAAAATATATTTTGAAGAATAAAGTAAATAAAAGCAGATTAAAGGCACATGTTCTTTTTGATTTAATTAATTATTACTTATTGATATAATTAATGTATAACTAACATCGGGATGGAGGTGGTACATTTTATCCTATGCCGAACTTGTCAGTTAGTTGTGAGTGCAACCGACTGTTGATGTTCACAATGAAATTCAAACCGAGTGTCTTTTACTTCAAACATTGAAGAATTATTTTTTACTTTGTCGAATCTAGATATTCACTCACTTAATCAACGAGCATGAATCTATTAATAATCGTTAGTTATTTCCTAAAGTCAATAATTAACATAGAAATTTAACTTGTCCATTTCACTACATATGAAGCCAAAGTAAGGTATAGACTTTTGCGTAAAAGTTTTTACTAAATTTGGCATTTGGATGGTAGTGGAATCAAAGGAGTGTATTTAATTCTATCCGTCTTTAGCCAGGGGGTTACTCTCTCAACAGGGACCTTGTAGTTGAAAATTAACAACCGGAGATTACAAACAATCACTAAAAATAAGTTATTGGTTAAAATAGAAAATGGCAAATGAAGCATAAGCATGGTTCACCGAGATGGAGTATACACAAGTCATAAAAATATAAATGGATGCCATACAACGTCTGTATGACGGATGTGTATCAATAAGCAATCCTGAAAGAGTAAAGACCTAACAATTACTGTATTGCTTTCAATGGCATCATAGATAATGCCACTCGTTATAAAATTAGATAATACTGAAGTGATCAAAATATAAATATTATACTATCTCGTTTAGTGGCAATTAGATCATTAGTTCATGGGAAATTACATTTTGGAATTATATTTCGCCAGTTCGTATAGAATTTAATAAAGCTGCATTTGTTTGCACGATAATCATTTAATAAGCCAATTCCCAGGGTCATAGTAAAGTTTAAACAGTATTTCTAACTTGATTACATTCTTGGTGGAAATCGCTTATTTACACTGTGATATTAAGTTGTCTAATGAACACGTTACAATTTTATAAACATATGAAGAATAATAAGACTGATATATTAAATTGCATTTTTCCTTAAATCCAAACTACTGACGTCTATTCTATGAAAGTAGTCAACGTCATTTGTGTGCAAAAAATAAGTGCTTTAAAATGACTGAAAAATATCAGAATATGAAATAAAGAAGATACTTTTTGACTTGTTATACAACTTAAAACCTTAGTTGTAGGATGAATTAGCAGGGTGAAGTAGCTGTGTGAAATTGAAAAAATAATAATTGACAATCAACTGAACAAATGGAAGATGAGCAGCAGATGAGATTAATAATCGTATGACTTAAATATTTTAACCGTTGTCATCTCCATGTTTCAGAAATTATTGATACTATCACCGAACTGCATTTTTTTGATTTATTTATACAATCATTGAAAACTAAAGAGAACTAGACAACTTCTCTTTTACTGTGGATTTCTTTGTTAGTGCGTATCCACGGCCTAACAATCAAGCTTCACGATGTGTTTCTTTGCCTTTACAACTTTACTAACTTACCGGTAGTTATGAAAATGCATACAAGAACAACATTCTTCTCCTTTGAATATGAATATAGTAACTGAAAAAAAAAACAAAGGTTAATAACACAGCATGAATAGCTAACACCGTTAGTAGCAAACAAGAATTGGTTGATGAAAAGCAAAAAGAAGATGGAGAAGTGGTGAAAAAAGTAATTCAGAGGCTATCAAGTTCATATATAAAAGAAAAACATAAATACGCAGTTATAAAAACAAATATATATATATATATATATATATATCATCAATGAACTAAGCTGTTTAATCTACAGCTTTGATGAGAATGTACTAAACATTCCAGGAAATGCATATTTTGTGTTTCTCACCAAAAATAAATGTGAAGTTTACAATTTTCGTTGACTAGTTGTAACTATTTCATTACCTTTAATACTCCTAGTGCTAATAATAAAATGTATACATTTGAATGTTGTTAAAAACATAGTTGACCTTTGATAAGATAGAAAATTTGTTTATATCAAGAAATTTAACTACACGTTTTATATATCAATCGTATAAATACAAAGCAGTTTACTAAAATTTTGTAATTCATAATAAGATATATCGTATTATATAAGTTGGATTGTGACTGGCAAGTGGAATCCAGGATTCGCGTTTCGTCCTATTTGGGACTCATCGGCTGGATGTACCTGCATCCCAATGTTGATGTTCACACTGGGATTCGAACTCAGTCCGTTTCATGTAGAACGCCACCGCGTTCACCACTAGACTACTAGACCACTAGACTAGCCAATGAGTCCCAAATAGGACGAAACGCGAGTCCTGAATTCCACTTGCCAATCACAATTCAACTTATATAATGCTTATGAAAAGTTTGCTATATCGAGGTAATCCACTCAGGATGCCCATATAGCAACAATGACTGACCAGCTTCAGTCTATAACAAACCAACCGGAATATACAAGTTCATCCTAATAAGATATATTGTAGTTTGATTTACAAGTACAATGTGTGAAAAAGTACACAGAAGAGAATTTTAATCATCCTGAAGGTCTATAAGAACTTTAGTTGACGTTAAAAGATTAACCGTTCAACTTCATTTGCTACATCACAGAATCGAATATAAATTTTCCTTATATTTATTTGGGCATTATAATGATATAATTAACTCACTCATAAATTATATATCTTAAATCGGATCAAATGAGCCTGTACTATGTTACTAAGCTACGTAAACTTAATTAGTGAAACTGGTTAAGGTAAAGCATTATTGGTAACTTCATGCATTTAAGTGATGGTAAAAGAAGATACCTTGAAACTTATTAACGAATCAAGTTGATCAGGAAAAAAAATAATCAGTTAAACGGAATTAGTTTTAAACTAAATAATTAGAAAGGGGAAAATTTTTCAATAAATTATTTTTAAGAAATACGTTTAAATTTACAGGAAACTTCAAACAAACTTATGTAACAGTTATCAAATAATTATACAAAATGAATCAATTCTTATCATAACTTCACACCATTCACAACAAAAAGATCACTCTGTGACAGACGTAACTTGTATTACATCTACTATCCAGGACATATATCCTTAGATTTAAAATACCAGTCACTAGAGCTTCACTATGTGACTTAAAACTGATGTACACCTACGATAAGTTATGGAACCTCTCAGTTCATGAATAATAAAAGAACATTGCATAAAGGAACAATAAGAAATAACTCCTAGACAATTCCTTATTTCTACTATCTTTCTGTTTTAATATGATTAGTGAAAAAAATCAACTTTTAGGTTATCACTCATACAAAAGATATATGAGGATAGTGTTTTTTAATTTGCCTGAACATACATCAAAGCTTGTCACCACGTTTGCTGAGAGACATAATTGACAACCCGAACGTACTACTCTCGTGCAACCATAAACTAACCTTCCGTCCAATGTCTTCTCTGTGTTTTAATGTTTTCCAGTCTTTTCGATGCATTCTCCCAACTATAGACCATAATTTGAAAAATCGTTAACCTAGAACTGTGACAAAACTTGTATTAGGATTAGATTCTATACAGATTCTAGTATATCTTCACGAGATTAGCGGTAATTTCTTACTTTGCTTTATGTTGTAACAATAATTTTTCCTTATAAAAATTTTACGATCATTCGTGCATACAAAATCTAAGCAGTTGTAGATGCATTAAATTTAAGGTGTATTTAAAAAACGTCCAATCTGATCCATCATCTTTTGTTAGTATCAGTTATCCGTTTCTGCTAACTAACCTTTATTATAGAGCAAGTGAATACAAATTACTGAATATCTTAGTCAATCGTTAGATAAACTACATTTTTTGAGGCTAGAAATTGTTATCTGGTCATATTTACTGATAAAAAGAGAAGTATTGACTACCTAATGTTATCCCCAAAATCCCTACATGAAAGAGTCAGGGAAAATGATATCAGTAATATGTTTCTAAACTTGAAGGAATATTTAAAATAAAATTCTGGTAAATATACACGACTACATTTGTCAAAAGCGTTTCAATAAGGAACTTACTTGTAACTCACTAAATATTAATTAGACCTCATGACTGATATTAGTAAAACTGAATTAACGAGAATATTTAGCAAAAACTCATCTTGTTACCAGGTTATAAAACAAGTAATCAATTGTATTTTGACGACAACTATTCTTGTTCAAATTGCGATCAAGCTAGAGGATTTCTTTAGATCTGAAAAATATAGACAGTAATCTATTCCATCTCTGGACAAGCTACATAATATTTCCATATTATCAGCTAATCAATGTTGTTTTTTTCGGGATATTTAAGTGAAGACTGTGACTGAAAATAGTAACTAAAGGATTCACATGTACAGATCATCTGGTGGTATTTAATAGCAGTAACAAGAAGTAACTGAAATTAGAGTTTGAGAAACAAAAGCTACTAGAATATACTTAAAAACTGTTATATATTAATGATTTTATGAGTCATTTATTTATAATTGTGCAAAGATTCATGATGGGGTGATGTTATGACCAGTCTTACTTAGATCTTTTAAGTTCATGAAAATGTAATAAGCAATGCGCCAAATATTTCATATTATCATATCTCTCTTCAGTTAGTTCTGGATGATGTCACCACAAACTGTCTTAGAATATATTTTGATCATTTATCGTTTATTTTCTTTATATAATATAACGAAAGTTCACTGTTACCTTGTTTTTATATTTTAAGGTGTCACGTAGCAGCAGTTAGATCATTTAACTTGTGTATTTGCGAAAAATCTCTGACCATCTCCTAAGACAAATTAAGACTAACAACTCCCATTAATTCATGTAGTGAACTTTATATTTTACACTAAAACTATTCAAAGATCCCCTCATGATGCTGGTAAATGAATAACTCTTCCTTATATTTTGATATTGTATTCTTTAAATGTTATTTTTCGGAAGACAGCAAATCTACTGTGCACGGTTTTTATACTTGTTACCACGTTATAACGCGACACATTTGAAATCATATGAAAGTTTATTCTATTCTTATTCGCTTGAAATAAATTAGGCTATGAATTAAATTGTTAATCTGTTCGAGTATAGAATATAAAGACAATTGAACTGAGTCATGAATACTATGATAGTACAAGTTTCTAATGTTAACAGCCATCATAACAGTTATCATATTGAACGATCGACTCTCTTCACTTACCTGGTTAGTCCTAATGATTATTTAGTCCCATTTAAGGCCAGTATTTGATACAGAGAGGCGTGTACGAGTAGCGGCATAATCTGTTTATACGTCAGAAGTTAGTCTAACCAAACAATCTTTTACTGGTATGAATATAAAATACACTTATATTACTTACCAGAAAGGCGGTTAAATGCCTCATCTTCCTAGCTACTACTTATTTAAGTAAACTTTAGTTACAGGAATAAATGTGAATAAATTAGATAAACATCACAAATATTACTTATTATGTTTGCTGAACTTCGACTATCATTTAAAGTATAATAAACCCCAACATAAATGGTCTCCAGTGACCGTAATAAAAACTGCCTTATAGAATGAATAATTTTAAATAAAAATGCTCCTAATGAAATCGGCCGTTCTTGTTCTTTGTTGATATACTCTTCTACTGCAATCGGATAGTTTGTATTCAATAGTATAATCTTTACCTTAGTAAATCAATATCTAGTACCCAAAAGTCTTAGCGATTATTAAAGTGATATAAAATTATGAAATGAACTAATTCAATTTTTATTGGAACTCAGTAACTCGATACTCTATATACAAAGTTGACTATGCACTGATATTGTAAGCAAGTGTCAAACATTTAAATAAGCATACTGTTGCGATGCCAACAAATACGATTTTAAAAAGTGGTTAATGGAGACTAGAATTAACAGATGAATATTTGCATATTATGTCCTTTTGAAAAGAATAAGTGGATTTATAATGAATAGTTATTATGTCATATATATAACAACAGTAGATTGATTAATACTAATTTCAATGATTAGAAACCATACTGTGAAATATATGCACTTTTCAGTGATTGTCATTAAGTGATATCTGATTTTTAATAAATTGAAATGGATATTTGATAATACTTTGTATGTACTGTAGCAAAGTTTGTCATTATGTATAAAGTATTATATAGGATCAATAAAGTGATTCATGGCCAAAAATCTACTTCTCGGTGTAATTTCAAACATCATCGGCTGTTTAAATTACCAACATGAGATTTATCAAAGTAATGATTTGCCACCTATGAATGGAAATTTAAGTACTTAATATTCTAATACTTAGTCCGATTGTAAATGATATAAGTTGTTCCGGAAAATTGCATTATGAATCTATGAGGTCACTTTGCAGCAGTAATTGTTATTTGTAGTTATGCTATAAGTATAGTAAATAGAGACATATATATATATATATATATATATATATATATATATATATATATATATATATATATATATATATATATATATATATATATATATATATATATATATATATATATATATATATATATATATATATATATATATATATATATATATATATATATATATATATATATATATATATATATATATATATATATATATATATATATATATATATATATATATATATATATATATATATATATATATATATATATATATATATATATATATATATATATATATATATATATATATATATATATATATATATATATATATATATATATATATATATATATATATATATATATATATATATATATATATATATATATATATATATATATATATATATATATATATATATATATATATATATATATATATATATATATATATATATATATATATATATATATATATATATATATATATATATATATATATATATATATATATATATATATAGATTTAGTATCTATAACTAATTTTTTAGAATTCTCTACTGAATACAAATTTTATTTAAATAACGACAATGTGAATGGTGATAATCATAACAACAGTAGATTGATTAATACTAATTTCAATGATTAGAAACCATACTGTGAAATATATGCACTTTTCAGTGATTGTCATTAAGTGATATCTGATTTTTAATAAATTGAAATGGATATTTGATAATACTTTGTATGTACTGTAGCAAAGTTTGTCATTATGTATAAAGTATTATATAGGATCAATAAAGTGATTCATGGCCAAAAATCTACTTCTCGGTGTAATTTCAAACATCATCGGCTGTTTAAATTACCAACATGAGATTTATCAAAGTAATGATTTGCCACCTATGAATGGAAATTTAAGTACTTAATATTCTAATACTTAGTCCGATTGTAAATGATATAAGTTGTTCCGGAAAATTGCATTATGAATCTATGAGGTCACTTTGCAGCAGTAATTGTTATTTGTAGTTATGCTATAAGTATAGTAAATAGAGACATTTAAAACCTGTCCAAAGAATGAGATTTCGACTTAAGTTTGGTGACTAATATCTAAAGATTGAATAATTCGAACTACAGCACTGAGTGAAATAAATTAAAATTTCTGTAGCGGATTCAATAAAGCATCACCTCAAGACCCTGAAATTTTTCTGCCGACATATAACCAACTAATAAAAGAAAACCCAATTGATGTTAAATTACTTAGGTTGAAGATTATAGTACTAATGATCGATTAGAATTTAGGACGTGACAAGAAGTCAGTGTTTAATATTTAGTAATTGATTAATTTAACCAACTTAATATGACAACTGCATTCAAATGATTGATACAAACCTTCAAAGAAATATAGGTTATTTTTAAGAATTTAGTTCTGTGTTAAAACGAGTCCCCTATCAGTTATTGTATTATGGAATTATTTTTCCTCATCCAAAGTTAGCTGGGGTAAGAAGAAAGGGATATCTAATCCATTAGTGATTGTTCATTTAATTCCCTATAGTAATCACAAGTTTGTGGAATAATAAATGCATTTATACAACATAGTTTAAAACTAAAACTTCTTCCAAGATGTTTTCAATAATTGAAAGTTGAATAATAAATGGGTACCTGTAATCGTGTACTCTTCAGAGCGTATGTATACTGTTTATTAATCTATTAATATCCTGTGACATCCATTGACTGACATCTAATAACTGACACTAACAAATGGTTGTACATCGTGTAAAGTAAATATAAATAAAGTTGACTAGGTTTAGGCGTCTATAAAGTGAAAATGTTTCTTTAAATATTCAATATCTGTAATGGCTATATTAGTTCAATGATAATGGGAATAGGAAAATACATGATATAGTATAATTGCAAGTAAACAGTCACTTAAGAACTGCCTATGTTAACCATAAGAACAATTTCTAATATATGTAAGATCAAAGTTTCTTGAATCTCAGTTGATTTTCTCTACAAATTTTGATATTAAACTTACCACTACCCTTTACTGTATAAATCAGATTGATGTATAGACAGTATGTCGAAATTGCCGAATAGTCTTAATCATGAAAGGTGGAAAATGTCTGTATTCAAATAAGTGTAATGAATAATTCGTGTAACAATAATTAAATGAAGTTTCTTTTTTAACTTTCATTTAAGCTTCATTTTTTCAGGTCTACATGAAAAGTAGTAAATCACCAATCAGCATTGCATTTTATTATGATAAATACGTAATAATCATTTTGTCTTTAACAAAGTTAATTAGTTCCAAATAACAATAAATGAATTCAACTGATTAAAATACTATCAAAATTTAAGAAAATATACTTAATTTAGTAATAACTGAATTGGAAATATCAACAGTTTGGGGCCGACTCAATGGTCCAATGGTAAGGCGTTCGCCACAAAGCCAGAGGGTCATGGGTTCGATCCCCGATGGGGTCGTGGACGCGCACTGCTGAGGAGTCCCATACTAGGACGAAACAGCTGTCCAGGGCTTCCAGGTGATCAATGGTTGTCTGATTCAGATCAATTCGTGATATCAAAATTGACAGTTAACTATCTCTACAACCCCCCCTCCCCTAATTGTTATAATTGAAAATCCAGTAAAGTAATCTGACAACTGAAACTGACAAATAAGCAAATTTTAATGAAATCTAATGAATTTCTCTAGTTGCATTAATGAAGTAACATTTTGTGTTAACTGAAAATATTTAATCATATTTGGTCGTATGGAAATCAGAGTATTCAGTTAGAAAGTCGCGTATGTTAATGTTTATTCTACATGTGAAAGAATTTTTGTTGATTTTTTTTGTAATTATAATAAACTTTTCACTCTTGGTCATTAATCATTTATTTGACATAGATAACAGTAACAATATACCATTACATACAAGAAAGGAATAGGACAGCTTTCAGTTCACTTTCAATGATGTTGATGTTAATTGACGGACAAAAATGATCTCATAAAACTGTCAAAGCTAATGTTAACTGTGACTGAATGCTGTGAAGATTGTTGAATTTGAGTTTTTTTTTATCATAGAGTAAGCCTCGTTCGACAACCATTGAAAGCTAGAATGAACTGGATAACTATTTCATCTTAGTATGGGACACTCAAAAGACATCAACTGTGAAATGAGTAAAGTTAGAAATACCAAATTTCGAATTGAGGTTCAGTGGCCTGACATTTAAGTGTTCGTTTAGAAGTTTTAATGCTCTGGGCTCGATTTCTCGATGGGCCGTGAATGCACACGCTAGAACGAAACCGTTATCTAGGGTTTCCTCGTTTTCAGTGATTGTCTGGTGTAGGTCAGTTTAGTATATCAAATGCATGTGTTAAGAATATATTCTGTAGTGACTAGATTCGAGGTAGCTTTCTTTAAAAGGTGGTAACATGAAAGTCATCATTGTAACACAGTTATCCACCTGTGTTTATTCAGTTATTAAGAATATAGACCATTAAATAAAAACAAATAAATGGCTTCATGATGTCGTGCTTTTTATAAAATTTATGGGTTCAATCTCATTCAAGGCTGTTGATAATGAAAACTATCAGTTAAAGTTAACGGCTCTTTTTATCAACGCAGCTTTAAATGTAAATTGCCTGAAAACAAATCAGAATCTTTACAAAGCAGTTAAGCTAATTTTCTACTGACAACTTCCACCTTGTTTAATCATATGGATACTGTAAAGTTTAAATACAATGCCACCTACTTCAGAAGTACAAACATGATACAGTTAAAAAATATGTCAGAATCTGTTGTTTATTTTAGATCCAATCATTCTGTATCTGGGATAAGCTCAGAAATATGACACACATGAATTAGGTTAGTTTTATAATGAACAACTTATTTGCCATGTATCAATGTATATATATATATATATATATATATATATATATATATATGTTGATCATGGAGAATTTGGAAAGTAAATTACTCACTCTTGTTGTGACTGAAGTGAACCCATTGTTCTACTTTCTATAACCGTAGCGATAGTGGTCTTGTGTGCATAGACATTAAACATATGATAACACGTAAATGAACTACGTAATTGCTTCCATTACATTTTGTCAACATTTTCACTTATATAAAACGTACTTGCTTACCCAAAGTAAAGCTGCTTCATATTGTGATGAGTTTAATCCTAGAAACGAGTTGTTATGATATGAATTCATTTAAAAGTGGTTTCTTGATTAGTGACAAATTTTAAACTTCTTTATTTATTCAGCTCATTTGATTATGTTTCTAGTATTTTTACGGCAGTTTATTAAGAGCGTATACTTGAACATGCCTATATCCGATATAGATTGATTGATGGTAGATGCATTAATAGTATTTACTCATAACCTGAATATTTGAGCTAATAAGAGTGCGAAAACTGCATAGTCCTTTACTATATATGCATGTTCGTAGATTAGCGAGAGCGATAGAATGGAAAAAACGACTCTGTGATTGTAAAGAAACATGTCCGAACGAGTTTGCACTTATTCAGCACAAAACTTGTTATCTATAAATTATATATATATATATATATATATATATATATATATGTATATGTATATGTATATGTAAAGTAGAACTAAAATTAAAAGTGTTATAGTTGCACAACTTAGGGAGCCAGTACTAAATATTTGAACTGTATGCAAGTCTAATTTCTACACATTCAAATAACTGATATCAGCATTCCTAAACTGCTGTTTCCTGATCATTCGTATATACCCTGAACTATCTTCAACTTTGCTTCCATAGGTATTCATTTGTCATTTTGAGTTAGCAACAATAACTATATTACACATAGATGTGCAAGGCTGGTGTCATACACAGAATACTCGGCAAAGAAATGAAATTGGTTGGTGAGGCTAAGTTATCGACTGAACTAGATGTGATATGTGCTGTATATACTCAACTTCAGCTGATGTCGACTACCATTTAATTGCAAATAGTCATTTGGAAGAAAGCTAGGCGGAGTCAAGTCAAGATGCATCCATCCATGAATCCGCTGGAATTTAATCTGAGCCATATTGGTGAGCATAAACCATCAGGTTACGAAAATGTTATCTGAGGACTATCAAAATATGTACAATTAGAAAAAGTCTTCAAAAGTGTTCACATGATAGGATGTTACCAGTTTTCTAGTGTTACATATTAATAACAGTAAGTGAGATATTAGGCAACTGTACAAGTTAACTTTACTACTTATATTTTCAAAGCTAAACATTCCGATTCTCGTTCACAAATGTTGGTTAATATTGTTTGCATTCAAATCGAAATAAACAGGTAGGTCATTAAAATGTTTATCGATTTGCCTCAACTTCATTACCTATCACAGTCTACCAAGAGATATAGCTTGTTCCTTTCTAAGTGCACAATGCAGGTAATATGCACTTACATTAAAATAATTATAGGTATTTCTTCTTAAGCTTTCAGAGAATACGTTATTAAACAAAAGTTTGACTTCATCTACCTTGTTTTCTCATTTGATTAATATCTACACTATAGTGATAAAAATATGTAAGTGTGTTACACTTCAGTGAATTACTTTCACTTTTAACTAACTAAAATGAAGTAAGGATTAAAAAAGGGTTGAGTACTATTACAAAATCCAAATCACTGTCGACATTTTGATTATTCCATTATGTAATGGTTAGCTGAGAATTTCATAAACCTAACGTTGTTGACAACTACGAATGAAAATCGTCACTTAAACTGACACTGATGCATAGTGAGTTGTTTACTGTTAAAAATATATCCTATTAGTTCATGGCGAGTGAGATGTACTAGAACATATGAGAATGAATATGTTGCAAAAACAACAAAATAAACTAAAAGGTATATGATGAGTTAACAGTTTTATCATATATGTCGTCAATAAAAATTTGGACAATTAAGCATAAGTAGTGTTGGATTGTAGTTGTCAAATAGAATCCATAACACATGTTTTGTCTTATTTGTGACTCTTCAGCTGAATGTACCAGCGTTCCAGTGTTGATGTCCACATAGAATCTGTAGCTCAGTCCATTCGTGTCATACATTATCACTACCTATCTACACAGTCCCTGATAACATCAACAAAGAAGATACAAACACTTTAGAATTATATATGTGTATCAGTTGCAAAAGTGTGAATTTCAGATACAATCTAACTTTAATAACACTGGTGAGATGTCCCTGTCTCGTAGCAATTCACAAAAGATGGACATATAATAATAGAGACTTATAAATATCAGTTCATTGTAACGTCATCGGAAAGAATCAAGTATAATTTTATGAACAATTAAAATAATCACTGTCTTTTGTATCTTTCGTCAAGATAGATCCGAACTTATGGTCAAGTTTTGACGAAAAGTCAATCACACACAACATTACCATCAAATTTTCCATTCTAAGTAAATTCAGTGGTATTTTATTACTAGATTTTCAAGGAGTAAACAACTATCTTCAAATAAATTTACTCATCATGTATATCAGTGAATAGGGCCGTAATACATTTACCGTAAAGTTAAACAATTTTTTATAGGTGTAATTAAAAATCTTAGAAACACGGTCATAAAACTAATATATCAAGGAATTTCATTTAATATAATTTTAAAATGTAATATTTACAAATAGGTAAATATATTACTTAAGTACTATTACATAACGAAATGTAGTCAGTTAAATAGTCGTTCAGAATTGGAAAAATTTGGACACATGTCGGAATCTTAAAACGATGATCTTAAATAGGATGAAATCAAGGACACTTAAATCTGTCTTTTAAGGTCATCGTCTAGTCACTGTGTGAATACCAACTAAAATAGCTCTGCAAGTTAGGATTTGTCACTAAAAATTTGAAAAATTAACATGTATTTTATTTATTGGTAGGCGTAAAATTGCTATTAGGATGAGTGATTTTGTGAACATTTCCTAAGATAGGAAGTTAAGCTACGTCTGAAGGATAAAGAGTACCATACGAGTACAAAACAACGATCTGGAGCTTTCATGTTTCCAGAGTTTTTCAACTAATATCAGTTTGTTATAAAAATGATCACTTTATATTGCACAGCTGTAGAATGGAGCCATTTTTAAAGTATTCTAAATCAGATTACCTAACGAGCCTGTGTTTTCACTTCAAGAAAATATTAGGATAACCACACACTGTCAAGTCTTACGTTCTGTTTAATCCTTAAGATGATGAGGTGTATAAGTAGATTAATATATATTGCCATCCTTTAAAAAGTACACGAATATTTTCAGATAAACTATAGACCATATAGTCACATGTCAGTAAGAATACTATCAGTTGTCTAAACTATCTAAATCAAGATGCTTACATGAGTAATGCCCAACAATTATTTGACATGTTCAGTACTATCCATTAGCATGTAAAGTAGTCAGAAATATGAATATTTTGTTACTCTTACGTCTTACTGATTGGAGGAAAATTACTAATCGACACAAACTGTAGGAAAATTATCAAGAAAAATACTTGCATGTTAGGTGAGTGAAGGGAATCGACGGAATACTCTAGACTTAAATGTCGTGCCAGTTGATATTTGACAACATGACTTATTTTCAATTTTCAAGGAATTGATATTTCTTTTAGGATTCGGATTTGTAACATCCAGCTTCACCTCCCGAGAGACGGGATCTGTTTGCGGTAACATCTCATGATTTGAATCTGAGTGACTTAGGTTCGAATGCCATATAGAGCCTCAGTTCCCTCAAAATCGTAGAATTACTTTAACAACTTTTAATAAACCTAGGTTTGCTTAATCCTGCAGACTTCCTTCAACCATCTAACATCGAAACATGGCACATACGATATTAAGTCATTATGATTAATAGTCCTAGCTTAACTTGATTCAGAGAATCTTCATAGCACTAAACACTTAGTCACCACTTACCGATCGATTAGAGTACATTACTTATAGTGTTGTATTTCAAAACTTCAACATAGAAGCATTTTCGACGTTCCAACTTCAATGTAATTTATCAATATTCAGTACTAATCCACAATTTAAAAAATAATGATTGAATAGCTGTATAACACAATATATTCATTATTTTAATAGCAATTTGATATATGTTAACTATTCCTGAATATAATATCACTTTAATTTCGTTAGATGATCACATAAATACACAATTCAGTGAAATTTCTAATAGAAGAATGCATTCATTTCGATTGACAACGATGGCGGCGGAAATGATGAATGTCATAAAAATCATTATTAGTAACATTATTATGTATAATACTCTTGTTATAAGAAGTTAATGTTGATTAATTCGAAAAAGAAGTGATTAACAAAAGTTTGTTTATAAATCCATTTTGTATATTTGTGTAGGTAGATATTTTCTCAACCTATCAATATATGATTAGGTATAATTCTTGTTGAACCATTCTTGTTCAACTAGTAAGATAAACAAAATATACAATAATGAATATAAAACTATTGTAATAGTTTTCTTTTACTTTTTATTTCGAAATATTTATTGGTAGTAAATATATATCAATTAATCACTGAGTATGTATGTATATGCATTTCTATATATATTCAGGTATATACTTATGCATAAACAGGTAAATTTATAGTTTTCTAACTGTTTTGTTTATGTGTACATTATGTCATAATGTAGTTTTGCATCAGTTACAAGTAAAGTAAACTTCATTTGAACTTTCAATTAATAATGCTAACTGATGATGAATGAATATTAATATTACTGTTATTGTACTGTGTTATTAGTTGTATGTTATAAACTTCCGGGCTTCTAAATAAATAACTTGTATACAGAATAAATTCATTAATATCGAAATAATGAGTTAAACAATTTTATATATCACACATGAAAAGTAACTTATGATTATGTAAGCTACTATGAACATTATAAATAACTAGTTAGAATACTAAATCATAAGTGAAGATAGTGAAATAACTAAGAAAGGAAGAGATATAAAATAATACTAAATTACAAAATAATGGTACGTTATTCAACTAATTCCTACCTTAATTATCAACTTGATTTATCGATCGTTTTGATAGGATCTATTGGCTATAATCGTTAAAAATTTGTGAGGTCTCGGAGAAATAATAGAGCTGGCGCCAGTGCCACGGTTCTCATAAATATTTGTAATTGAATCTCACCTGTCATTTCAGTTCAAGTGATTAACAAAAGTTTGTTTATAAATCCATTTTGTATATTTGTGTAGGTAGATATTTTCTCAACCTATCAATATATGATTAGGTATAATTCTTGTTGAACCATTCTTGTTCAACTAGTAAGATAAACAAAATATACAATAATGAATATAAAACTATTGTAATAGTTTTCTTTTACTTTTTATTTCGAAATATTTATTGGTAGTAAATATATATCAATTAATCACTGAGTATGTATGTATATGCATTTCTATATATATTCAGGTATATACTTATGCATAAACAGGTAAATTTATAGTTTTCTAACTGTTTTGTTTATGTGTACATTATGTCATAATGTAGTTTTGCATCAGTTACAAGTAAAGTAAACTTCATTTGAACTTTCAATTAATAATGCTAACTGATGATGAATGAATATTAATATTACTGTTATTGTACTGTGTTATTAGTTGTATGTTATAAACTTCCGGGCTTCTAAATAAATAACTTGTATACAGAATAAATTCATTAATATCGAAATAATGAGTTAAAACAATTTTATATATCACACATGAAAAGTAACTTATGATTATGTAAGCTACTATGAACATTATAAATAACTAGTTAGAATACTAAATCATAAGTGAAGATAGTGAAATAACTAAGAAAGGAAGAGATATAAAATAATACTAAATTACAAAATAATGGTACGTTATTCAACTAATTCCTACCTTAATTATCAACTTGATTTATCGATCGTTTTGATAGGATCTATTGGCTATAATCGTTAAAAATTTGTGAGGTCTCGGAGAAATAATAGAGCTGGCGCCAGTGCCACGGTTCTCATAAATATTTGTAATTGAATCTCACCTGTCATTTCAGTTCAAGTGATTAACATTAGTCCACATAATGCGAATATTCTTCCATTATGACGCGATAAAGTGAGAATCATGTGATAATTGATTATTTAAAGACATAATTTATGTAACACAGAGTCAAAAGTATAAGATAGAAAAAAACCTATCACTTTGAAGCATACAGTGCATTTTTTTCTATAGAAGACACTTCATCAAACTTCGTCCATACAATTTCGTCAGCCTGGTTGGTGTCATGATTATGTCTTAATGGGATTAAATATTACTGAAGGAAGATATTCGACAAGTTCTGTATTTTAAGTCAGTCTTATGAAAAGAAACCTAGGATCCAAAGTTAGTTCACTTTAAGTAGTTTTTAGACTATTTAAATCTTTTGCTTTAAATACAAAAGATTTTATACTTTAGTCGTTTTCCATGGATAACAATAGAGCCTTAGAGTATTCAATTAATTTTGATGTAACAACAGTTCAGTAGTTCATTTATGGTATTCCTATTAATTAGTCTTTACCATAAATTGTATATTTAACACTGATTACGTATGCGTCTCAATATCAGCTTTATTTGATGTTAATTAAATTAAATAAATACAGTTTCGAATGTTGGTTATTAGTTATTGGTACACACGTGCTCACTTGGTGCATTTGAATGTCGAAAAAGTTAGTTCCTCACTGGCGGTCAAGACAAATTTCTATTGGATAAGAAAACATTTCCTTAAACTGAATCTATTGTGTCACACAACTCGGTGAACACAGAAAGATATTTGGATGCAATAATGTTTCAGCTAGGTGCTTGTTCATACTATCAACACGAAGAACTAACTGTTAAAAATCTAGCTAGTAATACTTATTTTAACAATCTTAGCCTAATAGGATCTTAAAACATATTCAGTAGTATGAAATGTGGCGTACTAAATTTTGCGAAGTCACAAAAAACGGTGGCATTCAGTAGTAAACAGAAAATAATTCATTTCTTCACAGCTACCAGTAGAATCAACGCGTTATGATTTTCGCATTTAAAAGGCACTAGTTTTTAAATGATTTCGCAAATGCATTTAATATAGTAGTTGTTATATGACGCGAATTTCTCATCTTATAACCAGCTGCACAAATTAATTTGCTTAAAATTATCTGGATAATTTCCCTTGTGACCTTTATGTTCATGTAAAAACTGATGCGTAATTTACTTGAACTCTCGGGTACCGAATTTCTAACCTCTACGTAATCATCAGTAATATTCAATCGTTAAAACTGGGACAGAATCATGCAGGACAGGAAGTACGAAGGAGTCCTTACTTCTAAAGTTAATTTACTGATGAAAAATAAGCGTTTTTATAAGATGATTAGTAAAGTTAGCTTCTAGAATCTTTTTAAAGCATGACAGCATTAACAACGAAATCTACAGTGTTCAATTAGAGCATTACAAAAAATCCGCCATTTTCTCTGGTCGAAGCATTTTCAGCGTCTTCTCGGCTACGAAAGTCTATTCCAGGTTACTGAGAACTCTAAATGAAGATTACGTTGAAACTGGTTTTTATCTTAAAAGTTGTATATTTCTTATTATTACCATTGTTTAATAACTTTAAGGATCAACTTAACTTTCACAAGTATATTATCGAGTTATGATGGACAGTCATGCTTCGTAACATTCTAACGTTAAACATTTTGATAACATTTGTCATGAGTTCTACTAATAATCACATAGACCTGTTAACTGTCAGACGCAACTGCATTTATTACCGTTGAGATTAAAACTGAAGAAAACAAGTATTCTCCCATTATTACTAAACAATATCGTCATCAACTGTTACACAGAGTTATGAGATTATTGAACTTTATATTGTGTAAATTGAATAAAAATAACATGAAAATAGGTTGCGTGGCTGGAGGTATTTGACAAGAAATTCCGCCAAGTCTAGACAGTGAAATTTTTTATATGATGTGGTCTGATATGATAGTTTATCTGATCAGATTTTTTGAGATTTAAGAAGAGGTATCTTGAGAAGTATGTGTATCATCCATTTATTCAAAATGTTTGGAACTAATACCCATCAGTTTCTAGACTTACTCAATATTCTTACTGCACTTTTTAAGTCCAGTTCATATTTGATAACAGAGAATAGTTTAATCTGAATGGTGTAGATGTATTCTATCTACTTACTCTTCTTAGTTTACCATTGGAAATGATGTAGACAGTGTTGTTTAACAGTATTCATAACACCCCCCCCCAATATACATATTCATCCCATTCTGACAACTGACTAAATTCAGAACGGTGATTCCAGGTGTTTTGTTGGAAAGCTTTAACGGATGATGCTCAGCTTCCTCTAGCTTGTGATAAATACCATCAATAGAAATAGGTGATGATCGCACAGTATCTTGGATCAGCTGAAATTCGGAAAATATACCAACTGAATCATCAAAGAGTTAATTGCTCTCAACGAAGCCCGAATATTTTGGGTTCGGTCAATATGGGGTGGTAGATGCGCACTATTTAGAAGCTATATTTAGAACTGCCGAGCGCATCTTAGTTATCAGCTGCTGTCTAACCAAAAATAATTCATGACAAAAGTACTTAACTGCAAGTCTTTTAAAACACATTCAACTACAATTTTAAATGAGGGTAATATTTATCTAAGAGTTTACTTCTTTTATAGGCGTTTCAACAAATAGCAAACTTAATTTAATAAGTAATTAGAATACGCTTGTATCCTCCAGTTGATTTGTAATGGACTGAAACTGGTCAGCTCTCTTGCCATATATGAATCCTGAGTGGATTACCTTGTTATAGCGATAGTACACAAGTAATGTTTTAAGTGGGATTGTGACTGGCAAGCAGAATCCAGGAAGCGCATTTCATCCTATTTGTGACTCATCGGTTGGATGTGCCTGCATCTCAATGATGATGTTCATACTGAGATTCCAATTCAGTCTGTTTCGTGCCAAACGCCACCGTGCTCACCCCTGGACTACTGAGTCCAGACAGTCGAACACACGAAGTGGACTGAGTTCGAATCCCAGTGTCAACATCAATATTTGGATGGAGGTAAATCCAGCCGATAAGTCCCAAACAGGACGAAACTCGCTTCCTAGATTCCACTTGCCAGTCACAATCCAAATAAATTTAATAAGGCTTGAAAAAAAATAACAGGAAAAATATATATAATGCAACACACTACTCAGTAACAATAAGTAGTGTTAAAAGAAGTACGAAAGCCAGTATGGAAAAAGTAACATTCAATGATAAAAAAGGTATCATAATTCTGTGGAGACTAGTTAATCAATTATTAGAAACTCCGAAATTGTGTATTACTTGCTAAAGTAACTATCACCTGCCAGAAAAGTGAAAGCTTTCAAATAAATTTCAGAAGTAAGTCAACTGAAAAACGTAGTGTAAATATCGGTTTTATGGTAGGTTTAATGGTACCTACAGAATATATAGTGGAACTATTTGATAATATGCTATTATAACATTTCAGTACAAAAATAAACAAGGTGGAAATATTTTAGATATGCAGCAGGTAAGCCATTTAGATCATGTTATGTGCATCCTCCTCCACACTTATTAATTTATTTACTTTTCTTATTTCGGAAACAACTCCAACAGATTGTTGGGACTTAGTCAAAAATGGTGAGTTGGCTCCTTTGTAGTCATATATATGTGTGCAGTACAGGACCTAGAAGTGTGTGCGTCTAAGTTGCCCACTTCATTAGCACAGCAAGACCGACATTACCTCAGTATAAATAGTAGTTACATTAAGGGTGGTAAGTGGAAAGTATAGATATACAGAATATGACACAAACGGAGAGAATTAGTTCGTGAAAAGAAAGGCATAAAATTATTTTAAGCCTACTATTTTAAGGAAGATAAAGATTAAATGCACCTGCTCTACCGTGACCGATTCTGAACTATTTCGTTCAGAGCCTCCAACCACCGGTTACGACATTCCTGAGGACCCCAACCAAGTAGTCGGCAACTTTTAACATGATTCAGACCAGTAGTCAGCGACTTTGTAAAATGAAATCATGTTTTGGTTTGGGTGCTCGTAGATACCTTTTATCCTACTCTATTATCGGCAGTGGTGGTATATGCAGTGGCCGATGCAGTGAGTGGGCATACGTAATACATGTCCTAACTACCTCAGTCACTGAAAATTTTCAACCACATCAACTGATTTACCATCTTTCCCTAGTACTTAGCATCCAATCACATTATTGTTAACCCGGTGATCCCAGCTAGCGCAAGCAATGTTCAGAAGATTTCGGTTATCAGTTACCAATAATCCATAGATGTCATCGACTCTTAATGTCAACGCTCACTATCCATACAGCAAGATGGAAAAGACAGATGCACAGTGTACTCATCATTTAATTGATAGACGGATATTTCGCCTACTCCGTATGTGACGTAAGTTGGAAAAAGCAAACGAGCTTTTACAAATTGTGCCAAGACTTCGTCAGATACTAGCCAGTTATTGATGATCAGATTTCTAAAATAACTAAAGTGGTATATGGGATCAACCGTTTCATTGCTTTTTTTTGGTTCAAGTGATGACACAGACAAGTCCTGTAGCAAAGATCTGCATTTTGGGGAAGAGAAGAAACCCATCTCAAACATATTTGCACTGTTAGCTCCTCCCATGAACAAGAACAGAAGAATAATTTCCGGCATTCAGTAATGAGTGAGGAATATAAACTAAATTTACCTCAGATTAAAGAAAAAACTAAAAATTATTGTCAAGATGTGTTCATTATATGCACTAATTGATCTCAAGTCATTTTCTCCTTACAAAATACTACATTTGGGTGGCTTAAAAGTTACTTTCGATAAGCCCTTAAAGAACAGAACCCTTCTGTGATGCCCAAAATGTTCAGTGTACTATAGACGGCAGACTTCATTGAATCGAATTTTTGCCCATATAATGGCAGTGTAACCTCTAGGTTCAGTGAGAGAGAGATAGTAGCAACATCAGTTTTCTTGAAATTATGAAAATTACTTGACAGTATAAAGCTGTGGTCAACGAATCTATGTAATTTTCTTACAAACATCATACAGATGATTCACTTAGTTGTATTATCTTATTGAATAAGTAAGTCAAAATGATAATGTAAACAATCATGTATGAGTCGTTTTTTGTATCAAATCAAACTAAATTTGTGGAATTTTGTTTTAAATGAAAGGTATTAGTGAATTACTCTAAACTCGAGTAAAATACATACAAGTTTTGTAGTATAGTTCGTTTTCATCGAATCACTTCTAACATTAAACATTTTGAATTCCGTAATTTATGGTTAGCGTTTTACTAATTATTTTAAGCACTAGAACTACTAATTATTTCCTACTATGACCTTTAACCTTATGTTATAAAGTAGATGCTTTTAGTATAAATTAATTGATATGAATTAATAGTCATTACTTTATTAACTACCTTAAAAAGCAGTTAAAATAACATCTAACACCAGTTTCGTAACTTTTTCAAAAGATGATTACAATGATTAGATAATAAATTGAGATATACCAACTGCAGACCTTGTCAATCATATCAGTCAACGCAGTTATCAGTAACTGTACTTCTAACCAAAAGCCATTCTCATTGACTAAAATGAATATTCTTATAGTATCACTATAGTTATCATGATGATAATCTCATCATAGAACATCGACTTGATTAAGTGCCATAAATTTGCTTAGTTATTAACATGCACCTATTTCAACAGCTCATGTCAGTTAAAGAAAGTACATGTGAATTGTAAATATTGATGTATGTATTTATAAAATATCATGTATATAATATAAACAGAATCCGGTGAACATTCAGCGCATGGAAATGAATCGATATATGTAGTTAATGAATCTGAAAACTCATTTCCCTAGAAAAAATATCAACGATCTACTTAATGACGGTTCCATACTAGTTTACATAAATTCCCTAAGGCTGAATGACTAATTACCTTATATTAGCACGGGTTGTTTGTGTTTAAGAATAAAATTTAATCGGTTTTCATGTAGTTTGCTCCAATGACAAATTTTTGCGATGCAAGAACAAACATTGTACGATGAACATGTTCTAATTCCTTCATAGACTTACAAGATAATGTAAATAAGTTAAATATTTTACAAGTGTAATTTTGAATATAACAGTTTTCATTTCCACATGCACACCATGATCGGATTACATTCGCATAGTGATATGTCATAAATAGTTAGTATGTAGCTAGTAGTGGAATTCAAGATGCACTAGTCGACCCATGTAGAATTCATCAGCTAAATATACCCGCATCCTAGTGTTGATTTTCATAGTGAAACTGAAACTGAATAACTTTCGCTTCAAAAACCAACATATTACCTACTTAGTTGTTAAGTTTAGATAGTCACTAACTTTTTCAGCAGGTAACCTTATAGTTTAAACTGCTCAAAAATAAACTGATTTTGGTTACATTAAATACAATTTAGGATGAATATAAAAATCTTATCGTCGATTTATGACAAAAAATCAATGAGGCCAATAATTTCGATGATCAGTTCACCATGTTGTAAGCTAGCTCATTGGCTGGTCAACAAATTAGAACAGATTCGCAAAGAGCTGTCTGGATTTAGTTTAAAGGACACATTTGATTATGCTGAACTAGTAAGTCAAATAAATATATCTAATAAACTAATGGTATCCTACGATATGTCAGCATTATTTACCAATATTCCTCTGGAAGAAATTATTGACATAATAAGTCAACATTCCGAGCAGTTATCCATACCGAAAACACACCTTAAGCAACTTATACGGCTATGCACAAAAAACGTCCAATTTCAATTCAACAATAAATTATACTGCCAAGCAGATAGTGTAGCTATAGAAAGCCCTTTAGGACCAGTACTCGCTGACATATTTATCGGTAATCTGGAAAAAACAAAGTTAATACCTGCAATAAGCCAAAAGACACTCTACAAAAGGTACGTTGATGATATATTTATTATATGCGACGACATTAATCATTAATTGTCGAAAGCATCATTCGCAAATTGATGTTGGAAAAGATTATAATAGATGTAATCTATGAAAAACGATTAACCGATATTTAAATGAAAGGTAACTGCATACACACATTCTCCATACTTCTTGTCATAATTACGTTATTTACACATGATATATACTACTGACCAGAACAAGTAGAACTGTAAGGTAAATTTATGAATAAATTTATGTTTTATTATTTATAATTCCAAACATACTGTTTAAATAAATTGAAATATATTAAATTATATATACAATGTAAAGTTAACTGAACATAAAAGTTACAAGAATAAAAAAAATGTTTATATCATGAATAATCTACTTTTACATAAGAGTTTACTGATGAATCATCAGAATCATATTGTGTTCCAGGTTTGCGTTTTTCTCTCATTCGTCTATTTTGAAACCATGTTCTGATCTGAAATCATAAATTAAGATATTAAACCTGTACCAAGATGTTCATTGAAGAGATTTAGTGAAGACTTGTTTAATTTGTAGGATGTATTCCTAAATTCAATTAAGGTGCCGTTGTAAAATAGGGAGCGGTGAACAACTCATTAGGCGTAGTGTGTCACTCCTAAGCAGTACATAAGTAAGATCCCTCCATGAGTAAAATCGAGAGCCATCATATCTTACAGAAAATCCTTAACTAATACAGTTTTTGATTTTACCCCTCAGTAGTATGATTTTGACATCCGAACCTTATAATTCAATTCCTGGTGGGGTAGTTAAAGTCTATTGAAATGTTACGATGAAACACTTATCTAGTGTCACCTAGTTTTCACCAGTACCCCAAGAGAGATCAGCCTGTCGAGAGTACAGTTAACATATAGACATTTCGTTTCCAATAAAATTAAATCACTAACTGACTAGTACAAAAAGTGTAAAGTTAAATACTTTGTCAGTTAAATTTTCTCAATTAGTAAAATACTAAACTTGAAGTAACGTTAACACTAGTTTGAACTATTATTTGAGTTCAGCTATTCGTAGAAAATTCTGCATGGAAAATATGCAGTGAGTGAATAAAAAGGAATGAGCTGATATATCGATTACTGATGTAGGTGAAGATAAAAAATAACTTTATCAGGAGTAAAACTATACATGTTTGAGAAAAGTATGCAAGAACGTAATGAACAACAGTGATAGATTATTAACTAACATGGTGCAAGTAATCTTGAATATTGACAAAATTTTAAGTATATACAGGGAAAAGTGTTCACATTGTTATCATCTTACAGTATCTTTAATAAGAAAACTAGGATGCGACAAATAACACCCTCAATAAAGTCATAGGTCAGACAGTACATTTGATGAATCTTTGAATAACAACAAACGATTGTGCAGTTGGTTTTCTTCGTAATACTACTAATTCACCATTAGTGTTTTTCATCCTTACAACTTGAGTATCAAAAGACACCCAAGTATTTCGTATAAGTATCTGAAGCCAAATTTTCTATGCTATAATTTATTGAGGCTCCATCGATCAACAGTTGACAGAATGTTGTAAGTGGTTATTAAATGGAAGCTTGTAACCAAATGAATTTATACTTCTTGTAAAATTTCAAACATTTTTTCACCCAATTCTTTTCTGTATGTGTAAATAAACGTTGCATTTACTTTTTTTCTTAGGTTGTAGACCTAGATAATCACGTTCAGCATAATTGTAGATAAATTCATCTGCCATGAGAAGGAACTAAATTTACACATAAATACAGAATTAATGGATGTACCACATCATTCCGAAAATAATGGATAATCCACTCGAAACAGAAAAACATTACTAGCAGAAAAGTTCTAAAGGACAAAATAAGATTACAATACAACATTGTAATTTTTTTTCTTTAACAGAAGTATAACGAATATTTAGGCCTAAACAAACTACGAAATCACAAGTCGTTGAATTTGATGCTGAAAAGTGTTGTAGACTTCAGATAAAATGACTGTTATGTTTTTCTTGTTTTTCATGGAGGATCTGAGTGAAAGTAATGTTTGCTGCAATTAAGTTTGTATTTTAGTAGTTTAGCCAATAAACTATGTAAATTAAGAATAAACAATAGAAATAAATATACTATTAACTTACCCTATCTTCTGAAAGATTCAACTTTCTAGATAGATATTCACGATCTCTTGTCGATAAATAAGGATTTTTTTGAAAGAAAGATTCTAAACAGTTCATTTGTCTCGGATGGAAGTAAGCTCTCGCTTTACGATATTGTCTAGGTTTATCATTAGCAGATTCATAACCAATAGAATTAGTTTTATCAGTACTTGTTAGAGGTTTTGCATGGTTTGATACAAGTATATTATTTTCTTTAGTGTTTGGAATTAAATCTATTGATGTTTCCATTTGACATTCAGAGCCGTTATTGTGAAGATGTGTTTCATCATGGTGTGTATTTGGTAGTTGAGACGTGGTAAATACTGACGGATTATTATGTACATAATACTGATAATCATCTCTAGATGGATAAATTGTTTGAACTATATAATTTGGTTGTACTAAATACTGTTGATAAGAATGCCATGTTTGACGGAATAAATTTATGAAATTTATTTGACCTAAAACAAACATAAGCACATACATATTCATAGAATATAATTAATGAAATTCACATTAATTCCGACTGTATAGAATCGTTTTTTGTTGCTATTAAAATTAAAGTAGCACATAGAGAAAGGTCTAGTTAATTTTGACACAATTACATTGTACATGACATCAAAGTCTGTTGGCAGTAAGTAGCAAGATAACTACTTTACAAACTTTTATAAATTCATGAATCTGTTAATATTTTTACACACTTTAACATAACATTACTATTAATGAGGTTATTCTAACAGTAAATTATTCACTACATTATATGTGAATGTATAAATACTCATATAAGTTGATTTGCAGATAAAAACCAGAAGAGAAGGGGGGGCATAGGAAAGTAACTTTTATACTAGACGATCTTATTCTGTTTTGCTGAAAGTTCAGTAACAATTTATACTCAGTTTACACTATACTCTTCATAGTCCATGAATAATTTTTAGTTATAAATTTTGCATTATGAATGGATTTTTGTTAAGCATGCATTAGAAAGTGAAAGCATCAAACAGTTGTTTTCAATGATACTATCCAAGTAATTATTAAATAACCAAGTAGTTCAACATGGAGTATTAAAAAAATATATGATTTAGTAATGCTAGAAAAATACATTTTAAGCTTAACTAGATGTACAATACAAAATGAAGTTAATACAAACATCATAAGGAATCAACTACTGAGTACATAATGTTATTTTATTAACAAATCTTATTGGTATTCAATGAACTGATGTAAATTATGTATGTTGTGTGCAGTTAGATTAATAAAATGTTTACTGAGTAAATTAGCCTTCATTGAATACTAGGATACAGACTTTGTTTCATGAAGACAATAATTTAAATTTAGTAATCAGTCGTAAATAATGATATCAACAATTTAATGTTGATGAAACTTCTAAAACAAATGAAATGGTAAGTGTACTTAACTTTTTCGCTTCGTATGATCAGTTTAAACCATAATGTAGACCAGTCCTCAGATAACAGATTGGATTCAGAGGGACAGAAACCCATTCTAAGAATGTATTTTTACGCAACTAAGGTGTTCAGGAGACTTTATATCATCACCGAATTGATTGAATAGAACTATGCCATATTCTAAGTGACCCTTTTGGTAAAAGATAAATCTTTCAAAATCATTTCGTGACTATTTACGTGGACAGAAATTAACTACAGGTATATGAAATTTTATAAATTGACTGCACCGTAATAGTTAAACTTTTCAAAATAAATTTACCGTTTAAACTACAAGAAGCTTTTTCAGATGATGTTAACAGCTGTTCAGGTGTCGGTATATTTGGGATGTAATTTCCAGAAGGCAATGTCATATTACTGTCACCAATATAGTAACTCGGGTGATTCGATGGTATCATTTTAACATTTTGTTCAAATGAATTATAATCTCCCATATATGGGATGTCTGTATATACTGGAGTACAGTTAGTTAATCCATATTGCGGATGTGAATTTTTTATCGTATACTGAGGAGGATTTTCTCTTGAATTCGGCACCAATGATAAATCTAACACAGATTCGTTCTGTACTGTATAATCACTGATATTAATAGTCGAAATATCATGATCCATTGATAATTTCGTATCAGAATGAAATAATATCTCTTCTTCCTTTTTAACTGCCATAATGTGATAAGATAAAGAAATAAAGTGGTGAAAAGTAAATGATTTTATCAGTATCAACATCTTCAATTTAGCCGCCTATATATTTGAAATCTAATCAAAGCCCCTCCCCTCCCACCTGAACAAGATAACAACTAGACTGAATTAATGTTAAATTAAGAAAGGATCTCATTATCTATTCGTTGCTTTGATATCTGTGTAACGTTTGTATTTATGTGTGTGCGTGGATGTGTAAACAACAGAGTGAACAATAATTGTATAAGAGGGTCATAATTATAGTACGAAGTGATTGGTTGTTTAGTTTACATGATATAACCATATTACGTAATACACGATTTTGACATTTCAGCAAGAGTAAAAACGGTGTCAATTCAGCATGAATTTATTATCGCAATTATATAAGAGCATAAAATAAAGCAATAAAGAGGATGAAAATTATGAGGGGGAAGGGAGTTGCGCAACAAGACAAATGAATTTACCAAGTGGTTAAAAGAGTAGGGTCACAATTTTTAAGGTTTGTGTTAGTAACTACATATATTTAGTTGGCTGAGACAACTCAATGAAATTCATTAGCATCTAAAATCCTCAGTATAAACAGTTTAGAATTATAAAGAAGGACCATTTTAAATTTGATTAATTCAATTGTGTTAAAGCCACTTAATCTTGATCTGTTAAACTCATAGTGTGAGAAATAATTATTTAACACATTTGTGGAAGAGAATAAGTGATGATTCATGTTAAGAGGATAGTCAGTTAATATGAACTATGATACCATGAAATGCCAGATAATTATTTTAGCGGGATTAGGGAATTCTAATAGCAGCAACGAACACATAATAGGTGACTTAGTGAGAATCATACTAGTGACTTACATAGAATATAGTTATTCTAGTTTGATATTATTTTGAAACGAATGACTCAATTTCAACCTCATCGACAATGCTTGTAGTGTGTTAAGTAATTTACGCAAAGTGATACTATTCGATGCACCATGAAGTAATTACATTCCAACCTGAAAAGCGAAACATACTCTGTACTTCATACTTTAAACTCTACATATATTTTAGAAACGGCTGTGATGGTCATAGTGATTATTATATTAAGACAACGGTCTATCTTAACATATGATCTACGCGTACATACTAGTTACCTAACTGGCTACTAAATGGGCGATATATCCTACTGTAAATCATACTTAATAATACTCCTATTATCTTTTCTCAGTACTCATTGTACTATTGTTATATATCTCAGTGAACTATCATTATATCCTTCAAGTAATTTGTCTACTAGAAATGGCTTTAAACAGTAAAGTTACAAAGCTAGCATACAATTGAATATTTTTGCAAGATAATGACTAACATAGGTTACAGCAGAAGCCTTAAATAAACCGAAAAAAATGGATATATTAGTAAATATCAGATAATTGTGGGAACGAATGAAAAGCAAAGAAATAAAGTTCAGAAATGTCACTGTCAGTCGTTTATATGAATCGATTTATACATTCCAATCGTAAATAATACTTTAATGCGTAGATCACCTTTCATGGAAAGTCTATTAAGACCAATTAATTAGATGGTTTAACTTTTCAGTATGGTTTACCGTCTTGACTCTGACGTAATTTATCAATTAGTATTCTACTATTTCTTAAAACATCATTACATACAGGCATAGAACGCCCAAACATCATCATTATTGTCAGTAATTCTGTTTTCGTTTATGATGTTTGCTAATCAGCTTCATTTTACCGTTAATGCATCAACCTACACTAACAAACAGCTTAATATTCTTTAGGAGTTTCTACTAATTTACGTCCTATATGAAACCGGTACGACAGAATCATTAGTATTCGGTGACTACTCAGAAAAGTAAAAACAATAAAATAAGACGAAATCGATTGTATCAAGTTGATTGCTTTTAATTATATTTCTTATGCTTAGGAAAACGATACTGATCGTTATAAAATTTGGTGTCGAATAAAGAATAATAAAAACCTAGGGCTCGAGTGACACGGATGAAATACATTTCCCAAGTCAGTTGAGTACTTAAATATCTCTTCCATATCAAGTTAATTTGTTTTGCTTTCAAAATCTGGATTAAATCTATTCATCGCTTGTGACTAGAGTTGGGTTTCAGAACACTGGTTTTGTCAACGAGACTCCAAGTTTACTAAAAACATGTGATTCAATGGAAATATCAACTCTATCTACTCAGAATGTACATAACACAGTAGGAATGGATCAATTGCAACCCACAGTAACCACAACGAAAAATTACAATCGCTTACAGTTAAACATAAGTACGATTTAAAATTGAGAATAAGTAAATTTCTTTTTTTTCACGGCTATATTTGACTTTGGTAAATATAAAAAATCCTCAACAGGAGTTATTCATTTTTCTAATGATTTAACATAAGTTTATTGATAAACTAGCCAGCAAAACAAGTATAATTTGTATTCATTATCTTTTGTGAAATCTCTAAAATATCAACCACACTATTTTTGAAGTAGCTTAATATTATACAAAAAGACTACATTCAACTGATTGTAAGTAAAATATTATTTCTACATTTTAAAGTACCTCTTCAGAAGAAAATTGTTATTGATCTACATGAACTTAGTATAAGCCAACAAGCTTAATGATGGATTTTATTAGTCCAATATAGTTGTTAGCAAGTATCTGACGTAAGTCATTAAAAATCATTATCAAAATGTAACTACTTTTATTTTGTCGATCATCAATATAATCTAGATTTATGGGTTTAAAATAGTTCAACCAAGTCATCAGATATTGAATTACAGATTGAAAAATTTTGAAAGTATTTTTCTTATAAAAATAGGAAATTAAAAATAATAATTTATAGAACCAATAATTAGTTAGTTACATTTTTCTCTATCTTTTTAAAGTGACAAACTTTGGAATTCATTTCACTTGTTTTTCCACTATTCAAACTCAGTAGATGTAAGTATAACCGGTCTTCAATGTTTTTAATGATATATTCTTTGACTAATGATAAATGGCGAAAACATTGCAGATTCTAAACAAAATAAGTTATATTGCTCATTAATAACCACTAGTTATGGCATTGTAATAATGCTGTGTAAACTAACTGAATGAGTATGTGAAAAATAAACCAAGATTAGTTGTCTGTCTATTCGTTTCGATTAGTCGCAAACTCAAGCTTCAATTAGTATGCAATCATTAATTCCATTCTTCGACAACTGACGAAATGATGACTATTGAATGATTTCTGATTAATTTAATATTTATTTTAAATAAAATATACAGAGTAATTTTTTTTCGTAAAATTATTCTTTAAAAACATAACTTACTCCTTATTGATCTTTAAAATCTGCTTTAAACAGTCAGTGAATAGGATATGTCTATCTAATTCACCTTAGACAATGTAGTGAATTCTTAGATTCTATTTCTTATATGGCTATAATTAAGAATTCTGATGAGATTCATAAATTAAAAGTCAACATGAAATGAATAAATGACGGAAGTTATCATACTCAATATATCAGATAAATAGATTCATTAATATTATTTTCTTATAGTTACATAACCCTTCTCTTTTTCATATCATTACATATCTATTCAGAAGAAAAACACTTTAAAGTCGATCGCTTAAAATTAAACAGCTTGCTAACTACAACTCAATTCATACAATATTTGTGAATTATCGCTGTATTGAGGCGAGTCACCCACAATACATAGCAACAGAGATTGATCAACTTCAGTCCATAACATATCAACGGGAAGATTCAAATACACCCTAATTATATACAACTTTATTGTAGGATTTAATTTCCCTTCATGTAATTATTTTGTTCTCGTAGAAATTTTCGAATATATAATGATTGTTTATAAATTTGTAATGAGTGCCCATTAATTAGAATAGGATCAACAAACATATAAATGTAGTGTAGTCAACATTCACATCATCATATCATTACTGTGTTTATTACTATTATTAGTAATGTTACTATAATATAGTTTTTCATTACACTAATAAAATACAACCATGATATTTTCTTTACTAAATTAATATTTATTTTCATGTATATGGGTAATTAAGTTCATCTTTACTCGGAAATTATAATTATTCTCTTAATTATAATTTAATGAATATCAATTATGATGACATTTAGAGTAATTAAAACTACCTCATCACTTATCTTCTATTATGATTTCTTACAAAAATATAAAAATAAATGAATATTGAATAAGTGTACAAGCACTTTCCATTGTTGCATTCTTTTCTTCTTTTTGATTCAATTCTATGAAATTCACTTAATTATTGTTAGATGAAAATGAAAGAATGAAAGTAGGTTGATTGATTTTCTTCTCAATCATCTTCATTTTTATTTGTATAAATTTAATTATACATTACATTGTAATGACACTGGTAATGAATAAGATCTGTTACGTAATATGGTTAAAGTGATAACATTAAATTAAATTTAAGATTCACTAAAAATGTTATCTATAATCTTGTTTGTCAATATATTTTTTCTAGATGTTTTGGCATGTACTTAAGCATAGTTGTGTACTTGTCTATTGTATATATGTTTATATTTTCTTATATGTTTATCTGTTATCATATAATGTTTACAACAATGACATAACTATGATATAAAGGACACGTGAGTATTTATGTAGATGACTTAGATTATTCAATAAAACTTTCTTTGATCCTTCAATTTATCAGAAATAATTAACTATGTTTATATCATAGTACAATAAAATTATTTGTTTTTGACTTTATATACTTAACAAATATTGTCATTGATAAATAAATGAATAGAGTAGATTAATATTTAGCAATAATTTAATGCAAATCAGTTTACTATAACTAATTAAAGTAAGTATTCACAGATGTAAAACATTATATCACTTGATGAAAAAAATCAAATGAAGTAAAATATAAAAAGAAAAAAATTACACTATATTGTATAATGCAAAAATGATATTAATATTATTGAGACGTCATTATGTAAGATAAGTACTCTGTTCATAGAACTGATAAGAATAGAATGATTTTAATTGGATATTGTGAAGATTGTTGAATGTTAAATTTGTAATTACGAACTGGTCTGAATTAGACAACTATTGATCACATGGAAGTAGTGGACAGCTGTCTTGTCTTTTTATTGGACTCCTCAATAGTTGGCTTCCACAACCCCATCAGAGGTCAAACTCAGGACTCTCTAGTCCTGATTTTAGTTATTATAATTACATTAAAAATGATTTCACAATAAAAACATACTCTTTCGTTATCTTAAAATGTTTTTATTTGATAGAAAATAATAAATACAGTATATACGTGCTATTCATTTGATCAAGCAACTAACGATCTATCTTAGACTCTTTTTACAATAACACTGTCGTTTTAATGGAAGCTAACAATGTATTAATAGATTATTTATAATATTGTGAACTTTACTTTTCATTACTTCACACTAGGAAAGAGAATACAGTAAGTTAGTAATTAGCAAAGATATGGTTTCCAACAATGTATCATTGGTAACATAATTTGCTTTTGAAAACAATTTTCTTAAGTATAAAAAATTTATAAAAACAAATAGGATTTTCTGTTACTTAAATTGGATTTTGACTGGCAACCGGAATACAGGACACACGTTTCATCCTGTTTGGGACTCATCAGCTGGATGTACCTGCGTCCCAGTATTGATGTTCATACTGGGATTAGAACTTAGTACGCCATCGTGTTTACCACTAGGATAGTAAGTCCAGACAGTAACATACGCGAAGTGAACTGAGTACGAATCTCAACGTGAAAAACAACCTTGGGATGCAGGCACATCCAACCGATGAGTCACAAATAGGATGAAACGTGCGTCCTGGATTCCGCTTGCCAGTCACAATCCAACTTAAAACATTACTTATCTATTATCGTTTTATCGAAGCACTCCTCTCAGGATTCACATATGGCAACAGAGCTGACTAGTTTCAGTCCATTACAAGTCAACGGCAATATGCAAGCTTATTCTAATGATTTTCTGTTAGCAATAAAATTATAACTAATTATTTTTGAGCAGAGTGATGTTGTTTCTTTTTTAACTGTGATTATGTTAAAAGTAATTGTCACGAATCATTGAAAAGCGGTAAAAATTAGAAGAGTATGTTGTTTCATTTTTGTGTATCGCCATGCAGAAGATTTCACTTGCGCTAGCAGAAAAAAGGAAAATACAAATACATGGAAGATGTGGGAAGAATATTGACGATTTTATTGTCAGTAAATTAAAACTAATGTTTCGAGAGCACTGACATAAATTCTTGTATGAACGTGAGAGATATTAGTTTTTAGATAAGAAAATTCTTTTGGATTTCTATTATGTACAACATCATTATCTAACTCATCTAAATGGAAAAGCTACAGTCATTGTTCATTTGTATTCACTAAGTATCAAATAATATAACACAGCCTTGATTTACACATTTAAATAATTTTATTTATGCAATTATATGTGTTTCATCAGGACTAGTTTTTACCATGCTTTACGAACTCATTTTATCTTGTTTACAATATTTTATTTGAATAATGATAAGCTAAAAGGACACTCTTGACTGCTCTTTATCTTCTAACTATCCTATTAGCATATTATGTTGTTTGAAGATTAAGATAAACTATTTCGCCCTAAATAAATCATACCAGTTATTTTTTACTCATAATAGTTTTTGCAACCGTAGGTGCATTCGCTTATTTGTTGCAGTTTTAAAGAAAAACCAAAAGAAAATAAACATATCAGTGAACTAAAGGATCTCCTGTAGTAGCCATTTGAAAATTGTAGCATAACAGTTTCTAAAGCAGTTTTCTAGAAACTGAGGAAAATGAGGCCCACCCAAACTTTCGAGTCCACATCATCTAGTAAACAAGCTAGAAATACAACAAATGCATTATTCAGCTAGCACACTTGTAGTACTGAATCGCTTCGTATTATCAGATTATTAGGTTCCGGGGAATGCCAGGCTATTAATTTGTTGGTATTACCCAACTAAACTTCATCCTGTAAGTCTATTACTTGATAACTCAACTAAATCCCACAACATTGTGACTTTTAATAAAAGTAGGCATTTGAAGTTAATCATCGAGCAACCCATGAAACAAACTAGTTAATTTAAAACAGCTGGATTGCCAGTAATGAGTTTACACATGTAACTGAATTTATTTCATGAATATTATTCTGTCTGTTGCTTAATACTAGTTGTGTGACATAAATAAGCATGGAGTCCTAGCACTAGTCAATAGGATAAATCAACCTGTTTGCAGTAGATTCCTTTATCATTAGACAAAACTGGATACTTTAAACCATAGTGTAATTGTCGTCAAGATATGCTAAAACATGCATCTGCAGTAAGTTATTTACACAACAGGCTATTTTTTACACAACACATCTGCCTAGATTCAATTGAAAATTTGATTGACAAGATTTTTCTTCATGAATTTTCTAAACTAAACTGATTTGCGTGTAATTATGATGAATCATCGTATGTGAATAAATATTACTGATAGTCAAGTACAGGGTTACTTGTAGTTAACATTCTGGAAGAATCTATTGACGTAAAAATCAGTCAACGGAACGATAAAAACGTTACTTAGTAAGAAACAATAATGTGAGTCAAGAAAGTTTATACAGTGTTTATTATTTATAGAGACGCCTAAAGTAAATGAGTTTACACAAACAAGAATGGTTTCGAATAGTAACATTAAAAATCTATAGCAGACACGGTCACAGAGGATATTCTATAGAACTAGTTACGTATGTGACTAAATCTAACAAACGTTAACTCAATATATTTATTGGCCGATGAATAGTAGCTAATCTAAACACCGCCCCACAGTGAATAGAATATCTCAGTAATCATCTGTTTTCCGAAGATTGAAGGCGTGACCTTGTTATGTAAGCCAAACTCGACTAAAACATACGTCCTAGGATTCTTTCTGACTACTTTCAACAAATAAAACCTATTTCGAGATTCTGGAAACAGATTCAACTTGTATACAAAGAAGAGATTCGCGTATTAGGCCATAAGCTACAATATATGCGTAAGGATTAATAATGACACTCTTCTGTCTAAGCTGAAGCAGGTGAAGCGGAACACGAACCCTCAATATACTATCAAAACTTAGTTTAATTTGATTCAGTTACATATTTGTTCTCTAAAGATATTAAAATTTTCTCTACACAGAGATTTTACGAATATATTATTTATTCTAAACTTGTGGTTGAAAGTTGAACTCCGTTACTTCTAAATCACCTCTTATTCGAGGCCGTCATCTTCTTCCTTTTACATTTCGAACGAATTTGTACAGCAAATTCAGTAGTGTTTAAACACCAAGCGTGTAGTTAATATTCTTTATTGCCAAATAATTTTATTTATGCAATTATATGTGTTTCATCAGGACTAGTTTTTACCATGCTTTACGAACTCATTTTATCTTGTTTACAATATTTTATTTGAATAATGATAAGCTAAAAGGACACTCTTGACTGCTCTTTATCTTCTAACTATCCTATTAGCATATTATGTTGTTTGAAGATTAAGATAAACTATTTCGCCCTAAATAAATCATACCAGTTATTTTTTACTCATAATAGTTTTTGCAACCGTAGGTGCATTCGCTTATTTGTTGCAGTTTTAAAGAAAAACCAAAAGAAAATAAACATATCAGTGAACTAAAGGATCTCCTGTAGTAGCCATTTGAAAATTGTAGCATAACAGTTTCTAAAGCAGTTTTCTAGAAACTGAGGAAAATGAGGCCCACCCAAACTTTCGAGTCCACATCATCTAGTAAACAAGCTAGAAATACAACAAATGCATTATTCAGCTAGCACACTTGTAGTACTGAATCGCTTCGTATTATCAGATTATTAGGTTCCGGGGAATGCCAGGCTATTAATTTGTTGGTATTACCCAACTAAACTTCATCCTGTAAGTCTATTACTTGATAACTCAACTAAATCCCACAACATTGTGACTTTTAATAAAAGTAGGCATTTGAAGTTAATCATCGAGCAACCCATGAAACAAACTAGTTAATTTAAAACAGCTGGATTGCCAGTAATGAGTTTACACATGTAACTGAATTTATTTCATGAATATTATTCTGTCTGTTGCTTAATACTAGTTGTGTGACATAAATAAGCATGGAGTCCTAGCACTAGTCAATAGGATAAATCAACCTGTTTGCAGTAGATTCCTTTATCATTAGACAAAACTGGATACTTTAAACCATAGTGTAATTGTCGTCAAGATATGCTAAAACATGCATCTGCAGTAAGTTATTTACACAACAGGCTATTTTTTACACAACACATCTGCCTAGATTCAATTGAAAATTTGATTGACAAGATTTTTCTTCATGAATTTTCTAAACTAAACTGATTTGCGTGTAATTATGATGAATCATCGTATGTGAATAAATATTACTGATAGTCAAGTACAGGGTTACTTGTAGTTAACATTCTGGAAGAATCTATTGACGTAAAAATCAGTCAACGGAACGATAAAAACGTTACTTAGTAAGAAACAATAATGTGAGTCAAGAAAGTTTATACAGTGTTTATTATTTATAGAGACGCCTAAAGTAAATGAGTTTACACATGTAACTGAATTTATTTCATGAATATTATTCTGTCTGTTGCTTAATACTAGTTGTGTGACATAAATAAGCATGGAGTCCTAGCACTAGTCAATAGGATAAATCAACCTGTTTGCAGTAGATTCCTTTATCATTAGACAAAACTGGATTGACAAGATTTTTCTTCATGAATTTCTAAACTAAACTGATTTGCGTGTAATTATGATGAATCATCGTATGTGAATAAATATTACTGATAGTCAAGTACAGGGTTACTTGTAGTTAACATTCTGGAAGAATCTATTGACGTAAAAATCAGTCAACGGAACGATAAAACGTTACTTAGTAAGAAACAATAATGTGAGTCAAGAAAGTTTATACAGTGTTTATTATTTATAGAGACGCCTAAAGTAAATGAGTTTACACAAACAAGAATGGTTTCGAATAGTAACATTAAAAATCTATAGCAGACACGGTCACAGAGGATATTCTATAGAACTAGTTACGTATGTGACTAAATCTAACAAACGTTAACTCAATATATTATTGGCCGATGAATAGTAGCTAATCTAAACACCGCCCCACAGTGAATAGAATATCTCAGTAATCATCTGTTTTCCGAAGATTGAAGGCGTGACCTTGTTATGTAAGCCAAACTCGACTAAAACATACGTCCTAGGATTCTTTCTGACTACTTTCAACAAATAAAACCTATTTCGAGATTCTGGAAACAGATTCAACTTGTATACAAAGAAGAGATTCGCGTATTAGGCCATAAGCTACAATATATGCGTAAGGATTAATAATGACACTCTTCTGTCTAAGCTGAAGCAGGTGAAGCGGAACACGAACCCTCAATATACTATCAAAACTTAGTTTAATTTGATTCAGTTACATATTTGTTCTCTAAAGATATTAAAATTTTCTCTACACAGAGATTTTACGAATATATTATTTATTCTAAACTTGTGGTTGAAAGTTGAACTCCGTTACTTCTAAATCACCTCTTATTCGAGGCCGTCATCTTCTTCCTTTTACATTTCGAACGAATTTGTACAGCAAATTCAGTAGTGTTTAAACACCAAGCGTGTAGTTAATATTCTTTATTGCCAAATAATTTATTTTATATAGCTAATTAAACATATTTCAGTTGAATGACTAGTTGAATAACTAAACTATTTGATGAATCCAATGTTTATATGTTCATGGATATAGTTATTCAATAAAACAAGAAGATTATTACAATTAACATTTTTATTTACGACTCATGGGAGATATAGAATTGAATTATGCAAAAAAAATTTATAAGTGCATTGAAACGAAGAAAAATCAAATATACTACAATCACAAAACTGTAGAGATAACAAATAAATCAGATTGAATTTTAACAATTGTGTATAAAAAAATTTTGATTGCATAACTCATTAGTAATAAAATAAGAGTGAATATTTTAAAAGTTTACATGTTGACTGACACAATAGAACATATTAAAAAATATATATTATGTGATGTTATTCAATGACGCAGGTGCATCCACTACTTGTCTTTCTCCAAAATCTTAGTTTCTGAACTTATGATAGTTTTCTCTCTTACTTTACCTACTTACTTATGCCCGTTACTCCTCACTGAGGAGCATAGGCCGCTCACCAGGATTCTCCATTCAACTCTGTCCTGAGCAATCCTTTCCAATTGTTTCCAGTTGCTGTTCATCCTTTTAATGTCTGCTTCCAATTCTCGACGCAGTGTGTTCTTTGGCCTTCCTCTCTTCCGTTTCCCAACAGGATTCCATGTTAATGCTTGTCTCGTGATGCAGTCTGATGGTTTGCCTAATGTATGTGGGCGAATATTGTACCACCTATAACCATTTTGTTGAAGGCACATAGGTTTGTAAATCTTTCACCATTGTCATTTCTGTCTCCCAGTCCTTGTCGTCCCATGATTTCTTCGTATCCAGTGTTGTCCATTCCGACTTTGGCGTTTAGGTCTCCCATCAGGATTGTCAGATCCTTTCCTCGACACTTTGCTATAATTGATTGCAGTCTATCGTAAAACTGATCTTTCTCTTCGTCGTTGCCGTCGTTGGTTGGTGCATAGCATTGGATAATGTTCATTGTAATCTCCTTCTTTATTGTTTTGAAAGATGCATTGATGATTCTGGGTCCATATGGTTCCCATCCCACAAGTGAATTACGTGCCTCCTTAGACAGCATCAGAGCAACTCCTTGGGTGTGAGGAGCATTTTCCTCTTCGTGGCTGGAGTATAGTAGCGTCTCTCCCGAAGCCAATGTTTTCTACCCAGCTTGAGTCCAATGGGTTTCGCTGATTCCGAGTATTGTCAAGTTGTATCTCTTCATTTCTGCATCTATTTGATTTGTCTTCCCGCATTCCCACATTGTTCGAACATTCCATGTACCTATAAAAATATTTTTTTCTCTGGTTGTTAGTAGTTGGGGGGCATCGGCCTCATGACTTCCGAAGAATTTCGGCTTTCATCATGAGGCGTCATATATCCTTCCACTCAGAGGGCAGAGTTTAAATGGTTTATCTTGTTTAATCTGGTTAGCGTATTTTTAGCAAGTTTGGGTTTTACGGGATGGGGTTGCTAGCCCCATGCCCAACCCTCCTCCTTTACCCGGGCTTGGGACCGGAAGTAACCCTAGGAGGGCTACAGGCGGAGTTAATTTTTTCTCTCTACTGAATCATATTTTCTTAAATGTTGTCTTCGGTCTCTATTCCCTTCCATGAATACTAACTCTGTTACTACCTCCCCTGCTCTGGCATTTGATTCGACAATTTAATCTCTATCTGATAATTGAGGCATGGCAACTTGAACTGACATACACATGTATCAAGTTCTACGTTGTAACTGTCTGTCATGTTATTCACTTAAATTTTGAAGGATTATTACCAATGAGAGTAACATGTAGGTTACATATTTAGTAATCCACATAAGTTGTAGATTTACAGTACCAAGATTTTTTATTTATTATGCTGTACACTACGTCATTGAGTGTCAAACTGACTAACAATCTATTAACCTTGCCAGATAATCAAACAATCCCATGTTTTTGAATTGAGGTGATTTATGCAGATTGATATTAAGTTTCCATTGACGAATTACGTGATAGATTAATGACAAATTCAATAAAAATAATCAGCTCACTAGTGACTAACTTCAGTGTTCATGAAATTCTAGTAATAAGTTGTGACTGGTGGAGTACAAACTTGTCGGATGTGAAACAGTTATCACCGATAACTGTCGCGTTAGATAAAAAATTGATGGAAGTAGAAAAACTACCACTAAATGCCAGTCGTAATGAAGAGGGTTAGGCGTTAGTCAACCTGAAGCTCCTTAAGAATGCTGAGGAGTCCTGTACTAGAACAAAACAGCCGTCCAGTGTTATCTGGTTTTCACTGCATCAATCTATGACGAATTCGACTGGATGATCAATTGTCTTATTATTAAATATCAATCTTGTCTTATATTTTTTTTCGTGTTTTGAATAATGAACGTCACTGGATCAGTTAATGAAGTAATAATGTTAGTGGTTTTAATGTAGTAAAGACAAAGATCAGACTACTTTATATTGCAATCAGTGACAGACTGTACAAAAGGATTAAACTAAGGTAGAATGCTTTTAAATTACCAATTACATGTTATAACTAGCTAAGCAGCGACGCGAGTTTATAACCCCGATGAAAGTGGATTGGTTAATTATTTCAGGAGTCATTCGTTAGAATTTAAATGAAGTTAAAGTTTTAGGTGAAATCCAGTATCCGTACTTGACAAATATGGACGTATTGATTTGCCTACCACCTGTTTCGATTACTAGAAGGCCGAGACGATTTATACCACAGAAAAATGATTTCTTCTAATTTGTTTTCTCTCAACCAGGTAATTTAATCCTGGAGTTTTAGTCGACATTCTCAATGTCATCAGCAAAAACACTTAATAGATGTCAATTTTATTACAACTGTCGACCTTACATATGATTCGTTGTTACTCACACTTTTCCAATTGGTTTTGTGTATTTATTTGGACTCTCCTCCCTCTATCCAAATTATAGGCTTCTAGTTATTTATGGAAAAATTAATTATTCATAGGAGAAGCAGCCACACATTCAAACACACAAATTACTGTACAGCTCATATATAGGCGAAACGAATCTGTGACGTAACACAATCAATAGCAATACTCTTCCAGTTACAATAACTAATCATCCTATGATGGAGTTGACTTATGTTTAGAAAGACAGTATTTACACAAAGTAAAAACTAGAATTTTTAAAATAATATATAAGCAAATGAAATTGCATTCAACGAAAAAAAAATAAAGTAGACAAATCAGACTACTCGCAAGTAGGGAGATACATCAATCACCCAGAAGCTGTTAAAAACGCTTAAAGTCAGGCTTCCTAGCATTTAGTGTCTGCACACATCAGTTACGAATACCGATTACATATTGTATGTATGTATGTACAATCAACATAGAACCTGGCACATGTGTGCATCGGTTCAAGTTGCCACACCACCATGGAACCACAAGATTAACACCAACACCACTAGTAGAAATCACTTCAATAAAATAAAATAATAATAGTAACAAGGAGTGTGAACATATAGAATATGGTTCAGGAAGCGTAGAAAGAAAGCTATGGAATAATTTAAAGCTCAAGATTTAAGGGAGGACAATGAGTGAATACATCTGCGCCATTGTGACCGATTCTGGGCCATGTCACTCAGTGTTTCTAGCCACTGGTTACGGTAATCGCGAAAACCCCATCCAGGCAGTCTGCAGCTACCGACACGACTTAAACCGGCAGTCAGTGACTTCATGGACTGATGCCATGTTTTAGTTTGGCCACCTCTAACTCTTTTACATCCTATTCCTATATCAGCCAGCATTGCGCTTCAAAAAAAAAGATGATGGGTGGGCATACGCAACACATGTCCCAACCACCTCAGTCGATGAAGATTCACAACCTCATCGACTGATTTACCACATTTGCCTAACACCCGTCGTCTAACCTCGTTATTACTTACTCGGTGACCCCAGCTAACGCGAGCGATGTTTCGTAGACATCGATGGTCAAAAACTAATAACCTTCGAGTGTCATCTACCCTTAATGGCCACGTTTCATACCCATACAGTAAGACAGAGCGAACTGTTGCGCAGTACACTCTCCCTTTCGTTGAGAGACGAATATCTCGTCTACGGCATAGGTGACGTAAGTTGGCAATAACCAAACGAGCTTTCTGAATTCGTGCTGAGATTTCGTCAGAGACTAATCCATTAGGGCTAATCAGAATTCCACGTTAAGTGAAGTGGTCGACGTGCTCAACTACTTCACTCCCTATCTTTAGTTCAGGTGTTGATGAAAACCAGTCCTGGAGCGATAGTTTGCATTTAGAGGGGGAAAAACGCATTCAGAACATACTTGCATTCAAGCTTATTCCTGTCAAAAGTTTCTGCATCGTATCAGCGTATTCGCCAAACAGGACTATATCGTCAGCATATTCTAAGTCAATAAGTGGACCTCCTGGTAGGAGATCAATTCCTGAAAAGTCAGACGATGAAAGTGTAATTTCTAACAGTATGTCAACTATGAAATTAAACAAAAATGGGGAAAGTGGGCAGCCTTTGACGGACACCACTCGAGGTTACAAGTTCAGATGACAGTTCGCCATATGCTCTGACACGACTAATAGTGCTTGAGTAAAGAGCCTTAACAAGTTTTATGTACTTTTGGGGCACGCCTTTCAATTAAAGACACTGCTATAGAACTTCGCGGCCTACAGAGTCAAATGCCACTTTCAAGTCAAGGAAAACCACCATTGTCGGCCGCCGAAAAGTATGTCTGTGTTCTGAAATCTGACGAACGGTGAATATCTGGTCTATGCAACCGCGACCAGGTCTGAACCAACCTGGTTTCCTCGTATTTGGAGATCACGAGTTGCAGTTAAGCGTCTGATAATTATAAAAGCCAGTACTTTAGACACTATAATAGCCAAACTAATTACTCTATGGTTATCGAAGGACGATTATGACCCCTCCTTATATACTGGGACGATTAACGATCGACACCAGTCAGCAGGAATTATGTCAAGTTCCCAAACCTTAGTCAAAATATCAGTCAGCCTGGTTGTCAAAGTGGGACCACCATCCTTAAACACCTCTGGGGATAATCCGTCCGAACCCGCTGCTTTACCTCGACTTAGATTGCCTATAGCTTTCTCGACTTCGACAACAGTCAAGGCACCTAAGTCGACTTTCCATTCTGACTGTCTCGAAATAGTGGGAAGTTTTAGAGTAGCTGAAGGCCAACTAAACTGTTCCATGAAGTATTCAGCCCATCGTTCTAAACGTCTAGACTGAGAGCTAATAAGCGTTCCATCTCTTTCGAAAATCGTCTCACTGACGCTGGATTTTTTAACCCCGGTTTCTTTTATCAACTTGAAAAGTTGTCTAGTGTTACCTAACGCCGCTGCCTTTTCCATTTCATTTGCTTTCGTTACTCACCACTCCTCACGGTCGTTTAGCAGACTATTCGTCAGTTTATACCTGATTACACGTCGCTCATCATCGTGTTCGGAGCCTGATGGGATAAGTCTTCAAGAGTCTATCAAATCAACAGAAGCCATTGAGATCCATTGATTTTTCTTGACATGTTGATTTAAGTCCTTGATAGATATCGTTGTAGATGCCACAGCTGTTTGAACATTTTGCTAAGCAGTAACTAGTCAGGACGCATCTTTATAATTGCCTAAGTGATTCCTCAGTTGTTCCTGGAATTTAATCTTGGCTGTTTCATTACTAAACTGAATTCTAACAGGTTTTTCTGTAGTAGTTGTTCTTCGCCCGGTAAGACGCAAGCGAATGCGTGCTCACACTAGAGCGTGGTCGGAATTCAAACATGTACTCCAGAAAGATCGGCAGTCTTCTATCGAGCCTCTCCAACGGTGACTAATAGCGATATAGTCTATTTGAGCCCACCGTTGAGTAGGGCCAGAAGGTCTCCATGTTAAACGATGTCGCTCCTTGTGCTTAAAGTTCGTGTTGGTTAGAAATAACCGATTATCTGAGCAAAGCTGCAACAGACGGTCGCCGTCATCCGTTCTCTGAGCTGGAACACTGAGGCATCCACCTAAATGTCTTTCAGATTGGTTCAAGCTACCTATTTGGGCGTTAAAATCACCAGCCAAGATTACCAAATCTGAGTGTTTGGCCCTATGAAGAAGTTCAGAAAGTTTTCTGTAAAACTCATCCTTCACTTTATCCAGGCTGAAGTCGGTGGAAGCGTAGGCAGAAACAACGAAAAGACAACGGCGTGTGTCCCTATCTTTCAGACTCCTTACTGAACCATTTAGTCGGACGGCACATAAACGACTGTCGACAGGAATCCATTCAAGAAGCGCCTGTTCTGCTTTCATACTTAATGCAATACCTATACCGGCGAACCCACGAGAAGTTGCTGTTGAATCGCCAGATAAACGAAGAGTGTATCGCAAAGGTTGTTCATTCTGACTAGGTGAGGTCAAGTGAATGACCACGCCAGGATCCTGTATGCGTGTTTCGGAGACACAACATACATCAATGGGGCGGGATTCTAATGTCCTAGATAGGGAGGCTTGTTGCCCTATTTGACAATTACATATTCCTATCACTTTTATTATTATCATAAAAAAGTTTTTCATACAGTCAGAAAAATATTAAAATTTGACTTATTTCTTAATGTCTGAAGTATTGATGAAAATTTATTGGCTGTAAGTCACTAATAAAATAAAACATTTAAGCAAAACTTCATCATATGTAAGTAAACTAATAATCTCCAACTTATAATTCCCTTATAAGTTTAGAAGATTCTCAAGTGTTTCATGATCATTATACTGGGTGATTTTGATTTACGATCAATAATCATAGACTTTTGAAACAAGAATATTAAAGGTAACGGTCAAGAAAACATTTCTGAATATGAAAACCTTTCTATTTACAGTATAAATTCAACGCAATAAATAAGTAAAGTGATTTATTAGAATGGAATATTAAAGTGTACAACATTGATTGAAAAGGTTGCTTAATAAGGCAAGTTTTTAGTCGTGCCATCACAGATCTAAACTTTATCATAGAGACTAACAAGCATAAGGAAAGAGCCTAAACCAACGTTCCAATTAAGAAATGTTCTAGAATCATGCTACTCAGTTGCAACTGATGGATATTTGTAACGAATGCCACAAAAATTTCAATCAATCTATTTAAATAGCTATACTTAGTAAGTGAAGGCGCTTATTCCAACCGCCTAGTTGACCGGTTTGCAATTTCACAAGATATCTGAACTAGAGTAACATGTAGCAAGATACATGCAAGTTAACTATACACATAAAAATGAAGAAGTTGTAACTTCATTACTCACACTCAACCGCTATTAGTGGAAAACGAAGCCAACTTCATAAGTAATGTCACTTGGAAAACAAAACCTGTATTCATAACGGTCAGCCAGCTACAGATCAAATGAGTTCATAAAAAATTCACTTCTCAGAACAAGCACGAACAAAAACCAGGTCTTAAGTCTCATATATCTAACCGACTTCATCTGAGAAATTAGGGTCGATCCTACGTAGCATTTTGAACGGTTAGATAGTGGGACATATTTTACACCGATGCCGATTTAAAAGGATGATACAAAATGAAAAACTATATTTAGCCAGTATTTGTCGCAATCCAACAGAAAGCAAACCCTAACAACTCAATCAATAAATCAGTATACAGCACTTATTGACAGCTATTACAATATGAGGATTATAACCTATTCCGCCAAAAAGAATATCAAACCTAAACGAATAACTGGGAAGTTTTAAGGTAAAAGCCATTACAAAAGAAATCATACTGTATTACAGAGATTATTTACAAAAGTGAAGTGTTAAGACCACACTAATTACAGTAATCAGATTCTTCTGAAAGATTGATATCTACATTGGCAGTTATCCTTACGTTAGCATTTGCTAAGGCACCAAAATAAACAGTTAGTGCTTTTACTTTTGAAATTAATTAAATCCAACTCAAACTCAATATCTAAAGATTTCATTTTAATTTCCTTGATACATTTGACTGAAATTTCTAGAAAATCAGCTATATTTGTATTGCGAGGTAAAAATAACGCCACGTTTCCATTGGTTAGCACAAGGGCTAAATACAAAGCACACCACAAATTTGCATTGGAACTATAAAATTGTATATTGGATAAGTTGAAACTCTCCTGTTCTAAATAACTAGGCCCACCCCACGGTGGGGACATTAAAGCAGCGACGTACATAGTGTTGTTGCTCAAATCAGATTGACAAATAATTCTTGAGTGAACCTGTTTCCATGCCCAGCTGAAATAATCCTCACAAACAAATTCTATAAGATGGCGAACACCATAAATCTCTGAATTATGTGCAGCCATGGAAATACGAATTGGATCGGATTCAATTGCAATTACTACGAGGCAGAAAAAGAGTAAACGGCACACATTAATTTGGGAAATTCGGAACTTTCTACTGTTTATCACATATAAAAACATAAAGTAGCCATAACAAAATAGCTTAATAACATTACAATTAGAGGCTAAGGAAAAGCAGCTACAGTTGACTGAAAAGTGATTATGATCCTACAGAAAAGAAATTAGTATATGTTACGCTAATCGAACAACACTTCCGAGCCCAGTTCGTAGTACTCTCAAAGAGAAAACGTACCAAATCCAACTAATCAGATCATGAATATCCTATTCAGACTGTCTAGAATCAAGAAAAGTGGAGGATTAAATATGCAAAGTATCACAGTAATTGCCTCTTCTATAATTCTAGTAATCGGCTTTTATAAAGAGTTCACTAACTGTTGATAATGACCTGAATACAAAATAATTTCCATAGACTAACATAATGATCAGATACCTGTGACTACCAAATCCTACTAAATATTACTATGCGATGTCTGGCACCGAAGTGAAGGAAACGCGCTTCTTCTGGTATAAGACTTGTCAAATAGAAATAGTAGTGTTAGTTTTTGTGCTTAGACTTGAATCTAACATCCACCAATTCAAACACTATAGTTAACTACTAGGTTACTGTGTTATGTTACAGAAAATTAAGCGCGTAATTGTCGACAGTGAATCATGGAGTATCCACAACATAATGTCAAGCAAAAGCTGATATATATGAAACACTGAAGAAACATACCCAAAACTATATTAAAATAAAAGCACACTACCTCGAAATCCACGTAGTGCTAACTGTATAGCATTTGACCCAGTACCACAAAATATATCCAAAACAATGTAATTGGACTTTTTCTGAGGAGCAGATGAAAAGACTCGATATATACGTTTGGCTTGATGAGCAGCAATTACTTCAGGAGTAGCACTAAATAATGAATCTACATGGATAGGAAAACATAAGTGAATAAAAAGTAACTAACTGCTAAATACATGTTGCTTGTGGTAGTTCAGCAAATAGCTACTTCGTTTAGGCATAATTAAACTAGACAATCGAAACAAACAAGCTTATTTGTTAACTTACTACAATCAACTTGAATGCCTGAATCAAAACGAGAGAATAAACGAAATCTTTGAGCCCAATATTTATCTATCGCAGGATTAGATTCAGTGTAAATCTGATTGAAACCAGAAGATAATTTAGGCATAGATGGATTATAACGCCAGAAGTAACGACAATTGTATAAAAGAGCTGAAAAAGACAATGTTTTGTAAACCGATTAGAATAGAAATAAAGCAAAACATTTGCTATGTTGTGTTCAGTAGATACTTTCACAATATTTTGCACACTAAGTATGTAGAGTACAACAAGTACGACTTTAGTGTTTGATTTATTAATAAAAAATTGCCGATTCGTTCCGAATTCCTAGGTGAGGTCTTAGGGATGGTGTAAATCAGTGGCTTGAGATTTTATCAAATATGGCACAGAACCAACTTTGACGCATTTCCATAATTACAGTTCTTGATTAAAAGTTGGTAAGAATTTATATTGCTTTTTTAATATTATTCAGAATAAAAATTCGCAGTGCGCTCTTATTATATCAGATTCAATCGAGATTTTAACTGAACTTAAGTCATAATATCATAATACTATCAACAAGTTTACTTCGTCAATATCATCTATTTCTGCTTAATTTTGCAAGATTATTAGTGAAAAGAGACCGCCTTACAATGAATTAACTTTATGACACTATTAAACCGTTTAACCATCACCTACTTCCACGAGGGAGGTGGGTCAGCGTAAAAATAGGTTGGAATCAAACTTGGGGTGGTCAAACCAATATGTAGTATCTATCTACGAAGTCACTGACTCTTGACCTGAACTATATTTGTAGGTAAGTCAAGTTAGGGTGCGCGCGATTATCATGATCAACAGTTGGAGACGTTGGCTGAAACGGTCGCGAAGCCACAGATACATTCGCTATTTGTCTCCTTTTCGATCATCGGTTTTAGAATGATGTTATATTATTTACTTCATACATCAATTCTTTCTTCTTGAATAATATTTTCTGTGCATTCACCATATTGTGCTGATGTGGTGTGGAGTGGCAACTCGTATAGATGAATACTTGTGCTAGACTATAATGTTCTTTAAGACTGGTTGGGAGACATTCTTAACTAATTATCTCCTTGTAACTGAAATCTAAAGTTCGATGGAATATGATTGAAATAAGGACAGCTAATTAATGGAATTACTCAGGAAAAATTGACAATCATGAAGTTAGTGAAAAATACTGACGAAAGTAAATTAGGATGTTATACAAAACAACTCGTAAGAGAAAAGTTTCCTTCTAGAAGTAATGAAGTGATAAGGAGGTAGAGTAAGTCCTAACTTACCATCCAAGTTGAATGTTGGCGAGTCCCAACAACGAGGTAAGCTTAGTTTCCATCTACCGAGTGCACGATAACTAGGAACATTGAAAATATAAATAAAGGTCCATAAAGATCGACTAGATTACGTCAAAACATGACATGCATTCAGTGTTGAAAATGTAACCAATACTAACGACACTGTTGTCAGTCCCGTGTTCTACACTGACGTTTCACAGAAAGAGGTTGTCACTTCCAACAGCAAAGTAAATGGCTACCGAGAAATAATTTATTTAATAGATTCAATATTAAAACAAATTCTAGACAGGAAATGTCCTATCAGACTAAATTTTTCAAAACTTGTAGTTCACTTCAGTCACCACAATACAAATAACTATAGAATATCGACAACAGTACTTATAACATAATTGCATAAAGCTGAATAAATTAGAAGCAAAGAGGAATCAGTTTACAAATGACCAAGTAAAATGTAACACTGATCCATTAACTTACTAATACTTCAAGTGAAACATGTAAATATAAAGCAGCTAGGTTTGCTGAATGAGAAGAATGGTTAGTTGCACTAAAAATAGTGATTAATGTATTGTTGGAATTTGAAACACTAGCAAGCTAATCTAAGATGACACTATTACCTAAACCTTTATAAATACTAAAAGTGGTGTTATAATTATAAATCTATCAGCTATTCACTATTAACATAAGACCTGGCACGAATATGTATCGGTTCAAGTTATACCATCTCGTATTAGTGCAGTAAAAATATATCGGCAAGATAAAAAGAGACGGAGAGAAACTAATTTCAACCGCAAACGAAAAATGGAGTTAGGAGCAACATTTAACTCAATACCTAGAGGGACAGAGAAAATGAATGATATCGATAATGTGGATGCAATCCTGCTTACCTTGCTATTTACGTTGAATAACTTACTAAACTAATTCTATCTATAGGCTAACAACTTATTTCTCTTTTTGTGGATTTAATTAGTTGATGTACCATTTACAGATAATAAAAATTTAATGGCCAAGTTCTGCATTGTTCGAAGCACTGTGGTAGAGTTGAGGGTATATGATGATGATGATGATGATGAAAGCACTTGTTACACAACACTAATATAATGCAGTGTTTACCTAACAAAATAGTTGTTAAATTTCTGAATGCTGATAGACTAGGGTGGTGAGAACATATGATTTCATTGATATGAATATTGTACTACTAGCTAACATAAGATACTGCTATCTGAAGCAAAAGACGAATAACATTCCAGAATGATAAGATTAGCTAATGACGTGAATCATGTATACAAATATAAAGCGCTTAATTTGGATCCCAGCGACAACTGCAACAAATGTTTGCAAAATCAAAGTTATAAAGCTAAAAGTTGGTGACAACTTGACAAGCAGTCGCAATTTTGCACCCTGATAATACAAGTATATGAACAGATATATATTAAAAAGTTATATGACATTTACAACGTTAAACTAAGCTTAACAACAATATAAAATATAATATAATAAAAGAAGATCATTAATAAAAATTTATCTTGATAGATAAATTTATTAATTAGAATGTCAGATCGGTTAAAAAACCTCACCGATTGTCAATAAACATACAAGCCATCTCCAGTACGTAACACATTCTGCAAAAAACTGATTCCCCACAGAAGTATGGGTCAACCAAGCCTTTTAATTCTCCAGGGGAACTGATTAATGATCCAGAATAATGAGATTTGATATCAAGTTCTATAACGAAAATTAAAACAGAAAGTTTATAAAAAATTGAGGGTTATAAGAAAATGCTAATAATATTGCCATTACTATGAGTAGTAGTCTTAGTAATACAGACAAAACTACAAACATTTTCATACAAAGACATGTAATAAAGTACAGTAATAATATAAAATGTTATAAGACTGTTTATAAACCACAATCGGAGGCCGATTAGCTTTGAATTCACTATTACTAAATGACATTAATTAATATTTCATTTGTTCAATAATAGGCTTTAAACAAAAAAACTTAGTAAGTACACGTCATTAAACCCATTGTTTTTAGTTGGTATGGTGATAGGCAGACTATATTACTGGGCGTATACACAAGGCCCGATTAGCTTTTGGGAATTTGCGTCACCTGTGGCGTAGGCGAGACATCCGACTACTGACCAAAGGACGCGTTTACTGAGCAGTAGTTCGATCCGTTCTACTTTATGGATGTGAAACATGGCCATTAAGGATAGAGGAGATTCGTAGGCTCCTAGTATTCGATCACAGATGTCTTCAAAGCATTGCTCGTATTTTCTGGGACCACCGAGTAAACAATACGTGGGTTAGGAATAGAGTACTAGGTAGATACGGTAAGTCTATTGATGAAGTAGTAAATCTCCATCAGCTAAGGTGGTTAGGACATGTGTTACGTATGCCTGACCACCGCCTACCTCGACGTTTAATGCTGTCTGGTGTAGGAGTAGGCTGGAAGAAAGCTAGGGGCGGCCAAACCAAAACCTGGTACCAGTCAATGAAGTTATTGACAGTTGGGATGAGCCACGTTAACAGGCGTAGACTACCTGGTTGGGGTCCGCGTGACGCTCGTAATAAATGGTTAGAGACTTTGGGTGATATGGCTCAAAATAGTTGGCAATGGCGCAGGTGCATCTACTCCTTGTCTTTCTCCAAATTTTAAGTTTCCGAACTTATCATAATTTTCTCTCTACTGAATCATATTTTCTTAAATCTTATCTACAATTTCTATTCCAGTTTATCAATACTAAAGTGTGTTATAATTATAAATCTATCAGCTATTCACTATTAACATAAGACCTGGCACGAATATGTATCGGTTCAAGTTATACCATCTCGTATTAGTGCAGTAAAAATATATCGGCAAGATAAAAAGAGACGGAGAGAAACTAATTTCAACCGCAAACGAAAAATGGAGTTAGGAGCAACATTTAACTCAATACCTAGAGGGACAGAGAAAATGAATGATATCGATAATGTGGATGCAATCCTGCTTACCTTGCTATTTACGTTGAATAACTTACTAAACTAATTCTATCTATAGGCTAACAACTTATTTCTCTTTTTGTGGATTTAATTAGTTGATGTACCATTTACAGATAATAAAAATTTAATGGCCAAGTTCTGCATTGTTCGAAGCACTGTGGTAGAGTTGAGGGTATATGATGATGATGATGATGATGAAAGCACTTGTTACACAACACTAATATAATGCAGTGTTTACCTAACAAAATAGTTGTTAAATTTCTGAATGCTGATAGACTAGGGTGGTGAGAACATATGATTTCATTGATATGAATATTGTACTACTAGCTAACATAAGATACTGCTATCTGAAGCAAAAGACGAATAACATTCCAGAATGATAAGATTAGCTAATGACGTGAATCATGTATACAAATATAAAGCGCTTAATTTGGATCCCAGCGACAACTGCAACAAATGTTTGCAAAATCAAAGTTATAAAGCTAAAAGTTGGTGACAACTTGACAAGCAGTCGCAATTTTGCACCCTGATAATACAAGTATATGAACAGATATATATTAAAAAGTTATATGACATTTACAACGTTAAACTAAGCTTAACAACAATATAAAATATAATATAATAAAAGAAGATCATTAATAAAAATTTATCTTGATAGATAAATTTATTAATTAGAATGTCAGATCGGTTAAAAAACCTCACCGATTGTCAATAAACATACAAGCCATCTCCAGTACGTAACACATTCTGCAAAAAACTGATTCCCCACAGAAGTATGGGTCAACCAAGCCTTTTAATTCTCCAGGGGAACTGATTAATGATCCAGAATAATGAGATTTGATATCAAGTTCTATAACGAAAATTAAAACAGAAAGTTTATAAAAAATTGAGGGTTATAAGAAAATGCTAATAATATTGCCATTACTATGAGTAGTAGTCTTAGTAATACAGACAAAACTACAAACATTTTCATACAAAGACATGTAATAAAGTACAGTAATAATATAAAATGTTATAAGACTGTTTATAAACCACAATCGGAGGCCGATTAGCTTTGAATTCACTATTACTAAATGACATTAATTAATATTTCATTTGTTCAATAATAGGCTTTAAACAAAAAACTTAGTAAGTACACGTCATTAAACCCATTGTTTTTAGTTGGTATGGTGATAGGCAGACTATATTACTGGGCGTATACACAAGGCCCGATTAGCTTTTGGGAATTTGCGTCACCTGTGGCGTAGGCGAGACATCCGACTACTGACCAAAGGACGCGTTTACTGAGCAGTAGTTCGATCCGTTCTACTTTATGGATGTGAAACATGGCCATTAAGGATAGAGGAGATTCGTAGGCTCCTAGTATTCGATCACAGATGTCTTCAAAGCATTGCTCGTATTTTCTGGGACCACCGAGTAAACAATACGTGGGTTAGGAATAGAGTACTAGGTAGATACGGTAAGTCTATTGATGAAGTAGTAAATCTCCATCAGCTAAGGTGGTTAGGACATGTGTTACGTATGCCTGACCACCGCCTACCTCGACGTTTAATGCTGTCTGGTGTAGGAGTAGGCTGGAAGAAAGCTAGGGGCGGCCAAACCAAAACCTGGTACCAGTCAATGAAGTTATTGACAGTTGGGATGAGCCACGTTAACAGGCGTAGACTACCTGGTTGGGGTCCGCGTGACGCTCGTAATAAATGGTTAGAGACTTTGGGTGATATGGCTCAAAATAGTTGGCAATGGCGCAGGTGCATCTACTCCTTGTCTTTCTCCAAATTTTAAGTTTCCGAACTTATCATAATTTTCTCTCTACTGAATCATATTTTCTTAAATCTTATCTACAATTTCTATTCCCTTTCATCAATACTAACTCTGTTACTACCTCCCCTGCTCTGGCATTTGATTCGAAAATTTAATCTCTATCTGCTAATCGAGGCATGGCAACTTGAACTGACATACACATGTACCAAGTTCTACGTTGTAACTGTCTGTCTGTTTGTCTATATTACTGGGATATAAAAAGAAAGTTCTATTTGTAAAGATTGCGATTGATTCTTTTAATTAAAGTAATGTGGCTCATTGATGAATGCACACTGAAACCAAGTTTCTGACGCAATCCTCTCCACCCAGTGAACAGTTGTTAAAGGATAAAACCAGTTAGTCACTTATTTTCCTTAAGATGGTACTTATATATGAAACATTTGACTTAAAATACACATGATTAAATGTTATCAAAAACAAAAGCCACCAGTTTTACAGGGAGTTCATTAGTCTGTGAAATAAAGACTTGGTTATCAGGCCTACTTCCTGGCCGCAATATTGGTTACGTAGTTAAATAGTGATAATAAGATAGTATATTAACGACTCAGCACAGGATTCGATTATAAATCATAAGCAGAAGTACCACAGATATTGGATACAGTTCATCCACTTACCGTTAGCATTACGGTACCCCGTAATCAGGTTTAATACATAAATTCTAGCATAACAAAGAGAATTTAATTTCGATTTCATTACATAAAACTGAGATCCATAACAGCTCATTACACTTTTCGTACATATTTTTACGCACAAATGGTAACATACTGGTTGGGAAGGAGAAAACAAACACATTTTACATGCAACTAACTAGATATCCTTAAATAAAGCTTAAGATATAATGCCATCATATAAATTGAAGTTGATTTCTTATACTCTGAACAAAACAATGGTACACTGATACTTTAGTAATAGTGAAAGTAAGCCTTATACCAGTGAAGTGAATTTAAGTGTTAAAAAACAATATGCCTAACGATAATTAAGTGAAAATATAGTAAGTATGATAAAAAGTCACCTGAAAGACATTTACGCATATTTCCTTCTTTTCTTTGCGAAAGACTATCTTGACATCTAACAGCAAATAGTAACAACCATTGGTCCACTTCCCCTTCGTCATCGTAATCAGATAAAGTGTTTACAAACCTTGAAAGTATAAATAATAAAAAATGGTTTGTAATAACTAAATCAAGTCATCTATGTACGTATAATCAACACAGAACCTAGCACATGTATGCAACGGTCCAAGTTGCCATATTTCTATGGCACCACAAGATTAACACCACATTAGTAGTAGTTGCTTCAGTGGTAATAATAACAGTAACTATAATAATAATAACAAAGAGTGTGAATATACATTGTTCGTGAAGCGTAGAAAGAAAGTTATTAAATAACTTGAAGCTCACTATTTAAGGAAGGACAATGAGTGGATACATCTGCGCCACTGTGACCGATTCCGGGCCATGTCACCAAGTGTTTCTAGCCATTGGTTACGATATTCACGAGGACTCCATCCAGGTGATCTGCATCTACTGACACGACTCAAACCAACAGTTAGTGACTTCATGGACTGGTGCCATTTACAGCGTCAAAGCAAAGTACATTTTAGGTTGCAAGACAACTCCCAACCTAGATTTTGCTGAAAATTTTCGTATGAATGATATGATGTCTGTATATTTGATGCGAAACGAAACATGCGAAGGTTAAGAATCTTTACACTTAGATTGATCCAGAAGTCGTTTCGGATAAACGAACCCGTTTGTATGACAGTGTGATAGTATCGTCACTAAAATATACTAATCAAAGAGCTTCAGCGGAACGCTCCGGTCATGTAAATAGATTTTTGTTTGTATCGACCAGACCCTCTTAGATTTAATTTATCAATAAAACGAATATGCTAGGTATAGCAAATTGCTTATTATTCACATAATAAGGCTGTAGCTCAAATGTTACAGACAATTTGTAAGCATGGTGTCACAAATAAGGTCCATAACACACTGACAGCCAAGGAGTATTATTAGCTTTCGTTTGAGTCATGTTACTTTGCAGAATGAACCTATAGAGTTACATATATTAAAGTTCAATAATGAAGTAAACGGTCTTAAGGGTTATCTATCATAAATAGTTACTTTTAATGCGCAATAATCCCACATGAGGAAAAGATTAAAAAGTCAGGTGACTTGGCAACCAACAATTTTGTGTTCAGAGGACTAAGCCACAACTCGACAGGACAGATGTTGTCCATCTGAGCAAACCAAAGGAGGTTTAAAACTAACAAGATTGAAAATCGAGTGATTAGTCTCACTTCCAAAAATGTTTCTTATTAACCAAGTAGTAATAGTGCCAAAAAACCAGGAGCTTCATTTCATCCTAAAGGAAAAATCTTCTTGTTGTATTAGAAAACTCAAAAACATATCACTGTGTAATGTAAAAACAATTAGTAATGTTACTCATAAAGACTCATAAACTTTGGAAATGAAAATTAATTACTTTGGAAATTCCGGATTTACTGATTCTTGTTTACGAAGCTAAAAAGGTTTTGTTATCTGATAATAAATATATGTAACATACGCTGCCAAAGCTAGTAGGAAGACCCAATTGTTGCATCTCATTCAGCATGCTACATAACTCAATGACATCGTTATCGACTACACCGTTAGTAATTTCTGAACCGTTGAAACAGCAATCAGTTGAAGCGGTGCTTCCTGACTCATGGAAAGAGACGGGTGGGAGATTTTGAGCTCTGATTTCATGACTTGAATCTGATGATGAAGACTCACTCTCAGACTTGGGTGGATCAGAATGACGCAAACGTTTTAGAGTATAGGAAACAGATGTAAAGTACTTTCTTGATTGGAGAGACTTTTTGGTTGACGAACAACCTATATTATGGTAGGCTGTCTGGTGTTTGGTTTCTTCCGAAACGACCGCACATTTCTGCTTATCATCACATTCTTCAGAATCAGAGAAGACTATATGCTTGCAAACAATAGTGGGAACCGTTTCAGTACGGTTACATTCCTTATTTTGATTCAGTGTTTTCTCTGAAGAGGAATTAGATACATACTTAGAGTTATCTGTGTTGCCGGAATCCTGCCGCTTTTTAGATAATTCATTACGTGTTCGGAAGCCTTTAAAGTGGTCGCTGTATATAAACACAGAAGTAGAGCTCAACGTACCCTAGAAAGGCTCTTGTGAAGAAAAAGTTCACAGGGATCTCAACTCCAGAATCAGGGTAAAATTGCCATTGCGACAGAAGTCGAACATGACGCATGTTATTGTAAACGATAAAAATTCAGGGAATTTCTCAATCCACCTTTCGATATGTTTGAGTAAAAATAACTGGAAGCTAAGCAAGGATAGAAGTCATATAATCCTCGATATATATGCTACAGTAACAATTATCGATTGAATGATCTATCGAGACCTACAAAGTAAAAGATGTTTTTGAAACCGTAGAAAACTATAAACAGCCACTGCATATTGAGCTGTAAAGTGTAATCAAGAAATAAAAATGTTAATGATTACTCCCAAAGTAACTTAAGATAATATTACCTTACTAAAAGCTTACTGGTTTACGAACTCAATTCCTACTGGCTAAAAAAGACAAATAGTTATTCGCATTATTATTTGAACAGAAACTTCATAGGACCATTGCATTGATTTTAACCTAGTGTGTAAACTCATATTACGTCCCCGATACACGTTATGAGTTAGGAAATAAGCTATTTACATATGTCATTGCTATTAACATTCCAGTTAATATGGATGTATATGTTTAACGCAGTAGTCTGGTTTGTGGAATGGAAGGACAAAAGTTCTTGTCACTACAAGTTGAGTGAGCATTGCTTAGGATTAGTATGTAGCGGCGTGCAAGAGTAATGAGTCTAGAAGTTTGCAAACGAAGACAGTACAGTAATCTAGGATTCGCAAGTGGCTGACGGATAAGACACAACTCCGAGAGTAATAAGACGAAAAATTTGCCTCAAGATAGTAAAGTGATAACTGGAAGCCGGCTTATTTATTTAAACACACTCTGCCCAGGCTTACAAGAAAGGGGAAATGTCATTGGTTATCAAAGGGAGATTTAAAAGAGAAATCTCCACAGTTACGTGCTTCCCACTTCGGCGAATTTTCGCCTTTATTGCAGACGAATTTCCCCATTATGATGCAGATAGGTACCGAAAAGTGTAAGCGTTGATTAGGAAGGCATAATCCATTTCGGATAAAACCTTAAAGATGAAGGATATAGATAGTTAGAGATCCTGGAGTTAGAAATGGCCATATCAATGTATCCAGTATTTAAAAGTTACAACAAAAATCCAGTGACGTGGAATCGAAAATAGCCTACATTGTTGTATACTCCTTTTTCACTGTATGACCACCAATAAATACTTAATTACTCATATATACGAACCACCCAGCATGTGACGTTGATATTCAAAAATGAGCAAAAACTGCTCTAACTGCTTTTACATAAATGGCTCACCTAGATGATGCTAGTTAACACAAACAAGCAGTTGTGAAAATGTGTCCCTGTAACAAGGCTTTGATGACGCGAAATCAGAGGACTTGATTTCTAGAAAACTGCTTCAGAATATTGCTTTGATCACCTGCTCAGTGATGACATGATATTATAATGGAGAATCAGGCCTAGAGAATAAACAACAATAAACCGTTGCTTATAATCATATGTCAACTTCAACGCTGTTTGGCAGGATAAGCAGACTATTGATCTCCGAGACTCGCGTCTAAATGTTAGGAGTGTTTTTGGTTTTGCGAGTACAGCACTGGTTATATTGCTTCTGCAATTGCGAATAAAAGGGTTTAATCAGGAGTTAGATGTATAGGCAACTAAGGTGTTCCCCCAACACTATTGTCTTTCAGTTTTCATAACGTTCAGATATGCATCGAGGCCTCTTTTAAAAGATTCAGCAAAAAGAGCCAACACAACCTCATTAAGCTGAGAGCTCCACAGTTTGGACATCTCACTACGAACAGCTAGCATAAAGTTTTCGCATTTACTGAAAGTTCAATTTAAACCAGAGGCATTCCCAGTGGGCTGTCGACAAGAACACTGAGTTATGTTACCGTGTATTTCATGATCATGAACCGGCGCTTGAATTCGGATACTAATTTGAAGTTGAAATTCGGCAGGATACAATGGAAGGGAAACATTAGAATCATCCGGTAACAGCGTATGAGTTACATTTAAGAGTAGGGCTGGGTGGATTTCCTGAAAAAACGATTTATTCGAAGCTCCTAGTGACCTTTATAAAACCCAAGCCAAACGAGAGACGTGACGTCTCTTCATACTGCACCACGGAACACCACAATGAGTACGTCTAAAAGTGGGAACGGAGCAGGTCACATATAGTGCCACGCTACCACCTGATGAGTTTAAATTGTCTTTACAGAACAAATTGAAGTCATCAAGCTGCAGTTCGGCATCAGTAACTTCACTGTTAATCTACATATCACAGCAGGTCAGGTATTTCCTGTCGTAACCCCGTCACATTACTGTGAAGACAAATGAAGAGGGAGAAGTTTTCATCCTTTGGTAGTTGTGAAGTGTGGGAAACGTCAAAAGTAGAAGCATCTGGGGGGACAGTGCAGCCCTTAGAAGGCTGATCACCGTAAAATATTTGTGTAAGAATTACTTGAACTTCCTGACGCGTCGTAGCACGAGTTTAAGTTCAGATGTTCATCTTACACTATGAAGAAAATCCGGCATATGATCATCACAATCGAGGTGTCCAGTGACCGCTTGTATGGCGGCTAAAAAGGTTCTTATTAGTATTCTGTCTGCCATTATCGTAGGTTTAAGTCTTTCATCTACGGACATAATCACTTTGCAATATGCCTAAGGTTTGTTTTATGAGGCCTGAAGCAGGACAGTTGCTATTTCTTTATTGTCCACGGCTACATGCAATAACCTAAGACGAGGCAAGAGCGTTAAACGTGTTGGTTTGTATAGATTCATAATTTTATTCTAAAGTACACTTACGGCAGTGTAGCGGTAAATAATCCCTAAAATAAATAGTCACATGGGTCTTCGACAATGATGCTGACCATGTTTGTTTTAGCGGACACTACTAGTTGAAGGCGCTCGGTCACGCATCACCACTAGATCAAGTCACGCAATGCCGTGGAAAACAACCCTCTCTCTAGTTTGCCAGTATAGATTTCGCTATCCCATTACCGCTCTATTCACGATCAAATATAACTACTCTTCCATCCTCCACTGCCTTTTGATTTATTCTCATTCGTAAGAGTAGGTTCAATCGTTAAAAGTTGCTTGGCAATGCGACAAACGTAACTTGGTCATATATATATATATATATATATATATATATATATATATACCGAGTGCACTTCGTTGGTGAGCCCGACGTGATCTGGACACCATAACTATGAGTTCGTTCCTGTTTATAGATTTTAACAGTATTTTTGGTGTGATTATTTTTTCGCACATTTCCCCTGCATTTATTTATGTATTTGTTGATATTAGCACCTTAGTGATGACTGATCAGACTCCTAAGCTTATTTAGATTGAAACTGCCACACGTCCACACTTTCATCTCATCCCTTTTTGGACTGAAAACATAGAAGGTTGGTTCTGCTACGCAGTAGCTGAGTTTCGAGACCACGGCGTGACAGACCCTCGTGTTCAATTCCTTTCCATCGTAAGGTCACTTCCACGTAAGTTGAACAGGTACGTCACTCCTTTTTTTCAGCACCGACTGCATGGAAGCTTATGACCAGCTCAAAAAATCAATTCTCAATCGCGGAGACTTGTCTGATAGACAATGTCTTGGTGAGTTGTTTCAGACCACCGAGCTCGGTAGCGGTTCAGCGACGAAAATGTTGTCGCGCATGCGAGAAGTGATTGGTCAACGCACTTTCGACGAAGGTCTTTTCCGTCAACTCTTCTTATCAAAACTGCCCCAACAAGTACAAGCAGTTCTGGTAACGTTTAATAGCAACCCGGTAGATGAACTAGCTTCATCTGCTGATCGAATTCTGGAGATCACCAAAACTCGCGACAATCAGATTTATTCCATTACTGAAAAACCTCATGCTAACAAAAACGAGGTGACGAAATTGCGTAATATTCTCTCTCGTTTACTAAACCTACAGGAACGACACCAACCTGACGATTCTCATCAATGAAGCTCATCACGGAGAAGATCGTCGTCTCGTCAAAAACTCACAATCGTGTTGGCACCACAACACCTATGGTAAAGATTCCAAGAAGTATAGAGACCCTCGCTGTTTCCTTAACCAAAACCCCACTGTTGACGCTTCGGGAAATCATTTTGCGTTAGCTGTAACCGTAGCCAGTAGAAACAGCCGCCTGTTATTTATCACTGACGTGATAAAGAAGGTTTGCTACCTCGTCGATACTGGCGCAGAAATTAGCATCCTTGCTGCTCCATCCGATTGCCAACACAAATCTGCATTCGATCTATACGCAGCCGATGGAAAACACATAGCTACGTATGGTAAACGATATGTCTACTTAAATATGGGTTTACGAAATCCGATACACTGGATTTTCACCATCACCGATGTGAGAATACTCATCATAGACATAAATCTACTGAGCCACCATAACTTGCTTTCAGACCCTAGTAAAAAGAAAGTAGTAGGATTCAAAATGAAGACAATGATCTTCATCGCGAGTTATGCATAACGAAGCTCAAACTCCAGACAAAGGCGATTGAAAAAGGCAAGAACACTTTGATTTATGATTCTTTTGCAGGTACAGCCCGTCCAATCGTCCCCAGGAGTTATCGACGAATCATCTTTGATACATTGCACAACCCCTCCCATCCTGGAGCTCGTGCTACATCTAACCCCATTGCCCAGAGGTTCTGCTGGCCAAAGATGAATAAAGGCATCAAAGAATGGACAAGCTTCTGTATGGCGTGCCACAAAACAAAGTAATTCAGCAAAACAAACGCCCTCTTGACATTTTCTCAACCTTAGATGCTTGATTCGACCATGTCCACCTTGATTTGGTAGGACCCTTCCCCAAATCAGGCAGATTCTCTTATCTTCTGACATACGTAGACCGTTTCGCACACTAACCAGAAGCGATTCCATTCGAAGACATCACTAGTGAAACGGTTGCTCGCGCTTTCATCGAACGATAGATAGTAAATTTTGGTTGCCCGTCTACAATAACGACAGACCCTGGAAGTCAGTTTGAATCTAGATTGTTCCACTCTCTGACCAAACTCCGTGGAACTACGCAATTCAGAACAATTCCCTACCACTCACAATCTAGCGGTTTTCTAAAATGATTCCATCGACAGCTGAAAGCATCACTTTCAGCTACGAACATCCAACAGTGGACAGACGCTTTACCGCTAGCCTTACTGTGCCGTAAAAGATGTTGGATGCAGTGTGGCTGAATTAGTATTTGGATCGACTCTTCGACCACAAGGTGAGTTTTTGGAAACCGCTCTCACCTCGACAAACCTGGATATCATTTCTTACGTGAACCGGCTTACAAATGTCATGCGTTTAGTTAAGCCAGTCCAAACTCGAAAACAATCGACAGATACTTTTATCCAACCCGCCCTATAACTTAGTACACACGTTTTCGTACATCGTGTTGTTCTACGCCGACCTCTCAACGCAACTTATGAAGGCCTATACAAGGTCTTGAAACGAGAAGCAAAGTACTATACGATAGACAAGAATGGCTACGAAGAGAACGTCAGCATTGACCGACCCAAGGTGGCCTACCTAGAAGGTAAACCTTTCTATGTTGAACTCGTCACAACATCTCCGAAACTTGACATGAACGAAGTCGCCACGCTAACAAGCAAGTGGAAATTTCGAAGGGCTCCATTACGCCGTTCTGGTAGAAATGTACAATCTCCAGAACACTTAGACGAATATTACGTCTATTAATTTTTTCCTAATTTTCCACTCCCTGTGTATTGTAAAATATTTTCATTTTTTAAAAGAAATTGAATAAAATATCCTTTTTAACTTTACGTTTTCGTATGTTAAAAAATATTAAAAACCTTTTTTAATTGATATTAGTATTACCGACATATTATGCATTTTCGTAGCCCCGTTTGGCTGCGAAATTGTTTATATACATATACATGCATATATGTATATGAAATGCACATATTTAAAAATTTTCTTTTTTGTATTTCCAGGCCTTCTGGAAACGAGCAGAAGAACGCGGAAGAGAACGATTACATTTTGTACAAATGTTTTATGTAACGACACCATAGCATAGGCACTGACGCCCAGAAGCTGCATAACATCGCAAGTTATCAAAGGAACGTTTACCAATGTCTAACGCATTGGGTTTTATCCTTTGGCTGGTACGTCATAAGGTCCTAACGAACCCATTAAGGGGAGAGTGAGCTGTAGTTGTAAATAATCTCCAAAGTAAATAGTCACATAGGTCCTCGACATTGGTGCTGACCATGTTTGTTTTAGCGGACACTACTAGTTGAAGGCGCTTGGTCACGCATCACCACTAGATCACGTCACGCAATGCCGTGGAAAACAACCCTCTCTCTAGTTTGCCAGTATAGATTTCGCTATCCCATTACCGCTCTATTCACGATCAAATATAACTACTCTTCCATCCTCCACTGCCTTTTGATTTATTCTCATTCGTAAGAGTGGGTTCAATCGTTAGAAGTTGCTCTGGTAATACCGCAAACGTAAATTGGCTATATGCTGAGTCTGTCAATGATGTAACTCCATTCATGCATTTCACGGTTGGAACTCTTCCATCAGATCTATCCTTTAGTTTAGAAATACCATGTATAATGGTGTGGCATTCTGTCTCTCTATTTCGAATCCTTTTGTGGTTTCGATGCTCACTTATGTGCCAGGACTTGATCTGTCTGATCTTGATGTTTTTGACCCTCCGTTTAGCTGGCAATATTAAAGCTATAAATAATATTCGGTTTGATTGTCTTATCCAGAATGATCTTCAATGGTCATTTGGATCTTTTTTCTGGGGGGGGGGAGAGTTGGCTAGGAGCTTATAGGAATCGACTTAATGGTTTCTATTATAGGCACAGCTGTTTGCTTAATTCCTATCACACAGTTAATGCTGTGGTGCAACCGCCTATCTTACGTGGTTATACCGCCTCATGACATTATCAACTTAGCTCATCCTCACTACTGCAGCTGGGCTTCTTGATCTGTTTAAAATGGATTAGTTGTTAAGCGGTATCATATTATAACAAGTGAAAAGGCTACAAATACACTGACACGTAGTTACGAGTCCCACGACTCAGGTTAATTGCTGCATTATCACCCACCTCAGTCATTTCTCATTCTCTTTAAGCGGTATAACATTTAGCATGGTCGTCGACGGTTATAGTAGTGTTAATTATTCCAATGACCCTGCAAACTAATCTTCTGATGGCAAGGTGGCTAGGACTACAGGTGGCCTGCATCTAGGAGAGGCTGCAACTATTCCTGTCTGTAAGTAAGAAGCAATCACCTTCTTCTAAAATGCTCGACGGAAATTGCTCGAACTATTCACCCGATAGACAATGTCAGGATTCGACTATATTCAAGAGTGCCTACAGTCCAACCTTCTGTGGGGATAAACAATTTGCCAAGGTAAGCGATTCTGTCGTACTTCATAATCTATGCTAACCGTGTTTTTTCTGATGAACAATGCTGGCTAAAGGTCTCTGGTTTAGCCTCACCGCTAAGTAACGACATGATGCATGAAAGCCTATCCTAACAAAAATAGTCAGCTCGAATGATAGACGTTTCACTTACCATCAAATATGTCCTCCTTTTTTCTAATTGTTGTCTTCTGCTTACTGCCTTACCAGAGTGTTTCATCGTAAGAAGTTACCCTGGATATGCCACATGAATAATATGGTCGTGTGCCAGGTAATCAAGAAGTAATCTAGACACAGTCAATGACGAGAGTCTGTTCCTTTTCATTACTTGTACAGTTTTATGCACCTAGTTTGATTTATTTGCCATATTTTTACACCACAATTTTGTATACGACTATGCGACTGATCAACATCCAAACCAAAAGGAATCAGAGTCTTTATACCTCTTAACTTCCGACTCATCTCATTTTAGTCAGACAATATTGAAGCATTGTTCCGCTGTGCAGAAATTAAATTTCTAGAGCACTCCTTGACGGACTTGTAAGTTCAACTTATAACTGCCCTAAGATTTCTTTACGGTATGATGAACAGATAGCTCAAGCTTGATGTTTTCAGCTCAGAATTTTCAGAGTACTATGATCCACTCAAAATGTCCACCTTCAGATGGAGTAACTTGTCTGAGCGACGAAAACTGAACGATTTATTCCATTACATTGAGTTTGGCGGAGGTCTTGCAACAGAAATACATACACGTATACGAGAACTACTCAAACAATTTCATTTTCGTGAAGATTTTTCTCCTTGGATTTTCGTTGTCAATTCGCCACAACACATACAAGATACCCCAATTATTCATTAGACAAACTAATCTTCTCTGCTAATTGGATTCTGAGGATCACCGGTACCAACTACAAAGAGGTTTATCCTGTCAAATAAAAGTCCCATGAATTGACATAGCTATTCACCACACGTTCACATCTTCTTGACTTTCAGCAACAAGACGGATAGATAAATTTCCATCGGAGTTTTCAACACAAGGTATTGTTACCAATTCTGCAGAATAAGGAAAACCCGAATTGCTTTTGATATTACGCAACTTTATTGGCATATCATAATCTTACAGCACCCGTCTGCATCTCTGTAGACGCTTCTAACTCGGTCATTGGAACAGTTCTTTAATAACAGGTTAACGAGGATCGGCTGACTGTAATATTTTCTCCGAGACGGTATCAAGATACTGAATACAGGATGGGAACTTATAAGCCAAAACTATTAGCTACGTACTCTGTTGTACAGCATTTTCAACATTTATTTAGGGGCCAAAATTGTTGATCTCCACTAACAATGCAGTACCCAACAACTTATCAGAAATGCATCCTTTGAATCGTATCCAGGGGATCGATCTTGTTGAACTGGTTCAACTTCATAAGGTAGACAACAATCAATAGAAAATCTAATGTTGCATCCATTCCAGTAAAGGAGAGTCAGGATGGATATAATAGTTGCGTATGGTGTGGCGCATAACCCTGTTTACTTTGACAGATCACACGTAACATTTGGTTCAAAATGAAACCTAAGAACAGGACATAATAGAGGTCTCACAAATATTAGTCGCTGGCATAAGAAAACTTTGAAACCTTTTATATAAAGAAAGAGTATAGGAAATTTTTTTCTGAATCTTTAGAAAGAAGGCTTAATGTTGTTAATGAGGTACGATATTATATATTGAAAGGGTAACCCCGTGATCAATCTTACTTTCTAATCTTTTCTTATCATTTTTAAAAGGAAGACAAAAGATATAGTCCTATCCATAGTATATAACACTCCCACCACCTAGATACGGATCCCAACGAATACTGGTTACCTCAATTTGCCCAACAAAAATTTTGAGAGTTTGAAGCTATTTGGAACTCGGTGCACTATTTGAAATGAAGGTCTCATGGTTGTTTCTTGGACTTACATTGCTTTGTCATCAAGTTGGTTGCTTTCATCATGTAAGTGAAATGCTTATATTCCCTACACGTCCTTAAATGGATCTATAGATGCCGGTATGAACAGATATGTTAGTAATCTTTGATGAAAGGAAAAGTGTACTTATGTCTACACATAATCTACTGAGAATTATTGATTTCTGCCTAATAAAAATCGAATATACTTCTGGTTTTAAAAATCAGAGTGTTATAGAAATACTTTCCGCAAATGTTAACACAGGTCAACAGATGTAATGATGATATAAAAATCCTTAATTGTGTGACTTGTGTGCCTCAAATTGTCATTCAAAAAATGGAACTATTTATTTCCATGCTGCGCGTTGTACTTGTTTTCTCAGTCTTCAGTCGAATACCTAGTGTTTTAGCATTAATGTTGCAAAATTATATTGTGATGTATTATTATATTATAGTATAATGATATAGTTATATAACATGTTAAATAATGTATTATATTATAATGTTCTAATAATAATGCTAAAGACGCTAGGTCTTCAACTGATGACTAAGAAAACAAATACAAAGTGTAGCATGAAATTAAATTGCTCCACGTTTTACATGACAGTTTGAGACACACTGCATTAAAGCTGGTATTTGGGTCCTATCATAAGTATCTGAACTTTCTAGTTAATAACACAAAAACTATCGTATTAGGTAAGTGTATACGGAACTTAATGTTTGATACAAACGCTGCATGTAAGTATAATGCGGGGTATTAGGAGAAAGGACAGACATTGAAGTAAGCTTTGTATGTATGTATGATTACTATAGAACCTGAGACGTGTGCATCGGTCCAAATTGCCATGCCTGAAAACTACAGAAAGATTAACACCACACTAGTAGAAGTTACTTCAATAATAATAGTTACTGAAACAAAGAACGGTGAACATGTAGAATATGGTTCAGGGAGAAAGGTTTGGCCTTATTTGTTCCCAAAAATTTGACATTGGTTTATAATAGGAATTAAATTATATGTTGTTGAGAATTATTTTCTAGTTCTATGAACCCATATTCTAAAAAACAAGGATAGACAAATGCATCTTTACTCTAAACTAAAGGAAAAAAGCTAGTGAAAGTAAGTAACCCATTTTGGGCAAATTTAAGTGATAATTTACCGGATACATGTGCATTCGTCACTGTAGATAAAAAAGAAATTTTCGAAAAATTATCACAATCTATTCAAAAACTTTTGCTTATCTCTACATTGTTTTCCAGTTTCCTTGAAGTCCGCCCACGTTCTATACACACCTTCCATTAACCTTATCGTTGTTTCTTCAACGCGACAAGTTTTTGTGATAGTCGTATTGATACATAGTAATAAATACTTATTAGCACGTAATTTTAGCACAAACAAACTGGCAAGTTTAATTATATGTGTGAAGAGAATTACAACACTTGTGTCTTAAAAATAGAGGTATTATAAAGATTACGTTAAATAATGTCGGAAATGTTTGTGATTTAATTTCAAAGTAGGGAATGTCAAAGACCATTTAGTATACAAATAAAAAAATGGGATGGGAGACAATTCATCAATGTAATTACTACTATTACTAATACTACTACTAATATTAATAATAATAACACTAGAAATGAGTTCAAAGCCAAGGTAAAAATAATGATATTACATACTCCTTTTTTACACACAAAGTTCAGGCTTCAGGTCATGAATAGCCATGGCTTCTACTATTTCAAGGAGTTGAATACAAAGAAATCTAGATAGATTAGAACGGATCCTGTAAATAGCTTTAACATCGACATGCGGGTTAGTTGAATGATCATAATCAATTAAATGCTCAAGAGTGAAACTTCGAACTGCATTTTTTCACCCTTATAGAACTAAGTCGAGATGTGTTCTCGTATTCGCGTTGAAAGGCAATGTAATGTGCTTCACAGTAGAAGGTGAGCTGATGAATACATGTAGAGGTAACCAAGCGTGGGAGCTTATCTTTCAAGAATATTTGGGACAATTTTCTGCTGATGAAGCTCATACGTAGTTTAGCAGCACAAGACGTTCTATCGATTGCTGTTGACAAACGTCTTTTAAATAAATTGAAAACTCGGTCTTTTTTAAATTCTTAATTCATAAATAGATGCTTCTTAGGGACTGAGCTAATGGTCGTTTTCTCCCTAGATTCTTTAATGTTCTTGTCTATAAAACGTGTCGGATATTCATTTCTTGCTAGCGTTTTTCTGTAACATTCAAGTTCTTTATCAATGTACCAATCACCCCACATTTTTCTTATGCTATGGCATAAAGAGTGAGTTGAGTTTCTGCATCGTCTTTATGTTTCTGCATTTCTTCAAAATAATTATTATAACCATTGGGTAGAAATAAGACATTCATCCACTATTTATGTCAGCTCTTTAGCGTGCTGAATGAGGTTCTACGTTATTACTGGATTTTCTATTTCACATATTTTTAATGCTCTAATCCTAAATATTTTGTGGTTTTTATCAACTCTTTTTGCTACCTAACTGCAATGCTAGTGGGTCGCCATCCTGAAAGCTTACGACAACAATAATGTGTCAAGTCATCGGTGCTACCAATTTTCGCATACTGAAAAGTTTGATCCATTCCTATCAGTAGTAAGTTTCTGGTTCATACACTTCACTAAAAGTGTGATCTTACTTGATTTTTATTTATGGTTTTAAACGTTGTTAAACCTAATTAATTCAGAATACTGTGCTGAATTCATTGAAGGTTCACGCAATTATCTATGTTATTTTATATACATATCAGCCAATTATATTTCCTCAGCAAATGAATTCACTTTTGCCTATGAGTTGACTATAAAACGTCGACTTAGTTTTTTTGACCAATCTTTTAGTCATCCCACACAGGCGCATAGCCTCGCACAAGGTGTAAAAGTTATCACACCTAAAATCACTAAAAGTCAACAAAAGTATATATATATATAATTTTGTGGTCAACTAACCGATCATGCGACACGTACAAGTGTGTTGGGCACTGCAACACAGGGCTCCAGAGGTTAGTCCCACCGTTACGGCACATTGCGCGTTGAGTAGTTTGGTCTGCATGAAGGTTGAACATCCAATCAGTTGCGCACGAGCAGGTACCCCACACGCAGGCCCTTATGAACTAAGTCGGTCCCTCTCACCAAACCACTACCCACACTCTCAATCGTCAACAGCAGCAAGGCGGATTTCTCCAGCTACTCCTGGTTCGTCCTGCATAGGTTACCGAGCTACCGAAGCCATAAACTAACAGGCAACCGACAGGTAATATGACCACATAGATCGTGAGGGAGAGTTCCACCTCTGTCATATAACTACGTTAGTCTGCCGGCCACAAGTCTCTAGCTCCCAAACCGCCTTTATGGCACAACCTAGTTAGTGTACTGTGATGGATAGTTAACTAGGTTTCTCAAAGACCTGCGACATTCAGCCAAAGGATTAACCCATCCCACGGTATGAGAGACTAGAACGCACATGTTACCGTGAGGTCGACTTCACTTGCCCGTAAGTACAGAATTCTGACTTGCCGGTCTGAGCCTCCCATCGATTAGGCCCAAAAGGGAGCGGATCCCAGCACGATGGGCAGAAATAATGTGTGGATGGGTTCGTTTTATACCCCACACGCACAACAGGCTCAGATGGACACCCTTGCGGGCATCCTTGCTGTAAAGGCGACTACTATCGTTACAAGTATCCTCACGCTCAAGCTCACGTGGCTTTTCTGGGGTAGGCATAGCACTAAGCTTACGGGCAGAACAGGCACTTCTCGAGTGGATTCCTGTAGATAGTCGTCTATGTGCTGTCCGTCTAAATGGCACAGTACGAACTCGGAAAGATAAGGACACACGCCGATACCTTTTTGTCGTCTCTGCTTATGCCCCCACTGACTGCAGCACAGATGAAGTGAAAGATGAGTTCTATATGAAGTTCTCTAGCCTCCTTCAGAAAGCTGAGCACTCAGACATAGTAATTATAGCAGGAGATTTTAATGCTAAGGTAGGTAGACTTAATCAGGCTGAAAAGCACTTAGGTAGGTTACTCGGCATCCCAGCCCAGCGAACAGACAATCGAGATTGTTTGTTGCAGTTATGTTCAGACTACCGTTTATTCTTAGGTAGCACAAACTTTAAGCATAAGGTGAGACATTGTTTAACCTGGCGACCCCCAACATCTACACAACGATGGACACAAATTGATCACACCGGCATCAGCTACCGTTGGAGAGGCTGTATAGAGGACTGTCGCTCTTTCTGGGGCACGTGTCTAGATTCTGACCACGCCCTAGTGAGAGCACGTATCTCTATGCGTTTTGCTGGTCGCAGAAAGGTTACATCAGGCAAACCCTTTAGATATCACTTTGAGACTGAGAATGCTAAGATTGCATTTATGAATGGTTTGGCTAAGCATTTAGTCGCCCACGACCAACAGGTTCATCCCGAAGTAGCTTGGAATGATTTTAAAGCAGCTGTAAACGCAGCAGCGCTATCTGCATCTAACCCCAATCCAATGGTTATGAAAGACCATTGGATCTCTAGTACTTCTGGGGAACTGATGGAGGCTCGAAAACTCATTCCAGCAGGCTCGGATTATGATGACGAGCGACGACAACTGAGACGTAGACTGACAAAGAGTCCACGTAAGGACCGTGAACAGTGGTGGGCAACAAAAGCAAAAGCGATAAAAGCATCAGCAGCGACAGGCAATAGTAGACAGCTGTCCCAACTTATCAAGGACACCGGTATCAAGAAATCGGCAGTTAGTGAAATTATCTCTGAAAAAGATGGGTCGATGATTTACTCTCAATCTAGAAGATTAGAACGATGGGCAGAACACTTTCAGGAACAGTTCAACTGGCCCACAGCCACTCTTAACTTACCTACAGTCTCCAAGCTACCCGAATGGAAAACTGACACTGGTCCCCGCAACTCTCAGTGAAATTGAAAACGTCATAAGTAAATTGAAACGAGGGAAAGCAGCAGGACCTGATATGTTGTCTACCGATATCTTTAAGGATGGTGGCCTAGTTTTAGCCTGCAGGTTGACTGATATATTAGCCAAAATCTGGGAACTAAACACCATCCCATCTGATTGGTCTCGATCGCTGATCGTTCCAATCTACAAAAAGGGACAGAAATCCTCTTGTGATAACCACAGAGGAATCAGTTTGACTAACATAGTGTCTAAAATATTAGCCTCTATAATCATCCGACGTTTAACCAACACTAGGGAACAGCAGAATCGAGAAAACCAGGCTGGTTTCAGACCTGGCCGGGGTTGCATTGATCACATATTCACCCTGCGCCAAATCCTCGAACACAGACATATGTACCAACGTCCAACTATAGTTGTATTTCTTGACTTGAAAGCAGCGTTCGACTCTGTAGACCGTGAAGTCTTGTGGCAATGTTTGTCATTAAAAGGCGTACCTCAAAAGTACATATACCTTATAAAGGCCCTCTACTCGGTCACCACTGGTCGAGTCAGAGCATATGGCGAATTGTCACGAGAAATTTCATCCTTAAGTGGAGTCCGTCAGGGTTGCCCCTTATCCCTCCTTTTTTATTTAATTTCATCATAGATGTACTCTTAGAAATCTCACTCACTTCTTTTAACTCCTCAGGAATTAATCTCCTTCCAGGAGGTTCTCTTGTCGACTTAGAATATGCAGATTATATAGTCCTGTTTGATGAAGACGCGCACAGCATTCAGAGTCTCTTGAACACCTTGAGTATAAATGCAGGCATATTTGGGATGCGCTTCTCCCCTCCCAAATGCAAGATGTTACTCCAGGACTGGCCTACTTCTTCCCCTAAATTAGTTATAGGGAGTGAAGTAATTGAATGCGTTGATCACTTCACTTATCTCGGAAGTCTCATCACCAATGGTGGGTCGGTGTCTGACGAAATTTCAGCGCAGATTCAGAAAGCTCGATTGGCATTTGCCAATCTACGGCACTTGTGGCGCAGACGAGATATCCGTGTCTCGACGAAAGGCCGGGTGTACTGCACAGCAGTCAGCGCCATTTTAACATATGGCTGCGAAACGTGGGCCATGAAAACTCAAGATATGCGTCGACTCCAGATATTTGACCATAGGAATCTTCGGAACATCGCTCGTATACCATGGAATAACCGGATTAGTAATAGTGAGGTTAGACAAAAGATTCTTGGGAAACACGGTAGATCAGTCGAAGAGGTCATTAACCTTCATCGACTGAGATGGCTGGGACATGTATTGCACATGCCCGACCACCGTCTACCCCGTTGCGCGATGTTGGCTAGGGCTGAAGTAGGATGGAAGAAGGTTAGGGGTGGCCAAACTAAAACATGGCATCAGTCCATGAAGCCCTTGACTACTGGTCTAAGCCATGTAGGTAGATGTAGACTACCTGGTTGGGGTCCGCGTGATGATCGCAATAAATGGCTGGAGACACTGGGTGATAAGGCTCAGAATCAGTCACAATGGTGCAAGTGTATTCTTTCTTTAACCTCATCTAGATCCTGAATTCTATTATCATTTTCTGGATATCTTTACTTTCTCTTCTCTCTTGTATTCTGTCTATACGTTACCTCTGTAATCTCGTAGTGCTGTGGTATGGCAACTTGAACCTACAGGCGTATGTGCCCGGTTCTACGTTGCTGATTATGATGATGACGCTCAAACCACAATTAATTATTGTGTCGACCTCTGTACCCCAATAACCGGAGCACAATTTATGGTCATCACTCTGGCATGAAGCCAGACCTAATGGACATGAAAAAGCGAAAGCACTCTCCAAAGATCAAAACGGAAACGTAGGCTTGTCCAGCCACGTATCGGATACAGGTTTTACTGTTGCAGTTCACCCAGGATTCACACCTAAAGGCATTCAGACTTAATTCCTCAGGGGCAGCGATAGACCACCCGGTTTTGAGCCTTTGCAGGTGCGCTCACGGAATGGTTTTGTAACAGGTGATTTGCAATACTTAAGCAAGTTCCATGCACCACAGATTACAGAACCATATATGCATCATAGCAGATCATCGAACCAATTATAGCTTGTTCGCTCAACCACGATATAGCTGTTTTCTGAAGTCCCAACTGTTGTAGTCCATTTTCAGTCTTTCTGTACAGCACTTATCTCATCGTTACAACAATTGGCAAGTGTCGAACCCAAGATGCAGGTATACCTCCAACAGTGAACACACTTTGGTAACTTTTATTGAGGTTCGGCTTATTATACTTTCTTAGCTTAGCGTTTCAAGATGCGTTCATTCTACCATCCGCGCAGATAATGATGTCGGTAACGTAAACTAACTGAAGTTTACAAGCGAGTAGGTCTGGTTTCAGGTAGCTGCGTCCACTCACAATGCGTGGTCCGTGTTTAACGGAGAAGCCAAGTCGTCTCAAGCAGCCCTCAAGTTTGGTAACCAGCCGGTTGGGCCTCATGATACGCAGCTTTCGTACATTTATACATTTTTGCAGTATGTGAGTTAGGGATTGGAGCTTGTCACCGCCGCCTGGGCATCTTAAGTCGCTCTGATTTCGGCCGCCCGTTTCTTCACGTGTCTTGGTATTCAAAGTGTGGCCCCTGAGTTGGATTTTGATTTCTTATGCAACCACGGAAACATGCTTTCAGAATTTGTCACCCATAAATGAGAAGTAGAACTTTGGCCCGACACCTGAAGATCTGTGCCATCTAAGGTGTTGTATAAATGTGACTTCCAAGCGGCGTGCATAGAGTCGATATTTGATACTTCCGTATCCATAACCATTGAGGTGGATTCACACTTGGCAATTAGCATTCAGTATCCATCTGATTGACGAATCAGTTCGAGCATATCACAGTTTCTGGTGGAGAAACAATTTAGTCTCTTAGCTCGTCGAAGTGGTATTGTGGATTCGATTCCATGTCCGCCGTCTTTTATACGAGCATGGATATAGCTGTTTACTGTATCATTTGAGAGGCCGAGCGATTTCCTGACCATCCTTCATATCAAAATATCTATCTTGTTCAAGACTGAGACAGGAACTAGACCCACCTGGCCAATATATTTAAGTTTTGGTAACACAAAGCACCTCAGGATATGCGTTCGTTGGATAGGGAGCACTGGTTCTACCTGCACCTCTGTTAACATCTCGCTGGCTAGTCTCAGTAAGGGTTGCTTCGTAACTCCTCTATTGTTAGACCAAATGCCCAGATATTGAAACTGGTCGATGCTGCTATTTGGTTCCATTAACACTCCAGCTATACTGTATACCTTTGGAACAACACACAGGGTTTTGTCCTTGCCATTGGTATCAGTGTTAGGCTTTTGGATCTTCGAGCATTAATCTTCAGGCCGGATTTTACCAGAGCAATATATGGCTGGTTTAGTTTCCGCTGCATACCTGCCGCCGTTTCCGCAAAGATCATCATATCATCAACAAAGAGTAAAGAGTAAATCTTCCTGCCACCAATGGTAGCACCATGATTCCTGTCAGTTTGGTGAACAACTCCATCCATACACATGATAAACAACAGTGGAGAGAGAGAGTCTCCTTGCCTAACCCCCCTGCCCACTTTTACGATGGTACCCAGTAGATCAATATATGAAGAGTTATAGAAATTGGTTATAGGCTCCACCAGTGGGGCTGGGGCCCCGTGCATTCTAGCCACATGTGTTATCGTCGCGTGCGACACTGAATCAAAAGCTTTAGATACATTGACGGCGCACATCGTCAGCCTTTTTTGAGCCACATGTGCATTTCGTAGGATCACATTGATTGAAGTTGCACCTTCAAGGCAGCTATCGCGTTTAAGAAACGCCATCTGTGAACTTAAGCTTGCAACATCCTCACACCACCGCTTACATAGAATGATATGTAGGCATCTTACAGTTACTGAAGTAATAGAGATTAGTCTGTAATCCTCAGGTGCTTGTGGTTCCTCACATTTTGGTATGAAGACAATTTGTGCCAGATTCAAATGTTCCGGTACAGCCTCCAGAGCTAGCATTAGGCTCATTAAGGCCGTGGTAGTCGTATGGCGACGCTTGTATAACTGCTTGGGAGTAATTCCATCAGGTCCAGGCGCCGTTCTACCCATCGGTTTCAAAGTTCTCTGGACTTCCTCCACTTTAATAGGCCGGATCAAGGTCCAGTCAATTGCACGCAGTCTGGTTTCTGGACGGTCATCGATAGCACTGCTACGGGAAATCAGATCACTCCAGAAGGCTTTAAAACCTCTGGGCAGGACTGGTTTGCCCCTATAAGCGTTACGCCATGTGCCATTGAGGTTTGGATAACATCACTTAATCGAAACAACACCCCAGCGCCTTAAATAATGATCGCATCAATCCATTATACACAACATGAACAGACCAATTCTGATCCGTCCCGCTTACAAGACTGTCAAACTAGCTACCACCATTAGCAACGGAGATATACGCACTTATTGAACACTCCAATGACAATAGGCCCTTGCGAACGCCATTAGGTAACCACCAAGATCAATGAAATCGTCCACCCAGCGAACTTTTTCTGCACATGTAAATGGCTAGCAAGACAATACCCAGCCACACATAGTATTTTTAGCAAGCCTCCGGTTGCATAGAAACCTTCAGCTACGTATATCAATATTGCGTATGTGACTACCTGCACTTAGTATAGGGTGATAAGCAAGGCTGCCTAGCTTCAAGCAAAATGGCCCAAATATACCTAAAACGCCTTACCTCATGCCGAAATGCCATTATTATAACGTCCCAAGCAATTACAGTGCATTTGAGAGATTTTCGTTTTTCAACCTTTTAAGACCTGAGTTAGGGGTAGCTCTCTGAGCTAAGATCATGTGTAGTATATATATATATATATATATATATATATATATATATATTACTTACGCTCGTTACCCCTCACTGAGGAGCATAAGCCGCTCACCAGTATTCTCCATTGAACTCTCTCCTGAGCAATCCTTTCCAGTTGCTATTCATCCTTGCAATATCTTCTTCCAATTCTCGACACAATGTATCCTTTGGACTTTCTCTTTTCCGTTTCCCAACAGGATTCCAAGTTAATACTTGCCTCGTAATGCAGTATGATAATTTCCGCAATGTATGTTCTATCGATTCCCAACGTCTTTTCCTAATTTTCTCTACTGCTGGAAGTTGGTTTGTTCTCTCCCATAGTAAGCTGTTGCTGATGGTTTCCGGCCAAATGATATTCAGTATGTTGCGTAGATAGTTGTTTATAACTACTTGTACCCTTCTGAGGATATTTGAAGTAATTCCCACGTTTCAGTACCATACAGCTGTCTTGACGTTCGATTGAAGAGTCTGACTTTGAGGTTGGTTGACAGTTGTTTTGAGTCCTATGTGTTCTTCAACTGCATGAATACTGCCCTTGCTTTGCCAATCCTTGCCTTTACATCTGCATCGGATCCTCCCTGTTCATCGATGGTGCTTCCCAGGTACGTGAAAGTATCCACTTCTTCCAGAGTTTCTCCATCAAGTTGAATTGCGTTGGTGCTCCCTGTGCTATATTTGAGGATCTTGCTCTTTCCCTTATGAATATTCAGGCCTACTGATGCTGAGGTTGCTGTTACACTGGTTGCTTCCGCCTGCATTTGTTGGTGTGTATGAACTAAAAGAGCTAGATTATCCACGAAGTCCAAATCATCGAGTTGCATCCTACTTGTCCATTGAATTCCGTGTTATTTACCCTCAGATGTGGAGGTTTTTATGATCCAGCCAACCACTGGAAGGAAAAGAAAAGGCGAGAGTAGGCAGCTTTGTTTGACTCCGGTCCTCACTGTGAATGCATTCGTCAGTCGTCCTCCATGCACGATTTTGTACTGTATTCCGTCGTAAGAATTCTAGATGATGTTGACGAGTTTCTTTGGTACGCCGTAGTGTCGAAGAAGTTTCCATAGCGTTTTCCTATCTCTACACTGTCAAACGCCTTATCATAATCAATGAAGTTGATGTACAGTGACGAGTTACACTCAATTGATTGTCCAACGATGATCCGTAGTGTTGCTGATTGGTCTGTGCACGACTGATCCTTACAGAACCTAGCTTGTTGATCTCGAAGTTGAGCATCCACTGAATCTTTCATTCTGTTCAACAATACTCTGTTAAAGAGTTTCCCTGGTATCGACAGTAGCGTGATCCCTCTGTAGTTGTCACATTTGCTCAAATCTCCTTTCTTTGGTATCTTGACAAGGTAACCTTCTTTCCAGTCTGCCGGCACTTGTTCTTCTTCCCAGATCTTTTTGAATAAAACGTGGAATATCCTTGCTGTTAGGTCGATATCTGACTTGAGTGCTTCAGCTGGTATATTGTCAGGTCCTGCTGCATTCCCACTTTCGATTTGTCTGATAACCAACTTGATTTCTTCCATCATTGGTGGAGTGACATCTATCGGAAGATCTGTAGGTTCCGCTCCGATGTGTGGTGGGTTCATTGGAGCTGGCATATTCATGCTTCTCCCTGTTTCCCACATCGCGCGGACATTCCATGTACCTATATTAATTGTTGCTCTGGTTGTCAGAAGAGACATCGGCCTCGTGGCTTCCGAAGAAACTTGGCTTTCACCATGAGGCGTCATGACAGACCTTCCAACTCCCAGGGCAGAATAAAATAGTTATAAAGGTTTGTACTAGTTAGCGTTTTTTTAGCAAGGTTGTTGTTTTACGGGATGGGGTTGCTAACCCCATATTCAACCCTCCTTTAACCGGGCTCGGGACCGGTAGCGACCCTAGGGGGCTTCAGGCGGAGTTGGCCTATTCAAGAGTTCCTCAAAGTGTTCTACCCATCTATTCTTTTGTTCTTGAATCTCGGTGATTGGTTTGCCTTGTGTGTTCTTGACCGGTCGCTCTGGTTTACCACATTTACCTGCTAGTTTCTTCGTTGTGTCATATAGCTGTTTCATATTTCCTTCTCTTACAGCTCTTTCCGCTGTCGTTGCAAGGCCCTCGATGTATTTCCGTTTGTCGGCTCTGATGCTCTTCTTTACTTGCTCATTTGCTTCTGTGTATTCAGTTTATGCCTTAATTTTTTCTGCTCTCGTTTGGCTGTTGTTGATTTCTGTCTTCTTATTCCTCCTTTGTTGGATTTTGTTTAGGGTCTCATTGGAATTCCATTCCTTATAAAATGGTGCTTCTTGTGGCCCAGAACATCCTGACACGTTAAAGTTAGTGCTTCATTGATTTTTTTTCCAGCTGTCTTCCATAGTGGTTTCTTCCTCTTTCAGTAGATCTCGTAAGGCTTGGAACCTGTTGTTGAGAGCTATTTTGAATTCCTTGAATTTGTCATTATCTCGAAGAAAGGCTGTATTAAACGTTGTAATGCTGTTACTTCAGTTGTCCACTGCTTCTTTAGCTTCACTTTCATTTTGGCAATCACCAGGTGGTGGTCTGAAGCTATGTCAGCTCCTCTCCTGGCTTTTACATCTTCCATTGATCTTCTAGATATTTTATCCCATCAGACTCTGAACACGATGATGAGCGACGTGTAATCAGGTATAAACTGACGAAAAGTCTGCTAAACGACCGTGAGGAGTGGTGAGTAACGAAAGCAAATGAAATGGAAAAGGCAGCGGCGTTAGGTAACACTAGACAACTTTTCAAGTTGATAAAAGAAACCGGGGTTAAAAAATCCAGCGTTAGTGAGACGATTTTCGAAAGAGATGGAACGCTTATTAGCTCTCAGTCTAGACGTTTAGAACGATGGGCTGAATACTTCATGGAACAGTTTAGTTGGCCTTCAGCTACTCTAAAACTTCCCACTATTTCGAGACAGTCAGAATGGAAAGTCGACTTAGGTGCCTTGACTGTTGTCGAAGTCGAGAAAGCTATAGGCAATCTAAGTCGAGGTAAAGCAGCGGGTTCGGACGGATTATCCCCAGAGGTGTTTAAGGATGGTGGTCCCACTTTGACAACCAGGCTGACTGATATTTTGACTAAGGTTTGGGAACTTGACATAATTCCTGCTGACTGGTGTCGATCGTTAATCGTCCCAGTATATAAGGAGGGGTCATAATCGTCCTTCGATAACCATAGAGTAATTAGTTTGGCTATTATAGTGTCTAAAGTACTGGCTTTTATAATTATCAGACGCTTAACTGCAACTCGTGATCTCCAAATACGAGGAAACCAGGTTGGTTCAGACCTGGTCGCGGTTGCATAGACCAGATATTCACCGTTCGTCAGATTTCAGAACACAGACATACTTTTCGGCGGCCGACAATGGTGGTTTTCCTTGACTTGAAAGTGGCATTTGACTCTGTAGACCGCGAAGTTCTATGGCAGTGTCTTTAATTGAAAGGCGTGCCCCAAAAGTACATAAAACTTGTTAAGGCTCTTTACTCAAACACTATTAGTCGTGTCAGAGCATATGGGGAACTGTCATCTGAACTTGTAACCTCGAGTGGTGTCCATCAAGGCTGCCCACTTTCCCCATTTTTGTTTAATTTCATAGTTGACATACTGTTAGAAATTACACTTTCATCGTTTGACTTTTCAGGAATTGATCTCCTACCAGGAGATCCACTTATTGACTTAGAATATGCTGACGATATAGTCCTGTTTGGCGAATACGCTGATACGATGCAGAAACTTTTGACAGGAATAAGCTTGAATGCAAGTATGTTCTGAATGCGTTTTTCCCCCTCTAAATGAAAACTATTGCTCGAGGACTGGTTCACTCATTATCCTCTCTTGAATCATAATCTTTAACTTTAACTTTCTTTCTACGCTTCCTGAACCATATTCTATATGTTCGCACTCCTTGTTACTATTTTTATTATATTTTATTATATTTTATATTTTATTGAAGTAACTTCTACTAATGATTGTGGTGTTAATCTTGCGGCGCCATGGAGGTGTGGCAGCTTGAACGTACACTTGAACGGAACACATGTGCCAGGTTCTATGTTGATTATACATAAATTCATACATTCATACATACATACGTCCAATGATTTATTCGTATCCAGTGTTGTCCATTCCGACTTTGGCGTTTAGGTCCCCCATCAGGATTGTCAGATCCTTTCTTAGACACTTCGCTATAATTGATTGCAGCCTTGTCGTTGCCGTCGTTGTAGGTGCATAACATTGGATAATATTCATTGTAATCCGCTTTATTGTTTTGAAAGATGCTTTGATGATCTTGGGTCCATGTGGTTCCCATCCTACAAGTGCATAACGTGCTTTTGTGGACAGCATCAGAGCAACTTCTTGGATGTGAAGAGCTCTTTCCTCTACGTGGTTAGAGTATACCAGCATCTCACCCCTAGCTAATCTTTTCTGTCCAGCTTGAGTCCAATGGGTTTTGCTGATTCCAAAAACTGTGAAGTTGTATCCCTTCATTTCTGCAGCTATTTGGTTGGTCTTTCCTCCCTTCCACATTGTCCGAACATTCCATGTACCTATAAAAATGTTTGCTCTAGTTGTTAGAAGGGGCATCGGTCTCATGACTTCCGAGGAATCTTGGCTTCCATCGTGAGGCGTCATAATCATTCCTTCCATTCCCAGGGCAGAGTTTAAATGGTTTAATTTGTTTTATCCGGTTAGCGTTTTTTGTGGCAAGCTTTTATTTTACAGGATGGGAATGCTCCACATTCTCTTTAGAAAGATTTGGGAGGAAGAACAAGTTCCAACAGACCGGAAAGAAGGGTACCTCATCAAGATACCAAAGAAAGGCGATCTCAGCAATTGTGAGAACTACAGAGACATTACTCTACTTTCAGTACCAGGAAAGGTCTTCAACAGAGTGTTATTGAATAGAATAGAGGACCCAGTCGACGCCCAACTTAGAGATCAACAGGCCGGATTCCGTAAAGACCGATCGTGTACCGACCAAATCGCTACTCTACGGTTCATTGTTGAACAATCGATTGAATGGAATTCACCACTTTACATCAACTTCCTCGACTATAAAAAAGCATTCGACAGCGTGGATAGGAGAATATTATGGAGCCTTCTACGACATTACAGCGTACCCGAGAAGTTAGTCAACATCATACGGAATTCTTACGATGGACTACATTGTAAGATCGTGCATGGAGGTCAGCTCACAGATTCATTCGAAGTGAAGACCAGTGTCAGACAAGGCTGCTTACTCTCACCCTTCCTCTTCCTACTTGTCATCGATTGGATCATGAAGACTGCAACACCTGAAGACACTCTCGGAATACAATCGACAACATCGACGCAACTAAATGACTTGGACTTTGCAGAGGACCTGGCTTTTCAATCCTACACACAGAAACAAATGCAGGTGAGGATGTACAGTGTAGATGCAACATACGCAAATTAGAAAGCAAGATCCTTTGATACAAACTACGCACACCAACCCAATTACACTTGACGGAGAAATTCTGTAAGATGTGAAACTTTTACATACTTGGGCAGCGCCATCGGTAAACAGAGAGGATTTGATGCTGATGTGAAGGCGCGAATTGGAAAGGCAAGGGCAGCAAATGTATCCACTCTTTAACGTCATTTAGACCTTGAATTCTATTATTTTCTGCACACCTTAACCTTACTCTTCCCTCTTGTGTTCTGTTATTTTGTTACCTCTGTTATCTCGTAGTGTTAATGTGGTATGGCAACTTGAACCTACGGGCGTATGTGCCCGGTTCTACGTTGCTGATGATGATAATATCAGTCAACATTAAAGTCAAAATTTTTAATACAAATGTGAAGATAGTTCTGTTGTATGGAGCTGAAACTTGGAGAACTACGGAAAGTATCCTTCAGAAGATACAAGCATTTATAAACAACTGTCTGCGCAAGATTCTTCGGATTCGTTGGCCAGATACCATCAACAACAACCTTCTGTGGCAGAGAACTAACCAACTTCCAGCCGAGGAAGAGATTAGAAAAAGACGCTGGAGGTGGATTGGAGACACACTGAGGAAACCATCAAACTGTGTCACAAGATAAGCACTAACTTGGAATCCAAAGGGCTGAAGGAGAAGAGAGAAACCAAAAGAACACATTGTTTTGGGAATTGGCGACAGACATGAAGAGAATGAAGCGCACTTGGGAAGAGCTAGAAAAGAAAGCCCAAGACAGAGTTGGTTGGAGAATGCTGGTGGGCGGTCTATGCTCCACTTGGGGTAACAGGCATTGATTGATTGATTGATTGATTGATCTGCAAACACAGAGCTGTAGCACGAAGATTACATAAGTTTGTTTGCGAAAAATACAGCGTGAAATGATTTAAATCGTTTAACACTTCCCCCATTTATCTTCGTTCGCGTAAGCAAAATCGACGGGAAATGTGATCTGAAATCTTGTTGAGCAGAAAACCCGTATTTGGAAATATTTCCGCTCAAATTAGTAAATTCCGAACAGTGCATATAAAGGAGAACTAAAAAATGTATTGAGTTAAATTCATATGATTTAAGAAAAGGAAATCATCTGTTAAGTTAGTGTTTGTTTCAGGAATATTGAAGGACGTTTCCGTTTTGTGCTTAAACTTAAAGCTAATCAAAATTAACTGATGAATGTTAGTAAAGTGTTAGATACAATTAGTTAGCTGGCTATGAATGCTGTCTTTCAAACAGCTGATTCGATTTATTAAGTCCAACGACTCCAACTGTGGACTTGTAGTTGATTTGTTCAGGCAGTCCCCATTCAATAAACTATTCACAAGTCAATAACTCGCCTTAATACTGCAATTTGGATATCCATGTAGCATAACCAATATTTGAAAGAGAATGGGCTCATGAACAAGTATACACGCTTTTAATAAATGAGTGCAAAATATTAAATTTTAACCAAACAATGCCAGCATAGGCTGCTGACGATCATTCTCTAACCAACTCTGTCTTGGGCTTTCCTTTCCAGCTCTTCCCAAGTGCGCTTCATTTTCTTCATGTCTGTCGCCAATTCCCAAAACAATGTGTTCTTTTGGTTTCTCTCTTCTCCTTCAGCCCTTTGGATTCCAAGTTAGTGCTTATCTTGTGACACAGTTTGATGGTTTCCTCAGTGTGTCTCCAATCCACCTCCAGCGTCTTTTTCTAATCTCTTCCTCGGCTGGAAGTTGGTTAGTTCTCTGCCACAGAAGGTTGTTGTTGATGGTATCTGGCCAACGAATCCGAAGAATCTTGCGCAGACAGTTGTTTATAAATGCTTGTATCTTCTGAAGGATACTTTCCGTAGTTCTCCAAGTTTCAGCTCCATACAACAGAACTATCTTCACATTTGTATTAAAAATTTTGACTTTAATGTTGACTGATATTATCATCATCAGCAACGTAGAACCGGGCACATACGCCCGTAGGTTCAAGTTGCCATACCACATTAACACTACGAGATAATAGAGGTAACAAAATAACAGAACACAAGAGGGAAGAGTAAGGTTAAGGTGTGCAGAAAATAATAGAATTCAAGGTCTAAATGACGTTAAAGAGTGGATACATTTGCTGCCCTTGCCTTTCCAATTCGCGCCTTCACATCAGCATCAAATCCTCTCTGTTTACCGATGGCGCTGCCCAAGTATGTAAAAGTTTCACATCTTACAGAATTTCTCCGTCAAGTGTAATTGGGTTGGTGTGCGTAGTTTGTATCAAAGGATCTTGCTTTCTAATTTGCGTATGTTGCATCTACACTGTACATCCTCACCTGCATTTGTTTCTGTGTGTAGGATTGAAAAGCCAGGTCCTCTGCAAAGTCCAAGTCATTTAGTTGCGTCGATGTTGTCGATTGTATTCCGAGAGTGTCTTCAGGTGTTGCAGTCTTCATGATCCAATCGATGACAAGTAGGAAGAGGAAGGGTGAGAGTAAGCAGCCTTGTCTGACACTGGTCTTCACTTCGAATGAATCTGTGAGCTGACCTCCATGCACGATCTTACAATGTAGTCCATCGTAAGAATTCCGTATGATGTTGACTAACTTCTCGGGTACGCTGTAATGTCGTAGAAGGCTCCATAATATTCTCCTATCCACGCTGTCGAATGCTTTTTTATAGTCGAGGAAGTTGATGTAAAGTGGTGAATTCCATTCAATCGATTGTTCAACAATGAACCGTAGAGTAGCGATTTGGTCGGTACACGATCGGTCTTTACGGAATCCGGCCTGTTGATCTCTAAGTTGGGCGTCGACTGGGTCCTCTATTCTATTCAATAACACTCTGTTGAAGACCTTTCCTGGTACTGAAAGTAGAGTAATGTCTCTGTAGTTCTCACAATTGCTGAGATCGCCTTTCTTTGGTATCTTGATGAGGTACCCTTCTTTCCGGTCTGTTGGAACTTGTTCTTCCTCCCAAATCTTTCTAAAGAGAATGTGGAGTATCTTTGAATTTGCATCTATATCCGTCTTCAGTGCTTCCGCTGGTATGTTGTCTGGTCCTGCTAACTTACCATTCTTGATCTGTCTAATGGCCATGTTGATTTCTTCGACTGTTTGTGGGTCTGTGCTTTCAGGGAGACCCGTGGCTGCTGCTTCGATGACTGGTGAATTCAGTGGGGCTAGTCTATTCAAGAGTTCTTCAATGTGTTCTTCCCACCTGTTCCGTTGTTCATGCACTTCAGTGATTGGTTTGCCAGCCGTGTTTTTGATTGGCCGTTCTGGCTTACTGAATTTTCTAGCTAGTTTCTTCGTTGTGTCGTATAAGTGCCTCACGTTTCCTTCTCTTGCAGCTTTTTCCACCGTCATTACTGGGTCCTCAATAAATTTCCGTTTATCCGACCTGATGCTCCTCTTCACTTGCTAGCTGACGTCGGTGTATTCGGCCTGTGCCTTAGCTTTCTCTGCTCTTGTCCGGCTGTTATTAATCGCTATCTTTCTGTTCCTCCTTTCTTGGATCTTGTCCAGAGTACCAACAGAAATCCATTCTTTTTGGTGTTGTTTCTTGGGACCCAAATCTCCTGACATGTTGAAGTCATTGTTTCTTTAATCTCTTTCCAGTTGTCTTCCATATTAGTTCCACCTTTTTCTAGTAGATCATGAAATGCCTGAAACTTGTTGTTGAGAGTTATTTTGAATTTGTTGTATTTGTTAGTATCCCAGAGAAGGGCTGTATTAAACTTGTGTAATACTGCTGCTGCAGTTGTCCAGTGCTTCCTCAGCTTTAGTTTCATTTTAGCCACCACCAAATGATGATCTGAAGGTATGTCAGCTCCTCTCCTTGCTCTTACATCTTCCATGGTCCTTCTAAACTTCTTATTGATGCAGATGTGGTCGATTTGGTTCTCCGTAATGTGGTCCGGTGAAACCCATGTAGTTTTGTGTATACGTTTGTGGGAGAATATGGTGCCACCAATAATCACTTTGTTGAAGGCACATAAGTTTACAAACCTCTCACCGTTATCATTCCTTTCTCCCAGTCCATGTTGTCCCATGATGTCTTCATATCCGGTGTTGTCCACTCCAACCATGGCGTTGAAGTCTCCCATCAGAATGATCAGGTCCTTGGCTAAAAATTTCTCGATTGACTCGATTGACTGCAGCCTCGCATAGAACTGGTCTTTGTCCTTTTCGTGGCTGTCATTGGTGGGTGCTAGCACTGGATGACATTCATTGTAATCCCTTCCTTCGTCTTGAAGGATGCTGCGGTGATCCTAGGTCCATGGGGCTCCCATCCTACAAGAGCCTACCATGTTTCTTGGGATAACACTAATGCTACTCCTTGTGTGTGTGGGGCGTTTTCTTCTTCGTGGCCGCAGTATAAAAGCACATTTCCTGAGGATAACCGTTTCTGTCTAGCTTGCAACCAATGGGTTTCGCTTATTCCGAGTATCTTCAGGTTGTATCTTCTCATTTCTTTAGCTATTTGCATGGTTCTCCCTGTCTCCCACATCGTGCGGACATTCCATGTACCTATATTAATTGTTGCTCTGGTTGTCAGAAGAGACATCGGCCTCGTGGCTTCCGAAGAAACTCGGCTTTCACCATAAGGCGTCATAACACACCTTCCAACTCCCAGGGTAAAAATGGTTATAAAGGTTTTTACTGGTTAGCGTCTTTTTAGCAAGGTTGTTGTTTTACGGGATGGGGTTGCTAACCCCATGCCCAACCCTCCTCCTTTAACCGGGCTTGGGACCTGCAGCAACCCTAGGGGGCTCCAGGCGGAGTTGCGCTTGCAGATAATCATACCAAATGTAATTGATTACTAAACCTTCTATTTTTTTTAAATGATTAGGGTAAATAATCTTAATGATTAAGCATGAGTTTTAGTAGTTGCGTTTATTGTGTAATTTGCATACTTCCGTTGCTTGGTTCCCGACTTATGATCAGTCGAAGGTGATTTATACATTTCAGGCAGAAATAACTATATTTCTCTAAATAATTACTAGATTCCTATTTAATCTTAATTTATTTGATTAATTATAACCATTTGCTAACATTTTGTTGTCGTAAGTTCATTCAACTCCGCTTTATTCTCGTCGCTCAATTTAAAGTGATTGAGTATTAGTCAGTGTTGTGTCGAAATTGGCAATTAAAGGTAACTTTCAATACTCATGGATCTAAATAGGGTCAATAAATTGCACAAAATGTTGCTGTTTTGTTTTCGATATTTGAATGTTGCACCACTGGTTACCATGCTATGCTTAATTTGTATAATTATTTTAATCGTACAGTGGATTAGTCGTTAGTTGAATTAAATCGTGTAAATTATCTTGAAACTGACACTTGGTTATGTGATTTCAAATATATGGCTATTTTTTAGGGTGGAGCTTATACTTTGTTTATGAAAACTTAAGAGCTCCTATCGCATTCAGCAATTTAACACTGTATAAACTTACACATAGTAACTGTTACATCATATCTAGTACTTCGCTTTATAACTTACCACTTCCAGTCTACTTCATAAATATCAGAAAAGTCTACATTCTTTGTATATCTTATTCAAAAACTAAATTCATCTACCAGTATCATATGTTGGTCTGGATTCTTTGAATCTTCAACCGTTTTCACTTCATTTTGCTTTGCACCCAGAGGTGAGTTTCGGTGAAATCCCTGCTTCATACGTTGCAGTCACCTTAGTTAACTTAGATTTATACTCCTGCGTGATTTATTTTTCACACTGTAAACAGCTAAATTATCTGTACAACTTGGGATAAATGTACTGTTTCTAGAATAAATCTAAAGCACCAACCATATAGAAGATTGTAAAGTAAACGTTATGTTACAAGCACTTGGCTGTCCAAATTTTGATAATGAAAGCGTGATTTCATTATTTATAATATATTTTGAGTAAGCCTTATTGGATGGAGCCGTGTTCGAAATTCTAGCCTTAATTTTTGAAAGCCGAATGCTGTTCCCACTTAATCACCGTACGATTGATCACTAAAACCATTATGATGAATATGATGTAAGGTACGTATGCTAATCCAGTATGTATTTCAAAGTACACGAGTTTTATTCTTTTCAGTATACTAAACCGAAATCATACTATTAAATTTTGACAAGCCAGTAATGTTTAGTTTTTCATACATGATTTCGTTTCAGACAAAATTGAAATTGGTCGATTTGACATCTCCGTCTACCAATGATCATAGTTATCGTCCGTCATCAATATCATCACTGTCTGTATCTGTTATGTGGAATAATTTCGAAGATACAGACATACTGTCTATGGATCCACAACTTTTGATCATTGTTTATGAAGGCCAATTGAATCCAAAATTAAAAGTGATATTTGAGTCACATTCATCAAATGTATTCAACAGATCCTTAATATTTTTGGATACCGATCAGTTTAACGATATCATTAGCGTAGGTGTATTGTTATTTTGTAGTAATCACTTTAATAATTTAGTTTATTTTAATATTGATTCACTTTTTGTTCTAATGTTAGTTTTCACTAATCTCATGATTATTTCTATTAAGTAGTTTCTGAACTGAGTGGATCTATTATTACTGCAGATTGCTCACTTTGTATGTACTGGATGTTTAAATTATGTAACGACCATAATTCTTCATCTTGAGGTATCCCAGAGTGTTATATTGCGAATGACTTTTGAAAGCAACAGGAATTAACTACTTAACCTTTTGTTTTGTAAAATTCTGTTCACTTACTAGTTGCGTGTTGTTTTTGGTTTTTCTTATTATACAGTTCAATTTAGTTCTGTGTGGAGTATTTTATAACCATAAAATTATGAAGACATCCTCTGTAACCTTGTTCATGACCAAATGGATGCTAGATTTTCCAGTGCTTTACATCTGTTAATTGCTATATTCTAAACAGTCAGTTCACAACTGTTATAGTACGTTTTCGGACCCACTCCATGTAATGGTAGCAATATTTATTAATTCAAGGAGCGCTTCTCATTCCATTTTTATCTTTAAGAGGTTGGGACCTTAATGTTCTGCTGCGCTGTTCATCAGTCTTTACTTTCAGATATCTAATTGATGCATTCAAATTCAACTGTAGTAGGATCTCAGTTAAAGCTACTTTTCGTAGGGATTCATTATGTGTATAAATAAAGAATAAAATCACTTCATTAAGCAAAAGTGATCGTATTCATTAGTTCTTTTTCATATGTATGTCTGTGATCAATGTTTACTAACCTTGTGTAGGGGTTCAATTGCTTGATCTGATTTCGTGCAATCCTTTCACTTACGATTATATCTAAGATATTATGTTCAAAGCGGAAATAAGACAAATGAAAATAGACAGTGAGTAGTGTGGAATAGTACGATTCTCAAAATTTGAAAATAGTGAGATCTTGTTACATTTGTATTGTCGTAACTAGTAAGGAACCATACCATCAGTCTTCTACCAAAAATTACGGTTATTTCACAAATTATAATCAAGAACCTCAGTTCGTCTGCACCACTCAGGTCAAAGGTCAATAAATTCGTCTGTTAGGATTACGCGTTTGTTCGACTACATTGTTTTCCTCAACCTGCGTCCACTGTACTCAGTACAACACACTATATTTAATGATACGTGGGTATGCGTAGTATCTCTAACTTAAGCCAATCAAAGATTTTTGTTTCGCTATCAGCACCATTCATTCAGAAGTCCTATGCACTAACGACGGTATATTCACATTACATACCGATTACTATATTGTTTTTAAGTGGATTTTTTGACTGTGTTATTCCTTAGAGAATTTTATACAAGTGAGAGGTTGCCTACATATTCTGTAAGAGCTATCTCACGTACCAACCTTTTTGTTTCATTCACCACACAGGTATCTCAGTTCCAGCTTGGCGTCGTTAGAACATTTTGTTGGAGGGGGGGGGTAGTTCATAGTTTTGATAAAACGACTGTTAGGTAGATTTGGATTCCTAGGATCTGTTTGTCAGTCGATACTCATATCAAGTGAAGAATTTTGTAGTCGAACCAAATTCTTTTAACACCGAGATGCTTGCCATTATTCCTTAGTTGTAAGTGCATGTAACCTCAGCGCCGTAAGATTATACGTCTCTACAATTAGCATTCACTGTGAACCCCAATTACTAGCAGTAGTTTCATCAATTTTAAATAAACACTCGTTTGAACTAATCTACATGCCTGATAGAAAACATTTAATTTATTACTGCTTATCCATATACCTTTAGGGAGGACATTCTCTTCAACATGATGCGAATAATATTTCAGTATCCGTTTTCCCATTTACTACAAATACTATGGTGTATAATCTTCTAGTTTGGATTTCGCTGTATGGCTTCGTTATGATAAGCCTTTTATTGGCTTCCTGGATGATTATTGTCAACCGTGAAAAACTGTGGGTAGTATTTCGTTTTATACGTATGGTAATAAAATCCATATTTTCATGTATATTTTTGATATTGTTTTCTATGAACTTAAGGTTCTATTAGAAAGTATTTTATCATTCTGAACTACACAGTCTGCTTTTGCTTCAAGTCAGTTCTTACTGAAAATTAATTTACATAAAAGAAACTTACTCTTATTTGCATTTAAAATATACATGATCATATTATAGCATAGAGTTAAGGTTTGAATAATGTTTTTCTACTGAATCTCTGATTGTAATTGATACTGACCTGATGAGTCTGTTGAGTCAGTGTTCCTTGTTGTTATATCATTCGTTGCGCATTTGGAATTTTCATTCACCTGCTAAGTGAGAAAAATTAACTGTAACTAGATGTAATTAGAGTGAATTGTGTTGACAGTATTGATTAAATAGGTGTATGCTGGTTTTACAAACACAGCATACACTCCAATGGAGTTTTAGCTTTTGGCTAAAAGGTAATTTTTCTGATTTTAAAATCTCATAAACAAAAATAATATTTGGTGGCACACTTCCATCAACGTTAAAATTAAAATACCAAGGTTCTAATTCTTTAGTTCGTTTTTAATTTAAAAGTAACTTAATTTCATCCTTTTATTTTTAGTTTGATTTATCAGATCAATTCCTGGATTTTTCTAAATTAAGCTAGAAATATGCATTAAATGAAAGTGGTCTCAATTATAACCTATGTGAAATGTAATTAATTTACCTCTCAACAATGTGTTACTAATATTTTCTCTGGTCACCATCATGTCTCATAAGTGGTTTTATTAATAATTAAAAAAAAATATAAATTGGTTAGAGAGATGTTTCTTCAGTTAGCTTATCATAGTTACTCTACACTAATGTATTCAAATTAGGTGTAAAATCAATCCAAACTGAATGTTTATGAATTAACGATAGGTATCGAAATTTAATGTTATCTATAAAAGTGATGTAGAATTTATGATAAGAATAATGAACAATTAATCAATCGTCTTATAAGAGATTTCCTGTAAAGATAAACGAATAGATTAACAAAACTTATTCAATCGGTTAGATATTACACCCATTTAAGAATTGATTGTAAATAGTATTAATCAGTTGGTACAAATATTTACAAAATGATCAGTTAGGTTTCAAACTTTTCTGTCTTGACATCTATCTTATCTTTGAAAAACAGCCATCTTATTTTTTCACTGATATTGTCGTCCTCGAGCACGATAGTTTAATTACGGGACTTTCATTTCCATTCTAGTCAACTGCATTGCCCACTCATAAATGGATTTTTCACTAATTTCACAAGTGTTATATTATCTCGTTCTGATGACTATTACTTAAACGTTATACAAAATAATCCGTCTCCTATAAATTTGATTCATATATTGAGAAGATATGATCGATTTTTGTATTCTGATTTGTCAACGTAACACACTGGATAATGTGACACTCTGTATGTTATCAATTTTTATGTCGTCGGAGCATCTTCACGCCTATGATGAACGTACAATTTCGCATCTAATAAGTTTTAAATCCAGTCTCCACTCTGCAACTGATGTAAGCATAGAACAACAGGATACTATATTATGAAGTGTGAGGTTACTACACTCGAACCATTACGCAGTGCTTGAAAGTGTGTAATACTGTCGCACAATAATAAAGAACACAGTAACAAATAGCAGGCATAGTTGTTGGGAATACTGTTTACTACACCATAACGAAATCTCATCAGTATGTAGTTTGTGGGGGGGGGTTACCAGCAGCTTGACGCAGTTGAATCGTGCAATGTTATACTTACTTACTTACTTATGCCCGTTACTCCTCGCTGAGGAGCATAGGCCGCTCACCAGTGTTCTCCATTTAACTCTGTCCTGAGCAATCCTTTCCAGTTGCTGCTCATCCTTTTAATGTCTGCTTCCAATTCTCGACGCAGCGTGTTCTTCGGCCTTCCTCTTTTCCGTTTCCCAGCAGGATTCCATGTTAATGTTTGTCTTGTGATGCAGTCTGATGGTTTGCGTAGTGTATGTCCTATCCATTTCCACCGTCTTTTCCTAATTTCCTCTTCGGCTGGAAGTTGGTTTGTCCTCTCCCATAGTAAGTTGTTGCTGATGGTTTCCGGCCAACGGACATTCAGTATTTTTCGTAGGCAGTTGTTTATAAATACCTGTATCCGTCTGAGAATGTTTGCAGTAATTCTCCAAGTTTCAGCTCCATACAGCAGGACTGTCTTCACGTTCGAATTGAAGAGTCTGACTTTGAGGTTAGTTGATATTTGTTTTGAGTTCCAGATGTTTTTCAACTGCAGGAATGCTGCCCTTGCCTTGCCAATCCTTGTCTTTACATCTGCATGAGACCCTCCTTTTTCATCGATGATGCTCCCCAGATATGTGAAGGTATCCACCTCTTCCAGAGTTTCCCCATCCAGTTGAATTGGGTTGGTGCTCCCTGTGTTGTATTTGAGAATCTTGCTCTTACCCTTATGTATGTTCAAGCCTACTGATGCTGAAGTTGTTGCTACACTGATTGTCTTCGCTTGCATCTGTTGGTGTGCATGTGCTAAAAGAGCTAGATCATCTGCGAAGTCCAAATCATCGAGTTGCATCCTACTTGTCCATGGAATTCCGTGTTATTTACCCTCAGATGTGGAGGTCTTCATGATCCAGTCGACCACTAGGAGGAAGAGAAAAGGTGACAGCAAGCAACCTTGTCTGACTCCGGTCCTCACTGAAAATGCATTTGTCAGGTGTCCTCCATGCACAATTTTGCACTGTGTTCCGTCGTAAGAGTTCCGGATGATATTGACGAGTTTCTCTGGTGCGCCGTAGTGTCGAAGAAGTTTCTATAGTGTTCTCCTATCTACACTATCAAACGCCTTCTCATAATCAATGAAGTTGATGTACAGGGGCGAGTTCCATTCAATTGATTGTTCAACGATGATCCGTAGTGTTGCGATTTGGTCCGTGCACGACCGATCCTTACGAAAACCAGCTTGTTGATCTCGAAGTTGAGTCTCCACTGAATCTTTCATTCTGTTCAACAATACTCTGTTAAAGATTTTCCCTGGTATCGACAGTAGCGTGATCCCTCTGTAGTTGTCACATTTGCTCAAATCTCCTTTCTTTGGTATCTTGACAAGGTAACCTTCTTTCCAGTCTGCCGGCACTTGTTCTTCTTCCCAGATTTTTTTGAATAAAACGTGGAATATCCTTGCTGTTAGGTCGATATCTGACTTGAGTGCTTCAGCTGGTATATTGTCAGGTCCTGCTGCTTTCCCACTTTTGATTTGTCTGATGGTCATCTTGATTTCGTCCATCGTTGGTGGAGTGACATCTTTCGGGAGATCTGTAGGTGCTGCTTCAATGTCTGGTGGGTTCGGTGGAGCTGGCCTATTTAGAAGTTCCTCAAAGTGTTCTACCCACCTATTCTTTTGTTCTTGAATCTCAGTGAGTGTCTTGCCTTCTTTGTTCTTGATCGGTCGCTCTGGTTTACCATGTTTATCTGCCAGTTTCCTCGTTGTGTCATATAGCTGTTTCATATTTCCTTCTCTTGCAGCCTTCTCCGCTGTCGTTGCAAGGCTTTCGATGTTTTTCCGTTTGTCAGCTCTAATGCTATTCTTTACTTGCTTATTTGCTTCTGAGTATTCAGCTTGAGCCTTGATTTTTTCTGCTCTTGTTCGGCTGTTGTTGATTTCTATCTTCTTGTTCCTCCTTTGTTGAATTTTGCTCAATGCCTCAGTGGAGATCCATTCCTTATAATGGTGCTTCTTGCGGCCTAGAACCTCCTGACATGTTGACGTTAGTGCTTCTTTGATTTCTTTCCAGTTATCCTCCATAGTGGTTTCTTCTTCTTTCGGTAGATCTTGTAAGGATTGGAACCTGTTGTTGAGAGATATTTTGAATTCCTTGAGTTTGTCAGTGTCTCGGAGAAAGCCTGTATTGAACCGTTGTACTGCTGCCACTCCAGTTGTCCACTGCTTCTTTAGCTTCACTTTTATTTTAGAAACCACCAGGTGGTGGTCTGAAGCTATATCAGCTCCTCTCCTGGTTATTACATCTTCCATTGATCTTCTAAATTTTTTATTGATGCATATATGATCGATTTGATTCTCAGTAGTATGATCCGGTGAGACCCATGTAACCTTGTGTATGCGTTTGTGGGCGAATATTGTACCACCTATAACCATTTTGTTGAAGGCACATAGGTTTGCAAGTCTTTCACCATTGTCGTTTCTGTCTCCCAGTCCTTGTCGTCCCATGATTTCTTCATATCCAGTGTTGTCCATTCCGACTTTGGCGTTGAGGTCTCCCATCAGTATTGTCAGATCCTTTCCTCGACACTTTGCTATAATTGATTGCAGTCTATCGTAAAACTGATCTTTGTCTTCGTCGTTGCCGTCGTTGGTTGGTGCATAGCATTGGATAATGTTCATTGTAATCCCTTTCTTCATTGTTTTGAAAGATGCTTTGATGATCCTGGGTCCATGTGGTTCCCATCCCACAAGTGCATTACGTGCCTCCTTGGACAGCATCAGAGCAACTCCTTGAGTGTGGGGTGCATTTTCCTCTTCGTGGCCGGAGTATAGTAGCGTCTCTCCCGAAGCTAATGTTTTCTGTCCAGCTTGAGTCCAATGAGTTTCGCTGATTCCGAGTATTGTCAAGTTGTATCTCTTCATTTCTGCAGCTATTTGATTTGTCTTCCCACTCTCCCACATTGTTCGAACATTCCATGTACCTATAAAAATATTTGCTCTGGTTGTTAGAAGGGGGGGCATCGGCCTCATGACTTCCGAAGAATTTCGGCTTTCATCATGAGGCGTCATATATCCTTCCACTCCCAGGGCAGAGTTTAAATGGTTTATCTTGTTTAATCTGGTTTGCGTTTTTTTAGCAAGTTTGGGTTTTACGGGATGGGGGTGCTAGCCCCATGCCCAACCCTCCTCTTTTACCCGGGCTTGGGACCGGCAGTAACCCTAGGAGGGCTACAGGCGGAGTTGTGCAATGTTATAACTGCATATTAATTCACTTCATGTCTGGTGTCACAAATAAATGCTTAAAAATCTGTTCCTTTGTTTCCATCATATCCAATCAAATTGTCTCTTTCATTCTCATCGCTTATTTCGTTAACTTTAATTTGGCATGAATCTTTTGTTTCTACCTTTTTTCAGGTTACTAGATTACACTCACCGTCATGGTGTATTACCCAAGTCTAAATTATTGGCATACCTTAGTATCATCATGTGTTTGGCAGTCGCTGTTATAGCTTTGTTGATAAGTTACTTTTTCTACGATATAATTGGTAAGCATTTTTACTCACTATGGCTTCGTTTTTTGAAGTAATTATATACTTTAGTACTATGTTTGTTGTCTCCAGCTGTTCACTTCTTGAAATGTTAAGTTCTTAGTCATTAGAATCCCTTGTTTTTGCCAAAAGAAATATGTTGTATTGAGATGGTTTTCTGGATGGCTAAGGGTTTACCATAAGACCTAGTCTCTGGGTTCGATTCCCTGGCGAAATCAAGGGTACACACTTTTGAGGAGCTGTTTACCAGTACGAAACATCTGTCCATTGCTCCATGATTTTCATTGATACTGAACCGACATCAATCTGTGATTAATATAAACAATTAAACAAATAAATTGTGTCACTCATGTTATGCCATTATCCGGCTTTTTTTCCATTGTGAATGTAATCTACTAATGACAAAAGCTTAACAATCATGAACAGCTAGAACAAAGTATATTGGTACATTGACTTAATTCTCTGTCTTCTGTAAAGTGATGAGGAAAGGTCACTAGTAGAAGTAGGCTTTTAATTTCTTAAAACTCCGATCCGGCAAGTTTACATGTCTACATACAGTTCAAATAGGGTATCACAATCAATACAGTCTGACATTACCATGTAGGGATATAACTACTACATGGCTTCCTCTTTTACCATTCCAAACCATATCCGTATGTCAGTTTTTTGTTATGTAGTATGTCTAGGAGATTATGTAGCCACCTGATTCCTCACTATTACATCCAGTGACTTTGTTGGATAATTATCTTTGACCAGCAGAACAGAGTCCGTAATTGCAGTATATTATTTGACCTTGAAGATATTTTATTTAATCCTTGATAAGACTTGTATTGTAGTTCTATCAAGTCTTTTTTGACATGTTGTTGTCAGTCATCAGATACAAAACATGTAACGTTCAATAAATGCATATTGACCTAAGTTGCTACACTTCGGACCTGTATGTGTAAAGAGAATCAGCATTATCAAGAGAAGTGATTAAAAATGATATCACCAACTTTAGAAAACTAAAAAAGATGAAGGATAAAGTGTAATTATACAGAATGATAATATGTTCGAAATTTAGATGGAAAGGAAAGACTAATGCATTCAAAGGATTGAAATCTAATTATTAGACTACAGATTGCTATTGTTTCGGGGACACAAATAAGAATCATTGTATTTTCTTACACTATTCACTTTATGCCACTTATTAGTCTAGCTAACCTTGCGTTTACAAACGTAGTTAGTATATTACCTATGGGTGGATAACGTTGGCCATTGATAATATATTTGTAAACTACTTAAGTTGATGAAAACTTAATATATATTTAACATATTTGTCTAATGTTATGTGTCTAATACCAGCATCACTGAGGTAATTGTGTGGTGGATACTACTTATTAGGTCATCAATAAGTAGTAGGTAGCAGAGTGTCGAAGGAAATTGGGAAGAATCAGTAAACAGCACACGAAGCGAGTTGCGAGTTGGCAAGAAGTAAAGCATGATTAAAATACAGAGGAGAATCGAGAACAACCAAGAGAAGCAAGCTGATAAACGACACAGTTCAGAGAACGCGGAGGATGTGCAAATTTATGATTGGAAGTAATGTATGTAATATTTTATGACATACTCTGTTTCGCCAAATAAAACATTGCTTGCCCAATTGGCATTTTTCACAGTTGTACCACCTCGTACAAGTAGTACTTAAAAGATATCGTTACTTAGAAATTATGGATGTTATTAACCCTTGAAGGATCTGTTTTACAATTACAGAGTAATAAGAGATTAAATATTACTTATTATAATCATCACCTTACTAGCAGATGTAAATTTTGGTTAACTTGCGTTATCTGAGCTAAATGGTTTAATTGTGGGGCTTTGATTGTCATTCTTGACGACGTTTGCGCCAGTGAAGCCGTCTAGAATTCCAATTAAACCATTCAGCTCATATAACTTAATCCAGCTAAAACTATCCTCCTAAGCTACAAATCTCGTATCAGCCGATGAAAACCTCAAATTACTTTACAAATGGAATAATTTGGCTCAGTCATGCATGTTTTTAGTATGTATTCTAAAGTTGTAATCATCCAGCAACTCATTGTGATTTAGTAAATAAATGAAAAAGGGTAGTGTTCTCAACTACTCTATCCTCATTGTATTAATCAAACTATGTGCAATATATCTTTCAAAGTGTACCGCATTGCAGAAAAGTTCTTTACAGATAAACTGTAATTTTTGCAGATAAAGCCAGGTTTTTAATTTCGATAACTTCACACTCACGTTTTTTCAATGAAATTTCTTGTGTTTAACGTGAATAGTTACTTTACTTATCGTTTTTACTCATGACGATGTGTGTATTTATTAGTCAACAGGCAATACCGTTTTAAATGCTGTTACATTTACTACTATCACTGCTCTATTACCAGCCTTATTTAGTACACTATTATCCCTAGTTTTTTTCATTTTCACTCTTTCTTGGCTTTTACTATGGATTTGCTTTTTTTATTTATCTTTTCTTTTAGTGTACATTATAATTTCAGTATTTGTACTAGTTGGCACAATTTCGGTTTCAAACTTCCTTAAATTTGTCATTCAACATATTTTTCCTTCAACGAGTAAAGTGTACGTTTGTTTTTCTATTTAATTCTTTATGTGTTTTGTGTGTGTTAATTTTATTGAATAGTGCAATACTCTGGGTTGACAAAAAGTTGCTTGGACCAGTGCATGTATGTATACCGAATTCTACGTTGCTTACGACTAACTGGTTTAATCTTCCCTCATGTGAACATGGTCATAAATACACGTAATATCAGTTGATGCGTGTAATGAACTTGACATAATAGCATAAGTTAATCTGCTTGAGTCAGAATATCATTAATAGGAAAATAGTTATCAATATGTAAATCTATTTTAAAAGTTGCCTGTGTTTTATCCCACATGCCCTTACCATTGCATTTCATATGATAGACAAGGTCATACAAATTATCACTCTCCCAATCCAGTAATTAGAACTACATAAGACTGAATGAGCAATCACAGCCACATCCTATTTTTCCAACTCATAGATTACATAGTAATAAAATCGAAATACAAGATTACAACATACTACAATATCTATAGCTACGTATCTGTGACACTATGATACTGAATAATTCATTTACACCTAACTGTTATACTTGATCAGTAAAATAAAATATAAGATTAAGTATAAAAACTGTATCAGTAAATCCTCCTTAAAGATATGCCTACTAGTTTACTATGAAGTAACTACCTATGCTCCACATCTTTCTGGTACCACCTTCGTTAAGCTGTGTTGTACATTTGATGTATGAAAGTCAATTATATTTATTATGTTCTGAACTGGGTCAGTTACGGATAATTACCTCACCTAGCCAATTACAAGAACGATCTTATATTTACTTAAACAAATGCAACAGCCCAAAACAAGGACTAAATATTCTTAACATCTGTAGGTCTGCTGCGAGCAGGAAGGCGAACACTTAACACCAAGCCAACCAGTCCTGAATTGAAATATATTTCACACAGTCAATTGAATATATACTAACGTTCTCAAATCACACAGTAACCTGTGAAGTGCAATGACTTCATTACGAAATAAAGGCATTAATGATAGGAAATAGGATAACGGGTACATAAATGATTATTTCTAGTTCATGAAGAGAAGTTGATGAATAACAGTTTATGGTTTTCATAAGAGCTCAAAACAAGGGCAATATGAAAATAATAAAAACAAAATATTTCTGTAGTTTACCAATAATTCATAAAGCCGGTATGCCACTGAGACCTATAGTTGACGTTACAAACACTCTAACTTACGCTGTCTTAATATCTAACAAACATACTAAAACCACTACAATGAAATTTACACGGTATTCCCGAAGATCTATTCGGTTTCGAAATAAAAGTATCAGAAGTAATTAATCTAGGTAAACGAGACTATGGTGAGTTATTCTGTTGTATCTTTATACATAGGTATTTCAGTGATATCTGTTTAGACTTTCTTATTGGCTTACTAGAGAATGATCATACATTATGTAGCCGATGTCACTTAAGAATCACTTCAATCATGACATCCTTAAATTGTGCTTGAATTCAATCATCTTCACTTTTAAAGGATTCTAATCAAAGCAACTAACGGTGGACCAGTCGTATATTTTGTGTTTCCGATTGTAGCAAACCTATTTATGTGGAATCGTGTAGAATCATATATTTTTCCGAATACCATCAGGCCACGAGTTTGACTAAAATATGCAAACAGCACTTGTTATTATCAAAAAGACTTATGTGGACATTTTCTAAACTAATCAATAGTTTCTATATCAAATAAAACTTACTTTCGACGGTAAAGATACTGAATTACCATTTTTAAACTGTCAAGTGGAAAATGTGAATGAAACCATCTTCCGAAAGTCAACATATTTGTATCAACAGCTTGGTTTTAAGTCAGCACATCCATTCAGAGTAAAAATTCTTGTAGCTCTGAATCTATTGAGAAGCGCCTCCAAACTTTCACATCAAAAGATTATAAAAAAATCGAATATAGGAATGTAATTAGCGTCTTGCACTTTAATTGTTTTTCAGTAAATTTTATTGAAATCTACCAAAGAGAAATAACTTATTATTGAATAATGATAATAATAAAACATCATGGGTTGGTGCCGTTGTTCCATCTAATAGCCGTCTTACAGTGGGAAGTTCTCAAAGGATTCTAAAACATAATAGAATTCAAGTATTCTACAAAACTACCAACACTCTTGTTGGGACGGCTCGTAGGAACCTCAACGAAGCCTCCAGAACCCTTGAAGGAACCGGAGACATTTCATCCAATCACTGATCGACAGAACCTTCCAGAATCTCGACGTGGCGCATTTTGATTGAATAATAGTTGAAACTTCTTAGTTAGGATTATATGAATCATAATGCTGATTTTGTTGCTTCAGAAAACTATAAATATACGATTATTTTGTACAGAACTGGCTCTCTATCTTACTGGAATAAAGTTCCCTGTCTACTCGTCTTCTGTCTTCTGAATTTGCGACTAGGAGGGTTCAAGGCGTTCGGGTGCTAAGGTTATCTGCGTCTTGTCAAGCTATCAAGCACGAGATATAACAACTCTTTTAGGTATTTTAGCTAAAATAAAAATCTTGTTTACCTCTACGTTGAACTGTGTTTACAAGTCAGATTATATTGAATCTAATGCTCTCCGTATTTTACAGTTTTCTCGAAAGATCTTGACCCGTGCCAAAGAACATGGGGCTACAAATAACAACATCCTACTAATTTTGTCTAACTAAGAAATTACAGATCAAATTAACAATTACAGTACACCCTACTTACAACACCCATAAAGTCATCATGAAAATAACTAAATTATTCCAACTAGTTTTCGTAATTGTTAATATTGGCGAGTAGTTGAGGCTTTTCACATATTGCTAAACCTCACTTCAATTAATAGAAAGGTAGGCCTTTCTATTTGTCCAACGTGAACTATCAGTTTAAACAACCACATTCAAACTGAATCAAATTTCACATATGATTAACGCACAATCTATCTCCATTAACTGACATTAACGTACCCACTTACAGATCCCAATCTCTCACAAATGTGTCTCACTTTGAATCACCTTGATCCAAATGGCATGTCTCTTTTTTTGTTTGTGCTAAATATCTTGGTTTTCATTTATTTTCTCACCATTAGTTAAAGTCACGTTAATTTAATCCAGTCATTTATTTATTTTTTGAAGAAGCTGCCTACACTAACACGCGAAACGTCAAAAAATTTAATTAGAATATTAGAAATGAATTACTTGTTTCTATCGCCAACTCTTCCGTATTCTCAATCTGTCTAAAATTATCAAGTATCACTTTGGTATTTATACGTGCTAGTAATCTGTTTGTTTAACGTACTTTTAGTCAGGTTTAATTGTATTAACTGTCAAATTCTTTTAATTCAAATGTAATCGTATCCCTTTAATTCTTTAATTTAGGGTAACATTTAATGCAAAATGTTGTCGTATACTTGGTCCAAAGAAAGTATGCATTCTTTCTCTCGTCACCATACCGATTGGTTTAGCTATAGCCATAACGTGGTTGGTATTTCGTAAAGACGAAATGTACGTTTCAGTTTTTGTTTGACTCCTTTTTAAAAAACCTTTGAATGTATGTTCTCACTTGAGTTAACATGCGATTGTTATTTATTATATTTGTTTCATAGCATACCATACTTGTGGTACTATAAACACTGATTTTTTCGACTCAAGAATTCATCTCTCCCAGATGTCATCTAACCAATTTGCAGTTTGCGATGATTAGCTATTTTAAACATTTTGAGTGGCAATCTGCCAATTATTTTGGACAATTTTTCTTCCTTTTCAACTGGGAATCGCTCCTTTGCATTTGCATTGGTAATGTCAAATGAAGTATCTAAGAGCGTCAACCACCTTACCTAACGTAGTGATCCAAACAATATTGGTGAATTGATAGGCAACAAAACCTCTGAATTATTACTCAAAACTTGCTTAGTCTCTTTTTTAACCTACATCACCTTGGATTCGTCATCGATCCAATCACAATTTAAACGATATTCCTGTGTGTACTATTGTCCATGTATGAAAGAGTGGTAAATGAAGTGCTGGAAATTGCTAGGTTACAGGTTTTCGACTGTAGGTGTTGTTGGAAGTATTTCCTAACTTATTACCGAATCATTAAAAGACTAATACTAATTTTATTTGTTGTATAGCAGATAAATAAGTTAAACAAAAATGGTTTTCTTTAGGGTAAACGGTGGAAAGCAATTCATATTGAACGTTTGTCATGCGTTCATTTCGAACTCCTTGGAAGTGTGTACTCACTATCAAAACCAAAATCTTCAGATGCATATGTGAAGATAGTGTTCAGTGCTCCACATTTTTACCTTCATTTCATCAGTCACTCTCTGTCATCAATAATGACTATCACACCTGATTATGCTCATCGGAGAAAGTTATCCTGTGGTAAAAACTATCATAAGAAACACTCATGGTTTTATTCATTCAGTTTTTGAAGTTTTATGATAATGTAGTCGCTAGGTGAGTGTGTTTGCTGGATAGCTACTTTGCTTTGGAGTCGGCGCTTTTTACTGGTAAATCTGTTGGAATGAATTTAAACAATTGCAGTTTAATAATTATTTTATTTAAGTTTTTGAGATAATGTGTAGTATCGATAATCTGAATCTGACCGCTGATTAAGTAGTAAAGTACATTTCATTTTCTATGAATATGGAGCATTGTTTTCTAATGGAATAAATTAATTGACAGCTTGGTAATGTCAAATGAAGTATCTAAGAGCGTCACCACCTTACCTAACGTAGTGATCCAAACAATATTGGTGAATTGATAGGCAACAAAACCTCTGAATTATTACTCAAAACTTGCTTAGTCTCTTTTTTAACCTACATCACCTTGGATTCGTCAGCGATCCATCACAATTTAAACGATATTCCTGTGTGTACTATTGTCCATGTATGAAAGAGTGGTAAATGAAAGTGCTGGAAATTGCTAGGTTACAGGTTTTCGACTGTAGGTGTTGTTGGGAAGTATTTCCTACTTATTACCGAATCATTAAAAGACTAATACTAATTTTATTTGTTGTATAGCAGATAAATAAGTTAAACAAAAATGGTTTTCTTTAGGGTAAACGGTGGAAAGCAATTCATATTGAACGTTTGTCATGCGTTCATTTCGAACTCCTTGGAAGTGTGTACTCACTATCAAAACCAAAATCTTCAGATGCATATGTGAAGATAGTGTTCAGTGCTCCACATTTTTACCTTCATTTCATCAGTCACTCTCTGTCATCAATAATGACTATCACACCTGATTATGCTCATCGGAGAAAGTTATCCTGTGGTAAAAACTATCATAAGAAACACTCATGGTTTTATTCATTCAGTTTTTGAAGTTTTATGATAATGTAGTCGCTAGGTGAGTGTGTTTGCTGGATAGCTACTTTGCTTTGGAGTCGGCGCTTTTTACTGGTAAATCTGTTGGAATGAATTTAAACAATTGCAGTTTAATAATTATTTTATTTAAGTTTTTGAGATAATGTGTAGTATCGATAATCTGAATCTGACCGCTGATTAAGTAGTAAAGTACATTTCATTTTCTATGAATATGGAGCATTGTTTTCTAATGGAATAAATTAATTGACAGCTGCTTATTATCATTACATAAGTAAGGAGTTTGTAATATATTGAATGTCATCTAAATTCAGCGGCAATTATTTATGTCATTTGTGTCTTCTACTTTAATGTTATGGATCGTTCTGATTATTACATTGTGTGTATTCTGTTTACAAGGATTGGTTGGCCTTTACAGTCTGTCATCGGAATGCTTGTAATAGCTACGGTCATTTCATCTACATTAATTATACCATCAGCCAAGGTAATCAAGAAGTCTTTCTGTTGTTGTATATTTTACTGCACATATTATCTACTAGGTATCTTTCCTTTAGACTAGATATCATTTTTCGGGGTGTGTTTATATTTACTAAACTTCGGTAAACTGTAATGTCCACACAGTGGACTACAAACAATCATCAGGTATTTCAAGATTATCCCGACCGTGCTGCTACCTTGACTTGGTGGTCGGGCTTACCTATCGTGATGACCCAATCGGGCTATACTGGCTGGAACAATCGTTCCCCAAGGTCCTACCTGCTAGGCAGGTCAGTTGAAGAGCGGTGAGACCAAAGCAGCAAATATAAGGTCCGAGGACGAAGTCGTACTGCCGGCTGTACAGAGGTGTGACGGCAGTAAGGTGTTTTCTTCGGACAACCAGCATAGCAGTGATGCTGCCTTTCCACAAAGGAAGGCCAAGGTTAGCAAAGGTCGACCCTAAAAATGCACACCTCACCTTACTCCACGGATTTCCGTCTCCGGCAGTAAGGCCTCAACAAGTACGGAGCTACAACAACGAAAACCTCTCTCAAAAAGGCCGTGTGTGGCCGGCCTCAAGCAGTTGTTCCTTGGGCACTGCGGTGACGCTCTAAGGTCTTTCAGACCAACCCTAACCCATTTTGCTTTTCAGGTACATCAAGAAGAATCCTTCCACAGCGTGGGCAACTGGGAAGAGATAACCGCCGAAATAGGTAGCTTGAACCAATCTGAAAGACATTCAGTGTTCCAGCTCAGAGAACGGATGACGGCGACCGTCTGTTGCGGCTTTGTTCAGATAATCGGTTATTTCTAACCAACACGAACTTTAAGCACAAGGAGCGACATCGTTTAACATGGAGACCTCCTGGCCCTACTCAACGGTGGACTCAAATAGACCATATCGCTATTAGTCACCGTTGGAGAGGCTCGATAGAAGACTGCCGATCTTTCTGGAGTACATGTTTGAATTCCGACCACGCTCTAGTGTGAGCACGCATTCGCTTGCGTCTCACCGGGCGAAGAACAACTACTACAGAAAAACCTGTTAGAATTCAGTTTAGTAATGAAACAGCCAAGATAAATTGTAGGAACAACTGAGGAATCACTTAGGCAATTATAAAGATGCGTCCTGACTAGATACTGCTTGGCAAGATGTTCAAACAGCTGTGGCATCTACAACGATATCTATCAAGGACTTAAATCAACATGTCAAGAAAAATCAATGGATCTCAATGGCTTCTGTTGATTTGACAGACTCCCGAAGGCTTATCCCATCAGGCTCCGAACACGATGATGAGCGACGTGTAATCAGGTATAAACTGACGAATAGTCTGCTAAACGACCGTGAGGAGTGGTGAGTAACGAAAGCAAATGAAATGGAAAAGGCAGCGGCGTTAGGTAACACTAGACAACTTTTCAAGTTGATAAAAGAAACTGGGGTTGAAAAATCCAGCGTTAGTGAGACGATTTTCGAAAGAGATGGAACGCTTATTAGCTCTCAGTCTAGACGTTTAGAACGATGGGCTGAATACTTCATGGAACAGTTTAGTTGGCCTTCAGCTACTCTAAAACTTCCCACTATTTCGAGACAGTCAGAATGGAAAGTCGACTTAGGTGCCTTGACTGTTGTCGAAGTCGAGAAAGCTATAGGCAATCTAAGTCGAGGTAAAGCAGCGGGTCCGGACGGATTATCCCCAGAGGTGTTTAAGGATGGTGGTCCCACTTTGACAACCAGGCTGACTGATATTTTGACTAAGGTTTGGGAACTTGACATAATTCCTGCTGACTGGTGTCGATCGTTAATCGTCCCAGTATATAAGGAGGGGTCATAATCGTCCTTCGATAACCATAGAGTAATTAGTTTGGCTATTATAGTGTCTAAAGTACTGGCTTTTATAATTATCAGACGCTTAACTGCAACTCGTGATCTCCAAATACGAGGAAACCAGGTTGGTTCAGACCTGGTCGCGGTTGCATAGACCAGATATTCACCGTTCGTCAGATTTCAGAACACAGACATACTTTTCGGCGGCCGACAATGGTGGTTTTCCTTGACTTGAAAGTGGCATTTGACTCTGTAGGCCGCGAAGTTCTATAGCAGTGTCTTTAATTGAAAGGCGTGCCCCAAAAGTACATAAAACTTGTTAAGGCTCTTTACTCAAACACTATTAGTCGTGTCAGAGCATATGGGGAACTGTCATCTGAACTTGTAACCTCGAGTGGTGTCCATCAAGGCTGCCCACTTTCCCCATTTTTGTTTAATTTCATAGTTGACATACTGTTAGAAATTACACTTTCATCGTTTGACTTTTCAGGAATTGATCTCCTACCAGGAGATCCACTTATTGACTTAGAATATGCTGACGATATAGTCCTGTTTGGCGAATACGCTGATACGATGCAGAAACTTTTGACAGGAATAAGCTTGAATGCAAGTATGTTCTGAATGCGTTTTTCCCCCTCTAAATGCAAACTATCGCTCCAGGACTGGTTTTCATCAACACCTGAACTAAAGATAGGGAGTGAAGTAGTTGAGCACGTCGACCACTTCACTAATCTTGGAAGTCTGATTAGCCCTAATGGGTTAGTAGTCTGCTGACCAGTAGATGAGGCACGAGGTTCAAACCAAGCAGTCAGTAATGAAGATCACGAGTCATTTTTTATTATAGTTTATTTGTTTATGTATCATTGGCATAACAGTGAATGTAATGTCAGAAAACTATCAAATTTAAATAAATTTTGCGATAGTCAACAGCAGTGATTCATAATGTAATCTGAATAGACAAATTACAGTGATGTAATTAACACAATCAGTATCATAATAGTGTGAACTGGAGTAGTGTTTAGATTTAGACGACGATAACTCACACCGAATTACATGCAATATGATGCGAGCTTCAATAATCCAGAACTACAAATAAATCAATACATAGTTTTTTATGTTTGATTTCTAGATAATTATATTCTTGGGGAATTTAATTCTTCAATATTGCACTGATTAGAATCCCCGTAGTTTACAAGGTTTAGTTTATCCTGTCACTAAAAATTGGTATGGGCATTTAATTGAAAAGAACTTGTGTATGACAGATTTCAAACATTGTTATCTTTATGTCAGCCGACTGTGAACAACGACCCTGGAATACTATGACTGAAATAAATGCAACTGACTATTCTGTACTTACGAGTCTGTCGCGGTGCTACTCGCCTCAAACCAGAATGTGAGAATACAAGAGTAGCAAACTAATCAACTAGATTAACTCTGTTTCACACTGTCGTTTATGTACAAGCAACACCTGACTGCATATCTGAATGATTAAGAAAATAACACTAACATCACACAAAGGGTTTATGCATACCTGTATTGAACAGGTTACTTGCATTCAGGCGTGTTACCTGTACAACGGTCATAGTGTTGATAATTTGGCTTCACAACAGTTGTATTATTTTGATATGATAACTTATTACTTCTTTTTGTTGAATACATCCACCTCTCCTAGCGTTTAACAGAGGGTTTACGCATGCCACGTAGGATGTCCTTATAATGCGAACTGGTAGCTTTATGATTTGTAATTTTATTAGAATAATGATCTGGCACTTGAGGGACTAGATTGGACATTGCAGCTAAACTGTGTTTCGTTGCCGAACTGCTAAGCGCAGACTTTTGTGTTGTTTAAAACAACATTATTAGCCAACAGGTTTATGCATACCTGTATTGAACAGGTTACTTGCATTCAGGCGTGTTACCTGTACAACGTTCATATGTCTGCTCACTGCTGAATAGTCTAAAACGGTTGCATAGTGACCTTTTTCTCATTGGTCCTCCACCTAATGTTAATCCTGAAACCACTTATGTCATTCACAAATAATATTTTTGAATATCTATGATATGATACTTATCATACGTTTTTAATACATGCTTTTAGTAAGTTAGACAGGGTGATATAATACTTTTGGTTACTGATTTTTTTGTTTCTTATTTGTTCATTTCTTCTCACTAGGTTGGTACACTGTTACTTACTGTATTTTTAGCTTACGATATATTCTTTGTTTATATCACTCCTTTATTCAGTGTAAGTAGTATATTTTAAACTACACAGTTCATTATATGCTTGTTTTTTATGGTTAATATGAAAATTCTACAAATATGTGTTACCTTTTAACTTATGTTATATTGTTTAAGATATATAAAATGATGTAAACATTTGCACTTATTGATTGTTTTGTTATCATTAAAAGTTTTGACTGGCAACAGAATAATTTTAAAACGTTATGATTATAATAAGATGTCAATAAGATGATCTTGGTCGCATTGTTACACTTTCGCTTGATAAATTATCAGTAAGTAAAGAAAGTTGGAATTAACGTCCGTTTTCGATGAATTCCTCATCATGTGTCTGTGTTTATAAATCTATAAATATCATGTTTCATTAGGTAACATCGTAGAGCTTTGGAGCTACAAAAACGTATATCAGTCACATCGACGACTTGATGGAAACAGCATATCTCATTTACGAGCAAAAACGGTACCAACCCAACATACCACCAACCACCTCCGATAGAAAAATTTAAAAACTTAAAAAATAAAGTGGACATATGAAGTGAATTATTGGATTAACATGTGATAAAGACATGACTTTAACCACAACCTGCATTCAGAAATCATAGGTTGTTTCGTTTGGAAGTTTCACTAATGTATCTCGAACTTATTCTGCTCTGTGCTCAAAAAGTATGGAACTTTTACGACTAAACTGCCATTTATGTGACACAGCATTGTTTTCGGGAAAGTTTTCCAGTCGTACAAGTTGTATCATGGGGTTAGTAGGGTTGGTGGAATAGAAAAGCTATTAATTTCCATGACCTCATTTTCATGAGCAGTGCTGATACATTTGTGGAAATGCAATATAAATCCAGACGTGATAGCTTTGGTTATATGAAATGTTATCAAGTGATTTAAACAATAAGAATCCATTTACATTAGAACTTAGACACTTACAACTCAACACATTTGAATATCAATAATGCAAAATAATCAGTGAAGTAAATTTTCTTTCAATGATGTCATTTACGTTAGCTGTACAATCGTATATATAGAGGAATTATATGCTTAATAGTACATACTAAAATAGAAGTATTACGTCAAGAAAAGTTGTTAAAGTCACTTGCGTAGTTACATTGGCTGCACAAGGCGCGCACTATCAAAACAGATATCTGAACACAATCCTACTCGGTTGTCTAAAGGAATACGGAGATCCATCGATTGCTCTGTTCTCGAACATTTAGTAACTTCTGGTTATGTCGCCTGAATCAAATCATCCTTCCACATTATTCACAAAGTTAAATAAATTGGTTCTAAAAAGGTGCAAATCCGAAAATTATGTACAGCGGAGGCGTTAGCCATCCGCCAATTCAAACCAGCACTTTGCATCCAAAAGAAACTTATTCAAACGCTTATTTTACCTCAGTCCTAATGTTTTCTTGTTCTCCATAATTAATTTTCAATTTTTTTTAGTTATTAATCATCTGTTTCTTCATCATCCAATTATTCTTGTCTTTATATTCTTCAAGTGGACACTTATTATAATTCCGTCTTTCAAAGAAATTTTCAACAGTTGTTTAGACTATTTTTTAACTTATTTCTGTAGTCTTATTTTTATAATTATTACTTGAAACCTTTTGGATTCCATCTCAAGTGATTTTGACAACTTGTTTTCTTGACGTAGTATGGACTCTTAAGCGTGTAATTCCTCTATGTATACGATTGTACAGCTAACGTAAATGACATCATTGAAAGAAAATTTACTTCACTGATTATTTTGCATTATTGATATTCAAATGTGTTGAGTTGCAAGTGTCTAAATTCTAATGTAAATGGATTCTTATTGTTTAAATCACTTGACAATATTCTTTATAAATTTAAATATCTTGGTAACGTGACTTGATGTATAGAAAAGTCGACAGTTTACGTAATATTAATGATGCAGCGTTTACAAATATATTCTGTTATCAAACTTACCACTTTTGTGTTGAGTCTAAATTCCACTTCATGGTACGGCTGGGTGCTCAATTAACAATTTTTATAAACACACTTCACGTTATTTACTAAAACATTAGTGTTAAATGATCCACACAGGTTATTTCAGAGGTCAAAATAATGCATTATATTCAAATCACAGATAAAACAAGTTGTTGAAATTTTAGAAGTTATCCACGTGTGTGTTTATTTATTACTGCATTTAAACAATGCTTACTGTACAGACATCTGTTCAGCGTTTATGCTTGTATGCTGTTGAGACATTTGTGCAAAATAAGGATAGTAATGAGTTACTTGACTTTATACTAGATGGTAGATAATTAGAATATGCAAGGCGTGATTTTTACAAGGTAGCTATTACTTAGTTACTTACGCCCGTTACTCCTCACTGAGGAGCATAAGCCACTCACCAGGATTCTCCATTCAACTCTGTCCTGAGCAATCCTTTCCAAATGTTTCCAGTTGCTGTTCATCCTTTTAATGTCTGCTTCCAATTCTCGACGCAGCGTGTTCTTTGGCCTTCCTCTTTTCCGTTTCCCAACAAGATTCCATGTTAATGCTTATCTCGTGATGCAGTCTGATGGTTTGCGTAATGTATGTCCTATGCATTTCCAACGTCTTTTGCTAATTTCTTCTTCGGCTGGAAGTTGGTTTGTTCTCTCCCATAGTAAGCTGTTGCTGATGGTTTCCGGTCAACGTACATTCAGTATCTTTCGTAGGCAGTTGTTTATAAATACTTGTATCTGTCTGATGATGTTTGCAGTAATTCTCCAAGTTTCAGCTCCATACAGCAGGACTGTCTTCACGTTCGAATTGAAGAGTCTGACTTTGAGGTTAGTTGATATTTGTTTTGAGTTCCAGATGTTTTTCAACTGCAGGAATGCTGCCCTTGCCTTGCCAATCCTTGTCTTTACATCTGCATGAGACCCTCCTTTTTCATCGATGATGCTCCCCAGATATGTGAAGGTATCCACCTCTTCCAGAGTTTCCCCATCCAGTTGAATTGGGTTGGTGCTCCCTGTGTTGTATTTGAGAATCTTGCTCTTACCCTTATGTATGTTCAAGCCTACTGATGCTGAAGTTGTTGCTACACTGATTGTCTTCGCTTGCATCTGTTGGTGTGCATGTGCTAAAAGAGCTAGATCATCTGCGAAGTCCAAATCATCGAGTTGCATCCTACTTGTCCATTGAATTCCGTGTTATTTACCCTCAGATGTGGAGGTCTTCATGATCCAGTCGACCACTAGGAGGAAGAGAAAAGGTGACAGCAAGCAACCTTGTCTGACTCCGGTCCTCACTGAAAATGCATTTGTCAGGTGTCCTCCATGCACAATTTTGCACTGCGTTCCGTCGTAAGAGTTCCGGATGATATTGACGAGTTTCTCTGGTGCGCCGTAGTGTCGAAGAAGTTTCCATAGTGTTCTCCTATCTACACTATCAAACGCCTTCTCATAATCAATGAAGTTGATGTACAGTGACGAGTTCCATTCAATTGATTGTTCAAAGATAATCTGTAGCATTGCGATTTGGTCCGTGCACGACTGATTCTTACGGAAACCAGCCTGTTGATCTCGAAGTTGAGCATCCACTGAATCTTTCATTCTGTTCAACAATACTTTGTTAAAGAGTTTCCCTGGTATCGACAGTAGCGTGATCCCTCTGTAGTTGTCACATTTGCTCAAATCTCCTTTCTTTGGTATTTTGATAAGATGTCCTTCTTTCCAATCTGCGGCACTTGTTCTTCCTCCCAGATCTTTTTGAATAAAACGTGGAGTATCCTTGCTGTTAGGTCGATATCTGACTTGAGTGCTTTGGCTGGTATATTGTCAGGTCCTGCTGCTTTCCCACTTTTGATTTGTCTGATGGCCACTTGATTTCTTCCATCATTGGTGAAGTGACATCTATCGGGAGATCTGTAGGTGCTGCTTCGATGTCCGGTGGGTTCAGTGGGGCTGGTCTATTCAAGAGTTCCTCAAAGTATTCTACCCACCTATTCTTTTGTTCTTGAATCTCAGTGAGTGTCTTGCCTTCTTTGTTCTTGACCGGTCGCTCTGGTTTGCTATGTTTATCTGCCAGTTTCTTTGTTGTGTCGTATAGCTGTTTCATATTTCCTTCTCTTGCAGCCTTCTCCGCTATCGTTGCAAGGCTTTCGATGTATTTCCGTTTGTTGGCTCTAACGCTCTTCTTACCTATTTATTTGCTTCTGAGTATTCAGCTTGAGCCTTTATTTTCTCTGCTCTTGTTCGGCTGTTGTTGATTTCTATCTTCTTGTTCCTCCTTTGTTGAATTTTGCTCAATGTCTCAGTGGAGATCCATTCCTTATAATGGTGCTTCTTGCGGCCTAGAACCTCCTGACATGTTGACGTTAGTGCTTCTTTGATTTCTTTCCAGTTATCCTCCATAGTGGTTTCTTCTTCTTTCGGTAGATCTTGTAAGGATTGGAACCTGTTGTTGAGAGATATTTTGAATTCCTTGAGTTTGTCAGTGTCTCGGAGAAAGCCTGTATTGAACCGTTGTACTGCTGCCACTCCAGTTGTCCACTGCTTCTTTAGCTTCACTTTTATTTTAGAAACCACCAGGTGGTGGTCTGAAGCTATATCAGCTCCTCTCCTGGTTATTACATCTTCCATTGATCTTCTAAATTTTTTATTGATGCATATATGATCTATTGGATTCTCAGTAGTATGATCCGGTGAGACCCATGTAGCCTTGTGTGTACTTATTATTAACCGTTCATTTTTCACATACTGAATTTTCATGCTGTCTTGCAAGGTTGAGATATTTGAGCGATCTTATTGGTGTACCTCTCTGTTAAATATGACTCCAAAGGTAAGTCTTCCCGTGCAACTTAATGACCTAAACACTGTCTTTCCTTTCTCTTCATAGTGTGAAACCAAGAGTCATAATACAAAGAGTTGTGGAACAGTATATTTCGTACAGACCAGAGAGTCAGTTGTGCAGCGTTCTGGGAAAGAAAGTAGCTTGTCAGCATTGCATTTCTGTACAAATAAATAAGTTTATATTCTTAGAGTGTCTACGAAATAAGTCTTCAATAATTTCATTAACTAGTGATTACTGAGTTCTCTTTTCTTTTCAAATTCATAATGATATATTAGTTCTACGATTTGAATTCCTTTTCTTTAATTTTCGAATATTCTTCAGTCACATACATCAGCAACTGTTAGTTCCACTCAAAATATCAAACCAGTTAGAACACGACGTTCAAACACTCATAGTTATATGGAAGCTGTTGCTACTGGTACAGCTGGCAAAAGTGGAGAGTTGCTACCATTAACGTTTCGGCTACTTATCAACCAATATGTGGAAGTAAATAAACAAAATATTGAGATCATACCACATACTTCACTTTTAGGATTTGGTGATGCTGTTATTCCTGGTAATGTGTTTGCTTTTTCTACAAGTTAGATTTTATTTACAAATATATATATATATGTCTTACATACACTGGACGCCTAAGTTTTGTGAATCTTTTCGTTCTCTGGACGAAAATTTGTATAAAATTAAATTTTATTTATCTATTGTATGTATGGTTAGTTATCTGGGAATGGTTTTGATCTGATTAACAATGTACAATTCCAGTTAGATCAAGAACAAATTGAGCAGAATAACATCAATTCGTTTTATTTCACCAGGTTCTCATGAGCTGTATTCTACCTGTAATTTTCAGAATCAAAATTTCAGGTAAAGTTTAACACATCCATAGAAGTGAAGCCAGGTAGAATTTAAACAAAATACCTGTTTGCAGTATCTAGCCTATAACCAAATAAAACTTAAAGGATTGAATAGAATATTACAAATATGTATAAAGATGCAGGAGAACTTTCTAGAACATTGTTTGGGGCAATGTCGAAAGATCATTAGTTCTGAAACTATGTGTTTATTTTTATTGAAGTAACAGAACACAAGCGATTGATGACGCGGGTATATTAATGATAAATGATGCATCTTGTGCATTTGTCAATGGGAATTTGTTACACATTAAGAAAATGACTAGAAAGCAACATCTATCTCGAAAAATTCATTGATACAATGCACGCCATAAACGCATCATCAACATGGTTAAAATATTTCATCATCTTGCCAACCTATTTTTTAGGCTGTCTTTTTAAGATTGGCCAAAAAACGCCCTTAAGGATGGGATCTGATTGACTTCAGTTATAGCAGTAAAATAGAAAAAGGGGGGTGGACAGTGTTTAGAAATTACTACAATACATAGTTTGATGTTTTTTTAATCAAAAATAACCGATAGAGTACTATGTACCTAGGTTACTCCTTGTTGTTTGATATTCATTGTCGAGAAGTATTTATAGTCAACTTGTGAGACTCGAATCTGTGCAATAGCTTGAAATTTTACCACTGACCTATTAAGTTCACTGTTGATCTCTTATAGATTATTACTTAGTAACCAATTAGTGTAAACATCTCGGTCCGGCACATAGATTTACATTTCCAGCATATGGGTCGTAAAGCTGAACGTTTCTTTCAGGACCTTGTAATTATGTCTTACAGCAGAATAATAAATACACCTTATATCAACCATCAAGATTTTGAACTAACATACATTTCAGCATTTTTATTAAAGTAAAGACGAAATCATAATATCTCTTCGTCATTAATTTTATCCTGTTATATTATCGGACTGTGCAATTGGTATTGGTTTTTTCTTCATTCTCATGCTTATTCACTTATTTACCAGGTGCAGATTCATGTACTTAGTTTTGAGCAATACCATTCTATTCAGTTGCTTAAACTGAAGCGGAGCATAATTTTGAATCAGATATTTAATGACCGAAAGTTGAAATCTCTTAACTATGGAATATGTTTAAAACTAATATGAAAGAGATTAGTTAAACGCTTTTGGTTTACATTATGTGATAGGTATACAATTTATATAATCATTACGATTCTGTACTTTGTCACTATCATTTATGTCTTTTGAACAGTGTATATTAATATTTTTCATTACACAGAAAACAGTTTATTTTGTACGTCGCATTTTACTTCTACTAACTTTATTGTCTTTTTATTTTGGAAAAAAATGTCTTTAGGAATTTTCCTCATGTTTCTGGCATTCTATGATGCATGTTGGCGTATTCCGTATTATCGACACTATTTAGGCGGACTTTTAGGTCAGTTGTTATTTTCATTATTGGTTTGCTCTTTTTGTTTGTAAAATAATACATGAATAAAGAATAGAAATAATTACGTATCAGTATTTGCATAAATTTTGTGTGCTTGTTATTTATGAATTTGTTCAAGTGGATTACGATGTCCTCAATCCACTTCTCGCTACTCTTGCTTTTGAAGAAGTTTTTAGTCCTATTAAAATATCTCGAAATATGATAGCAGAACTCTATGATTTTCTTATAAACAAACTGTTAAGTAATCCGTCGAATTACTAATCACTTTAGCCTTTTGATACTTTATTTTACTCTAAAAAATAGTATTGTTTGTCCATTCCTATTGTTCTCCTGATTGAGAAGCTCAGTATCGTATATTTTTAAATTTAGACGAGTACATAAACCGATAGCCTTTGAAATTCTTTGTCATTATATATCCATGTTATGCAAATAAATAATCCTTATACAATTTCGCAAAGAAATGAACAAAATTAATTATCAACTAAATATTATGTTAATTTACGCCTCCGTACTACCATAGATCCATCATCTCAATTATTGTATTTCTTTTACATAAGATATACTCTCTCAAACTTCTAATTAGGTTAACAAAAGACAAAATAATTGATTACTAGTACATTCATTTATTCTGCTGCATAAAGCATGTGATTATTTAGCTAAAGTACATGGCCTTAACTTTTAAATAAATGCGAAGATTAGTTTTACGACAAAAACGAGTGACTCGTATTTAAAGTAATTAGTCTATTTTCCGTTCGTAAATAACTCAACAGTAATGCGTGGAGGTTGGTTTTAATTTGTCATTTTAATGTGTCATAGGTTGATCTCGGTTGTGTACTAGTGGAGAATAGAGCTTTAAATAGCTGTTTCATTCTACTATGGGACTTCTCATAAATGCTAACTCAGGACCCCACCACAAATCGCACTCAGGATCTCCAAATCTCTCCACCAACACACAGTTAACAGCACCATTGAGAGAGTGTTCAATGGTTGAATTTTTCCCACAGACGATTTTTAATGTACCGTGGCAATCATCTCATGCCATTCGCGGTAACCGAATCACTCTCTGATTGTTTTAATCCCACTAGTCACAATTTCTTGTTAGAACTTGGAAAGAGTTTTAAAGTAAGCCACGAGTAAGGTGATTATATTGGTTACAACAACAAGGCATTGAACGTTGTAGATAGCTTCTGTCATAAATTTTCCTTACAATTAAACAAATGAAATTAGCACTGTTCTCTTTTTACTATTTTCCTAACAATAAGTTCCATGGTCTACTATATATTATAGCTGTCTGAGGACTGTTTTGTGCTTTTCGAGATATTTTTTACCTATTACTCATGTTTCTGTAACTCGTCAGGAGTCTTTTCTTGCTGGGGTGGGGGTGGGGTATTTATGCCATTCAGCACAACTTGAAATACAATGCCATAAAATCAAATTTATTACCTAAATTGATGTTCGGAAATAGATAACCACGTAATTATTTAATTGCTCAGCTGAGTTACGTGATATGAATTATCAGGCTTTTAATCTTTTAAAATGTACACTAAATGACATCCACAAGTTCGGTGATGGGGAATATTTGTTCTTAAATGTTTGACGGCTTTGATGAGCTAAGCTATTTGAATGCATGAAGTCAAGAGTATCTTTTTTTGTCCCAGTGAATTGGAATTATATTCGGCATTTTATAACTGACATGTCAAGTCATTTAAATATAATTAAAACGCAGAATCCGAACACTTAGCAGTATATTTGAAAAGCTTAACAGCATTCCAATGTCCTAAATTCTCCCTTGGGTGAATTTTAATTACTTCAATTGCATGTTAAATTTTCAAAGCCTATTTGACGACTCTGATTATCCTGCATGTTTCCGAATAATTTAAGCAAAACTGGAATTCACTGGTACTCGGATTCTATCATTTTCGACTCATTATTTTGGAATCGTTTGGCAAATCGCTGAACACCCACAGCGCTATTTATCCATTAATTATTTCTAGTTGCATGAGTTTCAAGGCCACCTTAATTAGTAACTACATTGCAGATACATTATTTTCTTGCCGTCTTATTTCCCTTCTGAATGATTTTTATTAAAATTCAATTGTATACGTATTTTCTCACCAACGAACATAAAATATGACTTATACTTCTCACAAAAGTAAACTTGAAAAGAGTCATCTTTAAAAGTGGTTGACTATTGCTCCCTCCACTAAGAATAATGCTGAGCGAATTTCTGTCGTGTTATCTATTGGTTACAGTTACTTGAATTGGTAATGTTGTACCGGAAATGGTACATGGTGTTAAAAATGTAAACATTTGCTTGTGAGTAGTTTTTTGCCACATATCTCACAAAACATCTCAATGTATTCTAATAACCTTCACATAATAATTATTTTCGATCATCCGTTTCTTCTTACTGCCAACATTTTGCGTTTTCATACATAATTTGTTTTGAAACTTATTACTCCTATACGTACGTAGTCAATACTTTACTTGATATATACATTCCTAAAGACTTTTAATTAATAGTTTTTACATACGCACACTAGTACTGAAGGTTAACCGATTTGGCAGTAGCTAGTGTTCTTAAACTCATATTGACATCATTCCGTTTAAGTGATATGAAAGATTAACTAATAATTGATTGTTACTAATCCTAGAAGTGATCATTTTGAAACATTTTACCAATAATCTGATAGTTAAATAACCGTATAACAATGTTAACCTTTTGTTGACTGTATATAGTTGTCATAAATTACTTTGATTGGTTTTCACGTATGTCTTTAAATATAAGTGTTTTTTGAAGCAGAGTTTGACAAATATCTAAGTAGAATTAATACTGTTCCAAAGAGAACTTAGTATTTATCTCATCAATCCATTTGTTCATATGTTGCTTATTTTTCTACTTTGCTTTAAAATGGTTATTCTTTTAGGCTATTCACTGGGCTTCATGGTCACCGTTATTGTGCTACATGTTACTGGCGGAAGTCAACCTGCTTTATTATATCTTTGTCCACTCACTCTTCTTGCAACTTTCGTCGCTGTTGTTACGTGTGATGGTCTAAGTGAATGGAAACTATTATGGTCAGGTAGTTTGCCTGCATTGATCAATGTCAATACGGATACAAATGATGCTAATGAGATCGACCAATCACCTAATCTTTTAGAAGTACTTAATATCCATTCATCTGAATATAAATCAATTAACGATTCGAAAATCGTACTAGTCTCTGAATAATAATAATATTTATACTTAGAAAGGAAGAAAGTTTGCAGTTTCCATTTCTTTCTTATCTCTGTATATATCTATTATTAGGCTTACAGTGTCATTATATCCGCTTTTTATCTGTTTGTAAGCACACTTACTTAATATAGATATTGTCAACTACATAATTCTCAAAACTAATCTTTTCATTAAATAACATGTGATCTTACGTTTAATGCCATAATTATTATTTGATAACGAACTTTTGAAATTTTACCAGCTCTTTTGCAAATTTTAGGACATAACTATTTATAATTAATTATTGGTGTACACAGATCCACAATCTAACAGCTGAAATGACATTCGTTAATATTACTACCGCCCATCCGAAAACACTGTGGAAGCAAATAAATATGTTTCTAAGGTAATGTGTTATCAGATAAATGAACAAAGTGTTATATTAGAAAGCTGCTTACATTTGTAACTATATTTCTTTTTCTTAATATCGTTATTCGTATCGTTATTGTGCACTACTAAGCTATTGCCTCAAACATATGAATACTTAACTGTAGAATGACTCTATTAATTAGCTTAGTGTTGCGTAGTTCAAACTTCGTTACTTTTGCTGTTTATTTTGTCGTGAGTACGTAGTCTCGCTAAGTTCACTTCCATTTTACATTTCTTGTCAATATACCACATTCCAGATCATTACAAACTAAGACAAAGATATAATTTAGAAATTGGTTGTCCTTTTAATTCACTAATAGATACGTGGTCTTGTTTGAGTTTAGCACAATAAAACTTTTGATTTAATATGTAGTTTATGGAAAGTTGGTCATTTTTGCAACTATTGCTAACTACGTAAATACAAATGTCACAAAGCTACTCTTCTGGAAATTATATTTGATTGTCAATCATTCATAACGTAGAACCTGGTGCAAATGTACGTTAACATAAGGGTAGCTAAGTAGCTGAAATACTGTTTTTATGTGCGTTGAGAAAAAAACGAGACGCCGTGTTTTGAAAGTGTTTTCATAGCCGTTAGTGTTAATGTCAACTGAAATTAATAAGTTTCCATAGGTATATCTTCATCTAATTTCATTGACATAAACGTGGCTAAAGTTTGATTGCGGCTGGAAGATGGAATCCAAGATGCGCTTCTCTTCCTATTCGGAACTCATCTGATGGGTGTACCTACATCTCAGTGCTGGTGATCATGCCGGGACTTGAGCTCACTCTGTTCGTGTCAAGCACTACTGTGTTCGCCACTGAGTCCTGACATTCAGTTGTACAACAAGTATGTATGTATAATTAGGAAGTGTTCGTATTTTCAAAATGATGTTTTGGTAACACTCCATTCGAGATAAACGTAGAGCAACAAAGACTGATCAGTTTCAGTTCATAACAACATCACTGCGAAGATAGGAATACCTGATTATATACGTGCCCGTTGCACAAAGTGCGGCTGTAGTGAACACGATGGCATCTGATACGAATGAACTGAGTTTAGGTGCCAGTGTGAATATTAACACTGGGATGCAATTACATTCAGCAGATGAGTCCTAAGTAAAACAACGGTTGTCCTGAATTCTACCTTAATAAGAATGAAAGGTATCTTGTCAGATTCATCAAATTAGCCCTGAAGATTAACGAAATTCAAAGGTTTTGGTCTATTGAAGTATCAATGCAGTGTTCTTCAGACAATAGAATCATAAACAACTGAACAATTGAGATAAACCAATAAGGTGTAATAAAAAAGAACCTGCTAATTTCGAGGAATGTAATTGTCATATTTAACTTCCATACGGCTTATTTCTGAAGATGCAATAATGAAAACCAGACGTATAGAGTGAGTTGGCGAAGCTGGTGATTTAAAAGATAAGCGCATCTGTCAACGGTTTTAACTATTAAATCAAAAGCCCGCTAACTCGATATTATGTAAGAGTTTGTGTCAACGTTATTTAGTATACTGGTATTATTAACAGTTACTTGGTGAGTTACGGATCTATTTCTGGACACTGGGCAAAACATATACTGTATTGTATATTAGATTTAACACGTTTAGAAATCTGTCAGTCTGTCTTTTTGTTTTACTTTAAACTCTATTGAGACATTATTATAATCTACCAAATAGTGTCCTGCTGTGTACTATGTGTTAATAATATATGGTTAATGTGGGTCCACTAAACCCTAGCAAACACTGTACCTATTGGTTACTTAACTTTAAATAAATCATTCAAACTCGCCAAGGCTAGCAATCGTTCACACTCACAATCGATATACAGAGTGGACTCGGCACGTGAGGTAGAGTCTGTTACACGTTCTCTATGTAACTTACCCACTATCTTTTTAAATATATACCTGATGCGTAAAACTTTCTTACTGAAGAAACATGAAGGCCTTTCTATGCGGGTTCTGATTACCCAGTGTAAATCTACGTAATCTAGGCACTTACACAATCCCAATCGAATCGTATAGAGCTAGACCATTCGTTGACGCTAATCCAGCATCTACTGCACTTTGTCGTTGTTGGTAAGTTGACCTCGGTAATAACCGTTGCTTTCACTTTTAGTCAAAACTATATAAACAGTGAGTTGTCTAAGGCGTAGTGGATTTAACATCACTAGTAATTTAGCCTCCTTGACAGTTATTCTTGGTGTTTATTGTAGAATACGGAGAGGGAAGAGGTTACCTAGATAGTTTAAACGTGTGTTAAGTCTACGTTCACTGATATATATATATATATATATATATATATATATATATAGCCACAAAAGAGTAAAATGAAGTAAAAGGTTTCGTTAGTATTTTTTCTGGGATTGAACTTCATGGTTTATAAACTTGTGGAGGTCCTATGAACACATCAAATTTAAACTGTACATTTCTTGGTGTGTACATGGTCATTGTATGATTGGACTTTATTCCTCACAGCCACTTGGAATTGCTTCGTTTGTTGGATTTTATTGACTCCCAATATAGACTCATACATCTGGTGTGTGGACTTCTCATGAATCTGATCACTGGTATAGGTGCATGAAGTCAAAATGATACACGCGAGATTAAGTACCCTAAGGATCGTAACTGCTAACCAACGTCGCCAGTTCTCATAGCTGGAGCCATAAGTAGTTTTAAGGTCTTCTAAACACATCCTAGGATTCAGTATGGCTTAAAGCACACTTGAGTAGCTACAGACTGTGCTACTAGGTTTGTGCACAGGGCTTTGAATAATCTAAATTGATAGACACTTCAATAATCGCATCATTTGGACGCTTAGTCACCCTTAGCCTTAGCTGTAAAATAATCTGTGGAGACTTTAATTCCCTTGGGGTTGGTTGACACACATCCACTTATGCAATGTCTTATGATGGCCTTATTAAACCTATCAATATGAACGGTTGGAAACAACATCTATGTTTATCTACACGAAACAGCGACTCTCTCCACTTGATATTTTGTCGTAAAACCACAGGTATATCCATAGGACGTGGTGAAAAGCATTATAACAGTGACCACAGAGTAGTCTTATGCACTTTACTATTCCATGTAAATGGTAGTATGTATAGAGCAGAATGTAAGCATTTTTAGTACAAGGATTATGGTCATAGTGTCTGGAGCCAAGTCGAATGTTCAAACTGGACCTACTTCTTTACTGAAAATGTCATTGCCGGAGCACTAGAAAAAATTTACTGTATCGTAGAACCTGCAGTAGACACTATAGTACCGACAAAGACAGACTACTGCAGAAGGGAAAGACTTACGATGACCCAAATACTCTCAGTGAAAGGTTGTGATAAACAAAGGCACATTGCAGATGCGGGACATCAATTTAAACGGCATGTACAGTACAATGCTAGTTTGCGGTTACGTTTGGCTTAGAAATACAAATGAAGCTATTAGAATGCCTAACCCAAATAATATCTCGGGAATCCGTGACATCCTGTCAATCTTTCTTAGGTTTGCCGTGCCTGGTGTACCTATTCTCCTACTAAAAATGTTCACACTCTCATTAGAAGTAAGAAATTATCCTGAAACCCGGCAAATCATTTATTCTCTAAGCATAAAGCAGGAGCACGGGGTCTAGTCCAGAACTCTCGACCAATTAATTTTACACCAATGATCTCACGTGTAGTGAGATTATCCACGTGATTATCCACTTAATTGAGGTTTAATAAACAAAAAATATATTCTGATGGTGTACAGATTTCATGCAAGTTTACAAGCATAGACATGATGATATATAAGGGGAAGTACCTCTCAGTCTCTTGTAGACTACTTAATATAGCTCTCAGAAATATTGGTACGCCGGCGGATTTATATAATTTACATAATCTCGATATTGTCTAGTTTCTTATAATATATGATTATTGGATTGACTAAAATTAAAGGGAAGAGCACATAGAGCCATTTTGTGGTCACCGCTTATGAGTTCTTTGCTAACTTGAAGTGACAGAGGAGTGACATCATGACATAAAACCAGATCAGGAATGCTATTATGTCTCGTGGGAGTGTGCACACACTATTCAACAGTGCGTGTCTAATGTAGTAAGAAGGTTTTCTTCATCATGTGACAGTCCTCTACCAACTTTCCAATCTATCCTAGTAAGGTCAAAGTCTCCTACGATGACTTTTGCATTATAATTTTGGGCATAGGCATGTACAAAAGCATTAATAATGGTGCTATCTACGGTAGCCGAGGTGTTGGGGTTTCTGTATATGCATCTAAATAGTAAACAGTGACTGAGAGTATTGACTGAGATCCAGACTGACTCTGTCACCCTACCGACTATTTCGTCATCAATTTTGTTAGACCAGAAACAAATACTTACGAATATTAGACAGCCGCTACCACTCTTATGTTCTCTATTGTAGCGATATAACTTGTAGTCCTGAATGGCTAATTCTGAGTCAGTTACTGAGGCGGAACACCATGTCTTTGTGACAAATATGGAAGAAGGGTTGTTTAATAAGGCTATAGTTTTCAGGGTTGATATTTTGTTATGAAGTGAGCGGGCGTTAATTACTAAAGAGGTCAGAAATGAGGAGTAAAATGTGAAGAATCGAATATGATCTTTATCTTTGCTTAGGAGACTAGTGACTGCCTGATCCCCAAAAAATTATTGCTGTAGTCAGAGATATTATGATGCTCAAAGTGATTCAAGTTAAACGACATAGCATCTCGTTGACGATGTACGAAAAATGGAGGTTGTCACAGTAGCTTATCAGGAGTATAAGTATAGAAATGACGAGTCACAGTAGAACCACTTACACGGTCTGAGTAGGTCGTGCATGGTGTAGGATTACCAGGGCTTAGAGTATGATTGTGTGTATTTGGCCCCCTAGAATTTCTTACAAAGTTATTTGCGTCGTGGTAGTAGAAAGTGCCGTGTACTTGTTTGCCACACGCTTTAAGCTGGTAGGCAAATAAGCTATGCTTTGACTGATTACGTACAGCCCGTGAGTGCTTACGACCTTGATTACTACCTAGTCGATTACCTTTAGAAGATGATGAGACCTTAGAAGCAGCCTTAATATACAATGATGTGGTAGGCATAGTGGTATCATGCCCTCTATGTGTGGATAAGATCATAAAGCCTTGCTTGGATTTTACCCTTAATTTTGACGACATTGTCTCATCCTTCATTGTACTAAAACTGTTTAGTGGGCTAACCATAGTCTTTCCCTACACTTTGGGTGTTCGTGTTTTTTCGCCTAATGAAAAACAAGAGGGCTTAATATTAGAGGCCGTGTGGTCTAAATCTACATCACATAGCTGGGGGGGGGGTTATTGCCAGATTTTTGACCTGTAATTTATAGGTCATGTAGCGTAACGCCTGTTTGCTAATTATTATTATTATCAACAAAGGATTCTTTGGCAGCACTAAGTGGTGTAGTTGGGCCTTTTTTACATTAGTGGTGTTCTGCTCAATTTTACGTAAGTGTGAATTTTCTAGTCTCCTGTGTCTATGGATTACAGTCTTATCCTCTACTATACGGGCATTCTTATTACTGATAGGTGTAGTTATTGATTGTTCAGCCCGTTTTAACTGATTTGTTGCCGATTGAGAGTCGAATCGGAAAAGGATAGGGCATGAATACTTCTGATGTTTTATGTTAAGGTGAAGGCATTGAAAAGAACAATCCGAAAGATTAGCTGCTTTTAGTAGAGAATGCTCAATGGTTTTCAATGGTGCATTATCCAGTATATTGCAGACAATTACGTTCTGACGGGATATCGTACGTTTAATTACTTCTGTAGCAATGAAGTCGACTACGGTTTCCACCCTCGTCACGTCTTCCAGTACAGGTGAAGTTGTGTCCTTGACCGGCAGCAACTTAAAGGGAGACAGTGCGTTGAGTTCATATTTAACGCCACATAGTATAAATGAAAATGACTTCACTTGAGAAAGCATTTCTACTAGCTGATGAGTTAAATGCACATGGATTCCACTATCTCAGCCGAATATCCCTATACATAAGCTTAGCTAGAGCTCCAGTCAAAGTACCAATCACTCATAGTCTTATGCCGTATCTGGCCATGCTGCATGGTCCATTATAATTACTCTCAGTCACTTTCTGGAGTCATAGTCCATGAGACGAGATGCGCTTGGTTTATTTGGACAGAGTGCAACGTAATATTTAGTACTCATCTATTTCACTCGGTCGAAAGATCTCCGTCACATAACCTGTCTATATAAAAATTATGTACATGGTACAAATTGTGTCATGTTAAATATGCTTGTAACGAAAATGTTTGGTAGTGTTTGGTGGTGTTAAATACAACTGCGGATCCCTTATTTATCACGGAAAACAATAGTCTACTTGTCCTACATTTTCGTGTCAGTGTGCACGTTTGATATAAGTCTGAATGCAATAGGTGCCAAGAACAAATTTAACAATGACGCTCATTATATTGCTTGTTTGTCGAATTTATTCATTTTTAATACAATACCACCTAAATAATCATATTCCATAGCATGAATGTGTACACAAATTAGTTTGATTTGTGCCCATTTGTATGAACATAGGGTGGTTACGATAGGGCGAACTAAACATAGATAACAGTACATAAGTGGTTTCAGGATTAACATTAGGTGGAGGACCAATGAGAAAAAGGTCACTATGCAACCGTTTTAGACTATTTAGCAGTGAGCAGACATATGAACGTTGTACAGGTAACACGCCTGAATGCAAGTAACCTGTTCAATACAGGTATGCATAAACCTGTTGGCTAATAATGTTGTTTTAAACAACACAAAAGTCTGCGCTTAGCAGTTCGGCAACGAAACACAGTTTAGCTGCAATGTCCAATCTAGTCCCTCAAGTGCCAGATCATTATTCTAATAAAATTACAAATCATAAAGCTACCAGTTCGCATTATAAGGACATCCTACGTGGCATGCGTAAACCCTCTGTTAAACGCTAGGAGAGGTGGATGTATTCAACAAAAAGAAGTAATAAGTTATCATATCAAAATAATACAACTGTTGTGAAGCCAAATTATCAACACTATTATTTACAAGTACAGAAGATTAGTGATTTGTAGCAATATGGAGTTAAGAAAAGCAAGTGTTCAGCATAGCATGATATCATCTCTGGTATTATCCAAAGATACTACAAATTTTTTTCCGAGAAGACTAGTAGTAGGTTGGGATGCTTAATTAATATACAAATAATTATGTTATTTTTTATTTACTTGAGCAGATTTGTAGTCTTATCTGACAGCATTTAATTCAAGTTGCATACGTAGAACCGTATTTTCAGTGTCATCTTCAAAAAGGAAGAGTGATATCACGGAATAGTCAAGGGAAATGACGAACTTAAAGTACTATTTTTCAGAAGATTATTCCATACATTTCGACGTTACATGTATTAACCGCTCTGTTTCTTTTGTTTGTATATTCCTCTAGCATTAACCTCCCATTTGAAATATTAACTATCACTACGCCGTTTTTCATGAACTCCGGCTAATTAGTTGTGTCCGCATTACCCAAGTTTTCAATTATTATCGCCTTTGTGTGATGTTAGTGTTATTTTCTTAATCATTCAGATATGCAGTCAGGTGTTGCTTGTACATAAACGACAGTGTGAAACAGAGTTAATCTAGTTGATTAGTTTGCTACTCTTGTATTCTCACATTCTGGTTTGAGGCGAGTAGCACCGCGACAGACTCGTAAGTACAGAATAGTCAGTTGCATTTATTTCAGTCATAGTATTCCAGGGTCGTTGTTCACAGTCGGCTGACATAAAGATAACAATGTTTGAAATCTGTCATACACAAGTTCTTTTCAATTAAATGCCCATTACCCAATTTTTAGTGACAGGATAAACTAAACTTGTAAACTACGGGGATTCTAATCAGTGCAATATTGAAGAATTAAATTCCCCAAGAATATAATTATCTAGAAATCAAACATAAAAAAACTATGTATTGATTTATTTGTAGTTCTGGATTATTGAAGCTCGCATCATATTTCATGTAATTCGGTGTGAGTTATCGTCGTCTAAATCTAAACACTACTCCAGTTCACAATATTATGATACTTGATTGTGTTAATTAAATCACTGTAATTTGTTATTCAGATTACATTATGAATCACTGCTGTTGACTATCGCAAAATTTATTTAAATTTGATAGTTTTCTGACATTACATTCACTGTTATGCCAATGATACATAAACAAATAAACTATAATAAAAAATGACTCGTGATCCTCATTACTGACTGCTTGGTTTGACCTCGTTCCTCATTTACTGGTCAGCAGCCCTACAAATCATCGCAGCAGTGGACATCACTTCTCAACCCACTGTACAATTTTTTTCTCAAACTTACAAGTACATAACAGTGGCAACAACAATTAGGACATGAGTACCTCCAACGGAAAGTTGTACGAAGAGGCTTACTAGGGCATTCCCGTCATTTTACAAGAAAATCCATCAAGAATTCACACGGTTGTTAAGTACGTTCTATCATAAAGTATCAGCACCATAATCTTGAAATGTATGTACAATCAACATAGAACCTGGCACATGTGTGCATCAGTTCAAGTTGCCATACCACCATGGCACCGCGAAATTAACACCAACACCACTAGTAGAAATCACTTCAATAAAATAAAATAATAATAGTAACAAGGAGTGTGAACATATAGAATATGGTTCAGGAAGCGTAGAAAGAAAGCTATGGAATAATTTAAAGCTCATGGTTTAAGGGAGGACAATGAGTGAATACATCTGCGCCATTGTGACCGATTCTGGGTCATGTCACTCAGTGTTTCTAGCCACTGGTTACGGTAATCGCCATGACCCCATCCAGGTAGTCTGCAGCTACCGACACGACTTAAACCGGCAGTCAGTGACTTCATAGACTGATGCCATGTTTTAGTTTGGCCACCTCCAACTCTTTTACATCCTATTCCTATATCAGCCAGCATTGAGCTTCAAAAAAAAGACGATGGTTGGGCATACGCAACACATGTCCCAACTACCTCAGTCGATGAAGATTCACAACCTCATCGACTGATTTACCACATTTGCCTAACACCCGTCGTCTAACCGCGTTATTACTTACTCGGTGACCCCAGCTAACGCGAGCGATGATTTGTAGACATCCATGGTCAAAAACTAATAACCTTCGAGTGTCATCTACCCTTAATGTCCACGTCTCACACCCATACAGTAAGACAGAGCAAACTGTTGCGCAGTACACTCCCTTTCGTTGAGAGACGAATATCTCGTCTACGCCATAGGTGACGTAAGTTGGCAATAACCAAACGAGCTTTCTGAATTCGTGCTGAGATTTCGTCAGAGACTAATCTATTAGGGCTACTCAGAATTCCACGTTAAGTGAAGTGGTCGACGTGCTCAACTACCTCACTCTCTATCTTTAGCTCACTTCATGATGAAGACCATATCCAATGTAGCAGTATTTTAGACACTATATTATTCAAACTAATTTTTCCATAGTTGTCGCAGGAAGATTTTGACCCTTTATTATATAGTGGGACGACTAACGATCTATACCAGTCGGGCGGGATTATGTCAGGTTTTTAAACTGTGGTCAAAATATCAGCCATCGTAGTTGTCGGAGTGGGACCACCATCCTTAAAGATCTCTGTGGATAATCCATCCGGACCCACTGCATAGTCTATTCTTAAATTGGCTATATATTTTTCGACTTCGACAAGAGTCAGGAGACCTAAGTCCATTCTGACTGTCTTAAAATAGTGGCAAGTTATAGAGCAGCTTAAAGCCAACTGAAATGCTCCTTGGTCTGTTCAACCCATCATTCTGAAAGTCGAGACTTATTTACCACTACACATTTTTAAATGATATGAAGTTCATCGTCACGTAATGTTCACTTAATCAATATGTTGAGCAAAGCCATACGTTTCCAGGTTTGCTATACTGGTTGCATGCAGCAATTATTAGACTAGTACAATAAAGCTTTTGATTCACAGAAAGTACTTAGACCAACTAGGATTCAATAACTATTAAAATGAAGACATTTTTAAATGTTTAAAAATCAGAAGCAAAACACTAACTAAAGGGCTAAAGTGCCATCGTCTTTTTTAGTTAGGAGTTCTATCTTTGTAATCTGAGTTATCCAAGAGGCTGTAGGTTTCTGTAACAAGTTTCTTCATAATTTTAAATCTATTATTAAAACACCAAGGTATTTAAAGAAAAAGACATTTATTTCATGATTACTCAGTGCGATCGTTGGCTTGTTTCACATCATTTCTTTACACTGAAGTCAACTACGCCTGTTATTTCTTCATCTATATGATTGGTGGCTATTTATCTCGTCCCCATTCTTTTTAACCCCAGTAGTGTACTGATATTTCGTTGGAATTTAGATTCATACATATATATGATAACCCATAATTTTACATTTCTTTGACGATAAAATATGCTTTTGTCGGAGTATTGCTCTGTCGATGAGTTGAACTTACACTATTGGACACTTAAGTGAAGAAAACAGTTGGTGTAAAGTACCTCGTGTATTTAGTGGCCTAGAAATCGAAGCGCAAAATAGTGAAGGTTGTTTAGCCAATGACTTTTGGTTTCTTCTTGAGTTGAAGTGTGAACGTTGTTTAGCGTTTTCTTCATAACGTGAGTTGCTCATAAGACACTGTATATTGCTTTGAAGGTCATCCAACAGTAATTTTAAGTTTACAGTGTCTCAATCTTTATAGGTGATGATTTTCAGCCTTTATTAACCTAACTTTATGCACATACACTTTGTACATCTATATAGTTCTACATTATTAAAGAGAGTACTAAGCGGATCCTCTTCCTCTCAATCAGTTTGAGATCCACCAATTCAATGTGGTTAATATGTATGTGTTTATCTGTGTATGGCTGTTTGCAAAAGTCAAGACATTTCGACTAAGCTCTCAAATTATTATTTGTTTGCGTTTCGTGTATGGCTTCCCTATATTTTTTGTTTTTTTTTAGCTTCATGATAGCTTCAATGGAGTATGATGACAGCAAATATGTATCCTGTGAATGGTTTTCGACCAAGCTGCCTCACAGTTCAGCTTCTGAACTTCCGCCAAATCAGTTCACCACTGCTCAGGGATTTCTGATTGATAATCGTACGCAGCGGTTTGTAGAACGATACTTCAATACATTCTACTTAGTTGATGTCGGTGGGGAGGTGGAAAATGATATTTGTGTACTAAGACACAGTAATACTCTGTGTGTTGTCGGTCTTGCTTACGGCCATCATATTTTTAAAAGGTGCAATACAAACTCTTATGGTGACGGTTCTGCATCGAAAACTCATGAGATCTTGGGATTGGACTATCAGGCAAATATTTGTTGCATATTTATGCAGTTATTTAGACGGGACAAATTTGGGTTGTCTCAGTGTTTCTATGTCATGCTCGAAGTTTCTTGTAACACCTGAGTTCTATCTCAGTCGTACTATATATCTCTGGCTTGTCTCCTTTGAATATCAGAAGTTCGACAATAATTGTTTTATAATTTATATCATCTCATGAAACAGTGCATTTAATATGAATTTGATGGCACTAAAATTTGATGGAACCTAGTGACGATATACCAGCTTATATACTTTATTAGTCTACAATTTTTACATAAGGTTCATCATTACTACCTGATCACTCAAATAGAAATACATAAAGCGGCATCCGGACAGGCAACCCCAGTGATTAATGGTCGGCTTATTTAATTTGTAAATCAACACTTTCAGGAACAGTTCAACTGGCCCACAGCCACTCTTAGCTTACCCACAATCCCCAAGCTACCCGAATGGAAAACTAACACAGGTCCCCCAACTCTCAGTGTAGTTGAAAACGCCATAAGTAAATTGAAACGAGGGAAAGCAGCAGGACCTGATATGTTGTCTACCGACGTCTTTAAGGATGGTGGTCTAGTTTTAGCCTGCGGGTTGACTGATATATTAGCCAAAGTCTGGGAACTAAACACCATCCCATCTGATTGGTCTCGATCGCTGATCGTTCCAGTCTACAAAAAGGGACAGAAATCCTCTTGTGATAACCACAGAGGAATCAGTTTGACTAATATAGTATCTAAAATATTAGCCTCTATAATCATCCGACGTTTAACCAACACTAGAGAACAGCAGAATCGAGAAAACCAGGCTGGTTTCGGACCTGGCCGGGGTTGCATTGATCACATATTCACCCTGCGCCAGATCCTCGAACATAGACATATGTACCAACGTCCAACTATAGTTGTATTTCTTGACTTGAAAGCATCGTTCGACTCTGTAGACCGTGAAGTCTTGTGGCAATGTTTGTCATTAAAAGGCCTACCTCAAAGGTACATTAACCTTATAAAGGCTCTCTACTCGGTCACCACTGGTCGAGTCAGAGCATATGGCGAATTGTCACGAGAAATTTCATCCTTAAGTGGAGTCCGTCAGGGTTGCCCCTTATCCCTCCTTTTTATTTAATTTCATCATAGATGTACTCTTGGAAATCTCACTCACTTCTTTTAACTCCTCAGGAATTAATCTCCTTCCAGGAGGTTCTCTTGTCGACTTAGAATATGCAGATGATATAGTCCTGTTTGGTGAAGACGCGCACAGCATTCAGAGTCTCTTGAACACCTTGAGTATAAATGCAGGCATATTTGGGATGCGCTTCTCCCCTCCCAAATGCAAGATGTTACTCCAGGACTGGCCTGCTTCTTTCCCTAAATTAGTTATAGGGAGTGAAGTAATTGAATGCGTTGATCGCTTCACTTATCTCGGAAGTCTCATCACCAATGGTGGGTCGGTGTCTGATGAAATCTCAGCGCGGATTCAGAAAGCTCGATTGACATTTGCCAATCTACAGCACTTGTGGCGCAGACGAGATGTCCGTGTTTCAACGAAAGGCCGGGTGTACTGCACAGCAGTCAACGCCGTTTTAACATATGGCTGCGAAACGTGGGCCATGAAAACTCAAGATATGCGTCGTCTCCAGATATTTGACCATAGGAATCTTCGGAACATCGCTCGTATACCATGGAATAACCGTATTAGTAATAGTGAGGTTAGACAAAAGGTTCTTGGGAAACACGGTAAATCAATCGAAGAGGTCATTAACCTTCATCGACTGAGATGGCTAGGACATGTATTGCGCATGCCCGACCACCGTCTACCTCGTCGCGCCATGTTGGCTAGGGCTGAAGTAGGATGGAAGAAGGTTAGGGGTGGCCAAACTAAAACATGGCATCAGTCCATGAAGCCCTTGACTACTGGTCTAAGCCATGTAGGTAGATGTAGACTACCTGGTTGGGGTCCGCGTGATGATCGCAACAAATGGCTGGAGACACTAGGCGATATGGCTCAGAATCGGTCACAGTGGCGCAAGTGTATTCACTCTTTAACCTCATCTAGATCTTGAATTCTATTATCATTTTCTGGACATCTTTACTTTTTCTTCTTTCTTGTATTTTGTCTATACGTTACCTCTGTAATCTCGTAGTGCTAGTGTGGTATAGCAACTTGAACCTGTGGGTGTATGTGCCCGATTCTTCGTTGCTGATGATGATGATGATGAATCTGTAAATCACTTGTTGTTCTAGAGAGATAAGGCTTTAGGTCCAAGTCGCTTTGGTTTGGCTTTCTTCCAGCCTACTCCCACACTATTTCTCGTCGAGGTGGGCGGTGGTCAGTCATACGTAACACAAATTCTAACCACCTCAGCTGATGAAGATTTGATACTTCATCTATAGACTTACCATATTTACCTAGCACTCTATTCCCAACCCACGCATTGCTTACTCGGTGGTCCCAGTAAACATGAGCAATGCTTCGAAGATATCTGTGGTCGAATACTAGGAGCCTGCGAATATCCTCTATTTTTAGTGGCCATGTTTCATATTCATGAAGTAGAACGGATCGAACTGCTGCGTAGTAAACGCGTCCTTTGGTCAGTAGACGGATGTCTCGCCTACATAAGTCACACAGATTCTCAAAAGCTAATCGGGCCTTATGTATACGAGCCGAGATTTCAGCAGACACCAGATCGTTAGGACTGATGAGGCTTCCAAGATAAGTGAAGCGGTTAATAAATTCAACTGCTTCACTTTCTATCACTAACTTCGGTGCTGAATCGAGCCAATCTTGAAGCAATATTTTGAGTTTGGATGGGTAGAATGACATCCCAAACATCCTTACATTCATGTTTAAGGTAGTCAATAGATTCTGCATTTTATCAGCATCTTCACCTAAGAGAACTATGTCATCTGCATATTCTAATTCAGCAAGTTTATCTCCTGGAATGGGGCCAATTTCGGAGAAATCAGTATGTAAATGATAAGATTAAATAAAAATGGGGAAAGCGGGCAACCTTGACGAACACCACTGGAGTTAATCAGTTTAGGCGACAATCCGATGGGGCGGGATTCTAGGGCCAGCTAAGGTGGCTTGTTGTCCTATTTGGCACATAGTTCAGACGTTAAAAGATCCGATATATAGTTTAGTGCGAGGTTTCAGGAGACCAGGAATAACATTTCGCGAACTCAAACCATTAGCGTTAGAGGCGTATTGTGATAAAGTTATACGGCAGGGATTAGTTGTAGGCATAAGAGAGTTATCAAGAGTTGAGGATGATATTTGACCTCAAACAAGATGGTCTCGTGTGCTGTCAGTCGTAAGTCGGCGGATTTGTCTTCGTGGCTGCCCACACCATAGATAAATACTACTTCTTGAGGTACCTGGAAAGGAAACTTGGTTAGTGTTGATTATAGTGACCTGGGATAGCTATCGCAGAGCCCAAGAAACAACTGCTTGAAGCCAATCATGCACAACTTTACTATAGGAAGTTTTTAAAGTGTTATCTCCGTTTTCTAAAAGGCCTTACCGCCGGAAACGGAAATCCGTGGAGTTAGGTGAGGTGCGATATTTTTAGTGTCGAACATTCCTAAACCCACCCTTCCTTTGTGGGAAGGCAGCATCGCTGCAGACGCTGGTTATCCAACTGAGACGTCTTACTGCTATCACACCCCACTGCGATCAGCGGTACGATTTCGCTCTCAGATCTTAGGTTGCTGCTTTCACCCTTATTGCTCTCCGACAGACCTATTTGGCATAGTAGGACCTAGAGAAACGTTCGTCTTAACCAATATAGCCCAGTTGAATCATCATGATAGGCACACCCAACCACAACGTCAAGGTACCAGCTACAGCCATGGATTCCTTATGAATATCTTAACCTGGGGAAGAGTTGGAGAAGTTGGGTATTGTGGTTCGGAATCGACCACAATAATATAGGTTCATCTATTCTCCATCTTCCATTAGATCTTGAGTTTGAGATCTACTTTACACTTATTATTCTATGAATTTTCTTTTTTTCTACGAATTCATATTTTCCATGTCTAATCTTTTTCATTATCAGTAATATTACTATTACTTGGATACTTATTCTTATAATGTCATCTCCGGATTAATGTAATATGGCAACTTAATCAATGTTGGCATGTTTTAGGTTCTACTTACTGATTGCATCTAAACCACCGGCTCCTGTTCAATTTCACATCAGTTGTTTTTAACTACAGATCACATTTTTAACGGGTGTTTGTAGAATTGTCATCTACTGTTCATCAATACTAACTGTTTTTTAAAGTAACATTTCAGAGTATCGAAGCCATATTTATGCTTAAAGTTTTATAAGTCGTCATTCACTTTTCTGTAGTCTATGTTTTGGTTCTGCTTGCTTTATGTGTACGTATGACAACCTTTTTTTCACAATACGATATACAAATAGGAAAATAAGTGCTTACTATAAAATAATTGCTTGTCAGTGAATTTTCTAGGAGGTTGTGATGATTCATAACATTAAGCTCGGTGCGCGAGTTTTATTATAATGAAATAGTTCAAACGATACAGTATGACTCAGCAAATATGTGTTTATTAAATGCCACTTAGAAACGAAACATGTTTGTTAAGTTTTATCTTTTTATTAATTATTATGTCTTGTCAGATGATTAGATAAAATTAAGAATAACAACCATATTTGAAAATCTATTTCAGGTTTCTAGTGGATTAAATCGTTTGAAAAACAAAGTCAAAGGTCGCCGTAAACATGGAGGTCATGTTTTAAGTAAATCTACAGATATACTAGCTTATGCTGTTTGTGATCGTGGAATAAGGCATCCTGTAGTATGTGGCATTCCAGGCAACCTTTTGGAAGTTAATGGTTTTCTAGACATTACAAAAAATGAACCTAATCCTCATTGTTCGGAAAATTCTAGCATTTCAAAGTCGAAAGTAAGGCTAACTCCTTTAATAGATAGCGGAAGCACTGTTAACGTTGGTACCTACTTATCCATTATATTGCCGAAACTAAGGCCAAAAAAACATCAAGGTGCAGATATATCTGATACATCGAATGAGTCCATCTTGCTAACTTGTTCTCATAATCCATGTTCATTACCACTTGTTGGCGATATTTCAGAACAGTTTGATTGTCTGGATCAGTCGGACTATGCTACTCCGATTGCTGACTTCATGGCACAGACATCTCTTGCTAAAGCTCAAAAAGTGCTCAATTGGGATGAATATTCAGCTGTTAGACGATGTACATAAGATATTCCCTAATATTATTCTTATACTATCTTTTAAATATATATGATTTGTAATGCCTTTTGAAGTTACTTCTGGTCATGAAATTTCAACTATTGCTTTTAGTTATCTGTATAGTGCGAATATAATTTGGACAAAAGAGTACTTACGCAGACCACATTCAGATGCTTTTTACTGAAGCTAATTTCTCTGCTACTCATTGCGTTTTGCAATACTGTCGTTCCGGTTCTTGTTTTAATTTTGGGATACTCTAGTCTTAATGATATACACTGTATTATTTGTGTTAGAGAGTTCTGTGAGCTAGACGGTCCTGTTCAATTACACCACCTAACTGTTAGAACTCAGTAATATCATGCACCTGGGCTTCTAATGCTCTCCAGTTCAAAGTACTGTGGAAGTCATGCTATTTGAATGTCGGCTACTAAAATCTCTTATTGAATAATGATTGAGTAATAATTGCATTCCTTCAGTTGAGTGCTTAATTGTTTACCTGACATTTTTAACCAATCACTGGGGTCTCATTATTGTCTACTTACAAAATGATCACGTTTCCCATTTATACATTTCAGTAGAAGTTAGGAGAAACTATTGGTAGACAGTCGTTTAGTCTTTTACTAGTTTTCACTAAATCATAGATGTTTGAACGAAAAATATTTTTTTCTATAAATTCTTCCATGTTTTAGAATTGTAAATCCTAAATTAATGAAGCCAATGCATCATTTAGATAAAGAATTATTGCATATGAATTTAGCATTGTTTGTAAAATATGATTATTAATATTGAAATAATATTCATGTAGTGATTAATTTGTCTTTCTTCAATGTGTTGACCGCTTCACTTATCTTGGCAGCCTCATCAGCCCTGACGGTCTGGTGTCTGCTGAAGTCTCTGCGCGTATACATAAGGCCCGATTAGCTTTTGGGAATTTGCGTCATCTGTGGCGTAGGCGAGACCTCCGACTACTGACCAAAAGACGCGTTTACTGTGCAGTAGTTCGGTCCGTCTTACTTTATGGATGTGAAACATGGCCATTAAGGATAGAGGAGATTCGTAGGCTCCTAGTATTCGATCATAGATGTCTTCGAAACATTGCTCGTGTTTTCTGGGACCACCGAGTAAACAATACGTGGGTTAGGAATAGAGTACTAGGTAGATACGGTAAGTCTATTCATCAGCTAAGGTGGTTAGGACATGTGTTACGTATGCCTGACCACCGCCTACCTCGACGAGCAATGCAGTCTGGTGTAGGAGTAGGCTGGAAGAAAGCTAGGGGCGGCCAAACCAAAACATGGCACCAGTCCATGAAGTCATTGAAAATTGGGCTGAGCCATGTTAATAGGTGCAGACTACCTGGTTGGGGCCCGCGTGACGCTCGTAATAAATAGTTAGATACCTTGGGTGGTATGGCTCAAAATCGTCGGAAATGGCGCAGGTGCATCCACTCCTTATCTTCCTCCAAATTCTAAGTTTCTGAACTTATCATAATTTTCTCTTTACTGAATCATATTTTCTTAAATCTTATCTCCGATCTCTATTCCCTTCCATTAATACTAACTCTGTTACTACCTTCCCCACTCTGGGATTTGATTCGACAATATAATCTCTATCTGCTAATTGAGGCATGGCAACTTGAACTGACGTACGCATGTACCAAGTTCTACGTTGTAACTGTCTCTATCTGTCTTTTTTTTTCACGACATCATCAACAACGTAGAACCTAGCATATACGCCCATAGGTTCAAGTTGCCATATTGCATTACCACTACGAGATTATAGGGGCAACAGAATACAAGAGGAGGGAGTATAGTAAAGGTGTACAGAGAAGAATAATATCATTTAAGATCCACATGAAGGTAAAGAGCGAATACACTTGCACCACTGTGACCGATTTTGTACCATATCACCCATCGTCTCTAGCCATTTATTGCGACTATTACGCAAACCCCAACCAACATGGCTTAGACCAACAGTCAACGACTTCGTGGACTAATGCCATGTTTTGGATTCACCGACCTAGCTAACATCGCACAACGAGGCAGGTGGTAGTCTGGCATGCGCAACACGTCCCAGCCATCTCAGTCGATGAAGGTTAATGACCTCTTCGACTGAATTACCATATTTCCCAAGAACCTTTTGTTTAAACTTATTCGACTGTTCCATGATATACGAGCGAAGATTTCTATGGTCGAATACCTGTAGCCGACGCATAATTTCGGTTTTCATGGCCCACATTTCGCAACCATATGTTAAAACCGCGAATTGCTGCGCAATACATCCGGCCTTTCGTTGAAAGACGGATATTTTACCTGCTCCACAAGTGGCGCAAATTGGCAACTGCTAATCAGGCTTTCTGTATCCGTGCTGAGTTTTCGTCACACGCCGATCCACCACAGGTAGTGAGACTGCCGAGATAAGTGGAGCTGTCAACGTATTCACTTTACTCCCTATAATTAATCTACGTGAAGACCAGTCCTGCAGTAACATTTTACACTTAGAAGGGGTGAAGCGCATGCTGAATATGCTTGCATTGTTACAACATACTAATAGGATTATTAGTTAAAATATACATATAGTTGACATTAGATTTCATAATTGCAATACGATTAAGTGTTTGGTCAAAGATTGAGTAATACATAAAATATGAATTAGGTTAGAATTTGTAAACTTGGGTATGATAATCAAAATCATGTTTGTTCAAGTTTTATAATAAGAATAATTATAGAAAGAATTATAATATAAATTGTCAGTTAAAGGTTGCGTTATGCATGAAATGATAAGAATTAGATAAGAAATAGGGCAGTGACGAATGTAATATTCGAATTCATTAGATTTATGCAACTAATAATAACAGTACGAAAATTCGTGAATGATGATAAGAAAGAAAATAATATTTGGATAAGACGGAAATCCAAATGGATGGAGCTAAGTGTAGATTGCTCCAATTGGATTACCCTGTCATTAAGGTCAATATCAACTCGTTGGTTCTGGGGTTGACTAAAGCAAAAGAATAGTTGGATATATCCCTTTTGTATGCAAAGTTATGGCCTCTTAACTCATATGATTCACTTTTGTTTGGAATACCTTGAATCTAATCTTGACGGGATAACTATTCACAAAATACATTATTGTAAATGATTGGTTCAAGTTAGTTGCATGACTCATTTGGACTGAGATAAACTATTAAGGCTTTTAAAAACATCATTGCTTAACGATGATGCGAAGTTCTCACGAGCACGAGTGTGTAGATTCCTAGATCACTTGCCAATGTAACTTATTTTACATGAGCAACTGAGCTGACAGTTATTAGAAGTGGTGGCACGATTAGGTATCCTCCAATCTTGGAGTCACCACTGTGCAGTTTTCCTGCTTTAAATCTTCTTTGGGTTATTTTGCATAACCCTAACACTAACATTTCTCTTGGCACATAGACCGGTTCTTCATTTGTTTTTTGATCTCTTCCGATTTGTCTTTGTAGCTGTGTGTTTCTTCATAACTTTTACTGGGGGTCCTATACAGAGCTGCTGCCCTTTTGTCGACTGTGTCAGGAGGGTTCTCAATAGATTTATTTTATACTATAGAAGAACAGAACTACTGAAACCTTCGTATCGTCCACTCTACGTAGTTTTCGTGTACGGGTTCTCTCTTAGTGGTCCATTTATTCTTTATGCATGCAGAACATCCAGAAATGCTATTTTGCCTTTATTTCCTTAGTATATAAACTTGGTAGTCAGGTGAACCTCATTATCAGATAATGTAATTGCCTGCAACACGTCTGTTTATCGTGGTTACTAATTTCGGATTTATAATTGTAGGACCTGTAGAGGATTTTTCACGAAATCTGTATCGCTGATTCTAACTGATTAGTATTTTAAATGTCATGCGTAATATTTTTCGCCATAATTAAGTAAATTTTACGTGTCTAGATTGTACCGTGTCATTACTAACATAATCTCATTTCACTGTCGAGACCAATCTGTATCTTATCTGATTATGAGTACTACCGGAATAGGATTTTTCACATTTAATAAAATCAATTTTAAATATATGGTAATACGAATCAACATTTCTAAGCTAAATGCATCTGCTCGACCAGTTTTCCAAAATGATGGTTATCAGTATGCACATCTTATGTCAACTACAAAGTACATGTGCATTGAAAAGCAAACTATTTAAATATTGAACACAATTTATTAGCATTTTATTATTTCGAAATTAGACTATTGCTTAGTACTAATTCTATAAGAAATATTCAGTTTATGCAATTATCAGCTCTAATTTGGTGATTAAAGTCAATCAGATAAAATTGTTTCTTATAATATAACCTATCCTATATTTGTAACTCTTCCAATCCACATAACAAATAAGTTGGAGTACAACATGCAAATGTTATTAAATGTAATACGACAGTTAAAGGTGCAAGAATAAACGTTCTTCCAAATAAATTTAAATGTAAATAATGGTTGTAAATATGTAATAGTGAAATAGTAAAGGCAATATTTCTATTTCCTAATGAATCGTGAATGATTATCATATAATTGGGTAAATTAACTTAACAGCACTCAATAACAAACGTGAGAAAGCAAAATAAAGGAAAATATGAGAACTGGGATAGATGAAACTTGTCATATTAAATTCTATTGGTTTAAGTTTGGCATATTTTACATTTCTTTATGACATCCAGGTTCATTATCTGGACATACACATGTACGTGATCTGCCACCGTCATTTGGTAAACAAATATAGCGACAGCGTCCATTAGAATAACTGCACGGATTAGTTGAAGCTAGAAAATAATAATGGAGATAAGCATTAATATTAATTTAAAGATTTAAAATATTGCTAAAATACTAAAATATTGGTCATTAAGAGATAAATACATGTTTCCAGAAATGATGGTGAACATTTGTAGTATCAATTGAATACTTCAATAATGTTCAATTTTCCGGGCTAGTACCGCCACTTGAAGGAATCTCTGGTGATGTTATCCAGAATGACAATGAACGCTCCGTAACTAAATTGCCCAGCTCGGGGAACTCAATTGCAAAACCGCTATGTTCGCATTCCCTTGATCTTGTAGACATTATAAAAATGTCGATATGAAGATCAGCAAGCCTAAGTTCTCGAGTGACTTACATGATCGACACTTGTTAACCATTTGTGACTTTAAAAATTTGGTAGCATTTACTTTGTGTACAGTATTTTGTATATAAGTGTATTATTTTCCTATTCAGAACGACTTATACTTGCTAGCCAGTTATTCTGTCTCTAGATATTCTTTCAATTGAGACTTTCCATCAAAAATTAGATTTGTCAGTAGATAACACTTGGTTACAGTCAACTTCGACAATCGATCACCTATATTTCATATATTACTTTCCGTTACACCAGTCGTACAATCGAAGCAAATAGCATACTCTATAGTAGTTTCGTTTCGAAGGATAAGTCAAATTGATATTATCCAACGATATTCTATAGAACGTATAGTTGTTAGGATAATCCCTTTCTCATTTGTCATGAAAGTAGTTTACAGACTAGTGATCATGGTTGCGAAAAAACTTTAGTTCAAGTAATAATTTTTTTTTGTTTTCCCGCAATTTATTTCTAATTCGCCAAAAGCTGAGTTTTTTATCAATTCGATCTGGAATTAAGATACAGAATCAAATTAAATTTGTTTGCATTTTAAGTCGATAGTCGTCATTTATTACACTAAGCAAGCCAGTAGATATCCCACTATTAGGCTTCGATTCGTATTTTATTTGCTTGTCTATTTGAGCCAAGAGTCCAAAATTAGATTTCCATTCTAATCTATCAGTAAGCTTATTCGTATCATTCTTCAGATATTCTCGATTCTTTCATGCACTACAAGGCGCATTATATTCAAATATTCGGTCCACTTGTTTACTTCATGGTTATGCAGCTATTAGATTTCTAAAATTTACATATATTTGTATATTAGTGGTAGGCATTTATATTGGTGACGAATTTTTGAAGTTACCAACAGAAGGTCACTGACCAAATAACAGTCTCATAATATTTAGTGTGGGAATCTTGAGCACCAAAGTAAACCCTAGTGAGGCTATACATATTCTATAGTGATGAAAAAATAATCTACCTCTTTGCACAATAAAGTTCTGATAGAAGTTGGAAAAAAAGCTTGATTAGATGCTTGACTCTTAGAATCTGTTTCTAGGTGACTGACCTGGTGCTCTAAATACAGTGGTATAAAATCCAGAAACTGACTAAATCTCGTTTACTTTTTTCATTCATATGGATAAAGGGATGCATCTAACGTCACCTTTTTACACTAGATACGCAACTACGTATTTTCATCTCAATTTAGATAAGGCCGCTTCACTAAGAGGTTTGAAACTCTCTGTAATATATTATCTATAAACAAAATATGTCTACAATTGAGCCCCTGTGCAGTTAACTAACCATAGTTCAGTACAGACAAGATCAGTTTTGTTTATAAAAATTAAATTTTAGTCAAAATATGTTTAAGAAAACTTTGTTCTTAGAATTTTCTAAATTGGCTAAGATAGAAAAGTATATAATTACCTTGTGGACAATCACCTAATACCGATATAGCTTGGAAACGATTTGAACAACATACATAACGGACACGTATACGGCGATCAGGATTGATAGAATAATATACTGTCCTAAAATTCAAGAAATACAAATAGTTAGAATTGTTTTAAGTAGTAACATACCAAACAATATGTTGTAAGTTTTAATGCGAAATAGTTATATTCTGATTGGGAAAATCTTGCACAGAATATATGAAAGGTTAATATTATCTGTTAGTTGGAATGAAAATAAAAAAAACTACATGCAAATATTTCATTAGAAATAGCTGTTTATGAAAAATCTGTGGAAAATGGGTTATTCAGCCTTTATCACACAGACAAATAGAAGCTCATAACTCATGAAATTCGGTCTATCAACTAAATTCAACAAAGTTCTTTGATAAATAAATAGTATTCTTAAAAGTAAACTATTTCAATTCGTTTATCATGAAGGTTTATTTAGGAAAAAGTGATTACTTTGTAGCATCTGTCCACAATAAAGTTCCTTTATACTGTGTCATACCAAAGGATGGTTCTTCAGAAGGATTAAATTCTCTTATTCTTTCATTAGTTAATATCCCTCTTCCTGTTTGACTTAATCGGGCACAATGCAATTCCGTGACTAGTCCGTACATTCCTTTAGAAGATCTTTGCATCCAACATAACTTTCCAGCAGAATTACCATTAACTAATGTTGATGGTGATATACTAATTGCTAATGGTTCACCAATTAACTGTAATAGTTGTTCTTCATTCTCACCCGACATTGAAGCCACTTGAATTGTTCCGTTTGGTCTCCAACCATCTGTATATATTGCCCAGTACATCAAACTAATCAAAATAGTAAAATGAAAAAAAATAACTTGTAAGAAATACCAAAATCTTAATTAATACAATATTCGAGTCATATCGAACAGTATCATTTCCATATAAGTGCTTTGTCAACAAAATTAGTCCTAACGTTAAGTATTAACCACTGCTTATGATACCTACCAATGGTCAAATGGTCAAATAAAGTTACTAGCTATCATACAAATAATGTAGTGCAGAATCTTATGAACGCCAAAGTAATTGCTGAATTCTTGAATGTAAACTGATTTCATTAAAACTTATTTCCATGCAGTCACTGAAATCATTTCAAATCAATGTCATACTGTAGTTTGAAATCATAATCATTCTATTTTTGTAAAATAACGAATTGAAAGTTTTGTAACTTGAAGTTTTTATGAACTAAAATATTTCATTTACACACTTTTAAGTTTTACATCATAAAACTATTACATATACTAAGAATGAAGATAATTTGATAAATATTTTCCAATTGCATAACATGATCTTCCTATGGGCGTGAACTGATGTAAGTCCTTTTACATGAGTAGAATACACTAAGTAGTTTTCTATCCTCTTCATTTCAGATTAATATTGTTAGTCTTGTTCACTAATAATTGTAATTAAAATGACATTATGATTGTACACACTTCTATGATGAATGAATGGTTTTTTACTTTCTGAAGTATTCATTTCCCTATTGTGTACATGTGAATTTATCTGAGCTAAATCGTTTCGACCACCTTGGTTACTATGTATCCTAATAGTACGCTACAACGAAGCTGAACTAAAATCTCTACTTCTGAGGCAAGTTATATCCATATACACATACAGTAGTTATTTGTTTTATACGTAACAAACAGCGAATCACGTAGTGACGGCTTTAATGCCAAGGTTCTGCTGTTTCCACTTATCATAGTTCCCGTGTATTTTTACTGTCACTCTATGAAACTGAAATTGACGAAATTCTAGTTTACTTTATTTAATACGACGTTACTGTTGACTATGAGTATAAATAGGAATTGTGTAACTGATTGCATTTCATTGTGTTATCAAACCGGTCAATTTTTTTATTTCGCAATTTGGCTCAAATACAGTTTATCCAATGACACTGAATTTATGTAAATTCTTTTGATGTCTAAGTAGCGTTTAATTAACACTAATGATCCATTTAGAGATGCTCAGTATACATTTTCTAACCAAAAATTTCAGACTAAGAAGTCAGATATGGAAATAATCACAGAATCTATTAAGTTTTATAATTTTTCAGAGGACTGGACGTAAGTGAAAACAGATATTACTGAGATATAAAGACAATTTATCGAGCATTATTCTATAAACCTGTTTTATTTATTTACCCTAATGTGGAATGCAGAGCTAGTCCAGCAAAATTCTGTTGTTCAGATGATGTTAAACTATGTAGATTTTCAAGCGTATGATGAATATTTGGTTTGTTTGGATTAAATACCATAATTTTCCCATAAGCCTCATCCCATGTAAATATATTTCCAGATGATGAATCTACAGCCAAATTACGAAATCGGCTAAACTGTGAACTGTAGATTTCTTTTGTCATCAATTTGTTTTGTCCAGAATTTGAACTGCCCCATCGAATGGAATGACCGTAATCAGATGTATAGATAATTCGTTGGTTATTGCAATCAGCAGCCATGGAGACACGTCCATACTTGTTATTTTCAGCTGGATAGATTAAAATAAATTTTAGTTACTGGTTATGAAGAAAAAAAGACGTATTGGACTGTCTTACGAAAAGTAAGTGACTCTAAATACAGTAGATCGTATTGGAAGTTATTATGATGGCAGAATATGTTATTATAATTATTTTACAACAAACTGCAAGTAATCAAAGGAATCCATTGGGTTGTTAAATCAAAATAAAAACGTTTCAGTGAAGAAAATTTCCTTTGTGAAGAAGTTATTTACTGGTTGAATTGACGTTCAAGTGTTGCACTTACTTTATTTCAGTACTACGTTAAATTAAACATTATTATAGAATCGTAATTAAATAATCTAACTTGGAAATGTTCAGGTGTTTATAGAGACGTTTAAATTTAGTTTTCTTTGCATCACTGACATCAAACGGAAGATAAATGGAAAACAGGGATTTGTACAATTTAGTAGTTTCGACTTAGTTTTTGGACTCTTCAGAAATGCTAATGTTCAAATACACGGAATCAAGCAGATAACCTCCAGTCGCCTGCTCATTTTACGATATGTCTGCAGTACATTATAGGAAAGAGCAAACGTGATGCATCAAATATCCACTCTCAGTTGACGAATGAGCCAATCAGCTTTTTAGCTCACTAACCACCTTAAACTAGTGAGAAGACAGTATTTATGGATGAATAGTTTATCAGGAAGAAAAAGCAATTATATTACAGGGGATTTAATTATTTAATTTGGTAAACACATGAATCATGGTTTCGTAGTGGCATTCGTGCTGTCCAGCCACAGAAAAGACGATGAAGGAATTGATCCATGAGACTAAGATCTTACCAGGTTTGGCAAGCGTTATGACATATTAACCCTGTATAGTTCTTTCTCTTTTATATCTTATCCAAATAAAACGACTACAACATACCACAGTAGGATGAATGCTTTTTTCAAAATGTGGGTCATTTTTCAAAGAGTATTGATTGATCACTCACTGTAGTATATCTCTCTTTCCACTGACTAGTCTTCTGCTAAAGACAAAGATTTATTCACAGATGGATGCGCACCATAGTAATTTTAGCCATAACTTTATACATATACAATTCTCATTATGAATCTTATTTTACTTAAGGTTTCTATGAGTAGGCATAATATAATGATCTTTATTTCATCAAAGATGTAAAAACCTATCATCAAATAACAATACGACTATTCGTAATTACTACTTACTATTTAAATTTGCTTATAACCTTAGTTATAACTTTAAATCTCAACCTTACAACAAATTCCTAATCCTATATACTAATCCCAGACGATTTTCTTAACTCTATATTCTTGTTTAAACTAGGATTCTAAAATCCTATTACTTACATTAATCCACACTATAAATGCCATATCCAGTTTTAGGTCTAGATAATACTGATAAACTTTAGGCTGATTATTATCGTAAATCACATTCGTAACACTAAAAGATGACCCAATGTCATATTCCTAACACGAAGTCCTAATTCTAATAAAATTCCTAATCTTTAGCATAAAGACTAATCCTAGATATGATATGATTATATATATATATATATAATTTATTAAAAACTATACAAATCACTACTCAGTTTATTTCAGATTGTCAAGTTCATCATAGGTGATGATATCCATAAACTGTCTATATCAATGTCAAGATTGTTTCGCCTGTTTGCTAACAGGGAATCATATAAACTTATTTGGAGTTTTGACTAGCTTATTGTTAAGAAATTCCAGTCAGTTGTCAGTGTGTTGAATTTTACAGCTCACTGGCAGCGTTTGACTGTGACACTAGGTGGAGTGGGTTTAAATCCTATGTGTAGTATCAGTTCCTTAAAGTTTGAAGATAAGCATTTGTAATGAAATGCTAAGATAAAGTAAACTAGATGCAGAGGTTCCTGTCATTCACTTTCAACTTTCTAACACCAAGCGTCTTTCCAGTTGATTTTGAAATCATATTAGTGTTTTGATTAAAAACCTTGAAATAATAAATTATGCATTTGATGTGCATAACAGTAAAATGGTGTACATAATCTTATCTAAAATATCTGAAAAATCATTGTAAAGCTCTCTGGGATTGTAAAATGACTGGATGTACTCAGTTACCTTCTACATGAATGATACAACAATACGTTGGCGAAGAAAATGTTAATGCTACATAATTGTCGTCGGATCACTTACCAATGTTCCATAGAGTAGCTTTGGTTACATTTGAATTAGTAGATTGTGTCATTAATATCCCATCATCACTTGTAAGAAGTACATTGAATGGAACTGAAAGAATCAGTAGAAGAAATATATGTTTTAATAATGTAAAGACCTATTAAAATAGCTAGGAGGAATTAGAATTCATGGTAATATATGATTATTTCGGTCATTAATTTAAAATACAATCATCTACGTTCACAATATTAAAGTTCATTAAAATGTTCTTTAAATTAATACAAGTTTTAAATCATAATTACTAAGGCGGCTTGTCTTTGACAAGCGAAATGTTGCACGCTCCTTTCGTCATAGGGTTAGGGAGTAGTTAGCATGATACACCCGTATGCCAGAGTTGAAGTTCACACCAGGACTCTAATCCATTTAGTTCGTGTCAACTGCTACTACATTCACCACCAAGCTACTGAATTCAGCTGAGAACGCCTGTGCAAAGTGTGTTTTTACATAATTTCTGGATGTTTATATCATCCCACTGTTGTTATAGACTTAAATTGATGAGTTTCCACTTACCACTGGCTTGTATGTGTGAAATAATGCTGTATTCATACATTCTATTAGGGGTACACGTATAATAAAAAGAGACTAATCAATTTCAGCTCATAGAAACATAAATGGAAGAGCACAAATACTTTCAAATGATTTGCCTAATTTTTTAAACAAACCTCGGGAAGGTTGAAAAAATTCATTCAATGAACTAATCTAAATAGAATCAACTTAAAAAATGTTCCTAAATGGAATCAAAATATTTGAGAAACATTTTATACTACATAATGTTGAATTGATTGATATGAAAATTTATATTATTTAAATAAATGAAATGAAATGCAAAAGTATAAATATTAACAGTTAATAATGAACATTATCATTAAATTGTATTAAATCATCAAATAGTTACTAAGTTATATTTATGAATACTTTTTATGAAATAAATTAACAATATATGAATATTGAATATATCACAGATTGATGTTAGCAGGGTACCATTGACAACAAGGGAGCATTGGACAGCTGTTTCGTTTTCCACAAAAATAACCATCCCAATTGAACTATAATAATAAGCTAATTAGTAACTAACTCCAGGATGTTTCTGAAGCTCTAGTGAGAAGTCGTGACTGGTGGAGTTCAGACTTGTAGGGAGTGAGACAGTTATCACCAGTGACAATGGATGATCGTCGCGCTACATATCACAAATTGATGGAAGTGGAAATTCTACCATTGTATGCCGACCCAGTGGTGCAGATGGTTAGGCGTTTGCGTCAACCTGAAGCCCCTTGTGTCGAATCTGGGGTGCGCACTGCTGAGGAGTTCCACACTAGAACGGAACAGCTGTCCAGTGCTCCCTTGTTGCCAGTGGTACTCTGCCAACATCAATCTGTGATATATTCAATCAAACAAAATAACCAATCTCCACAAAAATAACCATCCCAATATATGAATAAATGTAATAACAATTAAATATGTCAGTAAAACAAGAAATCATTTATTTTACAATTTTTCTTCAACTTCTTTGGTTGTTAATTTATTCATTTTATAATTTTAACTAGGCAAACTATTTAAATCCATTTTCACAACATATACAACTTTATATAAGTTGGATTGTGACTGGCAAGCGAATTCCAGGACGCGCGTTTCGTCCTATTTGGGACTCATCGGCTGGATGTACCTGCATCCCAATGTTGATGCTCACAATGGGATTCGAACTCAGTCCGTTTTGTGTCGAACGCCACCGCGTTCACCACTAGACTACGGAGTCCAGACAGTCTCACTTGTGCAACGGGCACATTGGTATTAGGATAAACTTGTATATTCCCGTTGATTTGTTATGGACTGAAGCTGGTCAGTCATTGTTGCTATACGTACATCCCGAGCGGATTACCTCGATATAGCGAACATCAACATTCGGATGCAGGTACATCCAGCCGATGAGTCCCAAATTAGACGAAACGCGCGTCCTGGATTCCACTTGCCAGTCACAATCCAAATTCTATATTACTTGTGAAAAATTTGCTATATCGAGGCAATCCGCTCAGGAAGCACGTATAGCAACAATGACTGACCAGCTTCGGTCTATAACAAATCAACGGGAATATACAAGTTTATCCTAATATACAACTTTGTCCGTATACATCTGAAGTTTTACTTTGAGAGTTTTCACGGTAGTTTTATGCATAAACATTTAACTGTTTCAGACATTTTAATAGTTTCTTCATTATTACTACTTGTTTTTCTAGTTTATTAGCAACATCATATAAATTAATTAGATTGATTTATAAATATTTACCAATATTTCTATATTGTCAGGGAGCTGAAAAGTAACTGTGATATAATCGAATTCATTTTCTTTTATTACATTTATTGTCCTTTGTTTATTCAAATTTACAAACGGGAAAAAATTGTAAGAAATTTCATTCAGAAGTTATTCATCATTTATTGAAAATACAATTTGATTTCAAACGACATATCACATTTTGATTATATTAACTCAATCTGTTTACTTCTAAATAGATAATCCAAACAGACTTCGACTTCAGTTGTCCTACTATAATAAGTAAACAATTCCGATCTGGTAAAAGAGGCACTAATTCTTTGTTATTTGTTATTAAATAGTTTGTTTAAGTGATGTTTATATACTACATTATAATACTATGATTAGCAAGTTCTCATTACAACCAAAGATCTATTGATGACGTTGGATACCTTTATTAAGGTGGCTGATACACAAAGTTCGTTTAAGGTAAAAGTCATTTACATCTCTATCTACTTAGTAAGAGATTTCCTATAAATGACATAAAACAATGCAAGCCTAGAAAACAGAAGGGCATAATTTGAAGTGTATTCTTTACAATATTTATGAAAATATTTCAAAATATTAATTACTAGACGCTTCTCAGTGCTTTTAAGGATTGTGTACATTTAACCTAGATTAACTAGTTATGTAATAAAAATATTAAGTAGATTTAAATTTGCTTTGTGGACGTACTTGCTGATTCTTCCACGTTTACATCTATGTAAGCAGCAATATTCCCAACACGGCACTCATATCTTCCACTATCAGTTAATATAGGTTGATTTATACGCAGTAAAACTTCATAACCATCTGACTGTCTAGTTTTGATCACTGTCGGCTCTTGGGCAGAATGTGGTTGAATCCACTGACCAGAATATGATTGATCATTCCCGGTTATGAAACATCTTAATTCAAGCGGATGAGATATATCTGTTATGTGCATTACTTCACCTTCACCTATAATTCGAACTTTTATAGAATCTAAAAGAAAAATATATAGAAATTTATTTGATCCATTAGCATCATCATTTCTTTCAAGATGTCTGTTACTAATGACTTTGTAATTAAGTGTTTAATCATAAAGTTCCCATGTTGCCTTGTATCAGGCAACAAATATATATGAATTTGAAAGTTGGTTAGCTTTCTGATAAGAATTTAAAACCTTTAGCTTTAAGCAACTTGTATGGCATGGTAGTTATAACAATCAATGGCAGCATTTGGGTTTTTTCATAAAACCATTTTTGTTATCAAAAAATAACAAAAAATGTTTCATTAAACTTACCTTGTTTAATTGGAATTTGTTCGCAATATGTTTGCCCGTCTCCACGATAACCAGACGGACAGATACATCTTTCATTTTCACGATCGCAAATTGCACTAGGATAGCAGAGCTTACAGTTCCAGTAGCAGCCTCTCTCACCATCTCCATCATAACCAGATCGACATTTACACATTCCAGTATACCTGTCACATTCCGCGTTTCGTACTCTACAGCCTCCACCGCATGTTGGATCAAAGGAAGCATCTCCACCACTTATGCCTTCAGGCTTGCAAACAGACACTCCATCTCCAGTAAAACCAGCTTTGCAATGGCACGAATAAGCACCATTAAATCGATCATCTGGTCGACAAATAGCTTCAGGATGGCAGTTTTCTTGCACACATTCCATACACACACCTGTTTGTACTTCAATGAAACCTCGAGCACAAACACATCGTCCGGCTACACACTGAGCTATTTCTTTAAAAGGCATACCCTTGCAAGTACCACAATCTGCTGAAGACGCTACAGTTAATTTCATGTAAAGAGAAACATAAATTAATAATAATAATTATATATATATATATATATCATCGCTTATAATAAGAAATAAAATTGTCATGGCTGTATTCAGTCACAATGCATATGATTTTCAATGATATAAGAAAGTTATAAAGTAAACGTGGCTTTGAGTGCTGTCAGTTAACGTAGTAAAATGAGCTTTTCAGGGATCATAATTTAAATGAATCAATATATTATTAAATTTCCCCGAAACATACAGCATATATTAAGAAGTATTCGATTATACCTGTTGGTCAGTTGGTTGAATTAAGTTTCTAGAGCGTTTACTCATCATTCCATATGACTTTTTTATTCCACGCATGTTTCAATATGCGATGGTACTAATAGCGCTCTACATAATTACGTAATAAAGTGCTGGATGTCATTTTTTACACTTGTGCATCCATATGGCAGAAATGTTTAAAATTCTTAGGAACGGTATATTAGCCACTTCCATACAATTCTTCGATCGTTCTCTGAGTTTTTGTTATGATTCGTACAAGTTAGATTAGTTTAAAACTTTAAAGATGGAAAATAATTGTAATACAACGTGATTTGATAGACTAACGACTAAAGAACATAGACAACCCGATTATGAGAGTAAGATGTAAGTTAAAATAAGACGAAACTTGAAGCTACCGCGAAGCTTTCATATTCAAGAGAAACAATGAAACGAGTAAGGTTCACCCATACGTTATATATATATATATATATATATATAACGTGTGGGTGAACCTTACTCTATATATAATTTGACAAGATAATGTTTTGAAATAGCTGTTTCTTTCGAGACGTAACCATGTCACAGTAGCGGAAAAATGCAAACGGCCATAATGATCTTTTGTTATGATGGCAATCTTATCAGGTAATAATATTCATTTAGATCATTCAAAATACGTTTGAGTTCCAGTTTCATCGCATATTTTTCATGAATAGCATGGTGTATTACTATTTTTCAAATCAACAAACATTGGTACTTTCGCGAATCAGTTGTTAAACAACTACGTATTGTTGTACTTACCTCCAGGCACTACACTGCACATCTGATAGCCATCTCCATCATATCCATCCAGACAGCGACATCGACCATCAGTACATCTAGCAAACTGATGACATTGTTCCTCCCGACATAAGTCTGAAGTTAATATTTTAAAAGGCAATCTTGCTGTGTATAGATTAAGATATTTGTTTATTTAATCTAGGGATAAGTATGTCATGCTACCTTACGAAAAAATACTGATCACAAGGAAAAGAAGGATGCTTCAGGAGGTATGTAGCATAGCAGGCAGTTAATTTCTTATGTAAATATAAAATAATTTCAAATAAATGCTTTCACTGTTCGCTGAAAATTCATTTCCAAAAGATGCCTGACGATATTGAAACAGTTTAAGTATTTTGTTAAAGTCATTTTATTAGGAGTGTTATAATTTCGGTAAAAATTACAAAATAACTGGTTGAATAAAATTAAACATGCTGTAGCGTTAAACGTCTGAGGTTTGCCGAATTCAGGGGGACAATAGCAGAGCTTACCACTTTTTACAGGCTGACAATTCCAATAACCATCGCCTTTATAGCCGTGTTTACAGCGGCAAAACCCATATTCACACTGTGCTTGTGGATGGCAGCGAACACGTGCACATGGATCTGAATTTATATTAAATTTTTAAAGGTTTGGGTGACACGATTGTGGGTATTAAAAAGCATACTTTCAAAAACACAACAAACATGTCTGTTGAATTTTCAATGTGTAGCCTGTCTATTGGAAGTTACTATATTTTACTGTATGATGAAATTTCTTGATACGACATAATAATAGAAAAATTGAATGAAGATTCCTGGATATTCTGTAAAATTCATCTGATGTATGTATCCTAATTTGACTGTTTGCGAAATTTCATCTGATTAGAGAAATTTCAATAATATAGATAGGTATTTGCACATTTAAAACAATTTCTTCCCTTCAGGAATATAAATACATTGAAGACAAAAATATTTACAGATTACATCGGATTCATCGTATATCGTTACATTCTCTTCAGCAGCATACAATCGATTAATTATAGTTAGTGTATCATGTAAATATCATAGTTTATTAAGCAACATACTATGTTTATCAAAAGATAAACAAAACTGAGATACAGATGAAATAAAAGGTTATAAACAGGGTATTTATAGATGAAAAGAGTGATAATTCTGGCAACTGTTGAATGAATTAATTAATGTGAGAAGGGATATTAATTTGATTAGATGGCAGCATGATTAAATGTAAAACATAATAATAATAATTATATATATATATAACGTGTGGGTGAACCTTACTCTATATATAATTTGACAAGATAATGTTTTGAAATAGCTGTTTCTTTCGAGACGTAACCATGTCACAGTAGCGGAAAAATGCAAACGGCCATAATGATCTTTTGTTATGATGGCAATCTTATCAGGTAATAATATTCATTTAGATCATTCAAAATACGTTTGAGTTCCAGTTTCATCGCATATTTTTCATGAATAGCATGGTGTATTACTATTTTTCAAATCAACAAACATTGGTACTTTCGCGAATCAGTTGTTAAACAACTACGTATTGTTGTACTTACCTCCAGGCACTACACTGCACATCTGATAGCCATCTCCATCATATCCATCCAGACAGCGACATCGACCATCAGTACATCTAGCAAACTGATGACATTGTTCCTCCCGACATAAGTCTGAAGTTAATATTTTAAAAGGCAATCTTGCTGTGTATAGATTAAGATATTTGTTTATTTAATCTAGGGATAAGTATGTCATGCTACCTTACGAAAAAATACTGATCACAAGGAAAAGAAGGATGCTTCAGGAGGTATGTAGCATAGCAGGCAGTTAATTTCTTATGTAAATATAAAATAATTTCAAATAAATGCTTTCACTGTTCGCTGAAAATTCATTTCCAAAAGATGCCTGACGATATTGAAACAGTTTAAGTATTTTGTTAAAGTCATTTTATTAGGAGTGTTATAATTTCGGTAAAAATTACAAAATAACTGGTTGAATAAAATTAAACATGCTGTAGCGTTAAACGTCTGAGGTTTGCCGAATTCAGGGGGACAATAGCAGAGCTTACCACTTTTTACAGGCTGACAATTCCAATAACCATCGCCTTTATAGCCGTGTTTACAGCGGCAAAACCCATATTCACACTGTGCTTGTGGATGGCAGCGAACACGTGCACATGGATCTGAATTTATATTAAATTTTTAAAGGTTTGGGTGACACGATTGTGGGTATTAAAAAGCATACTTTCAAAAACACAACAAACATGTCTGTTGAATTTTCAATGTGTAGCCTGTCTATTGGAAGTTACTATATTTTACTGTATGATGAAATTTCTTGATACGACATAATAATAGAAAAATTGAATGAAGATTCCTGGATATTCTGTAAAATTCATCTGATGTATGTATCCTAATTTGACTGTTTGCGAAATTTCATCTGATTAGAGAAATTTCAATAATATAGATAGGTATTTGCACATTTAAAACAATTTCTTCCCTTCAGGAATATAAATACATTGAAGACAAAAATATTTACAGATTACATCGGATTCATCGTATATCGTTACATTCTCTTCAGCAGCATACAATCGATTAATTATAGTTAGTGTATCATGTAAATATCATAGTTTATTAAGCAACATACTATGTTTATCAAAAGATAAACAAAACTGAGATACAGATGAAATAAAAGGTTATAAACAGGGTATTTATAGATGAAAAGAGTGATAATTCTGGCAACTGTCTGAAATGAATTAATTAATGTGAGAAGTGATTATTAATTTGATTAGATTGGCAGTCACTGATAAATTGATAAAACATAATTAATCTGATTACATAATATGACTAAGATTTACGAAAATATACTGATTAAGGTTTTTTACATTTCGATGATAGATCTGGAATGAACTGGACGTGACTTGATTATGTAATAAATAACAAAGGCAAACAGGATTATGGAACAGAACCAGAGTGAGTTGCATTCGTACATGACTGACTGAAAAATAACAAAAAACTAATAATCGTCGTTTGCAGATGAAGATTTATCATCGATTCATTTTGAATACAATGGTCAGGCTTTAGTCTACTAAGTGTGATAACTTTAGAAAACGGTTATAAAATTGTTTTGTTTGTAGATAAAATATAAGTATCAATTGTGTTCACTTCACATGAATCTATCAAACATTTCCCACATTTCAATTGCAAGACATTTGAGAGGCACAGTACATGTAGTAAACACGATTGATGGTCTAATTTAATTAACAAAAAACAATTCTACGTTAAAACAAGTAGTCCAGTGAAGTCAATTTTCCTTTACGACACTTTTGTTTTTAATAGCTGTTTAATCGTTATTTATGTGAAATAATTAGCATGATAGACAAATCTTGCTTGTTAGTGTATATGAATATAACGGGTGGAAATCATAGAGCTTCTAACCATAATAATGGGAATGACAGATAATATAACATAAGTGAGTCATGAAACAGACTGGGTAACTAAAGGATCAAAAAGAAACAGTGCAAAATGAGAGATTTTGTCGCTGTTCTTTTTCAAGTATGTAAACGGAAGTCTGTTTATTTTCGTAAATCTTAGTCATATTATGTAATCAGATTAATTATGTTTTATCAATTTATCAGTGACTGCCAATCTAATCAAATTAATAATCACTTCTCACATTAATTAATTCATTTCAGACAGTTGCCAGAATTATCACTCTTTTCATCTATAAATACCCTGTTTATAACCTTTTATTTCATCTGTATCTCAGTTTTGTTTATCTTTTGATAAACATAGTATGTTGCTTAATAAACTATGATATTTACATGATACACTAACTATAATTAATCGATTGTATGCTGCTGAAGAGAATGTAACGATATACGATGAATCCGATGTAATCTGTAAATATTTTGTCCTGGCTTTATTTAAATTTATAAATTCATTTATGGATTTTAATAGCGATATCGTCTGAGTTTCATAGCTTCCTCTTTTAAACACTTTCACTACACAACAATATTCATGGCTACATCTATTTTTTAATACCATTACACCTATAGGCAAGCTTGCAATTGTTCTCATACTGTGTTGTTAGGGGATCGGATTTGAATAAAGCACTCAAACAGTTATTGGAGGTGTAGATGGAATTTTTTTAACTTAGGCAGTGACCTTTATTATTTAATTCTGAATGTACGGTCACCAAGTTTGGTGGCATCATCGACGCTTTGTTTGTAGGTAAAACTGCAAAATACTTTGTTTATTTACAAAAATGTTGATGATAACACCTAACCCACTTTAGAATACAGAACGATGAAAAATGTGGACAGACAATACAAGTTAATACAAGTTTTGCTTAGATATTTCAACAAAATCAAAGTTGTTCAACTAGTTAGCTTAAATTCATGATTACAAAAACGTTGCTAAACATTTAACAAAAAGTATGTGTAGTGAACGAGCAGCACAACAAAGAAATTATACATCTACGTAAGCACAGATAGCACAGTAACTAATCAATGCGAACAGACAATGCGTAAACTACATTATTGATAGGACATTTAATTGCTGCCGAGCACAACACTTTTCTACTCCACCAATCAAGTCATTAAAATAAGTACGTCTAACTACTCTCGAATGAAGCGTGTGCACATAAACACATAGAAAAGCGATAATATCGTCATGCTACCTCATCCGTTATGGTCATGCATCGCCACATTTACTCACCTTCGCCTTTACGTCTACACTCTCTGTATCCATCACCTTCAAAACCTTCTTCACAATGACAATAACCATCCTCACATCTAGCATTTTCATGGCATTGAACATTTGCGCAACGATCTACAATTATTAACATTTTCCTCTTAAATTTATCAAAGTAGTACCATATTATCTAGTGTCTAGGTGAACAGTACGTCCAATGCGAAACAATGAAAACAAATTCACTTCCATGCATACTCATGCTAACTGATGGCATATTTTTGAATTTTATTACAACATTTAACTTGAAAATTTACTACTAAGTAATTACTGTGTTTGTTTCAGCACTACATTATGATAACTAGTAGGTTAAGAGGAAAATAATTAATTAAGTAATATAAATGGGAATATAGGAATTATTTTCTTTGTTTGATTAGAGTTGGTATATTCAAATGATTTTTTTAAGATTGAAGTATGATCACTATTAATTTCATCAATTCACATAGGAAGTATCAAGTTTTATGCAAATAGCTGCAAACGAAAATACATGTAAGTCGTAAGAATGGAAACTATATGTTTTTGATAAGTGACTTCAGTGGGTATGAAGCGAATGAACCAGATGAAAAATTCAAACTGCATACAATGTTAAACAAAACGATGTCTGTGAAAAGTAAGATGTTAAATTTCAGAAAATAATAGTAAAACATTTTCGGCATGAGGAGATTTCATTTATATGTATATATACTGAAAAGGACAGGTTTTAAAGATTAATGTTTTAGTTATGGGTACATTTGATTGAACATTCTAAAAGGATTTATATGGTATAAATGCTATATAATGGGGAAGATAAAGAATACAACAATACAAAAGAAGAAGGAAATAATCTTAGGATACACAATAAACTGATTGCATAGAATGAGAAAGTATAAAATCGTTGTCAAATTCATTACAAGGATAGTGGTAGCATTCATTTTGTCTAAATATGCGCTACCTATTAAAAATTACGACTGTCATTACTTCGTTTAACTAATAAATTTTTCTTGTTTAGTTCTTCTAAATAATATGGCGAAAGTTTTCAGCAATTCGAAAAATGTTTGTAACGAATTCGACTGCTTCGCAAATGCTGCCTCCCTTTATTATTCAATTATAAACATATTGAGTTTGTTTGCATCATATTAGGGATGCCAATTAACTACAAACCTATTATCTTATTTAATTTAATTTGAACTTCTGTAATATGTAGCTCGATGAATACTATTTTATTCTACTCCTTTGAATAGAGCAACAACAACAATACAACAATCATAAGATTGTTGTATTAAAGCCTATTATGCAAATTTATGTATCGAAGATTCTGGAAAAATGTGAGTTATGATGACTGAAAGTAATTTTTCAGAGAATAATACCATTGTATAAAACATCTGTGTGATACAAAAATGATATGACACCAGTGTGAGTTTACGTACATACACAATTCTTGTAATCAAATTGTTAAATGAGACATGACAAAGATGCAACACTATCATCACAAACATTTACTATAATTTCAAGACATGCAATATATACTCTATATGTTCATTAGTCTACCTTGACTGATTCGTTTACACTCGTAATATCCATCTCCCTCAAAACCATTAGAACAGTAACAGTAACCATCAGTACACTGAGCATCTGGATGGCATCTTACTCGTGTACACCTATCTGTTAGCAATAGTGAGACAATTTAGAATTAAAGACTAAGTGTAGCAAATAAAAAAAGTCAAAAATCAAATTTTCACTAAGAAGAATATTGCAAATATACTAATATTTTATTGATACTACACATATACGATAGTTTTTAGCTCATTATGGGACTAAATGTTAACTCAATTCAAAATATATGGATTGGAATTTTCATACAATTTGCTGATATGACGAAATACATTATAATAAGGAGTTTCGACTATATTGTAGAGTTCAAACTTACTGCTTAACACATTGATCCTCTAATGGCTAGATTTCAGGTTTCAGTCTCACTCATTCTGCTTAGTGCAACTAGGCAGCATTTTACTAGTTACAGTATAATATCAAACCCTGACTATACGAATCGGTAATAATTTACTGTGTTGCATTGTGATTAGATAAAAGTAAATATAAATGATTACTTCACTGATACTAATTTGTTTTTCAACTAGTTGTGCATGACAGTGTTACCTGGATTTTTTTTCTATTGCAAATGTATGCTTCCATAATAACCAATTCACAGATGATTTACAGCCTAAACCTCCTAATCTAACTTCATTGTACTCACTTGAAATGATCCACAGATATTACCTGAAGTTTATGGAAAATATGTGATAGCTTTTTGATTTTAATTCGTAAACTCATTTTAAAACTCAGTGCTTTCATTAATACGCTTGTTTAATTGACAGAAGATAGCTTGAAAAGATAGGTTACACGAGTATAAAATTAAAATTCATTCAGTGAATTTATCAACAACTATACGTAGCCTCATTTTATTTGTTTCTAAGCCAATAAAAGGATATCACTATAGATTAATCAGTTTAACTGGTGACAAATTGAAAAGTTCGATAATAACGTAGAAAAATCCCATATTTTTGATAACATTACAACAACAAAAATAAAATGTTTTACCTTCTGTAACTGGTCGACAGTCAGAATAGCCATCACCATCATAACCAGAGATACAACGACATTGTCCTCTATCACACGTGGCGTACTGATGACACTGCACACTACCACATAAATTCACTGAAAGCACAATAAAATTTCAGAATAAAAAAGGAAATAAAGCACTTTCGAGAATCGTTCTGCACTCTTTATCAAACGAAAGTTATACATAATATAACCAGGTTTTATTGAATTACTTTGTTTTTACTATTCTAACTAAATAACTTCGATTTTTGGGAATTTAACATACTTCCAAGTAAGATACTGTGAGCGATTTCCATTGAAATGCTGTTTATTTCAAAGACAAAAGTACGGTTTGTCTGGAACATTGACCGTAGTCGATTGATAACAACCACGCAACTCATTTGTTTTCTAATTTTGCAGTAACATTTGATTATAAACTCCTAGGTTTGGTGGTCGTATAAAATACTTGCATAGTCGTGAGAAAGTTAGTAAGAATTATGAAGTAATAGTGACTACTCCTCATGTTATAACCTGGTCAATTAGAAATCTAAGCTACTAGATACTGGCTTTTGCCTTCACTGTAAAGTCTGACGATCCTAGGTGTGATTTCTTATAGAACTACAGATGAACACTACTGTGAAGTCCCATGTAATACTAGTTTCATGCAAGTCTTAACCTAAATTATATTAAAACTACTATTCAACGATCAAAAACGCATTTCAGGAATGAACTAATGGACATCATATGTTTAACACATTATTTGTGTTTGTGTGTTTACAAATTTTGTTATGTTATACCAAAGTAAACAACAAATTGTTTGACGAATATTTTATTTTACAAGTGGAATAAATTTTATCATAATTTAAGCATATATTTTAGTCGAATAAAAGCATTAAATTAATAATAATAGTTTCTCTTATAGTAAGGTGTATTTTTAGTTACTTGAAATTTACTTACCACCTTCGGCTGCTCTACATTCGTTGTAACCATCACCTGTGTAACCAGGATCGCATGTACACTGACCTTCCTGGCAACGTCCATTAGCAGCACACCGAACTCCTTCGCATGGATCTAAAATAAATGTTTCAAAAAAAGCTGTATTGAGTTTACGGCAAATATTTGTCAGTAAAGCTGGGATTTATATTAGGAGAAGAAATATTTTTAGAATCCCCGACAATCGTACAGTATTCATGTGAAAGATGTGATTACTAAACTTTAAAATACTGCAAAATATTAGTAAGAAACCAAGTTATTAGTGTCTTTTGGTTAGTACGACTCCTAAAGCATTCTAACACGAGTTAGAAATGTAGTCAATTACAAAACGTACTTTCATTTGCGGAAAGCATATTTTTGATTTTGAAATAAAATTTAGCATACGTATCAAGAAACAAGTAGCAGAAAAGTAACAACGTGTTAAATATCATGAGGGTTAAATATTGTCTTTTTTTAAAATTTCATCTACCAAACTATCCAGCGTTTTTTTTCATAAACAATGTAAATTCATAGTCAGAAGTAAACTGATCGTTTTGATTCCATAAGTACCTACTATACTTTTTTAACAATAGTTTAAATGAAGTGGGAATAGATTTAAAACGGTAAATCAATAAATGACTTATCCTATTTCTGTCTCTTTTGATGAATCTGGGAATCATGACTACAATCTTTTGAGTTATACTTAAATAGAAAAAGTGAATTAGTGTTGTAAAGTGACTGCTTCAGTTCTATCTTTAACACAGTGGATTTGTAAACAGTATTTCGTAATACAGTTATCTATCATTAAGATTTAGATATTTCTGTAGGCAAATATTGTCCAGAAGCACAATATTCGCTAAAATGTCGTATTCTGTAGTTTTAATTTTACTGAATGATCAACGGCGCTACAACATGATCATTGTAATAGTTTTGAAGTTAAAAATCTGAAGAACCGAAACCGCCACTAAAGATAACATCCAGTAAACAAAATGAAATATTTGTGCCATCTGAAAACATGTGCACAGCTACTCTGTACATGACTATATAAAAACATTAACGGATATTCCAAACTTATTAACGTCATATAAAGTTGTTAAGTAACAAGAAACTTCTTCAGTGATTTTAGATCACGGTAATTTACTTGCATATGTCACTACCTAGTTAAAATGAAATAATTGTAACTAACAAACTTAAAATTTTGATAATTAATGGTGAATACACTGTACAAAAGACCAAGTAGTCTTCAAAGTTATTTATTTATATTCTCTCATTGTAACTGGATTCATTTAATGCTAGAGAAAATCTAGTAACTAATAATCATTTCAAAACTGATGTCAGATATTTTAAAATTCTATTGCAAGTTGATTATTTAAATGTGAGTATAACAACTTAACTGTAAAATGACATATCACATGCTTATAAAACGTAATATTTGAACAGTAACATCTAAAGTACATTGAGAAATTTTAGCTGGAATTCATAAAAGAGCATTTCATACAGGTTTTCAGACTATGTGATACAAGTTTAACTAAACATGTATTTAATTACTCAACATGATTCTGACTAATATTGTTTCAAACTTATTTATATCTGTACTTATAAATCATAAATAAATGGATGCAGATGTATAAAATCCTGTGTATACTCACCATTTGTACGTGCATCACAAAAGTTAACTCCGTCGCCAACATATCCATGACTACAATAACATCGATTTTCATAGCATTGACCAAATCGATGACACTGAACACCTGCACATAATTCTGTAAAAATCAATATTCATAATTAAAAGAATTATTTATTCTGCTAAAAAAATGTAATTATTTAGTTTAATTAGTGATAAATAAATAACAAGAAAAATCCATAGGGGGAAAACATGATAAGATATAAACAAAACTAAGTCAGTATAAATAAGTAGTTAAGTAGTGTGTAGCTACTTAAAGTAAACGTCAAAATCTGTAGGAAGAAGGTGAAGTTGAAAATCAATTTGCTAAAAAATAAGCGGTACAATCAATATAAGGTAACCCAAACTGAATAAAATCACTGCACACCATACAGATATTTTAGTTTATGAGTGTTTTTAAATAAGATTAGATAATCTGTTGTAATAAACATTAAGTATAAAGTATTTACAATGTGTTAAATGAAAAGTATATTTTACACACCACAAATAAAGTTTATTTAAGAAGGCATTTCATTTGTGAACTGCTGCTCATAGAAACAAAATGTCACATATAAAGGAAGAAACAGTTTTGTTTAATTTAGTTGAAGTGGCTTATGAAGATTGATGTTAAGTTTTATTTAATTGAATTCGCCACAGACTAATATTGTTAGGGTGCTAATGAAAACATTGGATAGCTATTTAGTCCTAGTATGGGACTTCTCAGTGGTGTGTACCCTAGTTTCTGCCCCAAGGACTTACAGTTTCGCAAACGTTCAACCCTCTACAACACTAGACTGACTCTCAGTGGTAGAACTTCCACTTCCATCAGTTTGTGATATGGTGTGATGACCACCTATTGCCATCAGTTTAGTATTTTATTTTGACTGATGTAAAATTAGATTTCAGAAGTAGGAATTTTTATTGAATAACAAATAATTATCGCTGTATTTACAACATAATGATTTAGTAAAAGGACGACTTTGATTACTGATCGATAGAACTGTGGAAGCTTCCACAACCTAGAGAATAATGAACAGATGTTTTTTTATATATGTCAACTTTAGTATAGATGATTTAGTGTTTAGTTAGAAGTGGAATCGCTGAGATCTGTTATAGTCCTCATTAGGATCCATCAGTTGGGTGTACTTTCTAGCATTTGCAAGCGAACTTTAATTCATTATCGTTAGCATCAGAAAGTCCACTGAGTTAGTTAGTTAGTTCAGAATGCTGTAAACTTGCTTTAAAGATATATATATATATATATATATATATATATATATATATATATATATATATATATATATATATATATATATATATATATATATATATATATATATGAAAATACAGATTATAGTGTTGAATATAAACAATGGAATATTGAAGACCACTAATAATATATTGCAAATTATTAGTTAAATATTGTTCTGATAAATAATATTTAATTGTATAGTTGTACTTAAAACATATTTCATAGTGAAAATTATAAAATGAATATTGTAATTCACTACTATTCATGATAAGTAAATATAAGTAAATCATATACCAAAATATACATAATGATATTCGTAAGTAAAAATTCAATCTACTTAACAAACAATAAAATAAATTGTAAATAAATTGAAACTGTGTATAGAGTCTAAGAAATTGTAGATTGTTTACTGTACTTCTAAATAGTTTCGATCAAACCAATTGTATCTCATTTTCCTACTTTATATTTAGTAGTTATTTCCATTTATGACAATTATGTTAAACTTAAAATTAACTTACAATGAAAATATTTTTCATTTATTATATCACAAAATAGTTGTTTACAACAAATATGTTATGTTATTTGATTGAATATATCACAGATTGATGTTGGCGGCGTACCATTGAAAACCATGGAGCACTGGACAGCTGTTTTGTTTCAGTGTGGAATTCCTCAGCAGTGCGCACCTCAGATTCCGCACCAGCGGCTTCAGGTTGACGCGAACGCCTAACCATCCCAATCGAAATATATTATGAAATATTAGTGTTTAATTCATAGTTATTTTCAGATAATTGATTCGCTTCATGAATTTAAATAAACCGTGAATGATATTGATAATTGAGAAATCTGGGATGCTCACTGCTGTGGAGTTCCACACTAAAACTAAACAGCTGTCCAGTGCTCCCTAGTTTTCAACGATACCCTGCTAACATCAATCTATGATAAATTCAGTCAACTAAATTACCAATATCTACAAAAATAATCATCACAATTGAATTGTGGAATACATTGAATTCATTGTAATTTGTTACATTTTCTTCGGTTACTTACAGGCAATTAATTATAAATAGTATAATATGTAGATGTTATTGTGAATTTAATGAACATGGATTGTATATCAGGTGATATACAAAATTGAAATAGAGATGAAGTAAAAGAGTTTGTAACCAAGTATTTATAAATAAAGAGAGTGAAGGTTTTAAAAACACTTCTGGTTAGTTGATTTAATTCGTTACAGATTAATATTGGAAAGGTACCATTGAAAACCAGGGTTTATTGGACAGCTGTTTCTTTCTAGTATGGGATCCTTAGTAATGTGGACCCTAGATTTTTCTCCAGGGGCTTAAGGTTGGGGAACGCCTAACCATCTGCATTGTTGGGCAGGCATCCGATGGCGAAATTCCCACTTCCATCAATCTGTGACGAATTCAACCAACTAAACTTAATACCAATCTCCACAAAACGATTCGATTCAATTTCCGATTAGGTTCATTAGTAATGGGGAAATGGCTTTTTTATTCTAAATAGATAAGGGCTCAGAGAGAACTGACAAATCGCTGGTACATTAATTATGTGACTGACTATAATAAACTAATTAAATTCTTACACATAAATGCCAGATCTGCTATAAATCGTATGTTACTTGAGTGTACAATTAGTAATAATGACGAATATAGTTAATGAATAAAATTGCCGAGTAAATTGTCCTCATAAATAAATGAATAACAACAAAAATTGATAATCGTTATTCGTCTTAGTTAGCAAGGCAGTTTAACAGTAGTCACTGATTTATTTTGGATCCAGTGGTTAGGCTTTAGTCTTTTAGTTTAGATGGCTTTAGTAAATGTTCACAATGTGCAGGTATTTATTTACTATTTTAAACCATTCTATTCTGTTCACTACATGTCCTTTATCTACTAGTTGTCTTGTAATCGAGTAACTCAAAATGTTTGGTTCTCTTAGGCTTATTTTCTTTGAAATATGTTCAATAAAACGTGGAAAGGCTAGTTTTCTTGTCCTTCCAATGTACCTGCTTCTGTAAGTACATGTAAACTGGTAAATACAGTTAAAGGTGATATATCTGATATATTAAACATCTAGTTTTACATTAATGATCTGTGTGCTGTACAGTTTCCTCACTTATTATTTAAGTTAAAAAAGCATCAATTGTGTCAATAGATATACAAGATTGTAGTTAATGGTTAGATATAGACAGACTGAACACTTTATTATACTCTTAAATTCTGTAACTCCAATCTGAATTATAGCAAACTATGGAAACGAAAGATGCAGAGCGATTGTAAGTACTGTCAAAAACCCAAGGTCTAGTTGAATGTGTTTTGAAAATAAAAGTTTTTATTACTCAATAGTTTAATTATGAGAAGCTGTAAGTATACAAATATTTAAGAAGATCATTATTTACTGTTTTCTTAAAATGAAATGTAAAGTGAGCTAAAACAGCTAACTTTGCCAAGAAACTTGTGAATGGTCAACAAGACAGTATTAAGAATCAGATGAATTGGGCTAAACAAACATAAAAAAAGGAGTAGCATCATAAAACAATTTAATTTTAATTATATGTTTGACATAATTATTCATATAAAGGGTACTTCATTGTCCTATAGAACTAGCGTCATGATTATGGGTTTCATCGAAGTAAGATTGTTTTTTGTATGACTAAGCAAGAAGTGAGTAGCTGACAATCAACATAATACGACTTTATAGAATAAATAATATATTGCTTTATTACTTTATTAGTGTTTCGTTTACCGTGAAAGTGACTCTTATGTGTTATAAACAATGTCCTTTCTTCGTATGCATGCATTTCCTTATATGACAAACAATTAAATATTAATTTTAATACATAAATTACTACATATTGACCACAATTCCGTGGAACTCATTTCGGTGACAGATAATGAGAAGTAAACTACAGACTATTATAGACCGTGGTTTCATGATATTCGTTACGTATCAAGAAGAATCATCGTCAGTTTACGGGTAAACATTTTGACATCATTCACTGTCATTGTTAACAGAAAATACCAATGTTTATTCTGACTAATATATGTGTACAAAGAGAAAGGAATTCTCTCGGTCTGTTTTTCCGTTTGTGTGAGGACAATCTGAACAAACTCAAAATCAGGTAAAACAATAATTAAAAAACAAACTCATTATCTCAAGGTTCATTCAACACACGAAACTTTCGTGTTGAAACTAAATATATTTAATTATTCTACGTTACTGTATTCTGAATTTAATGTTATCTTGTCACTTCCTCGAATTAGTAATGAAGAATCTAAGAACAAAACATTAAGTTTACTTTTAAAGGGTTTTTCAAGCATGCGAACCTCAATTACTTTATCGATTAACTTCTAAATAAATTCTGCCACTAATGAATTCACTCCTAGAATGAAACAAATTTTTATTTTACGATGTAAAGGTTGAAACGATTTTAGTAAGAAAAATACAAGGTTAGAAAATTGTAGAATAACCCAGAAAAAATGAAAATCAACATTCATCTGTTTAATCATTTAATATACTGAATGTTATATATATAAGGGATTTCACTTCAAACAGCTGTTTCATGACAAAGTGATATTTTAGGGAAATATTTGACAAAGTCATGTCTTATTTCAGGAGTTTTGATAATATGGATTATATGATCGTAGTGGTTTTATATTTACATATTATTAAAACTCAAACAGAATGAAGTTTGAGTTTTTCTATTTTATTACAATTTGGTATATACATTGTCGATCCAAATATGTCAATGACTTATTCGCTGATAAAGGAATTAATTAAACATTTCATTGGTCGATAATCGGTGATAACTAGTTGTAAGTAACTTATGCCTATAAAGGGCCAGTCGGGATTCGGATAACTCACTGTAAACTGTTACAGATTGTGAAATAGTCTAATATTCTTCAGAGACTCTCGCATTAATACAGGTTCGCCTAGCTAACGAGTACCAACTTGTTTAAAACCTCGGTCTGGAGTGTACTTCAGATACTTATTTAGGAATGTAGACACATCCGAACTATGAATGATGAATTTTTCCAACCAGTTTAATCTCATTTATAACAAATATAATAATTCAATGGGAATGGTTATTTTTGTGGAGATTGGTTATTTTTATTTGATTGAATATGTCACAGATTGATGTTGGCAGGGTACCAGTGAAAACCATGGAGCACTGGACAGCTGTTTTGTTTCAGTGTGGAAATTTTCAGCAGTGCGCACCCTAGATTCCTCACCAGAAGCTTTGGGTTGACGGCGAATGCCTAACCATTACAAATTGATGGAAATGGGAATCATACTATTGGATGCTGACTCAGTGGGGCAGATGGTTAGGCATTCGCCGTCAACCTGGAGCCCCTGGTGCGGAATCTAGGGTGCGCACTGCCGAACAGTTCCACACTAGAACAAAACAGCTGTACAGTGTCCCCTGATTTTCAATGGTATCCTGCCAACATCAGTCTGTGACATATTCAATCAAAATAAATATAATAATACTCTATGGGTAACCAAATTTTGTAGTCTAGTGCTTCGGTAAAATGTTTATTAAGTATACTCACGTTGAAGATTAGAGGCCATTATTTTATTTGTTAAATTTGGTAAGCACTTACTGCATAAAATTATCTTTTTGCAGAGTTATGTTGAAAATTCAACTTACCTTGTGAATTTGCTTTACATTCATACAATCCATCCCCTGAATAACCTTGAAGACACTGGCATTCACCGTTTTCATTGCATTTTGCATTTTCATGGCATCGAACATTTTTGCATAGGTCTTAAAGAAGATAGTTTGATTAGTTGAGTGTTTCTATCATAGTATAATTTAGTGACATGTCTTATATATTTTGTCAGGTGATCCCATTTAAATAAGGTAATGCTGCTTTGTAATTCATGCAATTTGCATGCTATATGCTTTTAACCGAATTTAATATATGGTTTATAAACGTCTTGAAAAATATGGAAATTTTATTTTTATAAAGTATGTTTGTTTTGTATAGAAACAAGCATTGAATACTTAATGTTAATAAGTACGATGAGTATAGGGAATTCTAAGTATGCATAATAACATCACAAGTTGATTTTATTAATAGAAACCATGATTCTCTTTATGACAAGTCTTGACATATCAATTTAAAGATAGTATGGAAAATTCAGTCATATCAAGCATATCAAAACTGTACGGTAAAGCGTCACACAACGGGAATGAGGTAGATCAGTTACTAAATTAACTAGTTATACGTACTGTAAATATTTCTGTTTTATATACATTTGTATACACTTGTATAAATTACGAAAAAATATGTTAACAACCTGATCAAATTTATTGTACTATATAAATCAAACGAATCGTCTCTTTGAAAAACCATGAAGGTTATATGTTCTGTAGTGTGATGAACTTTAGTAATATTCATATTTATGTAGTTCCATCGAGAAAGAATTACTTTAAACTATTTGACAGTTAACCAGGTTATTTAAACTTCGTCTACACGTAAAGTTTGTAAGCATTCGAAAATGAACAGTTTGCATTCCATCAAAACACAACAAGTTAAAAATTAAACAGGTATACTTAACATTAGACAAGTGAAAAATTTACTCCCAAAACATTTACAGTAGTAATTATTTCATTCATGAAAAATTTACTAAATTTTTATAAAATATTAGTTAACGAAAATACTAGGTATACTAAGGTTATGCAGAGACATACATGCTATGACATGGTGCAAGAAGTTTTATTGTGTTAAGTTTCTACTAAAATGCTTAATTTTTAAACCTTACCATTTTTTTTGGGCTTACATTCCCAATAACCATCTCCTTCATAACCTGGTTTACATTGGCATCTACCGTTCTCACAGTTTGCAAACTCGTTGCATCGAATATTTTGACAAGGATCTATTTGAAATATAGTTATTACGAAGTGCGTTAGGGGGTGTAATGACACTGATTTGAAAGGTTTAACGCTTTCATGCATTTGTAAAAACTAGATTTCTAAATCTGGATGCATACCCATATATATATATATATATATATACCTAAGGATATCTCCTTCGAACAAGATTTTGACTTCTAAAGAATATTCATTCTAAACTAAACACAATTAAAACAGCGTAACTGACTAAAGTTGAACTGTGGCTTATAAGTGGAGTCCTTGACACGCGTTTCACCTTATTTAAGACTGGTTGGCAGGGTATACTTTCATCTGTGTCAATGTTCACACCATGACTCGAATTCAGTCCACTCGTATCAAATGCCTCCAACATCACTACTAAGTTACTAAACAACACTTGTATAGTCTGCAATTATGCATAATTTGGGAGTATTTGATTCTTTTTGTTGAAGTTGTTATGGTTTTACATTGGACGGTCCCAGTTTAAGCATCAACAGTAATGTGCAGGTTCATCCGACTAATGAGTCCCAAATAGAGCAAAACGTGCAGTATGAAGTCCACTTACCACCCACAGTCCAACTTTAATTAGATTTGCGTACTGCCACTGTATTAAGATAATCCTCATATGATTTACATTTGACAGCAGCGATTGGTCAATTTCTATCCATAACGTCGTCAACGAAAAGATACAAACATTTTCAGATGAGTTAACAGCCTTTATACAACTGAGTTGATATGAAATGCTTTGATTTTCTTCGCATTAAAGTATTGTCCAGAAACCATTAGATTTTATCGTGGTAGATTTGTCATATTCAATAAGAATGTTTTTAAACATTTACGGCAATCGCTAGTGTATAATTCAAGATTTATAGTCCTTTTTAAGCATTTTAGCTTATTTCATCCTACACTAACACGTGTAGGATATTTTCCTTCTTACTGATAATTTAGTTTACATGGCTATTTATCGCCATATTGCGATAGCCTATTTCTTGAATAAATACTGTTCAAAGATATGTATTTTGCTTTACGAAACTGCTAAATATACTTCACCTAATCAATGCTTTTATCTCAGCATTCATTTATCATGATGTACTTTATATATCAAGTACGGATTCGGGTATTTGTCTGGGAATTATGCATATGTATTAAATATGAGGACATTATCTAACTACCTGAACTAAAATAAGTGGAGCGGAACAAGTACTTGCTATTTGGTAGATGAAAAGTTGACTATTTTAAGCATCATTCATTGAGTTACAAGATGAAGTTAACAGTATTTTTAGGTTCTATTTACCACTGACGACTAAATATAACAGTATTTGTAAACTAAATATTGTTTCTACTTATCATTGTAAATAGTTAAGTTCATAATACTAATAAATGAAGGTCTACAAAACTTCGAATCCAGTAGTAATGCATACAATAGCGTTTAAAGAATTGTTCGTCTTCTGTTAAGAAAAGAAACTGAGTAAAAAATTACTAGAAATGTAAAGCACAAATTTCGAGGTTAGAGCTTATCTCAATTCATTAACCATGATATATAGAATAGTAGTTGTGGGAGTCATAATTATATAACATTGCATTATATTCATCATTAATCCACTTTATGGCGACGGTCGTATGCAGAAAATCAAAACTGTATATGTTTTTTATAAACCAGGTTAGCACTTGGATTCATTTTAATGTTAGTTGAAATATTACTGTATTGCTTTTTGTATATTAGAATACTTTGTAAAATATACAAAAATAGGAAACCAATATTAATCGTAAGTTTTTCATTTCAATGAATAGCATCATAATGACAAAACATACGTAATGTAGGATATTATGATATAATTTCGGTTAAGTTTATGTTGTTTTATTGAGGCCTGTTTTGAATTAATTCTTATATTCGTTACCATTTAATCTCGGAAGGATACTAATTGAAACCAGCGATTTCTCCATATTATGGGACTCCTCGGCAGTGCTCTCTCACAACTTCACCATAGATCGAAAACAACATATTCGGGATTCATCTGGAACGTTTAATTGTCAGTACCACTGGGCTAGCGTCCAATATAAGAATTCCGATTTCAGTCAGTTTGTGACATGCAGTGACGGTTATCCGATGATGTTGGCCATAAATGTTTTACTTACAACTTGTCTGAACTTTGCTAGTTATTATTTTCTACTAGAACTTTCAGAGAAAAACAGTTAATACTACTGGGATCGTTAATCAACGGTGATGATGGTTAAACATTCATAGCTTGACCTGAAAGTCGTGTGTTTTATCCATAGTGAGAAATCCTTTACTAGAATAAGGCGGTAGTCTTGCCCAGTAGTGGCATCAAACCAAAATTGGTTTGTAATGAATACAAACACAAAATAATTTCACCTTACCAAATTAACTACATAAACGTGTTTTAAGTTATTACTAGTTACGCAAACAAAAATTTATGTTTAAGACTGAGGTATATGGTGCAAGTTCAATAAGCACACAATAACGAATACTGAGTTTTGAAAGGTATCACTAACTAACGCATATTATTTTCTTGTTTTCCAAACGTAAAGACAAACTGGACGATTAATTAAGCCATTTTGACGACTAGGCATTTAGAACTATAGTGTAATAAATTAAAGTGAGTTATGGAGTAATAAGTGAAAGATTATTTTGTACAAATAATTCCAAGTAAAATAAATGAACCAATGAATTTTGACTGATTTAATGAATGGCTTGGTAGTTTATAATTTGGTTCCTGAAAAAAATAATAATGAGTATCTACAGTTAAAAGATTTCGAAATTATAATCCCCCCTTGACATGCAGCAGGCGTTAAGACAAAATGAATGAGTTACTCCTACCCTGCTGGACAGGATCACAATAATACTTTCCATCGCCGTAATATCCATCCAAACAACGGCATTCGCCATCAAAGCATTTAGCATTTCTATGGCACCTTATACTTGAACATGGATCTACAATTAAATAATGATAATGAATTTATTATGAACGTAATATGCGTATAGTTTCTACTGATAATACCTATGAAGAGGGTTTTATCTATCTAATGATGTCATTGATTTTAACTATTGAGGATTTGTAGTTGTTATACAACATCATCTTCGTAATTTGTTACTTCCACGCCATTTTTGTCACCACACCATTTTGTTTCCATCATGTATATGTCAAAATGACTTGTACCAAATTTGACTAATTTCTATTATGACTCAACTCTATATTATAATCAACTATTTTAATAAGGAAAATGACTAGAAATTACGATTGTACAGTTTTAGTAAGTCGGAGCTAAAATTTTCTTAGGTGGATATTTTATTTCTTTCCTTAATGACATAATAGGCTACTTTAGTTCCCTAAAAGAAATATATTACCATAGGTTTCTATTCTATTAGTTTTTAGGATGTGGTGTAGAGAATATGTGTTTAATGCATAAATAAGCCTTTATGTTAATAAGAATATAGTGTTCAAGAAACTTAAATCAAGAAATAGAAAAATACTTGTCGATGAAACGAAAATCGGTGACTAAGCTCCGATTGCACTGGTAAAAACCTATTCAGAAATAGTACAGCATATTAAATACTTTGCCTACTTAATAAAAGGGCTTTCTAATACATGCCGTCAGAAAAGGGTAAATAAGTTGTGTAAAGAATTGTTACCATATGCCTTGTTAACTACAGACTTTAATAGCTAGGAATTTGATTTAGGCTAGATCAACGTGATGTTTAATTGTTATCTATTTCGAATATCAAATAACTGAAGGTTTCATAAGAACATGAGAACAAGGCTATCAGTTATGGCTGTTCCAATTTAGATATGCACATAAATTCACTCATTTTTGTGCACATATTCATAGACTACTAACTACTATTAGATATGCTGTAATTATTTATAAATCAAACGAATTGAAAATTACGTTAATGCAAGCCATTACTACAGTCCTTACCGTCTTGCATTGCATAACAATAATGAAAACCATCCCCTTCATAGCCATTCAGGCAACGACAGTAACCATTCTGACATTCTGCTTTAGCATGACATTGAACTCCTAAACAAGGATCTATAAAGTAGATAAATAACTGCTGAACTAAAATGATCACATAAATTCTTTCCATATACTGTCATGCAACTTGCGATGTATGCTTGTCTATGATGTTCCAGTATGTTGAGAAGAGTTTGTAAAACACGGATTTATTTCTAATTAAAGTAAAATGAGTTTGGGTTTTATTTTTACTATGGGTATAAAATAGTTGTGTTTATGGAAAGTGATCAGAAACATGATAGATTACATGCAAATTAAGTGCTTTTACGTTGAGAAATAGTCAAAAAGAACTTATTAGTAATTACGTAACATTGTTTACAGTTACAGAATTAGAAGTTTCAAGGTACATGCTATATCTACTCGTAAGAATAGTGTTGTAAGGTACATACCAGAAAGTATCTTACCATTACTAAGTGGACGACACTCATAATATCCATCTCCTTCATAACCATTTAAACATAAACAACGACCATCTTTACAGTAACCATTGGCGTGACATCGAATATTTGCACATGGATCTGTTGGTTAGAAAACGTTGAAGTCACGGGCGTAACTTGTTTCGTGTAATTACTATCACTTAGTAATTTCAGTACATTAATAGAAAAGTAAAGTGGTCTAATAATATATGAAAAAGAAGGCTGCTAGGAGTTAGCTGGGGCTAAACATCAAAGTTAAGAACATTTGTGTAGAAGTAAAATGTATTTTAGACAGAAATTTTGTGTTCTGATACTTAATTGTTTCTTTACCTAGTACGACTATACACCATCTTTTCCATTTATTGTATATTTGAATCTTTTTCATGATTTATTACACTATAGTGTTATTACTGAAGATGTTACAGGTGGCTTCCAAGTTTCTTCTATTTTAAGGTTCTTGAATTATTATTATTATTATCATTATTATTATTAATAAAACTTATTTATCTTCTTCGAATAAAACTTTTGATGCTCTATTATTTAAAACATATGACCTTCAATCCCTTGTATTCTTAATGTGATACACTCAAAATTATGATTTTTTTTTTACTAAATTCATTAGTATTTACTGTAACCTAACTATTCGACTCATTATCTGAATTGATATGACTACTAACAAGCAAATATTGAATAAATATATTTGGTTTATATGAATATAATTGTACAGTTCCATAAACGCGAATAACCTCAAATGAAATTTATTGCCTAAAGTATTCGCCTTAATGGAAATCATGGAACAATTTATTATACAACTTGAAGAATTATTTAGTTGTCCTATTCGCAACGTATTACAACTTCAGTTTAGCATAGCAAAACAACTAATAAACATATAAACTAGTAATTGTATATTTACTGAAAAAACATGACTAAAACATAGTACCAATTTGTAATTAGAATAAGCTTGTATTTTCCCGTTGATTTGTAATGGACTGAAACTGGCCAGCCTCTGTTGCCAAATGTGCATCCTGAGCGGAGTGCCTCGACTGTTTGGACATGACAGACTAGTGGAGAACACCTTGGCGTTTGGCACGAAGCAGACTGAGTTCGAATCCCAGCGTGAACACTAACATGGGGATGCGGGTACATCAAGCAGATGAGTCCCAAATAGGACGAAAAGCGCGTCCTTGAATCCGCTTGCCAGTCACTATCTAAGCTAAATATTAATAGTACTAATTTTTGTTTAGTCAGTAAGTGCAGTTGATAATAGTTCACTTTAGGAATTGTAATCTACTGCATAACATTTTTTACTCCTCTGTCTCTTTCATCAAGTGCAATGTGTACATTAGCTCGACAGTTACGGTACAAACATTACTAGGAACACGAATAGATCTTAATGCTTTTATCTCATTTTAGACTTCCCATACATATTTTTGAGTCAATGTTATAGCACAGTTTTAGTATTTCTAAAACTTTAAAGGAGAATATTTGTTTATCTCTACTGAAGAACCTTCACTATATGGTGCGGTAATAAAAGTGTATAAAACTGTATTTTTCATTTCTGCCACTATCTACATGAAGTCTTATTAAGTTGAAAGCATAGAATGCATCTATGCATAACGAGTATTACGTTTTGATGAAATAAAATTTTTGTAATTTATCAGACAAATTACTTTCATAATTTATTGCTTTTTATTGATGTTGAGTTACTTCACATATTTTTTTGAATAAAATAATCACATGCACTTGAAAAAAACTACTATATAAATATTTATGCGCATATAAGTCTTCTATTATATGACTTGCATGCAGAATATTTTTACCATTGACTGCTGGTCTACAATCATAATAACCATCGCCTTCATATCCTTTGAGGCAGTGACATCGTCCACTGATACATTCTCCATAGTGATGACATTTAACACCAGTACAAGGATCTAAAATTTTAGAATTCTTAAATTATTATTTATTTCTTTTAAACTAATTTTACAATAATTTATACATCAAATACTCCTGTGTTTTATATTGAATATTGAAAGCTAAATTCCGTAAATGGGTTTACAACAACTAGTGGAGAATATAAATACCATTAGGTACAACTAAATGACATAATCATGGGTATGATTACACGCATGATTTCAAATTTTTTGTGATTATCTCTGTCTAAATGTTAGGTCTACCTCAAACTGCAAATCATACCATAATAGTCAGACACAATAAAAAAATGCATGTGCTTTTACTTTAGACCATCTATTTAATGATCAGCATAATATTCCTTCGTTGATTATCATCAGATAAACATAAACATTAAATTATACTCAATCTACATGCTGCAGATGAATTTAATTTTTATAAAATAAAGGAATTTACTGTAAAGATAAGTGTTACGTATAAATCAATGACGTAATAAAATGAATATGATTCACATGAAAATTTATTGTATATCCTGATCAGTTTCATTTTTACGACCTAAATCATGACATAAATTCATTTATTTAAACAAAAATTTGTTTGTTTTCTACAAGTCATAATGATTATTGGTAAAACAAATTAATCGTTGAGTAGAATCTGACATAAAAATGATAAATTTCCGCAAGTATTTCCAACTTATTTAAGGTCATTGCGATTAATTATGTGTAGATATAGAATATAAGTTCAATTCAACAGATTACAATCAGTGTAAGTAAGGATATAAGTATAATCAATAACTCCTGCATACGCCAATGTAGTGATGCAGAAGCTGTAAAAGAGTTACAGTAAAACAAAGAATAAACTAGAAAATTAACTTTTAGGCCTATGATTTTGAGCTCTTAAAACGTCCCATTACCAGTCTATAATTTAATTATAACTTTTAAGTAGTTATTAACCTCTTTTCTATTGATATTCAACATATGTATTTTACTGATCCTAATAGTTGATGTTTGTAATAACAGGATGCTAGATTGAATCAAGAGCCGCTGTCTCCGTGACTTCTTAATGTAAAACTGAATTCGAATAACTCAAATATAATTCTCGGCAATTTTTTCATATTAAAAAACGGGTCTAAAATGTTTACAGGTAAGTGACATTATTTCATGGAGTATGTTGTCACCTAAAAGAACAGTCTCTATGTGTGATATTTTGAATTTCAAATGTTAAATGTCATTAATTTACACATAAAATCTGTAAAATGATGACATTTTTCCAAAAAAAAGAAATCAGTCTTTCTCTTATAAAATTAAAAATAATTCAGAAGAAATTAATATATTGATTTTGTGATAATATCTCATCAGTTTTTAGCATTCAGTTGAAATAATCTTATAAAATAAAGTACTTTTACTGAATAACAATTCAAGTGATGTAATCTTTATTGAAATCATATTTGTTTAGCTAGGTATAGTAGAATGTAATTCACTGATGAATTGTAATGTAGTTGTATTCATCGTAATGTAGATAGAATAGTTTGTAGTACACTTATATATACTCCTAAATAATCGAATTGTTAATGCGAATGTTAGAATTAACTCGGTGGTCAAAAATCACTTTTAGTTAGAATATCCACGAACATTGTCGTTAGAATTTATCATTTCAAGCCGTACTTTCATATTTATGAATAAATCTAGTTAACAACTAGGATAAGCTTGTATTTTCCCGGAAAAATACAAGCTTATCCTAATTACATATATATGCTTGTTTCACAAGTGTGACTGTTTGGACACAGTAGCGTAGTAATGAACGCGGTGGCGTTTGGCATGAAGCGGACTGAGTTCGAGTCCCAGTGTGAACATCAACACTGGGATGCAGGTATATCCAAAGGATGAGTCCCAAATAGGACGAAACGCGCGTCCTGGAATCCGCTTGCCAGTCACAATCCAACTTAAATATATAACTAGTTAACAACATATAGAAATTCAGTTGTGTTCATTTGCACTTTATTGACTAATAGCAAAAAATAAGTAGATACTTATTTATTAGTCTGACTGATATATTAGCTTTTCAAGTGTCGAATACTTAAGATTCCAGATACACAATATATATTAATTTTATGTGTAACATCTAGGTGGATTAACCTTTTCATGTGTTGTTTCTTATAAATACATGAAAACAATTGCTAGGTTAGTTTCTACTGACACGAAATTCAATGCTACTAACTTCATGTTCATAAATATAAACCTTACCTCTAATGTGACAATCTATATATCCATCACCAACATAACCTTGATTACAATAGCACTGTCCATCTTTACACTGTGCATATTGATGACACTGGATGTGATAGCATGAATCTGTAAATAAATAGCTATTCGTAGAGTTGTGTTGAATACAAAAGTACTACGAGGGAGAGGGGAAAGAGGGGTTATTTACTGGTTTATACACTGCATGCTTAAAGTTTGTTAAAGAAATTTTTTTGAAGATTGAAATTCGTAAAAATTTTGCAATCAAATATTATGATAACATAATAACTGAGTAAAGCAGCTTCCAAAGATAGAATAAATAAATTAGAAGTTGAGTTCACAAGTTGACTGGTCATTCATTTTATAATAAGAGAAAAAGTTTACTGTATGAACATTCACCCCAAACAGTGCTTATGCCATATTTTTATTTTCGATTGTCGACGGTACATAACCATTTATATGAATCAGTATTGTAGTATGATGTACATCACCTAAATTCACAGTACTTATCAAAACCCGAAAAATACTATCAGTTGAATATTACTATTCAATATATTCATGTGAAACCAACAATACAAATTTCATAAATAGATATTTCATTAATTAGTCAAAAGGCTTCAACTCTGTATATTTTTGTTGTCACTACGAGTATACTCATAACTAAGTGGATACTAAATTCTTTCTGTAATCAATGACTTGTTTAAATAGATAAAGTAGTTTCCAGGCGTAATTTTGTGTGTGACACCCATAAAGTCACTTATTTAACAGATGTGGTATAATTATAATTACTTCTATATTCATATAAATTATATTTATGGACAAAAGGAATAAGCGACAAACAGTTTTGTAATCGAGTACAAAACCATGTGCAAATTTTTGCAACAATCGTCGACAAAATGATAATGTTGGAATTTCTCAGCACACTACCTCTCCTAAAACGAATGTATTTGTCAGGCTTCTATACACAATAGATGTCTGTGAAGATCGGGATTTCTATCAAGTGTCTGCAGTATAATAAGTAATCTATATTTTTTAATAAGTTACTAAATGTTTCTTGGGTTTGTCGGTAAACAAAGGACCTAACAATAGTTTTCAATGATAAGAGTACACAACAAAGTTATTGTTACACTTTATACACTTTATATTACTGTATTGTAAAGTTGCTTCAGAGAAGAACATTTGCATAAAATTAACAGATATACTCAGTTGAAAACGGAGTTGTTGTTCTTACGCATCATTCATCATTTAAAGTGCTTGCTGTCAACAAAAACTATCATAATTAAAAAAAACTACTCACAGGATATGGGAAAATAAAACGCAAGTATGTAATATTTATTTGCCGTTACTTATCAATAAGTATAAGATATAAGGAAACAATTGTGTAGATATGTATACGAGAAGTGGGATCGAAACACGACATCTAATATTCACATGCTGAAAAGCATTCCAATTCTTATTATTCTATTCGTTTAGCAAATGCACTATGTAAGCATGCTAATCATTTATCAGTACAACTTTACAATTGTATTAACACTGTCTGCTCACCAGTTTCTCGTGGTCTACATTCTCGATAACCATCACCGATATAACCAGTTTTACATGTACATACACCATTATGACATGTAGCATCATAATGACACTGTACACGTGTACATGGATCTAAATGTTAAATAAATATTAATTAAAATATGCAAACTAAAACAATTTACCATAAACCTATTAGTAAGAATAAATATTTATTATGTATTCTATTAATAGTAAAGTGTCAAGAACCTTATTATTTAAAAGTAAAAAGAACATGAAATAGGGTTTCAGTTTTTATTCAGTTGCTTCAATGAGTTCACTTACATGTTCACATTTTGATGTTTTCGTTAAAATACAAAACAGTTAATTTTTTACTACTTAATAATGATATTCATTTACTTAGAGTTTCACACATATTAACTTTAAGTTATTAGAAGAATCTTAATAACCACTGTGAATAGATTCTAATGTACTGAAGAGATAACATGGTAACTTTATCGTTTTATCAGTAAACTTAAAAGTACACGTAGACTATATATTAGGAACTTTAAGTTGTATAAAGTTAAAGTATTTTTAATTACAGTGAGATAACTTAGTAAAATTATCAACCATCAGTTTTATTTAGTGAATAATTTGAAGATATTAATTTCGAAATTGATGATTGGAAACTTGAAAATATTTCGGTACTGTTAAAATACTACTTTTAGATTAGTTATGTTTAAGATAATTTTCAAGTGTTGTTGATTTATGAAACTCACTATGAATTAGGACAGGCTTGTATATTCCCGTTGATTTGTTATGAACTGGAACTGGTCAGTCACGAAACGGACTGAGTTTGAATCCCAATATGAACATCAACATTGGGATGCAGGTACATCCAGCCAATGAGTCGCAAATACGACGAAACGCGCGTTTTGGATTCCATTTGCCAGTCGCAATCCAACTTAAATAATACTTATGAATAATCGCTATATCGAGACAATCTGTTCTGGAAACACATAGAGCAACAGAGACTGACCAGCTTTAGTCCATAACAAATCAACGGGAATATACAAGTTCATCCTAATACCTATACGCCCGCCGCACAAGTGAGACTGTCTGGACTCAGTAGTCTAGTGGTGAACGCGGTGGCTCTCGACACGAGACGGACTGAGTTCAAATCCCACGGTGAACACCAATATTAGGATGCAGGTACATCCAGCCGATGAGCCCCAAATAGGATGAAACGCGCGTTCTGGAATCCACTTATCAGTTACAATCCAACTTAATACTCACCATGAATATTTATTCTGCACATAAGACATCAGGTATTCTGCACACATTTTAATAAATGATGATTAAGTTAATACATTTTTAATGTTTTTTTTCATCATAAGGATATAAAGCAAAGAAATTAAGTTAAAATATCTGCAAATTATGTGGTGAACTTTAATCTTAGTGTACTAATTTATGTAAGAGTAAATGTAGGAAATGTCAAGCCATGTAAGAATATGCCTGTATACGTTGACATCCATTTCAAATGTATAAAGAATCATATGTTTAAGCACTTGATATGTGGCATTAAATGACTCATTTTCAATAAGCCACTGATAAACAAATATACTTGAAAATTCCAGTAATTACTCGTTAGTCTCTAGGATATATCATATACTGGCCTTACTCACCTATTTGAATACGGTGACAGTCATAGTAACCATCTCCTTCATATCCACTACGGCAGACACAACTGCCATTAATACAATGTCCGTAATAATGACACTGAATATAATCGCATGGATCTATATCGGAATAAATATTATAAGTCACAGACAAATATTTAAGTGAATGAATGATGATGGAAATTTACAACTGATGATTAGGAGACACCAAGGTGGCAATATGCAGTGTTACATAGCATTCAACTAAAATTATAATATAATTTATCGTGCTATGAAACAGTTTAATATCACTTTCTCTGAGACGCTAGTTGTTAAAGAATGATAAATTATACTTGATAGAGTTAAATAAGGTGAATTATATATGAAGCGTGTATTTTGATAGGATAGTAATTTTACATTCTATGTTGTTATGATTACGAACATGCATATGTATTTGATAATACCATTGATATACATAGTCAACTTCCTCATAATGAATTCATAAACCAATAATGAATCCATGCATGTAAATGTTTTGTCTCTTTTTAAGACTTACCATAATTAATTGGCTTACAAATTTGATAACCGTCACCATCGTAGCCAGGTGGGCATTCACATTTGCCATTTTTGCATTTAGCATATGGATGACACTTAACCTTAGAGCATGGATCTTGTATAATAATGTTTACGAAAATTGAAATTAGACTTTAGCAAAATGTGGGTATATTATGGAGTGATTATTGACATTTGTGATTACGAATATAAAAACACCAGAATGTAATGTATTCTGACCTAACGTTGTGATTACTTGAAATCCGTATGACTATGATATCTAGTATCATTTCAAAGTCTTTCCTGAAAACAACCTCATGTCAAAACACACTGTTGAAAATGTATTCTTTGATTTAAAAACTAGACAATCTGACTTAACTTATCGTTGATGGATTTTACTCGATTAGATTGTCACGAACTATGCAGTTTTTTTAAGAACCACAGTCGAGTGCTAGAACAACTTTATCTCAAGTACCTCCAGAGGCAGAAGTGTATTTGTGGTATATAATAGTAGTGAGCACAAATGCTATAAGTAAGATTTCATTGAAATAAGTGTTGGCATATTGGTTAGCTCTTTTTTAAAAGTTAAACATGTTATCTAAGAATTAGGTGTTGGTTGTGTGTTTGCCGGATAAAATATCCTACCAAAACTAAGTAAATGAATCAGTATCTCAGATGAACTTTGACCCTGACATTAAAAGTATTCCAATGTGTTAGTAACAAAGTAAATGTAGACAAGATATGATTTTCCAAACCTTCTCGAATAGAAAGTAAATAAGAAAACTTATAAACACAACTTCGTAAAAGCGTCTACTTCCTATCCCAGGAGGTTCAAGTACATTATTCCACATGTTTTAAAAGTGGCTGTGAAGGATCCCTAGAAACATGAGTGGCAAAAAATTGTTAGTTAAGAATGTATGCACTATGAAGTTAAGAACAAATCACTATATTCAAGAAAGATATCAATGTGAATAACTATGGAAGAATTAATTCAGAATATTGAATAAACTTTTATGTGTAATGAAGCAATAAATAATACTTTAGATAATTTGTTCTAGCTTAGGATAATGCAACATGAATTTTTAATGTTGGTAAATGCAACTTCAGGATTCAAATATTCAGACTGTAAAAATGAAAATACTATGTAGCCCTACATAGACATTCAAAGCATCTTCAGCTACACCAAAGTAGTTTTTCATGAAGATTTATATACGAAATACGTGTCAGGTAAACATTGTGATGTTCATTAGTGTCCTTTCTTTTCTAATAAGAATAAAATGTACTACTCATAATCATAATTTGGCAAGTTTAAAAACATTGATCAGCGTCTAAGTGCTCCATTCATTACTTGTTAACTCAGGGTCCACTCCAAACTATTGTCTCAGAAGTAAGTCTTTATAAGAATATTACATCATTCGTAATAAGAAAAGATTACTTGATGAATATTAAATTTACTTAAGTGTTTACTGGTGAATAGTGTTGAACTTTATTAATTGTAAAATAAAATGAACAAATATCTAAGGCATTAGTTTATTATAACCTTTCACCAAGATGAATACACGCATAAAAAAGTTAAAGTTTTCATATTATTTATTGTATATAATGTATATATATATGCAAGTGTACCTTTTTCAGGCCTGAAAAGTCTGTGCAATGGTTCTCTTAGTTTTATGTAGTGTATATAGAAACTTAATTTGGGTGACATGCAAACATACCTTGTTAATGCAATAAATAAAATATTTAAGCCTCAAATTAAAAGTAACTACAAATTAGTAAAATTTTTAGGAATATTTTTCTCGCAATACACAGTTGCGAAAAGTTTTGGGTGAATTTATGATATATGCACCATCTTGAAATAGTGAGACGGGTTGTTTGAAAAGTGGAATAATGCAGGAGGATTTAATGCTTGACGTGCGTGGGAGAAAAATGAACTTACCATAAACTTCAGGCTTACAGTCATAATATCCGTCTCCATAATAACCTTCTACACAGTGACATTCGTTGTTATGACATTGAGCATTTGGATGACAACGTACTTGAAAACATCGATCTAATAAAATGGGAGACAGCATGTATTCTAACAAAAAATCTCTGCATATATTTTTTATTTCGTCTTCCCGTGACACAATGATAATATTTTTCGTGATCGTCAGTTATAGATTTAAGTACGAATATAAACTGAATCTGTTTAATAAGTGAGTTGTGATCATATAAATAGAAATCGTATATACATGTTTACATAACTATATAAACTCGCCTCTTTCTTCATAGCACTTGACAACTGGGTCCCCGGTATAGCCTGGTGTACAAATGCACGCGCCATCTTGACAGAATGCTTGTTCTCCACATTGAACACCTTCACATAAATCAACACCACTTGGTATACATACACCATTTTCACAAATCTCATTGCGACGACATTTAGAACAAGGATCTGTAAAATAAACAGAACTATTTGGTAAATTTATTAACATTAGACAGTGTATGCCATAAAATAATCTATAAAATGGAGTTGGACTTGTGAAACCAATGTGGACAACGCATAAATTATCTTAACCACTTAATCCACGTTAAGCAATATGAAGCCATATGTCTGGATAATTAAATTTGTTAAGCAATCTAAACGACTAATTTACTACATATTTATATCCATTGCAACTGGTAATCTTCTAGCTTGGTGAGTGCGTATTAGAGTTTCGTTATGAATCAAAATTTTTCTATGAACATTTTGGGTCAGTGAATATTAAAATCTGTTTCATCATAATTTTGAATTGATACTAATAATTAACCTTCAACCTATGCCAAATCTTTCTGATGACTATTAGTATGAGGATTTGTTACCGTAGTCTATATCCCACGGAAATCTGGTGATTAGGGAAGTTCATGTATTAGAAAGCATCTCTTGAAATAGAGTCTGAATTTTAGTAATTGTGCAATCGATGTTAGCCTGTGTTAGTAATTTCCCTGGACTTCTGTCATACAGTTTAGAACTGTAATGTATCTCCAATACTAACTAATTTAATTTAATTTCCATCCATATGCTTGTTGTCCATTAGAACAAAGAAATAGCGACAAATGACTCAAAATAATATGAGTTTGCTTAGATGCTTACAAGAGTATTTGTACTGAACCGTAACAAAATTAAATAACAAACATTGGTGACTGAAAAATCAAGTTGATATGGAACATCAGTTTTGTACACATATTTGTGCACATAATATAAGGTGATCTGAAAATAAATGTGTGAGTGACTATTTAGAAGATTTGGAGTTAGGATAAGTTTGTATCCTCCAGTTGATTAGTCATGGACTGGAACTGGTTAGCCTTGGATGCCATATGTGCATCTTGAGCTGATCGCCTTGATATAGCTATTAATCACTAGTGATGTTTAAGTTGGATTGTCACTTGAAAGCACGTATATCCAGCCGATGAGTCACAAATAGAACGAAACGCACTCCCTGGATTCTGCTGGCCAGTCACAATCCAACTTCAATATTTAGTACACAGGTGATAATGGTATTATTTACAATAAGAAAATTGGTAAGATGGATTACATACAACTACTGAAGACTAAAAAAGTTTGTATAAGTTTGAAGAAATGAACGAGCTAATATTGCGAATGATTTGTAAGATAATTTTACGATACAAAAAATAACTTTATTAGTAGAATTTTCTAAAAAATTTAAATTTTCATGCAGTTATACCATTACTTCATTTTACTTCTTTTTTCCTTTAGTTTGTATGTGTACTTAGTCTTTCAAGAACATTTATTATCATGGCATGGAAATCAAACAGTTGTATTGAAGATCTTTGTTGATTTTTATTTTCAATGTTTCATAAACCACTAATTTTTATAGATTTTAACGCTCTTATGGAGACAATAAATATAAAAAAACTAATATTGAACAAACCATCTGCTCTATTTCTTTAAATTTACTATGACTCCATGACCTCATCCAAATTATTAGACTATAAATTCATTTATGGACGAATAGGTGGTTACTTGTAAGTGTAATAAGCTAGCGAAAAAGTTGTGAAAAGAAACAAAATTGTGTTTTCAGATGAATATAGCAAATCTTATATTCATTTCTATGGTGAACTATTTTAAAAGTTAATGGACAAGTTAGTTGCTAGTTAAACTTGTTGATAAGTCTTACTCACTTCAAAAGAAATCTTTGTCTGACCATATGTGTTATAACTACCTACACCGAATAATAGACAACTAAATAGTAGTCTCCGGGGTGATATTCTGCATTATGTTGTCATGCCGGTATTTATTTAGCTTTGTTTTATCGAATGCACAAGTAAGAAGGTATTTAAAATAGTGTAACTATAGTTGATAGATTCTTGTCGCTGGACTGTAAGTATATTTATCATTTCGGTGCTAGTTATTAGTCAAATGTCACTACAGTCATACTTTATTCAGTTAAAAGAATTTTAAATATTATCTGGAAATTACACGTAAACAAATCCAAACGTTAGCCTGTTTTTCATTATGGTTGACACTAATGACAATTAGCTTGAGGTCAACATTAACTGAACAATTATTGCACAAAATAACCTGGTAATAACTAATGTAACAGTTTACCTTTAAACCTTGAATATTCTACACTTTCAAATATTTGTAATTATGACTACTATTATTAACACTTCACTTGATAGTAAGGAAGACGATATTCACTAGTAGAAAATACATGAGTTTAACAAATTGTATTTTTACTTTCTATAAAGTCAACAGGCTCTAGTCTACTTATTGTTGATAAAAAATACATCTAGCCAAAAACATTTGAAAAACAGTCAAAAAACCAAATAACACATTGTGTTAACTTTGTCCTTAGTTTAATACATTACAATGAAAGTTCTGTTAACTTGGATGTTATTAATTACATATTCTAACAGATTAATACAAATCTTCTGTACATGTAACAAACTAGAACTGTATAAGGTGAAACCAGCTTAACAAATAGATAATACATGACATCATTTACATTTGATCATTTCCGATATAATTCACATAGATACAAAACAATGTACACAGACATAATTCCCCTTATAAAGCAGGCAATTCACTCATCGTGGAACACTAATCTGAAATAGAAGTGAAAATCATAAGTTAACAGTTATCTTAAGGAAAGTATGCTGTTTGCTTCAGTGACTAACAATTATGGAAATATATAGTGTTGTTGAATGACTACAGAATACTTCCTTATCTGTTTATCTTTAAATGAATCATAATGTCTTTTTTCTTAATTTTGTCCGAATTTTTATTTAATGACCTGATTTGGTTGCTATCATAGTAAACAGTTATAAAAATGGTAAGAAAATTCATCATGTACCCATGCGAACATTAGAATATGTCTGGAAAACTGTTCATTCTATGAGAATACATACGTGGTCAACTGAAAAGATAGTATAATTGGTTAATAATGAGGACATTCTACTTGAATTTCACGAAAGTTAGAAATATCAATCATAGTATGGTGGCTTAGTGGTTTGATGGTCAAGCGTTTACCGTGATAACTACAAATCCTCTCCTCAGTTACCTGATGAGGACATGTAGACCCACCGCTGAAAAGTCCCATACTTGGATGAAATAGCTGTTCACAGCCTCACGTTTTTCACTAGCTTTTCAACCCAGGTCAAATCGTGATATCAAATTTTAAAACGATTTCGGACTAACTCATAGCTGCTATTTAATAGTAACACATGTCTGGTTAAATATGTAAGCCTAAAACTCAATCAGTCTCATTAAAAATATCATCGGAGTGAAAATTGTGAAAAAATTTATTCCACGTCCGGACTTAATGGCTTTGTGGAGAGCTGATTAACGTTCGAATATATTGAAATCGTAACCCAGCTTGAAAATCAAAACTAAGATGCAGGTATATCTAAGTGAAATACTCCATATAGAAAAAACATGCTGCCTAGATAATGACTCTAGTCACAATCCAGTTTTATTAAAATTTCGATTCTAGATAACAGTACAGGAGTATTTTCTTGAGGATGTAAACGTAATAATAGTGACTAATAAGAACTTTTGTATATTAAACCTTTGATCAGGAGAAAATTAGTAAAGGAATCAGATTCAAATTATTTGAAATGAAGCGGGTTTGAAATATAGAAAATGATCTGTCAGTAATTTATATTTGTGACCGTATTTTGAACGAGGTTGATATTTTAAAAATAACCTAATATTTCAAGGAAACTACTGAAAACCAGTCTATACGCATATGTATTTAAATCAATATTCAGTGTATAGGACAACCAAAGGAGGTTAATTTGGATTATGGCTGGCCAGCAAAATCTAAGACGCGCGTCTCGTCCTAATTGGGGCTCGTCAGTGTTGATGTTTACTCCGGAACTAGTTCAAAATAGGACGAAATGCGAGTCCTTGGTTCCGCTTGTAAGCCACAATCCAGCCCCAACAATACTTGTGAATCATTGCTAAATCGAGGCAATCTGCTCTGGATGCACGTATGATAACAGAGATTAATCAGTTTCAGTCCAAAACAAATCAGTGGAGATATCTAAATATATTCTAACTATAAAGGAAGTTAAATGTAGTTTTGTGGTTTCTTATGAAGTTAGTTTACTGGAAATGCAGTGTTTTGTTATTTCGTCAAGAACAAAAGATCAAGAATAATCAGGTTATATGTTTTGAAGTACTATGATAAACATTTATTTAATTAGAAATATCCATTAATCGAATTTTATGAAGTCTCTGATATAGTTGCGCATTTCAATCATAAAAAGTAGTTAGGAATTTACATCGTAAACTAACCTCACATTAGAAAACAGCCAAACTGAGATTTTTTTTATCAGTATTTCCGTTGAAAATACTGTTACTTTGCATTCAGTGGTATTTGCAAATAAATATAAAACTAATTATACCATAATTCACTTATGGATAATTTATAATTAATACGAAAACAATGAAATATAGGCATGAAGTAATGATTTAGCTTTATTTTTTGTTAAATGCATCTCAAAATATTTTCCTTGGAATTCCTGGTAATAATCATAATGATATCATTTCCAACGTTAATTTCAACAAATGATTGTCTTAAACAACATCACTTGCTAAAAGTAGTACATTTTCTGTATTTCAAACAGATCCGATTAATTACACTCTATTTAGTTGGATGAATGCTTTGTGATAAGCATCTCTAAATACCAAAATTTATGACAATCCAATTTTTGAGTGACAAAATATTATCATCATTTGTTGGGGACTGGAAATCCCCAAAAATACAATTCATCATAAAATCAAGTGAAAGGAGTTGTACTGATTTTTTCCAAGCAGTATTTGTAAGCTTTTATCTCATTTATGTGAGTTAATGTAAGTTATACTTACAGAATATATTTGATAATACTTGATTGTATTAATAGAATGTTGGTAACTACAATTGGATGAATAGTCACTATATATGCGAATATTTTGTACATAATCGACTCAGTCTCTCTCCATTTTACTGGAATAAAGTTTCCTGTCTTCTCGTCTTATGTCTGCTGATTTTGCGACTAGGAGGGTTCAAGGCGTTACAGTGCTAAGGTTGTTTGCGGCTAGTCAATATATCAAATGCGAGATATTACATCATTATATCACAGAATAAATATGTCAGGTTGTATTAGACATAAACATATTAACATATACAACTATGAATATTAATCAGATCTACATACCGTTCCAAAGCCTTAGTTATCATCAGTTAGTTGATAATATGCATTTACCATTGGAAATTTTGTGTATTAAAACTTCCGATGTATTCTTTGTACTATAACTGTTTTCCCCTTTATTTCTAGTTTTTAGACTTCGTATTATGCATGTGTTGTTATGATTTGAGACTTGTTATGTATTCAAATTTTGGTAGAAACACTATTTTTATATCAAACAAATTAAAAGTTGTTAATATCACATTTATTTACCTATTTCATCATCTAATCAAGAAAACATGTATCAAAACAGTAAGACAAAATGATGGTGAATCTTTATATTATTATATGTACACATGTTTGAAGCAGATGTCAGATGTATAAATTTCTAAATATGAAACAAAATATATGCTGAGAATCACGTGTGAAATGTAGTTCTTTAACATATGCTAGTATAACTGCAAATTAGAAACACATCTAACAATACCTAGAGCTTTAATAATATGTTTAATATGTTCTTTTTAAAAAGTCTTTCTACAGCGACTTGATATCACTATAAAACTAGGACGAAATGCGAGTCCTTGGTTCCGCTTGTAAGCCACAATCCAGCCCCAACAATACTTGTGAATCATTGCTAAATCGAGGCAATCTGCTCTGGATGCACGTATGATAACAGAGATTAATCAGTTTCAGTCCAAAACAAATCAGTGGAGATATCTAAATATATTCTAACTATAAAGGAAGTTAAATGTAGTTTTGTGGTTTCTTATGAAGTTAGTTTACTGGAAATGCAGTGTTTTGTTATTTCGTCAAGAACAAAAGATCAAGAATAATCAGGTTATATGTTTTGAAGTACTATGATAAACATTTATTTAATTAGAAATATCCATTAATCGAATTTTATGAAGTCTCTGATATAGTTGCGCATTTCAATCATAAAAAGTAGTTAGGAATTTACATCGTAAACTAACCTCACATTAGAAAACAGCCAAACTGAGATTTTTTTTATCAGTATTTCCGTTGAAAATACTGTTACTTTGCATTCAGTGGTATTTGCAAATAAATATAAAACTAATTATACCATAATTCACTTATGGATAATTTATAATTAATACGAAAACAATGAAATATAGGCATGAAGTAATGATTTAGCTTTATTTTTTGTTAAATGCATCTCAAAATATTTTCCTTGGAATTCCTGGTAATAATCATAATGATATCATTTCCAACGTTAATTTCAACAAATGATTGTCTTAAACAACATCACTTGCTAAAAGTAGTACATTTTCTGTATTTCAAACAGATCCGATTAATTACACTCTATTTAGTTGGATGAATGCTTTGTGATAAGCATCTCTAAATACCAAAATTTATGACAATCCAATTTTTACGTTCCAAAGCCTTAGTTATCATCAGTTAGTTGATAATATGCATTTACCATTGGAAATTTTGTGTATTAAAACTTCCGATGTATTCTTTGTACTATAACTGTTTTCCCCTTTATTTCTAGTTTTTAGACTTCGTATTATGCATGTGTTGTTATGATTTGAGACTTGTTATGTATTCAAATTTTGGTAGAAACACTATTTTTATATCAAACAAATTAAAAGTTGTTAATATCACATTTATTTACCTATTTCATCATCTAATCAAGAAAACATGTATCAAAACAGTAAGACAAAATGATGGTGAATCTTTATATTATTATATGTACACATGTTTGAAGCAGATGTCAGATGTATAAATTTCTAAATATGAAACAAAATATATGCTGAGAATCACGTGTGAAATGTAGTTCTTTAACATATGCTAGTATAACTGCAAATTAGAAACACATCTAACAATACCTAGAGCTTTAATAATATGTTTAATATGTTCTTTTTAAAAAGTCTTTCTACAGCGACTTGATATCACTATAAAACTAGGACGAACCAGTCACATATCATATCAAGATTTGAGGAAGTATCCTCATCTTTGTATATTTAAAGTAGTACATTTAATCCGATTGAAACACATATTGGTGTCAAAGTAAAGACCAAAAACTTTAAACCTTGGAAACCAATGATTATTTTTGTATCATTTATAATAATACCTATGATTAATTATTATGATGCTATGACGCAGTAAAAATTACAGCTGAGTAGAACTAACAATGTTGAAACGAATTCATGCCATTCCACGTCAACTGTTGTTTATTTCTTATTTGTATTTACACTAACTTATGGTTGGCGAGTTGCTAAGGTTATGGCTTATGTTATTCATTGCTCATCAGATTATATTAATGATGCTGCCTTATAGCTGCTTGTTGATTATGTCTGATTAGTTCACGTCTAAGCTCACGTGTTCATGTGTCATAATTTTTACTTTATTTCTAAGTAAATTTTGAATATAAATTTCATAATAGCGGTTGCTATTTATACATTGTATTTTGATAAAACTTAGATATTTGAGAAAAAAATTCGTAAAGCACAAAATAACTTATTCACGGCTTGAAGAGAACTTTCACCATTCAGTAACATCATCATTATTTATAGGCTTTCAAGAAGTGTTTGATAAATAGTTGGTCAAAACCATTCTGGAATGTATGCAACTAATATTTTTTATGATGAAATTAAAAAACTTCTGATATATTCTGTTGTTATTTGAATGGTGTCCAAATGCAGTTTTGCTACTTACAGTCTTCATTTGATAGGAACAAAAGTATCTATGTAACTATTGACAGATAGAACTTACTAAGTTACCTCACAAATGAATTCCTAAAAAACGCTTGTATTATTTTACTTAGAAACACTTGGATTTCATCAAGGTTTATGTTCAATACTCGATGTTCTAAAAAAGTCACCAAATAGGCTTTTTTACTATTTGGAGCCGACATCTGTTTTAACAAATGTTTGCACAATAGGCTCTTTTTAAGTATAAAGCGCTTAATAACGCACCTTTGGTGTATTTAACTTCATCACACCCCACTTACAATTTAATGTTGATCAGGTATTCTGTCTTATTATCGTAAACTGCAAAACTGGTTATACAATTATTGAATAGCTTAGCATTAAACGGTTGCTTTAACTCCCAGCTCCTTTTACACATCTATCATCACTTGCCAGTTTATGGATAAAGTATTTAGATATTTAATTAATTTAAATGTATTTGTATCCTTTCACTGAAGCTGTTATAGAATCTGTTACTTTATTTGCATCCTGATACAGTGATATTTCACAGGTAATGTTAAAATTGGATTGTAGCTGACAAGTAAATTACAGGATGCCTGTTTCATTCACATATGGTAAAAGAAACTGATAGATTTTAGTCCATAGTAACATCAATGAAAATATATAAATACTTCTAATTTATACAAAAATTCCCGTTACACAGGTGTGGATTAGTAGCTTAGTGGTGAACTTGTTGGCGTTTCATATGAATGAACTGGGTTGGAGTCTAGACTTGAACATCATCACTAGAATTCATGTACATCCAGCTGACAGGTCTTAAATGGAGGAAAACGCATGTCATGGATTACGCTTGTCAGCATAATCCACAGTTTATTTTTCATTGTTTGCAGTATACACATAAACTGGGAAAAGTCGCATTTTATTTTCGACAAAATTATTTTTATGTGCTTGTTGAGAATAACAACAAATTTGTTTTCAAACCAAAATAATGAATTTTCATTCTAGAAAATGTACGCCTTCGACAAAATTATTTACCACAGCTGTATATTAGTATACGTAGTAAATTTAGTTGATAATCTTTTATAATAAAATAAAGAGGTACTATATCCTTGATTACAATAGGGATATTACCGCTGAACGTCAGTTTAGTGATGCCAAAGGTTAAATGTATGTTGTTTGACCTAAAAGTTCTGGGTTTTGTTCACCGATGGAATCAATCGTGCTCACTTCTGAGTTGCAGCATATTGGGACGAAATAGCTATCCAATGTCTTCTTGATTTTAGTGGTAACCAAACAAGATCAGTCTGTAATCACCATATTAAGCGATAGCAAATTATATGTGATTTTCAACAAAACCACATCAAACCAAAAATTGGTCACGTTCTTTATTCAAGAATAGAATAAAGTTGAGAGGGATTTATTAATAATATCTGCAAAAAGTCATCTGAAGAAGTGTTTTGTCGCATAACAAAGTCACCAAAAGCAATCAAATGTTTTCAAGTATTGAATGTAACAAATGGAACAGAACTTTTTGAAATCTAATAAAAGTGTTAACGAAAATTACCAGATTGGCTCATATTAAGAAGATGAAGAATTAGTGATAATAAAAACTTGAGAACCAATTGGAGAAAAATACTGAATGAAGAAAGGTAGTATTAGGACCATGATAAAATTAGGTATCGAACATACTTCTTTTGAACCCAAAGATTAAGCTGGAATTACCGGGTTGCTAAAGACTCAGTTGTGAATAAACTCCTAACCTAAACTCCTTTTGAACTAGTTCTCCCAACTGTGTAAATGATTTTGAAAGCTGATTCTTGTTCATAAAAAAGTCTGAAAAATGAATTTATTTATTTTTGTCTTTATTACTAATAGAACTGTTAAGACTAAGGCACTTCATCAGTGAGTTAACTTTCAAACGTCATCTGAAATTCCCCCCCCCATAAATATTTCTTTACATAATTGAGAATATGATTTGAAATATTAGTAATAGCGCCATTATAAAATCTTGACGCCAAATGTGTATTAAGTAAAAATATTTTATAGTAAGAAGTAAACAAAGAAATAATGCAGTACTGTATTATAATACCTGCATAAACATATTAATTACTGAGTATGAAATCATTTTAATTACCTAGTTTTTCATTAAGGTAAGTGATATATTGTGAAAGTAAAAACTCACGTTCATATATATTGTTAAGATGTTAAGACAGTTGTAGATATCGACTGTATTATGAAATTAGTCAGCTATATTCAGTACAATATAAACTAGTATTGGGTTAGTTACTTTAGTGAAACACTTGAAATACATATTAGGATATTATCTATACTTCCTTTTAATAAACAGAAATGCAGTTGAAACATGAAAATGGTATAAATATTTATTGCCTTATCTTTGAAAATTGTACATGATATGTAATAAAGTATTCGTTTTATTAGCAGTTAACTGATACAAAATGCTTTATTATGCAGTGTAATAAACAGAAAGAAAAGCAATGAAATGGATAAGGAAAAATTTATCAAGTTGTAAAATACTCTAGTATACTACTTTTCAACTTATTAGGTGATTCCCTTCTTGTAATCAAGTTGTTTAGCTGAAATATTGTTCTTCACAGTAACTTACAACATTAAACTACTGTTACTCAACACGTAGTTTGATTAACTCAATTTTAAACAATTTGTTAGTAGACGGTAAATTTTAGTCTTATGAAAGTTATTGTTTCTCAAATACTATTGATATTTCAATCGTTTAACCAGTTTGCTTCGGAATAACGCTACATACCACAATACTAATCTACATAGTTGATACGTGTGTCATATGATAATAGTTAACTGGTTTTTCGCAATATTTCTAGTGGAAACAATAAGCTTAGTTAAATAAGTCTAAATGTAAGGGATACTATGATGTAAAGTTGGAGAGGATGCTTTGATTACTTGTTAGGAAGGTGAGTGCAGTTATGAAATATTACTTTTAAGTTAATTTATCATGATTCTCCATTACTATACATACAGGTTTTGAAATAAAAGACTAATATTAATCAAGTCATAGGGAGTTGTATAAGAATGTTACATATTTATATGCATTTATGACGATAGTAAGGTCATTAAAATATTCAGAGTTATTCATTGGTTAATAAATTGCGGTAAATGGTTGTAAAATTAAGAAACTACTTAATAACTGGTAGAAGTGAGGAGTAAACATTGTTCAGTGGAAAACTAACAATAACGCAAAAAAGAGAATTACATCGATTAGTGGAAGTACTATAACTTGATCAACAGTAGTCTGTCTAAAAATACCAGTGGGTAGTTTTATATTGATTAATGACGTGATTATGAAGATTGACCCTAGGATACTACCTTTAAACTATTTGCGAAATTTTTTTTATATGCCGTTCATGTTTTATGACACGTAATTGTAAGTTGAAAATATTTTATTAATTGTTTTCACATATATTAACCTCTTAACTGACAATAAAAGTATGATATGAATAGTCCCGACTATAGCTACGATAAAGATAGTGGAATGTCATCGCTTAAAAATCCTTTGGTTTTAATTTGTTAATAATTCCATAAATATCTATAAAATAACTAAACAGCGACAGTTACTTAACCATGAAAACTGAACATGTTGAACAAGTTGTTGGCAACATGTATGTTACATTCTTGGGACAGAAACGTGTTAACTTTTGAACAAATACCCCAGAAAACAGATATTCCTTTTCTGCAAACTATATTTAAGCAGTACAGATAATAGAATTTTAGTTTAGTAGAATAATGATAGCCATCGTGATAACATCTAATTAACTATACAAAATTAAAAATGATTTACAAGCAGTAATTCCATTGAATCAGTAATAATAATTATATCTTACCACTCTCGCAATGACTGACACCGTCACCTCTGTAACCAGGTAAGCATTGACAGAATGCTTGATTTGGGTCAATGCATCGAGCATGTTTATGGCAATTGACTGAACCGCACTGTACACCAAGATAACTGGTTACTAATAAAAATAGGACAACAGTTTAGTAGATTATATAAAATCTGAACTTTTAATGCAAGAGATAGTAGGTTATATAAAATCCTAAATGTTTCAATTGCAATAAAGTGTCTTCAGCATTTTCTACTGAATATTTTTTTTATCTCCAAGTGTCATTTCCTTTCAAAAACATTGAAATAAACATAAAGTTTGGTTAACTTATCTTCGAAGATAAATCGACCTAAAATATTAGCCTGAAAAAAGTAATCTCATACACTTATATCCTCCAAGAAATTAAATAGATTAAGAAAAAATACGAATTGTATACATGGATTATAGTTAAATTAAGGTGATTTTGTCGAGATAGGTAGTGAGTTTAGTTGTTCGTTCTTCGGAATTGGGAATTTCTATATTAAAACGAAACAGTTGTCCAGTTTCACATGGTTTTCACTGGCACTCAACCAATATGAATTTTTGACAAATTCAAACGACTAAACTTAATACCTATGTCCATAAAATCACTTCATTTCAGTTGCAATAAACAGCTTGCTGGTGCTTAACGTCATGATGTTTTTGAAGTTCTAGTGAAAAGTGGTAACAGGTAAAGTTCAGATTTATTAGAAGTGAGATTGTTATAACCACTGGTAATGGATCACTGTGGCGCTACATCACAAATTAACGAAAGTGATAATCCTACCGTTGGATGTCAGCCGGCCCGGTGATGTAAACGATTAAGCGTGCACTGTGAAACATGTAGGTCGTGGGTTCGGTGCTCCGGCAGAATTAACGGTGAGTGCCACTGAGGAGTTCCACAGGGCGAAACAATTGTTTAGTGCTCCCTGGTTTACAGCGGTACTCAACCTTCTATCAATGTGTAACGAAAACAGACAACTGACTATGATTTATATGTCATACTTCATATGAGTCGTCTAAAACCTATAAATACACGTCTAAGAGGCATTTATCCTTGTAGATTTCATCAAGCATAGTTGATAAAAGTATAAATAATAGGATTTCTTGACGTTATGTTACTAAATAATAATTCATTCACTGCTTTAAATGATTTTTAGCATTTCTGCAACAATTACTTAAACAAAATAAAATTCGACCTTTCATTAAATGTTATGAAAATATAGTCTAGTGCTGGTTTTTTTTTCCTCTTCATGTAGACAGTTTTCTCTCGTTTTTTCGATTCACAAACTACTTTTCATTTAAGATTTAAACCGCTATACAAACTTTTCTTGATCCCTATAGTATATAAAGTTTCCTATGACCTTCATAATATAATTTCTTTCTGTTCTTCAAAAAAATCACTATAAAACATGATATTATAGCTTCAGTGAATAACATCGATTAAAAAGAGGATTTCTTCGATGGGCGTGGATATATTAATGGTCAGATTAAAGCCTAAAAGTTAATTTTAACATAATAGATTTACTAATATTTAACAGAATAATATGAAGAACTTGATTAAGTATTTCGACAATGAAAGTATATCAAATTTGTGAAATTAAAATTTCGATTGGAATGGTTATTTTTGTGAAGATTGGTTATTTGTTTGATTGAATATGTCACAGATTGATGTTGGCAGGGTACCAATGAAAACCAGGGAGCACTGGACGGCTGTTTCGACAATGGATAATCGTCGCGCTATATATCACAAATTGAAGGAAACGGGAATTCTACCACTGGATGCTGACCCAGTGGTGCAGATGGTTAGGCGTTCGCCGTCAACATGAAGCCCTTGGTGTGGAATCTTGGGGGGGGGTGTGCACTGCTGAGGTGTTCTACACTAGAATGAAACAGCTGTCCAGTGATCCATGGTTTTTAATGGCACCCTGCTAACATCAATATGTGACATATTCAGTGAAGAGACGATATGAAATAGATGAGGATGAAAACAAAGACAAATGGCATATAGAGTTTGAAAACAGATTCATCTAACTGATGTTGAATATAAAATTTAATATTCACAGTAAATGAATGAATTATTTTCTAATGAATTTTATCTTGTTTCTGTGATAATCCAGAAAATGTTATAAATCATTTAAAACAACGAGCATATTTATTCTTAGCAATATCATGTTAAGTGATCGTATATCCTATATCATCAGAAATTGTATATAATGAATGGCATCACCAAACAGAATATTTTCTACACAGAATTTCTTCTTAAATCCAACTGAAAATATCACTTATTTGCCTTCTGCTGATTTATATAATATGGAAATTTTTAGTATTTTTTAATGAAATTAACTGAATTGTTAATTTATCTAAATGATTACTGTGAGATAAAAATAAACCATTGTCAGCCGACTCAATGGTCTAATAGTAAAGCGTTCACCGTGGACCTAAAGAGTCCTGGGTTCGACCCCTGATGGGATCGTGGATTTGCACTGCTGAAGAGCCTCGTACAAAAACAAAACAACTGTACAGTGCTTCATGGCGATTGGGGGTTGTTTAATTCAGACCAATTCGTAATATCAGGTTAACAATTCAACAAACTGCACAACAACCATTTACAATAAAATAAATAAACTGTAAAACACTTATCTTTCTATTAATTAACTTACCATCCATCATTGAGGTGGCTTTTAAACCGAAGCAAAATCCGTAAAAGTAAACAATTGAAGAAAGATGATAAGTTAAAATAGAAACAGGTAGTGACTGATTAAAAAACATTAAAGTAGTGCAATGAAAACGTAACGTTACTGTATACTATCAGTAAATTGTCAATGACTTATGAAATGTTTATACTGAATAAAGCCATATATGATTTAATTCAAATAATTCTTAAAATTCCCTTACATTTTGTAAGCAAATTACAAACACTTGTAATTAATGATTATGTCAAGGTACTTTACTCAATATGAAAATGTGCCAACAGAAAGTGGCCAGTCAATCAACCACACAATAAACTCAAAGACAGCATTTAGTTTAACTTTAATTTACACTTGAATTATGACAATTCTGTATTACTGACTATTTACCTGGTTAACATGCTAATAGTAGTATTAGTAATATTTTAATTCTGTTGTTGTATATTTTATTTCCTTCATGAAATATTTATAGGTAACCATAAAGTTGCTTCTTCTATTATTCAACCTCTTTTTGTTTTTCATTTCATATCACGAAATTCACCTAATAGACTGAACTGCAAGTGTTTCTATGTTAAAATTTAAAGGCCAGTTTTATGTGCAGACTATAATTTTTGTTATCATTGATTGAATTGATCTAACGATGAGATAAAAATTTTTCCATGCATCACTAAGTTAATGTACTTCCAAATCTGGCTAACTGCCGAATAAATAATTTATTTTCTAAATATTACTGAGGTACGTATGTTTGTAAGGTCATTCAAGTTTTACATCATGGATATTATTTAGACAGATAATAATAATATCAGATATGTACATTAGACTATTCATGTTAGTAAACATGTTAACATTGATATTTAGGTAAAACTCCTTTATAATTGAACATAATTGATTTATTTATTATAAATGAGTTGTTTTAGTCGTTTGTATTTGTTAGAAAATGATGTTGGTTGGCTACCAATGATCCCCAATTTTCTCTGCCACAGAAAGTTGTTGTTGATGGTATCTGGCTAACGGATCCGAAGTATCTTACGCAGACAGTCGTTTATAATTACCTGGATATATTGAAGGATGATTTTTGTAGTTCTCCCAGTTTCAGCTCCATACAACAGAACTGTCTTCACATTTGCATTGACAGTTTTGACTTTAATGTTAGCTAACAGTTAGTTCCAGATTTTTCAGTTGTAGAAATGTTGCCCTTGCCTTTCCGATCCGCTCCTTCACATCCGAATCAGACCCTCCTTGTTTGTCAATGATGCTGACCAAGTATTTAAAGGTTTCTACATCTTCCATAATTTCTCCGTCAGGTCTAGTGTAACAGAGTTAGTGTTTGTTGTTTTGTATCAAAGGATCTTGCTTTCTCTTTTGTATGTTGCTGCTATACTGTCTAACTTCACCTGCATTTATTGCTGTGTGTAAGGTAGAAGTGCTAGGTCATCTGCAAAGTCTTGGTCATTTAGTTACATCCATGTTCTCCATTGTATTCCGAGAGTGTCTTATGATGTTACTGTCTTCGTGATCCAGTCCGCCACCAGCAGGAAGAGAAAGGATGAGAGTTAGCAGCCTTGTCTGACACCGGTCTTTACTTCGAATGAATCTATGAGCTAACCTCTATGCACGACTTTACAGTGTAGTCCGTCGTAAGAATTCCGTATGATGTTGGCTATCTTTTCGGTACGCCACAATGTTAAAGAAGGCTCCATAATATTCTCCTATCCATGCTGTCGAATACTGTTTGTAGTCGAGGAAGTTTATGTGAAGTGGTGAATTTCATTCAATTGATTGTTCAACAATGAAGAGTAAAATGGCGATTTGATCAGTAAACGATCGGTCTTTACAGAATCCATTCTGTTGATCTTGAAGTTGGGCGTCGACTGGATCTTTTATTTTGTTCAATAACACTCTGTTGAAGAGTTTTCCTTGTAATGAAATAAAAGTGGTGTCAAGCTAACAAGAAACTTTGATTATTGCCGTTGTAACAAGCAGTAGAATAAACTTGGAAATAAATATTTAAAGCATCTATCTATAAGAAGGCCTACAGTTTATTTTACATTGACAAATCATATCTTGTCTATTTTCATGAAATCTGAAATCGGATTTCCAGACCTATTAATTTAGATTTCGGTCTAGATGCAGTGATTAAGGTTAAGAAAAGAAAGTAAGTATAACTTACCCTGACATGTATTATCAGGCATTAGTTTCAAACCATGACCACATTCACATCTATAACTTGTACCTTCTGGTCGGCACACTTCACCATGACGATCACAAGTTACACAGTCACAGGGAGCTTTAATGACATAAATAAGATTTTACATATAGTTTAAATTAAATACAATGGAAAATTAATAATGTCAAAGAAGACTGTATTATATCAAAACTAGTAGCAAGTTTTACGTATTTACTTTTTTTGTAAACCGAATTAAATTGAATTACTTTAATATTTCTAATGTGATTTTGTCTTTGAGTTTAATACTCCATAAACAATGTACTCATTTAAACAATGAAAAATGAAGGACACTATTAACTGAATTGTGTCTGTTTATAAGAGAACCATTATCCAGTTGCAGAATCAAAGCCATTACAGTTTATTTCATAGTTGTACTATTCTTATCATACTTTGGCGTCACGAATCTATGTAACAGTTTTAGATTTTAGGGAAGTTCAATTTGGTGACAAGTAATTGAATCTGTAGAAAACGATATACGTTTTCGAATTCAATACATTGTGTTAATGATACAAAAGTTCTAATAAAATTGGTTACACTTGTGACAATGGAAAATGCTCTGAGATTTAGTTCTTTGAAAAGATTCAATAGTGTAAATTAACAACAATACAATTTGTTATTTTTATTCAGTTATTTGTTTTCGGAAAAAGTGACTTAAACTATAGCTACGAAACCTCGAAAATTAAATCATTCTATAAACTACGATTTTGTTAATATGTTTTTATTGTAAGAAATCCACAATGGAAATTAAACTGACTTGGTTATATCCATTAAACACTTTATGGTCTTATACATTATCGTTTGTATTTTGATTTACAGATATAAATGATTTTTATTATTCTTAACGTATAGCGTCACTAACTTAAAAACGATGGTTATATATACCTAATGATGCAACTTATTGTAATAGAATTAATTATTCTAAGGCCTGACAATGAATTTGTCGAAAATAATTGTCAACCTAAACATTTTTGAAGATTATATGACAATCCTTAGTCAGTATTTGTTAGGGGAGATTTATTTCGGCTTTACGTGCATGCTTATGACTGACACTGATAGCTAATTAACGTAATTGTGTATAAATGCAGTTTCTTATAAATCCATAAATCTTATGTTGTGATGATTTCAGCATGACTGAAACACTAGTGTTTAAATGATCAAACGGTAATCCTATGCAACATATTTTAAACACAGTATGATGATGTAGTCAGTCTGTTGGTTGAGGGTGGGATTTTAACGATGTAAATTGAAATTGTTCATAAAATTTCTATTTATTGGTGCATTTAAAGGGAATAAAGAGTATGGCATTTGAAATCACTTTAATTATAGTAGTTTTCCTTTAGTGGTTAATTTGAATATACTTACATGGTTCAGTAGCTAGCAATAAAGGTTCGTCTACACAGAATAGATTACATGTTCCATCTGGTGCGGAGCAATCTTCACTACAATAACCACGATCTTTGAGTCGAATATAATACCATTTGTTCTTGGGTACTGAACTAGCTTGTTTAAGCAGACAACTTTCTGTCTCAGCAACAGCAGACCAGTGTACATTAATTTCTTCAGGAAAACTACTTATTCCAGATGAATCGCGATTTTCCGCTATAAATTTAACGGTTTGCTCTAGAAATACAATACGGTTATTATTATCAACCTTATAATTGGCGTAATAGGTTTTATCTGGTTTATCCGAGGCGCTATAAGCTTCTATATAAGTCCGATCGAGTAGATTAAGTTTTTCGGTACTAAACACTTCTAATTCAACTGCACCGTTTGCATATGTCCCTGTGGTAAAATCATGTAGTTCAAGTTTTGCTTGGACAGTAAATTTCCCAACTCCTTCAACTTCAAACTGGAATATAATTTTGAAAGGGCGCTGCAATCCATTACTCAAGGTGAAAAGATTATAGACTCGCTCATTTCGCTGAACATTTTCACAATGACTAGAGATCATTGCATTTAAAACATGAAACACAGGTGTGATAACTCGTACGGTTGAATAAATTTTATCGTGTGGTTGACCACCACGGATTCCACTTGAACTGCGTCTTAGTGAACCATGTTGAATATCCAAATAAATAATCATCGGTGACCTGGTGTATTCACTTCCAAAGCGTGCAGACAATGAACCAGAAAATGAAAATTTGTGATCATTAACTGAAATATAAAGAATAAACGAAAGATGTTGTTCAAAGTAAATAAACGTAAATTTTGTAATACAAAATTTAAGTGAAGAGTTTATAAGAAATTTTAGTTTTATTTTCACCAGAAACCTTTCAACGCGTAATATGTCGGTAGTAAACTCCATAAGTAGATACAAAATACTTTAATATTTAATAAACATCTACGAAAATAACCTGTAAACTAACTGAAAAATAGAGGTACTCAAAATAGAACCAAAAGATCGAACATGTAAATGTGATTGTATTAATAAGTAAATTTGTTAAGTGAGAATACTTAACAAATTGGAAAGGTAACCGTAGCAGTTCTTGAAATTCTTAATAGACGAAAACAAAGTATTTAAATACCAACTGATTCTTAATTGCTCGACAAATTCAAGAAGAAATACTATGCAACTTGGACCAAATCCATTATAAGTTAGTATTTCAGATTTAATTTACCTTTGAGAAAGTTAAAACTTTAATGACAGATTATTATCGGCTAGCTACTAGATCACGGAATCCTGGTTTCGATCCACTATAATGTCACCTAAAGGCACATCTAAGAAGTTCCAGGTTATGGTAGAATAGCCAATTATTCTCAAATAATCACCAATGAATTTCCCAGCTGAATGCACTTTAAACTGCCAAAAGGTAATTTGATTTATTTTTCACAAGTTCTGTAAAATGCGAATAGCAGTGGTCATAAGATATACGTTATAGCTAGTCAAAGGGTTTTCATTAAGCATGTTGAGTTTACATAAGCTGGAAACCGAATTTTGTTTTGATATAATGTTCTAAGATAATACATTGAGAAATGATATATTATTTCGATAAAACAACAGAGCCAGACATACAGGATGAATCATTTTACACGAAGTGTGGAGGTAATTTTGATCGTAAAACTAGATTGTCTAAAATATTAACCTAAAGATAGGTCCTCCTATGACTATTATAATTGTCTTGACTATTCCACCACATTATTTTAGCAAATTATTAGTATCCTAGATCTACGTAGTTTTGGTATTGCCAAGAATTTATTATTACAGTTTGTCAGTTCCTGTATATTACCAATTATTTTATATTGTTCCTCATTATTTTTTCCCCGACTTCTGAGAAAAGACTATGTTGTGTTGCGTAGAGTACTGAAAGCTGTTTGTAAAGTGTGTGATGAGAACTACAACGTAATTATGAACATGATTGTTGGCAAACATTTAAAATCCTGCAGACAGCTATCTAGTGCTATTCTGTCTGTCATAAACAACTGCCTTCATTCACATCTTTCATCTTGTATATCTTCTGGCAGAACGAGACATTGCTACATTAGAATTAGCGCATGTAAGTAAAAGAATAAATGTTCCTGTATTCCGTATTTAGCACATGTTCTATGTGATAAAAAATTTGTAAGAACTAATTTAATTAAACATCTGTGCTCATAAAATACGGATTATTATGTAATGCAAAGACCCCTGTTTCTTATGTTACTGTGATCTTAATTTTACACTACGAAACACGTATGCCTCTATTATATTTCTTCTTGACATTATATATATATATATATATATATTATATATATATATATATATACAATTCCATTATTTTTCTGATGTGTACTAGGAAAACGAGTAACTTCTTGAGACACCATATGCTGGAAATTCATATTGCACTGAACATACTATCGAATAAAGCTATTATTATTATTATTATTAATAGTAGTAGTAGTAGTAGTAAATAATTACGCATAATAGTACTCAAACATAAACATATACTTTAAACTATAAATCAGCTTTGTAAAGTGAAACAAAGTTTGTATATATGCTTCTAAATGGTATGATATATTTATCTTACCTTCAGACCAGCACTTAGCATTTCCTGCACCGAAAAATCCATCACTACATACACAGCAGGCAGCGTTATCAATTCGATAGCATTCTGTGTTATGGCTACTACACTCTGTTACAGCATCGCATTTCTCCAGATTATTTAAAGAGGTTTTCATTGACATAATTATATCCTTCTTTATTTCTAATTAAATCTGCTTCTTCATCGTCATCATATAATGGATTTATGGTAACTGGTACAATAACAGCTATTTTAGAATAAACCAGTAAATTATGAGAGCATCACAAATAAATCAATTATTTGTGCAAAGTATACAAACATAAGTTATCAGTTTAAGAATATATCAGGTGACGTAAAAGATATTTTAGTCACTTAATGTAGGAAAGGAACCGATTAATAATGGAAATGAAACACATTTTATTCAGTTATTTATGATGAGTCAATATTAAACTTAGTCACGCAACAATTTTACTCACAGTTGTGTAGTCTAGACTAAATGGATGAGTCAACATGGTCATCTCAAGGTGTGCTTACAGTCAATAATCCTGATTTCAGTTACTACACTACTGTCTACAAGCAACCAATAACGGCATTGGGTTGCATTTAGATGGTTAGGTTGAGTCAACTAAATAAATATAAAAGTACTTTAGTTTGATTATCAAATGATTGAATCAAGAAACCAAAGTTAATTATTTTTTAATTGAAGTTTCCACGATTATTGCCAATTTGACCCATTTATGTACACGACAATCAAACAGTTGTTTCTATTTAGTTAAATGTAACTTCATAGATTCTTTTATGTCTATCAAAGTATTTTTTATTCCATCTATTAAAAACAGCAATAGAAGCCAGAAGGCACAGATAATTGTTTAGATCTACTTTGGGATTCCAAAGCAGTGTCCATTCACTACCCACTTGGAGATTAAATCCAATAGATTCAGTTCTTGCATCAAACGCCTAATTATCAGCACTAATAATCAAACATTTTTAAATAGAACCAAAGATGCTGATCATGATTCCAAGGGGCCGGTAGGGGGTGTACACTGCCATGGCGTAGCGTGCCAGCATAAAACAGTTACCTACAGCCTATTGGTTAAAAAAGGGTGTTCAAGTAAAATCAATTTAGGATGCGTAAAGCAACTAATAGAGACCAACCTCAGAATAATGATAGCAACCTAAAATATGGTAATCATTATCTGCATTGCAAAATTTATGCAACAATTGATGTCACTGATTTGAATTGCTGTGATTTTTAAATGACGGTGTTTTCCGCATTCCTTTTATAATAAAAACCGAATTTTCAAAGACAAATTAAAATGACCTAATCATTTCATATAGGAAATAGATAAGTATTTATGTCAAAGAAAAGCCAAAAGTGTAAAAGTGGAAAAACTGAAGTATATACTCACGTTCATGCACTCCTTCCCGTTTCTCATCACCATCATACTGACCTAAAGGATAGTATGTTTGTGTTGTAATTGCCTCTGTGGAAAGGTACTCGTTGTTATCAGCATCAAGTTGATTACTTTTCTGATAAATGCTATTTCCAGTCTCATTTTCTGATTGAACATTTACTTCGTTTCGATCAAATAGATCAACACCTGACGACTCACTTTCATCTTGTAGAATACTCCATGCAGCTTTTGGTGCTTTTTCAGTCATCCCATAATTATAATCATCATTTGAAATATTAAAGTCGTAATTTTCAGCATTCTTTAGTGCTCTTCTAAAAATCTGTGTTCTAGCATACGATTCTTCTGATGTATTTTCAATGTCTACATCTCTTATGACGACTGTATCCGATTTTGCACTATTATTTGGATTAAGTAGTGGAAGTGAATAATTGCAGACAGTTTTTAAATAGACGATAAATTCATTGGCAACTATATTTAAATTATTGACATTTATTTTACCTATACTTTCTGATTTGTATAGGGGAACCAACCATTCTCCATGTAAACCTATATTTGTCTCACTGTAATGGAAGAAAAATAAGTAAAAGGCTAATGATCCAGTGAAGTTAAACATGTTTAATATATGGTATAGTCTGTGCTCCACACGGGCTAACAGGTAATGATTGATTGATTGACTTAATTCAAAATCTATTTGTATTTGGTCTTTACAACAAATGAACACATTGTTATTACTTTTGGGTAATTTGGATGATGTATATTATACTTATAAATTAACTAGATTTCATGTTCAGTATTTGTTGCTTTATCTGTAAGAAACTAAGAAAAGGAAAGCCAACCAGCATTACTAGAACGTTTCATAAGCGAACTCTTGGTTAAGTTCCAACCAAGTTCGGTTACACGAATCCTACTGATCTTGTTGGTGGTTAATGAACTCTCGCATAAAGCATGTAGATTTTATTGTTTTCTAATCATGGTACTAATTAATTTTAGTCTCTAAACTGAACCGCAATAAATTAATTTCTGAAACTCTATTATTAAGCATTCATCTATACGATAAATGATGGTTCGGAGTGGGCAGTAGCTAAGCTATAACAGTGGTTATCGTGCGATAACATAATTCTATGGAATTTGAAAAAGTACATTATCAGTCACTGAATAAACTGTTCGTCAGCATTGGCTAAAAATTCTGAATATCGTGGATAACACAATATAATGTAAACGGTTTGATGGTAGTTACAAAGAAATTTAAGACTGGCATCAACTAGCTGTTTAATACCACACTATCTTCACCAATTTTTCATCTAATGTTAGTTGGTGGCAAACAATTGCGTTTACTTATCACAGACGATAATGTTTACTGTAGGTGTCTTATCTATTCAGACAACATCTAAAATACCTAAAAGAACTTCGACAGAACAATGATGTAAATAAATATGTGGCATGCCGATTTTTATACATAGGCTTTTGGCTCAGAACCTTGCTTCATTTATAAAAATAAAAATGATTCTGAGAATTCACAATCATGAATAGCGACGATTCGTAATCATTGAAAAATTTTACAATTTATCCAGTTAATTAAAAGTTCATATGTAAAGTATGATGCTACATATTTTGACAAATTACTTACGTTGACCATATATTTGGTTCTACTGCATGAGAACTTCTTGGTAGTTGGTAACCTCCTAAAGGTCTCATAAATATACCAGATTCTGGAGGTAGAGCTAAATTTTCTGCAACATCATTTTCGTTCCACTCAATTTGTATATACTGCATAAAAGCGTAAGAATGTATTCCATTCGAAATGATTATCATTCCATAAGTATTTGCCTGTTAAGTTAAAAATATTTTATCACTTAGTTTATTACCATCAAATTTTATGAATATAGTGTTTACACTAATGATGGAAGTTCGTCGATAGGTAGCAGAAAATGGTTTTACAAATAGTCATGTTATCATTTCTACTTGTTTTAAGGCATGGGATAATGACGACTTGATTGTTTTGATAATTATTTGAGATCAAATTACTAGGAGTTTCATGTGTAGCTTTTTATGGCATTAGTACTGGTTTCTAAAGTTAGGTTGCAAAATTCATAATTTGTATTCAGACATATATTGCTATGTTTACTGTTTTAAGCCTAGGGGAAAGTTTATTTTGTGAAAGTCTACTATAAGTAGACATAGGTGGCAATTATTTACACACCGATAAGGTTAATTAGTATCGTCCTAAATGCAGCATAGCAGTTAGATAACAACGTATCCAGGTTATCCGGCAAGTTGTCAAGTAATTTAAACATCATAAGAGTACACACATACAAGGATTTAGATACTTATGAATCAATGCACTCAAGTGGTCTAAGTGCTTGCTGGATAACTAAGCCAACAAAATGAAAACCTAGCATTCTTTCATATAATTAAAAGTTTTGGAGACATGGTAAATGAATGCAGTGTGCAAACTATCTCAAATGTATTTTTTACACACTAATGATTAAATTAATCAACTATTTGCATATACATTCCCTTATACAAACTGCTTTACTTTATTCTTGTTATACCAATATATTATTGATAGTATTTACCATAGATTAAACTAAGCTGTGGTACCAACGGAAACTAGAGAACATTAAACTGCTGCTAGCTCGGGACCAAGTTGCATTTTGCACACACGGCTTCACCACGGACGAAACTTATAACTTTTATTTGATTGACTAGACACATCTTTAGAATTAGCACTTCCGAGCAATATTTTTTAACTAAACGGAGAAATTTGTTTAGTCGTTTTTTTCATTTAATAGCCTACGACTATTAACTCTTGGTATATCAAACCAAAATCTGTTTCTTACGTACAAAACACAAGATTTATATAATGCAGCACATTGTATTATAGATGAAGCTCATTTTACCCACGCCTCTTGAAAGAAATGGTAGGAGAGCATTGTTTTTTACTTCCCAATATAATTTATGCAGTCAGAAATTTGAGTATAGGACACTTACTAGTTGTACAAGTGAAACCTTAATAATTTTCCTTGACTAATAAAACACTAGGAAAATGGTATAATTGTAAAGAACTGGTATCCGGATAACTAAAGAAGATTGATTATTTTCGAGAACTGTGCTTTAGAACATTATTTCAATCATTATAATTGTGGATAATAAAAACATTTCATTTCTATGACTGTTACGTTCCCCTTACCCGATCCTCCCGTTTAGTATATTTACTCTTAGTATATTGTTTGTTACTATGAAGTACAGTTACTTAGTTGTGTACAAGTTGTCCGCATTCACTGCCACTAATTCCTTTGTTCTGTATCAATCATAGATTCTTGATTGGTTTACTGTGTGGTTTGACTTTGTGTATATATAAAGGCATGATTAAAATACAATATGTTCCCGATCCTGTTTCCGATTGTGGTTCTTCTATTTTCGGCTTGGGGGTGAGTGGGCATAGGTCAGACGAGCATTTATCAACTAGGCACACCTTATTGGCGTTCGCTACAGACAACTAAATTTTCTTTGCGTCATAACAAGAACCGAATGCATTTTCATAACCAAGAGTAGTGTTGATAGACAACAGTAAACCAAAGATAACTGTTAAGTAGTAAAATACCAACTATTGAAATATCTGTACAAATCCCATTGTCTAGTAACTGTAAACCATTTCAAAACAATAAAATTTAATTTTGATATTAAGAAGTGCTTTCTATTCCTTAGTTTAAAGTTGATTTTCGTGCTTACTTTATTGATAAACTAAGTTTTCGGTCTTTATTCTAGAGTCCGTCAAAATGTATTTTTTATAGCTTATACCATTTACACTTTAAAATCTTTAACCTATTCAGTCTTTTCACTATTTGTGATCTAGAGCTATTTTTAATACTTATCAAGAGACTTTCACAGTCAGAAATATTGAAAGCTAATCATTGATAGGTAAAATAACAATAAATTTTACAACATCAAAAATAATTACTTAAAATAGGGCCATACAAAGAACCTACCTTTTGGTTGATTAGGTAAGCATTTGTCATGTTTTCCCATAGTATATGCACAATATACTGAGCCTTTAATTCAGCTTCTTCGATATATGATAAATGTATAAATCTTACAAGACGATCTATTTGCTTTCTCTCTATACACGGTAGTGCTGATGGGGACAGCAAATCAATTTCCCTAAATACGTGAATAAAAACAAAACACATCAAAACTGATCATATTTGTACATACAGATATCTCTTTTAATAGATTTGAACTTCAAATTATTTTGACATATATGAATGTCTAAAGGGATTTCTTGTAAGTTAAGTGTAAAGGATATACATTTTAAACTAAAATATTCCAAAGTATAAAACAACCGCTGTTAATTTCAAAGAAATCAAAGCAAAATGTGATGTAATCACAGTGAAGATAAAAATTTATTGAATTTTTAAGTTCAGTAGCATACTATGCAAGTTTAGACTTTGAATTCATTTATATAGTCAACTGTTTCAGTAAAAGTATTGAACTCAAATCTAAGTAGTATAATTATAATTTTATAATTGTTGTTGAAAAGCAAAGTGAAATCAACTTCAATATCAACGATTATAATTACATTTTAATGAATTCTTATTGTATGCTACATTATTCACAGATTTAGATTTACACAGAAACAATAGTCAGTGAATTTCCACTACATGATAGAGCAGGTAATATATTTGGGAACTTTTGCCTTAATTTCTACTATGAACAACTGTAACAAAGTTATTTTGAATAAACTGTTTGAGTTAATTTAAGTCAGTTGCTATATGGTTAGTTGCTGTAGTGTTCTACCGGAATTATACCATATATACTGGTACTCTTCATATTATTTGAGGTTACAACAATCATTGCATTACTTACGTGACACGTATTCTTCCACATTGTGCATCATTCACTGAACTAAAAATGCTTAAATATCGTCCATCAAAATCTTGCAAACGTTGATTCGTGATGCTAGTATTTATAGGATACGATGCAGGCAAGTTAGCCTCAGAAATGTTGTCTAGTGCTAGGAGACCATTTTTGTAGATCTGAAAAACATGCAAATCGGGATGGTACAAATGTAGCAGTATATTAATGTACAATATTTATCCTTTTCTACTATGTCACTCTATAGATATACAAACATTAAAGAGAACTGAATGTTTATCAAATAAAGATAAAAATGAAAGAACATATAGCACAATTTGTATTACCGATTCTATGACAATGAGTAAAAATGCACTTTCTATTAAAAATTCCAAAAATAGAATAATTGTTAAAATAAACCTTTCAAGAATAGGTTCATGAAGATCTTGTGATGTCTAGTTACTAAATCTTCCTTGTCCTTTATATATCTGTATTTAGCTTGATTTTATATCAGGACCAACATTCCGAATAAGAATTAGAGTAGAACTCAAATTCTTATTCATTTTATCGTATTCTATGTCCTCTTTATAAGAACACTTGTAAGTTTAAACTTTTGGTTACTGAAGTATTTTTGAGGCAATATATGTGGCATTCATACGGCCCATAAATCAAACATTATAGACCGACTAATCGACTGCAAGAAAAGTTACCACTTGTTCGGGTTGTCTAAATCGACATGTATTTAAGACATCGTTTAAAACAGAATATTAAAAAAAACATCCTAACATTTGCAATTAAAGGTTTCTGAGAACAATGCCCACATTTTCGAATGAAGTTTATACCGCTGAAATATAAGCAACATCAAAATACTTCTTTGAATAGTTATTCTAAAACTATGGGTAGGTCAGCGAGTATTAGTATTCATCATTTTAAGTTCAATTTACAAAAATGTATGGTGACAGTTGTTTGGCTACTGAAATACTAGCATTCATAATAATAATTAGCTAGTCCAAACTTCAGTTTTCATAGGGGATACTTTTTCAGCTCACTTTGCTACATTTTTATGTTAGAAACCTGGAAAGCAGTAATCTATGCACTAAATAATTTTACGATTTATCATTATTTTTGTTCTAAATCCTATTTTACAAAAGTAATCAAACAGTCAATGAAATCTACTTAGACATTTTTCTAGTTTGTTTCCATAAGATGTGCTTAGCATACTAATCACAAAAATCCTACCAATCGTTTATGTTTTTATGTTTTGAACACTTTTTTAATGTTGATGACGGCACGTTAGTAACTTGGATTTGTATAAAATACCAACAGTTGTCATTGTATATAAATTTTTGATTTCGAACCGTATAAACATGCAAATTATCGTGCTTAGCAAAGGATTTCGATAGCAAAAAATGACTAAACATGGAGCATCCACATTTTATAGGGTTTGATTTAAAGGGTAATAACTACAGACACATTCAGCTTAAAACTAAACTGTTCAACCTACACGGATAGTGTATTAAGTAAGAACAATAAAAAGTGTTGACGAATGAGCTATGGATATGCATTTTACTGACATTTCAGAAATCTTAAATGAAATGCATGTGATGGTTTCATGTCAATAAAAATGGCAATCATGGCTTTTGCATTGTTATATGGTTATGCAAGAAGAATATTCTTCATTATCAAGTGACATAAAAGCACAATATAAGCAAGTTTATTATGTCCAGGTTGTTTTAAACAATTTTTGTTAAGCTTTCACAAAAATCGATTTGACAGGATAAAATTTATGCAATAAATTCGGGCGCTAAAAATGAAGGAATAAAGTTTGCTTACATTTCAAACAACAATTTATCGTGTAAACGTTTTGATCTAAAAATTTGAACTTAATGCGTGTTTAACTGGGAAATAGTAAGTATACCGTTTTCATTTATTGGTTACATTGGTTAGAGTGAAAATTTTCTTTGAAATGCAAAATTAAATAACATTGGCTTTTTATACAATTTACAGCATCATTTGTTTTCATTGACGCAAGTGCGAATTTTTACATTGACAGCAACTGTTCACATTACTGAAGAATTACCAAGCACTATAAAGTTTAGCCTATTATGACAACTTTGTATTTTAATCTCATAATTTACCCAGGATATTTAATGATAGGTATTTGTTATATGCATGTGTGTCGATATACTAATACGCATCTTTTGTGAAAACAGTATTTTAGGAGTGTCGGTATCCTATTATGTAATGTAATAAATTCAATATAATATTTCAAATGAATGAAAAGATCATTCGCGAACAACTTATATAAATAAAATACTAATATGTTATGGTTGTTCCATTCTATTTCATATTTAGGATCATAGGATTCGGAGGTTTTTTATTTATTCAATTATAACTTATTTCTATAAAACGATATAGGTTAGCTCACAGAATATGATTTTCTGAGGTGTTGATATAACTTTTGCACGTTTTCTGTTTTATGTACTCTAACATAGTTTTCAAGGAGTTTCAGGGTACATCGATGCTATTTTTACACAGAAACTTTAATAACTATGTGAGTTAGAATAGTTATTTTACATACCATTCTACAACTTTAGGCAACCATTTTTCTGTTAATATGTGTACATATAATACTTTTAGTATATTCTAAATAATGCTTTACTCATGCTATCAACAAAACTGCTAAGCTGATTGCTCTGTTTAAATTCAATGTCTTGATAGAAATTTTTTATTTTCTTACTAGAAAGAATCACAAACAAGTTCTTAAAAACGAAGCACACTACTAGAATTTCTTCACAATCAATCAGTAGTACGTTCTCTTTACCTGAAAGTTGAGAGGTTCTTTTGTACTTGCATGTAAAACAGTAACACAACAAGAAAAAAATCATGAAGTTAAGGAAACATGCCTTAAATTGATTGTAATGGAATTTTCATAGTTCACTTCATTTGAAATAACTTCTTATCATGCTGACCAAATAAACTATAAATGTCGCACAATCAAGTATGGTGGGTTATAAATTACATCAAACCCAAAATTGAATTGCCATATTAGTACTTATCATTCAGTTAGAACTTATCTGCATACCTGGCTTGAATGTAAGTTAATATCAGTAAGTGACTTTTCAAAATATTATTGTTTATATTTTAGTGACCAAGTGGTTCAGTAATATATATATATATATATATATATATATATATATATATATATATATATATATAGATGCATATACGGTCGTCGTGGACACATTTGTTCGTTTTAGTCTAGATATCCTGTTGCCAAAAGTGCACTGATGATTTAACTATAGATATTTATTATAAACTATGTATATATCACTTATTATAAACAATCTATCCAATGCTCAATTTATTTGAAATTATCACAGTTAACCTTGGTAATGATATGTATAAACTATGTCCGTTATTTGCACGTCATTCTATGATTCAATCATTTTATTTGTGTGAGTCACTTTAATAAAAAATAATCATCGAGTGTAATAAAAAGGAAATGTCAAGTTAGATTTTTCACTTATCAGTACGAATATTTTACAATTGTACCGGAAGACTGTTTTATGCACAAAAGTGAAATGAAGTAAACTGTTTTACACCAATTGAAGCAACTGTTATTGTTTTATCTTTATCAGTGACTTGTCAGCAAGTAAGGATTTTTAAAAGTGGGAGTTTGGTCAATATGGAGTTAGCTTCTGTCATAAACATATGATCGGCCAGGCATTAAATAAGTTCGACTCAGTAAATAAAGAGTTCTGCTTGGGAAAAACAACACCAGTGATAACTGATGTCATCACGAAGCATCGCAGATTAGCTGGGTTTAGACTTGAAAACCATCAAATTCCCTCTTATTGATCTCAAGATTAAGTGCTTGCCAAAATCCTTGAGGTTCCAGAACAAAATTTCCACCGAGGACGTCTGTAGGCCCACTGATAAAAAGTCTATTGTTTCTTAATTTTTGATATTCGTGTAAACGAGGACAATCCTTGAAGTTAAACTTTAAATTCGACGCTCTTCACAACACCAAATAATAACTGTTAATTTGTCGTCTTTGGCAAAATAACAATATTAAATATCGACTTATTCACTATTAAATATACTCTATATTGCTTATCACTATTTAAAAACAGTGAAAAGTCACATAGGCCGGTACTTTTCAGTTTTCTACCTGCATAAAACTACAGAGGAGTCCTTTACAAAGATGAAATGGCTATCTTGAATTTTGACAGCCATCCAACCCACATCAATCCATGATATCATCATAACATTCAACAATCTCCACAACACCTAATACAAATGAATATTGAAAACTGAACGAAAGTTTCTGTATTTTCAAGTGTTATATATGATTTTCAAAACCAACACTTCAAAATTAAATGAATTAAATTTTTTTTTAACTTAGCTGCAAAAGTAATTTATGTTGTTGTGCAATTATAAATGAGGATAACAGAATTATGTTTATTTTGATTTCATTTTCAATATTGTAACTACAGAAACAGATGTGAACACCTGTTATAAAAATGCCTAATTAGTATTCTAATCAAGACAAATAGTAATTACTGATTGTGCTTAATGTTTGAAAGAATCAATCTACAGAATATGATGGTGGCAAGTAATGATGAATTTGTCTGGAAATTAATAATCATAAAGCAAATTGAGACATTAAGTAAAACATGTATATCAATTTATCTTATCTATAGTAAATGTATGTTGAAAAGTAGTTTAAGCTTAAATTCAAATGCCCCTAAAGTGTATTCATTAGCCTGATGACAGATATTAGTAAATAGTATGTTGGGAAAGAACCTAATGATGAATTGAAGGTTTCAGGAATAAGTTGAATTAACGTTTGGTGTTTGAGATAAAGCATACTTAAATGACAAATTTCGTAGGAATATCTCTGATATTCATTAACATGTTATGCCAACCAGAGTTGAGATGTTGATGGTCGATCTAATGCAGTCAGTTAGTGAGATAGATTCCACGAATAAGTGGTGGCTGATTTCAACAGGCTCAAACCTATCATACATTTTTCTATATGATGATACTTAGCTTTTGTCAAATATAAATAATAAGAAGCCAATGTTTTATACAGTATTTATCCTTCTTTCATGTAATATAATCCCTTTACACAATAAAACTATGTTGTCTGTAATAAGAGTTAAATACAACCTCTTCAAGGTATTAATATAAAGATATATATTCTAATTCAACACCTGCACAATTTTTGTAGATGAGTGTACTAAATATTACAGGCAACCAAATGCGTATGTAAGAATCGAATCTCCATACACAGCTCTCAGTAACGGTAATAAATACAAACTTGTAAAAACTGCATAATCAGTGTTGCTACTTTTTAATAGTTCCCTAAATTGGCATAAGATTTAAATCGTTATATTATAGTTTAGTGTTAATACGATCTGATCCACTGTTTTATTAACTTCCTGATATAAAAAAGACATATGATCATGTTAATTTAGTAGATTCAGCTTCATAAGGTAAGTCGATCAAATTGTTTACTGGAACAGCAACCATTCGAATATGTTTATTAATATTTTTCAATTGAAAAGTAATCTAAATTTTGATTTCTTACTATTGGGTGTCGTTTTCTCCCTTTTAGCAGTGTTTGTTTATTCTGAATCTTGTAAATCCATGAAAATTGCCTAACTTCATACTGTTTATCTTACATTTATACTGATTTGTGGGTACAGTCATCCTACTAATAAGATACAAAACGCTTCATATTTATCTAACCCCTTGTTTCGCTATGAATTGTGAAAACATTTAATGGCCAGTATGAACCGAAACATTGGTTGCATCTCTCAGTACAATAGCATAGCTTATATTAATTTTGATTTCTCAAACAGTAACAATGACTGTCGTTTTATTCTGAATGAGAAAGTCATGTAAAACATCAAGCTGAACGCTTTAGAACAAAGATTTACTATCTACCATCTAAAACATACAAAATACTGTATTTTTGTCACCTTTAAGTGTCATTGTTTTTCATACACTACATAATCATCATTACAGTATATGTTTCACTAAATATTGTACTGAAGAGCTACTGCACTATCCTGAATACTTTCAAGGTAAAAGTTATATTAGTGATCGCTTCTAGGACAGTTAGTGACTGTGCATTTGGGAAGACTTACCAATAAATTTTTGAGTATCTTGCAACTGGATCCAGACCACTAGACAGTTCAAATTAGCCTTCTACCATACTAGTAACATTAGTCCTAACACTAAACTACGGAAAGCTACTTAAATAAAATGTATCTAATAGTTATCACACTGACATCAATTTGTTACGAAAATTGTAATCCAATATCAATTAATTTTTCAAAACAAAACAACTTACAGTAATGTTTTTAATTAATGTTTCATATATCGGAATGGGATATTGAAGCTCATAGGTAAAACGATCCTCACTAAATCCTTCTGAATAATCATATGTTTTGACATGCAAAACATCATTTTGTGGCAGAAATTGGAAATAAGGACTCAGCTGAGTTGATCCATTCTCAACATTATAAAATAATATTAGCAGAATAATGTATATACAACTTGTACAAATCAGTCCTATTGAGATATGCATTTTTAAAATTAACTCAGTATAGTCCGATTACGTAGATAAATTGTTAATAGATTATCATCCTAATAATGGCCAATACAATCTACCAATGCCTTATTTGCTTATATATTTAGGTGTATTTGTGTACTGGACACAGCACAATGTGTAACTATACCATCATCCTTCTCTGTATATATATATAATATATATATATATATATCTATATATATATATATATATATAATATATATATATATATATAAAGTATAATAATGACTACAGTCAATGTGTATCCATGTTTGTCTATAGTTATATACATTAGTGTAATGAACGAATTTCCTCTCATGGTGTTTGTATAGGTTGTTCATCTGGATACATAATAAAAACAATAATCCGTACACTACAAAATGCTGTTTGTAATTTTTACCTTAAGAAAGGTCAAGTGTAAATTAAGAATAGTTTCATATGTGAAAATGACCAGACCTGACATTACTAAATATGATGCTGATAGATTGTTTAATACCATAATAGACAGACTTTAATAATAGTTACATTAGGCTATCTAACTTTAATAGGTTTCAATCTAATATTTTTTTTTAGATTTGTTTACAAGTTACCCTTAATTAAATCAGGGTCAGACACTTGTACTTCATACGTATATTTCTACATTTTGACATAAGATATTGAATGAACCGATTCTTTATGATTGTACACTGGATAACTTAAAGGTGACAAATAGATTGTATGTAAATAACTTGAATCTAATTACACTTATGACATTTATAATAAGTATATTCCTGAAACGAGAAACAATTTGGAACACAAGATAACCAGATCATCACTTTAATCTAAAAACTGAACAAAAAGCGTTGTTTATTTAAACGATTGGGTTCAACTGGTTAGCATTGATCTAATAACAGACTTTTCAAATATTTCGAAGTACGTTTAATATCACCGGGTAGTATCATTTCTACCTTTATCACCTTCAATGTGAAGATAAATCTTCACTAAAAAAGCATTACACGGATTAACACAGATCGCCTGACCTACTAATGAAACAATGTTGATATAATAACCATGCTATAAATTCATGTTATATAACAATTACATTTATTTCTCATACTACAGTTGTTGAGTTGCAAAAACAATGTGGCTTACGACACCAAGGTGATTAAAATGTTAACATCAACGACTTTGGTTATTTGTTGCGGATATTTTACTTCACCATTCGAAGAAACGTTAAAGGCGTTGACGAAAGCTGTGATTGTTAATAGTATTTAATGTAGTAGTTACTCGGATACAAATTGTTTAACCAGGACATTAAAATAGGTATGCCACATACTTCCTTATTTGTACTTATAGCTGCAGCTACACTTCATACAAGTTATTCGAAAATCTGTATCAGTGAGCCATCTTGAACTTATTGTTTAACCCATGTTCAATATATAATATATTGTAATATGTAACAAAGAAGCTACGCACAAGAAGCATTCTATGTGATTTCGTAAATAAATACACAATTTTCCATCCTAATTGTTTCACATAATACTGTCTTTTGTTTTTATGAGATAAACGAAAGTTTTTCTAAGTTTGAATCTTGTACTATCATTTTCAAGTGAATTTTAGCCTGCACTTCTTCCATAAAGTTCAAATGAAGCGATTGCTACAACTATTCTGGCCATTGGGAATATTACTCGAAACACCCGCCATCATAAATTTTGTGATTCTGTTTCATTCTATATATATTTATCACCATTTTACTGTAAGTGGCAGAAATTTGTGTTAGATCGAAATCAGTAAAATATATTAGCTTCCAAAGAGTTTAAATTTGGAAGGAATAATTAAATTTACTTATTGATTGTAGGGTAATCAAAAACAACACACCTCTTGTCTTTAACATTATTAAATGTTCCCTTATTTTTAATAGAAGATATTAACGAACGGGTTCCCATAACAACAGAATAATATTATTAATTATTTTAGTAGAGTTCACTTCGCTGTTCGGAGCAGCTTGTAATCTTGAAGCGCTCATTGTCCTTCTCAGTATTTAATCCATCCATGTGTGAGAAACGAAGATGCTGGCACATTTAAGTTGAAAAAGGCAAACAAGCTTTTTGAGTTTAGACTAAGTTTTCGTCACACATTAATCCAACAGAGCTGATCCAACCTCTGAGATAAGTGAAGTGATCGACGCACTCAATTACTTTACTGTCTATCTTTAAGTGTTGACGTAGGCGAGTTCTGAAGTAACGATCTGCATGAAGACTGGTGTCTCAGGGGAAGTGGGGAAAAAAGCATTTAAAAACATTTTTGCTTCGCTGCTCGACGCGAATATCTTTTTAGTCTAGACCTAAGTTACCTTGACTTTTCATCGTGTTTGCACCCTGAATGGATAAATTTACACGAAACTATCAATTCACTAAACATCAGTAGGCAGCTTCAATAGTACATGCTATATGTAGAAGTCCAGCTCACGAGATGAAAACCCACTAAAATCATCCTCCTCATACACAGATATCCATTATCTCTAGATCATCATCTCTGGCTTTAATAAATCCTCTAGATTTTGAATTATGTGTTTATACATGTTGTTTTAGCACAAAAGTTATTAATTTACGTTTGAAAGTATAGTAATTCATAAATACTATAAAGTTTTTAATACCTTAAATTGGGTACTATAACAGCGATTACTTTTTAAAATACAACACAAAAATTTCGATCATTTATGAGTGATTGAATTCCTTATGAAATTATGTTACAACAATTTACGTTCAATATTTTTGTGTCAACTTCATTCTCTAAAAGTGATGTAATTTATTCATTGAATTAAACAAATGAATATGATCAGTGTCAATTTTGATATCACGAATTGACCTGAACCAGACAACCACTGGTCACCTGAAAGCACTGGACAGCTGTTTCGTCCTAGCACGGGACTCCTCAGCAGTGCGCACCTATGACCCCACCGGGGATCGAACCCTAGACCCTCTGGCTCGGCAGCGAGCGCTATTACCATTAGACCACTGAGTCGGTTGCTAACGGTTGATATTTTTAATTCAGCCAATTAGCGATACGTTGCGCGACCTCCTCCATGCCATCAGTGAGTTACTACCTCACACCCGACACGGTTGCACTCCACCAGTCACATCTTCATATTAGAACTCCAGGAATTACCTCAAGGAGCTAGTCACTAGTGAGCTGATATTAGTTACAATTAGGGGGTGGGGTTGTAGAGATTAACAGTTAGTTGACAGTTAACTATCTCTACAAACCCCCGTCCCCTAATTGTAACTAATATGATTAGATTAACTTGAAAATTACTAAGTATATCACAACTAATTATCAACCAATTGGTTTTTATAAAAGTTAATTAATAACCAGGAAACTATAAAATATTGATATTAAATTTATTCAAAAATATTTAATTACTTTCAAATAAATAAAACAATGACTAAATAACCTAATGAATACAATAAATAAATCATCTCAATTTTATATCATTTTGTATTTATGACAGATAAACTAAACAATTGACTATTTGAAAATACTATTCAAATAAATTTGGCTATAGTTTGAATAAAAACATCAATTATTCAAAATTCAAGGAATCAATTCAATATATTCTTTTCTTAATTATTATAAGGATCTTATAAAGAATTCTTTCTTTTGTAGTTTAAATCATAGACTAATTGTAATAAGATAACTGTTTGGAATTAAAAGCGTAGCGTTTAACTGTATACTTGTAGTACTCAGCTGCATAGTAGTATATATCGACGCACGGATCATACATAGTTAGATCCCAGGACATTTATGTCTAATATAAACGTAGTACTTATCAACTAAAGTATCTAACATAATTTGCTTAACGTTGTGTTAGAAACTCTCCTGTCATTGTATAAATTTGAGGCAATTTTGATTCTTTCGAACAAAATGATAACAAGTTAAATTACTTTGAGTCATTTTAAGAAATCCACTCCAAGGCATCAAATATGTGCCAAGAAGTGAGTGACGTAAACTTAGAAGGCTTCAGTAAATTGGGTTCAACTTTTTGTCAACAGGCTATAATCATTTGAAATATTGTCACTTAAAATATATTAGACTTAGAATTAGTTATTACTAATTTTCTTTGATTTTCATAATGATGTACAGATTATGAACACTTTCAACTTCTCCAAATGGTGGAATATTTTGTATTGCACTTGGATAACTTAAAGTAGATGTTTTATTGTTTCTTAAGTGCTCTTTATTTAAGAAATTCGGTATATCCATTTTATCACTTTATATGACGGAATAGAAATAGATTTAATGCATACAAATCTTCATGGTTTCATTGATGATACTAACCTGTAAAAAAAGTTAAACAAATGGCTACTTATATGACAAATACATTTTACACTAATTGTCAGTCATATTAGAACATGCAAAAATAAAAAGATCTAATCAGCAAGATATCCACTCGTCCGTTCTTAAATTAATACTAGTCACTTTTCATAATAGGAAAACTATACATTACATAAATAGCAACCTGATTGAATATAATGTCAGAATTGTAACATACCACAGGTCAGTTAGTCAGTAATGATGTCTCTCACCATGAGATTAAGTAACGTATGGTCGAATTCTGCAGGTAGCATACGTACACCGTGTTGATGAGTGCCAGTCATAACAAAACATAGTTTCGATGTCAACTGCAGACTAATATCGACCACATTACGGATGCATTAATATCCAAGATAAAAAACTTTGTTATTTCTTCATATGGCATTTTTATTTGATTTCTATTGATTTCTGTACAATGTGATCTATACGCTGTTTGCCTAAGCAACCTTAATACATTCACTTTTCTAAAGTTCACGATTTATCTATCTAGTCGATTGGATCTTACTTTAAAAAGAATATGTATCTGTTACATAGGTGTGAAACAAACATCTATGAATATTTGTGTCATATTGGTGGATACCATTTTCGTATTGTTAAGACGATAAGACGGTTTTACTAAAAATAGTAATCCTATCAAAAACTTAAGTAACTGGAAAGTTATTAAAGTGTAAGTAAAAACTTTTACTAAAAAAAGATGTAATATATATTTACCTATAGAATAATCTACTTAGTAGATATAATCGATTCGTAGCTTACCTAATCACTAGTACTACTGCTAACTTGACTATAAAATTGTAATTATCAGGATAATTAGAATGCCCATGAACTTTAAAATCGATATGGTAACTTAACTACCAAATAATGTGGTTCATTTTGATATCTGTTTAGTTCTAGTAAATATTTACTTAGGACTTGAGGGTGGTGGTGATGGACCGAGTGAAGCATGAAACAAAATCTCATGTTTAATATTCTGGCAGCCATTTTATAATACAAATATTTAGTAGTCGTCTTAAAAGTATAACGAGTATTATAACTATTTAAAACACGTGTTATACTTTCGACAACCGGAAGTGTGACATTTATGAAATAAACATTTAAGTTTTTAGACTTAATAATAATTACTATGTAATAGATTGATAAAATGTAAACATACTTTTATTCAATTATCATACCGGCCGTAATATCTCAGTATCAAATCTTTTGACAAAGCACAGATTTATATACTAAACTAATGTTGTTACAGTGAAACATATTAGAATAAAATTATCAGCTAACAAATAAAATTCTAAAAAAAGTGAACGCATAATCCTAATCACTGTAATATCGTCAAGTTTACCGTGGGAAAACTTTAAAGTTGTAAATATTTGTCATATGAAATCTATTTACGTTATATTGTTAGGCATAATATTGAATTAAAGGAAATATGTGATATGCCTGGTGAAATCATCGGTTGTTTAAGTGTAGATAATTTCATGATTCTAAAATTATTTTTCAATCTCTTTTTTATTATATTCCAGAATAATAGGATGCTATGTGTAACTGAAATAAAACTATGAATGTCTAACGTCTAATCCGTAGAAGAAAGTATGTAAATTTCGTAATATGTTGAATTCAGGATATATAACAAACTAATTAAAAATAAGCTTGTATCTTGCTCTTGATTTGTAGTGGACTGAAACTGGTCAGCTTCTGTTGCCTATATGTGAATCCTGAGCGGATTGCCTCAATATAGCGATAGAACACAATTAATGTTTTGAGTTGAATTGTGACTGCCTAGCGAAATCCAGGACGCGCTTTTATCCTATTTGGGACTCATCAGCTAGATGTAGCTGCACCCCAATGTTGATGTTTACACTGGGATTCGAACTCAATCCGCTTCGTACCAAACGTCACCGCGTTCACCACTAGGCTACTGTGTCCAGACAGTCACACTTATGCAACACATATATATGTAATTATAATAAGCTTGTATCTTCCCCTTGATTTGCAATGAACTGAAACTGGTCAACCTCTGTTGTCATATATACATCCAGCCGATGAGTCCCAAGTAAGACAAAACGAGAGTCTTGGATTCCGCTTGCCACTCCTAATCCAATTTAAAACATTATATGATAAACTGTTTGATATTAATTATATAATTCTGGTTCAAGGTATTTAAATTCAGTAAATAAGTTGATTATGTCAAATAACTTTCTATTATATTATTTTATGAAATGCTTTTGTGCAAACGTGATAATTGCTACAACTTTTTTATGAGGCATTCTTGCTAATATTTAGTTAATGATATTGTTAGTTATCAGATAAAACGTCAAGCGCTAACTTTTTCTAGCAATTGAGAAGCTGATATTCAACATAATAAATTTTTTAAAAATTGTTTTTCTTGAACTTCTATAATGTAGTTGGACATTATTTGAGAAGTTGACTAGCATTCTAATGCAATTAATTACTTAAAAATAATGGAACTCTAGTGAAAGTAACATATAATAATTATGCATTTGGTGATAATTTTTGAAGTCTTCACATTTGATACTGTCTTTTAGCATCCTTATAATGTCATTCTTATTATATTCTACAAATTAACTTATTTTATGATCGATCCTTTGTTTATCCATCAGTGAGAATGAATTAATCCAACGAGATCCACAAACAATGAATTTAAGGTTCTTTAGTGGACTAAAAAAGTGTATTAGATTTTGATGCTCGTTATTATCACACATAAAACATACCTAAAATAAATTTATGTAATAAACGTAGTTCATATAAGTGATATATGTGTTATAACACTAAATTTATAAATACTTAAAAAAAGGTTAAAACAAAAGCTTAAAAGACTGGTTCATTACCTTCAAGGTTTTATTCTATTTAGCGAAAGAAACAATCATTAGTATGTTTGAGTTCGATTCCGATAACCAGCCACAATCCAACTCATACAATACTTTTAAACTATCGCTATATTGAAGCAATCCGCTCAAAATGCATATGTACCAACAATGAATGATCAATTTCAGTCTCTGACAAATCAAACGGTAGATTCACATGCATTCTAATCATTAACATGTCTCATACACAGTTTTTCTTTCATCTTTACTCCTTTTGTCAGAATTTATTCAGTGTTTTCAAAACTGAGCCTTTTCTTACCCAACCTTACACGTACATACATTTTTACACGCAATTACTTAATAAATCCAAGTTAACTCTTAAACCATGAAATCATTTAATATGTAAAAACGGAGACTATAAAATGTATTTCCACTAAAAAGCAAAATTGTGAACATACTACTGACATTCGTTGTTTTAAAAGCTACTGTAAAAAAAGAATTACACCTCTGTGTAAATGACAGTCTACACACTATTTGTAGGTAGTGTAACCATGGTTAAACTTAATAATTTCAAATAAATTAAGCATTGTGTAGGTAGTTTATAGAATTAAGTAATAAATGTATGATGCTCCAACAAATAAAAATTGAAATTGAACTACGATGGTTTATAGAGGTCAGTTTTGAGTTTAGTTGATTGAATATGCCACAGATTGATGTCGGTAGAGTACCATTGTTAACGAGGAAGAACTGGGCAGATGTTTCATGCTAGTATGGGACTCCTGAGCAGTGCTCACCCTAAATCCTGCTCTAATGGCTCCAGGTTGGCGAACACCTAACCTTCTGCACCATTGGGTCGGCAATGCTAAGGTATTTCATACTAGCAGGAAGCAGGTGTCCAGTGCTCCCTGGTTTCTGATAGTACCCTACTGGTATAATTCTGTGACGAATTTATTCAGCTGAAAAATGAAATGTTTAGCTTTTTGAGGCTTAATGTAAGCTACTTTTTCGGGTAATGAATAACCAGAGTAGATTAAGCCAAGTTTATATAATACGGTGGAAGGAATCATTTTATATACCTTGCAAATCACGCAAACAAACTATATGAATTCAGATAGTTAATAGTCATAAAACTTTCATAACGAAAAATGTCTGTACCACCTATTAGATGAACATTGGTTCTTAATTATGTTTACAAATGAATTCTAGTTACTAGCAAAACAATTTTAAATAATATTATCGACCCAGCAAGAGGTTTTGGTGATCTGGAAAAGTTCTTGACCAGTTTCGATCATTAGGGAATATCATTTCCAGAGTAATCAGAAACTACTTTGTTATGAATGTAGTGACGTTTTCATAAATCTATCGATTACATAATGATAAAGAATGTTTGAGTGTTTGTTAATTTAATGAATATACTGAAATATATTTGATAAAGGATGAATTAGTATCCAAATCAGTTAGTTAAGGAATAATAGATAAACTCAAAAGAGTGAAATAATTTTCATGTTATTCAGCTGAGATTGTTATTTTTGCAAAGATTGGTCATTTAGTTGATTGAATATGTCAGAGATTTATGGCGGTAGGGTACCGCTGAAAACCAGGGAACACGGGACAGCTGTCTTGTTCTAGTGTGGAACTCCTAAGCAGTGGGCACTCCAGATTGCGCACGTAAGGCTTCAGGTTGGCGAACACCTAACCCTATTCACCGCTAGGTCGACATTTAGTGGTAGAATTCCCACTTCCACCAGTTTGTGATACATAGTGCGATGATCATCCATTATCACTGGTGATATTTACCTCACTCCCAAAATGTTTAAACTTCACGAATCACGATTTCTCACCTTGGCTTCAGGAATCTGGGGCTTGCACTGCTGAGGAGCTCCACACTATAACGAAACAGCTGTCATGTGCTCCCTGGTTTTTAGTGATACCCTGCCAACATTAATCTCTGATACATTTAGTCAATTTCATATTATTATTTGTTACTGAATGTCTCACTAACAAATCTAAGTACTAGACAGAAATTAGAATCATACGGACAATTACCTATCTAATCTATTTTTGTCGAAATTTTGTTAATGTACTTTACACATATACAAATATTAGTAATTTTAATCAGTGAGTCTAGGTATATGTGACTGAGTTTGAATATATGTTATAAAAGCATATTTCGTAGTTATACATTATTGCTTCATCAGCCATTCTGGAAAATGGTTTTTAATATTTCATAAAATGTTTCTCAACAAATAAAATATACAAAGTAGTTTACTTCCAGTGCATCAATCAATCAATCAATGCCTGTTACTCCAAGTGGAGCATAGACCGCCCACCAGCATTCTCCAACCAACTCTGTCCTGGGCTTTCTTTTCTAGCTCTTCCCAAGTGCTGTTCATTCTCTTCATGTCTGTTTCCAATTCCCGACGCAATGTGTTCCTGGATCTTCCTCTGTTTCTTTGGCCTTTTGGATTCCAAGTTAGTGCTTGTCTTGTGACACAGTTTGATGGTTTCCTCAGTGTGTATCCAATCCACCTCCAGCGTCTTTTTCTAATCTCTTTTCCAGTGTCATTTACCATAGTTTATTTTAGACAATTCTCTCATTTTCACTTTTGTTATTTAATATAACAGATAATTCTTTTGTTGATTTTATCTAATAATTTTTATTTCATTTGATAAATTCACCTAGTATGTACCTAAATATTATGCTAATCTATGTAACTACTACGACAAATGATGATAAGTGTTTCCAGATTGTGATTTTAATAAAGTCAAAAGCTAATACTTACACCACTCGAAATACATTTACTTATAAGCTTTCTCTTTAATTTCATTTTTCTAATTTGTTTATACTTGATTACTTTCTATTCAGTTATTGATAGATTACTTACTGGTGTTATGTTTCTTTGCCTAAAAGTTGATATGGATTTTGCATATCACTGAAATGTACACTAATTTAATATCAGTGTGCACTTTATAAATAAATTCAATATCGTTGTAACTGTCTGTAACTTGATTTATGAATTTTGATTTAGACTATAAAGTGAACATATTATCTTATAGTGGAAAACAAAATATATGAAGTGAACAGATAATTTTAATGCATTATGTATATATGTAATTTTAAATAGTTATAAGTAGTATACTATGAATACCAGAAGCATAAATATTACCAAAAGTTAGGGACATTATACTTATGGAACCAATGCTTAAAATCAAGAACTTTATCAAGTCAAATATACAACGAGTATGTATACCACAAAATAGATTTGTCCAATTAAAGAATCTTTTTTTGACGAATTCATTATCAAGCTATTCAGTCATAAATAAGATAAATTACAGGTTAATGAATAACTTGAAGGATTTAATTAATTGTGATAAGAAACTTTTCACTACCCAGTGTTTTGAGTAGTCACTTACTTAGCAGCCGACTCAGTGGTCTAGTGGTAAAGCATTCGACGTGGAGCCAGAGGGCTCTAGGTTCGATTCCCAAAGAGGTCGTGGATGCACACTGCTGAGGAGTCCCATACTAGGACGAAACACCTGTCCAGTGCTTCCAGGTGATCATTGGTTGTCTGATTAAGATTAATTCGTAATATCAAAACTGAAAGAGGGAATTTGTAAAACATGGAAATTATGCAATTAATAGGATGGAAATGCATTAATTGTGATTATCTTTAGGTTAAGGTAACGACGTCTGAATGAAAATCGGGAAAATCTGACTGAGGAGAGTCTTTGTAATAATAAGATGATAGTAGTTGTAATAATAGTGACAGCTGTTATTACAATATTTAGAATGATAATGAATGTCGACACTTGCATTTGAGGAAGGAATGAAATATAAGGAAATGAAAAAGCACAGATAAATAAACAAGATAAGTGAATTAAGGCCGTGGTTAATGCAAGCGGTCTCACAAATTGCTTTTGTATATGCAATATAGGCCTAAGATAGTCGATAGCTAAGGCTTCTATAATGTAAAGTAGATTCAAACATGCGCTTCTAGGCACATGTGACTGAAATTCGAGGACTACATCAAATGACAAATCTAAGGCTGAATGTCCGAAATATACCATATATTGCAAAATAAAATTTGATCGATCCACTTACCTAGCTCCATAAAATCAGGTAAACTAGTAAAAGAACTTGGAGATGATCAGTCGTATCAACATGTCCTTTAACAGGGGGAAAATTAGTAGGCAGCTCCTAAATGTTCTATGAAGATTTGCAGCAAAATATGTTTTTCAAATCGACATCTTCAGACAAAATTCAAATTTGTCCTTTCCAATATCTCCCTTTCGCACAGGGATTGCGTAAAACAAATTGTTCTAGATAATGTGTTTTGTTTATGAAGGCCGCTTCTTCACCAGCAGCTGTAAAAGAAATCATTTTGCTAGCAGTTTATGAATCTTTACTTACACAGAAATATGACAAATGTGTATGTATTTATGTATTTAACTTGCTCAGTATCAAGTAAATAAATCTCTTATGACGTAAGATTTTAGTAAGGTTACTGTTGGACACAAATGTGCATTTAATCTATGTCTAAGTCCTTATAGATGAGTTCCAGAATACATAAAACCTCATTGTTGGAGAATAGGTCTTAATATCCATCAGTAAGTTGTGTATAGTCGTCATGTAAATCAGAAGAGAAGTTCCAGTTGATAGCGTCGTATGACATCATCTTACATTAAGCTATAAACCATGATGTATAACGTATTTTTACACAATAAGTACTATATGATATAATCTAATGAATGATTTTATTAACCTACTGAAGAATTACTTCCAATACTGTATGAAAAAATAAGACCAATAGTCTAAAATCTGGAGCAACAGACATTTGAAATTAATTATTTGAAAGTATATTTGCTTTACAAGTGTTCAATAGACAATAGTCTTTCATCACTTGAAATGTTAAGCTTCCATTTTTTTTACTACTTACATGAATTATTATTATTTAGCAAGTTTCATGATAGATCAACCAGTTATTTAAAATGACAGTAGTATGCAATACATATTCGTAAACTTTAAAAATTATGTCTATAAATTTTACACTTTGTCCCTATTACTGCTTACTAATCTGGATATTTTAATATAGAAATAAGTGGATCAATTTTTATTGAATGTCCACTATGATACTAAATGTTTTCTAGTTTTTCCAAACATCTGATCATTTTATGATTGAGAAATATCTTAGTAGATTGTTTCAAACCTCAAGAACAAGCATAATGCTCTGAAAATTATTCCAAACTACTTAAATAGCATTCTGTTCTTTTCTAATTAACTGGCATACTCCATATACCTATTGGAACTCCAGAATACGTTTATTTATATATTTATTAAACTACTACTTAACTCTTTCATTTCATAGACCTTAGAAACAATGACATGATAAACGGAACAAATACCATTCATATAGGAGTTAAATTAATCAAGATGATTAAATATTTATACTACAAAAACGATGAAAATTCGTGTTTTGTTTTTCTTGAATTTGTTCAGTATAGACATCTATGTACAATACTGTAGACTGAGATAAACATTTGTTAATAATTAATCAAGTAAGATGGGTAGGAAGTCCTACAATGTGCTCAGAATATGAAATAAAAAGGACAGTGATTATTAGCTAGAAAAATGCAAATAATGATGCATTACTTGTAATTAAATATCTCTTGCTAATCACAGAGCTCATTGACATATCAGAATACAAGTTAGGTTGTTTTCGAGCAGTAAGTAATTTTAGGTTTCTTAATTGTCGCTCACTTAAGAATTTAGCTAGCTACCGACTATAATGAACAAAAGTTTTCAAGCTTCTACTGTCATTTACAAATTATATTATCTGAAAACATAGACAGTCGTGAAGCATTTATTTGTTGCTTTTGATAAGACGAGATCATTCTACAGAAATATAGTTTCAGTTTCCATGAAGATGAAAATGATAAAATCAATTGAAACTATTTGGTTACTAATATGAATCAGTAATTCTCTCAAAATAAAAAACAAGTATGTTCTACTGATCTATACCATACAGGGTTTATTCCTTACTACCTCCCAACCAACAGACAACACCACCAGCTGTCTAATGACTGTGTAATAAACTAGGTTCCCTATCTGAAGCAGGTTCAGTAAATATTCTTCAAAAAAGTAAAATGTAAATAATTAGTTTGAAGTAAAACGGTTTGGGGGGAGAATTTTATCAAATTAACTCGGTATGTATATCTTTTAGTGAAATATGGCTTATCATTAACTAACGTGTTGAATCTACCTGCAAAATTTACTATTGAATTGACGTGGTTTGGAGGAGATTAATATCAAGTTTGGTTGACTGGGTTCGTCACTGGTTGATGTTAGTAGGATACCACTGAAAACTAGGGAGAACTGAATAGTTGTTTCGTTGTAGTAAGGGACACTTCGGTAGTGTGCACCCTCAATTCCGCCATGGTAATCGAACTCAACGCCTTCACGATGGCGAACGTTCGATCCTTTGCACCACTGAGGCGGCGTCGAGTGGCAGCATTCTTACTTCCATCAATTTATAACCAAACGTTTGGTTTAAAAATTACGTCATATACAAGATAATATGAATTTAGTAAGGAATAGAAGAGTGGATTGGGTGATATCCGAATTCACTAAGTGTATTCATGATTGATAGTGACAACAATAATAACAATAATAGCGATAATAATAATAATATTAATAATAATAATAATAATAACATACACATTTATGAATTATGAGAACAAAGAAGATAATATATGCCTAAGATGAGCTTCAGTCAAAGAAATACTTATAAGGAAGATGTTACATGTACATTACTCCGATTAAGTTACTACATTGTTAAGGTGAAAATTTACTAAATGGATCCTTGGTTGACCACGGCAAATGTGAGTTTTTCATTACTTCAATTACACATGATGATAAGATCAGAAGGTAAATAACATCAACTTATTTATTTCATGAATACTCTACATCTCTCCCAATCTAGAAGTAATGATATCAATCATTTAAACAGAGAAATGTACTTACTTTACATCCTTAATAAGATTGTCAAACACCTAAAGCCAACCTTACAGACTTAAACGAAAAATCATCCTTTTATTCCAAACTTAATAATATGACTCTTATGCTATTAAATCGCTTTTCCAACTCTCTTTTACCTAGTTACATCACTAAATCACATTCTTAGTTTTAAGTGGATGGACGCATTCATCAATTTATGTTCTATTAATCCATTACAAAAGAACTTGATTTTAGCCCGCTGAAATTTTAACTTTATTGGATTCTTCTTCACAACACCATTGTGATTGGTTACCTCACTAAACTCTTCTACACCATTTTTAAAACTGCTTTAAACTTTAATTAAAGATGGATGAACATTTCATTCTACTTACAATTTAACAGCTGAATATAGCTGTACCCATGTGTTGGTATTTATACTGTGCCTCAAACGTTGTCCATTCGTATAAAACGCTATCGTGGCATCTCCTATTGTGTTCACACAGACACACTAGTTAAACGAGTATATATAACGATTTCTGTTTTGTCAGGGGCTGTAATTTATCGGTCTTGATATATACTGCAGACACATCCAACTTTCTTGTCTCCGGAAGGATGAGATGTTGATTTTAGATTACATATACTTTAATTATATTTATGAATCAACGATGATTCGTGGTAATCGCTTCAGGGTGTATGAATGACAACATATCATGGTTAGTTGTATATCTTAACAATAACAAGATAATAAAGACACTTAGAGATCAAAAATTTATCTAATCATAATTATAGACCTAATATAGTAGCTTACAACGTTATTTAAAGTCATCATAAAAAGTCACAGAAACAGCGGAAATTTACAACAGGTGTTTTTAGACGCTAAACTTAATTTGAAATATAAATGATGTATTTCACTGAAATGTTACCTGAATTTCATGGTTGTCTTCTGGTTAATTCTCACTCTGTATGTCATGTTTCAGATAACGTTGACATACGATTTATATTCGTTTTAGAAAGTGGAGCTTTTTCTTTTGATCAACTAAACTACTTTCAGGAAGGTTCAGTGGTCTTGAACGTCGGCGGTAGAAGAAGACATCATGTTGTGAAAACAGAAGAACTAAATGGTTAGAATGAAGATATACTATTCTATCTACCAAAAGTAAACTCATACAAATGTGAAACTTGGTATGTTACTGAAATCGAAAAGAATATTTGTAGATTAGGCGAATGGTTAGAACAATTAAAATGACATGGCCAAATGCTCTGGCTGATGAAAACCAACATTACCAAATATAGCAAGTGGGAGAAAATATCCCCCTTTTACACTTTTGTTCACGTAAATATCAGTCAGTCATTTGATTCACTACATGTGGACGATTGTGAACGCAAGTTTATCATAGACACCATCCAGTTTTACAATGGTTATTAATCACAATATATGGTTTATAAAGTGTTTCATATGATTCATTATTAAAGGATTTCGAATTATGTATAATAATAGTAAAATTAACGATTTTCGCAACTGTCTTTCATTATTTTGATTAGAAACTAGAGTCCTGTATCTTAAATCTTCACCTTCAAACTTGTAACAGATTAGATAACATTTGTTAAGAAGTGTATAGGATGTCAATACTCTAACCGAATATTGTATACAGTGGCCTAAAATTGATTGTGCATTTACCATCCTTAAAATGAGTAAGTTAGTAATGCATAGTATGACTTAATTTAATACTGGTTTTGTTAACTGAAGAGTTCTAGCTGTACAGATATGTATCACTTCACGTAGCAATAAGTTATGTTATATCGGATACAAGGAATTTAAAGTTTCGCAAAGTTTTCATATTAAATGGTTGAACACAAGTTCTATAAGTTATTTATCCCTAACGATTTGCACTGAGATATGATTAGTAAGCAATGTGACCTCTTAAAGACGATTTTAACTAATAACATTTGCCCTGAATAATGAGAATACATAAGCGTTTGTTAATAAGATTATGTATATTTACAGAAAAGGATAATGCCTACGGTGTTTGTTTTGGATTATATGAAATGTTAATCAGTTTCATTTCAAATTTTGTAAATCACTTATGAGTTACTTACATAGTTGGGTTATTATTTTTGTGGAGATTGGTTATTTATTTGATTGAATATGTCACAGATTGATGTTGGCAGGGTACCACTGAAAACCATGGAGCACTGGACAGCTTTTACATTCTAGTGTGGAAGTGATGGGAGTGGGAGTTCTACCATTGGATGCGACCCAGTGGTGCAGTTGCTTAGGCGATCGCCGTCAACCTGAAGCCCCTGGTGTGGAATCTGGGTAGCGCACTGTTGAGGAGTTCAACACTAGAACGGAACAACTGTCCCGTGCTCCCTTGTTTTCATTAGTACCCTGCCACCATCAATCTCTGACATATTCAATCAAATAGTTGAATCACTTTAAAATCAAAGTATAAATAAAATTAATTATGACTGAATGTAACTACTCCATTGGTACATGTACCTTCCAATGAAATTTGATTTGTCATTAACCAACCTCATAAATGACATCATCTACTATTCACATACATCAAATTATATTAATATTAATAATAAAGGTCTTTACATTAATTACATAAATCTTATTCAAACTATTAGTATTAAACAATTGTAACATATTTCAACATTAAAAACAAACTTGGTTGTTATATGATGAAAGTATGAATAATTGACAGTTTAATATTACCTAGACTAGATCATTCAACTGATTATAAGAAGGTGACTAGAAAATTTACAAAAAATCGTATTTAGAATAGTTTGTTATTCGTTGTATATGCATATTCATATGATAAACAAATGATACCGACAACCCGGTAAAGGTCACATATGTTTAGTATTTTAATGAAAGTTAAAGTATATCTGTTAAGTATGATGATAAATAAAATTATATTGATCAATAAGCATTTGTTACTGTACCTTTATTGTAAATAATGATTATACTTAAAGTAATACAGTATCTTCTGTCAGTTTCATCAATAAGTCAGTGTCTATTACCTCTTGTAGAGTATAGGCTGCCGACTGGGATTCTACAACTAGTTATATAAATTCTCATTTTTAAAATATGCTATGATTTACCATTTCATCATTATGATTAGCGAAAGTAATTAAATAATAATATATGCTTAAGATGAGCTTCAGTCAAATAAATACGTATAAGGAAGATGTTACATGTACATTACTCCGATCAGGTCACTATATTACTAAGGTGAAAATTTACTAAATGGATCTTTGGTTGGCCACGGCGAAAGAGCCTGAACACATTTCTTTTGTTTACAGAGCCTAGATATAACTCCTGCAATTTGCAAGACATTATGTCTAACTGCTCTTGGAAAATAACTTTTGACAATGTAGATTACAGTAAAAGGCTGATTCATCTTAGCTATATGACTCGTTTGAACCAGATGGGCTAGTACTGAATTGTTAATGTTCCTAACTCCCTTCTTAACCATGATGGGAGATATCAGCAATCACGGAAAACTACACTCTATAGCATCTAATAAAGTAACTTTATCCACAAGGTCATTTGAACTGATAGATTCAAAAGGGGTGGTAACTCAAGATAACTTATCTTTCAGTCTCAGTGCTACCATGTGGGGGGTGTGGAAGGAAAGTATAAATATTGAGATCTTGTTAATGAGTTTGTCTTCTCACCAAGATACCCTACTGTATAACTTCAACTACCTAGTATCAAAACGTAGTTTACACACCGTAGAATCTCAGACTGTAGCTTGTTCGATAGAACTCGATCAAGACTGAATCTAAGCAAACTTGACGTTAGTTACTTATCAGTAATTAATTTCTGCATATAGCTTAAGTTATTATTAAACAGCTTACCCAAAAGTCTATCCACCGATTGATTCATAGTTCATATTTTACAAAGTAAACAAGCCTAAGAAACAACGTGAAAGAATAGAAATTAGAGTTAATAGAAGTTTGTTACTCAGCAAATATAATGTGAAAAATTCTTTATATAAGCTTAACAGCATTGCTTAAAGTATCATTATTTAATTACTTTGGCTAATCATAATGATGAAATGGTAAATCATGGCATATTTTAAAAATGAGAATTTATATAACTAGTTGTAGAATCCCAGTCGGCAGCCTATACTCTACAAGAGGTAATAGACACTGACTTATTGATGAAACTGACAGAAGATACTGTATTACTTTAAGTATAATCATTATTTACAATAAAGGTACAGTAACAAATGCTTATTGATCAATATAGTTTTATTTATCATCATACTTAACAGATATACTTTAACTTTCATTAAAATACTAAACATATGTGACCTTTACCGGGTTGTCGGTATCATTTGTTTATCATATGAATATGCATATACAACGAATAACAAACTATTCTAAATACGATTTTTTGTAAATTTTCTAGTCACCTTCTTATAATCAGTTGAATGATCTAGTCTAGGTAATATTAAACTGTCAATTATTCATACTTTCATCATATAACAACCAAGTTTGTTTTTAATGTTGAAATATGTTACAATTGTTTAATACTAATAGTTTGAATAAGATTTATGTAATTAATGTAAAGACCTTTATTATTAATATTAATATAATTTGATGTATGTGAATAGTAGATGATGTCATTTATGAGGTTGGTTAATGACAAATCAAATTTCATTGGAAGGTACATGTACCAATGGAGTAGTTACATTCAGTCATAATTAATTTTATTTATACTTTGATTTTAAAGTAATTCAACTATTTGATTGAATATGTCAGAGATTGATGGTGGCAGGGTACTAATGAAAACAAGGGAGCACGGGATAGCTGTTCCGTTCTAGTGTTGAACTCCTCAACAGTGCGCTACCCAGATTCCACACCAGGGGCTTCAGGTTGACGGCGATCGCCTAAGCAACTGCACCACTGGGTCGCATCCAATGGTAGAACTCCCACTCCCATCACTTCCACACTAGAATGTAAAAGCTGTCCAGTGCTCCATGGTTTTCAGTGGTACCCTGCCAACATCAATCTGTGACATATTCAATCAAATAAATAACCAATCTCCACAAAAATAATAACCCAACTATGTAAGTAACTCATAAGTGATTTACAAAATTTGAAATGAAACTGATTAACATTTCATATAATCCAAAACAAACACCGTAGGCATTATCCTTTTCTGTAAATATACATAATCTTATTAACAAACGCTTATGTATTCTCATTATTCAGGGCAAATGTTATTAGTTAAAATCGTCTTTAAGAGGTCACATTGCTTACTAATCATATCTCAGTGCAAATCGTTAGGGATAAATAACTTATAGAACTTGTGTTCAACCATTTAATATGAAAACTTTGCGAAACTTTAAATTCCTTGTATCCGATATAACATAACTTATTGCTACGTGAAGTGATACATATCTGTACAGCTAGAACTCTTCAGTTAACAAAACCAGTATTAAATTAAGTCATACTATGCATTACTAACTTACTCATTTTAAGGATGGTAAATGCACAATCAATTTTAGGCCACTGTATACAATATTCGGTTAGAGTATTGACATCCTATACACTTCTTAACAAATGTTATCTAATCTGTTACAAGTTTGAAGGTGAAGATTTAAGATACAGGACTCTAGTTTCTAATCAAAATAATGAAAGACAGTTGCGAAAATCGTTAATTTTACTATTATTATACATAATTCGAAATCCTTTAATAATGAATCATATGAAACACTTTATAAACCATATATTGTGATTAATAACCATTGTAAAACTGGATGGTGTCTATGATAAACTTGCGTTCACAATCGTCCACATGTAGTGAATCAAATGACTGACTGATATTTACGTGAACAAAAGTGTAAAAGGGGGATATTTTCTCCCACTTGCTATATTTGGTAATGTTGGTTTTCATCAGCCAGAGCATTTGGCCATGTCATTTTAATTGTTCTAACCATTCGCCTAATCTACAAATATTCTTTTCGATTTCAGTAACATACCAAGTTTCACATTTGTATGAGTTTACTTTTGGTAGATAGAATAGTATATCTTCATTCTAACCATTTAGTTCTTCTGTTTTCACAACATGATGTCTTCTTCTACTGCCGACGTTCAAGACCATTGAACCTTCCTGAAAGTAGTTTAGTTGATCAAAAGAAAAAGCTCCACTTTCTAAAACGAATATAAATCGTATGTCAACGTTATCTGAAACATGACATACAGAGTGAGAATTAACCAGAAGACAACCATGAAATTCAGGTAACATTTCAGTGAAATACATCATTTATATTTCAAATTAAGTTTAGCGTCTAAAAACACCTGTTGTAAATTTCCGCTGTTTCTGTGACTTTTTATGATGACTTTAAATAACGTTGTAAGCTACTATATTAGGTCTATAATTATGATTAGATAAATTTTTGATCTCTAAGTGTCTTTATTATCTTGTTATTGTTAAGATATACAACTAACCATGATATGTTGTCATTCATACACCCTGAAGCGATTACCACGAATCATCGTTGATTCATAAATATAATTAAAGTATATGTAATCTAAAATCAACATCTCATCCTTCCGGAGACAAGAAAGTTGGATGTGTCTGCAGTATATATCAAGACCGATAAATTACAGCCCCTGACAAAACAGAAATCGTTATATATACTCGTTTAACTAGTGTGTCTGTGTGAACACAATAGGAGATGCCACGATAGCGTTTTATACGAATGGACAACGTTTGAGGCACAGTATAAATACCAACACATGGGTACAGCTATATTCAGCTGTTAAATTGTAAGTAGAATGAAATGTTCATCCATCTTTAATTAAAGTTTAAAGCAGTTTTAAAAATGGTGTAGAAGAGTTTAGTGAGGTAACCAATCACAATGGTGTTGTGAAGAAGAATCCAATAAAGTTAAAATTTCAGCGGGCTAAAATCAAGTTCTTTTGTAATGGATTAATAGAACATAAATTGATGAATGCGTCCATCCACTTAAAACTAAGAATGTGATTTAGTGATGTAACTAGGTAAAAGAGAGTTGGAAAAGCGATTTAATAGCATAAGAGTCATATTATTAAGTTTGGAATAAAAGGATGATTTTTCGTTTAAGTCTGTAAGGTTGGCTTTAGGTGTTTGACAATCTTATTAAGGATGTAAAGTAAGTACATTTCTCTGTTTAAATGATTGATATCATTACTTCTAGATTGGGAGAGATGTAGAGTATTCATGAAATAAATAAGTTGATGTTATTTACCTTCTGATCTTATCATCATGTGTAATTGAAGTAATGAAAAACTCACATTTGCCGTGGTCAACCAAGGATCCATTTAGTAAATTTTCACCTTAACAATGTAGTAACTTAATCGGAGTAATGTACATGTAACATCTTCCTTATACGTATTTCTTTGACTGAAGCTCATCTTAGGCATATATTATCTTCTTTGTTCTCATAATTCATAAATGTGTATGTTATTATTATTATTATTATTAATATTATTATTATTATCGCTATTATTGTTATTATTGTTGTCACTATCAATCATGAATACACTTAGTGAATTCGGATATCACCCAATCCACTCTTCTATTCCTTACTAAATTCATATTATCTTGTATATGACGTAATTTTTAAACCAAACGTTTGGTTATAAATTGATGGAAGTAAGAATGCTGCCACTCGACGCCGCCTCAGTGGTGCAAAGGATCGAACGTTCGCCATCGTGAAGGCGTTGAGTTCGATTACCATGGCGGAATTGAGGGTGCACACTACCGAAGTGTCCCTTACTACAACGAAACAACTATTCAGTTCTCCCTAGTTTTCAGTGGTATCCTACTAACATCAACCAGTGACGAACCCAGTCAACCAAACTTGATATTAATCTCCTCCAAACCACGTCAATTCAATAGTAAATTTTGCAGGTAGATTCAACACGTTAGTTAATGATAAGCCATATTTCACTAAAAGATATACATACCGAGTTAATTTGATAAAATTCTCCCCCCAAACCGTTTTACTTCAAACTAATTATTTACATTTTACTTTTTTGAAGAATATTTACTGAACCTGCTTCAGATAGGGAACCTAGTTTATTACACAGTCATTAGACAGCTGGTGGTGTTGTCTGTTGGTTGGGAGGTAGTAAGGAATAAACCCTGTATGGTATAGATCAGTAGAACATACTTGTTTTTTATTTTGAGAGAATTACTGATTCATATTAGTAACCAAATAGTTTCAATTGATTTTATCATTTTCATCTTCATGGAAACTGAAACTATATTTCTGTAGAATGATCTCGTCTTATCAAAAGCAACAAATAAATGCTTCACGACTGTCTATGTTTTCAGATAATATAATTTGTAAATGACAGTAGAAGCTTGAAAACTTTTGTTCATTATAGTCGGTAGCTAGCTAAATTCTTAAGTGAGCGACAATTAAGAAACCTAAAATTACTTACTGCTCGAAAACAACCTAACTTGTATTCTGATATGTCAATGAGCTCTGTGATTAGCAAGAGATATTTAATTACAAGTAATGCATCATTATTTGCATTTTTCTAGCTAATAATCACTGTCCTTTTTATTTCATATTCTGAGCACATTGTAGGACTTCCTACCCATCTTACTTGATTAATTATTAACAAATGTTTATCTCAGTCTACAGTATTGTACATAGATGTCTATACTGAACAAATTCAAGAAAAACAAAACACGAATTTTCATCGTTTTTGTAGTATAAATATTTAATCATCTTGATTAATTTAACTCCTATATGAATGGTATTTGTTCCGTTTATCATGTCATTGTTTCTAAGGTCTATGAAATGAAAGAGTTAAGTAGTAGTTTAATAAATATATAAATAAACGTATTCTGGAGTTCCAATAGGTATATGGAGTATGCCAGTTAATTAGAAAAGAACAGAATGCTATTTAAGTAGTTTGGAATAATTTTCAGAGCATTATGCTTGTTCTTGAGGTTTGAAACAATCTACTAAGATATTTCTCAATCATAAAATGATCAGATGTTTGGAAAAACTAGAAAACATTTAGTATCATAGTGGACATTCAATAAAAATTGATCCACTTATTTCTATATTAAAATATCCAGATTAGTAAGCAGTAATAGGGACAAAGTGTAAAATTTATAGACATAATTTTTAAAGTTTACGAATATGTATTGCATACTACTGTCATTTTAAATAACTGGTTGATCTATCATGAAACTTGCTAAATAATAATAATTCATGTAAGTAGTAAAAAAAATGGAAGCTTAACATTTCAAGTGATGAAAGACTATTGTCTATTGAACACTTGTAAAGCAAATATACTTTCAAATAATTAATTTCAAATGTCTGTTGCTCCAGATTTTAGACTATTGGTCTTATTTTTTCATACAGTATTGGAAGTAATTCTTCAGTAGGTTAATAAAATCATTCATTAGATTATATCATATAGTACTTATTGTGTAAAAATACGTTATACATCATGGTTTATAGCTTAATGTAAGATGATGTCATACGACGCTATCAACTGGAACTTCTCTTCTGATTTACATGACGACTATACACAACTTACTGATGGATATTAAGACCTATTCTCCAACAATGAGGTTTTATGTATTCTGGAACTCATCTATAAGGACTTAGACATAGATTAAATGCACATTTGTGTCCAACAGTAACCTTACTAAAATCTTACGTCATAAGAGATTTATTTACTTGATACTGAGCAAGTTAAATACATAAATACATACACATTTGTCATATTTCTGTGTAAGTAAAGATTCATAAACTGCTAGCAAAATGATTTCTTCTACTGCTGTTTGTTGATTTAGCTGTCAGTGAAATGTCCGATATTAGGTCGCCTTTCAACAAACCCAGCCTATATGTTCAGATTAAATTTGTAATACCCCTATCTCTTCCTTAACGAAATTTGACTTAAGAAATATTTTCATGGACTCGATACATCTATTTTGTGCTTATTTTAACTTAATTATCTCTCCTCACTCATTTTACACACCGTCTTCAATACTTATATAGCCAGAAGTTTTATTAACACACTTCCTGTTACCACACTCGAAGTTTCCGTTAATTATTGCTTCAACAAATTTATTCTAATCAGCTTATTCTCTCAAGTTTTAATCTACTTTCCGTAGCGAAACATTTACTTGAGTTGTTTTACTACTCTTATCATTAGCAGTTAGTACACCTGTCCTATACTTTCAATCTGCACTTACCACTAATTATGATCATCCGTTATGCAATCCGCTTACTTCCTTATGACAAGTGATCCACAAATTACCTTGATTAGTTTAGCCGTCTTCATATCTACATATAAATGTTGTCCTATATATGAGAATAAAGTCTGATGAAGATTTAGTTGGTAACAATAATATTCGCTAGCACGTGTTGTTTGAATTTTCAATATGGGAATTTTTAACAGTGTGTTTATTGTCACATTCTTTTATGCATGCATTATTCAGCTGGTCATATTACACCCACTATATAAGAATGCCTTCAGACTTATATATTCTTCATTAAACGTCTTTTATTGTCCAATATACATGTATTCCTCAACCTAATCAGACTTAGACTGTTGGTCGAACACATTGAATTTATTATTATTCCCATTTTAAAACTTCTGAGCGGCCTATGCTCCTCTGTGAGGGGTATCGTGGGTAAGTAAGTAACTGAAAACTGTAACTATAATACCATGAAAAAAAACGCTCATGTACACTATTTAAAAAAGCAGCAAAATTTCAGGAATTATTTCACTTGTGTATATAAGCTTAACTTTAGTATAGAAAAATGAGTGATATATATTTGCATAATTCTCATGAATAGAAATTAAAATTCCTGACGTTTCGCGGCTTGGTGCAAGTCGCTTCTTCAGAGAAATGAATAACTGAATAGAAGTTTTAATTTCTATTCATTGGAATTTTACAAATATATATCACTCACTTTTATAAACAACCTATCCAATGATCAATTTATTTGAAATTATCAAATCTAACCTTGGTAATGTTATATAACTTTAGTATTAATTATGGATTTATTAGTTCACAACGGAATAACGTTTTAACAATGTAATCAGAATGAAATTTTCAAATAATAATTGATAGATAGTTCACATAGAAGATTTTATGACACTATTTTGTGCTGCCTTTTCAATTAGATATGAAAGTTTAATTTAAAAGAAAATATGCAGTAATGAAACTCATTTGGTTTTAGTCTTACAAACCAGAGTTGAAAATGACTAATAAACAAAGAAAACTAGTATTACTTAAGTTGGATTGTGACTGGCAAGTGAAATCCAAGACGCGCGTTTCCTCCTATTTGGGATAAGTTTATCCAAGAGAAAACTAAATAAAAGACAGAATTGGGGTCATATGAATAATTTATCAGGTGAATATTAATCTTAGTCAAACTAATAAACCGGGTGAAAATAAATAATCTAGTATTTATAATTACAAAGCTAACTGGACCGTCGTCAAATGTATATATATATATATATATATATATATATATATATATATATAAGTCACTATAACAGAACTAAAGAGTTGATGGTATCATCCATTTTTATGCACATTTTCATCAAACGAATTACCACTTAGATATAAGTGGCTTTTCTTTCAATGGCATATGTATCACTTAGTGATGTAATCAGTTTTTGTCTCTATTTCAGTTAAATTAGGCAACCCCACCATCTTAAATGAGTAGAGGTGGGCGATTGGTCCATGTAAATTCAGCATCTGTACATAGACATCGACTGCCGTGATTTGAATGCCATACTTCTTTTACCTGTGGCTTAAATGAACTTTTAAATAAGGTTGTTGGCTAAAGATAATTAAATCTCACGCTAGTTATAAAACTAATTTCTTTAAAAACAGCACCTTTCCAATATATTCGAAAAGTCCAATTAAAATAATTTTAAACCCTGAATAGCTAGTTATACTTCCCATACCTTTTCAATAAAAGTCTGTTAAGCTGTAACGAACTGTTAAAGACTGCATAGATCAATTAGATAGTATGCTAATTCTGCGTTTGTCACCTGACTCTTATCAGAATAAACATCGCCATTAAAGCTATCAATTTAGTTTAACTGTTGAGTTTGTATATTTTGTCTAATTTCATCGACTACGTTAACCAATGTACTGATTAATTCACTCAAATATGACTGACTTCAAAAAATTTCTAAAATTATTCGCTAAAAACACATATACACATTATTTTGACACTAGATTACAAGGTTCTTTTCTCAGAAGTGTTCTTAAAACTACTGGTGAACAGATAAAATGTACGAAGTCAAGTATTATTAGACATTCTAATAGAAAGTACTTAAACTTGCATTTAAAGTAGAAAAAAAAATGCAATTTTTGTGTTGACACTTATATATTCAATGTATGTGCTTCATTATGAACTCAATCAATTCAAATCAATCCCATCCATATGAATAAGACGGTACTATTTATATAATATGCTGGTATACAAACATGATAAGTAATTCTGTTTTATAGATATTGAGTACGAATATCTGGAGAATATTTCAATCACCAGACTTTATTCAGAACTGTCATCGTGATATCTTTTCGATTGTTTCGAAAATTGTATGTAAACCTGTCTTTGTAAATATGTATAGGCCCAGCTTATTCCTTGAACATATCACGTTTTAAATTGTACACAACATCTTGTATGCATGTTCTATGAATGACTGAGTTTAGTCTCTCCCCGCGTTTGCCTAACCTGTTTCAAATTTTGAATTCAACCTGATCCAAATACGATATGATATATCTGGCGTAACGACTTCTTATTTTTCGTGCATCTGATCACAGGTACATGTGCGTGAAGTCAAAGTATTATACGTGAAGTCAAGTACTCTAAAAATATTTACGGATCGGAACAAAAGTTATTACAATCCGACATCGCCAGTTTTCACAGAGGGCTTCATACATGGTTTTTCTGTCCTCACCCATTCCATTTTCCATGAGTAAATTTCACGTTTAAGAAGTGTAGTTATATTAATACATATACAATGATTTATACAGTAAACATATATAAAGTGAATGCAGCTTCGTTAAAGTTCCATTACATTTACTACTTCTAAAAATAAGAAATTCAATGTAGTGATATGACTTCAACAGATAAATAATTTGCCCATAGACATAACTATAGTCAATTAATTCGTTAGCCAAATTTCCATTATATTACTTATTTTTTAAAGTTGTTTTATAAAATATAAAACGTTAGTATTATTATTGCCATTAAGCATGAATTACTCTACGATTAAGTAATAAGAAGCCTTTCTCTGTAATTGTCAACATCATTTTATATGTTAAAATGCATTTATCATGTATGTTACCTTAAATTATATTATCTAATTATCTTCGAATAATTGACTTTAATTAGTCAATAGTCAGTTTGTTTATATGATTAATACATGAAGTTGTCTTATTTGAATCAAATGAAATCCTATTTTTGTATTTGAAATGAATATTTTGTAGAGGACCAGATTATTCTCTGAACATATATACATTTAAATTGTACATTTGTTTTGTGTGTGTATGTTCAATATATGTCTGAACTTCCTCTCACTTGACCGACTATCTTGAACTTGTTCTGTTTGTTGGATTCGATTGGTTTCCAATGCAGCATGGTTCATCTGTCGTAACGACTTCTTATTTTACGTGCAACTTACTTACTTACTTACTTAGTTACGCCCGTTACTCCTCACTGAGGAGCATAGGCCGCTCACAAGGATTCTCCATTCAACTCTGTTCTGAGCGATCCTTCTCAGCTGTTTCTAGTTGCTCTTCATCCTTTTAATATCTGCTTCCAATTCTCGACAAAGTGTGTTCTTGGGCCTTCATCTTTTCCGTTTCCCAACAACACCATTCCATGTTAATGCTTGTCTCGTGATGCAGTCTGATGGTTTCCGTAATGTATATCCTATGCATTTCCAACGTCTTTTCCTAATTTCCTCTTCGGCTGGAAGTTGGTTTGTTGACTCCCATAGTAAGCTGTTGCTGATGGTTTCCGGTCAACGTACATTCAGTATCTTTCGTAGGCAGTTGTTTATAAATACTTGTATCCGTCTGATGGTGTTTGCAGTAATTCTCCAAGTTTCAGCTCCATACAGCAGGACTGTCTTCACGTTCGAATCGAAGAGTCTGACTTTGAAGTAAGTTGATATTTGTTTTGAATCCCATATGTTTTTTCAACTGTAGGAATGCTGCCCTTGCCTTGCTAATCCTTGCCTTTACATCAGCATCCGACCCTCCTTGTTCATCGATGATGCTCCCCAGATATGTGGAAGTATCTACTTCTTCCAGAGTTTTTCCATCAAGTTGAATTGGGTTGGTGCTCCCTGTGTTGTATTTAAGAATCTTACTCTTTCCCTTGTGTATGTTCAAGCCTACTGATTTTGAAGTTGCTGTTACACTGGTTGTCTTTGCTTGCATCTGTTGGTGTGTATGTGCTAAAAGAGATAGATCATCCGCAAAGTCCAAATCATCGAGTTGCATCCTACTTGTCCATTGAATCCCGTACATTCCCTCAAATGTGGTTTTTATGGTCCAGTCAACCACTAAGAGGAAGAGAAAAGGTGAGAGTAGGCAACCTTGTCTGACTCCGGTCCTCACTGTGAATGCATTTGTCAGGTGTCCTCCATGCACAATTTTGCACTGTGTTCCGTCGTAAGAGTCCCGGATGATGTTGACGAGTTTCTCTGGTACACCGTAGTGTCGAAGAAGTTTCCATAGTGTTCTCCTATCTACAATATCAAACGCCTTCTCATAGTTAAGGAAGTTGATGCACTGTGACGAGTTCCACTCAATTTATTGTTCAACGATGATCCGTAGATCTGCGATTTGGTCTGTGCACGACTGATCCTTACGAAAACCAGCTTGTTGATCTCGAAGTTGAGCATCCACTGAATCTTTCATTCTGTTCAACAATACTCTGTTAAAGACCTTCTCTGGTACCGACAGTAGCGTGATCCCTCTGTAGTTGTCACATTTGCTCAAATCTCCTCTCTTTGGTATCTGGATAAGATGTCCTTCTTTCCAGTCTGTCGGCACTTGTTCTTCCTCCCAGATCTTTTTGAATAAAACGTGGAGTATCCTTGCTGTTAGGTCGATATCTGACTTGAGTGCTTCGGCTGGTATATTGTCAAGTCCTGCTGCTTTCCCACTTTTGATTTGTCTGATGGTCATCTTGATTTCGTCCATCGTTGGTGGAGTGACATCTATCGGGAGATCTGTAGGTGCTGCTTCAATGTCTGGTGGGTTCGGTGGAGCTGGCCTATTTAGAAGTTCCTCAAAGTGTTCTACCCACCTATTCTTTTGTTCTTGAATCTCAGTGAGTGTCTTGTCCTCTTTGTTCTTGACCGGTCGCTCTGGTTTACCATGTTTATCTGCCAGTTTCTTCGTTGTGTCGTATAGCTGTTTCATATTTCCTTCTCTTGCAGCTTTCTCCGCTGTCGTTGCAATACCTTCGATGTATTTCCGTTTGTTCGCTCTAATGCTCTTCTTTACCTGTCTAATTGCTTCTGAGTATTCAGCTTGAGCCTTGATTTTTTCTGCTCTTGTTCGGTTGTTGTTGATTTCTATCTTCTTGCTCCTCCTTTGTTAAATTTTGCTCAATGTCTCAGTGGAGATCCATTACTTATAATGGTGCTTCTTGCGGCCTAGAACCTCCTGACACGTTGACGTTAGTGCTTCTTTGATTCCTTTCCAGTTGTCCTCCATAGTGGTTTCTTCTTCTTTCGGTAGATCTTGTAAGGATTGGAACCTGTTGTTGAGAGATATTTTGAATTCCTTGAGTTTGTCAGTGTCTCGGAGAAAGCCTGTATTGAACCGTTGTACCGCTGCCACTCCAGTTGTCCACTGCTTCTTTAGCTTCACTTTTATTTTAGAAACCACCAGGTGGTGGTCTGAAGCTATGTCAGCTCCTCTCCTGGTTCCTATATCTTTCATTGATCTTCTAAATTTTTTATTGATACATATATGATCGTTTTGATTCGCTGTAGTATGATCCGGTGAGACCCATGTAGCCTTGTGTATGCGTTTGTGGGCGAATATTGTACCACCTATAACCAATTTGTTGAAGGCACATAGGTTTGTAAATCTTTCACCATTGTCATTTCTGTCTCCCAGTCCTTGTCATCCCATGATTTCTTCATATCCAGTGTTGTCCATTCCGACTTTGGCGTTGAGGTCTCCCATCAGTATTATCAGATCCTTTCCTCGACACTTTGCTATAATTGATTGCAGTCTATCGTAAAACTGATCTTTGTCTTCGTCGTTGCCGTCGTTGGTTGGTGCATAGCATTGGATAATATTCATTGTAATCCCTTTCTTCATTGTTTTGAAAGATGCTTTGATGATCCTGGGTCCATTTGGTTCCCATCCCACCAGTGCATTACGTGCCTCCTTGGACAGCATCAGAGCAACTCCTTGAGTGTGGGGAGCATTTTCCTCTTCGTGGCCGGAGTATAGTAGCGTCTCTCCCGAAGCTAATGTTTTCTGTCCAGCTTGAGTCCAATGAGTTTCGCTGATTCCGAGTATTGTCAAGTTGTATCTCTTCAATTCTGCAGCTATTTGATTTGTCTTCCCGCTTTCCCACATTGTTCGAACATTCCATGTACCTATAAAAATATTTTTTTCTCTGGTTGTTAGTAGTTGGGGGGCATCGGCCTCATGACTTCCGAAGAATTTCGGCTTACATCATGAGGCGTCATAAACAATCCTTCCACTCCCAGGGCGGAGTTTAAATGGTTTAGCTTGTTTAATCTGGTTAGCGTTTGTTCAGCAAGTTTGGGTTTTACGGGATGGGGATGCTAGCCCCATGTCCAACCCACTTCCTTTACCCGGGCTTGGGACCGGCAGTAACCCTAGGAGAGCTACAGGCGGAGTTTTACGTGCAACTGATCACTAGTATATTTGAGCAAAGTCAAAGTACCATTCGCAAGATTAAGTACTCATAAGATAATTATTTATTTATTTATTTATTTATTTTAATCACATACTACTCATTTACATTAAGCGTTGTGAAGAAACCATTTTGGGCTTCATCAGTTGAGTATAATAACTCAATAAATCAAATTAGCGAAGTAGTATTAAGAGTATAAACGCTAATGTAATGTAGGACGTGTAAATAAAAAAAGAAAAAAAAGAAAATTACTTAGTGAAACTTTAATTTTTATTGTAGACGTCGTACTTGGTTTTCGGGTTCATTCATAGATAACATATTCTGCAAATAACTTTAATTTTGTTTCAGAATTATAATGAATATAAAATAACTGTTGTTTTCACACTTTCCATTTCTATTGTGTTTATTAATTTGAATAATAAACAAACCACGAAACGTAAGAATGTCTAGTTCAAAAACACAGTATCCAGTAGTTACAGGTTTCATCCTTAAAAGTATGACTTAATTCTTGATGTAGATAAAGTTAGTAACAGAAAAAAGAAAAATAAACGCATGAGAATTTGGATGTCAGCTGATTCTTACTTTATGATTAACACATAAATTCGACTACTTCATTATAAATCCGTGTTAAAGTTATCATTTTTTATTGTGAACTCAGGAAAGTTTAAATATTAGTTGAACGGCAACTTGAATCTTACTGAATACGGTATTAGAAACAACAACCCGTCATACTTAGTTGAAATATGAAAACAAGCTGTTTGCTATGAAGTATAAAAACGTCATCGGGAAATTAAAATCTGTATTAACCTAACGTTGTGTAATTTTGGACACCGTATGTCAATTGATATATTATTTTTTGTTTGCTTTGATTTTGGGCCTGAGAAATGTCACCAATTGTCACTTCTGTTCTAGCAATTTTTACTTTAAATTTATGCGTAAGTAACTGCAACCTGAATCGTTTTTGGCACCCTATTTTCTAGTCTAGGAGAACCAATGAGACAAATATATTTCACTACAGAAGCCGTAATTTCTCTTGAGCTTAGTGAACTTTATATTGTACATTTACATGTTGCTACGCATGCTTAATGTGAGATTGAATAAAGCTGGATATTGGAAACTGTTTTGGTTTCAGATAATTTGTATATTTAAGGACTTTTAGATGTATTCCTGTCTAAATCGTTGTTATTGACTTCTCATTATGTGCATGGAATCAGAGGATGTATGACAAATCAGATGCTTACTGAGTGCATAAATATGGCATTGAAATTAGGTTGGTGCCCCTCCCACATACAGTATGTCCAAATGCGGTACACAACCTAAGATGTCTGTCAACATTTCACAGTAAGTCGCGTAACAGTAATTACTTTTTAAAATAATAATCGTGTAGGCATTCGTCTTTGGTGCTGATCATGTTTGTCTTAGTGGACACTACTAGATGAAAGCAGTTGGTCGTGCATTATAACCAGACCACGATACACTATAGTGCAGAAAACAACTCGTCCAGACAGCAAGTAGTAAGACTGCAAATCGATTTACTCTACATTTACAATTAAATACATCTTAATTCTTCTTCACCACTATCTATTTTCTTATTTGTAAGTTTATTCACTAGACACATTCTGGAGGAGCAACAAGTAAAACTTTACTGTATCTATAGTATTCTTTAAATGCATTGTACAAATCAAATTTATAACCCATAGATAATAAGACTTTCAATGGTACTTACGATTGTATGTTCGTCACTTGTCGCATCAATAAATTCTATTCGTGCTTCGTTCTGGCAACTAATATACTAATTACTGGCCGTGTTTTGTCAATGACAGTCAAACTAATAATGAAACATATAGTGTTATAATATATCAGTTGAATCATACATCCTATTCACAACTGCAACATAGCTGCGCCCCCTTTCACTCACCTAAAACATGAAAAAGTATGATCGACAAGCATCGAAAAGCAGAGACTATTAACATTGGTCTAGGAAAACCATAAATGTTGATAATAACGGCACCGTAACTACATCTGATGCATCTACCGTGCATCTACTGCGAAACTAGGTCTCCAACCTTACAGAAATCAGAAGCTCCAAAGAAGCATACCTCAGCAACACACGTCACACACTTGCTGGCAGACGATAGCTGAAGTGCGTATTAAATATAAGCATTTGTGTTTCAAATACAAATATAATGTATTCAAATATATCTGCATTATAGGGATGGGGAATGTTACTATATAGTCAGCGTTTCCACTTTCTAATTTTTTGAAACAGTAGCAAACGTCATGTCAGCTAACTTTTGTACATAAGCACTAAACTATTGCTGAGACACTAGATATTTTTCAGTCATTTCATTTATACACGCATTGAATATTATATAAATCCGTGTAGCTATTTTAATTTTCAACTTTATGTTCGTCGGTATTTGTATTAATAAGCGTTCCATTTGCACTTTGTTCTCACTTCTGGTGTACGCTAGTTGATGACTGTGTTCCATCAGTATGAGTAAATCGTTTAGCGAAAGACACAGCGTTTAATATATATCATTAGGATTATGTAGCCTGGACATTTACGTTAAGAACATGACATTTACTCGCTTTCCATGTTAAAAGTGTCAGTACTAGTAAAGGCTTTAGGTGCGACATTACATTAAGGGAAAAACATATACTTCTTACAGTTACTAGCCAGTATAGACAGATTGATTGCTTAAAAGCACCATTTAGTTATATATACCGCATGCAGTGTCGCTGCTTTAAACCCTGGACTAACTGTGGCTAAAATTCATCCAAAGAAGGATCTTTTGTGAACAGCATAATTGTCAATTACACTTAGGCTAATCCGTGACAATCTGGATCACAAAAACCCAGAACTACATCTTTCTCTTTGAATTCTCACGAATCTATTGCCACTATGAATAGCTTTACCACTAGTCTACTTGTCATCTACAAATAGTTTTTTCCCATCCCTCCCGACCATGCGAAACTCTTCAAAATCTCCATTCATCTACATTTTTCAGAAATTACATTAGCTAAATATTACACTTGTTACAATCGCTGCGAGACATCAATCAAATTATCAGGTGTTTGGAGTTTTCAGTTGCCTCATTACTGCTGACTGATCGGACATAAGAAAGTTGCAGCAAAACAACCATCAACAAATCTGGAGCTTTTATCTGTTCTGCTTTGTACTGCAATACAATCATACTAGGACACCAAACTTAGTTGGAGATAACTGACAAACGAAATGTTCCTTGAGGTGTTTAACAGACTATGTGTGTCATTGTATTTACTGTATTTCTCCAGAAATTGAAGGGTGAAGAGATTCGTTAAAAGAAAGAAAAACAAAGGCAGGTCGAATTTAATACTTTTACTTTGAAACCGTAGAGACTTAGTTGACACTGGGACCATTAAATGAGGGAGCAGAAGTTGCCTTAAATATTTCTCTGAGTAATCGTTAGAAGCTACTCTGGTTATGCCACAAGCGTAACTTAGTCATATGCGCGGTTCACTTAAAGGTTACCAATGGTGATTACATCACTCCTAATTTCTTTGTAAAGCACTGAAAGGAAGGTCGCTGCCTCAAGATTACCGAGGTATAGTTTATTTTTTGGTTTAACTATACGTTGGGTTGACTTGCCCCGAAAACTTTGCATAAGAATAAAATATTTTCAAGGTGAGAAAGCATAATGTAGGAATTTTTTTGACGACATCACTATAAGTAAATTCTGAAAACGTTATCGAATAGTTTTGGAGTCAGGCTACTTAAAGTTCTGAGAAGAGGACTCAAGACAAGTAATGACTTTGTCTTTTGGAAAATGTCAATAAAAAGTGACGCAAAGATTATTTACCATGGTAGGAAGAACGATTCAACTGTCAATAAAACTACACATAGTGGATTTATCATAGCTGTCTGCCTTAAACATCTTGTTTTTACTAGCATTTAGTCTCTGGAATTTGCTAGTGGTCCAACTACACACTCAATTCAAGACTACGTGTAAAGCCAAGATATCAAGGGAAATGTGGATATTCCTCGAAATCTTCTGGCTATTTGCATATAAAGATGTTTACAAATTTAAAGAAGAAATAAGTCGTTTTTCTAAAATAGCTATGTGTGTTGGATATTCCACTCTACCCCAGCTGTTTCACAATTATGAAAGCTTGCGATTTACAGATTTGTGGAGGGTGAAACTATCCTGTTAGATCGACAGTGAGAGGTTGTTAAGATCATGGTTATGACGAGATTTTTCTCTTACATGATCCTTGCTTATTCGAAGGTTGTTAAGGGAGCTGGCATGTTAACAATAGTGAATATCTTTTGATCGAGTTGTTATTCACTGTTGGGCGTCCGTAGTCTATGCGTAGATTTGTTGTGTTGCTCGCACGACGCAGCATATTTAATATATTTTTAGAAATACAGAAATGTTTTTATCGACGCATTGCTTTATATTTTCTTGTATTTTATCTAAGTCAACGAACTCGTATTATCTCCGTAGACGTTGTGTCCTAAAAAATGGTAGTTAATTGGATGATACGTGTTTACCGTCACAAGTATCTTATGCTGATTTGATTGCTGGGATAAGAATAACCAGTATTCCGAAGTTAAATTATGGAGAGTAATCAACCCCGTCCAAACTGCTGAAGCAAAAGTGGACAAGGCGTTTCTTTATTTAAGTAGCTTCGCTTTGCTACGGCTAATTTGTACAAACAATGTTACGCACTTCACGAAATAATCAAACTAGGCCCTTGCAATAAATTAGAACTTTGCGAGAATTCTGTTTAGGTCTACATGTTTGTATGATGGAAGATAGGTTATTGGTGGGGTGCGAAACAGATATTTTCTTCTATTTAACCCGATTGATGCATCGGTCAATCGTCGAAAGTTCCGGAAACGTTTAAGCCGAAGTCTTAATTTTTTAAAGTTGTTCATTAACTAGTGGTGCATAAGCATATGAAGGTCTTTAGCTTTCAACTGGTATCCGCTTTTCCTATGAATATATGCTTAAATTCATTAACTTTCACTTCTTACAAGATAGCGACATCTTGACATGTAGGGACGGAGACATGTGATTGGCTAATATTGTGTGTCTGACATACGACATTAGTCAGTCTTTATGTATATATATCTTCTGTATTATTGGTTATAATATATTCGTGTGAGTAACAAGTGGGCTTCTTGATAATCGGTCGGATCTTGTGTCTGTGAAATAGACTAAGGCAAGGCTGGGTGTTAGCAATTGGCAATAGCTCGGCAGATAACAGAATCGATAATAATCGGCCGCCCCGGTGCGTTCAGATATAACACATCTCCTGTGCAGAGACTAAAAGATGATCATAACTAATTGTCAAAAATCCAGAGCCACCAGTATGAAAATGAGTTTGGGATAAAGGGTAAGGTGGGGCTGTTTATGTTTCTGTGTAAGTGCTAACGTTAAGTTCTCCAGGAATGAAGTACCACTGATGCATATCGTAAGACATCAACTCCTATCTCACCTATTTTAATTCAAGGATACTGTAGACGACAATGGCGAATCTCTCTTATTCCAGTATGTTATTCTTTTTTGCAAAGTGACTTCAGCGACAACGGTTCATCCCTCCTAATTCTAGCATCAGGTGGTCTTGCTTAGCTAGTACATCAGCTTCCTGTTACACCAGCCAAGAATGTTTTCAGCACTATTAGGCAATCCCATGATAGTCCCAATACTTTCTGCTAAGAAGGTAGCTCGAGGTCTGTTACTTATTTGTTATATGGCTGGATCCATTTTATGCAGTTGTGGGCAACTTCCTCTTGGAAAAAATCTTGCAAATCACTTTTTACCCAAGAGCTTCATTATGTCGCTGAACATCAAACAGAATAAGGGACTAAAGTACCCCAAGACGTAATACTGAGTTTGGAGGAATTGTACATTTTCCACCATACACTATGAAAGTACGCGGCCGAACACCATACACTTTTGACTTGGTCGACTTGGATTGTCCGCTTCAATTGTTAAACTGTTGTTTATCAAGATAAAATAAGTAGTGTCGACTAATGTTCCATCTTTCCAGTGCATATGGAACGTGTTAAAAACTTTTAAAATTTCTGGTGAAGTAAACTAAAAGGTTTTGGTTAAAAGTCAAATGTAGACTAAAATATTATTGATGGAAAGGACTCGCTAACACAAATGCTGAAGGTCTTAGTCCAAGCGAGCTTTGTAAAATGTACGAGTTATTCTTTCAATTTTCAATTCTGAAACTGTGCTTGAGTTATATGATAATAAATAAATAATAAATAAAGTTTTTATTCTCAAGTATCGTTGTGTACATGAGAGCATGCCAGTTTACAGGCATGATCTGAATGATATAAGTTTACATACATATAAATATTTCGACAAAGTGTTAGTGTAAGGACTTTCATAAGTATAAAGATATGCATTGAGAACCAAACCAATTGCAACAAATTTCATAGTATTAGGACACCATTTATATGTGTTGTAGCATGGTGCATATATGACAAAGTCCCGCGCGCTCCTTGACCAATGCGTCTTGGAATAACTAGTACTAGTGAAATGCACCCGGTATATGACCAAGTTACGTTTGAAGCATTGTCAGAGCAACTCCCAACGATTGAACCCACTCTTACGAATGAGAATAAATCAGAAGGCAATGAAGGATGGAAGAGAAGTTATATTTGATCATAAATAGAGTGTCAATGGGATAGCAACGCCTAGGCTGGCAAACTAGCGAGAGATGCTTCCCACAGTGCGGCGTGACGTGATCTAGTGGTGATTTATGACCAAGCGTCTTCAATTAGTCGTGTCCGCTAAAACTAACATAGTCAGCATCAATTTCGAGGACCTATGCAACTATTTATTTTGGGGATTATTTGCTGCCAAAATAACCACGTTTTGCTGGAGGGAAACTTGACTAGAAATGCATTCAGTAAGTTTAATATTTAACTGAACCAAGCCCCATCGGTTACTAAAGATGTGTATACCAAACTCAATCACAGAGCAGATGATTTAACATCTTTGCATGCCGATGACGTGTCTGCTTAATAACCTCCAACCACACCTCTTTCCATTGTAGACGGATAATGAAAGATTGATGAATTATAATGAATTACTGTCATTCTACTAAACAATTAATTCTGACTTCACAAAATAATAAGCAAAATTGAGTGCATTAAATCTTCATTCTCATCTATTTGTATAGTTTCTACCGATTTATCTATCTATCTTAATCTATATACTTATCTTCAAATAAATTAATTACTCTAAACATGAAGAAGGTTCGTTTCAAGAACTCATATACAACTTTAAACCACTTGAATCTCAGGGTCGTCTGTAAGCGTGTAACCGGCGCCAGTTGGTGCTCTGAACTAACTTGAATTGCTTGATACTAATTGCTGTTACTGCGATGGTAATTTTGACGACCTTTTAGAATATTTATTTTCAGATGCAATTTATGATTTTGTTTAGCCGACAAGGCAAGTTAAGACTCCAGAAGTGGTATATATCCTATTCTGAAAAGGAAAAGAAAAAAATTTTACGCGACCTTACTACCATTATTCTCTCACGAAAACCGAAGATGTGTTCATTTATTGAATGGAAGGACCTAAAAATTGTGTACCGCCGGTATTCTCAGTTTCGTTTCAAATTACTCTTCTTAGATATGCTAGTTTATATTTCTGTGCTGCAATTGAACACCAAGATAACGAGTTGTTGACCTTGGAAATAATTCATAGATATGTGGAACTTTTAGACAAGTATTTCGGCAGTGTAAGTCAGAGCTGCAAGGCTTTTGAGTTTTTCACTTGGAATCCGGGTACTTTAGTGTGTTCAGTGTATAGTGTGTGTGTGTGTATGTGTGTGTGTGTGTGTGTGTAGTGTATAGTGTCCCAACTAACTTTTATTTCTTACTTGTTAATACATTCACGACGTACGAAATATGTTTCCAAGTAACCTTTTGGTCAACAGGATTGAGTTAACTGACCAGTCACAAAGCAATCGTTCACTTCAAGGTTATATCGCATAAGTCACAACTCTGGACCTCTGATCCCATTAACAACTTCCAGTAGATTATTAGTAGCGTTAAGGTAGTTTATGCCTTATAATTTTATCTATTTCACATTGCAAAACTATCTCCTCTGAGGTCACTCATCTTAACATCCTTTCCTCGGTGCGGTAAGTCGCTTGTCAACTTCTTGGTGACTGATATCCACTTCAGAAATATCGTTATAGACTTGTTTATAGTCGTAACTGGTGGTCAGAAACTGGTAAGCTGCTAGTATTTATTCATGAATATCTTCTAAACAGCGCAAGTCTGCTGAAACTGATTTTGAGGTTGAATGCAGAGTACTTAAAGATGACAAATCAGTTGGTCAGGTTATAGATCTCCCTAGTTTTAAGTGGTCGAAATATGCGATTTGTATGCTCAACTACCGCCTAGGTCTAAGCGTAATATATTGTGCCTAAACGAAAGTCAATATATTGACTGGAATTAAAGTAAGATGGAAGAAAGCTGGGACGGTCAAACCAGTCTGTAAAATCGTTGATCTAGGCCGTATTAATGAATCCAGACTATTTGATTGAATTCAGTCTGACTGTCGTAACTAACGGTTGCCAACCCTATATTTTATGGCTCGGAATAGCATGGTTTCACCTTTTGTTTTCTCTTAAAGCCTGAACTTTATTTTATACCTTTCCATGAATCTGTGCTTTCTGAATCACATTATCCATTTGATTTTACAACTAGTGGGACAGAATTGGTGAACTGGTGTGACTTCTAATCTCATATTCATCCTGTTGTGTTGATGGGATGCGATAGCTTGATTCGATGCGTATTTGTGATAGGCCTCATTTTATATGCGGATTTAATTTTTAAGTAAAACCAACGCTTTGTCTCACGGTTTTTAATTGTGACTGAATATCTCCATAAAGTCATTTGGCGAATAGAATTATTAAAATCCGATCATCATGTAAGCCTAACGTTGGCATTACTTATTAGTTAGTAATAACTGCAAAGCTGCAATTTATTGATGCAAGTCTAAACACTGAGTGCTTGTGAAGATCTTCATAGTTTTTTTTAAATTTACTGTGTGTAATTCACCTCTTCATTTATAAATTTCAGGCCTGTTATTTGTGTGTATACTAGAGTATAACGTTTGTAAAGTTATTTCACCTGTTATTTTCCCCCTAAATTAATATATAAGTAAAGCAGTAGTTTAGTCGTCTAAATACAGCTCACAAACAGTTAGTCACCTAGTTCCACCTAGCTAAGTTTGAGCAGCTGATCAGTATCACCAACTCTTTAAGATCTGTAGCTCAAGTTTACATGTCTTTGTCATTTCTCATTTGTTTTACGCAACGACGAAGCTACAGTTTACCCATAAAACCTATTTCCTATTAGGTCTTAGGTGAATACTGTATATCTGAAACTATTCCGTCATTAGATTATATCTCATATATGTCCAGATGGTTCAAATTGATTTGAAGAGTTGCCTCATTTGTTTCCAAGGTAAATTTTGGCTTACAAATTGAGGGTGAAACAAGCCAAGATGCTTGGATAGGAAGCTGTATATTTGTCAATTTACTGCTAAAACCAAACTTAATGCAAAAAATCCCAAGTTATTTCAATTTCACCATCTAACAGGAAGTTCGAGTGTTCCAGTTGGGTAGTTTGTCACAAAATTAACATTATGAATGCGTATGCATAGGTTGACACAGTAATTACTGTTGATGATTGAATAACAGTAAATGCATCCTTAATTATGGGGTGGGGGGAATAAGTGTACTACCCATTTTAATCACTGTCGTAAAACCTTGCAATTTTAAGTAAGCAAGCGTACGTTGCTAGTATTTAACTACGAATGTCTTCTTCGAACTGCTCGTGTAAATCAAAAAATGTTTGTACAACTTGTTGAGTTTCACATTCTGTTTTCCCTGATGTTAAAGCATGTAACGGAAAGTCTTCCGGTTACCGGAGATTAAGCTGACACTAGTTCATATTGTGACATTATTGATCTGAACATGAATATGTTTACCTCTTGTGGTTTAAATTCAACAAGCAGCTGCCATCATGAGTTGATATAATGAATCACGTTGTTGTGAGTCTATGTTTCTTTACTTTCCTGTAGATTTCAAAAGTTTTAATTTTCGTTTCTTGTTTTCATCTGCGCTTCAGCTTTTAGTTATTAAATGGTTTCTTACACCATCATTACTATCTTTTCGTCTTTCTTCGTACCAATGTCAAGTAAAATATGACAATCCTACGTATTTTATAACATTTATACTATGTCTGTTACTGAATCGCACGATATCTTAATATCCTTGTTACCTTCCAAGAAAAGTATTATTTGCGCACCAAAACACTACAAAATATTTATTCCTAGTTTTTTTTCCTAGTTAGTGTAACTTTAAAGTCAAGTACTCCATTTAGATTCACGCTTATTACATTTGGCACTTAAGTTGAAGTAGATAATGTAAGCCTAAAACCTTCAACATATAGACTGGAATTCGACTATCCACGCTACTGACTCTTGTCGTTAAAGCGGTATGATATAATCACCTTGTCTCAAAGTAACAATTTATTTCTGGCTTCTGTACTTTTGTTTAGGTATGTGAACTGGACATTATATTTCATTTTGAGAAAGCATATTATGTATTAGATGAGTTTATGTTGGGTGGAGAAGTTCAGGAGACTGGTAAAGAGAGCGCTTTGAATGACATTGACATGCAAGATTTAATTCAGGAGGTATGTTTGGTTTGTGTTTGTATGTTGTATTATTTCGCTCTTTTTACTACTCTGTTTGTTAATAAATATTTATTTGCATGTTATTTAAAGGAAGAGACACCTCAAGGATTTTTCGAGGAACAAGGTATTTTATTCCATATTTGTTATGTGTAGACACGAAACAGGCATTTGCATGTCAACGCACATGTTGATCATGTTTGAAAATCACTTTTGTGTATGTTTAGTTTGGAAGTTTTAATGGTTTCCTTTAAGCATCACATGTTCTTTTGGTTCTTTTAACTTTTACAATACACCTTTTTACTTGGGAATCTGCTTGTACCGAGTTGTAAGCTGATGTTTTAGTACGTATAATGAACTTTGTGTGATTCATTGTTCACTTCGTTATATTTGGGAATTGCTACGACATGGAATTAACGTAGTGCATTTCACATTATTCTGGAGAATCATATGTAGCAAATATTAGATGATCTAGTAAACTATTTCATATTCAAATAGAACTGCTCCATTTAGAAGTTTTTTATCCTGTGGTAAGATATTAATGTCTATTAAGATCGTAATGTCGTTAAAAATAGAAGAAACAGGATTGTCGTAAACAAAGTGTGCTGGTAGCGAGTTTATGCAGCAGTAAAAGCTTGTAGAATAATGAAGCTGTTATTATTTTCTGTTATAGCGATGCTAATATTCACTGACCTAGCAGGTTTTCTTTTGGCTAATACAAACAACAATAAAAGGTTCGTATCCTCCTGTGTCAGCTGCTAATTATGAATACAATGAAAAAGTTGCTTTGAATGGCAACTAAAACCCAATAGCATCTTTTACATTCTCATTAGTGTCTCATAAGAGTCACAAAATATGGTTGTCTAATTTGTTTTCTAATAATAACTACGACTGACAATCTTCTAATAAATGTTTAACTCTTTTACTGACCTACAAGGTCTTAAAATATTAACGACATAATCTCTTAGTTGGGTGTAAAATGTTGTTGTAGATTTTCGTCTATCTTGTATTTGGATAACTAACTTCAGCAGATGGATTCATCGCTGGACCATCGAAAGGAGGATATCTTAGTTTGAATTTTTAATCCCGACTTTAAAATTTAAAAAATATGAAGCTAATACTTTAAACATCTACAAAACATTTGTGTAACTGGCTTCACATAATGTTTTCTACGCGTTTAGTGATGAAATTGAGATAAGAATAATGTATGTTATCATCGGTAACCAGCTGTTTTCATATATATCGATTCAATCACTCCCATATTTCAAGTCACATTGGCAGATGTTTTAAGAATTTGCTTTTTTGTGCTTTTGAATACCTTCCAATATTGCCAAACAAATCGTCAACAGCAATTCTGTCAGCCTGCCTGATTCAGATAAACGTTACTAAATTAATATTCTAGGCAATTGAACCTTTACTTAATGTAACCAGGTTTCGAGCTTCCTTTATAACTAAAGCTAATGTAAATTAAGTAGAGAGTTTCCACATTCTCATTCATTGTCTACCCAGATATTTTATGCTGGCTGACATAGTAGTTTTTATAATTATGTGGATATTCAAGCCGTGACATTTTATCAGTTAGTGGTTGATTCATAAATAGGATCATAAATGGTAGTTTATTTTTACATTTTGGAGTCCTTATGTAAACCTTAATCTGTGGTTTAAAACACTTGGTGTAAACAGTTCAATTATATTCTTTTTATCGTATTTTTCCATCCTTTCCGTTTATTTTTCCCACTATTTTCTGTTTTTCATTAACGTCTGTATTATTGCAATAAATCATCCCATATTACTTTGCTCTGTTAATATTAAGTGTAGCATTATATTTGTATTAGGCCACCTGTTTTACCCTGCAGTCACTTGTGCTTTGTCTAAGTTATGTAATCGACTACGTTGTGTTTAGTTTACTTACTCTTAACCTAACGACAAAGAATATCAGTATATTATTTAAGACTATACATCTTCCCCGATTAGATCAATACTTTTATGTATTGTTACTACTAGTATTTATTGTTTAATTCATTCGTTTTCCTCTATTTTAGTGGTTTGACATATTTTAACACTTAATTTCTATGAATAAGCATATATGTTGTTAAAGAAAAACAAAACAGTAAGTAGTACTGTCAAACCGTAACTTTCCTGCGTAGTGTGTATGCATAAGGCATGTTCTTGTAAGTAGTTTAGCATGCATTCCTTTATTACGATCAATAGAATTATGGAGAATTATTACTTCGTAACTGAATATATTTCTAAAAGTATGATTATTCACTGCCAGTGTTTTTTTAGATGTTATGTTCCTATTTAATTTTGTGTACGTGCTTTTACCACATTTTGTAGCACGCACATGTATACACTGTTGCTTTATTGTTTGTTCTCATTCTTATTATTGTTATGTTCCTTGACTGTATATATAAATGGTGTTGGTATATTTTTTGTTGAATGAGTATTTTATTTCTCATTGGCTTTTACCGTTTACTTTCTACATATGTTGTGAAGTTTCATGTGTCATGTTAAACTGCATTATCCTAAGCAGTAAACTATCAGTTAGTTACTGAAGTGAAAGAATGATCTCATCCATCATTTCTTAAACCTTATGTCATTTAGCTAGTACTTCCCGATACCCCCTATTAATACATGTAGAATGAGGTTCATACTAGTTATCCAGTCATTGAAAGACAGATATCCCAATTAGTGGGGTAGTGTTTCAGTCGCAGCGGTATGGATTTAATCTTACCTTACATATATCACTTGTGTTACATGTATGTTATGTATTTGTACGCTACAGTATAACGCTACACTGCCGATTTGGTGCTCAAGTAACATTGATTTTTGATAAAATTTAATTGCCTATTCATCATATTGAAAAAGTGACACTGTACTTAAAAAAATTCAGAACTTCCTTATGACTATATTTAATCAGACGACATTCATTTTTAGTTATTTAATACCTCTTCTTTATTTCTTTAAAATTTTGTCTTATCATCGTAGGAGGAGTGTAAGACCAAAGAAGAACAGGCAGATATAAGTGTTGTTGATGTTTCTGGATTCTAAAGTTGACTTATTTCCTTCCAACAGAATAACTTGCTTGGTTTATGGTATACGTCTACCTTAAAATAATGATACAAAAATGTAATGTGTGTAATTTAATTGTGCAGTACATTTGTGGAAATATTACTTATAAGTTTTCATTTTACTTCTTCTTACACTTCTATCTTATTGATTTTTCTACGTAATTTTTAACCTTCGTCAACGCGCTTGTGTGCGTTTTAATTATTTGTTTTTTATTTATCACTTAGGTCTCTTTACTTATGATTTCAAAAGATGTTGTTTTTACTTTTTAAACTATGTTTATCCGCTCAAACCAATCTCACATATCATGGAAGTCTTAGGAAGTAAATATTAACTTTGGTATTATGATTAACTTTATGTTGTTTTGTATTTTGGGTTAACATTCCAAGTACAATTATAAATAACTATTTTATATTGCTTGCATGTTTTTATTGTTTCTATTGGCGGTTTTTTTTTATAAAGAAACTATCTTTTTTGATATTGAAGTTATTAGAAACGAAACTATTCTCTTACATTTTTATTTGCATTTTACTTATATGTTCGTGTTGATTACGTGTTATTGTTTTAACTATTCACTGTTTTCAATATTCGACTACCCAAAGTCTGTGATGGTAATTATTACACCAATGGTAGTAGGTGCCAATAATTATATTATTTGTGCATTAGATTGACTTCATATTATTATATTCTGCTTTTATAAATGCCTAACAGGTTACTATGAATTTATGTCTGGCTAACAACCTCATGTATAAACCTGTACGTCATTTACCAGACTTATTTATTCTCTTAGTAAGTATCGGTCCTGTAAATCATACACAGTAAATGAAAAATCTGTTGGGTTTTAAACTTACCCAGAATAATTTATTTGTAGTATCGACAACTCGCTTTAAAACATGGAACGTCCAATACCAAGACGAAGGATCTGTTCAGTCTTTCCTGTTTCTCAGTGGTCACTTCGTAATGTAACCTCTAAATGTAGCCATCTCTACAATCCCCAATAATAACGCTCTCTGTTGTTCGTATTCGTCTCAGATTAATCTCGGTTGCGTACCACTGAAAACTATAAACCTCTGGACAACCATTTCACCCTGGTATGAGACTTCTCAGCAGTGTACACCCTTGACTCCACAGGAGAATCAGACCTAGGACACTTAGGAGGAATTCCTAACAAAGATCAATCTGTGGTAAATACAAACAAAAAATTGAATGTTGATTTCCACAAAGCCACCTCAGCATTAGTAATAATCATCATTTCTGTTTTAACATCTGTTAAATGTAGTAATAATCTAAAGTGTATTAGACAATTACAGTAAAATTAATATTTGGTGATTATTAATTAATGACTACGCTAGCGTTATTTGCCTTGTTTTTAAACATTTAAGATAAATATCCATGTTGTAGGCACATGTCTGTTTAAATAATGCGAAGTGATGTGGTTTTGTTTGGTGATCGATTTTCTAAGTGAAATTACTTAAATGAATCTTCGCTGCCCTTTGGGTAGACGTTTTATCTTAGTTATTTACTTGTCTGTGGCATATGTCATCTATCTCATCAGTACAGTATGTATGATCAACATAGAACCTGGCACTTGTATGCATCTGTCCGAGTTGCCATACCTCAGAAGCACAGCAAGATTAATAGTACATTAGAAGTTCCTTCAATTATAATCATAATGACAACAAAGAAAAGTGGACATGTAGAATAATGTTCAGCAAGAAAGAACTGATGAGTGGAAAGAAAGCTATTAAATAATTTTAAGCTCGCGAATTAAGAGTGGACACACCTGTACCACTGTGACCGATTATGAGCTATGTCACCAAAAGTTCTCGATCACTTGTTACGGCATTCGTGCAAACACTTACCAGGTAGTCCGTATCTGCCGACCCGACTAAAACCAGCAGTCAGCAACCTCATGGACTGATATCATGTTTTGGTTTGCCGCTGTGGTTAAGCATACATAGTACATGTCCCAACTACCTCAGTCGATGAAAATTTACAACCTCATCAACTGATTTACCACCTTTCCTTAATACCCGTCGTCTAACTTCGTTATTGCTTACTCGGTGATCCCAACTATCATGAGCAATCTTTTGATGGCCAAATATCAATAACCTGCGAGTGTCGTTCACTACTAATGGCTGCGTTTCACATTCATGCAGTAAGACAGGTCGAACTATTGCGCAGTATGCTCCTTCTTTCGTTGAGAGACCGATATCTCGCCTACGCCACAGATGACACAAATTGTCAGAAACCAAATGAGTTTTATGAATTAGTACCGAGATTTCATCACAGACCAACTCATCAGGGCTAATCAGACCTCCAAGCTAAATGAGGTGGCTGTAGTGCTCAACTACTCCACTCCCTATTTTTAACTTAGATTTTGACGAAGACCATTTCTAAAGTAAACGTTTGCATTTAGAGGGGGTGGGGAAGAATGCATTTCGAACATGATTACATTGTTGCTTATTACAGTCAAAAAATTCTGTATCTTATCAGCGTTTTCGCCAAACAGGACTATGCCATCGGTATATTCTAAGTCAATAAGTGGATCTCCTTGTAGGAGATCAATTCCTGGAAAGTTAGACGATGAAAGTGTTATTTACAACAGTAAATCGACTATGAAATTAAACAAAAATGGAGATAGTGGGCAGTCTTGATGCACGCCACCTTAGGTTACAAGTTCGGGTGACAGTTCACCATACGCTCTATTACGACTAATAGTGTTTAAGTAAAGAGCCTACACAAGATTTATGCACTTCTGGGTACGCCTTTAAATGATAGGCAGTGCCAAAGAACTTGGCTTATAAAGTTAAATACCACATTCAAGTCAAGAAACACTACCATTGTCGGGCGACGAGAAGCATGTCTATATTCTAAAACAACGAATGGTAAATATTTGGTCTATACAACCGCGATCAGGTCTGAAACCAACCTGGTTTTCTCGCATTTGCAGTTCACGAGTTGTAGTTAATCGTCTGATAAAGAAGTTAGTATTTTAGACCTTATATTAGTGAAGCTAGTCCCTCTATGTTTTTCACAGGGCGATTTTGATCCTTTCTTTTATAAAATGGGGCGATTAACTGTCGACACCAATCAGATAGAATTGTCAAATTCTCAAACTCTACCTAAAATATCAGTCAGCCTAATTGTTAAGTGGGATCACCATCCATAAACACCTCTAAAGTTAACCCATCCGGGCCCGCTGATCTTTATCGCCTCAGATTAGCTATAGCTTTTATGCCTTCTTTAGTGGTCGGGGGGGGGGGACTAGGTCAATTTTCTATTCAAGCTACCTGAAAATAGTGAGTGGTTCTGAAGTAGCTGAAGGCCAACTAAATTGCTCTTCGTAGTGTTCAGCTCATAAATCTAAACGTCGAGACTGAGAGCAGATAATCGTTCCATCTTTTTCGGAGATTGTCTCACTCCTGTAACTCGTACGTGATAACTTGACTAGCCGCAACAACTTTAGAACTTGAACCCTCCTAGTCACAAATCTAGAAGACCAGTAGACAGAAACCTTATTCTAGTAAAATGGAGAGTGAGTTATCTACAAAATATCCGTATACTTATAGTTTTCTGGAACAACAAAATCAGTATTATAATCCATCCAATCGGAACTAAGAAGTCTCAACTGTCACCCAGTCAGAACGTACCACGTTGATATTCTGGAAGGTTCTGTCGGTCAGTGATTGAATGGAATGTCTCTGGCTCTTTTAAAGGTTCTGGAGGCTTCGTTAAGGTTTCTGGGAGCCTTCCCGACACTCACTAACACGACTTTATAACCTTGTTTTCTTTTATTAGTCTGAAGTTTCCTAGTGTCACCTAACGCCACTACCTTTTCTATTTCCTTTACTTTCGTTGCCCATCATTGTTCGCGATCGTTCCGCAGACTTTTAACCATATAAATGAATTTTAAAGATTGCCGATATAACTCCAGTTTCTACGTTCTTTCCTTTCAAAATGATTTATCTGTGTTTACTTATCTGATATGTTCTTGATTTGAACAATTTCTCATTACTAAAAGCTCGGATAGCGATTATTCATGCTACCAAGCGATGCATAACTTCTAACTATTACTATATATTCTTGACGTCTTATCCATTTGCTCCAGTCTATGTCGCCTCCAATCAGAAAATATAAAGCACTTGAAGTTGGGCTAGCCAACCTAGCAGCTTATTTATTTGATACAATCCCTCAATGTTATACACACTTGCCCGTTCTACACAACAGCCTAGACAGAGTAATAATGTAAATACAAAACAGAAGCATTAATGATAGGTTGCATAAATTATCCTTTCTAGTCCACCAACCAAAAGTGATATGATAATAGTTACTGTTTTAAGTAAAATTATCAATCACTACGCGTTTTTACAGAAATATCAGTAGGCATATTTCGTAGTTTTTTTTCTGTAACTGAATGTCTAGATCTAGCCATTCCAGAACACAATTTTTGACAATCTCGTAGGTACTAAGTTCTAGTTGTTCGCAGTTGCGTATATTCTAGTCTCCTGTATCTTATTACTCATAATCGTGTCAATTCTAGCACGTTGCTATGCACAGCAACACTTTACAAGTGAATATATTAAAAATAGATTTGCAATTTATGCACTTATTCCTGGATTCTATGGTAATTTGTAAGTAAAGCTTAACCTTGAAAATCTTATCTTTTCGCTCTTAATGAGAAAAATCAGAGAAACTATTGGTCACTTCTAAAAGAAGTTTACTTCCTTGTGCATGCAAATTTAAACACGGTCTTAAATGAAAGAGGGTTGACCTAAATAAGTTGGCGATAAACTCATTTAAATTCACCTCTACCATTTTTTCGTTAATCTGATAGTGAATAAATTATATATCTAATATGATATTATGTTCTAAGTTTCCAACAAACTTAGAGCTATTCACTGACTCATGTTATTTCTAACTAACACAATTCTCTGGAAAACTAAGTATTCTGGAATTGATTTCGGGGCGAAATCACTAATGTGTGCTTGATATTATAGCACCAATCATGCACTATCCAGTAATTTGAATACATAATTACCCGAATAAGCCTTCCACATGCGTCCAAAAACTTTTATCATTGAATGCTCAATATATCTAGGCAGGTAATCCAAACAATTCTAATTATTAATACGTGGTATGAAAGCAGCAGGCAAATATGTCGTCGTATTCGTTACGGTTGGGTACCAGTGTAAGCCTACAAACCACTTCAGTTCAATTCCACGAATAAGCCTTCACAAGTGCGCTGAAATTTGGTTTAGGTACTGAAACTCCTATGAGCAGACGAAATGTAGAAGACTGGCGATGCAAATGATATAAACCATAACTGCAGCTAATGAAGACCACAATCCATCTGGTCATTGTAAAAAAACAGACTAAAACCTATTTAGCTACTTATGGTAAAACACAATTTCAATCTTTGAAAGGGATGGTAGAAAAGTGACACAACCGCAGCTTCCACTAAATGATAGACTTAACAACTATAATAAACTAAATAAGTGCTGCATTTTGTTCTCGTAAAAGTATAATTAAAAGCCATACTACTTTCAAGTAATTAAGATCTACTAAATGTTTTTGGCATTCAGGAGCTTTGGCATCAATCACGCGCACCAAACTTTATCTTAGATGTGATATACTAATTCCACATTACGATTTCCATTAATAACGCATCTACCTAACCGTAGACTACCTTATTATTCAAGAAGCGACCATCAAAGCATTTTGTGACGTTTAGTATGGATTAGCTGATAAGTCTGTTAGCAATCGTAAAACTTGAAAATGCAGAAACCCAAGTTTTTACAGAAATGATGCTTCATGGGTATATACATACACATATCAGCGTTCCGCGGACATTTCTCGTTCCAAGTTTCTTGCCGGTACATACATCTTCTGCAGTTGTCACCACCTTTTGTGGAATTCCTAGGTATGGTTAATAAGACTCCTTGATATTTCAATCTAGTTTTGGTATGTTTGTGATAAGTCAGACATAAAACAACCACTAAACATTCATTTGCTGCTCCTAAATCAGTTTCAAAATATGCGATATAATACATCATTGCCAAGGCTAAACTTGGTAATTTCAAATAAATCAAGCACTGAATAGGTTATTTGTAAAAATGAGTGATATATATTTGTAATATTCCAATGAGTAGAAATTAAAATTTCCAACTTTTCGCGGACTAGTGCAAGTCGCCTCTTCAGAGAATAAATAAATAATCAAACTGAATCAACACAAGACTAAATAATACAATACAATATTATGTTCACGAACTGAAACAAAAGCGGAGAAGCACCAGTATTGAGTCACCTTTGGTTGTCTTTAGCAGTTTACACACACTTGCAGAAGCAGGCACATTACATGGGTAGGGAAACGCATCTATTTACGTCTTATTGAACATATCTAAAAGGAGGGAACACATCTAAAGTCCTGATTGCAACGTATCTATCGTATGCAGAACATGAAGTAGGTAAAATGATTGCATTTGTAATAACTCACAAGCAATACAACTGAATGTTATTGAAATTCGCTGGGGCCACTGCAAATTGGAAGACCGGAAGTTGATCTTGCATTTGAAAGGAGTCGGTGGTCAACTAACAGTTGCTGTGTGTCAGATTACTGAAATTACTATCCAATTTATTTATAATTCAAATTTAAGGTATTTACAACTTCTGCTCCTAAACGATTAAACTATATTTGACAAACTTTAATTTTTAGTGTAGACGTATATTAATATTTTAAACCACCTAAAATAAATTGTCTGCATATAGCCGATGAAAATTCGACGTATTCTTCAAACCCCACTGTCCTGGTTTAATTTAAATCTTTGAAAGAAACAATTATACGAAAATTTTAATTCCTCTACTTCAGCAAACAACTTATCATTAGCATATCAGTTTATCGGAAATCTTAATACATTTCTAGGGAACATAAATCATTTTTTTATTGCAGATAAATGCACTGTAACAATCTGACAGTTACCTTGCTTTAACACATAAACATGTATAATATTCGCGTATCGCTTACTAAAATCTGTAAAATCTTTTTAGTTACGGGGCCACGATGCGTTCCTAACTCATACCTGACTGTATGATTAGTCAATGACACATACATACGATGGCTTTACTTCGTCATAAAATAGGTAAGACATGCTTAGTCTATTGCTTCAATACTATTAAGAGCCAGATGCTATAATGTGCAAAAACCTAGACTCAGAGATGACTAAGTAAGAATATCCCGGTACTTATTTGGACATATAAACATGAATAGTCTTAAAACCAAACAACTTTGATAGTACTGTACCACCTCATGTCAACAATCAATTATGCTGGTTGCAAGGTAACCGTTTTATTCTTAGAGTTTGTAGGCTATGTTTTGGTAATACTTTAGCATAACCATAGTTGAATAGTGCGACGAAGTAAAGGGAAGCCACATTTTTATGACTACTCCTTGGGGTTTCTATTCACTCGATTTTTTTATAAGTCGCTTTTAAGCAATTTCAACTAGTTATTTTAACGATCCATGTATGGTGAGTAATTGTATGCTTCAAACGTATATATATATATATATATAATGTTAGTTCGAATAGTCAAAAAACTACTTTACCTTTTCGTGAATGTCAATAAGAACAGATCTACGTGCAGTACAGTTTCTCATAAATTACAAACTCATACTTGGTGTAATTAGAACAACAAATAATAATTGTCATCTATCATATATGTGATGTGTAGTGACTTCACAATACCGAAACGTAACCAGAAAATCTCTCTTCCAAACTACAAAATCTAATATGTTATCACAACTGAAGAAAAATATAATTCTAGTACACTGCATTACTTAAATAGCTCAATATAAATGCAATGATATACATTTTTTCAGCTAACATTAAAATAATAGTAAAGATTGTTTACATTTTACACTAGAAAGAAAGTTGCTATAAAATTGGGAATTTCGCCGTGTAATTATTGTTTTCAAATCATGGTGATCAAAATAGACTAGAAACTGAAGCAGTAGATGTACACCATATTTACAACAGAATTCAAACAGATAATACGGAAAGGATTTTCTCAGTTAAAAGCCTTGTATTCTCACTAGTATAAATCTTCGATTGGAAATCTCCTGCACGATCACAAGCAACAGTTAAAGCGGGATCAATAGGCAATCGACCTGTTAAGAAAGATTAATATGTAGCAAGATTAATTTTTCTTGACAATATTACATCAAAGTGTGTTACAGTTCGCACTTAATTAACGTTTCCATACAGTTTGCACTAATTTATTCTGACTGTGATTTACACAGAAATTGTAGACAATATTAATGAAAAAATACTTTGTGGTATACTCAATGTGCATAATAATTGCCTAATCGGATATCTTAATAGGTCATTAGTGAGACTTATTCTCAAAAATGATTTTTATTATGAAATAAATAATATATTAGTAGACGTTGCCGTGACTAGGAGGGAATAGCACAATGTAGGTGCATTTTCTAACTTTCTATAAATTACGTGAATTTCCTCCGGATATGTTATATACATGCTTGCTTGATTTTTTAAATTAGAATCCATCTCAATTAAGTAGTACGGTAAAATCAGATATATACGTTAGTATAACTAAATACTGAAAACCTACCCAGAAACTGTACATTTTTCTCAACAGCTAGCGCTTCAGCACCTCCGTATGAAAATACATTCGTGCATTGGGTACAATTGGGACATACAAATCCACTCATATTTTCGATTAAACCAATGACTTTTATATTTGTTTTATTGCAAAATCCAATCTCCCGACGTACATCACATAAAGATACTCTCTAGTAATAAAAAAATTAATTTCTTTTGTTTTATCCACCCACTGACGTTTACGCATGAAGGCAATTTTATCTTAAACATGACTATCGAATGTGTAATTACTTATTCGCTTATCTTAAAAGACATTTGATAAGTATTAGCAATAACGACTTGACACTATGTTATTTGACTTATTCCGAATGTCTAAATACGTATGATTCACAGCCATTATGTACACTTTCATCTTCCTCGTTGCCATGTCATTTTCTGTACAGTCTTGAACATTTACCTTTGTCCTAATCATTTTACTGTTTGCAACTTTAAGTTATTGGCAGCTGACATAAAGCTTTAAAATAGTATGGATTTACGTTATTCTGAAAATCTTGTTCTAATTTGCAAAGCTACAGTGTGTAACTTCAAGACTTTTGGGAATAATTGGAACTCAATAAATTCAACTAACCTGACATCGGATAGTAAAAAAAATCAGTATAAACAAGCATACGATGGCGCAACAGAATAACTCATGTACTTAGTGGATGAAAACACTTCTGTAATACTACGGGAAAACAATTGGCGTTGGTTATAAAATACGCGGGATTAAATCATCTAATGTAGAATTGCACAGTTTACTATCTTCTAAGAGATCCTACACTCACTAAAATTCATTATCATTAAAATACCACTCATTAGCGCCACTAAAATATAACCTGAAATCATTCTACAATAATTGGATATGTCACATATCAAAACAGGTTTGCTTTTGTTGACAGGCTACACTTAATAAAAGCTAAAAGCAGATTGCATTCTGTACGGTACACTGTATGTATATACAACACAGGATCTGGTACGTACATGCATCAGTCTGTCACCACACGTTAACAGAACAACAAGATAATAATACTAATAAGTTAATTTTATGTAGTTCTTTCTCCTCATCTATTTTGGGGTAGCTCAGCACACGCTTGCTACCCACGGGATTTGAACCTCTGACACACTTGCCAGGTTCAACACCCACGGCTATAGCCAATTGGCTATTTGGGCCGTTGATCGCTTCACTTATCTCGGAAGTCTCATTACCCCTGGTGGGTCGGTGTCTGATGAAATCTCAGCGCGGATCTAGAAAGCTCGATTAGCATTTGCCAATCTATGGCACTTGTGGCGCAGACGAGATATCCGTGTCTCAACGAAAGGCCGGGTGTACTGCGCAGCAATCCGCGCCATCTTAACATATGGCTGCGAAACGTGGGCCATGAAAACTCAAGATATGCGTCGTCTCCAGATATTCGACCATGGGAATCTTCGGAACATCGCTCGTATACCATGGAATAACCGGACTAGTAATTGTGAGGTTAGACAAAAGGTTCTTGGGAAGCACGGTAAATCAGTCGAAGAGGTCATTAACCTTCATCGACTGAGATGGCTAGGACATGTATTGCGCATGCCCGACCACCGTCTACCCCGTCGCGCCATGTTAGCTAGGGCTGAAGTAGGATGGAAGAAGGTTAGGGGCGGCCAAACCAAAACATGGCATCAGTCCATGAAGACCTTGACTACTGGCCTAAGCCATGTAGGTAGATGTAGACTACCTGGTTGGGGTCCGCGTGATGATCGCAACAAATGGCTGGAGACACTAGGTGATATGGCTCAGAACCGGTCACAGTGGCGCAAGTGTATTCACTCTTTAACTTCATCTAGATCTTAAATTCTATTGTTATTTTCTGGACATCTTTACTTACTCTTCTCTCTTGTATTCTGTTTATACGTTACCTCAATATTCTCGTAGTGCTATTGTGGTATGGCAACTTGAACCTACAGGCGTTTGTGCCCGGTTCTACGTTGCTGCTGATGATGATGATGACTAATAAGATATCACAGCTTTCAGGGACATGAAAAGTTAAAATGCCTATTTTAATGAAAAAATAAACATAAATAAGGATGAGTTTTCTCTTAAGCATATTATTTGAATTAAGTGATGCAGCCCAACAATCACGTTTGCCAAGTAGGTTATATGAAGCACCATGTGTGAAGACTAATAATATTACACGGTTATCGGACTCTTTAATTAGTGGGATGGGTTTTATGTGCATAATACAACAAAAGAGTGCATGAAGGAAGGACAGATTTTCGACTGTAAACTGAAATATGGAGATGGATATAAATAAGATCTGGAAAATATGCTAATCGGCTTACGCGCTACAACTTCAACACAACGAAGAAAAAAAGACCTAAATAATATAGACAGGAATGAAGCATTAAAAATAAACATTCTGAGGGTGATTCTTGCTACCTGCTGATACCACGTGTAAATATAACGTCTATCTGATAAATATGCGAACTGATCTACTAAGGTTTTGGTGAAACTTGAAGATTTTATGAAATATTTAAGGTTGTTTATGGAGATAGTGTATAAGAAAAAACAGCATTTTGCAACTGGACCAATAGTTTCAGTCAGGAGAATAGGAATATAAGTGATGATGAAGGTCCACAATGAACGTTAACCAATGGAGGTAAACGACTTTCTAATCTGTCTGCTGACTTACTAATAAAGTGTTTGGGCATGTAGCTTACAAGATGTTAAACGCTGAGGCAAGAGACTAACTGCTGAGGACTCTCAAAGGTGTTTTGAACAAGTGAAAAACAAGCAGTACACAAATGGACAATATTTAGAAGACTTACTATCACATACTCTGAATTTCGTAAAATAAGGTCTTTTATAATCTTGTTTCAAGGAAGTGGATGGAAATAAGAAATAGGTTTAGAAAAATACTATTGATAATAAGTGATGAATGAACAAAGGAAGTTGCCTTACCTGCGGGGTTGAAACAATAATAATGCCTACATCTACATCAGATGTGGACTTTTCAAGATGTTCAAGAACAGTTAAATGTTCGTCTGATGTTCCAGGTGGAGTATCAATAATTAGATAATCAATATTTCCCCAACAAACTGAATTCAAAAATTCACCCACCATACTTCCTTTACGTGGTCCACGCCAAATGACTGAAGAGTCTGGATTATCCAATAAAAACCCAATTGATATCACAGGAAAGCGTCTAGTCTGTCCGTCAGCGTAAACAGGTAACCAACCTTCAGCGCATGCATGTATCTTAAAAACAACGTAATCATTGATAAAACAAATGAAAGCTGAATTGATTTCAAAATGTAAATCACTAGTTATAACAAAATATTTTTACCGCCCAGAAAATGGGTCTGTTGGTGGAAAAATTGAGTTCAAAAGTAACGGTTCGGTGAACTGTTCTCTTTACTGCATCACAATATTAGAAGTTAGTTTATCTAGTTAGTTGGGGAAATTGATGAATATGATTAAATCGCTTAATACATTTGAGTAAAACTCGTCACAACATTATAACTAGGCAAACAAAAATTACTACACTCTTGAAATATGCTTACTGGCATTTATGTATCTTAACGATCAACTTCTGTAAGGAAAGTATTTCAAAGTAGAATTATGAAGGCCAAGGGAAATGTTTAGCATTGAGGCTGGAGTGATACAATGCATCAAACGCTGTTAAGTCACCGAATGAAAGATATTGCAAAATATCTCTGATAACGAATCTTAAACGAAAGCACCATTCACTCGTGGAGTTAACGCAAGTGACGCATCATTCTTAACCTGGATAAGTTAAGTGTTGAAATATAGATACTAACAAACGGATCAATGACGTCTTATAAGCAGATGAATCTCGTGGTAGCACTGAAATAAATGCAACATTTTCCGTTTCTCCAAAATATTCTGTCACACATCTCTAGTGACCAGCTGCAGAGACAAGAAACAAAGCCGCCGCCAGTATTATAAAACCATCAGTTGATATCACCACACAAGATAAAATCCTGGTAATAAACTTGTGACTATTTTTACTGGAATCATGTGCGGTAGAAAAGTACGTTGACAAGCTAACAGTATCATATAGTTTTTGCAAAATTTATCAAGACGCAATATCACTAGTAAAGATGGAGATATGTCTAACATTAGTATTTATGCTATGAGAGTATTCAGGGACACGTTTCCAAAAGATAACACAGACTGTGATGTGATCCAACGTAGCCTCCAAACAACTGGATTAAAGCCAATTGTCACCTGTTAGATGATGTTTTGAGATGTGATACCACACTTAATAAAGGATTTAACGGCATGCTACGATAAAAACCGTCGTTTCCAGCATTTTAGCCGGATCGACGTAGTAACTGAAACTTACCGATACCACAACATTTAATTATTTCACGGGTAGTTCTTGCAATACTCATATTTGGCTAATGTAGACCACTAGCGTAAATTACGCCAACTTTCTATTCAGTGGATATATCAATAAAAAACTCCCCAATGCCTACCAAATATATGTGTGATGGTTTCAGCTGGGAATACAATATACAACTACTGACCAATCTGAGGTTAATGCACTCAATTCTTAATACGATACTGTTAGACCAGAAAGTGTTAAAATGAATTTGGCTTACACAGATTAGCTAGCTGAATGGCACAAAGTACTATTATTCAATATGAGTTCTAAACAGGGCTTCGATTTCAATACTGAAACTAACTTTGCTATTTTCCAAACCAAGTATCCGGGGTATAGATGGCCCACAGAAATCAATATCAAGAACACCGACACGGAATTTATTATTCCACAGGTTAATGGCAATTTGAGCAGCAATAGTAGATTTTCCAACACCTCCTTTTCCAGATGTTACAACTAAGACATGTTTAACATCTTTTATCCCAGGACGGATAAAATCCTTGTCAGAAATATCCTATAAGGGAATTTCACGTATACAGAAACAAGGAAACAGAACACGAACTATTCGAAAATTTTATTGGCAAAGAATTACAAGACGAAATATATCTGTACATTGTTGAGACCAGTGACAAATACGTGAACTATCCATACCGACTCATGTAAAAGCTCTCGGGTCTGGAGCTGCCATTGTGAAAATAAGAATTACGCTGACTACTAGTATCGCCTTGAAAACTCGTGTGCATATTGCATTCATTCATCAGTCTTCTATCAAAAGAAGGGTTTCTAAAGTAAACTGGAGGACTGTGTGGCCAAGTATCACGAGGAAAACTATATTGTGATAAATTATTAAGGTTGTGTTCAGATCGTGAGTAGTAGCTATATTCTCTGCTATGAAACCCACAGTAGTTAGTAGGTGGAGTTAAATCTAGAGGTGGATCACGATGACGACTCGGTTGATGACAATAATTCGTAGCCTCGTTGGAAGACATATGATGTCGGTAAGGGAACGCTGAATGGGAAGAATCGACTTGAGGCCTGTTAAATTGGTAGGTAAATGGTGGAACTGAACGTATCCTTAAACCTTGAAACTTAGAGTTCTGTCTTGGACGGATTATGAGTTCCCTACCATACAATGTGATGCCTTCAAACAGTGAGCAAGCATAAGGGACAGACTCCTCATCCTCAAATGTTACAAAGGCGAATGTGTCCTTAACGGTAACATCTTCCAGAGGTCCAGCTTGAAGAAACAACTCATATAGAAGATCAGTAGTTATTTTCGAATTGATATTCCCGATATATAAACATCTGTCTACAGTCATTGTACCGTCAATTTAGATTTGCCCGCTCCTACTGGAGGGGTGCCATTGTTCACTCTGCTGTACTAAGGAGCTTAAGCTTTCTGCAACATTTATATGCGAACTAAATCTGTTGTTTCCCCCACTTTCTCACAAGTTTTGTTTGTTTGGTGAGATAATTTTGCTTGTTAAAATATACTAATTAATGACTTCTCAGGTTATGGAATTACTTGCATTTGTTTTTCCTAAACCTTTTGCAGAAGTACTACGGTTTCCATGTTTGCGGTTGATATTAATCTTACAAACTGTATATTGTACCGCTGATTTCTTTTTGAATAGGCAGTTTATATATAATATTATGAATGTAGTGGTAAATAATCCTGTAGCGGTAAATAATACCCAAAATAAACAGTTGCATAGGCTCTCGACATTGATGCTGACCATGTTTATTTTAGCAGATACGATTAACTGGGGGCACTTAGTCACGCATCATCACCAGATCACGTCACGACGCACCACGGGAAGCGTCCCTCTCTAGTTTGCGAGCTTAGACGTTGCTACCCCATCGACGTTGTATTTACGATCAAATATAACTTCTCGTCTATCGTTTATTGCCTTCTGATTTATTCTCATTCGTAAGAGTGGGTTCAATCGCTAGAAGTTGCTTTGGTAATGTGACAAACGTCACTTGGTCATATACCAGTTGCATTTCATTGGTGAGCAAGACGTGATCTGGACATGATCATAACTGTTCGTTCCTTTTTATAGTTTTTAACAGAATATTTCTGGTGTGATCATTTTATTGGCAAGATGCTGTGGTATTATTTTCGTATTTGCGCATATTTTTAGTTTAATGATGATTGATCAGACACTTTAGCTTATTAAGACTGAAACTCACACAACTCCAAACTTTCACTCCGTCTCTTTTCTGATAGAAAACACGAAAGCTTGGTTCTGCTACGCAGAAGCCAAGTTTCCAGATCAGATCATGACAGATTATTATGACGCCAACTGTTATGTTCCCCCGGTCAGTTAAGACAAAATACGCTCGAGTTCTTATGGGCTTAATACGGTTCGCGTACGATCTCTAGGGTAGCCGAATTATGTGCGTGATTGCTACGATTTCTCGATACGATTAACTGCGAACGCTACCTAAGATACTTGTACTTCTGTCGGGTACCACAACTTGTTCTTCCCAGCCTGCAGCTATTTTAAAAGACCGGATTTGTAGGGAGATTGTATTGTGGAGTAGAGACGAAGATGAGACTGGCGAACAACGTTTTTATAAGTGAATCGATTTTTTATATCAATTATTTTACAGTGATTAGTCATCAAGTGAATTCATCAACCTTTTACAAATACAATAAATGTTATTAGGAGTAAGACTCACAATAATTTCAAATTAATATAATGAAAATTTACAAGTCAAGCTTACAAAAAATTAATGCGACTTCTCTCGCTTGATCTAAGTAACCATTGTATTTTCAGGGATTATAAAGCCCCAACACAGATCCGCACGTTCAATTCCTTGCCGTTGTAAGGTCACTGCCGAGTAAATTGAACAGGTACGTCACCCCTCTCTTTTCAGCCCAGTCTGTGCAGAACCATATAACCAGCTCAAAAGATTAGTTCTTAAACGCGGAGACTTTTCCGACAGACAACATCTTAATGAGTTGCTCCACACCATCGAGCTAGGTGACGGTTTAGCGACAGAAATATTGTCGCGCATGAGAGAAGTGATTGGTCAACGCACTTTTGACGAAGGTCTCTTCCGCCAACTCTTCCTATCGAAACAGCCACAACTAGTGCAAGCAGTTCTAGTAACGTTTAATGACAACGCAGTAGATGAACTAGCTTCATTTGCTGATAGAATTTTGGCGATTGCCAAGACTTGCCATAATGAGATTCATTTCGTCACAGGAATATCTCATGCTACCAAAAATGAAGTGACAATATTGTGCAACACTTACTCGTTTCCTTGACACTGACCAAGCGATTCTCGAAGACGAAGATCATCATGGAGAAGATCGTCATCTCAACCTCGACGAAGGGAAAGCTCACACTGTTGTTGGTACCACAACAACTATGGCATAGTCTTGAAAAATTGTAGAAACACTTATGTTTCCCTAGATATGAACTTATCGTTGACTCATCGGATACTATCCCTCCGGCATGCGTTATCGACAACCGTAGCGGTGGAAACAGCTGCCTGTTATTCGTAATGTAATAACGGAGGTTCGCTACCTCGTCGATACTGGCGCAGAAGTCAGCGTCTTTTATACAACTTCATCTGATCTCCAGCATGGATCTGCCTTCAATCTACTAGCAGCCGACGGGAAGACGATGGCTACGTATGACAGAAGATATGTCTACTTGAACGTGAGTTTTCGAAACCCCACACACTGGGTTTTCACCATCGATGATGTGAAAATACGTATCATAGGCAAAGATTTATTGAGCCAACACAGCTTGCTTGCAGGCCCTTGCTAGTGGATATCAACACAACGCTATACATTCTTGGAACCCTAGCTCCAGGTTATAGCTTGTGTCCTCTTCGTTTTAAACATTTAATTAGCCCTTACTTTTAGCCGGTTCTCGACAGGTATCCAGATCTGACTGAGGTAACATCGAAATTAACATGTGTAACCAGCAATGTTACACATCACATCACAGCTACAGGTCATCCTGTATTCTCCAAAACACCCTGACTAGCACCCAAAAAACTAATGTTTGCAAAAACTGAATTCGGTCATATGATGGACCTAGGAATAATCCGCCACTCCCTGAGTCCATAGCCATCTGCATTACATATGGTCCCAGAAACGATAGTATTGATTGGCGTCCCACCGGTGATCATCGACGTCTCAATGCCCAAACTATGTCTGATTGTTATTTGCTACTGCACATCGATGATTTAACGGCCACCCTGAAGGGAATAACAATATTCTCAAAGATCGACTTGGTAAAGGCATACAACCAAATCCCGATGTCTGAAAATAACATACCCGAAACCTCTATCGTAACTCCATTCGGCCTTTATGAATTCCTCCGAATACTTTTTTTGTTGAGAAATGTGGAACAAAAATTTCAGCGTTTCATCGATGACGTGTTCCGCGGGCTTGACTATGTCGACGACTGCTTGATAGTAAGTCCGGACGAGGTAACACATATGAAACATTTAGGCACAGTCTTTAGAAAACTACAACAATATGGAGTTGTCATGAATGTACAGAAATGCCAAATTGGAAAAACCTCGTTAGACTTCCTGGGGCATCCTATTGATGCTAATGGCATACAACCTCAAAAACACAAGGTGACAGTTATTCTGGAGTACCCGGAACCAACCATCATTAAGCAGTTGCGATTTTTCAATGGATTGGTAAGTTTTTACTGACCATTTATACCGAACTGTGCATCTATCATGAGACCACTAACGGATCAGCCTTGCGGGAATAAAAAGGTGATCACAGTGGATGCAGAGTCAAAGAAAGCTTTCACTGCAACTAAAGAAGCAATAGCCAATACGACTATGCTAGCATATCACAATACTGAAGCGGTTGACGCACCTGGCCCAGTCATTGGCGCAGTTCTGCAAAAATGGACTAACCATGCTTGGAAACCTTTAGCATTCTTCTCAAGACAACTAAACGATACCGAATCGAGATACAGCACTTTTGGACGTGAACTGTTAGCCATGTACTGTGCTGTACGACATTTTCAACATTCCATCGAAGGCCGGGAATTTACAGTGTTCATCGGCCATAAACCACTGACGTTTTCCATGAATTTATCTTCAGATAAGTACTCTCCGCGAGAGTCGCGTCATCTAGACTACATTTCCCAGTTCTCTACTGATATACGATAACTATCTAGAGCTAACAATGTAGTTGCCGACGCCTTATCGCGGATACATTTATTGAGTCGTATCCAAGGAATCGACCTCGTTGAACTAGCTTGACTTCAAAATGAAGACAATAGTCTCCATCAAGAGTTATCCACATCAACGCTCAAACTCCAAACAAAGACGTTTGGAAAAGGTAAAAACACTTTAATTTGTGATTCTTTTACAGGTACATCCTATCCAATCGTCCCTAGGAATTATCGGCTCATCATCTTCAACATATTGAACAACGTCTCCCATCTTTGAGTTCGCGGTATGTCTAAACTGACTAGTCAGAGATTCTGCCAGCAGAAGATCAATAAGGAAATCAAAGAATCGACACGCTGTTGTGTGGCATGACAATAGAACAAAGTAATTCAGCATAATAAATACCCTCTTCCAAACTCTGGCGCTAGATTCGACCACGTCCACCTTGATTAGATAGGATCTTTTTTGAAATCAAGTGGATTCTTTTATCTATTGATATGTGTGGACCGTTATACACGCTAGCCAGAAACGATCCAACTGAAAAACATAACTAGTAAAACGATAACTCCCGCTTTCGTCGAACGGCGGATAGCAAACTTTGATTGTTCATCTGCAAAAACGGCAGACCATGGGCGACGGTTTGAATCTGGATTGTTCCATTCTTAGACTAAACTCCTTGGAACTATGTCCTTCAGAACATCCGCCTACCATCCACAATCTAACTGCCTGGCAGAAAGATTTCATCGACAGCTGAAAGCATCCCTTTCAGCTACGAACATCCCACAGTGGACGGACGCTTTACCACTAGTCTTACTCGCAATTTGCAGCACTGTAAAAGAAGATGTTGGGTGCGCTGTTGCTAAATTTTCATATGGAACGACTCTTTGACTACCAAGTGAGTTTGTGGAAACCGCTCCCACCTCGACAAACCGGGATCTCATTTCTTACTTGAACTAGCTTACAAATACTATGCGTTCAGTTAAGCTAGTTCAAACTCGACAACAATCAACAGGTGCCTCTATCCAACTCGCCTCAAAATATAACACACACATTTTCGTTCGTCGTGGCGATGTACACCGAATTTTTGATGCAACTTACGTAGGGCAGTACAAGGTTTTGAAACGAGTAACCAAGTACTGTATGATCGACAAGAATGGCCGCGAGGAGAACGTTGGAACTGACTACCTCAAAGTAGCCTGCCTAAGAAATAAATCTTTTCATATCAAACTCGCCACAACACCCTCGGAACTTCACAAGAACGAAATCACCAGGCCACATGTAACGACTATCATGGAAGTAGACATTTCGAGGAGCTCCGTAACGCCGAGAGCTACATGCGTAGCGACTTAGATTGACTACTTAGAAGTTTACTTCAAACCTTAAGCATATGACAAAACAGTTAAGCTCCAGTATTCATTTGCTTCCTTATTCTGCTTAGGGACTATATTTCCTATTAGCTTATATTGAAAGTTGCGAAGTATTTGTGTGTTTGAATAACTAGAACCGCGATCCACTGTCTCCTGGCCACGCTAATGAATAAAGACCTATTCCCAAAATACTCTGGTTTCTTCTGTCACTAGATCTGGATATACCTAGGCGCTAAACACGTTCTGGTAGAAATGTACGATTTGCAGAACACTAAAACGAATAATACGTCCATTAATTTTCTCCTAATTTTCCACTCCCTGCGTACTGTAAATCTTATTCTTTTTTAAAAAAATTGAATAAATCTGTTTTTTTCACTTTACGGCATGCATTTTCAACAGTTTCGTATGATTTAAAAAATACTAAAAAACTCTTTTTACTGATAAGAGTATAGTCGATATTTTATCTTTTTTCGTAGCCTCATTTGGCTGCCAGATTGTCATATATATATATATATATATATATATATATATATATATATATATGAAATGCAGACATATGTAAAAGTTTTCCTTTGTTGGATTTCCAGGCCGTCTGAAAACAAACAGAAGAACTCTGAAGAGAAAGATTATATTTTGTACAAATGTTTTATCTTTTGGAAGTTCATCCAGTCGGCATTGTGGAAGTATTGACTGAGTGAAGTTGCTTAATGCTAAGATTCTGTAATTTTTATATCAATGCTGAGTATAACAATGTTACGGTCTCTACTAATGAACTTTTTCCAGGTATGCACAGAGTATGGAGAGAGGCCGTGAAAGAAGATTAATATCAATGTGGAGAATACATAATTGGTACCTTAACGGCAAGGGACTTAGGGTTATCTTTTCACCGGCAGACTGTAAACTAGGGTGAACTATTAAGCAGAAGTCACAAAAACATACTCTACGTTGCACCGAGTTGGTCGGTAACTGGGCCTGTTGACGTCAGACATGTTCCTAACAATATTTACGACGTACACAAGACAGCAGTTGGGAACTTGGAACATTGTAGCTTCCATCACTCTCAGGATTGACATTAACCTTCTGGGGAGGATACGAAAGGATTTCACAAAATGGATAACCAGACTCAGGAGCTAACACGTATGCCAGTCACGCCAGCTGGGGCTGTTCACCTTGAGTTGTGGGCTGTTGAGGATCAATTCATTAGTGGCTTACAACATACTGAGCTCACTTGGACACCTAAATCAGAGAAAACTGGACTCTTCGAAAGCGCATACACCACGGATCACTGCTCGTCAGAGAGCCCTTACAGAGGCGAGGGTCGATTCCTTTTTGGTTATAGTCTGCTCCACCTGAAACGCACTGCCCAAAGCAGTGACTACAGCCCTTGAACTGGAATATTTTAGAAGGACGCTAACGATTATAAATACAATTATGACATGACGAAAGCCTACATAGAACAGTAAGCAAAAAGTCACCATTAATTTTACTGACTAAATCATCCCTCAAACCATAGTTCTATATAACCCCACCAATCTTATCCTTGAATTATAACTCCCTTCGACCCTTACCCATTCTATGTCAATCTTGTAGACTTCATTCGTCAACCGGACTGCCTTGTGCTGTAGACAAAGAGCGAATCACGATTTATACGTATGTAAAAATAAGGGCAAAAATAAAGTAAGAATAATGAAAATAAAATTAAGATGACAAAGATAATGGACAACAATAGACGAAAAACTCAAAAACACAAATAAATAAAAGACCCTGGACAGACACCAATACATTAAAGACGCAAACAAAATGAAATCGGCTGGCTTACAGCAACTCGCCATACAGATATTCGATGTTGAGGGATATCTGAAGTTGCACGTCCGTTACTTCAGCTATAAATGACAAGCAATGGTACCGGCTCAGTCATAACGAATTAGCTCAGAACTATTATGGCAATAATAATGAAACTCTTTACGTGAAGACATAGTGTTGGCACCTTCCAACGAACCTCTTAAAAGAAGACTCGACACCTATTTATCTTCTTAGAGTAATGAGATATAATGTAAAAATGCATTCTTGGTCACTTTGTGGAGTTGTGGTTAGGTTTTGGTCAGCTAGACGTAAACCCTACATGCATATAATTCTTTTACACCAATTTACTGCACGCATATACGCTGTTAGTCGTATGCACGTAAATAGAGAAGTTAATACGGAAAATTAAATTGGAATGTATTTAGACCCAAAATAATCCAGCAAATAATTCGGGTATTTTCACAGAAAACGTGAGGTAGTTCAACCACACAACAAACATCAACGTACCAAAGAGTGCGAAACATAGAAACAGCTATTTTCAAAGGACAATCTGCGCCTCTACTTTTTTTATTGTTAACTCGTCACTAAATTGTCGCCCCTTAATTTCAACAGTGATATAACATATAATATATATTTTTTGCAAAAACAACACCCTAATATCACCTATAAGCAGGTTTCAAAAAACGAAAGTTTTACAACTCTCTTCAGCAAACGTTTAAATATCTGAATACTGGTTCGATGCATCGGATGTTGAATATTGACGTTTCCATGACCAAACATTTTCTTCAGTTTTTTAAATTCCAGTTACTGGCTAACTCAGGTTTTTTATTTCGGAAGTTAGATTTTATAGTACTCATTGTCCAGTGGTTATTGCCAGGTGAAGTATCAATCATATAGTAGCATGGTTGTTAAACTACTTTTATTTATATATTTTATAAATTAATAATACTTTATTCATTATCTTTATGTTAAGAATATTCATAATTTCATTACACGTCATATTGAAGAAAATAATCTTTTAGCTGGTAGAATGCTGCTTTGGCATGGTTCGTCTATTTTCTAATAAGCCTCCCATTTTGTAAGAAATGATCAGTGAATATTATTGCAAATATATTCCTAATTAATCGCAGTAAAAGTTACGATGAAGTCTCTAACTGGTGTTTTTAAATATGATTTTAATTCTCTAATGCGATGTAAAAGCAGAGGTTTCATGAAATGACTTTCTTGACGAAATAAAAAAAATACATGGGGGTTCCAACTCTACGAGAGAGTGATCACTCTCTCATGGTACAGTACATTTATTTTAAATAGTACATAAGGAGTAAAATTATCTGTACGACAGTTCTAGGCCCTCTCATTTTACTTTTGCGAGTGAGTCCATCGTTTGACACTCGGCTGTTGATTATTTACGTCTAGCCTGAATGTACATTGTATGATAAACTGAGTGTCCATAGCAGTACGCAAATCTGAAATAGAGGGGAACAAAGGGAAGAGGTGATCGGTTGATTTAGTGAGCTCACCGGGCTCATATATGTTCAATACTCGAAGTATTCAATTAAGATCAGAAATGACAAGAACAATCTACCAATTATGTGGTATTTAAAGCAATTCATTGTTGCAAGTTACATTTGATCAACGCCAATAATTATGAAGATTTGATATTTATGATAACTAATGACATTAGGCGACGGCTGCCAAAAACTTTCTGATGTTTCGAGCGGTTTATCTGGCAACTTTATATCTTGGATGTGGACGCTCTTATCTTATCATAAACTACGTATATGGGACCCCATTCGTAATATAGGTTTCAAACGGATGATTTTTGTTTCAAACTAGGTGCAGGTATATTGTAATAAGCTCAATAAGTATGGAGGTAGTGTAGTGTCAAATAAATTCCCAAAATAAGTAGTTTTGTTGACATTCGTCACTGATATTAACCTATCAGTTATAACGAATACTATCAACATTACGTGTCTATCTACTTTCAGTCTACGGTTAATTACGCCCTCCTCCTCATCTATTGCGCTGTATATCATCTTGTTGTTTTGGAGTTTAATCTTTGAAAGTACTCTCGAAAGTCAATACGCGAAACTTAGTTGCATCATGAGTAATTTCAGTAGCTTTGGATGTCTTAACCTATTTCCATTATTCTACCACAAATTAGAAGGGGATCCAATATTAACTTAGTAATAACGGCGATTTTGATCGCATTAAAGCTTATATTTTATTTCTATTTAAGGTTGATTATCTGGGAGAACATTCTAAGAAGGTTCAAAGCCAAGGAATAAACTGCTTTCTAAAGAAATCTATATACTACATCAAGTAGTGAATTGCTGGAATTCTTTACACAGGCACTTGCTACTGGGTTGGATTTTTCAAGTAATATGAACCACAAAAATTAACACAGATTCCTTGGGCTTCTATGTATACCACGAAAAACTAGTTTTTGCATTTATGATGTCGAGTCTCACTTCACAATAGTTTTTATAATGCTGATTCTGCCTTCGGCTTTCATATGGTGTCTTGTCTTCAAGATATTCCCGACATTTTATGTTCTTAGAATCGAACATACAGCTTCGTGATTTTTTCACCGTAGCTTTACACTGTGATTGAGCCATCAGTCCCAGATTCACTTTTGTATTCTTGATTAAATAATTTGTTTAGTGACTGAGGAAGCACAAATCATATGTTTACATGATTCTCAAAATATTTCAGGACCTAAAAGATATAATAGGTACTACTTACATTTATATACTTTATTCTCAAAGTTAATAAACCCGGTGTCTGCAGTGTTTATTTGGATGCGAATGAACCTGTTTTAGAAGACGAAATTCAGAGATGGGAGTCGTTTAATGGTCTCCTCATGCCTAATGATTTAAAAGACTTTTACTTAACTACTAATGGTATCGAACTTGGATGGTGCAATGCATGTAACGGTAAATTATAACCTAACTATGAGAATCTTGTAGAACAAATGTCTATAGTGGGGAGAATCAAGATAAATACGCTTGATGACTTTAAGTCCATTAAGTTAAATTGCTTTGATCTTGGTGAAGGAGGAAAAAGCAACGACGATTTCGACATACTAATAGGCAACTTTCTGGGTTCTGGATTCAACAAATGGCCTAACGCTTATGAATTAGAGAAGTGTGTGAATGGATCTACTGTTATTTTTGTTTTTGATGAAGATCAAAAGGGTGTTTACCTTTTAAATATTGATCTAAGTATCCACAAAATTTGCTACACATTTCAGCAGTACATCAGGTTGGCAGTTGTACACTTAGGGTTGCAAGATTGGCAACTATGGTACACCGATGATGCACCGACTCCTAGCAGTTTGGTAATTTCTGTCTGTTCTTAATAATTTTTCAGCATTTATGTTCTCTGTACACGCCTGAACGTCTATATCTGCATATACAGGAACCTTATGAACAGTTTTCCACAAACTTAGGAAAGGAAGTTCCTGTTTCTATTGATTCTAAGAAATTATTGGACTTGGAATCTTCTAGGTAAGATTATCCATAATGTTAACGCAAACTGGAAAACTCTCACAGTTTTAATTCATTTGGTTAAATGTAGAGTGCCCCGATAACATCATGCAGCAACCTTAATCTAGGAGACATCAATTAAAATATTTGATACAAATATGCATATAATTCAGCACAACAGTGTAATCGTCGATAAGTTTTTTAGTTTTAATCATTGCAAAAGTAGAATGTTTGAAGGCGTATGTTTATCGTGTCAGCAACGTTGTCCAGTTAGTCTAACTTTTAGAATCCATCTACCAAAAAAAATTCACACCTTTTGAAAAAGAGTGTAAATCTCGTTTACAATTTGACCAGAAAGTCTGTAGTCATCTAAAAAGTATATAGTTTCAAGGTTGTAGGTTTTCAAAGGTTTTTTTATATGAACGACAGAAGTTGTTAAGGGGTCTCAAAGCCGACTTTGCTTTTGAGTAAATTCAAAGATATGGTTGAATTATCTTATTCAATATTATAAGGTTTCGAGACATTCTTTCAAAAGTTCTATCCGGTCTTTTGAGCCCCCATGATTCCTCAAAATCTACTTTTAGTTAAGGATAAGCTGATCGCAAACGTTACCATACTTTCAAACAATCGAGAGCATAAATAACATTTTTTGAATAAATTATCTAAAATGTCACCTTACTTTACAAAAGACAATAACATATTTCGAAAATAAAACAGTAGTAGATTTATTTGGCAGTTTTTTAAGTGGAAATAACACTTGCGGAATATAACGACAAATGTTAATTCAAAAATAATTTCTTCATAACCACTTTTCTGAAGATGTTTCGTTTCCTGGTAACCTGTAGGTTTTACGGAGTTTGTCTACAATGATGTTGAAATGATTTGATCATGTCATCAAATCGTAATTATGACTGCATTTATTACGTTTAGAGTTGGTTGTTTTGATTGAGAATTATTTCTAAAGTAGTTTAAGTTATAAAAAATATGGATTCTGTCACATGTATTCTTGTGACGTTATTGTCTTTAATAATGTTTCAAACCAGTTTACCAAACGCACTTTATTGTACAGGATAGTTACTTCTTTGAAAATAGGATTTCACAATGACGCACAGTAAAAAAATAAGTTCATTAGAGTATAATTTATTTACATAATTAAATGTCTAAAAAAGTTATGTATTGACCTTTGCATTGTTCGGGATTGATTGTAAAATAGTTTGTACTCTCTCTCGTATGTTAAGTAACATACTTTAACCCGCTTCACCCACTTCGATTTGAGAAACGGTGTAGGCTGACAAGCTAGTTATTTGGTTTACCACTGAATGTTTAAAATTGCAATTGGCAAATGATTTACACCACATTCCGAATTACATATATTTTACTTATGCTGTAGCCAATGTACTTGGCTGGTCAGTATACTGTATACTTTGTTTTCCGAACTTTTATTTTTCTGTTTTTAGGAATGAGAGTACTTTTCGAGTTCTGAGAAGAGCATATATTTAAAACCCGATTAATCTAGTAGCAGCTGTAACCATTATTGTTATTCTCATATCCAGAAAAACAGACAGTAGGAAAATCTCTAAATTCTGAAAAGTATGTAACCATCACTCAGCAGTATACCTAAAACTAACGGTTACCGTGAGATATAAGATATTGAATATTATTCTGTAATACTATGATAATGAAGTTAGATGCTTTTCCACTAAATTAAAAAACAATTAAGCACAGTGGCTGGCTAAAATACTCGTATTCTCTCTGTTTAAAAGTCTTGTTTATGTGTATATATATATTTTTTTCTAGACTAGTATGTTTACTGAACATTCGTATACAATGGTAAATATACTAACTGTTAATTGTTTGTCCCCAAACCATTTGATTTAATTTTAGTAGGCTTGATCGTTCTTGTCTTTCCGGTAAAATAGTTAATCCATTGGGAATTTCTAACAAGCAAAGAAGGTATGTATGATTTCAATCGATTTATTGTAGATTAAATTATTGGCTTGAGATGTTTTGCACCAGAAAGTGACTTAAATTACTTTTGTTTTATAGTAGATTTAGTCGATCCGTTAACCGAAAAGTATCAGTGAGATAAATTTTGTTTTTATCACGTAAGGGCATTTTGTATCATCATGGAACGTTTGAATACTTTTTGAAATTACATCCGAAATTAAATCTTTAGCACCTGGATTCTAAATGCGACAACATTTACAAGAAAACCTGTAGCGCTCCGTTTAATCTGTAGCTCTTAAAACTAGAAAATGCGCGATCATATTCAGAGAGACACAGTATGTGCCAATCAGTTTAGTTAATTCGGAAATTCAATATTGTTTTTCAAGTCTTACATTTTGCATATTGACGGAGCAAGTCACCAAACCTATATGAATTGATTTTTGAATAGAGAGTCATAGTACGATTCGTTTATGTTATGCTTCAATAGAAAAATCAAAACTATGCCTAAAATTTCAAAAAACCATGTTTTTGTCCACAATTATATATAAAATCTTTGATCGCTAGCGTTCTGTTTACTTTATATTAAAAAGAAACCGATGTTATGTTATATTCAACGGTGAAGGGTCAATGTTGGTATTATAGTTGGGAAAATATTTTTTGACATCTTAGTATTTGGCTAAAGAAAAGATTCCCTTCCGATGTAAGGAAGTTCACATGCCGCCAACTTTCCCTACATACGTGTTAAACGAATTGGCCGTCTTACCATCAAAGTATGATTACATTGTGTATTGACTTATTGTGACAAAAAATGGATTGTAACACCGTAATACATGTGAAAATTCTATGTATTTTATCATATATATCTCCTTAGTACTTCTTGCTTACAGTAAAGCATCTGAATAACGAGTATTGAGGATGAATATAACGTTCTAGGTAGAAGTGGCTTATGCGTGGGTAAGGTCATAGCTAAATGTGTTACGCATCATTGGCTACTGGTTATTTAAGTGCTTAGCAAAGAAATTTGTCATAGAAAGTTCATATCAAAAGATGCTATTCATCTATAAAGAGATCGTTTGCCGGTCTGAGCTCTGTCAGAGAATTTATGCTTTTCGGTTATGGCCCCACGTATAATCGTAATGTATGGATTGGTTTATCACGGAGTAGTGGCTAACGTTATACTTGTTTCATTCTTAATTTTAGCCAAAATTCTATGGATTAAGCTGAAATTCTGGAAACATAATACTAGTCATTACTGAATGATCAGTCAGTGTAAACATTTCAGTCCTGCGGGAAGACAGGACGGTAAACGCGGCTAAAATTCGTCTGATTGTAAGACTGGGTGACCTGCATTTAAATTCCACAGGGCTGATTAGTTTCTTAGGAACCATGGGTCTGTCTTACTGGTGAGTACCAACCAACAGGGAATCTTTATCAGACAGGGTTTCTGACTGGCTACCTTCAACCAAATAATAGATCATAATTTATGCGTGAACATCTTAAGTGATAATTCGTTAATTTGTTTTATGTAGTAAGCATTCCATGCATTAATATTATTAGTTTGTTTTGAACCGTATTCTATATACTTGGCTTCTTGAAATAGTTGATATTTTTATTTCTACCTTTCTATCTTCATTTATATTAATCTTCTTTAAAGCTATTATAATGTAAGCTATGGTGACTTGGATAGATATACTTTTAACTGTGTCCTTATTACTAATTAGTTGAGTAGTATGATTTATATTGGTTAATGTACAATGTCATAATACGATTATAGCATAAATTCAATCGGTAATAGTAATCTACTTTATTTCATCTTCATTGTTCTCTCAGATATTATATAATAGACTTTTACAAGTTTCATATATGTATACATAGATACACTTTATTTGATCATTTTAAATAATGTTTATTTTATTTGTTTTATTAATATAATTAAAAAAATTTCAGTTCTACTGATTCATGGAATCACAAATCAAATAATACATTCAATGTAAAAAAGTTGTCAAACAATGAAAAAAAGACATAATTAACGTTTATTTTGTATGAATGTTAAATAAAGTTTATTTTAACATTTGTTTATTATTTCTATTTCAACTGTTGATATATTTTATATATTGGAATGATTTTTTTTTTTTTAAAAAGGATGAATGATTACTTTTGTATTATTGAAAATTTATTCTATGAATAAATGTACACCACATTCCATTTGATACTAATGTTAATTAATGATAAATTCGTCTAGTGTTTATCTCTTTGGAATTTACATCAAGAGAAGGGTTCATTTTGTATATGTCTCTATTAAATGAATAATGAATGAAAATAAAAACTTACGAACTTTATTTGTGTTAAAGATTTTCAAACACAGCTTGCTATTATGTATGGTTCATACTACAGACTAGCTTCGGCTAGACACTAATCAAAACTGGACACCTATTTTCCCTAATTACGAGGAGAGGGGTGAGGTTAACAACAGTATCCATCTGCAGTTCTACTAAGGACTGAATAAAAGACATTCAAGTTTCTCCAAGGGCCCATTACTTACTGACAACTAAGTAAACAATCTACACTTCACTATTTCAATTTTATTCAATACGTGATATCAAGTTTCTGTGGTATCGGTTATACACAATCTGTTTCAGTGTACGAATAACTAATATCCATCCATGATAGAACCTATTTTTATAGTGTACAATATGAATAAATCTGATATAATCATGGTCCAATGTTTTGAGATAAACTGATAAGATAACGAAGTTTACTGAATCTACATAATTTAATGATACATTACATTTGAACAATCAGATCAAATATTAGCTTGTCATATATATATATATATATATATATATATATATATATATATATATATATATATATATATAATATGCATATACACACCTAACTGTTAGTAAAGTTTTTCATATCATAATTCTCTTCCTTAGAAAAGATACTTGTAGATATGAATTCTTACCAAGTATTATCTACAACATATGATGAAACATGATAAACTTATTCGGATAGAACGTGCATCATGCATTCAAATCGACGTTTGTTAGGTAATAGTCTGAAAATAAAGCAAATATCGTTATCTTATAGTGTGCACAATAATTAATTTATATTTTTTGATAATGGATTATGTAATTTTACATTTTCTTCATATTCTTGAAAGGATGAGTTATTCAGTGCATTCGTGATTAATTGCTTTAGAATACTATATTTATTTGGAGGAAATTGCAGTTATATTATCTATTCTGTTAGTCGGGTAACTGACGTTCACCACCATATATATATATATATTCTTTAGCTTAACTAAGCAAATGATTTACTACTAAAAGGTTGCAAGTTATTTTGACTTTGGTGAAATTAATTTTTGATGGAATATCTTAGGGGTATTAATGTTTAGTGTACTGATGAACTTTTATTCCCGTCTGATTATTTTCTAGCATATTTTTTCCATTCAAGGACTTTATACATAACGAAAGAAATCTGTTATGTCCATAAACAAAATGAAGGAAGTTTAGAAATTTTCTTTTAGGCAATATCATTTGTTAACGTACAACAATTGTATTTAGAATTGATTTCACACAGTAGTGTATAAAAAGTAGATAGGTATAGCGTTGTTTAAATAAAGTACCACAGGTTAGTCGAAACCTTTCAAGTATCAGATGATATCACCCGATGGTTTTAAGTATAAAAATAGGCAATAATTTATGAAAATGTTAAAAGTAATTGTCAGCTTAACGAGTGTAAAGGATATGAAAGATGAAATAATAAGTAAGATTAACGATTTGTAAAGTTCTAAATTAATAAAGCCACCCTAAGTACAGAATTGGTCGTATCTCTTTTGTACACAGAGACCAAGTGTGAAACAGTGAATTGCTTATATTTCATCCATTCACAAATTTTTAATCCCAACTGTCAGTCTACAATTATTTCTGTGGTGGTATGTGATGCATATTCCACATATTGTCAAGTCAATCAAATACAACTAGAATAAGGATACTATCATTTTGATGCAATTAAATATGCTAGTAAATATGCGGTAATAACTGACGCTAACGAGTATTGGGTTGGAGTTAGTGTTTAAGTGGTAGGAAGAATGGAACTTTTAATGGAAAAATAGTGTTTATTCCAGATAGCTTTGTAGAGATTAAGGTAATAGACATATAGAAAATTTTGATATAGATCAGATTATCAACTGATTTTTACAATGTAAATTTGGTTTCTGTACATAAGAAATTCGTTTTGTAATTATCAGTTTACACTTACTGTATAATTAGTAAGACTACAATTTTATAATGTTATTAATTATTACATCATGCTAATTATCTCATTTCGGATACATTAAATCATTCTTCTGATTCTTCATTAAATGAATATTTACATAAAATAATTAGGACTACCTTCTATTTGTATCTGAGTTTTCCATTTTATGTAGGAATTTGAACACACTACTATAAAATAACGTAGTCATTTAATAAAGAGTAAAAGTAATATATACAGTATGATGCAATTAGGATAATTTTGTACTTTCCTGTTGATTTGTAATAGACTGAAACTGGTCAGTCTCTGTTGCCATATATGCATCCTGAGCGGATTGCCTCGATATAATGTTATTACACAGAGACTGACCAGTTTCAGTCCATTACAAATCAACGGGAAAATACAAACTTATCCTAATTACATATATATGCCTGTTGCACAAGCGTGATTGTCTGGACACAGTACCCTAGTGGTGAACGCGGTGGCGTTTGGCACGAAGCGGACTGAGTTCGAATCCCCGTGTGAACATCAACATTCGGATGCAGATACATCCAGCCGATAAGTCCCAAATAGGACGGAACGCGCGTCCTGGATTCCGCTTGCCAGTCACAATCCAACTTAAATATATAGTATGATGCAATATTAGTGGAATAAAAAAGCTGAATAAAGACATTTATGAATATCCTTTTATCTTTTCTAACAAGAATACTACATAGATGAATTGATGTTGACTTAAATGATGATATGAAATTCTTCAAGTTTTAGAAACCATGCTGCAAAAGTGACTTCATTTTAAATAATAAAGAAGAGCATTTTAAACAGTCGTTTCTTTGTCTGACAGTAGCAGCAGAAATATCGTATTCTGAAGTGTTGTTTAATAGAATATATAAATACACATTGAAAGGCTGGGAAAAAACTAATGTCAGTGGATCATTTCCAGGCAGTATTTTAATAATGACCAGAACCTGAAAATATAAGGATGAAAACTATTTCTTTACTCTTAGAAATTAAAGAACTAAATCTTTATGGCTTAGTGAAGTAATAATGTGAAGTATGAATTTGAAATGGACATATGATTAATCTTGTTAATTAAATTCTATGTCTACTTCTATACTTGATATGGTTACATAACATAAAATTTGACGAATTTAGCTCTTAATCGGCACCTATATTTGTATACAATAGCGTTTTTATTAAAAACTATTCGAATCCCTGAAAATTAGACCATAATTTCCTGAATAAGAAAATTAGCTTAACTATTAAACTATCTTCTAAGTAACTAATTTGAAGACGATTATCGATTACTCTATAGGCACACCTTGTTTAATTTTATATTCATCTTTAGTGACAAGTATGTTTTTAGGCGTTGATTAGTTTACTGAATTATATCCAGTGGTAGTGCTAACCAGTATAACGTACAATGAATGTGGATTGTTAGTTAGTGGGTTACTTAGTCGATTAATAGATTAGCATATTAGTTTTACCAAAATGTGTATTATTTTTACTTCGTTAGACGAAAATTACGAAAAGTATCCAGGTATTTCAAATTTATTTAAATTTACTGCTGTTTTATAAAACCATACCTGCCCATCGAATATCTACAACGACATTGGAGACGAGTCATAATTACAGTCCATTGAACTTCAGTTATTTTAAATGCTTTTATTCAAATATAGTTAAATATTTGATAATAAATAAAATGGTTATAATGGCCTGGTATGAGCTGATAAACATATTGAATTAGAGGTGCATAGTAATAGTTTACACAAATAATACCTGTTTCATCTGTTTGAAATGCATATCAACGTTAATTGTGCTTCATTTGTCCTACAAAATATGACACAAGCAGCTATAATAAAAAATATAACTTATCAAACTACATATTGGTCAATCTTTGAAAAATAAAAATTCCATCACTATGTCAAGCACCTGTTAAATAAATATTTACTTATTTAAAAGGCTTTCTGTGTCAATGTTTTCGTTATACTGGTACTGATACATCGTATGCTATTATATACATATGCCCCCTTTTTGATATTCATGTTTTGGAGAGATTTATAAATCACAGTACAATCAACAAGTACCGATACTATAGATATATCTTACTGAAGACTATTTACAAGTTCGAGGTTAAGGTTTTTAAATTCCTGTTCACTGCATATAAGTGATAATATGTAAGCTATTAAGAACTGTAACCATGATTTAACTACGACATACACTTTCCTTTGCCAATAAACTCACTATATTAGTGTGATTAAAGTGCATAGAAAAGCATAGTTGCCAACAATGAGTTATTCTATACACAAATCACTAAATGTTGACTTAGATAACGACATTTGACAGTGAAGTTGGCAAGTGTATAATTTATTTCTTGTAATGTTTAGTGTAAGATATTGGGTTATCAATTCTGAAATCAACCATTCTATCCTTAACCGAACGTTTACAACAATAAACCTTTATGTTGAAACTACAGTGTTTTTGTTGTTCTAGTTTTGTCGATATATGTATTGTGAAAACTCACTCCCTGTCCATGTTTTGGAACAAGTCTGGAGAGGTTGAGTAATGAAAACAGAAAAGGTAGAGAGCTCCTATTTATATCACTAGGATGGTAATCATTATTGTAACAATAATATTCACAATGGTTTATTAATATACTCCAAAATTATGCATATATATATATATATATATATATATATATATAATTTAAAGATGTAAAACAAAATGCGACATCACACTGAACATTAAAAACAGAGATCCAAATGATTTTAATGAATCCAATACATGTTTTCAGTATCCAATAATTAATGAGTTTTAGAAAATACATACTTGCTTTGTTTTTTGACGTACGTTTTCGTATACATCTATTCATCATTGTATATATGCGTCAGCTAATGCATGTGCGTACAATGTCTTTTAGTGCAAGTGTACAAACATAATAAATGTGAGCTGATTTACTTTTCCTGTTATACATCTGTAATTATTAAACATTTACTCAAATATAAGATCGATAAACATAATAACATACATGTAATGTTGATTATCACAAATTTCTTAAATAAATATTCCAAAAATTATTTTAAAGAGAAAGTATTAAAAAAAAATTTCCGGCCCCTCCCCATCGATAAAAATAATCCAGAAGTGTCAATACTGGTTACTTTTTTAATTAAAATACAGGTTTCATTTGTTTAAGTAGAAAATTGTTCCGACAATTTCATAATTATGCTTAATTTGATTAAAGTTTAATTTTTGTTTGTAATTTCATTATCAATGTTCAAAGTTAATTTTTTTAACAAAATGTTTTTCTGTAGTGTTAGATTGTACTTTATTGAAAAAGAAAGAGAGGTTTTGTTTCAACGTATTTCAGTAGCTTTGTGATTAACTGTTTAGTGAGCAATCAATAAAGTTTCTTGTTTGTCGTTTAAATAGAAACAATCAAGAATCTATAAATTCACAGAAACATGGAAAAATTTTAATTATGAACAATAAAGATTCAATGTAAATATCTCAATAAAAGCCTGTACATGTATAACTTAATCGTTTATTATTAAAATGAATCAAAATAGTGTCTCTTTTATGAAAGTAAACAATTATTGTAATTAATTTGTTTCTTTAATTAGCAGAGATTACAAAGCGAGAGAAAAAGAGAAACTGATTAAAATATAATGTCAATATATGATAGTGATATACTTTCCGAAAGAAAAACAACTCGATATGCTTCTTTTGTGAAAGGTGACTTTATTTGTATAAGAGTTTAAAAGGGAGAAGGTAGATGTTATATAAAATTAAATTAATGAAAGCAGTGAAAAGAACTTCCTACTAATATAAGCAGAATGTTATTAAAGTATACGGTGGTTAATAAAGTAACTTTATTAGTCATTCATGTGACAAGTTTGATCAGTTCTAGACTATCAAGAAGTGATCTTACTGTAATTAAATGTGTTGATGCGTTGGAATAATCACAGTTAATTACTACTTTAATATAACTAAAGATAAAAATTGTAAACAGAGAGGATAAGAGAAAAGGAGGTTGAAAATTGAGTTTTACAAATATAGCAACAACTTAACTTTGTGCAACATTATGGTGCAGTGTGAAATTTCGTTGATGCCAACTTCAATAAATAAATGAGCATTAAACTTATCGTTGGAAATAACGTGTTCTCCAGGATAACTGGAGCAGCTTAAACACATTTTTTGTTACAGATGGACAACTGACATATTTTATTCTGAATATGTATTCTAGAATTAATAAAAAAAAAACAAATTTCTCTGAAATACAGTGAATCAACAAGAGATTTTGCATTCTTTTTAATTAGGAAAAAAACCACGAAAAGGAGGCCGTAAACACCTGATGATTAAGCTACATTTCTTGTTACCCATGATTTTTCTTAACAGCACATTTGTACTTTAGTGTATTTTTTTTGCAGAAATTCGTGTTCCATATTTTGTACAATCTGAATTATACTACTTATTACTAGTAAGTAGGATGTTTCTTTTCAACCTAATGTAGGTGGAGCTAAATATCTAATTCATCTGTATAAAATATAAATGAACGTATATTTAGCCAATAATATATCCAAAAACACTTTCCAGAAGTTTCTTCATGACATACATTGTTTTAGGTTGATAAATAAATAAAACACGAAACCTGCTAAAATGATTTGTACGTCAATGTTAGTTTGGATCACTGTGTTCCAATCAGAAAGTTGGACTCATGGAAATATTTAATATATTAATCACAGAGCGGGAAAGTGATTACTTAGTTAAGGATCTATATCATGTTGGTTACAAGGGAAGTGGGAAAATACCATTATTTATTACATCGTTCAGATGTTTTGATATTTTAGTTAGGCATAAAAGCGTATGCTTTATCGAAAGTCAGAAGCAACACACTAAGTGAGGCCAGTTATCTTTATAGTTATTCCGAGACCGTGGTTATATATAACGTTTATAATGTTCACTAAGCGTAAATTATCTAGGATTTTCATTAGTTTTTCTGTTCACAAAATAGATAAGTGCTGTATACTGGAGAGTAATTTCATCAATGACTGAATTTCAAGCCCTGACCTAGACCATACTTGAGTTTTTCAGATGACGTATAAAACTGGGCTACATTAGATAGCTGAACAACTTCAACTACTTGAAGTGAAATTGCTAATAAAATTATACCGCATTTTCGGGTATTTAATTACTACATGAACTGAAAAATGATGGAAGTTGGTGAGTGTGATTTATCTAGTAAACAGTTAATACGTTGTGAAGTTAAATATAATTATAACTTATTGTTTTAAGCTAATCAGAAGTAGGTTAAGATATAAAAACAGATTAATTCGAGGATACTTTATACCAGTAAATTTCTATAATTACTCATGAATTCTGAATGTAATATAAACTACCTAGGAGTGATGAAATAGTATTAAGGTTCAACTGTAAGTAACATAGAATTCTTCAAATTCCTAATGTAGAGATTACTTCAAGTGAGTTTTGTATTTCTTGTTACGTTGTTATATTCAGATGTATATTCATACAATATGTTATCTAAAGTAAAACTTTGAAGTATAAATAATATATTATACCAAACGCTAAAATCCAAACATTAATACAGTTGATACTGTGTATTTAGAAGAACTGGATGATTACTTTGCTCTGTTCTAGCATCTGTTAACTTTAACTTTTAATAGTATACCTCAAGATTAGATTGTTGAATAAATTAGCTACTTATAACTAACTTAAAACTTCACATCAGTTGAAGTTCTATATTCAATAAAACATCAAGTTGATTATATGAAAAAATTTGATTCATAAAACTAATTCAACAAATCAATTATACTTCATTAAGTTATTCTGTCATTGATGTTTATTTGTATTAACTTGTAGTGAATGTCTTGAGTTTATTAACTTGAAAATAATTAAAATTGATGTTGATTTAATAAATATTTTGGAAAATATTAAATGAAATAACTTCTTAAATTAACTGAATTAGAAGAATAAAAATGAATTAACTTACCTTCTTTTCAGTTAATATTATCTGAGAAGAACATTTTATGTATTTCTATAAGTATGAATAATTGAACAAGCCTGTTAAAGAAATTTATAATTTAAAATTATTATGTTATCATGTAAACAAAAGAATCATACTAAAATATGACCAAGTAACTTTTTGTTGGTATGACTTTATTTTAAAGATAGATAATTTTTGTGCATGTATTGATAGAAATAGTTGCTCTCTCGTAGATTCATCTAGGTAGTAATCTGTAAATTTCTCTAGTGTCATATTATTCTTTATGAATAATTCAATAGTTCACAATATTTTGTTACTAGTGTCATACAATCTGAAATAAGTATGACTTAAATATGTCTACATATATAATGTTTGATAAAGTAAGATTATGTAATGTAGGGTAATGCAAACTTCAACCCAATGAAATTATTAGATTTAAAATGAAATATTTTAACATTTATTAAGTTGATTAAAAATAAATGTTTGTTGAATTCATATAAATAGATTTTGTTTTATGTTTACAACTTATAGGAGTATGTGTAGAACTCTTATCCATGTAAATCAACAATTTTTCTTTAACCGGATTCAAATTCATCATTAATCAGAGTCTATTTTCATTAAAGTATATTGTATGTTAAAGTATATAGACATTAAGGTATATCATCAAACAGAACGATATCATTTGAATAATTAGACACTAATTAATAACACAACAATTTGGCTTATAACTTGATGACAAAAGTGAAACAGAATGCTGAATATCACAGGATCTTAAGTTTGAATAGTGATTAGGTAGTATCAGTTATACAACTAAGATTTGTTTTTTTAAACTATTTCTGTCACTTATTTATTGATCATCAATTCACATCAAATAACTGCTATCCAATTAAAATAAAAGTTGATATATTTGAGTGAATTACATAATAACAAGTAAATTTTTTTTCTCAAAATAACCTAATGATCTTTATTGCTTTAATTTTAGACTAACAGAAAAGTTCAAGGAATTAATAAATAAATGGATTTCATAGATTCTAGTTGTTTGAAAGTTAAGCATTATAGTTCGGGAAAGTAGGAAATACTATGAATTATGTGATTCAGTTAGTGCTTGTTATCCTATATATCATTAGTATGATATATAACATACATGGTGATTTACAAGGTTTTAATTTCAAAATCTTCACTGGTTGACTGGATCATAAAGACCTCTACATCTGAGGGAAAACACGGAATTCTATGAATAAGTAGAATGCGACTCGATGATTTGAACTTCGTGGATGACCTAGCTCTTCTATCAAATATACACCAACAAATGCAAGTGAAGACGATCAACGTAGCAGCAACCTCAGCATCAGTAATCCTGAACATACATAAGGGGAAGAGTAAGATCTTCAAATACAACACAGGGCGCTCCAACCCAATTGAACCTAACTGAAAAACTCTGGAAGAAGTGAATACTTTCACGTATCTCGGAAGCGTCATCGATGAACAAGGAGGGTCCGATGCAGATGTAAAGGCAAGTACTGGCAAAGCAAGGGAAGCATTTTTACAGTTGAAGAACATATGGGACTCAAAACAATCGTCAACCAACCTCAGAGTCAGACTCTTCAATTCTAACGTGAAGACAGTCCTGCTGTATGAAGCTGATACGTGGAGAACTACTTCAAACGTCCTCAGAGGGGTACAAGTATTTATAAACAACTGCCTACGAAAGATACTGAATGTCCATTGGCCGGAAACTATCAGCAACAGTCGACTATGGGAGAGAACAAACCAACTTCCGGCAAAAGAGGAAATTAGGAAAAGAAATTGGAAATGAATAGGACATACAATCCGGAAATCATCAGACTGCATCACGAGACAAGCATTAAAATGAAATCCTGTCGGAAAACGGAAAGGAAGAAGGCCAAAGAATATACTGCGTCGATATTCGGAAGCAGATATTAAAAGGATGAACAGCAACTAGAAACAGCTGGAAAGGATTACTCAGGACAGAGTTGAATGGAGAATCCTGGTGAGCGGCCTATGCTCTTCTGTGAGGGGTAATGGGCGTAAATAAGTAATTAAGTAATTTTAAAATGTCATATTTCTTCCTGTCCCTCTAAGAGGCTATTAACTATAAACAGAGATAATGAAATAAATTAAAAATTCAATAATCACAACTAATAGTACATTGTATAGTAAATCATTAATTATCTATGTTAGCTCTTATAAAATGAGTCGGTCAACTAGTTTTCAAGTGTACTGCTTATGAATAAAAATATTCTTTCTTCTATTTCCTCATATTCAGTAAAAAAGTTTACCTAACTAATCTATAATTCTAATTTTCAATAAATTTAACTGAAGTAATGAGTGGAATGCATTGTTACGTGACTGTTTAAAGGTGAGTATATAAGATTATTTATTTTAGTGTCCTGTAGCCTTTCAAGAGACTGCTTTCAAATTCACGTAACAATGACATGTTTAAATCGTCAAAAAGTTCACAAGAATAATATTAGATTGCTTATCATTTTAGAAATTATTATCTGTTATCCCTTTCATATTCATTATTGTTTAAATAGACAGTTATCATTTCACTGCTTCATACTACTATTTAATCTGTCGTGTTATGTTATTCCACATTTGATAACAATTTAAGTAATGATATAATAATTTTTTTTTAATTTTATGGTGGATTTATTTTATGAAACAAACAACTACTTCATTTTGTGTTTTGAGTTTACCTCTACAGTGTATATCAACAATCCATGATGAAAAATCTTATTTAAATGGATACAAATATCTATCACCACTTTAATTAAATAAAAAATTTTTCCGTTTGATTAATTTACCTGTCCTTTATATAAGTAGTCTACGTAATCATATGAACTAATCTGATTACTTAATCGGCTAGATAGTTTTATAGGTCAATTTAAATGAAGCATTTATTATATGTGTATATACGATGGGATTATTTGATAACTTTCTAAGTATTTAAGTAAACGAATAGATTATATTAACAACTGAAAATAATAATCCATTAAAATTGTTATATTCATGGTAAGTTATTATTCCATTAGTCTGAGAAGCTTAATCACTTTAGTGTTATAATATCCTGAAAGTAAAAACTCGGGAAACAGAATAATTAAACAACTATTTGATTTAATTTGGATTGTGGCTGGTAAGTGAAATCCAGGACTTACGTTTCATCTTGTTTTGGACGCGTCAGTTGGATATACTTGCATCCCAGAGTTGGTGTCTACACCGGAAATCAGTTGTTTTCGTCTGAAACACTATTACATTTACCATTACGACACTGAGTTTAGTTAGCCTCATTTGTGCAACGAGCACGTATATATAATTTAAATCTAAACACCAATATTTAAATGTAAGTAAGCCTAACTGATGAGTCCCAAATACGACGAAACGTGCCTCCTGAATTTAACCTACCGACCACAATCCATATTAGACTATGTTCGTGAACTTCAATTGTCTCAAGGGAAATCCACTTAGAATTCACATGTAATGACACAAACTGATCAATTATAGTTCATACCATCGGAAAGATTGAAAAGCGCATTCAAATTAAATAAACTATGATTTTTGTCTAAGTATACTTTAATAATATAAATAAATTGTCACATTAACTATTTATTTTTGTAGACTAAATATTAAAATGTAAGATTTATTTCAATGTAATATAAAGTACTGATAAAGGTATCTATGCTGAAATGTCATTTGGTTGGTTGACATTATTTTTTTTCTGATTACATTTTTACAGTACAATTTTTACTCTGATTAAATTATGTCATTGTTCAGTTATACAAACTTTATTTGATGTTAATGTTAAGAATTAACTAGTAATAAAGTTGGTTAGCTTAACAATTGGAAATTATGTATTGTGTATGTGATTTGTTGACATCATAAATAGATACAATTCATTGCATTTTTTAACCATAAGTGTATACTATTCTTTACTAGACTTTCGTAGAGACTTGAAACTTAGACTCATTTATCAACTCTGTACTAATCCTTGTTTTGTAAAGACAATAATTCTATACAGTAAAAAGAATATACTACTAATAAAATAACTACAGACATATTTACTCTGTTTTATTAGTAAACAGTAACAATATTATTCTTACATTATAATCTACTTCAGGAATTAATGCAACTGGTGAAGTTTGTATATGATTAGAAAACATTGTTGTATGACTAGTATCTATTCCATTTGGTGTAGCTGTAAGAATATAATGTGTTTGACCATTTGTGAGATGATTATCCGACATATTAGAATGATGATAACTTATTCCAGTAATTGATGGTTGTTGAGGTGGTGGAACTGTTGGTGGACGTAATAATTGCATTTGTGTTTGATCGTGATGACGATAGGGTAAGTAAGGTGAATGAGAAAGACTGCTGGTAATAGGATGAGAATTCTGACTCATTGTAATGTGTTTGTTTTCTGGAACGATAATATCTGTTTGCAGGCAGTGTGTTTTGGAGTTGGTTAAAGAAGCATGATTAGCAGTTTCTCCATTTTGTAGCATGGTATTAATTGTCATGGAATTTAGTAGGAAATGCAGTTTGTTGGGATGGTTAGTACTAATGTATTCTGCTACCTGTTGCCCTTTGTTATGAATTACTGACTGAGTACAACTACTGTTAATACTACTGCAGTTATTACCAGTAACATTATTAATACTCAACTGTTTGTTCTTATGGTTATTATTTTTATTATTTATATTGTTGCAGATTGGAACGCATGAATTCGAAGTAATAAAAGTTGACTGAGCCGGTTGTAATGAATGCGTAAACAGAGATATCAGGTCCGGTGAAGAATCCACTAAATCGTAGCTGTTATTTCGGGTGTCTTGACTTCTTGTATGATTAGCTTCTAATGCAGACGTTAATACTGCAGTGTGTGGATTAACCATAACACCACTTGATGGATCATAAAACACTGAAGATCCTTAAAATAAAGACGGGGAAAAAATACTATGAATTTATCCTCGAAACAAAATAGTTACTAAAAGTAATAAAAGTGACCGTTTTCTAAACTTTAGTCTCATTTCATTTGTGTAATAGATTTCACATAACCTTGTTAAATTCACCCAGATGAATCTCATTTATCTTCAAAGTGCAAAGTATTAAGGTCTGAGTAATAATAAAGTCTGTGATCTATTCATTCATTTATACCTCTTAAATTTAATTGTTACTAAGTAGGAAAATGAAAAAGAGCAAGAGTATGAGTTAATACAAAGTTATCCTGCTAGAAAGCGATGCTTAGTTGGATGACTAAGGGAACTGTTTAGGCCCTATGTTATTCTTTCCATATGCATATGACCTCCTTCCACCATCGTCAGTCTTGTTATATGCTAACGATTTTATGATATAGAAAACCATACAAAAGCATTTAGCGACTGTCGGTGAATACCTCCAGGTGCATTATGATGAACACTTGGCACCAAGGTGCAAATCCTTCGAGGATTAATAAGATTGTGCTCCCCTTCTCCAAGAAACAAATTGATCTAGAAGTCACTATCAGTGAGGATTTGAAACCCACTACACTTTGACATGCTATCACTCATAAAAGTCTTGGGAATTATATTTACTACTTAGAGCCTTCAGATATGCTTACGCTAATATATTTTTAATTGTGATGCCGTACTTAGACAACCAAAATTTGAATGCTGTTTACAAGCAGCTAGCCTCTGTCTAAAAAAACTATACTGAGTTGTAGAAAAGGGTTCAAAAACATAAATTTGGTTAATCACTGAGAACTAGAAGTTTTCGTATAACAAAAGATTGCCCAAACTAAATTTATTCACTTTTTTATACAGGAGAACCAGCTGGGTGGCAATAGTAGTCTTCAAAATACTTCCAGGTTAGGAAATCTAAGAGAACATTTCGATAAATTCCATAAGCCAAGAACCGTTTATCTGTCAGCTGACTACAGTCTTTCCAATAGACCAGTTGACCTACTGAACTCTGTACCTCAGTACATAGTCGTAGCTCCATCGGTCGACGCATTCAGGTAAAACTGAATTGGCTGAAATTCTCACTAACAAAATGAAGACAGTCAATCCAGCCTTCTGACCTTATCAAAATGAGACTGTTCCAAATGTCAGTGGAGCTTTGGACCTAATGATTTCAACAATTTTAGTGTTTTAACTAAAAATTGTCAATTTCTCGTATTTTTAAAAGGAATAAATAAATTTATGCATAATAAACAAGAAAAATGTACCTTTTTAAATAAAAATGTGTTGTACAGTTTGATTTCTAGTTTGTACACAATTATAACAAAAGGTTAACGAAACCAACTGCATTAATTTTGTCAGTAATCAAATTTTACCAATCCATCGATGTAAAAATAACATATCATGATACTGAAATGGGATGTGTTCAATTCTAACAGTCAATATCCATTGAAAGAAATATTTTTTATTTAGTTTTGGGAACTTAAATCCTGATTTCTCAATCTAACGCATTAGTATTACACTGTCAGTAAATTCTTAATAGTTAAAAAATTTAGCATTTTATCATTGTATTATGTTAATATCACTGTGATATTAAAGTTACAAAGTTGACACAAAAATTTGTGACAACATTGACTGATCATGAAGTAGTGACAAATACTAGGTATGTGTAGGCCTTTACAATACTAGTGGTCATTATGTAAACTGTAAATTATTTGAGGATATGCAACAATAACCGTTAGATATAGAATTTTTTCTTTCAGGAAATCGTTAGCAATACACATCTCCATTCTCAAGAGAAATGGTGTCTCCTGGTAGATTGTAACCTACCTCACTTAGTTTAGTAGTGTAAAATGTTTAAAATCCCCTACTTTGGCTGCAAATATAGCACTGGTTGATAATCGATCAGTCATGGAGGATTTCAGTCGCAGATTAAGTAATCAGTTCTGTTAAGGTTTTAGGTTGTGAAACTAAATGACATAATATCATATTTACCAAGAGGGAACCTATTCTTCAAGATTGCAGATATGACTTGTTGTAGACTGTCAACTAGTACAAAACTTGTATACAGTCACTTGGAAAAATAATGCTGGATACAAATGAAATTTGCATAATTATCATGACAAATTATTTCTTTCACTTATCTTCCTAATCATGATAGTTGATAATGAGTAACTGAATCACTTATATAAACTTATTAAATCATATTTATTTTAAATATTCACTGTTAAAGAAATAAAAAGTAACGGAATTGTTTTGAAAAACATGAACTCAAACAATTTTTCAATTCATTGGATAACCATTTTACTAGAATCTGATTGTAGTTTAAACAATTTTATTTAATCTTTAACTTATTTTTTTCAATGTTCACTTTTATGACCATTTTATTTTTCATTTAATCAATTGTTAATCAATCAATCAATCAATCTATCAATCAATTAGTCAAATTGATAAATAGAAAAAATAAAAATTTAAGTGAATAAATTCAACAATAAAAATTTAATGCATAATTCATAAATATCCTCATCATTTTCTCCTTGAATACACAATAATTAAACAACAAAAACAAACGGAAAGTATTTGCATTGATAGAATAGAAAAATTTTCAATGAAATTAAAAAATAAAAACTACAAAACAAGGAAAAACAATTATTGTGATGTTAATGTGTAAAAATTATTTTTTTCTTGAAAAAAAAAAAAGGATTTTACACGTATTTTAAATTAGGCCAATTTTTATTTCTTTATCAGAAGTAAAAACAATAATAACAACGACAACATAAGAAAAACGCAGAAAAATGCTAATTAGGCATTTTTATTTCTTCTTGCCATGTGTATTTACACATATGATTGGTAAGAAACACACACATACACATATACACAAATACAATCACATATACACATATAAACCAACACTGAGAAATACACTTTATTTCATGCATCAGTTGTATGCTTATAAGTGGACGTAATTTATATATTGTGAATTGGTATTATGAAGTAAACAATAACCAAATGATCATAAATAAAACTTATGCCCACCCTCTCTGTTAGAAAAAAAAGAAGTGGAAACATCTTTTCAGATAAATCTTAATGTGTATGTTTGTGAATGATCCATTTGTTTGTTACATTTTTCTTTTAGTTTTAACGTGAAGAATGGCAGCCATTATTGATTAAACTGAAAGAAATTAAATATTGATTATAAAAATTGAAACAGATCTAGCATAGTGATTCCCATTTCTATTTTCTATAGGAAGACAGTTATTTTGCTCAGTGACTCGTTTTTATTTATTTATTTATTTCGTATTTTTTTAAAGTTTTCTTTATTTATTAATTAAATTATTGGAATTAATCAATTAAAGATAGTATTGATTTTCTATTTGTAATTACTAATGTTCGTGTTATTTGTTGCTCTGATAGATGATGAAGCATACAATTGACATTGTAGGTTATAGCTCATTTATTCAAATAATAATCAAATAATAGTTAATCAATAAATATGTATTTATCCAAGAAATGTAAGCAGTTTCACTAAGCCGTTCATAAGGACTCAGATTAATATTTCTAGGTCTATCAATTTTTTTTGGATAAAACAGCAATTCAGCTTTATTGTATTATTTTTTGAATGCCTTCCACTGGGTTTGTGTCTGATGTACATTGTTTGTACAGAAGTAATGTAATTTTGCTTAAGAAAATAACAACTTGCTGCTATTTACAACTTGGTCAAGAACATCATTAAATATTCAATATAAATAGTTTTTAAAATGGTAATTAGGTTGGCTATCTGTTGACGACACAAAATTCTCAAAAATACAGTTATTCAAAAAATTAAGCGACAGACTTTTACTGATTTTTGTAGGCCTGATTTGTAAACTTTCATCACATTAAATCTAATGTGGATTATAGTTCAGAGTATACGTTACGATAGTTAATTGTGTTATTTGATTCGATTGTAATTTTATATTCAAGGTGTAAAATATTCCCCCCCCCACGTTAACTTTTGTAAAGTTTATTTATTGATGATTTGGCTTCAAACAATATTCACTGTAAATAATAATCTGTAAATGAAAGCCTTAAGCAACGGTTATTTTGTATTAATGGCTCCTAATTCAACTGTTCCTCCTTTCACTAGCGTTCAAGTATAGATCAGAGCATACTGACAATAGGCTGTAACTATCTAGACGTACTATTGGCAGCATATATTCCAGCCACAAAAATTCGTATCCATGAGTAAGCTAGGAAGTTCACCTATCAACAATTGACAACATACTCCCCTAAATTGTTATGGGTCAACAATTGTATAAGCATATATTGTAATCGCATATATATATGTTTATATGCATATAATTACGCAAACTTATATGTGAATAAATATGTAATTTTTTATTATTTTGTTTATTCAATGCGTAGGACGAAAGCAACTTTTAACCACCAAAACTGTCATCTACCGGTTTATATTTGGCTAATGCAAACTAGAAGTTTATCATGAAAGGAAATCAAAATAAAAGAAACTCTCATCGACTATGAGTGGGCAGACATGAATAAATGTGTACGTACATAGGTGGTCTTTTTTCTGTTACTATATATATATATATATATATATATATATATATATATATATATATATATATATATATACATTACTTACACGAAGTTTTCATGTAAATGATAAGTAAAATGCACATATTTGAATTCAGTCTTTCCGTTAACTTCCGATAAGTAAACTAAAAGTGGAACAAAGGTGTTGCTATACTTGCACTTAAATAATTTCAAACTGTTATATTTATTATAATAAATTAGTACAAATAATTACAACATTTTAGACCTTTTAATGTACTATTAAAGTTTTTGTCAAGACAGCATGATTATAATTGGAAAAAAATAAAACCCTGTATTGAATTAGAAGGAAACTTAGTTATGTAATAAAACATTGTGTCATGGTAGGAGGTCTTTAGCACAAAACTTTAATGATTAAAAATTCATTGTTTATTATAAAGTGTACTACTTATCGTCTGAATATCATAATACAGAGTATCATTTTTCAGGAATGCTGGATAACTGCTCTCTGAAGTCACGGAACGGAGAACTCTGGTGACAGTATTGATATATTAAGGAGTTATTGCAATTAAACATGTCGAATAACTTTAGTTAGCGGCAAACTGTTTGAGATTAATTGAAACTATGCTCCAAACTTCTCATTCTTACCAGTGGGCACTTATTATCATGGCATATCTGATATTTTAAGGAAACTGTTTATCTCCTTAGTGTCGGACACAGAAACAACGCATGCGATCTCCACTGACTTACATAACTAAAAAATTGCCAATTAGTCGACAGAATTCGATCAGCACCAGGAACAAAACAAATTTAACATTATCTACTATGCTGAAAGTGAATATAACTCATTGTCGCTCAAAATCGAGTACGGACTTTTGCAGAGCAAATAAGGTTTGTCTGATCACATGGAAACTTGCTAAACGTAAGAACTTTGCACGTATACACTAAATACTTACTCAAACGGTAATTTCCGTATAACCTTTTACAGGGCACCAACAATAAATAATTAAAAAATATCAACATATACAATAGTTGATAAACATTTGGGCTTTTTTTGTATCTGTATGCAGATACGTCTAAACAACATTATACTCAGCATTAACTATATTGTTTACAATTATTATAACTTACTGAAAAAATAACCTAAACAGAGGTTAAAAGATAGGAAGTAAAGGATGAAATGATTCCAGAGAATTAGTATGAGATGAAATGATTAGTAAGTGAAATTTATTAACTTATACATTTGAACACTGCTACCGATTATAGGTGATATTATCTGAAATTTTCTAAGTTCTGCTTATCGTCACTATAAGATTTAGGTCTTAAAGCATCTCTGTTAGTAACATTTAATAAAATGTTCAAATTTTGCAACCAGTATTAGTTTTCTAAGGATCACAGATGAATCATGTTGGTAGATTCCAGCTACTAAGAAAATGAATTTAAAAGCTTTCATGCTAACTGAATTCATTTACCTAAAACTATGGAAAAATCTGTTGGCTTTAGCTTTGGTTTATAAAGAGCATTATATTTATTATTTGAGTTAACTTACTGTTACCTACATCAATTTGAGTACTAGTACTTATTGAAGATTATATGGAAGGATTTTCAAGATAGTTTAAAATGATACGCTTAGTTGTGTAACTAAGTCTGTGATTAAGAGTCTGATGGTCAACGTTTTTCAAACTTCGTTCATTGTGTCATTCAAAGTAAATATCATCTGTTGCCTCCAGTGGACAACTAGTTATAACTCTCGAATTTGATGACCTTTGCTGATTTGTTATTTCTATTAAATGACAATGTAATTTTCATCACGTAACTAGTCATTCAATTAGACTTAAATGATTGCAGTACATATCATTATTTATTTCTGAAATATTGCACTGTTGTTTAAAATAAAACTGTACTACCTATTACGGATGCTAAATTCAGTAACTTGTTAGTTTTCATCTGTTTAGTTATGAAAGTTGCCATTTTTCATTTTGACAAAAAGAATTACTATAGTTTATATTTTAATAAGTAATTAATTTGTTTATCTATATGAAATATTATTTTCGCCACCTTGTATTTCTTACACGTTCTAACTACTCTGAATATAAGTAAACATGACAAAATACAAAACAATTCAACAAAACAATCTAAAGAAAATAATCTCAATAAATATATGAAATAGAATTCATTTCAATTAATTCATTTGATTAAAAGAAATCTAATTTAACAATTAAATGTTAAATTATTTCAAATAATGTAGCTTTATTAAAATCTCTTTAAAATTTTAATGAGCTATCTAGTCATTATTCAATAATAATAAGAAGAAGAATAAGAAGAAGAAGACAATTAGGGAAATTCGAATAGGAAATAACTGAAACACGTCAATAACTTATGTTTAATTAAAAACAAAACAATGAGATACGCATATAAAGTAACCAATAGAGTATAAGCGAATCAATGTATTTAATTGTTGATTATGTCATTATAAATTTATTTTATTTTGTTTCATTATTGGTGTAACCTAAAGTAAAAAAAAAAGTGATAACTACAATAGAATAATACAAAAGAATGCATAATAGTTAATGACATAGAAACAAAATCATTTAAATTATTTTATATTTTTTTTATTCATGCTTTAATTAATTAGATTTATGAAATTTATGTTATTTGTTTTTGTTTCTTGAATAGTTGAAAAGAAAAGTTTACAAAACAAAAAAAAGAATTTCAAATGATACTTTTGAAAAAGAAAAAAAAACATAATTAGAGGATAACATTCTTATTTATATTTTGGGTGTGAAATAAAAAGAATGATGATATCGTTGTTAATTGTTTGAGTAATATTTAAATGGATAACTATTGTTTTTGGTTAATAGTCAATAATGTTTTCTCTATGAATATGATTCATCTAATTGTTGTTGTTCACCAGTGATTACTACGTAATTATAACCAATAACTAGATTAAGAATTAATGTATACGCTAAAAATATGTCAGTGAAAATGAAGTTGTGTTGTACACTTAATCAGCTTGTATGGTTGGATTCAACGTTTTAAACCTTAACATCACTTGGTTGATCACTTGCTTGATGAATCGTACTTAACCTGTTTATAGTTATGAAATATGATGAACTCAGTATGTTTTAATCTAATTATTAGGATCTTAAGAATGGTTTATTATTAGATATTTAAAATGAACAATTTACAGTTTTCTAACTTGTATCACAATTAGTTGTGTACAAATCAGTTAATACAACAACTCCTAGTTGATTCAACTTCTAGGAAAAATGTTTTTCTTACATCATGTAGAGAAAACTTTCACAGTTGAATTTTGGTACAGTTGAAATAAACTGTTGAAAAACCTATAGTACCACTAAGTTCCATAGTTCTACATAAGCCTTAAAACTGCACTTTCCATCTAACATGTATATTTTGACATATAAACATAAAGTAGGAGCAACATTGCATCTACGGTCGTGGAACATTTTTAGGAAGGTACAGTCAGAAGTCATAAACTAAGGTTGTAGATGTACCTGAGTAGCTACAAAACCAAGGCAAGTTTAGTGTTAAGATATAAACAGAGAGTAGGAAACCTTGTTGATAGACTGTAAAACATATAATCGAGAAAAAACATAAGTTAGAAATTTGTACTATAATTAAGGCTTTGGATATAAGTAATCATAAGCAAATTTGTAGGTTTGTGGAAGATTCGGGTATAAAGAAATTTGAACCTTGTTTCTACGTTTGAAACTGGATCGTTGCAATTTTTGTTTTTTAATCATATTTGATGATGTGATAATCTTTTGGTTGTATGACAAATTTCTATCCACGCTATGTTCTCTCTTACTTTATTTTTTAAGCATCACACCACAATCACTAAACCTTTTATATGATTTAGTCTTACATTTTTATACAATAATCCTTTGACTAGTATATGTGTTGCCAATTTGTTAAAAATGCATGTTGTAGATATATCTCACTTCTCAGATCAACTTCGTCACCTAATTACACTACTGGATCTAATTGTGCTATTGTGAACTATAATTTATATTGATTAGTGGGTGAAAAAATTGACAAACGTCAGTAAAAACTACTAATTTTACAAAAAAATTGTTTAGAAATTTTCGGATGGTGTAACGGTATCACCTTAATGCAGGACAGTTCATTAAGAACTGTAGACCGACTGTATACGTTTATTTCACTGTCTCTATTTAATATAATTCATAGGAGTTCATTGGTAAATACACTTAGAATTTCATGCTACCTTAAATGTTATATTCTTACAAAATGTTAACAGTTGTTTCAATGCCTCAATGTAGTGTCTTTTTCTGTGGGACTCAGTAACAGGAATTTGAACTTAATATATAAAAGACCAATACAGTAATGACTAGAAGTATGTCTTACTGACTTAAGCTGACTAATTTTAGAGTATCTCGTAGATTACCTTTGGTCACCTATGGGTTGATTATATTTATAAATTCTAGATTTCTTATTTAGTTGGGCAAAGCTGTCGAAATTTCCTCGAAGCAGATCTATCGTATTTGTTTGTGGCTACAATCATTTTAATTTAGACAATTTTTTCAAGTATATTCTTTTAGCTTTTCTTTATTCAGTTTTCCATTTATTATGGTTACTTAATGTAAATAGTAACCAAAACAATTATTGGAAGTGGTAATTCTACCATCAGATACCGACCCAGTCATGTAATTGGTTAAGCGTCCACAGTGAAACCTGATGGCGATGGACGCGAGGATGTCCAGTAATTATAACGAGACATCTGTCCAGTGCTTCCCATTTTCAGTGATATTCAATAGACATTAATTTGTAACGAATATAGTCGAAATATAATGGACTGACAATCAATGTAATTTAACTTTTGGATGAATAAAACGAATAATTGAGTAGAATAACCCTATTTCTCTGAATACTCACTTACTACTTACAACTTTAATATTGCTTTCTCTATCCTAAATGTATTTTAACTGCTTAGTTATGAGTTGTATTGTTCTTAATTACAATTAACCTATGTAACTTATGCTGGGAATCGAAACCATACCATTGAGGCTATGCAATGAACGCTTAACTGTTATGGACCAACTACTGTGCCGCAATCCAGTATTTAGTGTTTCCAATTTTAATCAGTTCGGATTTTTTTGTTCAGCAGTTGGAACTAGTTGGTAGCAGTTTCAAATTCTGTATGGTTGAACTTCATTTATCACATCTAACTAAAGTTTATGAAACCACCTTCTGAAGTTAGACACTAGTATATTATTATTGAATGTAATTTTGTTGTAGAGATTGTTGTATTATACATTATGTATTGACCTAGGTTTGATAATCAGTGAAAAACAAGAGTACATTATCTGGATCTTCGCATAGCCATAGTAATACGCGCTTACTTCTAAATAAATTCACGCAAATAAGCATATTAAGTGCAGTTTTCAATTTTAATTTAAAATCTGAACAAGTTATGTAAGGTTCATGAGTACCTGGGAAATTCATTTTAATCTCATCCAGTCTTTACTTCTGTAGGCATCCATTTAACATATTAAACTGGTGAATTATTTAAATCTAAATACATACATTTAACTTACGCACTGCAGAATAGTAGTAATATATACATATGAATCTAATACACACATTTATTTAGCTATATACTCATGAATTACAAGAAAGATTTGGTTACACATTTCACAACCAGGTCCAGAAAGATATTCTTAGAAGATTTTACAGACTGTATTCCGAAAGCAGCATTTAACTAAAGAAACGTTAGTTTACACTAAACTGGAATTTAGATGCATAAATCGTCAGGAAGAAATTTATCTTCTTTAAATTACAATTTAACGGTGATGTAGCCGGTGATAAATTATATGATAAGTTACCTAGTGCTTTACAGTAAATCTCTATTTATCATTATCTAACGGACCCAATGCTTCTATTTAACTAAAAATAAGTTATCTGGTCTTACCATATCCATTTGCATCTATGAATTTAGCTACTTCTATGGAGAAAGTAATATCGGGAGTACTATGAGATGACCTAACTGACTAGTCAACGAGCACAATTAAGTCTAAACGAAACAGCATTCTGCCACACAAGATAAATCGTGGGTATGTGACAGACGGAACCAAGGCATATAGAGTATCCGGTTATATACAATCAAGCTTCCTGCCTGAGGTTTGACTCAGTCTTCTATGTGTATTAATCATCCAAGCTAACAGCCTAACTTATATCCTCAAAGGAAATGTGGTAACGTCCCATTTCCTTCCTTGACCAAATAAAAATTAACAGACATTTAATCTAGTTTTTTATACCCCTTTTGTTTGTTTCATACTTTATCCGTTACATATCTTCCTTAATATTTAAAGATTCGGCAGTCAAAGATTATACATTATAAATGATCAAATTCTTCCAATTATTTATGGACCTATAACTAATCATATATATATATATAATCTTGACAATTAATTTGCAAAAATGAGATTCCTCTGCCGAGTAAATTTGTTTTACTATTTAATCGGTATGTAAATGCATAATTATGTACAAATTAACATTCATTATTTGTTTAAAATGGCCATTTGCAAGCTTCTTCAGTTTGCCGTTTATTAATCTTATTACTTCGTCATTATTGCTTTAAGAAGCTTAATTTTCTAAGATTTTGACTTGCTTTCTATATTGAAATGCTTATCCAAGTTACCAATACTCGTATCATATTACATTAAGATATATATACAAGCTGTTACTGGCTTTATCTACTACCATACCTGCCATACTACTATCAGTTGCGATATTTTTTCGTTTAATATGATTACTTATGCTATCTATCTGTTTAAGTGTTACCAACGACTAACAAATCACCTTAAATGGTTCAATATTTTCATATTTTTATGTAAATATTATTGTATATTAGAGTGAAGTCTCTGATGTTCTAAGTCACTTATAAATCCGTCTTAACAATAGGAATATAAATTGTTATTTATCTGATTTACTAACCGACGCTATTGTAAGTTCGGCGATATAATGAATAAAAAGTATTCTTTGTAGGTAAAGGATTCAATGTGATGTTGACAGAAACTTCTGTAAAAGCATAATAAATTATAGAATGAATTATATGTTATTGACAATCCATCATTTAACTTTTTGAAACCACAGAGAGACTTTAAGCAATAAAATATAATGAGCATTTCTGAAAGTTACTATTATCAAGATGTAGTCTCTATATCTGTGTAATAATTTACTGAAATAGACTAAATTTATCGAAATTGTGCATGACAAATCAATGGTCCTATTGTTGTGCAACAGGTCACAAGTTCGACTCCGTGATGCATTAAATTACATTATTAAGACAAAATAACCGTCTATTGGTTTTTATGTTTTAATATTATTTAACCAAAGGCATTTTATTACATGAAATTATATGAGAGTGTACGAGTCTATTTGGATTCGTGAAAGTTAATTCTAAAGCTAACTCCCCAATATTTTTTCAGATTATATTGCACAACTGAAATTCGTAAATCACACTTTTCTTTGGCCAATTTAAATCATCGACAATTCCCACTGTTTATAAATGAAACAGTAACGTATTGTTTGACCAAACTAAGTGGTCATTCAGCTCTAGTTACTGACTAACCTCTTCTGTATTGAAAGTTTTCACAAAAAATTATTTATTGTGGTAACAGAATGTAATCAGCCTAGTATAGTTACATACTGTCAACAGAGTTTAACGTCTGTAGGGCATGATTTTCGTGTGATTATTATATAGCACTCATACATTTTTGCTGGTATTCAGTACTAGTATGAAGAACAAACTGATTGTGGTAATAACCTACATGAAGGGATGAGAAGATACTATATATTTATCAGCTGTATTATTTTTTTTATAAAGAAACATATATTCTTTTATATTCGTGTATTTAAGTAAGCTAGCACCTGAACAATAACATACTGTGATAAGATATACATTTCTTAGGTTTTTATGATCAATTTGAATGGCTTAGATAAGAATGTTATTGTTTAAATACTGTTCAATTAGTCATTAAAAGCAAATAGTAAGTGTCTCTTAGCAATAAATCATGGCACTAGTAGTGCTTGTCGGCCAACTATATAATTCAAAGTAGATAAGTTTACATCATGAAAATACTAAAAAATATTACTTATCCATGTAGATTTAAAACGAATGCAAATCCAAGAATATACAATTCCAGTTTTTATGTCACTTATCTGTCAAATAGTTTCTACTATATGACTAGCTTATATGACTTTACTATACAAATCTTTACTAAAGCAACTTTTCTGTAAATAATCAGTTAATCTTTTCTCAATTTGTCTATTATTTGTATCAGTAAGTCAGACATGCAAATAAACAAAAGTATTCACCCATATAATTGTTATTGAATAAAATAATAAATATTGAAGTGAAATCAATAAAGTAAACAAACTGACACAAAGAAAACAAAAATTTACAGTAAAATGAGAACAGTGAAAAAAAAAAGAGAGAAACTAATCAACTCCACAGGAACAAATAAGTAACTGTGTTTGTTATTCTTTTGTTATTCCTAATGTTTTTTTACTTAATGTTTTAACAAACAGATTTATGAAAATGTGTAAATATCACTTTTCTTAGTCTTCTAGTGTGTGCTTGTATAGCAAAAAGAGACAGAGACAGAGAGAGAGAGTGAACGAATGAAAAAAGATGTTGAACTAACTTTAGGCATCTTGATATTTTTCTACATTTACAAACATTTCATTTAGTTAATTTATGGCCTGAAAAATCAATAGTATAAGTTTTTATATGAAAAGAAGACATTATGAAAGAACTAACAAACAACTCAAATGAATTCGATTGTCATTTGTTAAATTTAATGTTTATATTTTATAATTGGTGCTGATGTATTATATTCTTTAAATGTATTGAGGATATTGATCAGAAAGCATTTTTTTGTGCAGATGTGAAACATTCATATAACAAGGAGATTTGGTGATGAAAAAATACGTTTCATAAGATGATTCTGGTTAGAAATATTCAACCAAGATTATCCCCAATATCCTCAGTGTTTACAGGATTATTCGTAGAGTTTTTAAACATTTTTATGTTCATTCAGTAAGTGTATGCTACATATTAGAGTGTAATCTTCATTAAGAATTTGACTTCAAGCATCTGAATTGACCATATGTATGTTCAGTGAGAATGTCTGGTATAGCACAGATCGACATAAAAAATATGTTGAAGTTAAAGAATTCTATAAGATCGTTAATTATTATTAGTCTCTATTTTACAGTATTCACGTTCCACATGGATGAAAAAATGGCTGATGTTTCTGGATTTAATATGCTCTTATTATAGTCTAAAAACGTTGTAAATAACATCAGCCTTAAAGATGTTTTAAGGTTAAATGAGTGATTTTAATGTTTTTCCAGTTAACATTTTAATGACAAGTTATTTTACAAGTTAGGATAAAAGGTAAGCAGACACTTATACCATAAGAGGCAATTACTGATAGTTGATAATCTGATTTACGTGAGTGCAGTTGGTATACTGTTAGAATAAAATAAACTGATGGTTATAAAACATATTTACATTATTTACTATCATCAATACTCCTAAGTTGGAATGTCATGAACAGTCAAGGATAACTATTTTATCATGTTTATTATGTTTATTCACGATATTACTTAAAGTGATTCAAAAATGTTCAGCAAAACCACAGTTCAGATCACTAATTAATCCATGAGCCATATCTTACTTCTGACATGATTAAACTTAAGTATTCCGATTTGATGATGTCAGTTGTAGCTGGGGGGAGGGGGCTCGAGGAAAACATAGAAACCAGATAATTAGTCTTTGCATCCAGTGGTTTGTAATTGACCCACCTAACCAGTATCTAACAACTTTTGATGTTGTGATTGTGTATTATGGAGATTGTTGGACGTTTATTTGTTAGCGAAAATTGGTCTGAATTAGACGACGATTGATCTGCAGAAAGCTTAGGACAACTTTTTTACCTTAGTATGGTACTCTTCTACAATGTGCATCCAATACCCCATCAAGGATCAAACCCAAGACTTTCTGGTTCCACAACTTTATCATTAGACATTTAGGTATCTTTAATGCTGCAAAGCAACTCAAATGTAACCGACCGATAGCATATGAATTCTAATCCTCATGGATTGTAGTTATATTTCAATTACATGGTTATGTGCTGTGTGAACTAAGCTAAATTTCAATTAAATTTACTTTGTGTATACTAGTTCACAAGTATGTATGTGATTTTTAATAGCATCACTCATATTTTTCGATAAATTATACTGTTGTTTGGTATTTCTTCAGTGAGGTATTGCTTGAATAACTAGGATTTGTGGTCCACTATCAATTTGTTGGATTCATGTCAAGAGATCGATTTCATAAAATTAATAATTCAGGTAACCCTTCATTTGTTATAAAACATTAATGTCGTTTTATAATATATTTTGAAGTTTGAGAGGAAGAGTTCACGTTAGAACGCTTTGTTAGAGTTATTACACATTGCGCACTGCATGAGTTTTCTGTCCAGACTAACATGATAAACCAAATAAATAGAATATACCTAATTTCATAGACACTGTTATTTAAATACTATTCAAGTAGTAAGTAATGTCACAGTTCTAAATAAGTTCCCAGAGTATTGGTATGTAGTAGTGATCAGTGAAGTTACACAGATTCACATTAGATCTTATAACTACAGACGGTGATACGGAAGATTTATAGTAGACAGATAGTTGAGCGATATAATGGTTCTCAGGTTCGTATACAGTCACGTTTGCGTACTACTAATACAATGAAAACCACTATAAAACAAATATTCACATTCTTTCAATTATTCCCTTTCAAACTGGAGAGATCTTAATAAACCAACTTACTAAATTATATTTATGAATTTAAAAAAAAATAGCTAGAATTGATTATTTAACCATATTTCATCAAAATATTTTGTGTACTTATAGAAATAAATAAATTTAAAATAAATAAATAAATTCTAAATGTCATTATTTAAGCGGGGCAGACAAATGTATACACTGTAATCTACAGTGACATGCACACATATAGGTGCACTTGTATCCATAAATACAATTATATACCGTTGCGCAAGAATGATATCATCAGCGAATTCGTATCATCTTTTGTATAAAATTGGTTTAAATTTAATAAAAAATATTTTCAACTGAGATCTGTTACGTAATCTTCGTTAATTGTAATTCCGACTATTTTTTCAAGCTACTGATTTTTCAATATACACTATATATTACCACATCTTAACTAATAAAACACCATGAAAAAATAGAGAGAAATGTGAAGATAAATCTAAAACAAGCAGTAGAGGAACAATATTCTATAAAAGAAAAAACAAATTAATATTTTTTGAAGTATTCATTAATGTTGGGTTTTCTCAACTGGGTGGTTTAATAAAGAGGCTTTGCCGACAATAATAATAATGTTTACTTAAAGTGATGTTTAGCATTTTGATTATTCAACAAGTATTTATTCTGTTCACCATGTAGTCTTCACGTGTCATATTATCTTCATGTGTCCTTTTTGTTGCTTGTGCTTAGCTGCTACCATCATTGTAACTAATTTTCCAATTGTCTTCTTTCGTTGGCATATCATTTGACAAACATAGCATAGAATGAAGCAATCGTTTAGTTTGTCAACTACATTGATTCTAAACGGTCTTATTGTTCTTATGTTGAATTCTAGGGGTTATCGAGACGAACTAGGTTATTACTCTTGGAACAATCTTTTAAATTCGTAAATGACCTACTTCATCTAACAAGCATCTATAGTTTATAAGGATTTGAGTTACATTTAGTTTTCGTAAAACATCCTTTGAATGACTACATATTACTGGCATATAAAGCAACTTATATTTTCTTAGCATTTAGCTGTATTAGGGTATCAGTCTGACGGAGTCATTGTTTCAGAAAATCGAATTTCAGGATAGTTATCAATCAGTAACAACTAACTACAATAGTTGATCAGACTATGAAAAAATTCATACAATATTTCCATCTGTTATAAAATAAACCTACTCCTAATCACATTGTCCTGATAAATAATAAGAGCTTCTCAAATAAGAACCATTCAAATTACAAGATATAGCATTACTGAAAACGCACATTTGAGCTGTTTATCATTTTCATCATTTTATAACTTCGTATTGTATCAAGTTATTTAATTGTAAAGAGTGGCGAAGGTAACTGTTTACATTTAAACTATGTTTTCATACCAATTTTAAAATAACAAAACACGTGACCATGGATATGCAAAGTGTCAATTAAATAAACTACTTTGTTTTTTAAAATAAATACAGTTTTATTTATTTCCATATAGTTTTATGAAGATGAGTGTTTATGTACTGTTTTTTATTCGTCATAGAATGATTCCAGTATGGTATCATTGAAAACCAGTGAATATTAGACAGATGTTTGGTCATGGTATAAAACTACTCAGCGCATCATACAAACGAACCGTTAATGTAAACAAAAATGGTACCTAGTAATGTCTTACTTTCAATCTCACTAAAACAAAATCAGTCGACGACTAATGAAATTCAATAAATACTAATGATATTTTAACGAAATAATCTAATAAGAATGCTGTATATTCACATCATACTAATAAATTATGATGAATCCTAAGAAATGTTAAGCTTTAGTTTAATTATGATAAATATTACTAAAATTTATTAACTACATAATCTGATAGTAGATTGTTTTAAAATTTATACTATCATTAATCAATCAAACAAAGACTTTAATAGTAATTAATAATAATAGTGAAATACAAAGGAGGGTAAAATTGATAGTTTATGAACTTCTTTACTCTTCATTGACAATTCACCTGTAAATGTATCTGTCTATCATATTAGAAACGAATTTTATATTTATCATATTGCTATTGAATCACTTATAGTTAATTCCATGCTTTTAGTATTCTTTCCATAAGTTTGAATAGTTTACAATAGAACCTTATTTATTGATAATTTTAAAAACGTCTAGTATCATTTTATTTATAAACATAGTTGTTTTCTTCTTCTTCTTCTTCTTCATCTTCTTCCATTATTCTTCACAAACAAAAGGGGGGGGTACTGATAACTAGTGGACAATATGAGAATATGTGTGTAACTATTTAAATGACTGTAGTAACAAGATGGAAATGTTTAAAAATTAACGTCTCTACAATGAGAGTTTAACCTAAATTAGTAAATCAACTTAGGCGTAATATTCATTTAATCTTCTTCTTCTTCTTCTTCTTCTTCTTCTTCTTCTTCTTCTTCTTCTTCTTCTTCTTCTTCTTCTTCTTCTTCTTCTTCTTCTTCTTCTTCTTCTTCTTCTTCTTCTTCTTCTTCTTCTTCTTCTTCTTCTTCTTCTTCTTCTTCTTCTTCTTCTTCTTCTTCTTCTTCTTCTTCTTCTTCTTCTTCTTCTTCTTCTTCTTCTTCTTCTTCTTCTTCTTCTTCTTCTTCTTCTTCTTCTTCTTCTTCTTCTTCTTCTTCTTCTTCTTCTTCTTCTTCTTCTTCTTCTTCTTCTTCTTCTTCTTCTTCTTCTTCTTCTTCTTCTTCTTCTTCTTCTTCTTCTTCTTCTTCTTCTTCTTCTTCTTCTTCTTCTTCTTCTTCTTCTTCTTCTTCTTCTTCTTCTTCTTCTTCTTCTTCTTCTTCTTCTTCTTCTTCTTCTTCTTCTTCTTCTTCTTCTTCTTCTTCTTCTTCTTCTTCTTCTTCTTCTTCTTCTTCTTCTTCTCAAAGGGGGGGGTACTGATAACTAGTGGACAATATGAGAATATGTGTGTAACTATTTAAATGACTGTAGTAACAAGATGGAAATGTTTAAAAATTAACGTCTCTACAATGAGAGTTTAACCTAAATTAGTAAATCAACTTAGGCGTAATATTCATTTAATTCATTTTATTTTGTAAAATTTGATACACATTAAACTCTATAAACTAGTTTTAGATGTTGAGATCACATATCTAAAACAGACACCGGAAATTCTTGTTGCTGTGAATTTGTATCCAAACAACTAATCAATAAAACATATCAAAGTAATTGAACATCGTATTTTCGATTACTACAAGAACAACTAAATTTTAAACAAGCTATTATAGTCGTTGTTAAATTTAAGTTCATAAAAATATCGAATTGTATCCAATGAATACCAGTCAATTAGTGTATTATTTAGAAGAAATTCATCAACTTTAATTCCTCATAGTAATTTCATTAAAAAAAACACTGAAGAAATTATGGATGACAACACTCTTGGAATTATCAACTGACTTGATTGTTTGACAAGACCAAATTGGCCTATATCAAAAATCCAGAACTATAATTTGGTCAAGTTGATTTTTTCTGTCTTAAAAAATATCATTGTTCTCCACTTTCTTATGAATTACGTATTTAATTACTCTTAGAAAAAGCACGTTAGTTCTAATTTCTCTGAATGAATTAATTCTGAAACAGTAATGATGATGTTATTTTACTTGATGTTTGATATAGAATTTAGGACTATTTAAAACTCGTTAGCTGGGTATGAATGCATTTCATTGTCCGTTTGCGCACAAAAATCTTTTCTTCTGTGTATTATGTGATCTACTGAGTGGAAGAGTTTATTTAGTCATAAACACGTTAAAAATTTGTAAACGTAGTCGAATTACGCTTTGACTTTTGATGTCAAAGTGCTGGATTCAATTTCCATTACAAACAGCAGCATTTGAATGTAGGTGCATTCAGATTTACAAATAGGAAGGTTTGTATACTTTGAACCTTTCTAATAACAAAATACCGAATAAGCCTAACTTAGAGACTGTGTACTATGACGAAGATCAGTGACTGATTTATTTCGGTCCTCAACATTAACGAAAATTTGCAAACGAATACTAGAATGTTGATTAACTGACAAAAATTCTAATTTCTATTAGTAGTTTACTTTAGTGTAGAGCTGACTGAAATATGGTTGGATTTATTATGCGTCTTATGATTAGAATGTAAGAATGCAATAATTGCAATGAAATGACAAGACGTAGAACTAAATAAATATTTGATTTTTTACTTAAATATGTGAAAACTATCACTTTAAATTGTAAAAGTTTTTAAACTCAGTAAACAAAGTTTATTGGGTTTACCATGACTTTTATAAACTAACTGATTACTCTAATACTCAAAACATCTTTAAACATATTGCTAAGTGAAATTTGTTTACCAATAACATGTTTTAACTAAACAAGATTTATCCGAGTAGTTATTTTGTTAACATTATATACTACTGAAAGAAGTAGTCAAACACAACTGTATTACATCATTTCTATTCCTAACCATCTATAAACAATTTTTCAGATTATTATCACTTTTATTTGCCCATTATTTTCAGCATCTTATATATCTGTCTTATTGTACACCTTTAACATACATCGGTATCATTTATGTTATCCTGAATACAAAATTACAATTTATGAGCATATTTTTTCGTTAGTTGAAAAAAACGTCACAATTCATTTTATGTTATATATTTTTTTATTTTATAAAATTCGGTGTATTTATCTTAAACAAATTAATTTTTTATTGCTTACTGTCATAATTCATGTTGTATAACCACAATAACAGAATAACTGTATACTATACGATTTGTATATGATTGTATTTGTTCTGTGCGATTATTTGGATTGTTGATTAGATACTTAATGTTTTGGCTGAATTGGAAATATCAACCGTTAGGAGTCAACTCAGTGGTCCAATGGTAAAGCGTTCGCCGCGGAGCCAGAAGGTCCTGGGTTCGATCCCCGACGGGGTCGTGGATGCACCCTGCTGAGGAGTCCCATACTAGGATGAAACAGCTGTCCAGTGCTTCCAGGTGATCGATGGTTGTCTGATTCACATCAATTCGTGATATCAAAATTGACTTAAAACTGATACTTAATGGTTTTGAAAAAAACAAACAAATAATTCCACATCATTTAGCCCAGAAAAAGAAAAATGCAATCTGTTGCAATTTCTTAATCACGTTATTTTTAGTTACGGCTTGTAATTATGCAGCAAGTTATTAATATATTTCACGAAAAGTTAAATTTGTTAAAAGACTTTCACTGAGGAGGTACCATTAGAAAGTTATTTAGGTTATAACCTTCTTCTGTATTTAACGTACAATAAGATTTTCCGGGAAAACATTAAGTAGAACTAGCAGTTATAGAATGTGAAAACCTTTCAAATGTGTAACATTCAAACTATATAGGAAGCAACAGACTGGTATTTGATTTATGTTTATTAATTCTTTTTCATGATGAAACTGATTGCAGAAAAGTTGAAATTCATGCAAAAACATTTGAAGTTTTCAGTTGAACATAATATCCTAACATTTACAAATAGAAAAACAGAAAGCTTAGTTAATATGGTTTAAGTACGCTTGTCTTCATATATTATATCACTATGCTCTTCCGCTTAACAACGATAATTACAATCTATGCTACCATTTGTTTCGAAATTATTCACATGACTCGACTGTTATATTGGTTTTTTTATCGCATCTTACTGACAGTCACAACGCAACCACAGTAGTTAGGATATCTAATTGTGACTAAATGCGATCGTTGTGTGTTTGTGAATCAGTCGAATTGCCGTAAAAGCGAGGACTGAACAACTGTTTAGTGAAATTTAAACTAGATACCACGAATCGACATTAGTTAGATTAAAAATAGATACCGATAAGCAATGTATAAATATTTCTTCTAGTAAGGGACCTTTCAGAATTATACACGTAGAATGGAAGTGAAAACCTTTCGGCTTCGCTTCAGACACTTTAGTTTTGAATCACTTCTCCGACATACAGTATTTTACACTTACAACTATATCAAATTTGTGGTCTAAATCTTGTGACGCTATACATAACATAGTTGAACTCCATTGTTGTCTCCTAATTAGAGCTCAAATCGGTTAGCGATATCAAACTGAAACTTAATAATCATCACAACGCTTCGTTAGAATGAAATTAATAACTGAACAAACTTGAGAAAATAAATTATTTTCACGTTTTATTAAGGGGATTGCCTAGTGCGACCAAATAAGTTGTGTGTCAAATGGCTCTCAAAAGGTTTCAGGAAGAAATTTTAAATGATCACAAACTGGTAGTGTTTGAAAAACAAGAAATGCTAAATTGTTGACATACCTATATAAAGGCTGGATAAAACACTTAGTTAATAAAGGCAAGGTGTTTTTAATATTTAGTAGCTTTCTTCTTACTGAGTTCTTTAATGTTTACAATTTTTTCAGAAAAGTGGATAGGAATAAAGTTTGTTTGGTAAATACTCATTTATGTCAAAAACGTCACTTTATCATCAATGCATCAACGCCTATAAATTACTATATTCGCGTATGTAAACTAGAATTGCCTACTTAAAAAATTCGAAGAAGTATTGTTTTAATCTTTCCTTTGATAAACATTTCTTCGGTAATGACTAATGACCGAGTAGGGGATAACGTCATGTTCGTTTAATTCTTTAATGATAATTGCATTTTTCTGTCCAAATTGCGACATCCCATTCACTAAATTTTGACACTGGATGGTTTAATCTAGTCAGAATAAAACGCACAGTGGTAACCACTCATACTTTGGGGCTTAATGACGTATACTGAAAGTGCATTTCAACATCATCTCTCTGAAGACTATACTTATGCCTATCTGTAGAGTGAAAACTAAGAGGATGGCTGGTTTGAGAAATCTTATTATTTTTGTTCAAATATTCTTCTATTTACAAAAATAAATGATGATTGAAAACCATGACAGGCTTTCACAGTGTTATAGCTTATTTCCAACAATTAATTAACAGAATTTCAAAACGGGGATAAAAATACCTATTTAAATATTACCAATTACGTGTATACCTTAGCAAGTGTGAAGACTTAAGCGTTAGAATTTGAATTCGCTGCATTATATGTGTGTGGGGAATTTCACATCAGCGATAAGGTAACGTAGCATAACATTAACTAATTTACTGTCCACTTCATGTCAATAAACTTAGAAAATACTGATTAACTCCAGTCATTTGTTGATATGTCACATTCAATCTTACTATTAATAACTAGTGGTCTGGTTATATAGTAAAAGATGCTGATGAGTCTAAAAACACTACACAACCAAATGGCAGAAATTCTTACAGATCACTTCTTGACGACTAATTAAACCACAATAAAAACAAGCTATAATCTTTATATTTGTTTAGATCAAAGTGTACTTTCTATTGCAAGTTCATTCTGAATATATTTTCTGTACTGTACATTCTCTGATTACTTATTTCAATAAGATCATCAATAATTATACGTAAGCAACACATTTGGAAACTACAAATAGTCTAACAATTACCTCGGTTTTCTTTAAATGTGAACTTATTTATTAGACAAACTATAATGAATTACCTCAAAGAAGTTTATTAGACACTGATATTTTCTTTTTAGAACATATATCTTGATCACATACTTCTTCAATTTTCTTTATATATGCAATGAACTGTCTTTCTTTTTTCTTGAAAGTATCTCTAGTCTATGTTATGCACTTTATCCAACCTATAAGGTGTTTTTGAGTTTCTTATTTGAAAAAAATAAACAGCAGCATTAGATTACTTTGTTTTGTTTACAATTCACCATGAAATTTGTTGTACAACATCTAGTTGTACAGTACACATAAATCGATTTATTTCATTGAGTACATAAATATGTATGCATATCTTTCTTAGCAATTATTTATGCAAAGTTTTGTAAATAACATTTGTTTCAATAAAATAACTACTAACAAACAAGCTTGAAACAGATACTTAATGGAAATTATCGAATAAGATAAACTTGTTGTATGTTGTATCTTCAAAGATGATAAAATTTAAGACAATTTAATATAGAGAAGCAATTAGATGGTTAAAAAAGAAGAGAAAAATAGTTTGTTTGTATTTTTGTTTTCTCTTCCAAAAAAATTTAATTCCTTGGTTTTATATATTTTTTTCTTTATTTTTATTCAAGAGTAATGAAATTAATGGTTAATGAGTAAATGTATGTTAGGATGTCTATGATAGAGTAGTATGTAGAGATGTAAGTGGAGAAACAAAGTTGGAAAAGAAATCATATTTTGCTGTATTCAATACACAATTCTAATGCTAATAAATACATAATGGTATTTTTAATAAGAAGTTTTTTATGTTGATTTAACGTGGGTGTTGAAATGTGGTTCTTTCCTTTGTAAAACAAATTATTCTTTTTGTATGAAACTGGTGTTATAGGTTAAATGAATGTTTCGATATATAAAGAGACAAATATAGTGTTTTAGTATGAACACTACATACTTTATGAAAAACTCTATTTTTCTGAGGAAAATGTAAGTACTACAAAACGAAGTGCCCTTCCTGGATTCCACTACTAACCACAGGTCAACTTAACTAAAAATATTAATCAGACCAAGATCCATATACACTAACAGAAGTTGATTAGTTGTTTAACTTAAGGCCACAAGTAGGGGGGGGAGCACAAACACACAGAAACGTAAGCACCATCTTAAAAAACTCTCCACAGTGATGTCGCTGGTTACTTAAACATCATTGATTTCTTTGAGGATTTTAAATATTAGTCAGTACACTCTTTCTTACTACGATTAAAGCATTTGCAAACAGCAGTAACAGACAACATCGAGGTCCTGAATATGATAGTAATGCGTTTTTAAAAATGCTGATAAAGGAATAAAGCAAGTAGATAAGTATTAGGCGATATAAACAACAGGTAACCTTCTTGTTCAGCAGAGTAAATAGAAACCTTTATCATAACAGTAAAACGAAGAAATATCATTGGAACTTTGAGTAAACCTTGTCCAAAAGTAATGTCTAGTATAATTACTATGACGTGATGGTAATTTGTAGATTAGATGGTTGGTTTTCAAGATCTTATGTTTTCTTGACTAGCTGGTTAGACTGAGTAGCTATAGTTGTTAATCTAAACAGATCCGTCAGCTCTAACTTAACTAAAAATTGAGGATTTTCAATTATTCTACAAATATTTAGGCAGTATGTTCTGGCTGCATTGCATATGAATAATTTTCTTCATGTGTCCGCTTATTTCTACTGTTTTAATTGACTCGCCTCTGAAAACTTTTACGGTTGACTATTTACGTACATGTTGATAGACTGAATCCTTGTCATAACTGCTTTAGATTGCCAGTTGGTTTGAATGCCATTCTTTTTAGTCCTCCCAGGCAATCTTGAAATTCCCCCCTGCCCAGAATCTTGATGTGACAGCATTCCATGTCTTCTCACTGCTAAGTTGTGCTGAGTAAGTTAAATAGCAGTCTCTTTACCTCCCACTTAGTGCTTCCTGCAGATTATCTACATTATTTTATAGATAAGTCTTAATTGTCTTCCATTCCTGTTGGTTCATTTAATCTCCGTAGGTTAGAAGTAGAAGTTGTATCAGTTTTTGAACTGTTCGTTAGTTAGTCGAATTTATGAATGATAAATCATAGCTAGCTAGTGAACGTGCGAACTTTGTAGTTGACCCAATAACATACCACCTTCTTACAACATCTAAGTACTCACTCAATCGCAACTTCAGTTAATATTCTCGGACTCTGGTCACCTGAGTGAACTAAACTTCCAATAATAATGTTAAGGACCATTTATTCTATGTACAAAGATATATATATATATATAATCCAAAACCACACAACAAACGATTTTTAATAATAGTATCGATACCAAATGATGACAGTAACGATAGTGAACAGGGGGTATCACTTATGCAGTTTATCAGTTTTAGTTCATGAGTAGAAAATAATACAAAAACCAGCGATAGGTCAAATGGAAGCTTTAGACAACATAAACATAAATAATAGAAACATAATATTGAGTACTTAATCATTATAAATAAATGTAATATTCTGTTAATAGATTCTGTAAGTTTACTTATTCTTATTGAATCGAACGTTATAGCAGTTTTCTAGTAGTGTTGACTTTTAAAGACATTAAGAATCTAATAATATGTTCTGGAGTATTTTTTACTCGTAAAAAGATGATCTAGTTTCTGGTTACATGGGCGGATGGTGGGGCGTAAGACTTTGACGGTGTGTCTTGGTTTCCAGCAAACTTTTGTTCTCTAAATTTCTATGTTTGCTCTGCTGACGAAACTTAATTTACTACATATTCCTTGCCTTTAAATATAATGCACTATAATGTTACTGGTCAAATAATTAGTGATTAAAGAAAACAGATGCGTAGTCTACACAGTTTATCCAAATCACTGGTTTTGTTTACGGCAAAGATGTACCCTCAAGCTTTTGCATTGTTACTTCATTAATAAGCTCTGATTGGATCAACTATATTAAAACTCATATCTGGGGAAGTTTTCAAACAGCAACCTGTGTTTAAACTATGCAACTTGATCAATCCAAACATAGTTCACAATGTAGCTACATATCTGCTTAAATGAAACTATATGTTTAGTCTGCATTTAATCATACCGTTAATGTATATAAATAAAACACTGTTTCTAACAACTTACTAAATGAAAATATTATTAATTAAATAAGACATTCAGATAGGAAATCATGTTTGAAGTGACATTCATGAGTCGATTATTGGTTAATTTCATTTTAATACTTCACTTATCATTATCGTAATCATTTGTAAATATACAACATTATATCATATTCTTTTTCATTTAATAGTTTTTTTTCTAAAGTAAAATGATTCTGTCATTTTTTTTTCATAACATAGTAACTATAATTAACCTGAACGTTAAATGTAATGCTACAATTTGAAATGTAGGATTGACATATACATTGTTGATTGATGAAGTGAAGTGAAATGTTCGAAAAAAGGGAGAGAGTGATAGGAAAGAGAATAAAAACCTTTATTATTTAATATGATTATTTGAAGTAGTTAAATTTTTCTAATGTAAATACACAGTCCTGATTATTGTCTATGAAATTAAGTTTCGTGTTTTCATCTTGCATTCTTATACGTTTCTGGCCAGTTCCAAATATCCATCACAGATTATTAGACTAAAGTAAGCTAATCTTCGCTTCAAAATATTATCCGGATTTCAGTTTGCAGGTGTTGAGAAGCAACATTATAAAATAAAAAATGTATTGGTTCTATAAGTTGTGTTATTCATACTTTGTAATAGTTTAAATGCAGATTCTCAGACTGCTAATTAAATTTTACACTGAACGATTATGAGTAGCTATTATTCTATGTAAATATTTTAGTCTTACAAGAGTTCAATCGTAACGCGATTACTTCAGCAGTATATGCTTCAGGTTATAAGAGTAATCGATATGAAATCTAATCAAACGGTGCTCAATAGTTCCCATAAAATTTTAGGTAAAGTTTGTTAAAACGTACCCACCAGTACTAAACATGTTTCGGGAATAGTTTCTTGTCGACCAGCTATAACCAATAAATATCAAGCTATTGAAATAGACTGACTTAATGAATATTTTAATTATTTAAAATTACTGAAATAATGTTTTATATCTTTATCTAATTTTAGTTTTGCAAATACTAAACTCTAGTTTTTCACTATGACAGTTGTCAATATATAATTATTAGTTCAGGTACAATTTAACCAGCATAATTTTTATTTATTACCACATTGTTATCTTATTGTCCATAATGTTATTTTCGAGGAACAGTCTAACTGAACAAAGTTTAATATTCTGACCCGGTTTACAAGAGAATTATTCAGTTTACATAAAGCAGAAGATGCTTGTCATGATTTGTTAGATTAGGCCTAAACTATATTCACCTTACATATCGATACGTAAATAGATATACAAACTAGCTGATTAGTGAATATAATGGAAATTGTATCATTTTACAAGTTACTGTAGCATAAAAATAGTATCATCATTTTCAGAAGATGAAATTTACTGTTGCAATCTATTAAAATTATTTGAAACAGTAAATAAGTTTTCAAGTGCAACATGCTGTTCATTATTTATGTGAAAAATCACGGAACATTTTATTTTTACCAGTTGGCTGTTACGTACTGACTCTGTCTATTGACTTGAATAAGCAAGTAATCATTGCAATTCAGTTCTCAACAGCAGGTATAAATATGACCTATTAGGTCGCTAAACGATTCGATACTACAGTTAATAATATTTGTTTGAAAACTGCTAATAACATTCTTGAAAATTCACTGCAATAATTGCAACTAATGGGCACCTGAACGTAATCGTTCACGTTGTGAGTTATAACTCAACCCAATTGTTTATTGCTTCCTTTATAGACTTAATGAATACATTCAAGACCATCTTAACAGATTGGATCTAGGTTTTCTAAATAAATATTAGGCACGAACATTTAATTAACCGTTTTATTACAAATTCATAATCATAGTTGTTTGATGGTTTTTTTTATATCATGAGCAAGTGACTTTTTCGTGATTCATTGAAATAGGTTTTACTCTTTTTAAATCTTGGGTGAAAATACCTCACACTTAAACATAATCATGCCACATACTAAAGGTATAGACGTCGGCGACAATAAAGTGTGTTAAAGATCAAGATTTCATTTACACTTGAGAAGGTTAAATTAAAAATAATGATTAACTTGGGTCACAGGTTTGTGCTAACTAATTTTCCCGAAGGCAGTTCCCCATCATACATTGACAAAAGCTACGCAATCATTCGAAAATAAGGAAGCATTAACAGATATTTTATTTTGATTTGGGACTTCTTAAGCGTGTGTACCAATGACTTTTCAAATGACTAAGCCCAAGATCTTCAACTCTAAAATTAACACTAATCCACTGATTAAAACACACATTTTTAAAAAGATATACTTAAAACAAAATAAATATGCACAACAAAATCAAATAGAATCATTTTAAAGTTTAATGAATTTGTCAGTAATACGATTACTTTCCAAAAACCATAATTTATTATCAGTTCATAGTAGACCAAGTTAAGTCCACTTAAAAGACGGAAAACCTAGTTGCTAAGTATTTAGCATAAAAGATGTTTCCAAATGAACAACAATTGTCACTAACCTAAATTCGAATGTGAAAGCTACACAAAATGCTAGTAATATCTTATTCAGAATATTTTCTTAGGTAAACGGAATCAATAATACTGGTGTTTATGTCTGATATGCCGGGCACCTAATGAAGATTGGCTATCTTCGGGAACTGTGATTTAGAACATTATTTCATTTATTATAACTGTGGACAGTGTTAACATTTTATTTCTATGACTGTTACGTTCCCCTTGCCCGGTTCTCTCGCTTAGTGTATTGATTCTTTGTGTATTGTTTATTATTACGAACTACGTCTACCTAATTGTGTACAAGTTCTCCCCATTCACTACCACTATTTCTTTTGTTCTGTATCAATGTTAGATTTCCGATTGGCTTACTGTGTGGTCTGGTTTTATGTATATATAAATGCATGATTAAAATATAATAGGACCTTGGACCTTGGTCTGGTTCTCCGGTTTTTGGTTCTCGCTCTCTCAGTCTTCCTGTTCTCAATTCTGGTTGTCCTATTGTCGGCCTAGGGGGATGAATGGGCTTAGGTCAATCGTATATTCTTAACTAGGCACGCATCTTATTGGTATTCGCGTCCACCAACCAAAATCATCACCCTCCTCCTTCTTTTCATTCACGTCATAACAATTGGGGCCGATAATAGGACAACCACAAGTGAGAGAACCGAGAACTGAGGACCGGAGAAAACGTATTATATTTTAATCATGCCTTTATATATACATAAAATCAGACCACACAGTGAACCAATCAAGAATCTAACATTTGTACAGAACGAAGAGAAGAGTGGCAGTGAATGTTACAACTTGTACACAATTAAGTAGGCATAGTTCATAGTAAATAAACAACATACTAAGAGCAAAATATGCGAAACAAGAGAACCGGGCAAGGGGAACGTAACAGTCATAGAAAATCAAATGTTAACACTGTCCGCAGTTATAATAAATGAAATAATGTTCTAAAGCACAGTTCCCGAAGATAGCCAATCTTCATTAGGTGCCCGGCATATCACCTCCCCTTTTTAAAAGACAATGATGATACGTTTCTGGACCAGTTCAGCTTTGGGTGTGGTCAGGTAAGAACTACAATGAACTCAAGAAAAAAAAAAGAGACATGATTAGTTACATCGCAAACTAGAAAACTACAATCTACCACTAGTCTCCTCCTCCACGGAACGTAGTGGGATCTTTGTGAATTGGTAGGAACAACACTTTATTGCATTGAACATGCATGGTCTTGAAGGCAGCATTGCTGCAACTACACGGATGAGTTAGGAAGTCGAGGGCTTGATCATGTCTAGGGCGTACAACCACAACAGTAGCAGTTTTCTTCTGTTTATTGAACTTCTTCGCTGAATACAGAGGCTTCTTGGGTACAACAGACAGTCTAGTCACGGTTCTCGAGATGACCTTCTGGACTGGACTGGCGGCGTTGCTCATAAATGAACAATTAATTATCTAATTCTGAAATTATTCTCTTTTTAAAGTCATCTGTTACATATCCATAGATTGGTGTATGATAATTTAACTTTGTAAGAAGATTTAAACATTGCAAAACTTTTTGTGGTAATATCATGAAATATCGTTATATAATTTACTATCTCTGTTTCGAATATATTCTGTATCCTAGTTTTCATCCAACAGTTGAAATTTTTATAAGCCGCTATAGAAAATTTCCCTAGTTAGCAATTTTCTTCTTGCTCTAAATTAAACCAACCAGGATTATGTAATAGAAGATAATTATTAAACCATTATATGCATTAATGAATAAAAAGTAGGATATATATTTATTGAGCTTGAATTTTGATCTGAACATCGACTGAAAACAGTGGAAATAGTTATATGTCAAAATCAACGTAGCGTATTATGTCGAAGCATAAATTCTCAGTGAACACTTCATATGCAGTTTGTATTAGAATTAATGATTTCGTGTCGAAAAAAGGACTTAGGTCTGAAGGGTAGTCTTTAGCTTAAGTTTACAAACAAAATCTACTTCATTTTGAAAAAATAAAGAACATTCTTTGATTTGATATAACGTTGACTAATTATTAAGTGAAGCAATCAACGCGGGGAGGGGATACATAAGTGCTTAATTTAATGCGCTCCCTTGAAATGTTCGTTTTCAATTTCTTATGGTTTTGACCAGTGCATGTTACCTGATCGAGCTTTGTAAGTGAAATGTCTTACTAACCACTAAGCGTTTTTTCCAAAAAGTCACCCCCCCTTACCAAGTTGAAAGATGATTATTACATTAAATGTTCTCAAAACAAGTTTAAATGCAAACATTCGATGAAAAATCATTTCCTCTTAGTTCGGAATTCAACAAATAGACTTATTACAGAAGTTCTGTTGATATTCCATGACAATCGTAGTTTATTTGTCTAAGTGGCGAGCGACTAAAAGGCGGACGCGGTATGTAGTGTATTGAATGACGATGAAGTAAAATAGTCACTCAGAAGCAATAACGAACCTTTTAAATAAACGTATAGGTAGCGTAAATATAGAGGAATTCACAAAAATGTTATAACTCCGGTATCATTATTATAAAATAGCGAACAAATGGATTTCAACTCATTTCTATAAAGGTGGTGAGCTTGCTGAAAGACATGAATGACACCCGTTCGATCACTGAGGTGGTTGTAACTCAAATGTGCTGACATCCTTTTCTCTGATGAAATTGCTTTATCTAAATTGTATTAGTTCACGATGAAAATCTCACTTAAAACTAAGTAAATCCTAACGCTCAGCTTCATTAAGATATCGTTTTAGTTGATTGCAGTCAGTTAAATTAATTTACAACTAAGCAGTTGGATAACCATTTAACAAATAAGTTTGGTGATTAAACGAATTAAAATGGTTGGAGTCATAGTTGAGTCAATTTGTCGGCAATCTAGTTCATACACTCTAAATTATCAAAGCTCATTTAATCAGTGTCGAAGTGGAAATATTGCCTATTTAACTTAAGAGTACCATTTTTCTGAACAAAGTCCTCACTTTTTATATTACATTTGAATATCAAGACAATCATTTATATTTGAATTCGATGTCATATAGTTCATCTTTTTATTCTATTGGACCAACTCACATAGTAACTGAGCTCCTTATAATTTTAAGGTGTATCCCTTTCCACTGATTTTGTTGTAAATTGAAATTAGTCAATCACTGTTGTTAAATTTGATTCGTGAACAGACTGACTTGGTACACGGATATTTCATAAATGTGATTAAAATTAGGCTGTAGCTGGTAAATGAAATTCAACGTACTCGTTTTATCCTACTTAAAAATCGTCCTGACATAAAAATTAACACTGGAATCCAAGCACACCTGATTGATGTCTTACAAATAAGATAAAACCTGTGTTCTGCAAGCCATAATCCAACACGAATCATATCTGAGCTCGTGTTATTCACAAGTTAGATGACCACTTCGTTTTCAATTTTGTACATATATACATATATGTATATATATAAAGGGAGAGAAAAGAGAAGATGAACCGAAAACGTGAAAATTTTTCATCTTTGGATAATGTGGCTTATAGCAATCAATCTAATTAAAGTTAATTCATCCTTATCGATTTATGCATTATTCATTTCTATTTAGATAGATGATGATAGTCATCTTTAGAAAAAGTTGATTATTATTAGAAAACAATTAATTTTAACGTATTTTGCTTTAATATAATAAAGAGAAATCAATTTTGTATGTTTACTGGGTTAACTTTATTACTGTCATTACTATTGCTATGAGTTTTCCAATGAAAATGTTTTTAAACTACTTAATAAACACTTGAATTTGATCAAGAAACCCTTTTTAGAATTAGTAATAAAACTATTTTTGATATATGCATACATACAACATAAACATTAGGATAATTCTATTGTACGATGCTAAAACTTGGAGAACTACGAAAGCATCACTCAAAAGATACAAGTATTTATAAACAGCTGCTGCTCGAGATATTAGAGATTCTGTGACCAGGCACTGTCATCAATAACCTACTTCGACAGAGAATGAACCAACTTTCAAATGAGGGAGAAATTTGGAGAAAAAGTTGGAGGTGGATAGGACACATTACAAAAATTACCAAACCGCCTGACAAGAAAAATGCTAACTTGGGATCCATAAGACCAGAAAAAAAGAGGAAAACCAGTGAAATTACTTTGTAAGAAATCGGTGACAAACCTGAAAATAGTGGATAAAAGTTTGCAAACAAATGAAAGGTAGAGTCCAGGGTCGATATGATTAGAGAATGCTAGTCGGCGAACTATGGTCCACAAGGGACAGCAGGCGAATAGATTAAAGAACGTTTGTATTCATATATGATTGTACATATATATAAATTAGTTTAGTGATAATAACTGTCTTTAATTTGATTTTAAATATAAATTTTTCAGAACTATTTTTTAATGAGCAGATTTCATTCTTAGATAAAAAAGTTTTCCTTATCGACTTCGTACTTCATTTAATTACACACTAAAAATATCTTGAACATTGATATAAAGCTTCTTAAATTAATCATAAATCCTATTTGACATCATTCAGTTAAGCATCTAAATGACAGCTTCTTTGTAATAATTTATTAATATATTTCAATAAGACTGTTTTCATTTAACAAATGAAGTGCATTCATCAGTCAATGAAATGTCAAAAGTTAGATATGTATAAACATTGGATCTCCAAACAATAATATAAATATAATCATGAAATATGGCATGAAATACCTTCGCTTAGCTAGATTACAAGTCACAAAGAGAATAGTTGAGTTTTAAGATAATAGAGAACATTAGTGACAGATACTCTGAATATTTTCAGAAGCCAGAAAATTGTAATAAAAAAAATTATTCATACAAGTTACACTTCATTGTTACTGATTTTACTTAGTGTTAAAATGTAGCTTACGTTAAATAATACATAGATTAAAACAGAGTTTATTAATTTTAAAAATTTAATTAACATATTGTTGAACCCCTAGGGAGTAAATAAATTCAACCATTTCGACTATCTCATGCAAGTTGAAGATCAGTTCCTATTTATCATATATATATATATATATATATATATATATATATATATATATATATATATATATATATCAACAGATAGATATCTATTGATACTTCTCTTTTAATCAACACAAATTTCCTGAAGATCTCATCAAACAATTAGTATATTAACTTTTGAGAAGTAATACATTAAATTAATGTTATATTTTTCAGAATTAAATCAATATTATTTATCCGATTGATTTTGCCTTCATTCTATTTACTGATATATAAATATGGATACTATCAAATAGACTTATTTGCTTACATTATTTTCTTAATTCACATATGTTCATTTATCTTGTAATCTTTAACTGAAGGGTGAGAAATTCCTTTCATGATGTCGTATTCTCTAAAATATGCTTCCTAGTTAGAAAGATTTTGTTTCATTCTTATAAAATTTCAAATAGAAATTGGCACTGATGATGTGTTTTAAAACGATAATGAGGGTTTTGAAATTGAACTGTCTCTTAGGTAAAAGTACATATTATTAAACTAAAATAGCTCAATGAAAAGTAATAGAAAAGATTCAACTTATCATACTGATTATAATCCATCGTACAAATATTACTGTATCAATTAATGGACCTTAATTGTATACTTTTCTGTGACATTCACCAGATTCCATTAAACTTTTATAGGCTACTAGTTGCTTTACAAATGCTTCCCTTTGTTGCCATGTTTAACCAAATATAATTGTTGTACCGATATTATATGTATATATACATTTGATTGCACAGCTTTGAAAATAAATTGGAAGGAAAGTGATCTCTTAGCTGAATTATAGAAAAATATGATCAATAGGATACATCTTACCTAAACATTTAAGCTAATTTCTCATATCTTACTTCAAAATGAATATTTTGTGTAAACCAAATGTCTTTTACATAATTAAGTACTAATCATTACTAACATACCTTAAATCGACCTTATTTAAGCTCAAATTTATTCAAATCTATTACTTTAGTGGCAGTTGTTTGTTTATACATTTCATATGTGGCTTATATGGAAACAATATTCATAAATGTGTAAATGATAAATTACAGAAACATTTGTTTGCAAATAATTGCTTAACAAGAATTCGTCTTGTATCAAACTGTAACAGTTTTATAAGTTCATGCACAGGTTACATCACTAACCGAAACTTATTTCAGCATTTTTTGATATTAACTAGAATTTAATAGATACTTTAACTTAAACCATATTTCCCGAAAATTTGTAACGTGTGAGTATTTTCTGGAAACTTAGATCATATTTAGCAAACTTTCTATTAATTAAGATGCACTTGTAACGCAACGGACTGAGTTCGAATCCCAGTGCGAACACCAACATTCGGATGAAGGTACACAAAGGCAACGAGTCCCAAATAAGACGAAACGAGTGATCTGGATTCCGCTTGCCAATCACACTCCAACTTAAATAATTTTTTTTGTTTTTAAATGAATTCAACTATCTGAACGTTTTATCTCATTGAATGGATTATGACGTGATTAAGCAGTACTTAAATATTTTTAATTAGTTACAATACTTATACGTAGTCAAAGTAGTTTGACTGGTACAATCATTTGTGAAATGTTATTGGTAATACTAGGTGTTATTATACAAAAAACAGTTATTCTGCCACGTCGTATTAAGAAAATCAATAAGTTTTCATTTTTCATTATCCCACTGTCTTTTTCTGTGATCGATTTTATTTGACTCATAATTGATCTATGTTCCTGAAATAATCTTACCAAACAATCAAGTAACGTCTCTACATTAAAACGCTTCATTTTACTTGCTGACGACAATATAAAGCTTATTGCATTCACATTTCGGTGTGGTGTATCTAATAAATATTAGGCCTGCACATTCTTCAAACGTTTGATGTTTCAAACTACTATTAACTTATATAATTAGGATAAGCTTGTATTTTCCCGTTGGTTTGTAATGGACTGAAACTGGTCAGTCTCTGTTGCCACATGTGCATCCTGGGCGGATTGCCTCGATATAGCGTTATTACACAAGTTATATACTGAAGTTGGATTGTGACTGGCAAGCAGAATCCAGGACGCGCTTTTCGTCCTATTTGGGACTCATCCTCTGGATGTACCTGCATCCCAATGTTGATGTTCACACTGGGATTCGAACTCAGTCCGCTTTGTGTCAAACGCCACCTCGTTCACCACTAGGCTACTGTGTCCAGACATTCACACTTGTGCAACGGGCATATATATGTATATAATTAGGATAAGCTTGTATTTTCCGGTTGATTTGTAATGGACTGAAACTGGTCAGTCTCTGTTGCCATATGTGCATCCTGAGCGGATTGCCTCGATACAGCGTTATTGCACAAGTTATATATTGAAGTTGGATTGTGACTGGCAAGTCTGGACACAGTAGCCTAGTGGTGAACGAGGTGGCGTTTGACACGAAGCGGACTGAGTTCGAATCCCAGTGTGAACATCAACATTGGGATGCAGGTACATCCAGAGGATGAGTCCCAAATAGGACGAAAAGCGCGTCCTGGATTCTGCTTGCCAGTCACAATCCAACTTCAATATATACTATCAACTTATATCACAAGTGTTCATTCAGGAATAATCTAGGAATCAAATTTTTTGGATAATGCACATACCTTTTGTTGTGTGTGTGTGTGTGTAATCCGAATACGTTACATAGTTACTACTATTATTTTTTTGTTAGTCTAATCAGAGTTGCTTTAGTGTCAAATAGAAACTGATGTACACAATTAAGTTGACGAGCTAATGGTGACTTTGATAAGATGTAATGCTGATCAGTACATTATCCACTCATAATGTTCAGAAACTCCTACTATTCTGTTTATTAGGAATAAGTGTAGTTAACAAATCATAAACTATTAAGATAACTAAAGTTTTTTCATATTCATCTTTGAACCCATGACCCATGATAAAGATTTAACTAATAACCCAGCCACTTTTCAACATTTTTTTCTTTCTTTTCGTCACAGCTAGTTTCAAATCTATACACTGGACAAGTCTGTCTATAGATAAGTCGAAAGACATGCATACAACCTCAGACAGTGCTGCATCTTCACTTGGATGCCTATTGAGAAGAGAATGAAAAGTAAATAGGAAAAGGAAATGAATGTTTTCTGTCAATAATTGAAAATACTGATTCGCGTCAGTACCGTATATATATGTGAATAGACACATGTATGTGTGTATGCTTGATAGATTAACCATCCCGCTTAGCAACAATTAAACACGGTTGTCTGTGTAGCATTAAAAACACAACAGAAAGAGAAATGTGATGACTTAAATGAAAATGAAGTAAAGTCATAGAAGTGTTCTAGTGGAGTTTGCAATTTTCCAATATTTTACCATCGCATTAGTGGTAACTTACGATATAGTTTAGCACAATAACTTCCTTCTTTTGATAACACTGTTTCGCCTTCTGTACCAAATGTTTTATCAAAACTTCTGTGTCTACGAATTAGCACAACAATCATGTCATTACTAATCTGACATTTGAATAAACATTCAAAACAAGCGATTAGTAACTGCAATTACTATAATGTTTCGTTTTCGAAAAAAAGATATTTTTTCATTTGTTGATGGAATTTTGCCATGCTAAGAATTTGAGGGCAACAGTTATAATAAAACTGTAAATGTGTTTAGTATGGAATCCAAGAAAGGAATCAGTAGTCACTACACCCCAGTACTACTTGCATACGTTTATATCATCGATGAAGGACACCGGTCACCTACCACAGCAATATATATATATATGCCATTAAAAAGAATATTCATTTTCCCATTGGGAATGAAGTATTTTTTTATAGTGAACGATGATTACTCGTATTTGCTCTCAGGAGAGACGTTATATTAAGATTAAATATTAATTTGGTTAGTAATAAAGATAGTTCATGATAGCATTTGCATATAATTTGTTATGATTTACATACATTGCCAGTAAGATCCATTTTATTAAACGGAAACTTTAAATTGGAGAGCAATTTTCAAAAGGGAACAATATTGGCCAGACAATAGTTGAAAACCTTTAAACACTGATGAAGTGCATCATATAAAAATTAATAATAGCTTAAATTAACCAAAAGACAATTATAATTACTACCATATAGGTCTTAGAACTAGAAGTTTAGATTTTGACTTTTGATTGCATCGTGATGACGTATAAGATTTACTACTTAAGAAAAAAGTCGCTTTTAGGGTATGCGAAATCTCATGAAATCTTCTTAAATCATTTATTATCAACTAAAATAAATGAACTGAGGAAAGTTTTCAGTGTTGGTCACTATTCACACTATTATCAGTTATCACTATAATATAAATGCATAGTAAGATGAATAGAAACTGGTTAAAAATGTCCAAAATATCAAACTGAATGATTAATAAAGAACAATTTAAAAATCATTTTAACGTTTGATTATCATTAATTTGTTATCGGTATGTTACCAATAGACTTATCGACAAATAGAAATGAGTGAATGAACAAACCGACACACGATTAACCTCTATTATTATTGTATATATATATATATATATATATATATATATATATATATATATAGACATGTATTCTGTCAGTTTATAGTTTTTCCATTCTGTCAGCTTGATAACATTGTAAGAAGAAAACCATTTTGTGATTTTCATTTCCTTGATATATAAATGCCAATCTAGATGAAATAGTCAAAATTTGTATTTCACAGTCACTACACTTTTGTATTCTACTTTTACCTAATATTTTTTCAACGTTTTCGACATAATTTTTATAAAGATCATCTATGATAGAAAATGGTACCAAAAGTATTACAATTATTACTATTGACAATATTAAAAATAATAGTAATAATAATGAATAACGTTGTTGTTTATATCACTGCTACTAAATCTACATATTTGTATATGCATTTTTTTATTTATGTAATAATTTACTTTTTCATACAATTTCTGTTGAATATTTTATAGGTGTACCAATAAACAGGTTATCTGAATATGCATCATTAAATTGGTATAAAAATAGATTTGCATTTATTTAATTGATTTATGTACAAGATAAATACATATGAATTCATTTATAGTGCAGTTTGTAATACGGTAAAAAAAAATTGATTATAAAAGCATAAAGTAATAATTTTTATTAATCATATTCTTATCACTATTTATTATTTTGTTGAAATGAAATGATACAATTCAACTATAATAAATTTACCCTGTCTGATATGAGAAATACATAGTGTTTATGTAAACAATCAAATCTTACTAGAGGTTAAAACTGTTTTAAGCCAATATGAATTCAGTCAAAATATAGTTCATTTGTAACTGAAATAGTAAAATGAATTGCTTAAATAATTATTAAAGTAAACTAATACATTTTATCAAACATGATTTGTTCTAGTGGACAATCAGTTGTTTACATTGATTATATTAATAACAGGGATTTTGTTCGGAGAAAAGATCTCTTTCCAGCGATTCTATACACAACGCTGCACAAGTGCACATATATATATGTTATAACAAAATATATCAAAAACTAGTCAGACATCTGAACAAAAGAACAAAAGTGTAATCTAAAAAGATGGCCGAGCACAAAAGTAGAATTTAGAAAGATATACTGTTGTTTTTATATAGACTCACTTAGTGAAGTGTGAATTCTTTGAAATCATGTTACATAAACAGCAATATAGAGATTTTAGAATAAATAAGAAGATTAAGAAATATAGGCTAAAAGTAATAATCTTAGAATTAGGTTATTTAATAGGACATATTAGAAAATGGAGTGTATCTAAGAAGTGGATAGTGACGAGATTAATATCTTTCTTTATCAAACAGCCAGACAATATGAAGCGATAATATATGAGAATCTAATAAAATAAACAAGGGAAGGCCAAAATTGAGTAAACTTGTCATCTTAAGGACACTAAGTAATAAATTTCTGTTGAATCTAAGTTAGAACCGAAAGTTGAATCAGTTTCTTTTAAACATATATTTCTCGTTTTACTTTGTGTGTGTATACTAATAATACCACAAAAATATTGTTCGTTAAGGTGACGCTTATGACTAGACATGGATTACAAAATCCAGTTTTGTAAGCCAGCTAATTAGCTATCCTAACTCCGCCTGCAGCTCTCCTAGGGTTATTTCCAGTCCCAAGCCCGGGTAAAGGAAGTGGGTTGGACATGGGGCTAGCACCCCCATCCCGTAAAACCCAAACTTGCTAAAAATACGCTAACCAGATTAAACAAGATAAACCATTTAAACTCTGCCCTGGGAGTGGAAGGATTGTTTATGACGCCTCATGATGAAAGCCGAAATTCTTCGGAACTCATGAGGCCGATGCCCCCCCTTCTAACAACCAGAGCAAATATTTTCATAGGTACATGGAATGTTCCAACAATGTGGGAGAGCGGGAAGACAAATCAAATAGCTGCAGAATTGAAGAGATACAACTTGACAATACTCGGAATCAGCGAAACCCATTGGACTCAAGCTGGGTAGAAAACATTGGCTTCGGGAGAGACGCTACTATACTCCGGCCACGAAGAGGAAAATGCTCCTCACACCCAAGGAGTTGCTCTGATGCTGTCCAAGGAGGCACGTAATGCACTTGTGGGATGGGAATCACATGGACCCAGGGTCATCAAAGCATCTTTGAAAATAATGAGGAGGGGATTACAATGAATATTATCCAATGCTATGCACCAACCAACGACGGCAACGACGAAGACAAAGATCAGTTTTATGATAGACTGCAATCAATTATAGCAAACTGTCGAGGAAACGATCTGACAATCCTGATGGGAGACCTAAACGCCAAAGTTGGAATGGACAACACTGGATATGAAGAAATCATGGGACGACAAGGACTGGGAGACAGAAATGACAATGGTGAAAGATTTACAAACCTATGTGCCTTCAACAAATTGGTTATAGGTGGTACAATATTCGCCCACAAACGCATACACAAGGCTACATGGGTCTCACCGGATCATACTACTGAGAATCAAATCGATCATATATGTATCAATAAAAAATTTAGAAGATCAATGGAAGATGTAAGAACCAGGAGAGGAGCTGACATAGCTTCAGACCACCACCTGGTGATTTGTAAAATGAAAGTGAAGCTAAAGAAGCAGTGGACAGCTGGAGTGGCAGCAGTACAACGGTTCAATACAGCCTTTCTCCGAGACACTGACAAACTCAAGGAATTCAAAATAGCTCTCAACAACAGGTTCCAAGCCTTAGAAGATCTGCCGAAAGAAGAAACCACTATGGAGGATAACTAAAAAGGAATCAAAGAAGTACTGATGTCAACGTGTCAGGAGGTTCTAGGCCGCAAGAAGCACCATTATAAGGAATGGATCTCTACTGAGACATTGAGCGAAATTCAACAAAGGAGGAACAAGAAGATAGAAATCAACAACAGCCGAATAAGAGCAGACAAAATAAAGGCTTAAGCTGAATATTCAGAATCAATTAAACAGGTAAAGAAGGGCATTAGAGCCGACAAACGGAAATACATAGACGGCCTGGCAACGACAGCGGAGAAGGTTGCAAGAGAAGGTAATATGAATCAACTATGCGACACAACGAAGAAACTGGCAGATAAACATGGTAAACCAGAGCGACCGGTCAAGAACAAAGAAGGCAAGACACTCACTGAGATTTAAGAACAAAAGAATAGGTGGGTAGAACACTTTGAGGAACTCCTAAATAGGCCAGCCCCGCTGAACCCACCCACCGGACATCGAAGCAGCACCTACAGATCTCCCGATAGATGTCACTCCACCAACGATGGAAGAAATCAAGATGGCCATCAGACAAATCAGAAATGGGAAAGCAGCAGGACCTGACAATATACCAGCTGAAGCACTCAAGTCAGATATCGACCTAACAGCAAGGATACTCCACGTTTTATTCAAAAAGATCTGGGAGGAAGAACAAGTGCCGGCAGACTGGAAAGAAGGACATCTTATCAAGAGACCAAAGAAAGGAGATTTGAGCAAATGCGACAACTACAGAGGGATCACGCTACTATCGATACCAGGGAAAGTCTTTAACAGAGTATTGTTGAACAGAATGAAAGAATGAGTGGATGCTCAACTTCGAGATCAACAGGCTGGTTTCCGTAAGAATCGGTCGTGCACAGATCAGATCGCAACACTACGGATCATCGTTGAACAATCAATTGAATGGAACTCGTCATTGTGCATCAACTTCATTAACTATGAGAAGGCGTTTGATATTGTAGATAGGAGAACACTATGGAAACTTCTTCAACACTATGGCATACCAGAGAAACTCGTCAACATCATCCGGAACTTTTACGACGGAACACAGTGCAAAATTGTGCATGGAGGACAACTGACAAATGCATTCACAGTGAGGACCGCAGTCAGACAAGGTTGTCTGCTCTCACCTTTTCTCTTCCTTCTAGTGGTTGACTGGATCATGAAGACCTCCACATCTGAGGGAATGTACGGGATTCAATGGACAAGTAGGATGCAACTCGATGATTTGGACTTCGCAGATGATCTAGCTCTTCTAGCACATACACACCAACAGATGCAAGCGAAGACAACCAGTGTAGCAGTAACTTCAGCATCAGTAGGCTTGAACATACATAAGGGAAAGAGCAAGATTCTCAAATACAACACAGGGAGCACCAACCCAATTCAACTTGATGGAGAAACTCTGGAAGAAGTGGATACTTTCACATATCTAGGGAGCATCATCGACAAATAAGGAGGGTCGGATGCAGATGTAAATGCAAGGATTGGCAGAGCCAGAGCAGCATTCCTACAGTTGAAAAACATATGGGACTCAAAACAAATATCAACTAACCTCAAAGTCAGACTCTTCAATTCGAACGTGAAGACAGTCCTGCTGTATGGAGCTGAAACTTGGAGAATTACTGCAAACATCATCAGACGGATACAAGTATTTATAAACAACTGCCTACGAAAGATACTGAATGTCCGTTGGCCGGAAACCCTCAGCAACAGCTTACTATGGGAGAGAACAAAACAACTTCCAGCCGAAGGGGAAATTAGGAAAAGACGGTGGAAATGGATAAGACATACATTAGGCAAACCATCAGACTGCATCACGAGACAAGCATTAACATGGAATCCTGTTGGGAAACGGAAAAGAGGAAGACCAAAGAACACACTTTGTCGAGAATTGGAAGCAGATATTAAAAGGATGAACAGCAACTTGAAACAGCTGGTAAGGATAGAGTTGACAGATTTGAATGGAAAATCCTGGTGAGCGGCCTATGCTCCTCAGTGAGGAGTAACGGGCGTAAGTAAGTAAGTAATTAGTTATCCTAGATTTCTGACGTTAATATAACTGTTTATACTCCCTATAAAAGGAATAAAACTTGACAAAAATGCACTTATAAATTTCAAACTCTTAACCACCATGATCAAATAAAATTAAGAAAAACAGCTGATTTGAGAAACCACACAAAATAGTGACGTGTTAGGCCAATCAGTCATGTTCAACTAGAGCTTAAGATATGAATCAAGTCAAACTGTCTTACAATAATATTTAAAAAAGAGTAAATTAACAATATTAATACCATAATACGGTTCAGTGAGCAATAATAAAACAATAGCGTATGCTCAAAAGAGTAATGGAGCTGAAGTTGTAGAATAGATAGAAAGTATATGCATCTGTGCCCCTGTGACCAATTCGAAACTGTCACCCAATTTCTTCAGCCGCACTATCACCATCGAAATTTATACGTATCTAGTAGATACAACGCCCTAAATATTTGTGAATTGCATAGTAGTGATTCTCTTATAACGATACTAGTTACTTTTTAAAACTAGATATATTTATGATGTGTCAATTATTCTACAATACCTGGATAGATAACTCAGAGTTAGTTATACTGTTAAATTCAATCCTCTCTCAAACCTTAATTTTTGGAACTTACTTACATGAGTACAATTACGGCAGGGTGGTAAGCAAAACTAATATTTTTGCTACAGTTAAACATATAATCAAGTGATCAAACATATAAATTAACTTTTCATATGTATAAGGGGATTTTGTAAGTACTTTGTAGACTGTAAATAGCATTAGATACAAATCAATCCATTTTTGTAGTGACATTTTTCTGAATATTCTTATCATCTTAATAATTCCATGATATGATTGTATAATAAAGCTTATGCAATTTCCCACTATTTTACAACTAACCTACATGACAACGAATAAATGCGATTATTTTTTAATTAAATTAGTAATCTTATAGATTTTGTAACCAGGTTACCGATGTCAGTAATTGCAGTACATACATATTTTGTATATTAACGAAAGAAAAAATAATCTACAAAAAAATTGCATTTTTTTAGTAATTGCACAAATAATAATATTCTTTCAGTAATCAGGAGTTTGTAACACATTGTACTGTTATTAAAAATATGGTACAGACTACTGTCTTAAGTGATGTTGAGTTTTCTAAATTAAGTAGTGGTTTAACTAAAGACTTTTTTAGATCGAACAACTCTACAGATGGTAGAGGAATTCTAGTAGCATGATATTTTGATTGGTTATTAACCAATAAATATATTCATGCGTATCCATTCAATTAATCTATACAGAAGAGACTAATTGACCCTATAGTCAGAAGTCAAAGTGAAAACGTAGTCGAAAGGAACGGCAAAATAAATGAGAAAGACGAAAACTTACTGCTACAAACAAATTCCGAAGATGTCATTAGATTAATGTGATTTAACAAAAAGATTCTACATATAGCATATGGTAATGGTTTCCTAAATGACAGTTTGTTCTCGTTGGGCAAATCCTGTCGCTAAGAGTACATATCATCGCCAATTTTGGACAGGAATGCATCTAGTTTTAAGAGGCACTGAATCACTATTTCATTTACTTACAAAACTTCTAAGCAGCAAACACCAACTACCCTACTCGAGATTAAGCGTAAGCCCCTTAAATATTGCAGAAGGCGTATTATGCTCGATCTGATGATTCATCTTTCCAACTTCAGTCAGTTCGTGATATTTCACCACTGTTATTAAATACCACTGATAACCGCTAATACATTACCCACATAACTGAACTCCATTAGACAAGACCTCACATTAGAACTTTGGTAGTTAGTCACGAATCAGTGCCCGGTTACTCTGAAAAGTCAAATAAGCCCCACAAAAGATCATTCTAATGAATACTATTGTATTTATGAGAAGTAATTATGTCTGTCATGCACCTATATAATTACTGAACAAATTGTTTATTTTTATGGGTACAAATATACGTAGTCAAAAACTAAACTGTATCCTATCAATCTCCCATTGTGAAAATTATAATAACTCTGATTATAAGTCGATGATAGTAATCTACAAGTATATCCACGAGTAACGCAGATGACCTCAAATTGCTTTATCCATCTAAGTGATAATAATCCGATCACAGCTACGAGCCTAGAAAATAAATTATATTTTAATAACTGGCTTCCAAATACGCACATTCTATGGGATAAAGAAGCAGTTTAATTGCTCGAAAATCTTCTTCATAAAGCAGGATCATAACTGACATAAATATCATCATAATGGTAATAAACACTATACTATTTACGGAAGGAATTAAATATGTGGACATTAATCATACCATATTAATCATCTTGAATATAAGTTAGAAGAGAGTTCGGAAATGATTGATTCGATTACCTATGAGTATTCAAGTATGTATTAAATATGACATGGTTTTGCATAGTAGTTTTAAGTAGCTTTTTTGTTTTCGGCATTTATTGATATTAAATAAATGAAACTATGTATTTCAAATTATTGTTTTTAAAAATATTTGGCAATTACCCTTTGAAATGATTTTCCTAATACTTAAAGGCTAAACAGATTTCCTTATGTTACGGTTTGTTATGTCAGTTTCATGGTCATCAAATTTTATGTTTCACATTTGAGTTATAACATAACACATTTACAAAATTAATGAATTCTTGATCTAATTGAACATAAAGCGGTAATGAAAATTTTTAAAACGTTTAATGAAAATAATTAAAATGTATCTGTTCACTGTTATATTAGTTTATATGACTACTATTTGTACGATTAATCCTTTTGTAATGAAAAAAAATTCCAGGTGAAATCATACATTGGTTACTACAACAAATCATTTTTGTTATCTGTTTCTATCACGTTTCGTCTGAAAAATTCACCTTACCTTTGATGTCAATCTGCATATCTAACACAGAAGAACAAAATAAAACTTATTTATAAGATCTAAATGATTATGCTTAATCTCAAAAGAATTTCTAGAAGTTCAGAGATCCATTTAGTATAGTGCCCACATTTGTAACTGGTAAACTTATTAATTCTAGTGAATATTTCTAAAAAGTTTTGTTGATAATTATAGTAAAACATATTCAAAAAGTTATTTTTCTACACTTTCTTTCATGTAGTACTTAATATTATGTTTTCCATAAAAATTAAAATAGTTCAACATTTACAAATTTTATACGTTATTTTATATAGAACTACTAGTAATCAACTATTATCAAACAGTGTCAAAGAATGCCATTCCTGTATCTACCTTTTATTGTTGTTATTTTGATTAAGAAAATTTAACTAAAAAGAAATAAATATTTTCATAGATAAAGTGTTTTTGTACACACCCACAGATGCATTAATGCACAGTTTACTTTTTTTCATTCAACTTTATACAATCTCATTGATGGACATGTAGCTGTTTTTTTTGTAAAGGAAAAATACCACATGACGGTTTTATGTAGATAAACAGTACTGATAGTAAAATAATCACTTTTACAAGAAACTTCAATATTGTATATGTAGTAGTGTTGGTTGTAATGATAAAAATGGCAGTAAGAAATAGTAGTTATAGTTGTATAGATACTAGTAGTGGTAATACTAATAACAATCAGTTATGTATTTTCAGTGTCAAATAATCCGATATAAACAATTCACCAAAGTAACCAATCAGATGAAGGTATACATTTTTCTTTTTTTTAGTGTTCAATTTTATTTTACTTCTTTGCTATTTTTAAATTTTGTTAAACAATTGAATAATAATGTGTAAAATAAACTAGGAAATCGGCTAATAATAAAATTGGTAGGATTAGAAAGTAAACGAAAATACCTGTACTACTTGTATAGAAAGAGAGTTAGAGAGAGTAGTATTATAAACATAGAATTTTCCATACTTTCATATTATTTAAAATTCTATAAGTTTACTTAAAATATTTGAGAATTGTGAAATTTGATTATTAAAGATGTTAATTGAATCTGTTGACAATTTACTTACAATGAGATTGAATGCAAAATGACAAACTAATGTTGAAAGTGATAAATGGATAACAAAGTTTAAGATACTTGAAAGTACCTTAAAATTATATCATGGAATCGATAAAGTTAGTTCATTTACATTATAATCAAAAGGCAGATGACTTTTCAATATAATACAATTTCTATGAATAGTGAATATGTGTATATATGATTAAAAGAAAACATGTAATATTTTGTAAACAATAAAATGTAGCATAGTGAGACAACTGATGAGAATTCATTAGGTTAGAACGCTCAGTACTTTCTTCAGAGATAATTCCTTGACTTAAGTATACTGTTGGTTGAAATTAATCAGAAAGCTGCATCAATGATCATATGATGCGTTGTTTTATTTATGTCATTCTAACCAAAGTCACTTAGTAGCACGGTGAGAGATGTTACTACAAAGATATCCACGCCTAAATTAAACTCCCGCAGGACTAAGATTATGATATTTGTTAATTTCTGGGTAGTAACCAGCATCAAATTGATGCAGTCATTTGTCTCTATCTGAATGATCATAACATTTTACATTTTCTATAGCTTGAATATTCCTTGGAGTCTGTATAATAACGTTAATCTCATGCTACTTTATTATAATCAAAGTCATTGAATGAAGCTTTAAAATCTAGGTAATCTGCTCTCCATTTATGCATAAGTCAACAACAATCACACCTTAATATATATTCACGGCAAAATTAGAAACATTATATTATAAAGGAAAGGAAGATTAAACTTCATCATTTGCAAAACGGTTAGATTGGAGTGAAGAGTTCAATAGGAAATTTCGTCACATTGTTTTATTCTGAACTATGTATGATAATATCCCGAGACACTGAGTTGCAGCATATTTAACAGCTCAACGAAAGATCAGTGGTAGTCTGACGTTTAGCAGTCCTATACAGATTTCCTGCATTCAAAGGTGTCATGTCATATACTGATCATCCCTACAGAATTTCCAACCAGTCTCATCGTCAGTAAATAATGCACAACATGAAAGTCACTAGAATGGCATTTCAGAAACATGACCAAGCCAACTAAATCGACGTTGTAAGAAGCTGCCACAGAATTGTCATCACTGTGTCAGAACAAACGTTACCAAATCTACGCAATATTAACGTGACGCCTTCATAGGATGTCAGTAATCCTTTAGAGGTTATAAAGACGGAACAAAGTGAGTCGTCAAACCTCCTAAGCTCAAAGAGATTAAGTTACACAATCATGTATCAGAACCACTCATACTAGAGTGTTAAGAATCAGGAATTTTGTCAACAGACTAAAATCACAGACATACTCGGATTGTACAAGATACTTTAATAGGGTTAGGTTGTGTATAAGATAGAAAAATCATTTATTAACTAATTTTTATGCTGCTTTTCGTATTGTCCACAAGAGAAGATGATTTTAATGTGAAGTAACTGAAGCACTTTCTTTAACACTGTTCGATATGTCCATAATACGATAAATCATGGTTTGGAAACAGAATTTCAAATTCTAAGCTAGTATTATCAACGATAATTACTGAAAAAAGTAACCATGATGGAATTTTTATAATGGTATTTTTGCTTTGACCAACATATCATGTCTTTGATTTAAAGTAGAGGATGTTAGAATGGTTACAAGCACATATCAAGATACTTGAAATGTCGGTGACCTGAAATTTAGTAAGTTGACCTTAACTTTTACATTAGTTCAAGTGACGTTGAGAGTGTGGAAATGAAACAAATCTGTTTGTGAAGTGTCTTATAACCGTGACAATCTGTTAGAATTTAAATCATATGTTTACTTTCAGAGGGACATAATCTAAAAAAACGCTTCACTTAATTTTTAATATTGTCATCAAAAAGGTTTGACGTGCACGAAATGTTTTTCCGTATACATATGCACACAACATAATCTAAATACTAATAGCATTATTCTCAATGCTCATATACACACAGAAGCTGGGTTCAGTCGACTTTTCAATCCACAAACTGAGTAGTTATATTCCCACACTTATTGAATAGAACATCTGACAACGATAACTGGTGAATTCAATAGAAACTAGTGAATATTACAAACTATAACTTAGAGTCTAACAGTTACTTTATAGCAAGCTTGAAGATGTATAATATAGGGCTGTTCAGTAGTAAATCATTCCAGCGTCACCATCACCATTGTACTAATCATGAAAATGTAAACTGGGTTTTAGTAAAATCCCACTAGAAATCTAACTCTCTGAATTCATTAAAATCATATTACTTTCCAGTTAGCATGTTGGCCATTTGTGTGAAAACAATTTGTTTCATCGGGAAGTCCATAAGTTATTCAGATAATGCTATTCAGTAATAATTTATATTAGTATATGAACTAAAGAAGAATAGTTTTATTCTCTGTTTAATTATTTCCATAATTTTTTGGGCGTTGACATTTATTTTGAATAATTCACTTATTAGCTTTTATTACTTATAAGTATATATATATATATATATATATATATATATATATATATATATATATATATATAATTATTAAGGGTGTACAAATGTTCACAACTCATATTTCTCAATGTTGCCAATAAAAACGTATATAATAACTTTATTCGAAAATAATTATTTACTTCATGAATGGGAGATCATTTTTCTATGAAAGAATAAACTATGTAATAAAACACTTCACGAAATAGTATGTCATTATCATAAATGATAAAGATGAATAGAGAAAGATAATTTAGTTAATTAAAAGCATACTTTTGAACACTTAGTATATTTTCAATTATTTTTGGTGGTCGTTTAAGTTTATCTTATGGCTCACATTTATTATATTAGATATATTTTACAGTGAAAAGTATAATATATACTGCATTTCTGATAAACTTAAAGTGCTGTATGTTGATAAGTAGTAAATTATATTTTAAGGGTTCTCAGATCTGGAATACACTATAGACGAAGTCCTCATTCTGAGCTACAATCTTTAACACTAATTCATTTTGATTAGTAAATGCTAAAAAATATGTACTGAATAATAGGTTTTTGTTAGATTTAAACTTGACAGCTACATTAGTTACTTAATGTTAGACAATATTCACTTGAGCACAAGGCCTATAAACAACAAAACTTATAAAGTGTTCTGATCTGATGTTTGTTGCAACAAAGTATTTCAAGTAGAATTTCGTGAATACTTCTTTATTTGCTTTGTTATCTTATTGATAATTATATTGTATTCTGCCAATAAATATTTCAGTTGTAAATGAAATTCTCCCAAAATATCAAATTGGTTTGCTCTATGAATGTTTAATGAATGAGGCATGAAAACCATTTCTACTTTTAATAAGTCAAATAAAATCTGTAGCTAATATAGATTACAAATTAGATATATATAATTCAGAGTAATAGACAGATGAAGTGATTTGCTTTGATATTAAATCTTCACTGACTTCTTATGTACAGAAATAAGACAAATAGAATGAATTTACTGAATAGAATATGAAATAAAAGGACCATAGTCTGACAGGCGACAGTTATATATATATATATATATATATATATATATATAATTTGATTGTGTAACTTTATAGTGATTAAAACATAACCATCCCTCATTTTTTAGTTTCATTTTATGCGTTTATGTTGGTTTTCCTATAACATCAAAATGAATTAAGAACAAAGTGATTACTTTACACTGTTAAAATGAGTAACTTTTTCACTTGTTTAATATTACCCAATCACGACATTGAGTTAACCACAATTGAGTTAACACAACTTCTGTTATTCACATTGAAAATTTATTGCTGAGTTGTATGGTTGCATTAATTAACCCATGTTAGTTTTCGACAACAATTTAAAACCTGACGTCCATCTCTGTTTCTTAGGTAAAATGTAAGCAATATTGAAATGACATAGTTATGTTCAAATTTAATAAACATTCAAACTAATTCCTAGAAACCCTGTATTGTAGCCTTATTTTGTTTTAGTTTACTAAAGCCGGTTACTAATCTTTTTCCTCCATACCAAGTAATGATAGTTGGAAACACCAAGAGCTCTTGTCAGCCATTTCTATTTAATTTCTTTACTAACGATATAAAATGTTAAGTGGATTGGTGAACAATAGTTAACAAATTAAATTCTTCAACTGACTATATCTTCAATATATAAATGTTAGATAAACATTAGTGATTATCAATTCTTTAGATTTATGACAATCCAATGAGTATTCTAGACTGTAGCGTCATTCATAAATTTCTATCTTTCGATTTAGTAGTCGAGCTTGAACTACACTTCCCATGTTTAGGTATTTAATGTTTTCGACACTAAACTCCTCCTCTACACTCATGATCTTCAAAATCTTCCTTCTCTCTGTGTTCAAATAAAGTGTTAAAAGTAAGACATTTGTGTCAGAATCAACGTTGATTATCCTATACATTTTCGGAAAGACAAAATATTATCATTTTGATCAGTAATGTAAACTGAACAAATTAATTGATATTTTGTTACATCACTCAACTAATAAACATATTTACATCTTAAAAAGTATTTAGTTATTGTCAATAATTGTTAATGAAATGAATTACATTATTCAATTATTTACTTAATTATAATCTATTTTAACTAATAAACCACTGTCATTGGAATCATTAGGTGATGTATACAAATATATATATATACATATGTAGTATATATATATATATATATATATATATATATACTAATACGAAGTTGGATAAAAATCAGTAAGATGTTTACAATGAAATTTTATGATGTGTTGCCAAAATAACTGTAAACTAACTGTTGGATAAGCACAATTTTTGTTTAGTAATGATTAAAATAGAAGTAAGAAGGAAATGGAAGACATATGACCGAAAGGTTCACAATTATTTAAAAAAAAAACAATAACTATGTAAGATTTAAAGTGTTACTTGGTGTTCTTATTGTGATGATTGTTGTTATTAGTTAATCACTTGATTAACTTTACGTAAAAATATATTTTTTTTAAAAGTTGACAAATAACTTTGGTCGATAAGTGAAAGAAAAGTAATTGATGCGGTAATATGAGATATCATTTAGGAATATACATATAGTGCTGAAATAACATAATAAAGAATATGATAGTAGAAAGAAGATACTTTTCAAACAGCATATATGCAAGAATACTTTATTATACAGCATACTTTAGTGGGACTGAATAGACCAAAATCATGGTTATAATCTACACTGGTTGCATTATTGATATGTACACCCAAGGAAATTGAATTACTCGAAATTATGTCATTATTCTAATTATATACTTTCAATGTGTATATCTAACATTTTCCGACTTGACATATGCTGATAGTGTCATTCATAGAATGCAATCAATAACAATACTGAGTTAACGAGACTATCATATGTCGAAATGACGTATACATTTTATCGTCTAGTAATAGATCCGTATAATTACATAACAAATACCACTATAATTATACGCATATTTTTTTCGAAAAAATTTATTCCATTCATTCTAATTTTATGTTAATTCATTTCATAATTGTAATTTGTTTAACTAAATCAATTTTGGTTAATGACTAGACAAATACAAATGAACCACAAACAATATTGTATTATCTATCAGGCTGTCTATAAATAACAATGATATCAACAAACGAGGATGATAAACATGGATAAAATGAATAAATGAGTAACTTATTGATTATACTGACAAATACCTAAAGATGACTTTAATCTTGCTGAAATTTTTGTGCGAAATAACGAAACGAAATTAAATTGACGTGGTATTAGAAAATTGGTACCTTTCAGTAGATTCAATTTGTGAAGAATCAGTGGAAACTAGGGAAAACTGGAGAGCTGTTTCGTCCTAGTATGAGACACCCCCCTATCAGTACGCACCTCGGATTCCACCCCAAGAACTTCAAGGTGGCGACTTCCTAACGTTTTAAGCTCTCAGATGACAATATAAATTGTCTGAAGTTAAGATGCTGTCCAAAGCATTTACACAAATAAAGATATATATATATATCACAGATGTTTATTTGAATTCGGGATGGCATCAAATGTGCTATCCAAATTTACAGATGACTTCACCAAGTTTGCTTCGACTACACTAAATGATGTCATCTTAGTCATAAGTAACAACTTAAATAAAACAGACCGTATTTTTCTTTTATCCCTAAGTTACAAAAACCTAGTGCATTTACCAACCCCCTACAATGTTTCGCCTGATTAAAATATGTGACTGATAATAAAGTAAACCTTATAAATTATAACCACTGAATTACTCGTGAACTGGATAAAACAAAGTACTAATTTGGAAAAATGTCGATTACTTATCTAACCAGGAAAGTAAAATATGAAAATTATTTAAAGGAAAACATTGTGATTTAAATAATATACTTCGATTAACCAACTGGAACTTATTACTTTAAACTATGGGATAATCTTAACTTCATAAGGTATAAAATATAATAAAATAACATATCAACACATAACAGTTTGTTTCAGAGGCAAAAAATGCACATTGAATACATCAGTTGACCTACATCATTCTATAGTGATTAGTTTGGGAAGAGGTGAGTAGTTTGTCGGAATTACTTTCAACACTTATAAATCTGATTTCGATTATGTGTCTGGATGCATATCGCCATAATGATTTGTGAGTGTGAACAAAGGATATGGATAACCAACTGACTGTATTGGTATTCTTAGGCATTAGAAAAATATACGTTATATAATTGAGCATTCTATTCTCATATGTTAACAGAATCTGGTGTGTATCAAAGTGATTTTATTTCCTCTCCTCTTTCCTCATTCTTCTTCCAGGACCTGCGATGTTGTACAAATAATTGATTGTTTAAGTATAGTAATTATTTTTTCAATTGTAAGCCAGTTAACTTCACCTTAGATTGTTCTGAAATGAGCGGTATCATAGTGAATATTGAGGGATTATATATTTTGAAAGACTTTGCTCTTTGGCACTTGTGCAGTTGTAGACTCTGTAATTAGGACTACGCTAAATGTCACATATCTTGGTATAATTTCTACTTCAGTTGTATGTTAGTCTGTGTATGTTTCGTTGATATCAATAAAATGTTTTTCATTTAATACATTATGTAATGCGATAACTCAGCTTTAGCATTACCAAACACTTATTATTAAAATTTTTTAGTTCTTGCGTAGTGCCAATAGCTTCACTCTGTTCCAAATTACTGTTTTCAGAACTTTTGAGAAAAAACCATACTGTGTTGAGAAAATATTGAAAGCTCCTAGTAGAGTGTGTGATGAGATGTTTTTTGTTATTATAGGCATAACTGCGTTCAAACATTTAAAAATGTGAAAACAACTGGTTAGCATCATTCTATCAGATATAAACCACCTTCGTCATTCACTTCTTTCACCTTATATCTTTTCTTGTAGTATGAGACGTTGCCACATTAGAATTCATGTACTCAAGGAAACGCATAAATGCTCATCTGTTCCGTGTCTTAAGCACTTTCTATGCGGTGAGAAAGTTTTATAGGAAATCTATGAACTTAAAACTGTCATCAAGTAGTGTAAGGACTTCTGTTTCACATACAACTTATCTAAATTTTGCATAAAAACATAAATATTGTTCTCTTTTCACATTTTTTGATGTCGTTACGTAAATGTACATAAACGTATTTTGTTAAATGCGTACATGGAAAAGAAGTAGCTTTTTACGAATACTGCATTCCAAAAATGCATGCTTTACTAAACATAATACTGAATAACGCTTCTATTTCATCAAAATTGTGACATAACAGCTGATTTTCTTTGTTAATACTAAAGTAACTAAACAAGCTATTGTACTACTCATGAAACAAACTAATAAGAAATGGTGTTTTTTCTTTACACTAAAGATTTAGTTGAGACTGAATCATGGAGATCTGTATTTAATTTTACTAATAGTATTCTTCACAGGGTGATCTTTACTTAGGTACCAATAAAAGCTAAGCTAAATCGGTAACTTTTTCATCATTTAAATGTTTATAATGATAAAGTGGAATATTATAAATTAGATAATGTATGAAGGAAAAGTTCGAATGTTATGTCATAGACTTTTACATCGACAATTATCATTTTAATTCAGTCGTTTTCCTTTACTGGTCAACATATTTAGTCAAGGAATTTTCCATTTCTTTAAAACAATCAATAGTCAATAGGTATTATTTTATTCAAGTAAATAAGTAAACCTTCTATGTTTAAATGAACTTCGTAAATAAAATTTACAATCTTATAAAATGGTTCATTTAAACACTAATCAAAGGAATCTTCATTTAACTGAAGAAGAATAAATTTCATGTATTTCAGATAAAACTAAAATTTGCATATGGATCTCTGAAAATAACATATTCATGAATTGTTTAAAAATGTTCATGTTTATCAAAAGAAAGAATATTCTTTTCGACAAATGCTCATCAGGTTCCACATTTATTAGATGACAAAAATAGCCAGTTCCGAGGCAGATATAACATCATTTAAATATCAAGGATAATTGAATATAAATTTTTCCCTCTTCGGGTTATTCATAAAATACTGATGTTAATGTTGAGATAATCATCACCATGTAACTTGTGAAACGTAAACTATGATTGAAATAACACAACAGGATTATTAATCAAATAAATATGATTAGGTATCGCCGTATATGGGTAACATACGATTAGATCAAGTGTTAGTAGACAAAGGCTGAATCCTACTGAAAATGAAATCGAATACGTAAGAGATTACAAAATGAAGTGAGTGATAATCAAAATCCGTCAAATAGTAACAATAACACCGATAAAAAGAATTATAATCAGTTCGTTTGTTTAGTCTTAAAATGTTGTAAAGTCAAAAAAATTAGGAAAGGAGATTGAGTGATATTCATGTTCATTCTGTGTACCTTGATTAATAATGATAACAATAATAATAAATTTGTGGATAAAGAGAGTAGTATTTGGATAGAGTAGACATAATTCAATTTTGATAGCACGAATTGATCTAAATCAGACAACCATTGATCACCTGGAAGCACTGGACAGCTGCTATCAAAATTGAATTAAACAGTTAACTATCTCTACAAACTCCCCTAAGAGTAGACTTAAACTATAAAATTACATATGAAGAGGGAAAGATAAATATGCAATAATCAAATTAAATCGCCGTATGATTAAGGTGGAGTTTGGTTTAATGGATCTTACATCAGCCATGGCAGGAGAAGGGGTTGAACGTACCTCTTCTGTATGCAAAGTTCTGGCCTCTTGACCCATATAGCTATAGCCTCTACCGTTTTTAGGACTTTGAGTCTAACCGATCTTGACAGATAACCGTCTAAACAGAATATTATTTTAAATGACTAATTTATGCTCCCCGCATGACTTATTTGAATGAGGTGAGCTCGTATTGAACTGTTGATACTTCTGACAACACCCATGGTTAACCAGACCGGAAGGTGCTCCCCGGAACAGGAGTAAATTCCTTGAGAATCTGCCAATGTAACTTGCTCCACAGGAGCGGTTAAACTGATGAATACAAAATGAAGTGACAAGCTTAGGTAATTTATCCTTTATTCTCGCTATCATCATAGGGCGGGAAAAAAACACCAGTTGTAGTTTTCCAGAGTTAATTTTTTTCTGAATGGAACTGCGCAAACTCAACGTTAACATTTCACTGGGCGCTTCCCCTTCAAATGCTAGTCTCATAAGAAACAGATTTCTTTCTAGTCCGAATAACTTTTTATTTGTTTTCAAGATAGCATGTTTATTCATAAACTTTACGGAGTAGTCATTCCCCCTGAGATTTTTATGCAATGCTTTCGTTTCTCCGTCAACCACATTGGGATAGCATATTATTACTTTTCCCTAATGCAGGGTTTTCAATAAATTCCTTTTATACTGTGTAGGTACAAAGCTAAGGAAGTCTGTATATTGTCCTATCCGTATGGTTTTCTTGTTCAAGTTTCATCTTAATGAATCATCTGTTCTTTTCGAAAGCAGAACATTCAGAAATGCTATTTTACCTTCACCTCCTTCTTTGCATGTGTTATAATCTTCCTAACATTATTGTCACTATTTAGCGAATTTTGTTTATCGCTCACTCAATTTTACAAACTCATACCTACTCGGTTCATTTTAAGTAGAATTTAACCTTTGACTACAAACACTTGACCTAATGGTATTTTGCTACCACCCCATCTCCTATGTCACAAATAAACAGAGATACCTATATAAATTTTATTAATAATCCTGTTGTGTTATTTCAATCATAGTTTACGTTTAACAAGTTACATGATGATGATTATCTCAACATTAACATCAGTATTTTATGAATAACCCGAAGAGGGAAAAATTTATATCCAATTATCCTTGATATTTAAATGATGTTATATCTGCCTCGGAACTGGCTATTTTTGCCACTAATAATTTTCAACTAATAAATGTGGAACCTGATGAGCATTTGTCGAAAAGAATATTCTTCGTTCAAGCGTCTTTGTTTTTGGTATTCATGACTTTTCTTAATTTTCTATATAGGAAACGTCAAACAATATAATCTGGGGATATGAATTCATCATTGTCTGCTGGTAATTTAATAATAGAAGGAATACAGATTTAGGGAATCACTCAGTCTATAAACGTAATCCCACAAAAATGTTTTAGCCTACCTTTCTATATAGACTTTTTAGAATAATATAACATTACGTGACAATTTCAAATAAAGTCAAAAAGCAGTAATACCATATTACTGAAAATAAGTAGACAGTAAGAGTGTTGCTCAAAAACAACGAACACAAATTTGCTTATCATCAAGTCATAATACTAAATCTACTATAACCGGCTACAGATTCTCAGTCGACGGTAAACGTCTCTATTCACTATTCAAGGTTTTTCAATAGATCTAAACCAAGTATTCCTCATTTTTTGAAATATCACAAGTTCAATAATCAACTACTCTTTGGTTTACTCACAAGCTTTAGTCTAATCTATTATCAGGAAATGTAGTTTATATTTCCTTAATGAAACCTGACGATCACGCATGGAAAGCATTCAAATGTGATTTTGTCCAATGACCAAAATGTAGTTAGTGTCTCCGTTCATGCAACTGACATCACTGAACCATCATGGTAAAATATTCCTATGAGCAACTTAAAAATTCCTATTAATATCTTTTGTTTCAAGTTATATATGGCATTTCATCCTCACCAAAAGTCAGCTGAATTAACTAAAAAATAGGCAAGTAAACATTTTTATTTAATCAGTTTTTACTGATAACCAGACTGATAGACTTACAAGCAAAATATTTAAAATTTGCATCATATATATAAATTACTAAAAAAAGTATGACTTAACAAATGGCGTCAAAGCATATAGGTTGTAACTTTTGGCTTCTGTCTATCGAAAACCCACAATTAACCGACTGTTCTTTTAAAAATTGCTAATAAAAATTCCTTTTCTACTTCATTCTTACTAAATCAAATAGGGTTTATGCTGACAAAAAACTATAAGTGCAATCTAAATTAGTAGTATAAAATCACGCTCTCAGTGATAGACTGAAGGATCCTGATTAAATCGCCAGCTAGCATAATAAAATAGTAACAACTAGCTATCCACTTCTTCCCGGACGTCATTATTTCCCGAACCATGTGTTAAATTGACTTAGTTCAAAACTAGTCTAAACATTCTAACTAACCAAATAAAAATTTGAAAATGTATGTTGAAGGAAATAATCAACCATGACGCCTATCAAGCATTTTCGTCTGTACAGAATAATGATTAGAATTTTAATTGGCATATGATATTGAAAACCACACAACAAAATTATAAAAGAGTGTAATTATAACGTTTACTGTGATAATAATAATAATTTATTCTTTTATGGATTGTTTTAGTCACATTTATCCGGGAAATTAAATAGACCAATGTGCATTTCGTGACCTACTCTAATCTATATTTAACTTAACCCAGTTTGATTGCAGCTTAAAGATAGTTTTCGCTATTTTCCCCTAGGTTACTATTATTCGTCACCAAGCACTTTTATTTTCCTACTGAAGCATCATTGAGCTATATATATATATATATATATAGAGAGAGAGAGAGTTTGAAAGAGTACATATTTAAGGCCATAAGTAATGTAAATTTGAGTCCTTGACTGATTATTTGTTATAATCTGTAGGTCAAGTAGTTTGGGAATAGTTCAGTTCTTCTTAATTTAGTGTACAGTTTTTTATAACGATCATTATTAAAGTTGTATTTTATCATGGAGGTGCGGTAGGATTAAATCAACACACCTCAATAAGAGTAGCTGTACAGAAAATAGTTTACCATAGAAAATGTTTTTGACCGATTTACTATTAATATTTCTATCTGCTATTCCTTTTCTTTTGAACAAGTATTGACTGCACAACACCAGCATACTTACTAATCAACAAATTATCTGTGTACGCTTTTAAGCCTAATTTGAGAATAATGAATAAATTAAGACTATTCATTATACTGGCACACAAATTTATAATCATCAAGAATATCTAGAAGTAACTTTTAGTTTTTTATTAGTTGATCAAGAACTATATTTGTTACAAGATTTCTACAAATGACGAAATGGTTAACATATCATAAGTTTGTTGAGTATACATAGACAAATCTTGTTGGTGAGATGTTACTCTGCATTTTGATAACAACTTTTCCTAGTCTAATGTGATTTGTTATTTCATAAAAACTACCTATTTCACAGTAATAAGAATGGCAGAGAGACACAGTTGAAAAAGTGGGTGCGTTTCAAATTGACTATTCTAATACTAATAACAGGTGCTTTAGACATTATTGTATGTTTGATAAATTATAAAATTTTCAGGGTACAATATTTCACTAAGTTACTCTTTTTCTTAATGAAAGTCTCAGAAAAACATATCCATATGAATATAAAATGATATGGATACAGATGATGCTTAAGATTTATACATATACATAAATTCTGAATGTTGATGAAGTTTCATAAAAAGTAGGTTCCTTTATATCATGAAATGTGATAAGACCTTATATGCTTCTCATTACATAGTATGAGTGCTAGACATATAATTGTAGAACCTTCATACTATTGATTGCATGGATGAATTTCTTATGTAGCTGTATCCTGTTCTACCCGAAGGTATAAAGGATCAAATATGTGAACACAAAAATAGATTAGATGAAAAGGTATCACCAAATTAAATGATGCCAGACGTACTGTCAATTACGGAGTCCTAAAATAATGCAAACATTAGCGAATCCAAAATGATATTCAGGCTTTATTAATGTCATAGACTAAAATCAACAGATAAATACTTAGAAGGCTATTCAAAATAGATCATCTTTCAATATTTACTATGCTACCGCTCATTTAAAAACAATCCAAGAAGGAAGAAACAGACGTACAAACAGTAAGATCATCCACATAATTTACAAAGGTGTTTCTCACTGAAAGGAAGGGAAATACAATAAAAATGTGTAAGCTTAAAGAAGAGGGAGGAATTTCTTGATGCACACCAACTACTGTTAATACATGAGAAGAGAACAGTCAATTATATAACATACATTTACGATATAACCAATACAGTCAGCTGATTATCCTGCTCCCACGTTCACACTCACGAATCAGTATGGCAATATGCATCCAGACACATAATCGAAATCAGATTTATAAGTGTTGAAAGTAATTCCGACAAACTACTCACCTCTTCCCAAACTAATCACTATAGAATGATGTAGGTCAACTGATGTATTCAGTGTGCATTTTTATGCCTCTGAAACAAACTGTTATGTTTTGATATGTTATTTTATTATATTTTGTACCATATGAAGTTAAGGTTATTCAATATTTTAGAGTAAAGTATAACTTATCATAGTTAATCTAAATTTAACACTTCAAGTGGTGGGAATGTTTTATGATATAGGTGTAAATTTTATTCCGTTTAAAGTTTTTGGTATGGCGTTGGTACAATGAGGCTCGTTAAATTGTTCAAACAGTGGTCGACAGTGATCACTGACATATTTCTTGACTTCGATGTATGTAATATCACCTCATCCTCGACTTCTTAACATCTTAACCACGTTCTGTCACACCAGTTTCAATTAATATATGGATGAAAATTTCTTTCAGACTTTGAAATTTAGTGAATACTATATCAGCTCTATTACGTACGTAAAACGCGTTAATGGAGCATTCATCTTTTTAAATGCCTTTACTAATCCATTTAATATCCTTGATCTTTATAAACTATTTTCGGACATTTTCACTAACTTCGATAGTTCTAGCACATGATATTTCAGTCCATCTAACGCCTAAAATTTGGCGGAAATCTTTACTTAATTGCATCCTTCATTTTCCATTCCCAGTTGTTTACAATGTTTAGGGATAATCCAGTCTAATCTAGTAAAAGTTGTTTTTTCTGGAGCAACAAAAATCAAAGTAGAACTTAAGACAAGAGGTGATGATACTTGAAGTAATTTCAATAAATCTTTTTCACATAAGTTTCTGCTAGTTAATTAAAACATACTATTCACATTATGGATATATACTACTTGGTAATCTTCACGTTTAACTTTCTTAGTGTAATAAGATGTTGTTTTTCTCCCATGAAGTTTATTTTAGACAGAATCCGTGCGTTAAAATAGTTGAAATTGTGAGGTAGAGCCTGTTTACTAACTTCACATATTAGTACATCACTGATAATCTATTCCACGTCGATATAATCGAGCAATTTCTATTTCAACTACATACCTGACTTTCTGCATTTGAATGCAACGTATCGATTTATCCAGCATAATGTTATTATAATAGATCATGTATTAGATAAGTCATGTAAACACTTATTTACTGACTGTAAATTAATGTTGTGTGGATTTCCCCCCTCCTTTATGTTGTATAACGATTTGTATTAATTACGAATGAACAATTTATCATTTCAATCAAATTGCATTGAAGTTCATCTTTCGATTAAGCTTATCGAAATGATGAAAAACGTAAACAAACTGATGATAACAAACTTCGAATATTCATTTTCACAAATAAACAAAATATTAAATAACCAAATATTTTTCAGGATACTGTTAACCTTAGTTACATCGCTGCTTCGTATAATAAGATAGCTGATCGACATCTATTAACATATCAAATGTATAGAAACTCTTATATGATGGAGAGTCAAGTATAATTTGAATCATCTAGGTTGTTATTACTTATTTTCAGGCTGTCAGTTAATATATTACTATGGACTATGTAATAGACGCCTAATATCAAAAATAAGAGATCATTGTTTGTTTTCTGATGTTACAGCCAACCGGAGCAACAATTAATATAGGTAACCGACCTCAAACAGCTGTCCTCTGGGCACTGCGGTCACACTCTCAGGTCATCACGACCTCCCCTAATCCTCTTTCTCTTTCAGGTTCCTCAAGAATGACCCTTCCACGGTGTGGGCAATCTGGAAGTGATAACCGCCCTCATACCTCTAATAGCATTCGAGCTCACCTTGTTCATGATCAAACATGTTCTCCCTCCCTGGTCTCTACTTGTAACACTTCTTCTACTACATTTTCTATGCGTGCCACTTGTACTGGTCACCCGAGTTCCCTAAATGTCATACCAGGTCTCCTGAAGCCACGCCCTAAACTTCATGTTGGAGCTTTTAATGTGCGTACGCTGTGTCAAATCGGTCAACAGGCTGCCTTAGCTAAAACATTAGAATCTCTTGCAATCGATGTATGCTGTGTCTCCGAAACATGCATACAGGATCCCAGCATGGCCGTCCGTTTGACCTCACCTAGTCAATGCAGTGGAACTGAACACTTCACTCTTCGTTTATCTGGAGACCCTACAGCAAGCTCACGTGGCCTTGCTGGTGTAGGCATAGCACGAAGCTTACGGGCAGAACAGGCTCTTCTCGAGTGGATTCCTGTAGACAGTCGTCTACGTACTGTCCGTCTAAATGGCACAGTACGAACTCGGAAAGATAGGGACACACGCCGATGCCTTTTTGTCGTCTCAGCTTACGCCCCCCCACTGATTGCAGCACAGATAAAGTGAAAGACGACTTCTATATGAAGTTCTCTATACATTGTTTAACCTGGCGACCCCCAACATCTATACAACGATGGACACAAATTGATCACATCGGCATCAGCTTCCGCTGATAGCGATAGAAGCATCAGCAGCGGCAGGCAATAGTAGACAGCTGTTCCAAATTATTAAGGACACCGGTATCAAAAAATCGGCAGTTAGTGAAATCATCTCTGAAAAAGATGGGTCGTTGATCTACTCTCAATCTAAAAGATTAGAACGCTGGGCAGAACACTTTCAGGAACAGTTCAACTGGCCCCCAGCCACGCTTAGCTTACCCACAATCTCCAAGCTACCCGAATGGAAAACTGACACAGGTCCCCCAACTCTCAGTGAAGTTGAAAACGTCATAAGTAAATTGAAACGAGGGAAAGCAGCAGGACCTGATATGTTGTCTACCGATATCTTCAAGGATGGTGGTATAGTTTTAACGTGCAGGTTGACTGATATATTAGCCAAAGTCTGGGAACTAAACACCATCCCATCTGATTGGTCTCGATTGCTGATTGTTCCAGTCTACAAAAAGGGACAGAAATCCTCTTGTGATAACCACAGAGGAATCAGTTTGACTAATATAGTATCTAAAATATTAGCCACTAGAATCATCCGACGTTTAACCAACACTAGGGAACAACAAACTCGAGAAAACCAGGCTGGTTTCAGACCTGGCCGAGGTTGCATTGATCACATATTCACCTTGCGCCAGATCCTCGAACACAGACATATATACCAACGTTCGACTATAATTGTATTTCTTGACCTAAAAGCAGCTTTCAACTCTGTAGACCGTGAAGTCCTGTGGCAATGTTTGTCATTAAAAGGCGTACCTCAAAAGTACATTAACCTTATAAAGGCTCTCTACTCGGTCACCACTGGTCGAGTCAGAGCATATGGCGAATTGTCACGAGAAATTTCATCCTCAAGTGGGGTCCGTCAGGGTTGCCCCTTATCCCCATTTTTATTTAAATTCATCATAGATGTACTCTTAGAAATCTCACTCACTTCTTTTAACTCCTCAGGAATTAATCTCCTTCCAGGAGGTTCTCTTGTCGACTTAGAATATGCAGATGATATAGTCATATTTGGTGAAGACGCGCACAACATTCAGGGTCTCTTGAACACCTTGAGTAACAATGCAGGCTTATTTGAGATGCGCTTCTTCCCTCCCAAATGCAAAATGTTACTCCAGGACTGGCCTGCTTCTTCTCCTAAATTAGTTATAGGGAGTGAAGTAATAGAATGCGTTGATCGCTTCACTTATCTCGGAAGTCTCATCACCCCTGGTGGGTCGGTGTCTGACGAAATCTCAGCGCAGATTCAGAAAGCTCGATTGGCATTTGCCAATCTACGGCACTTGTGGCGCAGGCGAAATATCCGTGTCTCAACGAAAGGCCGGGTGTACTGCGCAGCAGTCCGCGCCGTTTTAACATATGGCTGAGAAACATGGGCCATGAAAACTCAAGATATGCGTCGACTCCAGATATTTGACCATAGGGATCTTCGTAACATCGCTCGTATATCATGGAATAGCCGGATTAGTAATAGTGAGGTTAGACAAAAGGTTCTTGGGAAACACGGTAAATCAGTCGAAGAGGTTATTAACCTTCATCGACTGAGATGGCTGGGACATGTGTTGCGCGTGCCCGACCACCGTTTACCCCATCGCGCGATGTTGGCTAGGGCTGAAGTAGGATGGAAGAAGGTTAGGGGTGGCCAAACCAAAACATGGCATCAGTCCATGAAGACCTTGACTACTGGTCTAAGCCATGTAGGTAGATGTAGATTACCTGGTTGGGGTCCGCGTGATGATCGCAATAAATGGCTTAAGACACTAGGCGATATGGCTCAGAATCGGTCACAGTGGCGCAAGTGTATTCACTCTTTAACCTCATCTAGATCTTAAATTCTATTGTTATTTTCTGGACATCTTTACTTTACTCTTCCCTCTTGTATTCTGTCTATACGTAACCTTAGTAATCTCGTAGTGCTATTGTGGTATAGCAACTTGAACCTGTGGGTGTATGTGCCCGGTTCTACGTTGCTGCTGCTGCTGTTGATGATGATGATGATGATGACAGTTACTAACTTATCATAAAATAACTTCGTCCTATGTATGACATCAAATTTCGAAGTTCACGCTTAATTTACCAAAAATTCACTATTAGTGATATTATAAAACGATAATGAAAATTTTAGCAATATTTCAAATTCTCCTGGGTTGAGATTTAAAGAAACGAAAGTATTCATTTGTAATGTGTTAAAAATATGCTCAATACTAATTCTATACATCGAAGATTCGACATTTAAACACAATATGAATGGCGACAATAGAAACACTAATTTCAATCACTTCAAAAATAGCAAAACTCCAGTATCAAATGAATCGTTTTACATTAGTGTTACTTTGTTTCATCGTTAATCAGGTTCACCACTCATTGCAATCTGAATATGAACTGAGTATATATATATATATATATATATATGTATATATGGGACGTGACATCAAACCTGTTTATACATTCGAAGAGTGCCAACTTCCTCTCAATAAGTTTAATGTAAACGATGTGTTTCGACGAAAACCGTCTTATAACCATAACTTACTACTTAGTTTTACAGATTTATAAGAATTAGTCACTCGTTAGTGTTATGTGTTAAGTTTGCATTGCTTATAATTTAGATTTAATGATATCTGAACGCAAAATATGAATTAAAACGAGTATAAGGTCGAATATTCTTCAAGGTGCTCACAATATCTAATATCTACTTATTCAAAAGTTACTTGTAAGCCTCATATCCTACATTTATTCATTATACAATAAAATTACTTTATTTGAATGTAACTGTAAAGCAATCTAACATAATTGTTATATGACTTAGCTAACTAACCTATTTGTAATGTATCAACCTCTGCAAATATGCATAAACTACTTCAGATAAGCGGGAAAATAATTCTACTGCCCAATCGGAGATCACATGCAGAATGAAACTGTTTCACATTAAACGACAGACTTTTAACGAACAACGTGAACAACATGCAAATCTCTGCATGTTCGTAAATATAAATGTAGGCATGTATAACACAGTGACGAAATACCACAGCTAAATGATAGGACATTGAAATAAACAGACTTTGTAACACTTATTCGAATGAAGTCACAAATACGAATGCTGTCAAACAAGCAAACGCCTTTTTTCTTTTCAAAAAATAAACATAAGAAACGAGATAAAATATATCAGTCGAAGAAAGAAGAAAACACATAAAACAACATAATTTTTTTCGGTACTTATTTGTTTTCGTTTTACATCATTTTCTTCTTCTTCTTCTTCTTCTTCTGAAATACATTTTTTGTCATCATCAATATGATAATCATTGCTCTAACTGGCTTTTGTTTCTGTGCATAATTTTATTATTTTCAAAAGAGATAAGAAAGGATTGACAAAATAAACGGTAAAGCAAACAATGTAAACAGTGAAAAGAGTCTCAAAGGATAAAAAGATATGAAAGATACAGAGAATTCAAACACTTCAGGGTTTTGGTGGGTTTATGTTTTTGTCTTTTGCGTGAAAGAATACAGATTATTATAATCATAATTAAGGCAAATATATATGTATGTTTACGTATGTATGTATATATTTAAACAAAAAAATAATATTTATTTATGTATATTTTTCAGTTTGAGCGGTTGATTGATTATATTTGTCAATCGTTTAGTCAGTTACTTATGTATGAATGTATAGTGGACATTTGTTTTGTGCATATGCATATGATTAAGGTATGCATAAGAAATACATATATAATCATAAAACAATAATGAATGAATACTAGGATTTATTATTAGTTGATTGTCTTCACTCTTGTAAGTGGATTATCATGTGCATGTGTACAGATAATCTATCATTCAGGTGTATGTAGTATATATATATATATATATATATATATATATATATATATATATATAATGGATAATTAAGAGTTCATAAATGGAGGACGGGAATGAAAGATTTTAAACAAATATAAATGATAAAAAAAGAATGATGTAATGAACTTTACTTGATGCTGTAATTAAATTTTATGTTATACAACTATTATTGGTACTGTTGAAAGGCATTTTGATACATCACAATTGATTGTATGTATTGTTTTTTTCCTTCCGTCAATTCTTTTAATACTATTAATATTCTCATTATTATTATATATAAACTATTGAAGTAAATTCTTATTTGATAAGAATATAACACATACAAATGAAAATGTTATTTACTTTTAATTGTATCCACAGTTAATTCATAAAGAATAATTTATTATAGTTTAATTTTTCAAATTTGTTAGTTTTTATTAGTTCAAATTTCATTTTACATTTAACAATTGAACAATTTTTTATTTAATACAATAATCATAATGTAAAAGAGAAACATTAGATTATTGATTATAAGTAAAAATAAGATCAATGAGAAAAAAAAATTTTAACAACTGCTGATGGAAGAGTGAATAGTTATTCAATTCATTTATTTGTTGTTAGGTTAATAAATGATACACTATACAAAGTGAACAAAAAAAAATAATACATATATTTATAATTGTGTATATGTTGATTAAGAAGACAATGAATACTGTAAGAGAGTAGTTGATCATGCTTTATTTCCAAAAAAGAAAAAAAAAACAAAATGAAATAAAAATAACTGCATATTTCCACATTTTTATAATATACAAAATAATAGCATAAAAATCAATAATAATATTATTAATAATAGTAATTAAGGGTAAGTGAACACTGATATAAGGAGGAGGGGCATATATCAGTTATATAAAAAGGATAGGAACGAGATAGAGAGAGGGAGAGTAAGGAGCGCAAAAGCTTTTATTCTGTTAAAAGAATAAATTTCGAAGAAAAAAGATTTATGTGGATAGGTGATAACAAATAGATTCAATGAACTTAATGATTTAGAAAAGAATATTTTTAAGGTTAGAGCGAGCAATGTAAGCATTCACACGTAAACACAAATTACATTGAATAACGGACAACATATAAAACATCAAGAATAAAAAAAACAAATGAAAGTACTAAGCAAATTCGGTTGGATTGGGAATGGGAAGAGACAGTGAATGAAAATTTAATAACTAATGAGATGTTTAGTAATAATAGGAACTAGGTAATAAACATGCAACACAAAGAAAAAAGTGAAACATTAACTCCGATTTCGGGCAGGAATAATATCGAGATATTTTACTGAAAATTGCATAAACAGAGCAAAAATAAGTGTGTTGATTACTTATCCAAATTGAATAGAGGTGTGTTAGCATACAGGTATATACTCATTATAAAGAAAAGTATTATACTTTGATTGAGTTATCAACATTTTTAGGTCATGGAGATTACATTAGCATACGGAGGGAGAATAGCAGCTGGAGGCAAGAAGACTGAGAGAGGTTGTGATAAAGGACACTCACCTGGAGACAGATAATATCCAGGCAAGTAAGCATAGGCACCTGGTTGACGCGCTGTGATTGGCGATGTTGCTGTTAGTGTATATGTTGCAGCAGCTGCTGCTGCCGCTGCGGCCGCTCCATTTAACTGTCCAGGTAAGAAGTGAGCTAAAATAATAGAAAGATATTAGAGATATTTCACTAGACTAACCGAATTTTAAGAAAATCTTCTTTAAGTCGCTTCACTCTTTCTTAGTCATAATATATTAGACAAGTATAAAATTGCAACACCTTTTTTCTAACAAGAATTAAGGATCCATCTTTCCTTATTGATATAGAGATTGTGTTTACGAATTCCGAGTCTTAGTAGTAAGTTTAATGTCTTAGCCTAATTTAGATTACTCGAAAATGTTGGAAATACTATGCAAAATGTTGTAGCATCCTATGTATGTAAGGTCTTTAATAGAAGTAAGTAAACAACTTAGAACAAATCCATTCACTACAAGCCATGAACCCCATTTGATAGTCTAAATGAATTGAATAGAGTAGAGTTTGGAACTGTAACGAACAAAAAAATCTTGAATAAATCTTGGTATTTATTTAATATCGGGTTCCTTTGTTAGGCAAGAGCTTTGAATAGACAAAATAAATTAATCTGCATGTCTTAATTCAAAAAAATTATTGATTTTCTCAGAATATGGTAAAATTAAAGCAAATGAGTAATTTTATTACTAAAATTACTATGTTATCAAATAATATTGGTGAAAAACAGAACAATCATAATAATAACAATAACTTACGAATTGGTGCCCGAATAAACTGATGCCTTTGCTTAATCAAGGAGTTGTTTGTACTCATCACTTCTTTTGGGACTGCTTTTTTAGCTTCCACCTACAAAGGTATATTAATATAAAATATAACAGACGAGTTGTCTCCTGATTGAATGGCATTAAACAATCTATTTTCATTTCAACAGTTGTTTAATAAAACTACGTCGAATTGTCAATAAAAGATGTTTTAGTTTTCAATACAATATAAACAAATAAACATCAGTATTTGTTTCCCAATCTACGATTATTTACGCACACTCAAAAGATTTTTTATGTGAGAGTGTGTTTGGTATTGGTTTGCATTAGTTTAAGAAAATATGGCACAATAGATTCTAGATAAAACATACTTTTCACTTAGAGCGGTTTGAGTAAATGTTGATCAATCGTCAATCGATATAAAAGTTTTGACAAACTCTAGAAGCTAATCAATAAATGTTATGACTTATCGGTTGATTTTAATGAATTTGAAATTAAAGATATTGGGTTTTTATTTAGTAATTCAGGAATATTGATTAGTCTCAATTTTGAAGCCAAATTGTATGGACTATCACCCATGGAGGGCAGTGTGTTAAATCAGATAACAAGTTTAATTACAAAATTATTCATTTGTTTCGTTATCTCTGGTTCACCATTTGATATCTGTATGTAATGGAAACTGTTCTTCAAAATCCATTCAACCTAATCCATTAAGTAGAAACATTAATAAAAGTGTTTGTGTTATAAGAGTAAAACGGTATGTTGCGTGTTAGTATGATTATTCCTTATAGAATAATGTGATTACTAGTAATGTCAGCAAAATTGACTAATATGCATGTATGAATTATAATAATTACAGTTAAACATCATATATGATTTCATACAGGCGAATTCAGAATTTCATAATTTGATGCAGATTAATTTAAAGTCTTGATAATTTTGCTTCTCTACGTGGATGCTGATATCTGCTAAATTATTGTGGCTTCAACGTAACAAAGAGAAAATTCTGAAAACAGTATTGATGTTCTTTAACTCTGTAGTAATTGGCACTTTTGGACTACTTCCAAAATTATTATTAAGTTCATTTTATTAATGGATAAATGCAAACAAAATATATACATATAGCTACAAATAAGTAGTTACATCAGCCATGGTTTAATTTTGTTTTACTTACTCGTTTTACTAGAACATTTCATTTAACTTGCTTAACTATTGTCTATTAACCTCAAATTATCGGAAATTATCAACCACATCACATGAAGCGCAGAGTACAGTTTAAACGGAAAGCCTTTTCTTAATGTTGGCAAAGCCAGCATTCAAGTTCAGGTCGTCAAGTACCTAGTAATTTAATCGGTTTTAGTAGAACCCGAACCCAAGCATACTTTTCACTCTATTCTTACTTGGCTGAGAAAAGAGGTGCCGATTACTTTATTATCATTTATTGATGATGATTAACACAAAGCTTTTAAAGCTACTGACAAAAGGAAACAAAACTTCATCAGACATTTCATTTAACGTTCAGCAGTTTTCAGTGTGGTAGAAATTCAAATACCAGTTTATTTAGTCAGTAGGTTATAGGCTACTGGCCAAATATAAAAAGCTTAAACATATAAACAAATTGGCTTTCTTTGACAAAAAGATTGCGAAATAAGAAAATGAACGCTAATAGTATTACAAACAAAAGATATGCAGAACTTCTGTCAATAACTCTTGATACTACACAAAATACGGATTAGGAAACGTGGATTGTTTGCTGAATTTTGGCAATAGTCTTTTGCTAAGCTGAATGAATAGAACAGTGTCACAGTAATAAAAGACTTTCACAAACAATCAATAAGTTGGTAGTTTGTAATCTACTCCACTCTCCTGTTGTTTATAAGACTCACTAATCTTAAGTTCTATTCATGAACTTGTACTCAGTTTATGTGTCAGAATTAACAGGAATCTAGTAGGATGTTTCATATTGAATTATTGTTATACAAAATAAATCATCTACTACTTGAGTTATATTGTGGCTGGAAAGCTGTATTCAGGCTGCTTGTTTTGCCCCATTTTGGATTCGTCAGCTGTATATACCTGAATCTCAGTGTTGATGTGCACATTGAGACACGAATTCAGTTTCGTGTAAAACGTCACCTCGTTCATTACTTGGCTACTGAGTCCGGACAGCCACACTTGTGCAACGGGTATGTATACATAGTTTGAATATATTCTAATCTTTCTGTTAATTAGTTATGGACTGGAAGCGATTTGTCTTTGTTGCCATAGGTTGAGAATTATTACCGTATAGAGATGGTCACTTCACGATATATATATATATTATATTACAGCAAAGACTGGTCAATCTCAGTTCGTGATAAATCAACGAGAAGATTGAAATACATTTAGACTGAGCATTGTCTACATTAGTAGAAATTAAAGTTATTATTCTCAGACTTTAGAGGCATGTTAACTTACAAAATGTTAAACCTACTGCTTAGTAATGCAAATACATCCAACAGTCGTTTGTTCTAATATATATATATACGCATATATATTTATATTACAGCAAAGACTGGTCAATCTCAGTTCGTGATAAATCAACGAGAAGATTGAAATACATTTAGACTGAGCATGTCTACATTAGTAGAAATTAAAGTTATTATTCTCAGACTTTAGAGGCATGTTAACTTACAAAATGTTAAACCTACTGCTTAGTAATGCAAATACATCCAACAGTCGTTTGTGAAATATAATTTAATTACGTGCTGAAAGTGGTTTTATTGTCTCAATCAGAAAAGTTATTTCTGGGCTAGATTTGAGAGATTTTTGTGCTTTTTCACAAGTGTAGAATATGTCTCTTTTAGTCGATGGCTATGTTTTAATTTACTGAAAAGAATACCAACGTTTTGTAAAATTATCAAAATTAATTAAGTAATGAAGTCATTAGATGCTATGAAGTTATTTGTAAATGATTAGTTAGTGTTTACCTGACTGTTAAGAAGTTATCATTCACATAAAATGATACTTTCTAATTTGCACAATAACAAAAATGTATAACTAATACAAACTAAGTTTAATACAGAAAACAGACTGTTTAGTAATTAGTACAATTATATTTTGAAAGCATATTCTTAACCAAGTATCATAAGCTTTTTGTGACCAAAATCCTTTGTTTTCCATAGTTTGACTACATTTGAAGAATTTTCAACAAGAATAAAAATGGTTCGTTTTTCCAAAAAATATGTTATTTCTAGTGACACTTTCATAAAACATACTAAAGTAGAAAAGCCCAAGGTCTCTATATAAATCTACCATTAAAGTGTAAAATTCACAAAACACCTATGGTATTATACAACTTATTTTCGGTCAAGGTCATCTCATTTGAATATTCAGTCGAAATGCATTTATTAAACCGTATCCAAGCAACAAGAACACTAACTTTACGAGAATATAAATGAATGAATTGAAATTAATTTTGCTAATAAACTTGGATAGTTCGACTACGCACACATTTACTCTAACAGAAATATGATTTATTCACAAGTTCTCTGAGAGGATAAATATATATATTACTGACAATTCCAAAGCTAACTTCTATGGTTTCCGCCAATTGCATTCAACCGCTTTATATAATACCATAAATAAATAAACGTCTAATTAAAAACCAAGATACCATTTGCATAGATGATCACCAATGGAGTTTATTTTTCATGGGCAGTTAAACAACAAAGTACCACTACAAATTTGAAAGATTTTTGAAAGACGCTAAGTTATATCTTATTATCCATCTTCAATACTTATTCTTGATTCACTCGGGAATGAAACGATGGCAAACTTAGTAAGGACAGACGACGTTTCCGAAGGGATAATAATGTTATGGACTAACGTTTGTTACTCATCTGAGAATAAAATTTGCCAGATTTAATAATAGTGAAATTTTAAAGAACTTGAATTTTGACACTAAAGTATCCGCAAACTACATTGATAATCATTAAAACAAATAAACAAGTATATAAAAGCGTATATATCCTATGTAGCGACATCATAGTATGCTACTTTGATCGATTATTATTAACTTAATTGTTTTTTAGATATTTGTAAAGTTACAGAAGATGGTAAATAGGAGGCACTGAATAGTTTTACCTAGTTCATAGTTAATTCTCTATAGTAAATATTACTCAGGGTATCACTTAGAAACAAACTCCTAGTCTTTATGATTTATAAGTATATCATATCACTAAAAGTGTATTTTCATATACACATCATATATACATCAGAATAAAACAAATAAGCTAACCGGTAGTCAATATTTCACCAATTAACTTCAGTCTACAACCGAAACAAATAATTTTAGCCCGTGCTAACCACTAATAGAGATTATATAAATACATCAGATGAGTTATGGCAACAACTAAGTGCCAATACCCAATTGATCACACAAGCAGTTTCTTCTAACCACTACAGAAAATCACACTTCTTCACAAAAGGAACTCAGCGGCTGGATGTACCTGCATCCCAATGTTAATGTTCACACTGGGATTCGAACTCAGTCCGCTTCATACCAAACGCCACAGCATTTACCACTAGGCTACTGTGTGCAGACAGTCACACTTGTGCAACGGGTATATATGTAATTAGGATAAGCTTGTATTTTCCTGTTGATAATAATGATTATCAAAATTAATAAGGTAAGCATCCTGTGTGTTGATTGACTAACTTTTACATGATATATGTGAATCTAATTATAAAATGTAAGTCTACAAAATGTAAAGCGATTGTTGAAAAACATTTAAGCAAAGATAATGTAGTCTAAAACCAGTTTAAGTACAACGAACTTACCATTTTATTATGCAAATCATGAAAATGAATTTCACAAACTTTTTCTGCTGATTCCTCGGACTCAAATGTTACAAATCCAAAACCTGAAAATAATTAATGTAAACGCTGCCTCAATTTATTTAAAATTAAATAACATACTACAGTACATCTTATTTCGATTTGGATATACGGGAATTTTAGATGTCATCATCCTTTTTATTTTTCAACAAAAATAGGTTATTTAGCATTTCTGGCTATTATTCCATTCATTTAATGAATGAGTATTAAATATTAAGCTAAGATTTATATCAAAATTACCATTCTAAGTAGTTAGGCTTATTCTCGATTGACATGTTTGAATATTGCCAATGTACCGTACTCAGTACATCAGAAGAACTGATTTCATCAGTCCCAGAAAAGTACTAAGTATTTATAGCTCATACTTGTGACGTTTAGTGGTGATGACTTCACACATTCTTCAAATTCATTATTAACTTAAGGAATATACTATTTCTCTTCTGTCTGTAATACATATTTGGTCGTCAGTTTTTATTATATTGTTTTTGTCTACTAAATATCTTTATTTTTATTATGTCAAACGGCCATTCACGAGTTAGTTTCACATTTCATTTACTAAACTAATTATTTGAGTCCTTCAATTATAATTAAAGTACCATAATTAACATCCAAAATTGTATAAGTACACAAGAACGAATTATGTCAATGAAAACTCATCATTCGTTATACTTTAATTAATAGTGCACTATAAAAACAAATGCACTCTGGGGGGGAGACTTATTTATTTTACATCGATGCAATTTTTAATCGATATTAAATAAGTTAGGTCAGTGCTAAAATAATAATTTCAACTGAGGAAGTTAATCAAATTTTACAAGTACGAATCCTTAAAAAATTGTTTAAATATTTTTCTATTTATTTAAATAAAATACTAGCTCATATGAAAATAACATCCTTCATTATGATGAGGAAAATAAGAAGAGAAACCAAAAGATGAGTTGATTCAATAATTATGGTCTTAGCCAATCTAATTTGATATTTTATCTGACTTATTATGAAAATATTATTTGTGTTTGATCAGGAAGAGTGAGATTAGTGATTTACCTTAATCTATGAAGTCACAGACTAAGAGCGTACACGCCGGCTCATATGACTGAATAGACATACTTTAGGTAGCTTATTAGTATGGCACCGTATAGATTTGTAAGCTATAATCAAATGTTACACATTTTTTCCTTCATTTGATTCACATTACCAAGAAGAAAATGATAAGATGTCAGTAATACTTGTCTTAATCTTAATAAGATAAAACTTGATTCCTTATGACATCTCACTTGATAGTAACTTTGTAACCCTATCAGATTGTGAATTCAGGACAGTCATGTCTTTCAGTGATTGCAATACATTTGAATTTCTGGTTTGAAACCCGTTGCTTCGTATTTAATATCATGTTCATTTCTTCGCATAGAACGATAATAGACCTTTGAAGTAACTGTTTATTAGATAAAAGTTTTACTGATTGATTTAGACTAAAATAATAATTTCAACTGAGGAAGTTAATCAAATTTTACAAGTACGAATCCTTAAAAAATTGTTTAAATATTTTTCTATTTATTTAAATAAAATACTAGCTCATATGAAAATAACATCCTTCATTATGATGAGGAAAATAAGAAGAGAAACCAAAAGATGAGTTGATTCAATAATTATGGTCTTAGCCAATCTAATTTGATATTTTATCTGACTTATTATGAAAATATTATTTGTGTTTGATCAGGAAGAGTGAGATTAGTGATTTACCTTAATCTATGAAGTCACAGACTAAGAGCGTACACGCCGGCTCATATGACTGAATAGACATACTTTAGGTAGCTTATTAGTATGGCACCGTATAGATTTGTAAGCTATAATCAAATGTTACACATTTTTTCCTTCATTTGATTCACATTACCAAGAAGAAAATGATAAGATGTCAGTAATACTTGTCTTAATCTTAATAAGATAAAACTTGATTCCTTATGACATCTCACTTGATAGTAACTTTGTAACCCTATCAGATTGTGAATTCAGGACAGTCATGTCTTTCAGTGATTGCAATACATTTGAATTTCTGGTTTGAAACCCGTTGCTTCGTATTTAATATCATGTTCATTTCTTCGCATAGAACGATAATAGACCTTTGAAGTAACTGTTTATTAGATAAAAGTTTTACTGATTGATTTAGACTAAAATAATACATCGCTCTATTAGTTCGACCATTATTATGAGATAGAGTAGATACAATCTAAAGAAAATCTGAAATTTGATTTCAGCTTACCTCTGTGTCGGTTAGTTGATTTGTCCATCATTAATTCGCATGATTCTAGCTGTTATAAAAGAAAAAACATGTCATCACCACAGAGTAAATCTTACGATTTATTAAAAGTTGGATAAAATATTATTAAAACGTACGGAAATCAGTGAGTAGACGAGGAAGTATGTTATTTTACTACATGTGAATTAAATTACCTGTTTCATATACTGTGTGGAGTATTCACAGGATTGTTCAATGCACTAGATTTAACATTTTAAAGTTGTCCAGTGTTCATTGAATAAAAGTGAATTTAATTACTGTAAATCAGTATACTACAAACGACTTATATTAGAATCTCTAACTAATTGATTAAAAATGTTAGTCACCACCAAGTATTTCAACTAAAATCATCTAAATAAAGCGTATCTTTACGCATTATCACTAAATTTACTTACTTTATGGAAAAAGAATCCACACAAGTTAGCCACATAAACAGAATCAAACAATATATACTCTAATATAATTTCTGTTATTCAGTAGCATTAACTAAATGGCAACAGAAACTTCAGTAAGCAGACAAAATATTTTTAATTCTGTTGAGTATGAAAGTTATATTCGAATGTGAAGGAACATTAAACTATTTACGGACTACCAAAACACTAACAGAAAAAGAACTATGTACTTTGGATTTCATCTTCAGTTACTTCTAAATACTACGTATGTTCTTGAAAATTTAGTTAATAAATCTGCGGTATATTTCTAAAACTAATAAATGTTAGATATACTTATGCACTAGTTTATCTCTCGAAGTCAACTGACATAGTTGGACTAAAACATGTTTAGAGAAACATTATCATACGATTATAACAGTAGACAGTAGTAAAACTATTTCACTTAAACCTGACTTTATTTAATTTGGGAATGAAAGTAACCTGTAGCAATTAGGTTTCTTACAAACGTTTCTATTCAAATGTTGTTCAGGTACTAGTTATTTTTAGGTTTTCTTTACGACGTATTTTAAAATGTAAAATAAAAAGTAATGCCATGAATTTTTTCAAAGTAGTATGCTGTAGCTATTTATTTTCATGATAGGTAGTTGAATGTAAAGACGATTAAATCTTAAGTTTATGCGTAAATTTATAATCATTAAAACAAAAGGTTGAAAGTAGTATTTACGTGTAATTATACACTAGTTGGGTAGAGCATTAGTTATATTGTACAATCTTGCTAATGAGTAACAACTGATGGGGATTTTCAGCACAAAGTGATAGTCACTAAGATCTGAAAGGATTTTGCGGATGCCTTACAAGTGCATTTAAAAGAAAACTTTGTAGAATCAGTTGATAAAGTTATTAGGTTTGCTTTAAACAAAATTAAATATCCATAAAACTATCGGTATATGGGTTTCGATCACAATTAAGTAACAATTCATTCATTAATTTAAGACACTTCAGCATAATCGTTATTGTAATTTATTAATCTAGGTTCATTTTATCGTACGACACATAAAGAATTACTAGAAATATGCACAGAATTGATAACCATAGTGAACTTAGGAATCTGATTACCTAAAAGAAAAATAATTACACACTTAACTTTTCACCTAACAAATTTCGAATAGACAAATTTTACTCAGAGGGTAGGATACAGGAGGAAAGATGTACTATATGAAATATGTTTTCTAACATGAAATGGGTATATAAATGCAAATTCACATATTAGGTGTTAAAATATTTTCATTACCTGCAATAACGATTAACACTAAAACTCTGAATTAAAGGCGAAATGTTATGAATGCCGTTAACAAGTGTGTTTTTATTATCGTCATTAATAGCTACCTATAATTTATAAGGAAGTGATCAACATTACCATAACTTTATCACACTTTATTTGCCAGTTTTTATAAACCTCATTTCAAGTAAACCTTTCATAACATCAGTTTTTTTTTTATACTAAAACCCAACAAACCGACTGGATTAAATTTTAACAAAATCAGAATGTGTATATTTCGAGCAAAAAATACTCCTGTTTTACACGACACAATTGGTATTTTTTGTGCATCCACAAATAATATAAAACAAACTTTCAAATAAACGATAACAAACATGCTGGAAAAAGCGTTAGTTTTAAGATAAATTCATATTTACCCTCTTCGCCATAGAAATAAAGAAAACGATTGTTTGTTGAATTATATTTTATCTAAAAGCTAAAATTTATAATCTATGTCTCTATGGAAACAAAATATTCCTAGATTAAACATAAGCATAAATAGAGAACAAGGCAAAATAGAAGCTTGGAATGTATTTGTGCATATGTAGAAGTTGGACATCGGTTAAGTGACTTGTTACTAAGCTATTTAGATGTATTGCTTTGGAAGTATCTAATATTATTTCATATTATGTTCAAGTTACTTGACAACACGTCATATAGCTAAAAAAAAACAAAATGTTAAACTAATTGATATTGATCGTGAAATCTGAAACTTTATAAGTAAATATAAGAAACTTTTATGAGAAAATCCCTAACAATTCGATATTAGTCATCGATTAATAAGTGAAAAAATGTGTAGACTAGTATATAGAATGATTAGTATATGCTTAAAATATGAATAAAGGCTAACTTATTGGTTCTAATCTGAAAAAAGTGATGTTAGTAATTTTAATTCATTATGACATAACATATGAGTGAATAACGTAGAACAATTGAAGGGTATATTTTCTGTGTTAAATATTTAACCGTTCTTGATCACTTTGCAACTCGTTGATAAGATTACATTATTATATTAAGACAGTTTAGACTAAACTACTTCAATTCAGTGATAAAAAGAAAAGACTGACAATTTTTATGACTTAAGATAATAATATTCGTCTGCTTAAGCGGAAAATAAGATATCTCATTTTATCAGTTATCATCAACCATATTTGATCACCGATAAAAGCAGTCAAACTATCTTCGTATATTTACATAAAGTATACACGCAAATTAGATATAAATTTGATGATGAGACATATGACGATGTTAAATCCCTACAACATTTTGAAGTTTAGTAGGTATAGAATTATACATTGAAATATTTTCATTAAAATGATTGTCTAGTGTATCTTATGATACAGTGCAAAAAAGAAAATTGAACAAAATACTCAACTTTTCAAAGCAAGTAAAACACAAGGTTATGTATAGAAAACTGAATCCCTAGTAAAATTTAGTTGTGACTTGTTTTTAATTTGATGAATGTTGTTACGAGATCCTTGTTTTGTGTGCAGCAAGTAACCAGTCTTTTAATTAGCTAAATGGCGCTTATTAATTAAAGATGCAGATATCGTACAAATAAATTATTTTGTATTTATACTATATCTAGGTCTAATCATATTGACTTTGAATGGCAAAGTGTATATTTAATTTGAGATATTTTTGTAGAGAGATCGGTATTTAATTTACTGCTTGTATCCGTCACGAGCGTGCTCACTCGTGAAAAGTCCCCTTACTAGGCCCTTAGTGGTACTCAAAAGAGATGATTGTGTGATGGGAAATATAACAGATGCCTATTTATAAGTAGACTTAAGTAGCGCCACGAAACGTTGAAAAGAATTGAACTTTGTACATGATGCGATGACTGTTTATGACAGCATTATATTGCCATGTGTTGTTAATAAAAAAAATAGTTCATCATGCGTAAAACAGTTCTCTATTGATTTGTTTATTAATAAGATCAACTTAAACTTTCATTTTCATGAAACTTGACGAACTGATACCAACGAATAGTTGATTTAGACCTCCTCTGTAAAATACTTGTCAAACAATAACTGAAGTCCTAAACTTATGGAAATTCAAAAATTTTATAACATGTATTTGACAGGTAGTTATCGAATCAAATAAAATAAAAATCTATGCGAATAAACATTTTTACAAATGTGAAGTGATTTGAAGAAACGTATATTACATCTTCCATGCAATCAGAATATTTATAATCCCTATTGTGCTAGATGATTATTGATTGACAATAACAAATATCAATATGTAATGAAAAAAAAACTAATATGTTATAAAGCAAATAGTTATAAACGGTTATGTAATACGATAGAATTCACTGAAATTAAAAGAAGATGTTAAAGGAAAAAAATAGTTCAATAAATTATGTCCCATAATGAGTTGAGGTTTTTATTTAACTGTAATCACTTTGGATAAAACAAGCCTATTCTAGATGCTTTAATTAGTAATCTTATACTTAATTATGATTAAACTCAAGAGAAAATAGTACAAATAAAAAGTGAATAATATCTACAAATTCATTGTATAGAATAAATTGAACTCTTCTTTTGTTTATTATTTAGGCTACAAAAATTAATTATTAATCACAGCGGGTAGCATCTATGTAAATGCAAATAATTCGCTAGTATTTAGAATAATTCCCAAGTGATTTACTAAAATAAATTGAAGCATGAACTTGTGTACTCAATAATGTTGATGAATATAGTTAGTATTCCTCAAAGTATACATAAATTCCAGTTTAATGTGACCTTATAGAATGAATTTCTTTGATTTAGTATTTTTATTCTATATCAACTTCTTATTTCTCTCATCTCCAATGTAATAAGTTTAATAAGTTAGCATATAAAGCTAAACAATTCTCAGTTATTACCTTTATTAAGAAAAAAAGTGACCGTCAACTTCATCAAGAGAATCGAAATTTGTTAAACTTGATTTTCATAACGTACTATTATCATAAGTTGATGGGAGTGGGAACTTAACCATTATATGCCCGCGGGGTGGTACGAAAGGCTGTGTCAGACAGCCCGAATCCTTTATGGCAGAATCTACGGTGATTACTAGTAGGGAGTTCCATAACAGGGCGATATAGCTGTCCGTTAATCCCTGATTTTCAATAGCATGCTACTGGCACCAATTTGTGACTAATTCTTCAACTAATGTAATTTCACTTAGTCCACAAGAAACATTTTTTGTTAGACGTATCAATCCTATCAGTTAACTTACGTAGTTTGACGCTACGATTAGAGTTGTTATTAGATTCCGTAGTTATTAAGAAGATCCGAGTGACCAAAACACTGGATAATATCTGAAGAAATACTTCCACTATTTTCATTTAACCAAATTCTACCGATCAGGAAATATTATCAGTCATCACATATCCTGTAAGCGTAACTGGAAAGTTTTACGCTATTTTATTTATGTATATAAAAATCTGTCATATGAAGAAATTTTTGTCTTTCGAGGTATACATAACAGATAAGTGAATGAATGATAGATGAAGCAATTAATTATAGAAATGTAGCATGAAGTCACTTTATCAAAGTATAAAGTAGAAGTTATGTGATCCTTGGGTTAAATGATTGGTCCAGAAAAATAATATTTTCCAATACATTTCAATCGGTTGTGGATAGGAAAATATTCTATTCTGTCAGTTCATATATTAAAAGCAATAAAGTACCACCTATCCTTCTGACCTAACAGCTGTTAATATCATCACTAGTATTTCAGTTACATCTATAATCCTAACTCTGCATGACTTCATTAGATGTAATTTAGCTTAATACATAAATTATTTCTGTCAAATTGTCCATTAACATGAAACAAACGCAGGCATTTAGCGAAATTAGCTTACGGATGCTCCTCCCATATAAATGACTTCAATAATGCATTTAACACTAATATCGAAAGATTAATCATTTTACTATTATGTAATGTATGCTTGATTTAAGAGATTCACGAAAGGAGGATTATATTATTGGAAATAATAATGTTATACACATACAGCAATCTGTCATTGTATATCAATACTAGTTGAGTGGTTAGGTGATAAATCAGTTAATCATCGTTGATTTTCATATAACCTGAAAATTTTCATTCTTAGAAAATAAAGGAACTATTTAAATAAAATTTAGCCTAAAGCTAGCGGTGAAATAATTAGTACAGAATATCAGAATACCTGGTGATCAAAATAAATTATATTAGTTTTTCTTTCAGATCGCATAGAATTACTGCTAGTCATTCCATAGCACTACATAGTACACTCATCAGACTTCTACTTCATTTATTTTTTTCTGAACTAATAATTAATAATTTATTAGGTATATATTGATTTTCAAAGTATCTACCAGTGAATAAAAGTATAGAGATTAAAAAGTCTGTTAATGTGATTGGATTTGTTACAGACTGATGTTGGCAGGATACTATTATAAACTATGGAGGATTGGAAAAACTGTTTCGTTCTAGTATCGGACTTTTTACCAGTTTGTACCCGCGATTCTGGAAGAGAAATCGAATCCTACCAACGTCAGTCTATGAAGAATTCAATTAAATAAACTTAACACCAATCACCACAAAATATCAGATTTACCTTTATTCATTATTATTATTCATGATGTAATTATACTTATTCAAATTAATCTAAGATTATTTCGTTTGAGTGAAGTGAAATAATACAACTAGAATTTCTAATTATTTATCTGATGGCTAAATGATCAGTTAAATGATTGTAAATCAAACCAATACCTCAAATAATGACTCAAAGTTAATGAATTTAACAGGCATCTGATTTATACCAAATTTACAGAATACAAATTTTGATTGGTGAAGTACAATTGCATATGTGAAAACGACTTATTACCTAATTACTGCTATTTTCTTGCTAAATATTTGTCTTAGTGTGTATTTTTAATCACTCAGTACTTCATTTCAGTTTATAATCAGGGAATTTAATTTCACTGTTATATCAGCCTACTTTAAATTACTGAAAAGAAGTTAAACGAGTATTTAGTTCATCTTATAATTGCATAATCAACACAAAAATTGAAAAATGTAATAATTACATACCTTGCCGAATTGACTAAAGTATTCACTAAGTTCTTCATTTGTGGTCTGTGTTGCTACTCCACCAATGAATACGCGTTTAGTTTTTGTGGATACCTACAAAAGTGACAAAACAAACTGCCTGAAAAATCAGTGGAAAACATTCGGATAAACTGTTGAAACTGTTTACAGTATAAAAATTTTAGTGTATTTCGTATATTTACTGTATGCCTAATCGGGAATTTTCAAGGAATCGATCTTTTTTCCTTCTTCTTATGTGAAATTAGTTAGGCATTTTTCACATTTTCTTCCATCTTTCAGTGCAAAGTACTTTTTTACATTAGATTTAAAAACCAAGTCTATAGAAAACAGATATTATCTAATCAGTCTTTTATAATTACATAAACATGTAATTTAAATTTGAACCAATGTGAATCCAAGTTTGACTTAATTGTATGTGTTTAAGCACTGATTCTTTGAGGTTGTTGTATTTAAGTCGGCATGCAAAGATTATGCTCAGTAAGTTTGTAGTTAGTCTTTGTGCTTACGGACGAATGATGTTCAGCCAAACATCAGAAGCCTGTAAGAATAGGTTTTGTTTATAATATTAAAACTTTCAGTGGACAAACTTTCATTATAAGATATCGTAAGTCTGTTGTTCAAATGATACTTCAAGTAGTCCAGTGTCTTTGTTTTTATTATTATTATCATTGAAGTAACTCTTACTGTGTAATGTTAATCTTGCTTTGCTGTAGAGGTATGGCAATTTGGACCGAAGCACACATTTGCCATCTTCTATTTTATATATATATATGCACTAGTTCTATTCAAATAAAGGTACTATCTTTCTTAATCCAATAAAGAGTTTTTGTAAGGTGTATGCATTGGAGATAAGAAAATACACCTCATTTAGTAGTCTTCGTGACGTTGTCCGTGAATTTACACACACACACACACACTTAAAATTGGTAAGTTTACCATAAACTAGTTTTAAATAACTTCGTGTAAAATAATATTAGTATAAGTAACTGAAGGAAACCGTGTTTCAACAATTATACAACGCTTCTACAACTTCAGACAAAATACTAGATACATAATGGAGCATTGATAACTCCATTACTGAGCTGGATGGTATAACTGCGTAGCTTCTATCGTCATTCTGGATGACTTGACCGACGCACGATCGGAAGAACAGGCTGGTAGTTACTTATAATGAAGAACTCACAGCTCACTTTCACCAGAAGTTTGATTCACTGAGGTAGCCTCAAAAATGCATCACAACCAAAACCATCCTGTTGGACTACGAATTTTTTTACTGTCTTATAACTCTTTAACTTCTGATAAATATCATGTTATGAAATAATCAATGGAATACGTGGTTGGAAAGGAAAAGATGCTAAATGTTTCGCTGAAATACATTACATGTTATCTAACGTATGATGAATTCTGATGAGGCATAATGAATCCCACCGACATTGTACTGCTGTAAGCAAGAATCAATTCACAAAACAATATCTCCTAATCAAATTCATCTTAACCAAGGACAATATACTGGTTGCTTTGTCTGCATTCTTTATTTTCCATACAACGATTGATTATTAATTGCATTCAACAATAACTGTTTCTTTATCTATGTTTTACGTAAAATTATTCCACATATTGAATGTACAGATAATCAAACGTTACTTAATCATATAACCATATTCTTAGTGAAATGATGATTTGAGAATAAATACGTCCGGCTTGTTACTTATTTTAGATATTTAGTCAAATTAATTCATTACATCAATTCATAAATAAAAGTTTTCTATAGGCATACACGTAAGACATTTTAAGTGATTTTGTGGAGATAACTCATAGTTTTTTTAACAAAATGGTAACATAGAAACTATATTAGAACACTAAGTGAACGCTTTATGAACTTAAAAATAATCCATTTTTGCCTCTTTTTCTCAAATATGATACATTCATCTTCCAGGTGAATGAAGAATATTTGTTAATCATGATAATAAAAAGAAATGACAGTTATTTTTAGGCAAAAATAAAATTTGTAGTAGGATTCAAATTTATTTAAGCAAAAATTTATTCATAAAACGGAGAATAGAAAAAACTTGTAGACAAATAAGCATTTATAAAGTAGATTGTGTAAACGGCATTAAAAACCTGTCATCATATAAGAATTCTCAGGAATACATACTTTTTATTCGCATAAGTGTATAAACTTACAAAATTAGGATACCACAGGCAAAGTAACCTAATAGTTTAGTATAAGTTGGATTGTGACTGGCAAGTGGAATCCAGGACACGCGTTTAGTCCTATTTGGGACTCATCGGTTGGATGTACCTGCATCCCAATGTTGATGTTCACAGTCACAATCCAACTTATATAATACTTGTGAAAAATTCGATATATTGAGGCAATACGCTCAGGAAGTACATATAGCAACAATGACTGACCAACTTCAGTCTATAACAAATCAACGGGAATATACAAGTTTTTTCTAATAGTTTAGGTTGACTATTATTAAACAGTCATTACTTTTCAGCTTCAAGTAACTACATGATTGTTATTAAAACCACAAGATTGTCTTGTTTCATTAATGTGCAGTCATCGTGACACCAAGTTTTTCGACCTCCATAAAATATAGATTCCTAAGGATATAATTATGAAGTTAATACAAAGCAACATGTTTATATTTTAGCAGTTGGTTTGAAAGGTAACAATTCGTTAAACTACATTTACACATATCAAAGCAACGCTGGTTTCCTCCTAACTTAGGTTATTTTTCTTGTAAAAAATGATTGGTCCACAGAACAATGATAAATCAAACAGTCTGCACGATAATTAGTAGTCGTTTATTTAGACTTAATGTCACTTTAAAGTAGAAAGCGATTAATTTAGTTCATTGATATTTCCAGTTTTCAACCTGAAACTTAGTAGAATCCACAGCAGATGTACATCACACGAGTGTTTATATATATATATATGTCTGGGAATGAAAAATGAACTTTCATACTTACACGTTTATGAGTTAGCCATATGAAAAATAAATATGTATCTAAGTTGTCTAAATTGCCACATATTACATCAGAGTGCCCGGAAAGAAAATAAACAGGATTGAAAACAGACATGATAACCATAGTTTAACCGTAGTATATATCGATGAAATATAGATCAAAATGAATAACACAACTCAAATTTTAGAGTATTTCCGGTATTACGTGCAAATGAAAGCTTAAGATTGATTTTGCCACACGTTACTCAAAATACTCGGCAATTAACGTCTAGTCTGTATTTACTAACATGTTTTTGACTAACAGACATTGAGTTCATAAATCTGGGTCATATCCTGACACGTCTATCCCAAGGTTTCTACCAAAAAATAATACAATAAAAAAAACTCCACTGAGAATATTGTAGAAACGCGAGTGGACACAAAATGTAGTGGAAAGTCTTTAAGTTTTCCTCAGTTCTTTTACTACTAATATCGTTAATGTTGTTCTTACAAATAACTGACTTGAATCGAAATAATTCAAACCTAAAATGTCATTTAAAACAATCAAAAAACGGAACATAAGAAAATTTTCAAGATGATCAGGTGACAACTAGTCTCTACATTTTATAATATTCCCTCATATTTTGATAAATATTGAATACATACATACTCATTTCTTCTCATTTTACTTTTCAGGTAATTCACCGAAACATTTCTAGCGGGTATATACTTCCCTTATATTGCAAGTTAATTAATTAAGAAGATACAGCAATTACTTTGTCATTTTCTTATGAATAAATCCTAAAGTCGATTTCTCTAAACTTATGATTGTTTCCATCCAATGGCCATATTATTTAAAGTTCTCTGTATTTATCTTCAGTATGCACATAACATACTTTCTATACCTATATTATATATTATTTATTTAATAATTTCCAACAGACAAGACAAATGGCTGAATATCAAATACCTGACTTTTTCAATATTTTGAAAATTTATAAATGGTAACTTAGTCTAAATTAAGACAAATCATAAATACATAAGTGGACATAAGTGGACACATAGCAAGAGATATCAACAAAATATGTCAAATAGTTTCCTTAAGGAAACAACAAAATATAAAGTAACAGTTTGAATGAATCAATGCATTTGAATTAAAGCCAACAAATGACAATTGTAGTTAGTGAAACTACTTAACAGACTAAGTAGTTGGAAAATGAATATTCATGAAACCAAAACTTATCATCAATTTTTATAAAAACAAAAGTTACTCTTTAACGTAATGAAAGCAAATACAAGTCGTATTATAGACATAGGAAATAGAGAAAAAGTAAACAACTAAAATAAGATAATCAAACAATTTAAGCTAAAATGAATCACAATGAAAAGAATCTTCAGTTTAGAGCTAAGTTTACTCAGTTTATTAACGAATTAATTATTACAACTACCGATGAACATTTACCATTTTGAATCTTAACTATTCAGTCAGTCAGCCATAAACTACATAAAACATGCTGTTATCGTGAATCGATCAGAGTCACTACTCCACGTCAGCCCTACAAAGTGAATACCAATGTAGTAGAAACAGTAGTAACATGAGTGATTGTAAGAAAAGTTAGACGCAGAATATGATTATAGAAGGGCGAATTACATGATGGAAATGAAGATATTAATTTAAAGTTCAGGGCAGTATATGGATACTTTCACGTACCTGGGAAGCATAATCGACAGACAAGGAGGATCCGATACAGATGTAAAGGCAAGGTTTAGCAAAGCAAGGACAGTATCCCTACAGTTGAAGAACATACGGGACTCCAAACAACTGTCAACCAACCTCAAAGTCAGACTCTTAAATTCTGACGTCAAGACAGTTCTGATGTATGGATCTGAAACGTGGAGAATTACTGCAAACCTCATCAGAAGGGTACAAGTATCTAAAAGCAACTGTCTACGCAAGATATTTAATGTCCGTTGGCCGAAAAAATCAGCAATAGTCTACTATGGGAGATAACAAATCAACTTCCATCTACAGAGGAAATTAGGAAAAGACGTTGGTAATTGATAGGACATGTATTGCAGAACCCATCAGGTTGCATCACGAGACAAGCATTAACATGGAATCCTTTTGAAAAACGGAAAAGAGGAAAGCCAAAGAACACGTTGCGTCGAGAATTGGAAACATATACTAAAAGGATGAATAGCAACTAGAAACAGCTGGAAAGGATTGCTCAGGACAGAGTTCAGTGGAGAATACTGGTGAGAGGCCTATGCTCCTCTGTGAGGGGTATTGGGCATATGTAAGTAAGTAAGTCAATGCATGAATACGCCTGCACCACTGCGGCCAAACCTAGATCATGACACTCGACATTTTCAAATATTGGTGTTATGTCTCAAAGAAAAATGGATCTGTTGTGTCGTGAACAAAACTGATCGTTGTGCGCGGCCGCTTATTGAGGTGTGCCTAGTGGATAATGCGCGACTGGCCTAAGCCCACTCATTCCCAAGCCGGAGATAGAAGAATAAGACAATAGACCAACCAGACAGATCGGAATCAGATTCCAATTATATTTTACACATTCCCTTATATATATAAAATAATCATAGTGATTACTCATCAAATGAAATTATCAACATTATAATAATACAATTAAATGTTGTTAAGTGTGCTCACATAAAATTGATGAAACAACCGTACTTCTAGGGCTTTCGAATACCTAACAATTGGTCATTATAATTACCCAATCTCATTTAGACAGCTTGGATCTGCTAAGATGGTAAGGACAAAAGTTAACGAATTTGTGAATCCATACCTTGTTTTGGCTTGGCCCACCCTAGCCTTCTTCTGTATTACTCTTATTCAAAAAGAGGTAAGTGATGGTTAGGTATATATAGCCCATGTCCAAAAACACATCTTCAACGATTCGCGATCTTATTTATTGATTTACAATCTTTTCCACGTAACTTATGTCTAAATTCAGCATGATTTGCTGGGAGGCACAACCCCCCCTTTACCCTAAGAAATGCGTGCAGTGTTTCAAAGGCATCTATAATCAAGTACATGTAACGGTCATAGGTCTACTCATAAAAACCACATATCACATCCATATGATTAAACTAAGTAGGTAATATACAGTATAACTGTTTATTGATTGTCAGACATGCATTTCACCGACACCATAAGAAAGGTGAGTTAGTTAAAATTAAATACCTTTTTTGAATTCTTCTGGATGTTTCACCAGACACTAATCCATCAAAACTAACAAAAATTTTAATATAGGCGAAGTGATCACTGTTGTCAACTACTCCAATCCTAACCATCAGTTCAGATGATGATGTACATATATCGTAAAACAATATTTTATACTTCAAAGTAAAAAAACGTATCCTGAACATGCATTTATTACTGTTCAAGGAGAAAGCAATACTCTCTATTTCTTCAACTTCACCACCACACAAGACTGCGTAATCTACATATTCTATATTGGTAAGTGAGCCTCCTAATATGAAGATACATGCCTGATGATTCAATTGACAAATTCAAGATAATCAACAATCTACACAGACATCACGTGAGGTTGAATGATGGGAAGGCAGTTTGGCCCTACGACAAAAAGTTCGATTTAAATGCCTTCAAAAAGCCTATGAACATGTGTGGTACACTGTCACATAATCTCTTGACCTACGAATTGAAATAATGTTTTTAAGCCAAGAAATGTAATTAATGTCGGATGTTGGTAACTAAACTCATGTTCGAGCTCCTGAAGAAAGGTGAATACTGGACCAAACAGCTGCAAGCAAGTCTGAAATCAACCTAGTTTTCCTAGATTTGCAGTTTGTTGGCTTTTTATTTGTCTAGTAATCAGTGATCCAGTTATATGGCAATTTGAAAATGTGTAGGACCTCGCCTAATGGTTCTTAAAAGTTTGTCAATAAAAGGGAAGACTACATATCCTACTACCAACTTTTGTAAGCAGCCTATAAAATATGTCTTTCTTTGTATAGTACAGTGATAAATGTCACTTGTGAATATAAAAAGTTTCACAGGTTCATTTTCGATATTCAAGGACTGCATTTGTTATCTCTCATAGTAATCTGAACAATGAAGTAATAACATTTGTACCATCGAAAATACTCATATCTTTTTAAAATTTCATAAATAACAGTAGTTGATCACAAAGTCTCTATTGATTATATTTCTTCAAAGCTCTTTCAAATGATGAATATTTGCTATCAGAAGATAACCACAATAATCTAGATCAGCTTGAGTGACTTGAATAGTATAACAGCTTAAAAATGAGAAGTTTGAAGATCATATTCCGATGAACATGAAGAATAAAAATCATAAATGAGGAAAATAAACGATGGAAATTAAGCAGTTAAACAATTAGATGATAACTAGTGAATCGCATCTGAGTCTGTAGAATCTATTACACCGAAGGCCATTGATTTTCACCAATACAAAACAAATTTGTATCACTTAAAATGAGAAGATTAGATAAGGTGACAATATCTTATGACTAAAATAAAAAAAGAAAATCTTTATAGATCACTACAATTTCCTTGAGTAGGCACAATTGTAGTAAAATGAATATATATTATTGGTATTTGGTTTTGACTAGCACAACAAACGAAAAGAAATACACAGTCTGACTGGTTGAGGTTCAATCACAGCTACGTCCAACCATACGTCAGTTAAAACTCATACAACATCAAACATAATTACATGGTAAAATTTAATCAAAAAAGGAAACAATTTAAAGAAGTAATCAAAAAATGTGTGATTGCGTTTTTTCCTAGATTACTGTGAACCAAATTACCTTGTTTTCTGAAACCATTAAAAAACAAGTTGGTCGAAATTCGTTTATCCAGTATAAACGGAAGTTTTATCACAAGGATAGTATTAAGAGAAGCATTTTACTTATTATCCTCAGAATGGTGAGGAACACAGTACTTTCTTTTTCGTCATAATTCTGAATATGTACGTATTTAATCTATTATGCTTATAATACATTAAATACAATAACCAAGGTTTGATTCTATAATCACCTTTACTAAGTAATTTAGTGTATATATATATATATATAGTAGTGGTGAAACAAGTATTCAATATTGGACAAATTAAAAATATACATAGGCATTTGTGATGTTACTTAGGTAGTTGTCTGATTTTTTTCACTGGCTATTTTTAAATTACCAAAACACGATAAGAATATATACTGTGTATTCACAGCTGTTTATTTCAAAGCACTTTTAACTAAAGGGAGTTAAGAAGATGGCAAAACACCTGTATATATATATATATGGCACTGTTTGAAAAGGTTTGCATTTTCTCGTTATTAATGGCAGGAACTACAAATTATCAACCTCCATTAGCATATGTGCATCATGAGCATGTCGCTCAAACATTATCTAATCATAAGTTCTTTATTATCATAGAATTTTGGCTAGTAGTAGTATTCTAGACTGGATTTTAATTCTATTTTGGACCCGTCGATTGATTGTACCTGCATTTCATTAATGATGCTTATACTGAAATTTAAACACAGTACGTATTTTTCGTTATACGCTGCCAAGTTCAGATAGTCACTAAATTGTATAAGATATTTGCAGAAATTCATGTTCTAGCATCTACACTAACAAGAACTGCAAGTTATCGAGCTTTGACTATTTACTTATACACTATTAACTTCATATTAAACCGATTATAAAATAACATGAAAAAAGTTGATCTACGTTCCAACAATGAAGCTGTGTGACTAAAAATTGGTTTAGCATATAAGGGTGACTGCAAAGGGTAAGAAGTAGAATGAAAATCATGTGAAAAACCGAGTTACTTATAGGAAATCTAGTCAAGTGGCATTTCCTTTTATACATCTTTTAAGGATCTGCTGATACCAAGCTACTTCGTATCTTTCTGATTTCTCAATATCATGTGATAAATTCATTTGTACTAAGCACTAAGAGTCACAATCTACAAGTCATGCTTTAAAGGCATCTCTGAACAAATGATCAAGCCACACTCATTACTAGTAGATTAAACATATAAGTGTCCATCATTCAAAAATTATTATGCTCTATCATTTTTTACCAAATCAAAATCTTCATAAACCAACATTCATTAATAGTTTTACTAACATCACATACTAACAACCCACACGTCACAAATGATTACAAAAGCAGAAAGGACAGAAGATAAAAGATGTACTTACTAGTCAGTTTCGTTCATTTCAGCAATACTATGAGCTATAAAAGATGCTAAATATTGGGGTTAAAATATGAACAATAACTGCTACAAAAATTAAGCTATTACTTTAAGAATAAAAGATGAATAAGAAGGTAAGAAAATTGAATCATTCAATAAGTGAGATTAAGGTTGATCACAAAACGCTGTAATTTCACTCTAGCATAATTCCTCTCATTCAGTTGTTGTTTCTTTGCTGTTTACTGTACAATAGCCAGCTTTCTAATAGTGTACATCAACAGTGACATTAATGACAACATTATTTATTTTATCTAAGATTTCTATTTTCTATTCTTACTGTCTTTAAAATCAATTTTTATTTTAACTGTAGTTTGAAGAAATCTTCATTTTGTACAATATACATTTTTGAGGTACTAAAATACTTAAGTTCGTCGTCTTATACTAATCAAATGGAATAGAATTTGGGACCTTCCAGAATATTCATAACACAACAGATTACTGCTAATTATTCAATAATATCTATCTCTTAATAAATTTGATGTAAATAGGCTAATACCAAGTTATCTACAATTTCACCTACATCTTTGCTTAGTCATATTGGAAAGTGTTCAAGAAAATGGCAAAGTAGATTTCTACAACATCAACAAAGATGACTTGTTGTATAGGATAAGATAATTTAATAAATACAATACACACACTAGACAAAAAGAAATATTTTTGTATCTATCACTGAATTACCTTTTTTGTGTTCGATGTCCAACTGTGAAGCTTGTGATATTCAATGAATTCTACTCGTCTATTTGTTTTTTTTTTTTATAAAAATATTACGAACAAGTGAATAGTACTGAGATAATTTTTCAGTATCATAAACTATATAGAGTCAGTCTTTCTTCATTTAATCTTATTTTAAATCACTGGTCAATGGCGCCATTAACATCAACAGTATTTATATTTTTTGGCATTCTACGATTATCTGTCTTTCTGTCCATCATAAACTGGGACTATTTCAATAGCATCACTTTACACGATATTCGTTAAAGTAAATCTCACACGTTAGACATAACACTGAAATTTTCTCAGTCGACGCATATGTGACAATCATTAGTTAAACTAATATGTGTATAAAATTACTAAAATAATTACCTATAATCAGTTAAAAAGAGAGATCCCACGCGAAATGAAAAGTAATAACAAATTTTATTAAATGCGAAGTGACAGATTGTAAATAATTTTGATTGATTTTGATTATAGTGTCACTAAGTTACCATAGTGATGAACAGTTCACTCAATTAATACGTCAAACTTAATAATAACAATAATAATACAGATGAAGAAATAATAACAATTTGTGCTGAGCAATTAAGGTAAAAGACAGTGACCTGTATAGCGAAACATCATATTCTTGTGTTCATCCATAAATACAACCTATATTTCAATTGTTTATTCTTGTGGCTGAAACTTGATCAAACTTCAGATAAACATACAACCGAACACGCATTTATGTATATGAGCTAAAATGCAGGCTGGATTATGTAATTCGAGATTACCTTCATGTATATACTGTTTTCGTTTGAAATTACTACCTGCTAATACAGTGGAGTTATGAAGACTCAATGGAAACTAATATTATTCTAAATATGATGAGTTCTGAACAATTCATTCATATTTTAACTAGTCATGATAGGATGTGTTCTGGATGTTTTACTCAAGTAGACTAACTGTAGAGGAAGGATAAAAGTTGTAATAAATCGTCTTAAACAATACTCGAAATCTATTCACATATTTCATTACTCATTGTTGTTTTCTGCACTCTTTTTTCATTTTCCTCACGCCTGTCAAAGAGGTCAAAGCATGAATGTTACACTGTCTAAGTTTCTTCTTCACAAACATAACATCTTGATTCCCATACCAATTTAATATCATGTATTATATACAAAATTTACCACTAGAAAAGGCTGGTGATGATGTACCCCAGCCAATTTTTATTTGAATTTCTTCGTACTTACACCATTTATTACAGACAGTTAGAGTACTATACAATTATTGCCGATAACTTTGTAAACGATTTACTGTCACCTATGAGTAGACATTTCGCTAACATCATATCTCTGGTTTTTAAAAACTCTAAAATAATTAACTATATACCTTCTTTTGAACAAAGTACTCTTAACATTTCTACGACCTGAATACTCTTGTAAATTAGATCATTCTGTTTCTAATTTGAGGATATGTATATATCACCGGAAGTATCTTCTACATTGCTTACTATTTTTTTTAACATTGTTGTAGTTATTTCTTGTTATTATTCTAGAATATAATAAGCTTTTGTAACCATTAGGTTAGAGTAGTACATCTGTTGTACAAGTTAACTGGTGCTGTCTTAAATTCCTAAAAATAATTTACAATGAAAACTCTCTGACTACATAATTCAATTCATCGATAAAATTAAGTGCGTATAGAAAGTAGAATAAAATCAAGCTTATCAAAACTGTCGTCATTAATAAATGAAATAATTAGCATCCTAAATCATCAACTCGAAATTGTCTAATGATATTCTTAACAACATTTATGTCACCATGTTAAGTGATTCCTTGTGTAAAATTTGCACTAATAACAAAATACAATACTCATTTGTCCTGCATTACTAAAGAAACTTCTTTAAAATACTTTGATACAGTTCTTCTTGATAACGTTTAGGTTGGTTAACCGAAATTTATCCTTTTAACATTTGTCCATCACTGGAATGGGTAACAGTTTAGCTGTTTTGAAACAGTAGTAAGTAACTGTCAGGAGACCTGAGATTTTCGGTATCTGCTGAGTTATGATTATTTTCAACAAAGATAGCCATTGACTTGGAACAACGTATTTCTATTTCTCTCAGCATATTGAATAAAGCAGACTGAAGTTAAATCAAATACTGAGAATATTATTCTTCTGCACATGTAAAAATAATGCCAAATGACATACCGCAACTCATTTATAATATTCATAAAGGATTCATTGAACTAATATTTGTACTAACAATCAGTGACAAACTGACTTAATAAATAAATACTTTTGTGTACTGATAACTTAAACTTAATTTGTGTCATGGTTATACCTTAGTTATTAGATTTTATCATCTACGTAGGGGGGTAGTCATTTGGTGCTTTGCTTATTGTTAGATGGCCGGAAACAGGCATCAGGACGCTGTATATTTCGTGATGGATGGCATTTATCAATAAGGCATATGCACAAAGTTGAGTTAAAATATATTCCATATGTTCTGTCATTATGCACTACAGTGAAAGTATAAGCATATCAGTGGTAACTTGTTTGATCTTAACAATCCATAATATATGAATGTTCCTCAAAGCGAACATCAATTTACTCAAGATATCTGTTAGGTCTTACTGACAAGTGTAAATCAAGACTTCTAATCGATCATCTTCCTTTATGCAACATCAAACTAATGAACAGAAATCTTGAATGTAATTTACATTTATCCCAATTATAGTGAATAAACTACTAATTATTGATTTACATCTGAAAAATTGATTAATCAATAATGGTTTACATTGATTTTACATAGACAGTAACTAAAATGTAATATTATCTTTTACAGAAATAGTAAAGGTTAACTAGTTTGATTTTATTGTATAAACTGTTAATAATATTTCAATAATAATATAGTTTTTGTGTTAGTACTACAACTATTTATTGTCACACAGATTTGCATATTATTTTCAGAAGTGGCAGTATGTCTTTATTTGACCACATCATCAAATATTATTAATCAATAAGTACATAAATAACAACGTTCTAAACTATAAATCATATATTTTCATGAACAATTATATTGTCATTAGAAAAGGTTGTTTTTATTGGATTAATTTGAAAAATGTTTTTCTTTGTTACCAAGTAACATCCGGTAATGCATCGAATTTTTTTAAAATTACAACATCAATGAGTTCATAAGGAAAATGAAGAAAATTTGAGGTTTCCTTCTAAGCACTTTGTAATAGTTGTTGGTTTAAATTCAGTCGTCAAAAAATTTTGACCGTTTTTCAGAAAACAATATGATGGAAAAGTCATCAGTAAACATACACCTAGGCTGCACACAACTCAACGCCACATGTCGATTTTGTGGTTTGAAGTTATAGTTAGAAGGGGCGCTCCATCGCCTGTAAGCTCAAAAAAATAAAGTTGAGACTTGTGTGTGCGATTTCGTTGTAATTCTCTAAAATGTCACCGAAGTAACTACAACTTAATATTAAGATTATTCTGTATGTTTTGGAGAAATTAGACCGTACATCCGACATTTTGACCGAATTTGTATAGATCACAGTCAAAAACCTAACTCATTAATTTCACATCTAATCAAATGCAAATGTCTTTTGCGGTCATTCAGAATATAACATTTCCAGGTTTCAGTAAAAGTGAATAAGGCGTGTTAGCAGAAGCCTGCTCGCTTCAATGAAAGCTTTTTGTTTCGGCTACACAATTGCTTACTATCTATACTCACAAAATTCATTCCAGATGCATTTTATGTCCAATAGGAATCAAACGGATGTAATGCCAGACAAAGTAGCTTCCATGTAATTCTATTCTAAAGTAAGCGAAACACTTTGAATAAGATACCTTTCGAAATTTAGTGGATTAGCTACACGCATAATAACCGTAAAAATATGTATAAGAATGCTTTCTGAAACACAGGTGGTTAATAGTGAACAGCAGAATGAACGACAACTTTTCTCGTTATTCCTATTAAATCATAAGACAGTTATCTATAAAATCTCTGATGTAATTCAAGTTTTTTACTTGTGATAAGTATTCACGTGTCCATCCTTTCTGCCTTTATATTTAAAGATATAATTTTGATAAAAGCGAGTAAATGGTCTAATACAATAAATCTATAACTAAACAGTGATCATCTAAGCCAGTTTTGTAAATCAACAACATTAAATGCAGTTGAATGATTTCTACATAACTACTGACCTTCAGTATCGTAATAGCTAATACTATTAAATTCTGAGTGAAACGTGTTTTATTTAAATCTTATTAGACATACTGAAACATATTAGATTACAAGTAATTCTTCTTAGATAGCTCCATCAAGATACTCGACTGAACATTTATGTCCTATAATTGGGTGTTGTGGAAGTAGTTGACTGTCAATTTCGATATCACGAATTGGTCTGAATTATGCAACCATTAATTACCTTAAAGCAATAGACAATTGTTTCGTTCTCGTGTGCATCCACAACCCCATAGGGAATCAAACTCGGGAACCTCTGGTCCCGCGTCCAGCGCTTTACCACTAGACCACTGAGTTGGCTCCTGATGTTTGATATTTTTAATCCAGTCAATTCGTGATACGCTTGCGCGATCTCATCCACCGGTGGGTAACTGCCTCACATTTGACACTGTTGGACTCCAGTGGGTATATTTCCGACGGCGTCGTGGATGCGTAGTGCTTAAGAGTCCCATACTAGGACAAAACAGCTGTTCAGTGCATCCAGGTGATCAATGGTTGTCTAATTCAGACCATTTCGTTATATCAAAATTTATATCCCAAACAAAAGAAAGTAAATGTAACAAAAATTGCACTAGAATCGTAGATCTACTTTTCCGTTATATAAAAATCACGATAGTAGATTGATTTTATAGAAGAGTTTGTCATATGTTTAAGTAGCGACAATAAAATACTAATGATGTCTTTAATCATACAAAAGTGAGAGTTTTAGTACATTCTTTAAAAAAATATTCATTCAAAAAGTAAATAAATATGCCTTTTTATCTTTAATGAATAAAATATTTCATTAGTTACAAGTTGAGACAATTTACTCAGAATGTAGTTTTTTATAAATGAAATCCTAGTTTATTATTATTATTATCATCAATTGCATAGTAAATAGACAGTCTAGACTCTCGATGACATGTGATAGTAAACTCTTCTCTATTTAATTTTATTTAAATAAATTGTATTATTTATCACTAGTCTAAGCATATATACACTACTAGTAACAAGCAGAAATGCTATACAATTTGGGCATGATTTATTGAAATAATAATTTAGTACATCAAACCAATCAATTCTAAGATTTGGATAGAATATAACCAGAATAAGATATAGTTACAATAGATTAATGATAATTATTAGAATGAAAAGTAATTATGCAGTTTGTCTTGAAATTTTTTTTTTCTATCATCTATTTTATAATTTAGTAAATAATATTTCCTCATTATTCACCATTTTGACAAATAGTTGGTAATTTAACGCATATAAAATTTTATTTAAATAAAGGTAATTAAGTTTGTCTACCATTGCTCAGTATAGAAATATGAAGAATATGAAGAATATTTGATGTGTTCAAGTAAGATAACACTCAACTTCAATAAACATAGATGATCATTTATCCACAGGTAAAAGTTTATTTTTATTGAATAGTACTAAATAATAAGTTAAATATGAATAGGAAAGAAAACTATAGGCCGATTAAAACAGTTGTGATGAACCACATAAATAAAGTAAGAAAGTGAACATATGCAGACTAGTATTACACTAATCAATAAGATTTAAGATAAATTGGGAAATAAACTCACTTTTGTATTTTGTCCAGGTTTACGAGGAACGGCAAGTTTTGGATCAATCTAGAATGCAAAATATTTCAAGATAATTACATAAATGATAAAAAAACTAGTACATTTACCATCCTGCACACCAAAATAGTACAAATATTACAATCCTATTAAAGTTTAACTACATTTGAATATTTCAGTAGTCATATATCTGACTGTAACAGTCTGCAGCGCTATTTGAAACGTTACAAAAAATATCAGTTCCCAAAAGATTGCAGATACACTGAAAAATGCCAGACAGTAAAATACCTCTGCTCAGATTTCCTCCAGCCTCAAAAATGTATGTTTTTATGTAGTCTGTAGTCGAGTTGCGATATTTGCTCATCTATTCCTATATCAGGTGTAAGACAGTTACTCACTGCTGGTGGTGGATCGGGCTAAGCAAATGTATACCATTAGCTGACTGAACTAGAAGTATCAGCAGATGGATACCGACTCAATGGTCTAACGGTTTAGTGTTCGTTGTGAAGTTCCAGTGACCTGGGATCGAGCCCTTAATGGGGTCGTGAATGTGCACTGTTATAGAGTTCCATACCAAAATAAAACTGTTGTCTAGAGTTTCCTTGTTTTCAATATTTGTTTAAATCACACTAATTTGTGATTTTAAATCAAAATTCAGCAACCAGTCAATATATAATTCATATAAAGTTTGTTAAATTGTACTGGCTAAAAAGTACAGTGGTTAGGAAAACTGAAGCGAAGAAGAGTGTCTATAAGCGATTACTGATGGTGTTTACCTGATTACAAAAGGATTATATAATAGACCCTAGGGAATTAATATGATCCATTAACCTGAATTAAATTAGTGCTAACATTAGTGAAAATCCAACCCGAATCTCTCTAAAACGTGATGCAAACGGTAATTTACGTATATAAACTGACAATTTGTAAAGGATAGTAACTAATTGAAAAGGGAATTCATCAAATCAGTCATGTAGATACACATATGGTATATTATTCATTCAGTAATAATGTATGGAGACAGTGTGTGCATAGACATTTACTTAAAAATGTCACATAAGTAACATACAAACTACTGTAAACTCATTATTTACATATTCCATTACATAATCAATGTGTGGACACGATAATATAATGGCCTATAATATTATGCAAAGGTAATGTGTTGCACTTCGTTAATTCACAGCTGTACACAAATTAAAACTATTTTAGTTACTGAAATCTTATTGTATTTCAAACAAAGTAAAAGTAAGAGTATATTCGTACTATCACTAATGAAAGATGACTTTTTCAATTAATTTACACAGTTGGCCATTAACGTGAAATATTTCCAAGAAATAGGTGGTTTCGTGAATAAAAAAGCTTGAAATGCACAGCTATGATATGATCTTCTAAAATATAAATTATTTTAAATAACTACAAATATAGCTGAAATAAAACATTGATCATATATTCTGTGGTACAAGTAGGTTTAAAAAAATAAAACTATTACGATTATTAAGCTTGAAAATGTACTTGGATCATTAATTAAGACAAAAATCACTTGAACTACGTATAGACGGTCAGTCAGGGAAAAATACTGAAACATCATAGCAAGATATCTAAAAATATAAAATAGATTTTAAAATTTTTACTCATTTCAATCAACTACTCGAAATTCATCTAACTTGAGGATCACGTACTGTAACAACAACAGTTAGCGGAAGGGTGGTTATACCACAAAGCATTATTTCAAAGTATGCTTTTACATTCCAAAATCAATAACGCCTGGAGTAGTTTAACATCAGGAACTTTAATGTCTGTGGTAAACGTTTTTTACAGAACTACTAAATGAAACTTATTGGCTGTCCAATTTTATTCGATTTATCACATAGTTGAAACGATTTCAAACAGCTTACACAGATATTTATCCACAATCCATTTGTAGTTAGTGAGTACATCATAATAACGTAATAAAAACAAGTCAAAGCTTAAAACAGTTACATGTAGATGCTTTGATGTAAATTAAAAATGATTGCCTCAAAAGCCTAGTACCTAACCTTTAATAAAAATAATCGATTCGTAATATGATTAGAATTAAACTGAAGTTTATAAGCTGGAGAGAAAAACTAAATATCAAAACGAAAAATCTTTGAAAGATACCTTTTTGAAGTCCAGAATATGCGGAGCTGCTTCAAGGACTTTTTCCACACACATTGGATCCGAAAATGTAACAAATCCGAAACCTCTATTAAAATTCAAATAAAAACGATATAAACAGAATGATATCCCACTATTCATATTTTGCTCTAAGGAATTAGTTAATAACAAGAAAATCAAATACACCCAAATTCTTATTTTTTTAATAAAAGTTTGTATGACTTTGTTCTAGATTCATATGACCTTATTATAAAGAGTTCTTAATGTTCACTGGGACATAATGAAAAGAAAATGAATTCACCACATGTTTTAAAATCAACTAACGTATTCTTATCTTGTCATAAAAATTACATATGTCACAATTAACACTAGCGATAATAATTACAGGCTACTTAGAAGCAGAATAATTCTTCTTTAATACTGTGATAATAAATTGTTGATAAACTTAAAATATGGTCAGGAGTTGTAGCTTTCAAAAATCTGAATATGAATTATGTATTATAGACTGATCCTAAATAGAGAACTTTTGGAAAATAAAAGAACAGGAAAACAATTCCTTTCTGATGCAGGCTGTCTGAATAATATACATCTAAACTGAAATCCATTTGGTTGGTCAGACTGCTACGCACGACATACTTTGCTGTTATTGTCCATGTTTTAATATATCGGTACGTTTATAATAACTCGACAGTTATGGTACTCAAGCAATAAAAGGTTGGCAAGAATAAGAATGTTACCCAAGTAATCAGTACACGAATGCATTTTGCATAATATCTTACCTTGATCTCTTTGTAAGAGGATCTCTCATAATCATATATTCTCTAAGTTCACCGTATTTTTGAAAATAGTCTCGTAGAACTTCTGAAAGCAGAATAATTCGAAGTATATTTGGTTAGAACAACAACTGATGAAAAGATGTAAGGTTATACATTTTAGATATATACTTATATAAATCAATCAGACATGAACGTGGCACATATAAGCGCAGCTCCAACTGGCCACAGTAAATATTAGTACCTCTAAATAAACAACAGTAGTAGAGAACGTAGTATCAGCAGTAGTAAGAGAAATTAAATAAGCAGGATATAATTCTAGAAGAATGAATCAATTAGTGAAATCAAGCGTATGTGTTACAAGGTATCTGAAACAATGATCGAAAATTAATATAACTATAGTTACCAGCATTATTACGCTTACGTTCTAAGAGCTGAAGAGTTTTGTTGTTGTTCTTACAATGTTGTGGATGGTATCTTCAGAGCCTATTTCAAATAAAGCTCGTTTACATAAAGTGAACACTGAATATGTTGTTCTTCCCCCCTAGGACGATAAATCATCACCGCAATTTCCCAATGTAACAGTCAATTGTAAAAATAAAGAAATATTCCTAACATTGCTAAATATTTGCTTTCTTATTCACCTCATTTAATTGGTAGACAAGACTAATTTTTAGAAACGACATACCTATAAATATCGTAAGACATTAACAACGATTATGCCCATCCTTAAATAAAACAACCTATTATCATCATAAGTAACATACAAACCACCAAAATCATCATATAGTGTTTTGAACTTTCGACATTTATCAGACAATTTTAAAGTCAGAAACAAAAGTAAAAAGGATGAAGTATTATGAAACAGACGTGTTTCTGCTTACTAATCATAGTCACTTTGATTTGTGATGCATGATGATGTAAAGATAGCCAGTTTTTTTACTTGTTTGTTCGTTGCAATGCACATTCCGGTAGTAAGTATAGAATTTTCGTAAATTCACTAATAAATGTGCAGTATATCATAGTCCATGTGTAAAACACCATTAGTTGATTTATAATTTCCCAACAGGGACTGGATAGTTGTTTCGTTTCATTATTCGACACCTCAACAACACTTTTCATCTGCCTTATCATAGGTTAAACCAAGAACTTCCAGGCTTTGTGGTAAATGCCTAACCTTTTGACATTACTACAAGCAAGGAATGATGACAGAAAATTATGAGATTTGTAAACTCATGGATTATTTTTAACTGATGCGAATGCAAATATTTTTTTTCTCAGATATTAATTACGATACACGAGCGAGTAATTTGTAAAATGACCAAATATATATACCACCGACTAGTTATTCACTATACTACTTTAATTATGGTCATTAATGTTATGAATTACGATTGAATACTGATGACGTCAAGTACAAACTTTATACTAAAAACGCGGAACTCCCGCGTCACTAACCGGAATGTCCAGGAAGAAGGAAGGAATGTTTGTTTCACAAAGTATTAAATATGTAAAACAGTTTTTTGGAACTATAACCGTCAAAACGATTCATCCAACTTGTGTGCAAGGGGTTCAAAACATTATCCAGTTGAAATGCGACAACTAAAGGACTTCTAGAGGCCTCATCAAACAGTGATCAAACGGAACACCTGGATCCTTCAGAGCTTCTGAAGGCTTCGTTGAGATTTATGAAACTCAATTTGATATTAAATATCTGAATATATCAAACCTAAGAGACAACTGATATTTAGGTCACAAATAGTGATTCTTAAGGTCGGGAAATATATATCTACAACAGAACAAAAGTTAAAATGCAGACTACTAGATACGGCTGTACAATTAATTTCTAACTGTTGAGTTCATGGAGTAGAGACATATGATTTAAGTTGTATAACTTACATGTCACTACACAAAAATTGTGTTTTACTTCTATTGTGTAGAGTCGTTATTTCAATTTTAAGCTTACAAAACTTCATCAGAGTACTGATCTAATTTCAATTTTTGATTAATGAACATATTTTTGATGAGATTCTACCAATGTTACAACCGATAAAGGACCACATCTAGAACTTAAAGGAAAGTAATGTTGTAAATAAATGAATTTAAAGAGAACTTGCTCGACATGAATTCGTATAAATGTTTTTATATTATATATGGTTTGTTAGAGATAGTACACCGATTGGAATATGAATACAGATGTAAAGGAACTTATAAAGAGAAAAAGAAAATTAGCTTGACAATAAGGTTCTCTTACCATCTACAATGATGATGAATGTAAATCACGACAATACTTTTGATTAGCAAATTAGAACAAAGTAAAGAAATGGAAATTAAACGCTGGTTTTTTATCACAATCAAGCACATATATAACTTTAGTAGTAGCTCAACTTACCAGAAGTTGTAGTAGGACTGAGGCCACCAATAAACATTTTTCTAATATAGAGGAAAACAAAAGAAGAAAATATAGAACATAAACAAACAAACTCACTAGTGAATATATATATATCTATGAAGTAAATTAAAGCCAAATGAAACATAATTGAAACACGAGAGTAACATAAGCTTAACTAAGTAGTATTAAATATTAACACTGTTGTAGTTGCAAATGAATAATGTGTAATAAACGATAGAATAGTAGACAATTTAAGTGAAGAGAAATAAACACACTGCATATGTTTACATTTGCAAATACACACACCTAAAGGGATTTTCACATGGATAAATATTCACGTGAGCAAATTGCACGCCATGGAGAGAGTAAAGGAAAATGACGAACTTATTTCTTTTTCCTAATCTTTGACGCTCTTCAAGAATATATATGTATATATATATATATATATATATATATGTTTCAAGCTGTGTTTATGCCTAATAAATATGAACGCAAGTAAACGACTCTTTAAATTAGAATATACAAAATATCATCAACTTCAACAGAAGAAACAACTTTACTAACAGCAAACAAGCGTTATATTATGAGAAATACAACTCGACCTATAAAAGTATAAAAGGTAAAACAAACAAATTAAGAACAGTAAACAGCAAATGACACGACATATGCAAATATATATATATATATATATATATATATATGTATATCAACGTGCCGAGTAACAATAACTTGTGCAACTGGACAGAATACACATTATTGAGAAATAAGTATTACCCAATATTTAAATATAATGTTTATTCACAATCAGCATGATAATAATTCAATTAGTTGATTAATTTAATCAATTAATAAATTAATATGCTGTTTATTTTTGATTTATTTTTATTAGAAAGATAGTTAAGATAAAATCATGTTAGTTAGAATGTGTTCAATCTCTTTGAGGAAGAACTTTAAGAAAGGGACATACGTGAATACTTTACTCTACTTTGCTATGATTGATTAAAGACCATGTTTTAACAAAAAGTGTATGTTATTCAATTTCATTTAGTGACAATATTTTTAATAATGTGGCTTATGCATAATTTATAAATTTGATTAAGTCTATAAATTAAAATGACAAGATGAAAATTATAGAAATTAAAAAGTTTCTTCTATAATTTAGTTAAATTAGGTATGAATTTCAATGAATTAATTGATATCAGTTTATTTCAGTTCTCAGAGTCAAATCAATTCATTTCAAATAACAAAAAGTATTTAATTTATTTTAGTGATATTTTTTTTTTTACAAAATAAACATAAAATAGTTAGTCTGTGATACACTTTAAGTATACTAGTTAAGCAGACTAGTTACAGTTTACTGAATTTATTACATACGATACATTATTATTCAAGTGTAGAAAATACTAAAGATAAGTATATTTTAGGTAGATTGAATTACGAAGCCAGAAATTATGAAGTTTCTATTGAAACATACTATTCATTTGATCTACTTAAATTGAATAATGATTTCAAACCAATAAAAAATATTATAGATTTGTCAACTGACGAATCGAAGTAGATAATTTCAATCACTCAACCGATCAGTCAATCAATCAATCAATACCTGGTACCCCACGTGGAGCATAGGCCGCCAAAAAACATTCTCTAATCAAATCTATCCTGAGATTTCCATTGCAGTTCTCCCCAAGTGCTGTTCAACCTTTTCATCTCAACTTTCAGTTATCAGAGCAATGTGTTCTTCAGCCTTGTCTTGTGATATAGTTTGATGATCCCCCCCCAATGTGTGTCCTATCTACCTCCAGCATGTTGAGGCCCACCGTTGGCGGCTGCGGCGGCTACCACACTGTCCGTCTACATATGCATTTGTTGTTGTGTGTGGGATAATAGAGCTAGGTCATCTACAAAGTCTAAGTCACCTAGTTGTATCTAAGTTGTCCACCGTATTCAATGCTTCTGTTGAGATGTTACAGTTTCCATAACCCAGGCAACTACTAGCAAAAGAGAATGATCGAAAGTAAGCTGCCTTGTTTGATAGTGATCTTCACTTCGATCATTTGGATACAGTAAAATGACGCAAATAAAAATAGTTTTTAAAAATCTTTGCAAATCACCAGAATTTAGCATGTTTCTCCTTAATAAAAATATGTAACTAGGCAGAATCAAAATTATTTTTTAAAAGTCATCAATAATGTCCAATAAATTTACCAAAGTGAAATAAAGATAGTCAACATCTACAAGATGGGGGAACTAGAAATTCATAATTACAAATTGAAATCGAAGGTTCTGATGAAATATACTAGTGATAAATACTTCAAGAAACGTAAATAATTCTCAGTATCATTGTCTTCCATTGAACTTTGTTTTATGATAGGTTAGGTGATTCAAGGCGAACGACTAACTGTCAAAATTGCTTTACAAATGACCTTTCTATTTATTTTAGTTGCATATAAACTGGATATCGTATTTATATTATAAATATGCTTCCCTCGCTCTAACTTCCTATTTTAATTCCATTTTCCAAATAGTCCGGGTGTGTGATGTAGCTTTGTATGTATTCAAGCGAATGCGTGAAAAATAAAGTGACTCTAGTTGTTGGTCAACTTATCTAGTGTTCTTCTAGCCGGCTTGCAACGAGGAGTACTAAAGCAGATTTAAAGGCATCAATCAATGGTATCATTCATTTAGTCAACGGTTATACGTATTCGTCGGAGATCAAGACATTTTAGTTTTAGAAAGGAATTATTAGTCATTTAATCAGGTTAGTACAGCTATCGCCCATTATAGCTGCGTTTAAAAAAAAATAATTAGTGTATAGTAGTGTTGGAGTTGTTCTATAGATACTTGTGCATATATACTGGTTTATGGAAGGTACATGCATCCAGCTGGTGACCCTAAAGTGAGTACTGTGTTCCACTGCCAAACACATACTATTATTACTAAAGGACAGTATTCAAAGAACTAGTAAGTTAGTGAGCAGCATAGTGTAAAGAAACCAGTAAAAAGGCATATCAAAAATATACCAGTAACGTAGTAAATTATAAAGCGAAGAAAGTACTTAGTCTAAAGATGGTATAAGGATTGCTTTACTTTGATTCTTTCGAGGAGCTTGCACTAAACATGCAAAATAACGACGTGACACAAAAATTAAGTAATTACTTTGCACTGGGTGTTATAGCAACGTCAATTTTAGGTAATTTTTTTTACTACACTTAGGTGTACTATCAATTCAAGTGTTGATGAACCACTCATGTCAACGACCATCTTCATTTTCGTATAAAGAAGAAATCTTATTAACAAAGATTTGCTTGTAATTACTGCAGTTCTTGAAATGTATTTCTCTTGGAGATTCGATTTATTGAGAACTGACAATGGTTGATAAACGACTCAACATCACGGTATAATGGACATCCTTTTTTACGAGTTCGTAGCTCATAAAAATTGAGAGCTCACAGCTTAAGTGAAATCTAAAACCTCCTAATATTATTCTACAACGAGCTACTCAATAATTAATTAATTAGTACACTCTTTTACATCGAATAAAGTAAATCGACTATAACAAAACGCACTCAGTTCACTGGTTAATTTTACTAGCTCTATCTAGTCACAAGACTCTCAATTAGTCCATGAAATTATTTCATAATAACTGAAGCAAACATATCAATTCATCTAAAATTAGATTTTATACAGTAGACTCTAATTACACGCTTGGACGACTGACTAAATATTTCTTATGTTTTATAAATCTATTATGCACACTTTGGATTTAAAACAGAATTAACTGTAACTGATCGGTGATAATTTGAAAAAGGAAACCTAACTTCGTACTGTTGTTCAAACATATAGATTAGTACCTGTTGTATAAATGCTTCATCAAAGATAAAATGAAGCTAGCGAAAAGTCGAAACTATTCTGTTTTATTAAATTTCAGATAAACTGCAGTAAGTAAATAATTCTGTCACCTTTAATATAGAATCACCTCTGTTGATGTATTTTTTACATGATGATTTATAGAAGCGTAATATTATTTATTTACTAAATTTAGGTTTATATAATCGAATTTAATCTGAAGCTAATCCTTGTATAAAAACTAATAATATTACCCACCTACAGAAACTGAAAACAAACTCTTCTCCATAATTTATTAACTGAAAGTTCTTTGATTTAACCATTAAGTAGCAGCTTAGTTATTAAAAATAAATGCTTATGTAGATAACTCTTTAGAAGATTTCACCAAATTATCATATACTATTAACAATAAATAAAAAATGAGTCCCAAATAGGACGAAACGCGCGTCCTGGATTCCACTTGCCAGTCACAATCCAACTTAAAAAAATATTAAGTTGTGTTTAGTGAACATTTTCATTTTAGCTTGAAATTCTTTAGTAGAATGCATAGATAATATTCCTTTATATTGATTTTTCCGATACTATGGTGATTAAAGGTTCGTGTATGTCTAACAAGAATAAATCAAATAGTATAAATTTGTTAATTAATTATCATCAAAATGAACACTGATATCATTATTAGTGATAGAAGTTTTGACAATACAAACTCGAATACGTTTTATCTCATTTATTTAGTCAAATTAACACATTCCTTCGCCTACGAAGAATATGTGCACTCCTCATATAATAATGCAAACAATAGCGTAACAGAACATACAGTTTCTATGTATTTAATGCTTAGATATTAATTACACCCAACAAAATTTGTTAGATAATTAGACTACTGTTTAGTAGATTAAAATTAATGGTAATCTCAGTCGTATAACAAATCAACCACTGCGATAATACTGATTCTCATAATAACTGAATCAGTAGTAGGTAAATATGATAGAATAAATAGGTCGATGCGTTACTCGATCTTATCTACGGATTTTTATCCAGTCTGTACTTTAGATAGTCATAAACAATCTAAAACTCGATAATATACGTTAATTCAAGTTGCTTCAGCATGGACACGTCAAGATAAATACTGAAGTAATAGAGGTGGTATTAATATCAGTGGTGACAATAAAGAATAGACGGCGAAAACGATCAGAGAGGAAATAATCAACCTTTTAGGAAAACATCATAAATTAATTGTAAAGATTATAATCTGAGAGAAGGTAAAAAGTGAGTATGTTTGTATAATAACAACCGATTACGAAAAATGAAATTCAGTGCTGCCATTTACTTACTGTAGTTATCGTGTAGACTCCAGTCTCACAATCATTCATACATACACAAACCTAGTTGAAATCGAAACCCAACAGCATTTACTGATGGCCAGTTTGAATTCACCCATCCTAACTACTTTAGGTAAAGTAAGCAGTAGTTGGTCAAGTGTAGTATAAATCAGTAAAGATTTACAGTTTTAATAAAAGAGTTGTCGATCTTGTGCAGTACCTTGTGTACTTATAATCTAGTTTAAGGAATATATTTATTTTCTCTCCTGTTGAGAATAAAATTTGATTTAATTTGGAATGTTGAGACGAATTTTTTACAATTTATACAAAGGGACTTTTATGTGTGCGTTCATTCACCACATAAAAGAATACTTAACTACCAGTGTTTTTTCATGTTTCAGTGGTTAAGGCATCAAATTAGTTGCAAATCTTAACACTATTTTATTGAATTCGGCTTAAGGTGATGAGTAGCATTTCTTACTGTCAAACTTAGAATGTAACTCAAAGTTAAGTATACAAATTTGTACCAACAAATGAGAAAATGAAATTCTTTTATAATTCTCACCACTAACTGTTTGAATGGAGTAATTTAAAACGAAATCAGTTGTACTAGCCATTGACATAAATTAATACTATGGTGGGAAACAGAACGTAAAACTGAATGAAATATTTATTTTATATTTCAGTATTGATGTATGCCAAGTCATAGGCCGAATACACCGAAGTCAACAAGCAAGCGAAGAGAAGCATTACGTCGGATAAACGGAAATTTGTTGAGGACCTTGCAGTGACAGCGGAAAAAGCTGTAAGAGAAGGGAACATGAGGCTGTTATACGATACAAAGAAGAAACTAGCTGGGAAATTCAATAAGCCAGAACGACCAATCAAGAACAAGGATGGCAAACCAATCACTGAAGTGCATGAACAACGGAACAGGTAGGTAGAATACTTCCAAGAACTCTTGAATAGACCAGACCCACTGAACCAACCAGTCATCGAAGCAACAGCCACGGACCTACCTATAAACACCGACTCACCAATAGTCGAAGAAATCACAGTGGCCATCCGACTGTCAAATCAAGAGTGGCAAGTCAGCAGGAAGAGACAACATACCAACTGAGGCACTGAAGACAAATATAGAAGCAACTGCAAAGATGCCCCACATTCTCTTCAGGAAAATTTGGGAAGAAGAACAAGTGCTAACAGACTGGAGAGAAGGGTACCTCATCAAGATACCAAAGAAAGGGGATATTAGCGATTGTGAAAACTACAGAGGTATCACTCTAATTTCGGTACCAGGAAAGGTCTTCAACAGAGTGTTATTGAGCAAAATGAGAAATCCAGTCGACGACCAACTCCGAGATCAACAGGCTGGATTCCGTAAAAACCGATCGTGTACTAACCAAATCGCTACTCTTCGGTTCATTGTTGAACAATCAATTGAATGGAATTCACCACTTTACATCACCTTCCTCACCTACGAAAAAAGCATTCGATCGCGTGGATAGGAGAACACTATACAGCATTCCACGAAATTATGGCGTACCCGAGAAAACAGTCAATATTGTAAAGAATTCTTACTACGGACTATACTGTAAAATCATGCACGGAGGTCAGTTCACAGATTCATTAGAAGTAAAGACTGGTGTGAGATAAGGCTGCTTACTCACTCCCTTCCACTTTCTGCTGGTGGTTGATTGGGTTATGGAAACTGTAATATCTCAATAAAAGCATGGAATACGGTGGACAACTTAGTTACAACTAGATGACTTAAACTTTGTAGATGATCTAACTCTTCTATTTCACACAACAACAAATGCATATGAAGACGGGCAGTGTAGTGGCAGCCGCAGCAACCAACGGTAGGCCTTAACATTCAGATGGGGTAAGAGGCATCGATTAATTGACTGATGTATGCAGAAAACAGTGAGTAACTAACAGATTTGTTAATATATAATTGGTAACAAAACCGAAATTATATATATATATATATATATATATATATATATATATATATATATATATACTCGAACTAATATTTGGACACATTTAAACATCCTAAAATACTACTTAATACCATACGATATTTTCATTTCACTTATCCATGATCAATAAATTTAATGGATATAGGATTTCTTCATTCTTTTAAACATTTGTCAAGTTATGCTAATAAATGTAGGTTGTCTTGACATCAGTGACCTTATCCATACTTTAAGGGGGGGGGGGGGAAAGGGAATTTTCAGTGTAAATAAAACAAATGATAAGTTGAATAGATAGCGAAAAGTGTACAAAATCTTATGTTTTAACTGGCAGTCATTAATACACTGAAGTAAAATATTGAAGCTTCAACAAGAAAACAGCATAAACATTCCAACCTTACTACATCATGCAGTAAATACAAATGATTATATTTATTAAGTTTCTGAAAGGTAATATATGTTCTGGCCATTTTCTAGCTTTTAGAAACTGATAACTAAAGAAGAGATAAATAAAAGAAAACAACAATAGTTCACAATGGAATTTAATTTGACATTTGTTTGTCGCTTGATTTGTTTAAGATATTATGTTATTATAAAAGGTAAGGTAGGTATATCTTCTTAGTATCATTTGTAGATTCTGGATTGAGCTAAACTTGAATAAAAGAAAGCATAGTTTTGTATTCCTTATAGACAATGAATATGCTTACATGATAAACAGTTGTGTTTAAACTGTTGATTGCAGTTGTCTTTATTCATAAATGATCTGTCCGAAAGATATATGCCTAACTAACACCTAGAAATTGCTGATATGTTATGATCATGTGTCCCTGTCAACACTTCTAAACATCTCAAATCGGGTACGGTGGTTAATAACAAAATAGTCACAGAGGTTACATTAAGTGATTACAGTCTGTATCAAAAACCACATCATGGACTCTGTTGTAGGGTAGACACAATTCATTTGAAGATTAATCAGTGATATGAATATTTTTGTAAAATTTTATAGGTTTTTTCATAGTTTCCTGATTTTAATTGTAGTCTGTAATAACAGTGATTCTAATATGACGAAGAAGAATCATGTTAAACACTTTGGTCTTAATTTTTAGAGAACAATTAACCTAAAAATATGTTATTTATTAAGTGACAGAGCTTCTGTTTCTGGTTAGTGATTTTGATTTTAGATTCAGCTTATTTGGATTTCTGGGACAAAATCACAATTTCGTGAATAGAAAACTAGCAGTCACATCACACTACTTCATTCATCTGTTAGTTAGAATTCTATTCATTTACTTTAATGGTTACAAACAGTGTACAAACCACCGAACTCCTATTTCATATTGGAGTACGACGACGTTTAGTCAAGTAGGATAAACTTGACAGTCTTCAAGACAGTAGAAGTGTAGCAACTCTCAACTAGTCTTTTATATATAAACCTAAAAAAGTGATAATTTGTAACCACGACAGTATTGAAGAAATTATTCTAGAGTGACACTAACTACCAACAACCAAATAATCGTAATAAAGAGCGATGAGTACGACTATTGTTTACAGTAATAGACTGCTAAATAAAACTGGTAAATTTTGTCTTAATACTCTGAATACACTTTATTACTAATATAAGTTGGTCCAGTATTTCTGGCATCACTCATTAACGTTGATGTTCATGGTGAAGTAATTCTCATAATAATACGTTTGATACTCACAAACTCTAGGCATAAGTTTATTAATTGGATGTCAATGCTTCAAAATTTTCCATAAGTTGGTCACTACTAGAAATTGTTCGTAAAAGTCAACTATTTGTGGTTTGCTACATAAATGTGCAACCTAACAAACTACTAAACTTAGGAAAAGCTCTCAAGAAATTTACAAGTTAATGAAAATCAATTTAAGATGTAACACATCAGAGAAAGTAGATCATTTAAAGTTAATTAAGCGTCGTAATGAGAAATGTGATAATTGCAAGGATGACGCAGGGTATTGAGAATTCTAACCATGTTATACGTACAATGTATGTATTCGCCTGCACTTTCTATTCACCTATTCACTATTTGGATGATTACATGAAACAACCATATTCATAAAGATACAAAATTAACGTATTTTTGTTCTTGTAGAACGATGGTGCTTTGTGTTTGTTAGAAAAACTATGTGTAATTTTTCCAATAGGAAGCCTAAGCCACCATTTAGAGAGCACAGTTAATTAAATATATTTTTTGGGAAAAAAGTCATCCTAATGTTTCTAAATGGGAAGCAAAATATTGCATCAGATAAATACTGGTACCATATACGTACAGGCATTTCGTCTAGAGTAATATTTCATAGTATGACATAGGTACATACATATAAGCATGCAAATGCCTCGAGTTCATACTTTCAAACGACCCAAGAAGACTGTTTTTAATTAAGGTGTCTGAAATAATTCATTGATTTTTTTCAAAAAGATGAAAGAAAATACTGTCAAAACTTGTAGTTGAAGTAGTTTTAAAAGGGATTAGTTGTGAGCCATGATACTTAGTAATATCGGACATAAAATATAAGGTTGGAGGATCCGAGATCATATCCGCCAGAACACATCATTTCCATCAACATTAAAAGTATTTTCATGCTGACGAATGCTAATCAGATTGAAATATATGCATAGGGTTTTATAGATTCATTTATACAATCCACAAATGAAAAGTAAGTTGACTATATTTACACAATGCATCCATTTATGATGAAATAAGTATAAACTAAACTCATCCTGGAGCCCCCTCGGGTTGCTGCCAGTATTAAGCCCGGATAAAGGAGGAGGGTTGCGCTCAAGGTTAGCAACCCTATCCCGTAAAACAACGACCTTGCTAAAAACCGCTAACCAGTGAAAACCCCTATAACCATTTTTACTCCGCCCTACGAGTTCGAAGGTGTGTTATGACGCCTCATAATGAAAGCCGAGTTGCTTCGGAAGCCACAAGGCCGATGTCTCTTCTGACAACCAGGGCAACAATTAATATAGGTACACAGAATGTCTGCACGATGTGCGAGACAGGGAGAACCAAGCAAATAGCTGTAGAAATGAGAAGATACAACCTGAAGATACTTGGAATAAGCGAAACACATTGGTTGCAAGCTGGACAACAACGGTTATCCTCGGGAAATGTGTTTTATACTCCGGCCACAAAGAAGAAAACACCCCACACACACAAGGAGTAGCATTAGTGTTGTCCCAAGAAGTATGGAAGGCTCTTGTAGGATGGAAGCCTCACGGACTTAGGATTATCACAGCATCCTCCAAGACGAAGAAGGAAGGGATTACAATGAATGTCATCCAGTGCTACGCACCGACCAATGACAGCCACGAAAACGACAAAGACATGTTCTATGCGAGGCTGCAGTCAATCATCGAGAAATGTTCAGCCAAGGACCTGACCATTTTGATGGGCGACTTCAACGCCAAGGTTTGAGTGGACAACACCGGATATGAAGACATCATGGGAAAAAATGGACTGGGAGAAAGGAATGATAACGGTGAGAGGTTTGTAAACTTATGTGCCTTCAACAAAATGATTATAGGTGGCACCATATTCTCCCACAAACGTATACACAAAACTACATGGGTTTCACCGGACCACATTACAGAGAACCAAATCGACTACGTCTGCATCAATAGGAAGTTTATAAGGACCATGGAAGATGTAAGAGCAAGGAGGGGAGCTGACATAGCTTCCGATCACCATCTGGTGGTGGCTAAAATGAAACTGAAGCTGAGGAAGCACTGGGCAACTGGAGCAGCAGTATTACACAAGTTGAATACAGCCCTTCTCCGAGATACTAACGAACGCAACGAATTCAAAATAACTCTCAACAATAAGTTCCAGGCATTTCATGATCTACTGGAAGAAGGTGGATCTAATATGGAAGACAACTAGAAAGATATAAATGAAACAATAACTTCAACATGTCAGGAGGTTTTGGGTGCCAAGAAACAACACCAAAATGAAAGGATTTTTGTTGATACTCTGAACAAGAACCAAGGAACGAGGAACAGGAAGATAGCGATTAATAACAGCCGGACAAAAAGAGAGAAAGCCAAGGCACAGGCTGAATACACCGAAGTCAACAAGCAAGCGAAAAAGAGCATCAGGTCGGATAAACGGAAATATGTTGAAAACTTAGCAATGAAAGCAGAGAAAGCTGTAAGAGAAGGAAACATGAGGCTGTTATACGATACAAAGAAGAAACTAGCTGGGAAATTCAATAAGCCAGAACGACCAATCAAGAACAAGGATGGCAAACCAATCACTGAAGTGCATGAACAACGGAACAGGTAGGTAGAATACTTCCAAGAACTCTTGAATAGACCAGACCCACTGAACCAACCAGTCATCGAAGCAACAGCCACGGACCTACCTATAAACACCGACTCACCAATAGTCGAAGAAATCACAGTGGCCATCCGACTGTCAAATCAAGAGTGGCAAGTCAGCAGGAAGAGACAACATACCAACTGAGGCACTGAAGACAAATATAGAAGCAACTGCAAAGATGCCCCACATTCTCTTCAGGAAAATTTGGGAAGAAGAACAAGTGCTAACAGACTGGAGAGAAGGGTACCTCATCAAGATACCAAAGAAAGGGGATATTAGCGATTGTGAAAACTACAGAGGTATCACTCTAATTTCGGTACCAGGAAAGGTCTTCAACAGAGTGTTATTGAGCAAAATGAGAAATCCAGTCGACGACCAACTCCGAGATCAACAGGCTGGATTCCGTAAAAACCGATCGTGTACTAACCAAATCGCTACTCTTCGGTTCATTGTTGAACAATCAATTGAATGGAATTCACCACTATACATCAACTTCCTCGACTATGAGAAGGCATTCGATAGCGTGGATAGGCGAGTATTATGGAGCCTTCTACGACATTACGGCGTACCCGAGAAGATAGTCAACATCATTCGGAATTCTTACGACGGACTACATTGTAGGATCGTGCATGGAGGTCAGCTCACAGATTCATTTGAAGTGAAGACCGGTGTCAGACAAGACTGCTTACTCTCTCCCTTCCTCTTCCTACTGGTCATCGACTGGATCATGAAGACTGAAACATCTGAAGGCACTCTCGGAATACAATGGACAACATCGACGCATCTAAATGACTTGGACTTTGCAGATGACCTAGCCGGCTCTTCTTTCTCACACACAACATCAAATGCAGTTGAAGACCAACAATATAGCAGCAGCCTCGGCAACAGTAGGCCTCAACATACACAAAGGGAAAAGCAAGATCCTTCGATACAAAACAACAAACACTAACCCGATTACACCTGACGGAGAAATTCTGGAAGACGTTCAGACGGTTACATATTTCGGCAGCATAATCGACAAACAAGAAGGGTCTGACTCGAATGTGAAGGCGCAGATTGGTAAGGCAAGGACAGCATTTCTACAACTGGAAAACATCTGGAACTCAAACCAACTGTCAGTCAATATTAAAGTCAAAATTTTCAATACAAATGTGAATATAGTTCTGTTGTATGTAGCTGAAACTCTGGGAACTACGGAAAGTATCCTTCAGAAGTTACAAGCATTTATAAATAACTGTCTACGCAAGATTCTTCGGATTGATTGGCCAGATACCATCAACAACAACCTGTTGTGGCAGAGAACTAACCAACTCCCAGCCGAGGAGGAGGTTAGAAAAAGACGCTGGAAGTGGATTGGACACACACTGAGGAAACCATCAAACTGTGTCACAAGACAAGCACTAACGTGGAATCCAAAATGCCAAAGAAGCAGAGGAAGTCCTAGGAACACATTGCGTCGGGAATTGGAAACAGACATGAAGAGAATGAACAGCACTTGGGAAGAGCTAGAAAAGAAAGCCCAGGACAGAGTTGGTTGGAGAATGCTGGTGGGCGGTCTATGCTCCACTTGGGGTAACAGGCATTGATTGATTAAGTATAAACTAATTAAATATTCTTTCAGTTCAACTTCTGATATAGTCTAATGAATATGTCAGTGAAGAAATTAATATTACTTCTCTAATATAAATAGCAGTTAAATTGAACCATGTTAGAATTCGTAAAAAAAAAAGTTTTATATATTAATTGTTAAATATTTAATTTATCATAAGTAACCAGAGTTGGTGTTATGTAACACTAAACGATCAATCAGGCTTGATTATCGATAAAAATATCAACTATCTAATAATTTACAAACTTGACATACACCATGGCTTATCATGACAAATAGATTGATTGTTCATTTATAGGTAATCGTCATATGCAGCAACATCGACTGATACACGATGCCCCAGGTGTGAAGCTGTGTATCACTGACTGATTGATACTGAAACTGTAAGAAATTTTTATCTATCTGTAGAAAGCTTGACCGTTTTCACTGTTTCTGTAATTTATTAGTATATTATATGTTAGATTACTCGTGTTCTATGTTTCTTATTTTGACTTTACCGTTACTATTTTAAATTCTCCGGGATAGTAAAAGCTGTATTTCACTATCCAGAGTAATCCATTTTTATCCACTGAATACGAAGTATGTGAACATTAGTTCATATTTGAACGGAAATTTAGACAAAATTAGGCCTCAATTATTTGAAAGGCATGAAGTAAACAATATTTTAAAGATTTTAGCGACTGAAAATAAATTTATTTTTAATGACTAAGATGTTTCAAATATAATTTACATCTTATGTTTTTCATATGTTGTGTTAGTAACTGGAAATCATACTTCACTTGATTCAATTAAAATGGCCGGGAAGTATAAGTAACTGAGGTAATTTGAAGAGCTTTAAGTTTATTAAATAAATTTGTCACTCATTATTTACACCAATTCAACTACTAATATATGTTCCATGTAGTTTACATTACGAAATGGCCATAATTAAATGTATATTATAAACTTAGAAGCAATGGATAAATAAGGGGTTTATCTATGACCCTATTAGGTATCACACCCAAAAAATTCAACCCATGCATCGAGAGCTCAACCTTTAGTCTATAAAATTAACACAGATCGTTTCACATTTGTAACTTCAGTCAATTTCTCTTTCAGTTTAGAGAAAAAGTTCAACAAGGAGGGTATTCACCTAAGAGCTATCCTTTGTTTAACACTAAAGGCTTGATCAATATAAAACAAATTTTAATTATTTACAAGTGACACAGTGAACTGGCTAGTGTTCTGCTAGTAAATGCATTTAGTGAGATCAGTTAGCTGGGTCGGATAATCCACTTTTAAGCCATATTAAACAAAGAATAGCAATTAGAAATCGATAGGAAAGTCTTAGTTACTCTATAGTAATTTAGAAGATTACTGTTTTTTTGAGTCAAGTGATGCTCGCTTTTTCGCAAAATTAATACATTATCTTTTAGTAGCCATATTAAAGTATCTGCGCTACGCAACTTTGCTTCCTACAGAAGTGAAAGACATGATTCAGTTGAGTAGATGGTAGATAGGCACTACTTACATTGCACAGATAACAATGATACGTCAAACATACATATTGTAGGACTATCTCTTCTACTCAATATATTCAAACCATCCGTTTTAACACTTAATACTTATTAATTAGTTACGTAACATTCATTATAATTTATTCATTAAGCAGTTTATTCTAAATAAAATTCTTGTAAGTTATGTATTTTCTAGTAAAGCAAACTTTGACCACTCTCTTTAAATGTTCAGAACTATGATTTACTACTATTACTAATTAGGGATACTACCCCTAACTCAGGTCACAAAAGGTAGAAAAATGAAAATCGCCTAAATGAACTGTAATGTACTATTACTAATTCTATTATTATTGATAATGTCATTATCGTCATAAACGTGATCATTACAGAATGGAAGTTGATTTTAATTGTAATCAGTATAGAAGTAAATGAAATCAGAACATTCAAATAAATGTATCATACTACGAAATATAATATTTTTACCACATAACTGTACATAGATATTTATTCATGTTAACTTATAACGATTATGTTTATGCAAATACATACAAATGAATGTTATGTGGAAAGCGAATAAATGCGGTTGTCTAATTTGTAGTTTCAATCATATTTAGTTAAGCAACATAGCAACATCGAACTACTTAATATTTAAAATATTTCAACTATTTGTTTATGTATGGTCAAAATGGTATATTAATTAAAAAGGATTATTAACACTGGGTGGATTATTTAATGTACAGGATTGGAAAGATGAGTTGAGATTCTTTAAATAAATTGCTTCATCTAAGTGATAATCTCCTATTAAGTATACTTGGCATCAAACTCTAACTACAATAATGTTACTTAACTCAATCAAAAATTGCTTACGATTTTTAATGGTACAAACAATGATACAACATTTGTAAGACTTTAAAAAAATAGTGTACCTGTTATACACTGTGTTTGAGAATTAAATGTTAAGGCATTAGTAGATAGCTGGCATTATGCATATACAACACTGTGACTCAGGTTTGCAAAAGAAATAAATACCAGAAGTGTATATGAGCTTTCGTTAACTTCATTTCACTAACATATTAGAAATCTTTAGTTGAAGACACTTAAGTAAAATCACTTGAATGAAAGTAACTACAAAGAATGTGTTGTGTTTTTGTAACATAGGATAAACGAATGAATAGTAGAACACAATGAGTTGGAAAGCATACATCTGAAATTATTTTAAATATTTTATAAGCTAAATACTTTACACTTCATTGACTAAGTATTTATTCCATTCTTCCTAGCTACTCGTCCAGGGTATCATAATGGATAACATCCAAATTATGTAAGGGAAATAACATCTGAATCTAGACCGACTGTCAGTAAAACTTTCTAGTGTAGAGTAAGAGGAGGGATTAATAACATTCACCTTCCCTCCTCGCCCTCGTTAATTAAATTACAAATAAAGATTTATGGCCATCACATAAAAATTAGTATGACCATCCAACTTAAGTACAACTACTCATTTTTGCGGGTTTTCTTTATGACAAACGGTCGTATAATCATTGAATTTGGTTTAATTTGTTTATTCTTTGATAAAATCTATCGTGTTAAAGGAAACAAAGGTAATCTATTTGAATTAAGCAATAATACTTTGTCCGTTACAAATTATTTGAGTATAATCTATCTATCCTCATTATTAATCTAAGTTGAATATCCAACACAACAAATGAAATTCTAACATCATTCACATATTTTCCGCATCCTTAAACCACAAATAGATTGTTTTCTTTTCTTCTAGGAAAAGCTGAATAAATAAAAGTAAAGGTAGTAAATCAAAGCATACATTGAGTTGACCTAGAAAATTATTTTCCCGATCATGTTACAGATAAAAACATACTCATTTTAGATCCACTTCAACTTCATTTAATGACCTGACTATTTTCCTCATTAGCATTCTTTCTTATTTACTTTCTAATTAATTTTTATTTATTTTCAGCCTATATATTAATGACAAAAATTATAACATTATGGTAGATCGTAACAATTAAAGTGTAAGTTCTTTGATGTTTAGACTTTGCGTCGCTTCCTTTATTGAATTACATAAAAATAAAATGCATTTACTTAAATCATTATCGATTCTTTGAAATAAAGTATAACACTTGACGGCAACGGATGATATAATGTCCATTTTATTATAGCTAACGAAATTACAGAAATAAGTATCGTACAACATAGATGGCTCACTACAACATAAAACACTAATACAGTAAAGGTGTTAATCATATTTAGTCAACAAGTGGAAAGATTGTACAAATTTCGATATAATTCAGAGGTGATTAAACCTGATTCATTTTGAAAGTAAGCTATCAGTAGAAATTAATACCTATCAAAATCATCGTTAACACAAAAACAAAACCTTTCATACACTCAGCGAGTGTTTAGTGTATAACAAAAATGCATGTGAACACAGACATGGGAAGAACTAATGGTAATATAGCATTAGGGAATGTCTAAAATGCACATGAGAGGCTTTAGTAATAAATGATATCCCATATGTCGAAATAAGCAAATGGTAATCATTCATCATTTATTGTTTAACCGGCATTAGAAATCCGAAATGCTTTATCAATAGTATGTACAAGTAGTCATAGTAACCTTAATTATGTAATGTTAAAACCTATCTAATGCATCAAAAAAACGTGTTCATGTAATAATGTAGTATGAGTAACGTTTTATTCTCGTTATTCATATATCTCCGTTTACTGAGTTTGATCGCTATACATCTTAGGCATATATATTTACAATCGAATGTGTAATTATATAATTCCAAATGCTTTTTTATATACATCTCATAATGTTATATAAATTTGATCGTAAGCATAATGGTTGTTGTAGGAATGTTAATTAATTTGATTATGTGTATTCAAATCGAATTGAGACAGATCTTTGCAGAGATTGGTATTTTTAATTGATTGAATACGTCACAGATTAATTTTAGTAGAGTACCATTGAAAACCAGGAAGCACTCGACAGCCGTTTCGTTCTAGTGTGGAGCTCCAGCAATGCATACCCCAGATTTCGCACCAGAGACTTCAAGTTGGAAGACATCTAACCCTATGCACCACTGAGCCGGCTGGAATTCAGTCGCGGAATTTCCACTTCCACCAATTTGTGATATATAGCGCGATGATCATCCATTGTCATTGGTGTTAACCGTCTCACTCCGGACAATTCTGAACTCCACCAGTCACGACCTCTCACCAGAGCTTCCAATCTCCACAATAACAATCTCAATCCAATAATCAGCCCATTAGTGACTTCAGGATGTTTCTGAGGCTTAAGTGAGAAGTCGTGACTGCATTTAAATCCACAAAAAATGTACCGATTATCAGAGCAATAGAATTTTAAAAATGTGGCAGCTATAAGCTCCCTAAACATCAACTTTTATATGCTGAAAGAAAGTAGTTCATTGTGTACTACCTTGATAGACTAACGATAACCTTAAACCCTTTGATTACTACACCTTTAATGCCATGGTTTTTACAACCATCGTTGGTCTACCCCACTATCACATATCTGCTTTTAGTAAAAATATGTTTTTTTCAGTTAAACGGTTATTTTTTTAATACCTTGTTTGTAATGCTGCTTTTGTAATCGGCAGAGTTTTTATCTTTACAATACTATACATCCATTTAACCAAACAAAACTGTCTGCCTACATCAGATTCATATATTGCCTTGACCTATAAATCAGTGATTATTGGTCAACTTTATCAGTTCATCTATCCTATTTATAATTAGCACATGTTCCTGTGGCTGGTTATATTATTGATTTATGTTTGTAAGACGTAATGTTTTAAATTAGGGCATAGAAAAATATGCTATATTGTTCAAACCATGTTGCATAATAGTCTGTTTACTGCTAAATGTCAGACAAACCAAGTCATGTAAACCAGTTTACGAAGTGAGTAATGTTAGAGATAATTTCATGCATTTCTAGAAAGTTAGAGACTACAATGTGAAGAAGAAACTGGCTTTTCATAGTATCATTATTTTTCTTAATCATACGATTAGTGAAACAAACAGATTTTATATGCATCTGGTATTGGATACGAAGGAATAAGTATCCAACTCCATAATTTTTCTCTAAACCAGCTTCTAAGTATTTCAAAAATCATCGTAATTAGTATTGAGTTAGGTAGACGATCGCAGCCTCAGCAGCAGTAGGCCTCAATATACACCAAAGGAAAGGCAAAATTCTCAGATACAAAACAACGAACACTAACCCAATTACACTTGATGAATAAATTCTAGAAGATGTAAAGACCTTCACATACTTGTGCAGCGTCATCAATAACTAACGAGGGTCTGATTTGATGCAGTTGTGAAGGCATGATTTAACAAGGTATGGAAAAGGCAACATTTCTATAAATACTAGCTGTTAGACGATATCAAAATCAGACTTTTCAATATAAACATAAAGACAGTTATATTGTCTAGAGCTAACGCTTGGAAAACTACGAAAAACACCAATCAAAAAATACAAGTATTTATAAACAGTTGTTTACACAAAATTCTATGGATCTATTGACCAGACACTATCAGGAAACAACCTTTTGTAGCAGGGAACAAACCAAGCAAAATGCAGCCGAGGAATAAATTAGGAATAGACGCTGGAGGTAGATAGGACACACATTGAGGAGATCATCAAACTATGTCACAAGATAAACACTAACTTGGAATCCTGAAGGTCAAAGGAGAAGAGTGAGACCCAAGAATTCATTGGGTCGGAAATTGGTGACAGACATGATAAGAATGAACAGCACTTGTGAAGAGATGGAAGGGAAAGCTCGGAACAGATTTGGTTGGAGAATGCTGATCAGCTGCTTATGCCCTGCTTGGGGTAACAGACATTGATTGGTTGGTAGACGATCGATTTCTATTGACTTTTAAGGTATATCTCGTGTAGGAAGTTACCACTGTGAGGTGAAGTTCTCTCTGGGTTAAACATATTTGATATGTTAACAGTGATTACACAGAAGGTGAACAAACGAACCTACTAAATATATATGCGGCGTTCATTAACAAGTCATTTTACGATCAGAGAGGAAAACTACAGTAAGTCTTCTTATCTGGCTATTATATTAATGTGAAGGTTACATGGTAACAAAACGTCAGTATACTTATTTAGTTGTAAACCAGGTATAATTCATCTACAAACCACAAAATCATTAAACATTTTACTATCATTTAGACTAAGGCAGGTGCATGTAGCAGAATAATATGAATTGGCTTGGAAACATGCCAAAAATGATTGGCAAAATACATTGTAAAATGATATTGAGCAAGTGATTAGCTTTAATATCACGTTCTTAATTCTGTGTAACTTCATGTGGCGATTTCATGCAATGCTAAATGTTTTTTATATTGGAAAGGCTAGAACATTGACTTTATACAAATCAGCTATATTTGAATAGACATGTCAGTGAATTACTAGTAACATAATTTCAATAATTAGTCTGTTGGTTAGTCTTGCATCACTTAAACCCTAAATATAAAGAAGGCTTCATGAGAAGACTGAATATATATATATATATATATATATATATTTGTTAGCGACTGACTTTATGACGTAATTCTTGTATTCTAGTAGTAAGACGTGTTGAGTGGTTTTAAAACATTTCTGATATGGGGCTGCTACCCACCAAGCATTACATATCATGCCACGAAATATTACAGGAATTCGAAATGTAAAACACTGGACTCAATGGCTTGAATTTCAAGCGCTCACCGAAAAGCTTGTCTTAGTAGTTGTCTAAAAGTGGTTAGGCTATGGTATGAAACTTAGTACAAATAATTTCGAACTCTAAGTTTATCAAATAAACCGCTATATTTTCAAAAAATTTGTATATAAGTTGGTGACTACATGTTACTTTTAATGCCGACAAAAATAATCTGAGGTTTTTACCTTAAGATAGTTAACAGTGGCATAGCTACCCATATATTTGCTTATACTACCCAGAGTCAAGTAAAGTATTTTTCTTGATTATATAAATTTACTAACATTATTGGCTTCATTAAACAATATTACCTTCTTAATGAAACATGTTTTCACTGATTCATAATCGTTAGGTCAAGGTTGCAAATATGCAGCTAAAATAAACTTTTCTATTAATAATATACCAACATTTGAATAAACGTCTGAGTGTAAAAAAAATTTTAATTTCAGTTGTCAAGATATATTGCCATGTAACATGCTAATGATAATACCATTTTCATTTAGTTTGAAAATGGCACTAATTTTAGATGATTGGATTCGTCACAGATGGGTGTTAGAAGGGTACCAATGAAAAACAGGGAGCAATGAACAGCCGTTCTATCCTAGTTCGCACCTTCGATTCCCCTATGGAAATCGAACCCAAGGACTTCAGGTTAGAAAAGTAAGTAACTGGATTTCGAAATATTTGTGAATGCGCATAATAGTTCAGTTGTCAATTTAATGATTATGTACCACTTTAATGTATGATATTACAATGTTATTAAATCGATATTCGCACATTTGTCCGTAATGATTTTCTACAAACAACCTAAGGTATAGCATTATCATCACTATGTACTAATAGACGTAATCACGTAAGCTGAAAAAATTCAATTGATTAACTCTTGAAGTTGGCAGACATAAAACATTTCTCACAGATTACCAACAGGGTATTGAAAATATGCTGTATTAAGGATCTTATTCAATGCTGTGTTCAAGTTTTCTAACTATTAAGCGGTGGCTCAGCAGTTAAAAGCATCAGACACTAGTTAACAGATCAACAGTTTGGATCCATGTGTCGTTTACTTATCCTGTATGATTTTGATCATTTACAGCCTGCTATCACTTATTTTGTCATTCAGTCAGTAAATCATAAGACTAGTATACAACTGAAATATGTCTTATGAGTTCATATATCAAATCAATCAAACTTCCTATTCTTTAAGCTCCCAACTTAGTATATTCACATATAGCGAACAGAGTTTCGCTTCTGTCTAGTGCTTTATTTGTTAGTTATATCACAAAGTATGCATTCACGTATAATACCCTATCAACATATCTAATTTGTGAAATCTCACAAGCTAAAGTGGACCTATGTATTGACACCTGCCTTGATTTATGAGTTCAATTAAATGAGAAGTTGGCTGTAAATAACTCCTACAATGCATGTTATCAATGATGTTTAGTTAATGTACTGAAGTCTAAACCTTACATTTTCAAGTTTCCAGGAAAGTTATACTTTCAGGATTCTGTTACGGCTACAAGCTAGTTGCAATGAAGTAAACAGACCCGTTCCTTATTTTTAAGTATTCAATTAGCAAATTATTTTATTCCTATTAACCTCAACTCTTTTCATACTCATTTCTACAATCATTGAATTGTACATACTTTCCCAATATTTTTTGTTTTTTTCAGTCCGGATCTTAATCTGCCTCTAACTAGGTAGTATCAGACAAAATTTAGAGTTACCAGGTTTAACTACTTAAGAAAATGATACAACTATTAATAAAACCTTAAAATTATAAATCAACGTACAATATTGAAACTACTCATTACTTTTATAATATTTAACAGAACCACCCACAATTAAATGAAATTTCGTGCAATCTAGCTATGATTTCAATATATTATTGACTTGTACCTATTCATTCAAGTTGCTGAAAATGTAATCATCCTTGAAGCTACTTAACAGATGAATAAGTTTTACTGGCGAAGGACGTGAATGGGAAGATGGTATCATGATTATTTGGAAGAATTATTTAACTCAGCCAGCATTATCCAAACAACTGAACCTTATAATATGTTCAGAACTAAACTCACTGCAAGTGAAAACTTTTACGGATTCTCCCTTCAAATTTCTATACACTGGTTACTAAACATAAAAACATAATTAGTACAGGGTCTGAAAGTATTAAGTTCCAATCCTGGCTGTAGAGTAGATACACCCTGTTGAGAAGCTCCATGCAATAACGAAGTTGATGTCCCGTGATCTCGTGCTTTCACTGACTGTCTTTCTACGATCAATCTGTGACATTAATTCAATAATTACTAAAAACCTCTTTTAGCAATACTTAGCATCAATTATAACAGTGATTTCGAAGCTAGATATATGTATTGGATAGTCCGTTCTAAAATTAAGTGTTTTGATTCGCCTCATTGAAAGCACAGCGTTTGTTAGTTATCACGTTTAACGCTAAAAGAAAAATACTTCATGTTCTATTGTAACAGGCATAAATCCGATACTTTGAAATCATGACTACTATTAGAATTATGAGGTTGCATAATAATTTTATTCAGAAATGTTACATTTAGTTCAATGAAAAGTCTAATTAAAGTTCCAACATAACATTGAAAGCTTCTTTAAGAAAATCATAAATGACCAACAGGTAAATAATGTTAAGAAATTCTTCAATATAGTGTATGGAAGTTGAAAAAGTACGAATCCAATTTGCATAGTTAAGTTGCATCTACTTTAATATTTATATAGTGGGATCTTATTAAGTAACAAACTTCCTTTACTAAAACGTGCCCATAGTCAGAACTAACTATCAATTACGCTCAGTTTAGAAATATAATTACGTGAGTGACAGGTGTGGAACATATCACTGTGCACCTCTAATTATCCCCACTTACTAAGTTGGTAGGATATTATCTGAACTATAGGCTGCCCCAATAATATGTCAATATATTAGGTGACTAGGTCATTAACCAAATCTATTCACAAGTAATACATCTCTTTTCAGTGACGATAACATTTTATTGGTTTTCAGATGTTGAATGTTCCAAGCCTTATCACGGCATGAAACCTGTGACCTAAGTTTCCTGTTATTTGGCTTTCGTCAGCAGGCTGTAACTGTAGCTTTTAAGGGAAGCTCTGCTCCCCAGTGGATTCGACTTAGAATAACCTAGTTCCAGTCTGCGACTGCTATCAGAATTCTATCATTACTATAAAAGACTTCACAAACATAAAGATTAATCACTACACAGTGATTAGGCAATGTTAATTATAGTGTACCAAAAGGACTCGCTGAAAAGGTAATAGTAGAAAATATAACTCAAAGAAAAGGAACCGGACCAAAAAATGATAAAATATGAAACGATACTAATCCCAACGTTTTAATAAAATATGTAAGTATAATGTCACTAAGTGTTGTTAAGTAATTGTGTCCTCACTTATGAATTCTACGATGTTTGCCCTTTATCGTATTTAATAACTGGAATGTAGTATTTGATTTGCTTGAATTAGAATCATGATAGTCACACTAAACATAGATCAACTATGTTACAACTATGGGTTTTGCTCAAACATTTCTCAGGAGGACTATTTTGTGTGATTGTGTAATGAGGACGATTAAACTATGGTTACGTGGAATCCAGTTACATATGATTTGAGATCATCTTTATTTATGAAGTTACTTCCAAGGAGTTTAATGTCTGTTATCATATGAATACGTAAATGTGTACACAGACGTTTAAAAATATCATAACGTTATAACACTGATGTACAAAGACCATTCTACACCTGCTGTTTACCAAGAAATTTCAGTAGCATAAATACTTATCACATAAGAGATTTGATAATGTAAAATGGCGAGTTAAAGAACTATATATAGTTTCTATTTTATTGTCCATACTTAAGTGAGTAGTATAAGACTCTAACTAAACAGTATTCATGGTCCCAACTTTTATTGCACACTGAAAGTTATCAATAAACGTTTCAAATAAATCATGTTTGTCTAAATGTTTTGTACATTCATTCGAGATAACACAAATGGTATTATTATCTCTTTGTGTAAAAGAGTTGTTAAGTACATAATCAGTCAAACGTTTTAAGAGTTGAATACAAGCATTTCTTACAATTCGCAAAAAATATTTAGTAAATAAAACATAGCATCATCAATAATTTATGCAAAATACCAAATATTCACTTACCCTGGATCATTTGAGTCAGAACTAGATTCCATGATGAGGGATGTTTGTCGTTTAGTTAATGCTAATTTTGTATAGGATTCAGTTAAACTTTCTGTTATTGCCGTTGAAGTAGTTTCCGGACAAAGTGCTTCACCATTACTACTACTTGTTGTACTTGTTCCATTACTGTTCATATCACCAACAGCTGAATCATCAGATGGACTAGAGCTTGGTTTTGGACGATTAAGTGTCATTTTGATTATTAAATGTTCTTTTTTTTTACACTAATAATATTAATTTCCCAAAAGTACTAAATCGATAAGGAATTTACAAATCCCAGCACGTGTTAATTGTAATAATTGTTATGTATAATTATGTAATTAATTAAATCTATTTACACAACAATTACAAGCATGGAATTACTACGCTGCTAAATGATAAACACTACAAAGCAACTAACACGCTGCAAACTAATGCGTATTGTGATCTATAACTTGAAAAATTATTCTTATTTTGTTTAAAACAATTAAATTGATGCATTACAATCTATGATATTAATTGTAGCCAATAGTTAAAGAGAAATTTTATTAAATGTCAAATACTACAAAATATTATTGGTTCATATAAATATAAGTTATTCAAGTTCACTGTATGAATAGACCAATTATAATTAATATATTCAAATGAACTTAAATAAGCATCATTGATATTAATAGTTAATAAAGGTTAAGCATTGACAAATGAATACAAATTTTATAATTAAATATATAAAATTTTATAAATGAATTTTAATGAAATGAAATTTAAGATGTAGTTAAAAGATAACAAATGAAAAATGCATAACAATTGGTGAACTTTATGAGTAGCGTAGTCATATATATTTCACGTCTATAAGTTATCATATTTTAATAGACAAGGAAGTATCGTTTAAATAGAATTAATAATTGTAGTCTAAGGGTTAAACATACGTTGTGAAACCTAAAGATTCTATATACGAACTCTAGGTAGAGTCGTGAATGAGTAATGCTGAGAAGTTCAATATTGAGACAAAATGGCTATCTAGTGCCCACTAGCTCTCAACAGACATCTAACTCAGGCAAATTTGTGTTGGTAATTATGAATACAATAATCTTCATAGCACCCACTTGGAATCAATATTCATTCACCGTTGATTAACTTCAGGAAGTGATACTAGAACTCTCTTTGACATTACTAGGGCAGTCCTTCGATAGCGCGTGTGAAGAAGTTATCAACATACAGTAATGGAGGCACTAGAGCAATATGCCACAAAATAGCTACAGTTAAAAGTATAGACTGCTGAACGCCAGATCCATAATCTGATGTTTACTCGTTTTCAGCGATTTCTGAAATTTATGAACTCTGTCCTTTAATAGGGTAGTGAATGTCTACAACTCAGGAGTCATATACAAAGACGAAACAGCCATCTTCCAGTTCTTGCTTTTTAATGTCTGCTTAACTTAGATCAATTTATAATACTAAATGGTAATAATACTACGTTAAGCATGTATTTTTTAATAATAGCATATTAGGTTATTAAGCTGGTAGTTATTATTGTGAGAATGGAAGTATTGAGCAGCCCTAAAATTTTGTTTAAAACTGTTTCGTAAGAGATTAGAATTAAACTTGTTATGATGATGCATGACTCAAAATCTGCTTAAACCTGCATAACACGTGTGTGGCTCTATGCTTCCTCTCCTTGAGTTGATTTGAAGTAAAGGAGTTTTCATTGATATATATATATATATATATATATATATATATCGTCACCTGCTTACCTGTTCAGATATACTTTTAGCTGAAAAATGTTTTAAATTCCAGTCATCATTGTCATTATTTGATATATTAAGTGAGGAATATCAACTGAATTTGAAGCCTCATTTGAATTAACTTTGATAAGTTATGTGAAATTGATATCATTTGTAGATTGTCGTATATTACTTGTGGCAAAGTGAACATACCTATCTCTAATATTGCTTGTTAATTATTTCTGATATTAAGTAAATATGAATCAGTACACAAATGACAAAAATCCCTATGAAATAACTTTCTGTGACAAACAAACATTTAATAAATATTTTATATAGATTATGAAAGTGAATTTTAAACCATTTTATGCTGAACTACTATGCTTAATTGACTAAATGTGCCAGATGTACTTGATTGTAAATGTATTTTCTTTATGAAAACAAGAAATATTTCATATTCCCATGAACAGTAGTAATTTGACAGGTATTTAACTGAGTTATTTTTTCCATATCGCTGCGTATATAAGTGAAAACTATAATGAATAATTATTCTTGTATTGTCTGAACTTTAGATAAAAGGAATACCAATAATGGATTACGTCATTTATCTGCAGTTTGTTACACACTTCCAATTTCTTTATTTTTCATATTAAACCATATCAACAAAAAATGTAATATAATCAATATTTCCGTCGTTACTATCCAACTTTCGATTAATTAATGATAGCTTATTTATACTTGTGAAAAATGTCAACAACGTGTTTGCTAACTATGGTATTCCATCTTGCATTGTTATTTGGAGAAGCATCTGGTCTAATATCTTTTTTCAATTAATTTTGAGTACTAAATAATAAATATGAAACATCAGGATGTGATTTTGATTTTGTCAGTGGTTGTATTTTTATCTCTTGTCAGTTTTCGTTGAAGACTAGAGAGTTACAGTGTATACACTTTAAGTATGGAATGTTAGTAGCACATTTTAAATTTACCGTACCTGAGTGAATTATGAAGTCATTAAGTTAATCTGATTATTTTGATGTGACCTAGTGTATCCACTTGTTTGCTAACTAGTATTTGGTATCTATGCCTTAGAAGCAGTTTTTGATCTTACTTAAATACTAACGTATGCATTCCATTTTAACCATCGGCAATATCTGTAACCAAGACGTTACTACTCGAAAATCATTATTCAGTTTTTAAGCGATAAGCTATCAACGAACGAAATACTCGATGTATTAAAGTATAGAGTCTGAAGTAATTCCGAATATCAACCAATACCTAATGATTATAAAGATTATCAGATACAGCGTATGTGTTTTGGTTCAACTGTCACTTTAAATAAATAATTATCATTTAAACAGTTATGTCAATTAAATTATCAGTAGCGATGTATCGTGTGTGTATGTAATTTTAGTTAACCTCAATTATTTTGGATCTTATCTAAGTTAATAAATCATTTTAAAAATAATATGAATTTTGTCACTGTAACATTGTTGTGAATAAAAGTTGACAACCTAAAATTAGTGGAATGTAACAACTAAGTTAATGATGAAGCTATCTTGACGAAAGAATATATAATTTTCATTAACACTGTTTCTGAAAACCCCGCCTGGAGCCCCTCGGGTTGCTGCCAGTATTAAGCCCGGATAAAGGAGGAGGGTTGCGCTCAAGGTTAGCAACCCTATCCCGTAAAACAACGACCTTGCTAAAAACCACTAACCAGTGAAAACCCCTATAACCATTTTTACTCCGCCCTACGAGTTCGAAGGTGTGTTATGACGCCTCATGGTGAAAGCCGAGTTTCTTCGGAAGCCACGAGGCCGATGTCTCTTCTGACAACCAGGGCAACAATTAATATAGGTACACAGAATGTCTGCACGATGTGCGAGACAGGGAGAACCAAGCAAATAGCTGTAGAAATGAGAAGATACAACCTGAAGATACTTGGAATAAGCGAAACACATTGGTTGCAAGCTGGACAACAACGGTTATCCTCGGGAAATGTGTTTTATACTCCGGCCACAAAGAAGAAAACACCCCATACACACAAGGAGTAGCATTAGTGTTGTCCCAAGAAGTATGGAAGGCTCTTGTAGGATGGAAGCCTCACGGACTTAGGATTATCACAGCATCCTCCAAGACGAAGAAGGAAGGGATTACAATGAATGTCATCCAGTGCTACGCACCGACCAATGACAGCCACGAAAACGACAAAGACAAGTTCTATGCGAGGCTGTAGTCAATCATCGAGAAACTTTCAGACACGAATTTGATCATTCTGATGGGGGGGACTTCAACGCCAAGGTTTGAGTGGACAACACCGGATATGAAGACATCATGGGAAAAAATGGACTGGGAGAAAGGAATGATAACGGTGAGAGGTTTGTAAACTTATGTGCCTTCAACAAAATGATTATAGGTGGCACCATATTCTCCCACAAACGTATACACAAAACTACATGGGTTTCACCGGACCAAATTACAGAGAACCAAATCGACTACGTCTGCATCAATAAGAAGTTTAGGAGGACCATGGAAGATGTAAAAGCAAGGAGGGGAGCTGACATAGCTTCCGATCACCATCTGGTGGTGGCTAAAATGAAACTGAAGCTGAGGAAGCACTGGGCAACTGGAGCAGCAGTATTACACAAGTTGAATACAGCCCTTCTCCGAGATACTAACGAACGCAACGAATTCAAAATAACTCTCAACAATAAGTTCCAGGCATTTCATGATCTACTGGAAGAAGGTGGATCTAATATGGAAGACAACTAGAAAGATATAAATGAAACAATAACTTCAACATGTCAAGAGGTTTTGGGTGCCAAGAAACAACACCAAAATGAAAGGATTTTTGTTGATACTCTGAACAAGAACCAAGGAAGGAGGAACAGGAAGATGGCGATTAATAACAGCCGGACAAAAAGAGAGAAAGCCAAGGCACAGGCTGAATACACCGAAGTCAACAAGCAAGTGAAGAGGAGCATCAGAACGACCAATCAAGAACAAGGATGGCAAACCAATCACTGAAGTGCATGAACAACAGAACAGGTAGGTAGAATACTTCCAAGAACTCTTGAATAGACCAGCCCTACTAAACCAACCAGTCATCGAGGCAGCAGCCACGGACCTACCTATAAACACCGACTCACCAATAGTCGAAGAAATCACAGTGGCCATCCGACTGTCAAATCAAGAGTGGCAAGTCAGCAGGAAGAGACGACATACCAACTGAGGCACTGAAGACAAATATAGAAGCAACTGCAAAGATGCCTCACATTCTCTTCAAGAAAATTTGGGAAGAAGAACAAGTGCTAACAGACTGGAGAGAAGAGTATCTCATCAAGATACCAAAGAAAGGGGATATTAGCGATTGTGAAAACTACAGAGGTATCACTCTAATTTCGGTACCAGGAAAGGTCTTCAACAGTGTTATTGAATAGAATAAAGAACCCAGTCGACGCCCAACTTCGAGATCAACAGGCTGGATTCCGTAAAAACCGATCGTGTACTGACCAAATCTCTACTCTACGGTTCATCGTTGAACAATCAATTGAATGGAATTCACCACTATACATCAACTTCCTCGACTATGAGAAGGCATTCGACAGCGTGGATAGGAGGATATTATGGAGCCTTCTACGACATTACGGCGTACCCGAGAAGATAGTCAACATCATACGGAATTCTTACGACGGACTACATTGTAGGATCGTGCATGGAGGTCAGCTCACAGATTCATTTGAAGTGAAGACCGGTGTCAGACAAGACTGCTTACTCTCTCCCTTCCTCTTCCTACTGGTCATCGACTGGATCATGAAGACTGAAACATCTGAAGGCGCTCTCGGAATACAATGGACAACATCGACGCATCTAAATGACTTGGACTTTGCAGATGACCTAGCCGGCTCTTCTTTCTCACACACAACATCAAATGCAGTTGAAGACCAACAATATAGCAGCAGCCTCAACAGCAGTAGGCCTCAACATACACAAAGGGAAGAGCAAGATCCTTCGATACAAAACAACAAACACTAACCCGATTACACCTGACGGAGAAATTCTGGAAGACGTTGAGACGTTTACATATTTCGGCAGCATTATCGACAAACAAGAAGGGTCTGACTCGGATGTGAAGGCGTGGATTGGTAAGGCAAGAACAGCATTTCTACAACTGGAAAACATCTGGAACTCAAACCAACTGTCAGTCAATATTAAAGTCAAAATTTTCAATACAAATGTGAATATAGTTCTGTTGTATGAAGCTGAAGCTTGGAGTAACAGGCATTGATTAATTGATTGATTGTTTCTGAAATTAAAATACTGTTCTTTTTAGAATGAAAGATCTATTTAGTTAGGGTCATTGGAAGATGGATACGTAAAATCTATACGATTTAATGAAGTTGTTATTGAGAGCAGCGAAATTAATACACTCGATTAAGCAACAATTAATGAAATTCAGAAAATCATATAAGTTGTTTCATACTTTTGATGTTGATGCTAGATTACACGTTCTCGTTTATCAACTCCTTGACTATTGAGAAGACTAATGCATATTTCAAAGTTACACTTTATGTTGATATGTTAGTTTTTTATGATTTGTGCCACTAACGGTTGTTGGTCACCTGTCACTATTGGGATTCTGATTTTGCTCAAGTTACAGTTTACATGTTTTATTCTGGAGAGTAAAACACCCTTTGTATTGTCCGAAATTCTCAGTGCAGTTTACAGAAGAGTGATGGTACTCAGTTTCCTGCAAATCATATAAGCCATAATTACGGAAGCATTTTGAAGAGTACCTGTTTTCGGAGTTGTTCTTGAAGTTCGTGTTCAATTATATCACTCATTTCGAGCAATGACGAAGTATAACATTTGCCAGAAATAATAAGCTATAGTCAACGTTTCTACAAAACTTTCTCATTGTCATTTGAACATCTCTGAGAATTTTGGACAATAGGAAAGGGTGTTTTACTCTCCAGAATGAAACATACAAACTTTAACATTAACAAAACCAGAATCCTAGTAGTGACAGGTGAGCATTAAGTTTACCTACAACTACTAATGACACAAAAGGTAAACAACTAACATACCAACCTAATGTGCAACTTTGAAATATGCATTAGTCTTCGAAATAATCAAGGAGCTGATAAACAAGAACGTGCAAACTAGAACCAACATCAAAAGTATAAAATAAGTTATTTAATAAACAGATATTCACGCATTACAGACAACACACAGTTAGCATGCACTCTGCACTATAAGATGTCATTTAATCTAAAGAAACAATGAGTTGGAGGTAATAGAATGTACAAACCAGAATGGAAGCTATCATGCCTTGTGGAGATTACTAAACTGACATACATTCTGCTCTTATTGTATATCGAGGCAAAGCTCAAAATTACATCCGGTTCATTCCAGTCATGAAATACTAACTATTCAATATTGAATTGTATAGTGCAAATAAAACAAAAAAGTCCTAGGAGTGTTGTTTAGAAAACATTTTAATGGAATTATTCACAATCAATGGAAAAGAATAATTTCCTGTGGCGATAATGATGTGATAAGCTTTTAACCTAACTAGTTCGCTAATTTTTGCACGATTGGAAATTATGTACAAATGATGGAAGTCAAGGAAACAAATTAAATTCACATAACTTATGGCCAACTTTTGTCTTTTTTGTTGGAATAAATATTGTCTAAATGCAGTAAGTATTTAATCTACTACTAACCATATTTTGTTATTTTTAATAAAATTGTATTACGATAATTATGTATTAATCACATTTCATAAAAGTGATCAACTACTAATTAAGGAAGAATTTCAAACTTGGCGGACATCTTAAAGATATTCAGTAGCACCAGCACATAAATCAACAGATTGGACACTGAACTTTAACAAAACAATGCATTAAAGAAATTATGCTGTAGATATGTACAGAAATGTTGCTGCAGATAGTACTGATCTTAAAACAACGTTGTACATAGGTTAATACAAAACTTTAAAACAATAAAATGTAATTTCTTTTAGATATACTTAAGTATGTTATTTTTTTTCCAGTAATACTGAGTTTTGAAATGTTTACGCACCAATTGATGAATATTTAACAATTGAACATTTAGAAAATAAATTCAGGATTAATTTAAATGTCTATTTGTTGTCAGTCATATAAATACATAAGACTTCTCATAATGGTATATAGATATACGTAATTCGATTACACTATTTTGTTTCCTATTTAACTACTCGAATTGTTTATTTACTTTAATTTAATTTTACATTAATTTTAATTTTCGTTTTTTTTTGTATTTCAAGTTTTAATTATGTTGTTTTATCAATCTGCATTTAAATAAAACGAAGTTTTCTAAAAAAAAAAGAATGAATGACATTGAAATCTGTAATAACTTTGTTTTTAAATAAAAGGTATTGAGTAATTAGTCGAAAATACCGATTAATGAATCAAGTAAATTGTTCTTTCGTTTTGATTAGGAAAAATTAGATTAATGAAATCAGATTTCTGTTATATGTATGTTCTGTTGATATTTTGACATTTGGCTAGTTTAAAATTTGGACAACTGAAATTTAAATGTTTATGTAAACGATTGATGAATCCGATTTTCTGCGTTATCATTATCATGAATCTTTAGAATTTACTCTTTCATTTAGAAATTAAACTTGAACAAAGTGAACAGGTGAATAACAGATGAAATTGTTATACTATTAAACCTACATTCGAGTTAATTGTTCATTTTTTCCGAAATATAGTAATTCTTTTTCTAAACACATTGTCAGTGCACCACTATACGTAGACTACGAAGGTAGAGATGACACTATTATATCATGAATCTAAACAGTGATAATATAAATTTTGGTTCAAGAAAATATACTGCGATATATTATTGTTTTCGTAAAGTTATATTTTAAAGCTGATAATGTATACAGCTTTACTTAGGTTAATAAATGGCCGTATAAAACATGTGTATCCAGGAAGTTAAGTTCAAATATTAAACTTCAACAATAAAGATTTAACACCACAAAAGAGTAGTTATGCACAGACGTTATACTGATGCACTGAAAACAAATGCTGCATTCAAACTACGAGATAAACGGAAACCATGAAACTAGTCAATGTAACGTACTTGAAAAATAGCTAGTAGACCGCAAAAAGGAATATTGAAGTCATTTAGAAAAAACAATGCTTAAAAGAACGTATTGATTTCATTCGATTTTCTTTCCACTGAAAAAAATAACGACAAATAAAAAAAAAATTGAAGTATCTAGATACTAAATTTTACCGGAAACCTTCCGTCATATGCAATCAAATATAAACATCAATTTGTGGTTAGGCAACATGATCTACTATCAGTGCTATAAACACACGTGAACAATCATAAATATAAACTGAATTAAAAGAATAACCATATTTCAGATTGAGAAAACTCGAAGAATGTCAAAGAATTTTCTGAACCATCACGTTCGGAATAAATATTAAATAATAGGCATATTGACTTAGATCCAGATTATGAACATATAAATGAGACCAATCACTCACATGGCCAGATACAGAAAGAAAATGGTAGTCACCTGGAATACATTATTAACTGAAGACAACTAAGCACAAATAATCCTATAAAACAAAATTATTTAACATATGAGAAAGACCTAATAATTCACTTCATCATGAAGTGAGAGTGATAATAAAAGTTTCACCATGAAACAATCTAGCCCAGTGAACACGACACTAAGTGCATCTACATTAACTAAACGATTCCTCATCCTTAACTCAAATATTATGAATTCGTATCACTTAGTTCAGTTCAATAACTATCTTGATTTCTGTACTGACAGAAAGCAAGTGCAGACTTTTTCGTACAAGTATCTCTTGTACTGTCAATAACTTATTTCACTACCCGAAAACTGTGATACTTTCTTTGGTGACCTACGAAATTACATATTTTTGTCTTCAACTACGTGTTACAGCGATTTTGCATTATTTGTTATTAATAAGTGACATCGCATAAAATTGTTTATATATGTAAAAAATTAATGAATGGGGTTGGATTGTGGCTGTTAATTGGAATCGAGGATGCCAGTTTTGTCATTTTTGGTAATCGTCAGTTAAATGTACCTAGATCCAATTATTGCTATTCACGCTGTGGATTGAACCCACTCCGTTCATGTTAAACGTCGAGGCGTTTGCCACTAAACTACTGAATCCGAACAGCCTCGCTTTTGTAATAAGTGTATTAAGATCATTTGAAGGTATTTGAAGGTGCACCTGGTATATGACCAAGTTACGTTTGGATTATTACCAGAGCAACTTCTAACGATTGAACCCACTCTTACGAATGAGAAGAAATCAGAAGGCAATGAAGGATGGAAGAGAAGTTATATTTGATCGTGAATGGAGCGGCAATGGAATAGCAGCGTCTAGGCTGGCAAACTAGAGACGGTTGCTTGTTTTGGTACGGCGTGACGTGATCTGGTCGTGATGCGTGACCGAGCGCCTTCAACTTAGTAGTGTCCGCTAAAACAAACATGGCCAGCATCAATGTCGAAACCTATGTAGCTATTTATTTTGGGGATTATTTACCGCTACATATTCATATCCCCCCCGTTGACACTGTTATGAACTGAAATTGATCAATCTCTGCTGCTATATGTGTCTTCTGTTCGAATTACCCCAGTATAGTTTACAAGTGTGAATAAAGTTGTATTATGGCTAGTAGCTATTATCACTCATGTGAACTACTCCTGTTGAGTAGAGGCCATCCTCTCAAAATGAACATATGACAACTGAGGCTGATCAATTTCACTCCATATTAATAGCAACGGAAACATAAACATTTTTAAATTAAAAAAAATTAACGAGGTTAAATATAAAATGAAATATCAACACAATGAACCCAATTGGTTTATATCAGCTATATCTAGCTACCATTTATATCATTTAAGACTGGATCACTAATAGAATAACATCATGTACTAATTATTTACTCACCCTTAAAGATATGATCAACTATTATAGAGAAATGAACATTCTTAACTAGGTCTGTAATTAAATTAGTAAATCTAGTGTTGAATACGCAATAGAATTTATAAATCAGATATAAATATTAAGGCTGAAATTAATTTAATGATATTGTAATGGTAAATTTTAGTCGTTATCATTATACCTATTGAATTTTTTTATATCTGTCCAAGTCAATCAACTGATTGACAATAAATAGTACTGAACTACAAAATGGATTTATTTACATAGTGTGACAAATTATAGCTGCGGACGAAAGTGAGAACAACTTATTCTAGAACTATAACTACAACAGTTAATTTAGTTTTATGATAATATTTCTATCGGTTGACTTTATTATTAAATTATATTATTCCCTTAAGGGACAAGTGAGTACGTTAAAACTCCACCCACTCATTTCACTAATCTTAAGGTAGTTCCGTTATTATTTTACACATTCTCATTAGTTGTATATAATTGTTTCAAAAATGCGCGAGCGGAATCTTTTTCTTATGTACTATTTTTTTCTTTTCGTAAACAAAGCATATTGGTTTCCCTGTGAATGAAACATTAGTTTAGGATTGGAGCATCTATGTGACACATCATGTAAATTTCGACTCCTATTTAATGAGGATAGTTGTGTCCTTTCATGACAATTTATAACAGTCATCATTATCGGATTAATTAGCTACTACTTATGATTATGCACTTTGCAGACATCGTATCCTTCTTGTCAAAATTGTGTAGATGCTAAAATAACGTTGACTAATATCCAAAATCTATTCAGTAATAGCTGTACTATTTAATGACTCCGTAGTTTGGCCCATCCTAATCTTCGTGACCACAGTTTCCTGTTTATTCAAGTTTCCCTAATGGTCAAAAGAGTCTGCATGGAGTCCACCATCGATGTTAAACTTGGGAAACTTAGAATAATACTTATTGTTACGGGGAATCTGACAGGTTCACCGAAAGTAATATAAAGCCAAAGCGACCACGAGAAAGATCTTCAGACTAATTACAGATGAAATGATATAAAATAGACTTTTGAGATCGATAAAAAAAGCTGTTTGCTCAACTGGACTTCGTTTTACCTCCTCCATCTAACCTATAACCCATTGATATGTGAAAGATATGATTTCACTTTGAGACAAATCAATGCATAGTTTCAATTTTACCTGTTATTGTGGAGCTGGGCACAGTGATCACACAAGACGGAATCTTTCAAAGCTTACCTCTAAGCATCGCCATACTTGGTTATCCAAGGAATCTCATTATTCTGTCTGTCACTGAATCCTATAGAACCTTGTTAATTCTGGTCATGTTGCTCCACCAGAATGATCTTTCATAGTCATTTGTCCTAAGGGAATACGAATCAAAAATCCATGTATTAAAGATGCTCTTTTTCCACCGTAGTCCTAGCCCCTTTCCACTTCCCAATAATCGATTATTATGAAGACGTTCCGCCAAGTTTTTTTCATTATTATTGTTAATTAGCGATTAATATAACAATTACTGTGTTCTTCATGTTTAGTTATTAACTTTTTCACCAAGAATTTGCTCACTACATAACCAATTCTTTATAATTAATATCCCCATATAATTCCTTTCATTACATAACCTTCTGTGTGATTGTTATTTCAAATCTACTTCCAAAGCGAAACCACTTTGCTTTCATTTGCAGGTATTAGACGAAGTTGTGACAGTTTTCAAATTAGTTGTTTAGCGTTTTCTAACGGCATCACCATGGTTGCCTCAGTTCTCTAAAAACTAGTGAAATACTTTGTGACTGTTAAACTTTGATTAAGGACTTTTCAAAGAATCTCTTCAAAACACCATGAATCCCAGTAATTCTTAATTAATTAAATGTCTTGTCATTTTAGTCAAATCCTTATGAATACTTTCGTAAATAAAAATTTTTTTAACATAAAGTAAGAACAACAGTTGACGCCCAATAAAATGAATTCATTATATTTCGTTGGTTCTCATCACTTACAACAGCAAATTTATTCAATTATAACATTATAATACGTAATCATAATCATTAGTAATTGAAATTGAAAAGTTACAGGATATCCGTTTTCTATATACAAGTATATGTGTAAGGTCATATTTAAGATAAACATTTAGAAAATAACGATAGTGAGTGTGATTATTTAATGTTTGGAAATCAATAAGACATATTATGTAATAACCATAGAAGATTAATAATATGCTAAGTTTAGATTACATAACTCGACAAAAATAATATTCATACTAAACAGAATGGTACTAACTGGTAGGGAGGGTTAGGGGGGGTAGATTTAATAAACATAATAAAAGGAAATGAAGACTTAATTAAATTTACCTTGACAATAATAAATTGTCAACTGTTTCATTGAAAAGCATCAGCTTCGGTTTGATTTATTGTGATGGCTTCTTAAGCGAATAATAAAGAAATTGTATTCATTTCCATTTTAACTATTTTAGAAGATTAAAGAATCGCGATAGCATGAAAGACATTAGTTAGATATCGAATTGTCGCACTGAATAGGACTGAAAAACATTTTAATTTCATACTCTTTAGAACGTGCTTGGAAATACAATACAGTTTTAATTTAATTAAAATTGTAGTTATCATGAAGATCATGTAACGCCAGTAAAAATGAATTCATATAATTCTGTATGAATAGTTGTCCTTACTTTGTCCGAATTCCTAAAGGAACTAATTGTCCAGTAATTTCTGTGTATCCCATTTTGGCGAAGGAAAAGGAAGTTGTAAAGTTATCCACAATTAAAAATACGATAGCTACTCAATGTTTTTATTGGGAAATTGTTAAATTCTATCATGAATAAACAGTGTGGAAGGGTGACAAGTGTCAAAATACAAATTAGTTTAACAAAATAATGCATTGGCGATGAAATGTTAAATTTTTTCATTTGACGGTATCGAAGCGTAAAGGTGATTACTTTTAACAAATACATGAATTACAACATGAAAATAATAATAAAAATCTAATCAGAATTTTTGTAGTTATTAATCAGTAAAGTTATGAAGCTACATTACAATGTCTCATATGTAGTGATGTGAAATTGGGCATCTATTAAGCAGTGGTTTATATAGTGAATAGGTTATCATAAGATGGTACATAGAAAAGTTTCCGGTTACTTATTTATTAAATGGTAATACACTAGGATATCTTTATGGGTTTTATTAAGGATTTTTCTAAAAAATATATATATATATCACATTTACTACATGTTCAGAACGCGACTAATGATATGAATCATTCTGTAAAAATAAGTGTGTTTTGATTCCGACGATTTTCATGGTGACATTGATTTCAAGTGTATCTGCCATTTAGTGATTTCGTCAACAGAAATAACCGATAACGGTATTAGTTGATCTGTTATTTTGAGAAATGCTGAGATAATAACGTACTTGGATATTAGAGCATCTATTGATTTGTAACGTTAAATTATTCCTCTTTGGCAAATTTTTGGAAGAACATTTTCTCAAAATAGAGTTATCATTTAATTGCCCTGCTTCATGATTATACGTTCACATTAAGTTTCATCAAAATCCAGTTAAACTTAGTATTTAGAACTTATACTGAATACCTTAAAATGGAAAATGAATGAAGAAATTTTCCTACTTACTAGTTGATGGATGATTATAAGCTTCTTATTAATTTCATCCTCTTGGTATACAAGCCCGGCACTTGATCAAATTTCTTTTATATTGTTAGGAAGTAAAACTCAATAAGCATACCAATCAATTATTTCGGTCATTCTTTGTGTAAAATTGACTGCTAAATAGACCTTATTGAGTTTGTCTAGTAAATCCTGCGCATCATCTTTGTGTATTAAGGAAATAAATGTTTCTTCTCTTAATTTGTATTCCTATAGTGAATACACAACTTTGAAACCAAATCCACAAATTACATTAATTACTTTGTACACTTGAATATAATGATTATAAATAGGAAAAATTATGGACAATAATACAATCACTTTCAAAGAAGTCGCTTTTTTCAATGTAGTAAATAGTCTATCATCTCGAATCGAATAACGAATACTGGTCACGTTCATCAGATCATTAATTTATTCAGGAATATTTTGAGGAAATATAAATTCGGGACAAAAATCTATGATGAAATTGAGTATTTTAAACGAAACATTAGTTCTTAAAATTCTTAGTTCAGGTATATATGAATAATTATAACCTTATGTAAACAATAAAAATACGACTGTAAATCGCTGTATCTGTAAAGCTTGAGTATATGTTCAAATAACCTTTATGATTATTCTTAGTCAATTAAGTTATTAAGGTTAGGACTTAAAATGTCCAGTGTAACGATATTTCTCCAAATACTAAATAGATAAATAACTTTGAACATGAATTGAAAACATAGAATCTTGTGAGTTCTGGGTTCCTATTATGTATTTTGATGAGACTGTGTGTTGCACACTAAATTCTAAACAGAGGTTATCCCCAAAGTTTTCAAAGTTAACTGAGTATGCTGTTTCCAACAATTTAGTCAACTTTTCATTAATTTGATGAACGGGTATTGAAGATTGTTGTGTAAATTTTATTTGTGAGTTTATGACTACTAAAGTTATCGCTAACTGACTTCTAGGAATATGGTCGTGTAACAAAGCCGACGTTTTGGATAAAAAACACGAAGCCACTGGGGAGTAGATAATGAAATATGTCTTTTAGTGTAAATTACACCTTACCATGCACCTCTCACACACTAAATAAACGAAAAGTATCCAAAAGTTCTGCATACAACAAACTTGGTGAATAATGGGAGCTCTGTTGATAATTTTAGACAACTCTATCTATATGCCTAAATATTTGTTCACTACTGGCTACCTCGAAGTAATTTTACTATTGATATGACAGTACAATAATAAATATTTCAGTGAATATCAGAAATTTCTATCATACAAGCGTCGCACTCTATATACACAAAACACTTATAAGAACAACTGCCATTTTAATTATATTAAAAATTGATGTATTGTTCTAAACTTAGAATGAAATGAACAGCCGTGATCGGTTTTAGATCACTTTAAGTTTATTAGGACCGAAGGCTGGATTGCCTGTGTTAGTCCTTGAGATGAGAATCTGTCGGTTGATTCAACTTTTTCGAATATGTCAACCGATAGAGTTGTAAGCTACGTGTTGAGGTACACAGTCATATTCATTGACTATGCTGTAAGATAGTCGATAAACAGCTGGCAGATAATTTGTTCTGGGCTTATGGACTTTCACGAAGTGTTATCGTAAATTTTCTGCCTGAAGGGCAAGCAAAATGAGAACATGTCAAGGCCAAATTTATTAACAAATATTTCGTAGATTGTTATTAGGTCACCTCTAGTTATTCTAAATGACAGCGATGACATCAGCACAAAAGTTTAGAAGGGAAGTTTCTTCATTGTGCATAGTAAAAGAACGGTTTTAGATTGTGTACAATTATTCCATGTTTAGTTCAACTTTATTGTTTATTTACAATTACTGATTGTGCTATAAAACAAAGAAATATAACTGACAAAATTTCTATTCTAGAATATAACCAACTAAGTAAATCAGGTCACTAACCTGACGTATATCAGGAAAAATGTGTACGAATTACTAAATGATTCTTATGTTCAATTCATCTCTTGGTATGTAACAATAATCACAATCATTACTCACTAAAAATCATTCCCCTGCTAGATCTCTCATTTTCGTTGACCTGGTTATCATTTCAGACGATCATCCATTATCATGGATGATGACTGTTTCAATTCCGACAAGTTTGAGCCCCAGCAGCCACTACAGTGGATGGTTATCGGACTATGTTACAAATTGGTGGAAGTGGGAATTCCACTACTGGATATAAGCCCAGTGATGTAGAGGGTTAGATGCTCATCAACCCAAAGCCTGTGGGGCGGCATTTAGGGAGCTCATCGCTGAGGAGTCCCATGATAGGACGAAACAGCTGTCCTGTGTTCCCTGCATTTTAATGGTTCCCTGCCAAAATCAATCTGTGACGAATACAATCAACTAAAACTTAATACCAATCTCCACAAACCTCCTTAAATCAAATAAGCAACCTTAACTTGCACGTTTGCTACATGCGTGTGTTGTATGTGCATGTAAGTATGACTTTCTTCATGTTTACATGTATGTCGGTTTATGTTTTGAAATTCTTTGCTCACATCACTTACTAAAATAATACGTATACATATATAGGAAATGAAACATTTTAAATTAAAATGGCTCCTGCAAACTATTTTAATTTGTGCTAAAAAGTACAATTGAGATCGTGAAAACATCATCGCTTTACAGTAGGTCCTTTAAAGATAGTATCCCGTAATATGAAAACACTTTATAACTAACCGATATCGCGTGTGAACATCAACATCGGGATGCAGGTGCATACTGCCGATGAGTCCCAAATAAGATGAAACACGCGTCCTGGATTTCACTTGCCAGTCACAGTCCAACTTAAACGATACCTGAGTCGTTTTCATGATAATTTTGCTAAAAATCTCAGGACTATGTCAAACAAACATTATATATATATATATATATATATATATATATATATATATATATATATATATATATATATATATATATATATATAGTTTATAAGTTAAGAATACTGTGTACCTTTGTGAAGAAGCATTGACAAGTTTAGTTAATAATAGGAACTAAAGGAACCCAACCTACTTCAGTTGTTATGTTAAACAGTTTTGAACACACATAGTCAGAATCAATGGGTGTTGTTGAGAAGTCAAAACTTCTTGTATAATCCGTACTGCTAATGTTTCATACTAGAATGAGTGTCCAGTTCTTTTACTTTTTCATTAGCTGTCTAACTGAGATCAGCTCATGAAATTCAAGTTAAAATATGATTGTTTATAGTTGTTATAACTGAACATATTTCGAAGAATTCATTTTCACCTAAATTTTTAGTTTATTTAATCTGGTTAGCATATTTTTAGCAAGCTTGGGTTTTACGGGATGGGAATGCTAGATCCATGCCCATCCCTCCTCCTTTACCCGGGCTTGGGACCGGCAGTAACCCTAGGAGAGCTACAGGTGTGTCCTGTATCGTGCACAAATGTGGTTTAAGTCTGCGACACAACCTAACGTCACGATCATAAGAGTAGTACTACTTTGCAATCGCTGGAACTAAAGTATTGTGTCATTTTTATCTTCGATCGATGTCCCAAATTTTATTAAACATTTTGAGAGGTTTGCAATGTTATGGTTAATATATCATCATATTCACATTAGCCTAAATAAACAGGCCATTCTTAGTTGAGTAAGTCTTAAATGGCCACTTCTCTTAATGCAACATTTGAAATTCCTTTTTGGTGCAGAATACTTTTATGAAGCTTTGGTAATACATTAACTAAAATTACCATTGAATCTCTTATAGCAGTATTTTATGAAACATAGTTCTATGTGAGCTCTCTTAATCTTCACATATTTTTTTTCAGAAGCCTAAGATTTTTAGATTTATTGTATTATGCAAAGAGACTATGTTGTTTCGACATAACTAAACACCTATTTTTATGATATACAAGTCATCATGCATTATTTATTAATCTACGCTATTCCACATTTTTCTGCTGACTTCGAGACGATAATTTTCTACGTTATCTAGCAATGAAGACTGTAAGGTACGTAGTGGAAAATTCGATATTATTATAAATATAGTTACAGCTGGATATTTAGAATCTTCCAAACAACCGGAAGGTGTTATTCCATTGTGTAAGAGTTACCCAATCTTCTCATGTTATATGCTTTCTAATAGGACGACAAGCAGCCTTACTAGAATTCAAGCAACTAAAAATTGCATAAAGGCGTTACACTTGTTCCTCATACAGCCTATATACTATGAGATGTAAAGGTTGTAAGGACTAACCTAATTAGAAATCTACGCTTGTGTAAATGAAACACCAAGCATCAAAAGAATCACGAGTGTGTTGCGTACTTATCTAAGAGATGAAAAACTGTTCTAAACTGGAATTAACTTACAAGTTGGAAGAAAAAGCATTAATTATCCACTTGACTGGTATGAAGAAAAAACATTTGCCGAAGATGGCAGTAGTAATTATGAAAAGATAAAAGAGGCTCATCAAATTGATCATCTAGTATTCAAAATAATAGGAAAAACATAATCTCTATTTTGCCTTCTGGTACCTTCTTTTGTATTCGATATATATTTACAGCATTTTCTTCAACATTTTAGTTATGTTCACATGCCTAACATGTTTGATTTCAACCAGGTTCAAACACTCTCATGAGTACGTTAAACATTGTTTTAAATATTAATTCTGTAAAATATTATCCTAGGTTGTATGCATCTGATGAGAAACCAACGAAATAAAATGAATCCATTTTATTCTGCACAAATATTTGTTCTTGCTCTCTTGAAATTAATAAAGGGAACAAAGTGTATGAAAAAACATGAAAGTGGATCCAAAGTGATAATAAATAACTAGATAAGTGAAAAGGGATTAGGATCAGGGTAAGTTTAAGGAACGTGCTGTTTTCAAACGAAGAAATCAGACTTGAACTTCCGGATAGCTAAGGCTCCATCTGTGCATAGTATGTTTATTTATGCCCTATTTGAAGTTAGTCGTTTAACAACATAGATAACGCTGAAGGATGATTCTGTCTGAGTAATGTAGCTGGAGTTGATCAGATGTTCTTGTATTGAGCTAGTGGTCGACTTGCATTCATATTTCAGGAGACATCCCGGGGAATGTCCTGAGATGCGTATGGAAAGTATTCGCTTTGTGCAACCAATATAACAAGCTCCACAAAAACAAGTACATTTGTAGACACACATATATGTGGTCCAAAGAGGGAGTTTATCCTTAACACATCCACGAATTGTATCGGCAGGAGAATAAAACACACAATTTAGCAGTACATTATGTATCATTTAAAGACTTTGTAGTCCGGTTTCACAAAATGTCAGCAGGTATGTCTTTAAATTTGACATTCATGAAGAGAGATTTCTTTGGTGCTGTCGAGAACTTTTCAAGTTGAAGTTGAGACTTAAGGTTGCTCCAAACAAAGACGTTTGAACGAGGAATATTCTTCCCTATAATAAATGTACGCCAGGTTCTAAAATTATGAGTTAAGAGTCATAAAATACTGATAATGCAATAAGAAGACTGGGTTTATCATAGCTATGTGATATATGTGTGCAACGCATTTTGAACAATCTGATCACACATACACTTGTTAAGGCATTTATATATAAAAAACTAAAGATCACTAGATAAATAAGAGTAGAAGCTAAGTAATCAAGGACAATACAAAGAACAATGTGAATCATACTCTACCAAGGTAGGTTGAGCGAAAGTACAAATTGTTTTTGAACTTCAGTAGAGTTTCAACAAACCTCAGTATACGTCCTAATGCACTTTTATACAACACCACAAAAGATGATTTGATATCAATTATGTCTTAACTAAGCGTTTAGCAATAGACGATGAAGGTTGTTTATCTTGTACTTTTATTTTGACCCTCGAGTTCATGTGTTTTTGGAGCCATTTAGGTATGTGTTCAGCTACCCTTATATGCAAATCACGATTGCCCCTCCCTATGTATGTGTGTCCACACATACACGTAAAGTGATAGATACAGTGGGATGTGATGCATTCGTTTACATGCTATTTAGATTTGTTGTGAATAAATGCTCTATACTTTTCTATTACATCTACTCTAGCTGCATAAAATGTCCTGTTGACAACCGACCTAAGCCTTTGTTTTAACACAAGGCTATTTGAGTCACCTCTGTAGAGTAACGTAATATGGACTGATTTTTTAGGTGCTAGAAATACATTAGGTTTCACCATACTGCAATATTTCCATCGATTTATGAACTTCTTTGGATATCCGTTAAGCATTAGCATTTCTGTAGGCAGATTTTCATTTTCTTCAATAGTATCATAAGTACAAATACGAATGATCCTATTTAATAAAGCTTTCACTAGATTCTTTTTATACTGCACCGGACAATAACTATGGAAGTTCATATACTGCCCAGTCCATGTAGATTTTATGTTGACAGAACGTTTGATTGAGTCATCTTCCCTCCGATTGATTAATATATCTAAGAAAGGAAGTTGGTTATTATTCTCCTCTTCACAGGATAAACTAATATGATTTTGGATGGTATTCAATTTACTTAATTAACTATTTGCGTCGTCGATTTGCGTGCAAATAACTAGGATATCATCAACATAACGTCTACAAATGTACATCTCTTATATTGAGTTTCTGGCTAGATTTTCCAAATGTGCAATGTACACATCGGCTAACAATCGCCCAAAAGGACTACCCATCACAACTTCGTTAATTTGATGAAAATATTCACATTCAACTGTAAATGGTACTTGGTCTGTGCACAGTAGTAACAAATCAATGGTACCCTGCCAACATTAATCTGTGATATATTCAATCAAATAAATCTTTAAGAGTTGTTACAGGAATAGGTAATGAAAGACGACTTGACAAGATATAGTCACATAGAATATCGATAGTCTTTTTCAGAAGAACATTAGTAAACAACGAATCTATATCGAAAGAATACTTTGTCTTTTCTTTGGTATTAATGTCACATAAATAATTAACTAGTCCAAACGAATCTTTCATAGAATACTGACATAAGCTCCATTGAATAGGGTCCAATAATTTTTGTTAATTATTTTGTGAGATTATGTGTAGGACGCAGAAGATTATTAATCTTATGAATTTTAGGTAACCCATATAACTGGTGGATATTCACAACCAATAGGCTTTAAGATATGAAATTCCTCTTTATTAGTAATATTCGTGTTTAGTATTTCACTTAATGTGAATTTACTTTTCTCTCCAATTTATTAATTTCCTCAAATTTAATATCAGCCACGAATTTACTTTCATCACTTAGGATAGTTAACTTTTGTAATCACATCACAAAATAGCTAATCTTGTGGCAAATGCATTTTGATATCAAGGGTTATTGGGTATACAAATTGGAGTTATTTGCAAAATGTAAATATTAATGTTGAAATAATTATCATCATGTAACCTGTTAAACGTTAACGACAATTCAAATAAATAGGATTGTTGATCATATCAACGTAGGTATCTCTATATACGGGTGATATAATAGATGGGGTGGTGATAAAAGTGCAATTACACTAAGCGTTTGCAGTTAAAGGCTGAATTCTACTCAAAATGAAATCGACTAGGTATGACTTCGTAACATAGGGTGAGTGATAATTAAAATTCGTCACATTGTAAGGTTGCTATCAATAAACTTCGTTAGGAAACTTTTATTGATGAATATTTGTTGAAGTTGAAATAGTCCCTCCATGTTTAAAATAACAGTTCAATGATAATTGTGTTAACTGAGCCTCTATGAATTGTTAAACAAATGATTTTCAATGAGTGACCCATATCACTTACCTCTCGTTGTATCTTAGCTGCAAAATCAAGTCAATTTAAGCCGTTATTTCTAATGAAACGGAGTTGCTCAGTTACTCAGTAGTAGATTTTTTCAATATATTCATCAGTTCTATCATGGTGTTGTAACAGAGGCGCATGCAATATCATTGTAGACGTTAGCTGACTTCAGATAAGTAAACTAATGTTGGTCTGTTGTTATTACAGCTTACCCATACTGTAATGCTAAACTTTAACAACTGAAGGATTACATTCACATGGTAATCGCACATAGTTTCTCAGATCTTATGGTTAAAAGGATTGCTAATATCTTAAGATAAAAACGAGTTTATCCATTCTGGGAATTAGTATATATTTTGGTCTTTTAATTAATCGAAAAATACTTCTAAAATGATAGGTTACGATTTTCGTGAGATTTTTGCTGAAGATTCCTAAAAAGTCAATGAAGTAGTGTCAGGATATAATGCTGTAAAAATAATGTAAATGAAATTCTCGGCATTTATATCCAATAAAAATTTATACCTATTATTCAAATGGTTGCTAATGATATGATTTAGTTGACAGTTTAAACAAGGACGTATTCTTAGTAATGCAGCGAACGTGTAGTTATGCCTTAAAATCACCACTTTTACTGCATATTTCAAAAAGCGTTCTTAGTGACATTCCTAAACAATTAAAGTTCAAAATACAAGTATATACTACAAAGCCCTTTATAAAGTTCTCGCTAATGCAGGCTGATTTCATAATGACAACTAATTAGTTAGGAAGATATAAATACATCAAGAACGTTTCACAAACGATTTTATTGTGAAGTGAGAAAACAGTGACAATCATGGAATAGAAATCAGTGTACCTTTGCGTCCCGATATTGCTCTTAGTCGTGATGATCGCATGACAATATAATTCTTTTCAAATTTATTCTTTGATTTATTACACTGTGATATCTTAGTACCAAATAACAAGAAAATATTTCTTGTTCCTTTCCAATCATCACGGCTTTGGTAACAATACAATAGAACGATACTTTTGGGATTTCCTCTTTGTTACACTTAACTATCTTAGTCACCAGGGAACTTTCATCCTGTCCATTAGTACTAGACTGTTGGAAGTCTACTAAATACAAGCTTAACGTCAAATATATGTTTTTAGATATATGATGAGTCCCAATTAAAATTGGTTGAAAGTGCTAGTTACTATCTGAAAATATATCAAACTGTTTCTAGTCTTTTATTCCACTGGTAAAATATAGGCGTCTGCATCTTTTCGGTGATAAATATGTATACGTTCTACATTTGTAACTGAAGATTAGAAGAAAACTTGTTTATTTTAATTCCGTGCAAGTTCTTATGATAGTGCACATGTGACAAACAACCAACCAACACCACCTGATAACGTTTATAAAATTCGAAGTAAATTAATAACTAATAAATATTGACAATTAGACAGTCAGCTTATATAGTAAATTAATAAGTCTCTTCCTATATTTTACGCTTTATATAAAAACAGAAAGCAAAAAACTTGAATTTTATCCCCACACTTGTATGCTTAGTAGCATACTTGACTGATTTATTTACTTTATAGAAGTATTTAATCTCTTCATTGTGAAGTTTATCAAAATATTCCATCTCTTTCTCTCTAGACTAGAATATAATTTTATATCCGCTTATAGGATAACATAAGAGGAAAATAAAAATAAAACACCAACTTCACTTAATAACTGGTAAAGACCTGAACACATCAAATATTAAATACACATATATAATTCTATAAATAGATTAATAAGCAATAATACTTTAATCTAAGTGTATAATAATGCATAGTAGATTTAATTCATACTGAATTTAGATGACAAATTACGTTTTATTTATTAGATATTAACATCTCAGTTTTTCGATTCTATGCCTATTATGATAAATATTTATTTTAAAGAGTCACATTCTATTTTCATCACTTATCTATTTGTCATAATTAAGATATAACAAAATACTAACTATGGAATTTTCCTACATGGAAACAAAATAAGTAAGTAATCCAATTAATTTAAATTGACTTTATTTTATTGAGTCAATTATGTTGAATTAAAACCATAGTCGTTGGTAATATTCAAAATAACTATGTTTAGAAAACGTATACGGAGCTTACTGATACTCAGTATTTGTAATCAACATCCTCATTAAAGTAGATGTGTTGAAAATAGTGTGATCATTTAAATAAGTATATTACCAAATATCATTTGTTTTGTATTTAGATATAAAGACTCATCTGTGAGATTACTGGGGCAAAAATATTATTTAAGTATCAAAATAAGGTAATTGCAATAATGCTGAGATCGAGTTTAGTCACTTTTTACAATTTTAAAAATATCCAACCCTTATGAAACAGCTTTTTTTGAATCCCTTTTCGGTTCTGTCCTAATACGGAAATAAATATGAAGTGAGAGCTTTCAAATCCAATTTTTCTGTGAACTATTCTACATGTTTTTAATATGTGTTTATTAAGTAACAGGTAATGCTTTTTTCATATAAGCTTTTCTTTTAGATAAAAGTCAGTTCCATGTCTTCTATTGTTCATGAACTGCACTGAATTAATCATTTACTTATTACACCCTTAGAAAGCGCTTATACTCACTTCCGCATTAATTTTATATCTTAATTTCAATCCTATGTGGATCGGACAGTTGTGCACATGTTCACTTGGTTGACTGAAATAAAAACAGCTGATTCAGCCTGACTTTACTTGTTCGTATTTAGCTGGGGATATTGAGAATGAGAAGAAACAAGGCAAACTAACACGCTGAGATTTTTCAGTTATTCTTTAAAAGTCGGTGTTTCCATTGATAACGTATGGTTAACGAGTATTTGGATTAACTGTGGTCCTTATCTTTATTGGCTACCTTATAAAAGTATTTTCATAATGCGATTAAACAGATATGATTCTATGTCAGGGTTATATCCAAATAGTTCAGTGGTGTAATCGCAATTATTCTGACTGGAATGATATTAAATTGATTAGTTATGATCTAAAGAAAAACAATATAATGATTTATAGAATATCATCGTGTTGCCAAGATAGGTAACTTTGGTGTAAACAAATCATAGTTTTATTAATTAGTCAATATTGAAGTTCATTGTAGTTTATTGCTGTTTCTTAGGTCAACGTGATAATGAAGATTTATCGAGCATGTATTGACAAGTGTGATTTACTTTCTAGCTCTTAACTGAAAAGTTAAGTAGTGTGTTCATTAATAACAACTTTTTTACCATCTACGCTATATTAATGAGTGCACATATATATAGACTAAAAATCTCAGTCTCGCCGATTATTTAACATTAAGTTTATAAATTAAAGCTTTAAAGTTGCCGAACGATAGAAGTAACCTTTTGATAGATTGATTTAACCCCCAGTCAGAATTGGATTGATCGCATACATCTTTCATTTGAAAGACAAGTGGATGTATTACCTAATTTTGTAACTTGATATGTCAAATGTCATAATTAGTTATTAACCCGTATACCAGAAATCTTCGGGTTTTATTTCGCAATCATAGTGACAAAAATAGAATTTACGACTTTAAAACGTTTGGCTTTAGCTTACAAACTGTTAAAGTAATCTAATTATTTCCTTTGATCATATATGAGGTTAATTTGTAAATAATCGATAGACACACCTTTTGTCTACCAGGATACATCAGTGAGACGTATTAAATCATCCAAGCAACTTTCACTTCTTGAGAGATATTAATCAGCGATTACTTTATTAGTTGAATTCTATTAATATTGGCTGAAATCAATATTACTGTTGTAGTTGTGACTTAGCGGTGTCAAGTAACCCATACTTGTTCTTATTAATCTCTATGGCATGTAAGACACCAACAGATTTTAATGCCACACGTTCTACAGTCTTTACATTGAATGTAAAATTCTTCTCAAAGGTCATTTTTCACTCTTCATTACTGGATTAAGTTATCGTAGTTGAAGTGACATTTATAGATCATCTGGTCCGCTAAGTCATGTTAGAGTCACATTGGAATGATATAGCTGCTAGTAGTTATATCACTTAAACATTCATTAATTTTGTACTTTTACAAGTGAGCAACAAGATTAGTAAATGCTGTACACTGATGTTACCATGGGTTTCAATTATGTACATTGTGTACAAAATATTATGCTAAGTGTGCATTTTTGCTGCGTAAATAGATTCATTTATGGTGACTACTTATTTTGTCATCTGATATCCGCTCATTAGGATAGGGGTCACATATTAATAAATCAGTTATCCACCATTCTTATCGTACTTTTGTGCTTCTATCGATTGCCGTTGTATTCTTTCTTTTAGCTGTCTGCAAATCCGTCTAATTCATTACATCTCTGAATACATCTCACGTACAAATTACAACTGGTATATTATATACGCGTTAAGTGATCCCAATTGAGTGAGGTAAACTAGCTACCTTTTTAACGAAGTACCGGAAAATGGTAGTATGTATGTTTATATGTAAAATTCAGAAAACAGTTATATAAGAAACAGGAGTCTTTGCGTTCCACAATGATCTGCATTTTAGGATCTCGAATTTCTAATTAGATCGGCTTTTTAAATCATTTCATCGCATTGGAGGTGTACTAGGTACGGAATAATGGAGCTTTTGTTCCTTTGCTTACTTGAAAGAATTCGAATGTAGCTAAGTCTCGCTCAGCCAAAAAATCTATGATATGAAAGACGTAAACGGAGTGGATGGTTTGCATTTGATAAAACACTAATGGATTTCTGTTTATAAGGTTTCAAGTGTCAGTTTACAACCGTGTTCATAATAGCGTCGAAGTTATTACAGCATACTTAAATAACAGCTTTCAGTGCTCTTCTCAATACCATGTAAAATTTCCTCAAAAGTCGGGGAAAAAATAATCGACAACAGAATAAAATAATTGGTAATATGCAAGAACTGATCAACTGCAATTAGTGTTCAGTAATACCAAAACTACGTAGCCTCTTTGAATAATATAAAAAGTAAAAATCTTCGATTAGAAACTTCACTGAATAATTCTAATTACATTCTTTTAACTGATTAACCTACGTGCTTAGACAGAACTGTCATTTTCGACCAAACAGATTACTATAAAACACCTCCACCCAAGGAATTAAGTGGTGTGATTAAATGTTTTAAAGATGAGTAAATTTCACTGAACAAGCAGAAATATAATTCAAGTAATTAATGTTTACAAAAACCACCAAATCTCAAACGGGGGGGGGAACGTGATAAATAGTTATTGAACATCAACACTGAACATCCTCTCATATAAAACTTAACTAGCTCCTAAAGGCAAATGTAATGATGACATATGTTCCAATAATCATTAATGGAAATACTCTATATCAATTAGCAAGTAAAATGTAACTGCTGAATGTTTTATAAAATAAACGGTTTTGTTCAAATGAAAGGAATTGTTTTGAGAACCTCATTGAGACTCACTGAAGAAATATTTTACAGAATCATGATCAATATTAAGCAGCTAAAATAAAACGTGATGTTTAATTTGACATCAATTAAAAAAGATGGTTAAGCACTCACTAACCTAAAGCCCCTAGGGCAGAATCTGGAGTGCACAGTACTTTGGAGTCCCATACTAGGACGAAACAGCTGTCCAATACTCCTTGGTTCTCAGTAGTACCACAACAACATCGGTCTATTACAAATTCAATCAATTAAGATCTAACAGCTGTCTTAACGACCCACATACATTCAGTTAAAAAACGTTTGAAATTATTGTAAAATAACGCCAAACGAACTCATTATGCTTGATTATTGAGAATAGCAATAACAGTTTCGACTCTATGAGATGCAAGTAACCCCTTCAATTTACAGCTGAAACGTGTGAAAACTAGTCTATTTTTATTGTTTATAAAAATATTTTACACTAACATAGGATTCTTCTCGATTATTTCTACCAACCTTCTAAGAGACTTGTAAATAGGGTGAATATATTTCGTTGAAACCAATATTCTGTCTTCGATATTTTTATTCACTCTTCATCTATTTTGTTAATGATTGTAATACATCAGAAGTGCATCCGGTATACAACCAAGTTACGTTCGTCGTATAACCAGAGCAACTTCTTACGATTGAATACACTCTTACGAATGAGAATAGATCAGAAGGCAATGCAGGATGGAAGAGAATTTGTATTTGATCGTAAATGGGATAACAACGTCTAGGCTGGCAAACTAAAGAGAGATGCATCCCACGGTGCGTCGTGTCGTGATCTGCTGGTGGTGCGTGACCGATCGCCTTCAACTAGTCGTGTTCGCTGAAATAAACATGGTCAGCACCAATGTCGAGAGCTTATGCAACTATTTATCTACACGTTTTATTTTAATTATAATGGTCATGTCGTCTTAACGTTAAAACACTTTTCTCTTTTGTTATCGTTCTCAAGAAACTATTCATTTAAGGGCACTCTTTGTTCCAGATTACACTCTTAACCGTCAAACTAAATATAATTGATTCTATTCCTGCATACTTAAATTATGATGGCTCAATAATATTTCTATATATTTCAGTGTAAAATAGCTTTTGAAAGTTGTAAACATGATTATCACTTTGATAGTTAAAAATATGTAGATATTAGAACCTTCTATCATGTCCATTCTCTGAACTCTGTTGTAACTATATCTAACCTGTTTCAGTATTAAGCTTCAATATATAATTGTTTGTAAAATAATCATTTGTTTATTATATTTTTATTTTACTACTGAACCACAGCAGTCCCCATACGCTTTAGCATATCATATAATGAACCGTTATTAATCTAAAAGGTTGATTTCTCTTCGGCTTACCTGCTTAGTCTGATTTCAACAGTTGTGGCATTTGTTACAATCAGTTGACGTCAAAAACATGATTTTTATCCATTGTTATCAGTTAATTATTGTCAGTGATACTAACAATATCATGCAATTAAGCCTAGGCAACAATTAATTCAGAATTCAAAACTTTCACACTGATTGTTTAACTTTGAGGTATCTTGCTACTGTATGATAACTATACATATTCTCTGTTTAATAAAACCCCACTTTCCTATTAATTGATGTGGTTTATTATACAAACAACTAAAGTAACCATCATTATAAGTGATATTTCTACTCGTCTTTAATGAATAGTATTTTTCATGTTATTATTATCATTATCAATATTTATTGTGTATTTCTACTGATGTAATAAAATGGGGAGTATGGAATAAACAGTTAAGTGATGAGAGTGAAAGTGCAAAAGAGTGAATAGATAACTAAAAGATTAGACTAATCTTAATCAACCTGTCAAAATCACCAAAAAATTATCAGAATATTTTAAAGCTAATCTGTTGTTATTATTATGAAGAAAAAAATAGGACTTTTTGAGTTGAATGGTGAATAAAATAAGTAAATTCTTTGTTCATTTACATTTAAATGTTACTTTACTGCATTGTTCAACTGTATACTGATTTGTTTGTATTGTGCGCGTGTGTATTTGTGGATTATTATTCAAACTGAACAACTTAATATTTTGTTGTTTAAACGATTAAGTGATTATTCAATAGTAAATGTTTACTGGTTTTATAATAAATAAGAGTTAATCTATATGTAAATTGATGAAACTATAAGCCATTTCTTTGTATGAGAATATAAATCATTAGTCGTAGAATGCTTAGGGAAAATTATAAATCTGTTAGAATGATATCCATATAATATCGACAGTCGTAGTATTTAGCACTCAACATAAACTGAACATGCTCTGATTAAGAATGTAAGTAAAAATTCTGAGTCATATAAATGTAATAAGGGCTTAATAATACTGGTGATTATCTGTACTTTACAAGTCATGATTTCTAACTAGAACTCAGGAGATATCTTGAAGTTAGTCTCTGATGAACTAATCACTTTAGTTGACAAACGAAGGAAGAAGATTTGTAGAATAGAATGCATTCATTTTATTTTGAGGTTTCTTAGAAATTGTAAGCAGCCCACAATTACTAAGAATTATAAGGAATTAACTTTTTAACAACTCCGCCTGTAGCTCTTCTAGAATTACTGCTCGGGTAAAGGAGGAGCGTTGGGCATGGAGCCAGCTTTCCCACCACGGAAGACACAAGCTCTCTAAAAAAACGTTAACCAGATTAAACAAACCAAACCATTTAAACTCTGCCCTAGGAGTGGAAGGAATGGGAAAGCAGCAGGACCTGACAATATACCAGCTGAGGCACTCAAGTCAGATATCGACCTAACAGCAAGGATACCCCACCTTTTATTCAAAAGGATCTGGGAGGATGAAGAAGTGCCGGCAGACTGGAAAGAAAAACAAGCGGAAACAACCGACATAGCAGTAACCACAGCATCAGTAGGCCTGAACATACATAAGGGAAAAAGTAAGACCCTGAAATATAACGCAGGGAGCACCAACTCAAATGAACTTGATGGAGAAAGTCTGGAAGAAATGGATACTTTCACGTATCTGGGAAGCACCATAGACGAACATGGAGGATCCGATGCAGACGCAAAGGCATGGATTTGCGAAACAAGGGCAGCATTTCTGCAGTTGAAAAATATATGGGATTAAAAACAAATATCAACTAACCTCAAAGTCAGACTCTTCAATTCGAACGTCAAGACAGTTCTGTTTTATGGAGCTGAAACGTGGAGAACTACTTTAAACATCCTCGGAAGTGTACAAGTATTTATAAACAACAACATACGTGCAAATTTAAGTACATGTGAGTTCATAGATAAGGTTGGAGGTGTCGTTTAAAGTGTACAGATCAACCTTTGATTCAAGGTATATCAAATGCTATGCAAGGAAATCAGTTGAACCATAGGAATGGTTACTTTCAGTGCCGTTCTGATTCTTTTATTCATTTTCACCTCCTTTGATAGCAAGATGTATGAAGACCTGAAGTTTACCACAATTAAATGCTCATCGTTCTTAGGGTGTGTTGAGTAAGGGTGGTTGTGTGAAAATTGGTTTTTATTTTGTTATTTACGTTCATTGCAGAATCATTTCCGTTAGGTCCTGTTACGAATTAAACGACATTAATATGGAGGCATACCAGGTAATCATATCCAGAGCTTTCAGGCTTCAAGGTGAACATTTGACTGTGTTCAGTGTACTCTTGTTTTCAGTATTACTCTGTAGATGCTAATATGCAGTGAATAAAAATTAACACATAAAAAATTTAAAAAAATACAAATTGACCAACCCACTTCAACTCAAATTCATAATTATTTAGTCTATCAATTGCAACCTGCATTGCGGTAAAACGAGAACGATATTTTACCTAAATGAGTACTGTAAATATAACTATATGCTTCCTAAATGGTATTCAAAAAGTAAAATGAGATCAATGTTCTTGATTTCTATATGATTCTGTATTATGTTTGCCACAATAGCTTAAAGATTTACTTCTCACAGAATTCTTAAATGTTGTTTAGCTTAATATTAACATTTCCGTAAACATCATTTTACTGTTGGTGTTATTTTTAATGCCTCCCCCCAACCCCTTAAAACGTCAAAATAAGCCAATAGAAGTTTGTTCAAGTACACATATCATTATGTCAATCATAATATTAAAAAAAAATTTATGCACTAAAAATTATAATTGAAATCATTTTATTTTTCTCAGTGGCTTATAGCTAAAGTCATGTAAAATAAAAGTTATAATATTTTTGTATTAATGATATTCAACAAAATATAAACTCATAGTACACATACTTACTGGTTATTTTACTAAAATTTGAACTATTTTTCATCAAATGACCTATATATCGATATCATGCTGGTAGCTATGAGAATAAATAACTTGCTTAGTGATATCGATTGTATTATACAACTATGCCTATCAGTTAAGCGTATAAAATAAAGTATAGAAATGTAAACAAGTAAAACATTCATATCTCATATTACTAAAGCGAACACTAAATGTATGATAATGAAACGAGTACATTTTAGTACTTTTATTTTAAGTAATATACTTATCGTAATGAGTGCCTCATTCATATTCATTGAATAGAAAAATGCTGATGTAGTTTAATTTATTTACTAATTCAATCGAAATATTCATTTTTATTAACTTGATATTTTTGAACGAAATCCAATTCAAATAACCAACCAAGTATAACTTGGAGTTCAAAAAACAGTTGACAGTTTTTGTGCTCTTTAATACCACTAAATTGAACTCACTTTATACTCCGTACGAAATTAAAATTAAAACACCAAGATTTAGTGATGAACACATTATCGATCCATACGTGAGATAAAATTCAAGGTTTCAGTTTTGCGATTAAACTTGGTGCAGTTAAAATGCAAACTCTAACTAGTATCACCTGTCAGGAGTTGTCTTTGTTGAGTTCAAGAATACTTCTTTCAGCTTCTTTTGTCAATAAATACTAGAGGATATACAAAAGTTGGTTATCAGAATTTAGATATTATCAATCTGAGTGATCAATAAATATTGTTTAATCTAAGATAATTCCTCAGCCATTAAGTAACACAGTTCACGGAAAGTTTACTGAAATCTATAAACACATGACTTAATAATTCTATGCATAAGTCAAACTTTTATCGGTTCTAGAAGGCAGTATACTTTAATAGCCTGTGTAAAATCTAGCTTCTATTAAATATTTGGGATTCAGTATCTAGGTCTTAGACAACTGAGGTTTAACGCAAGCTGATACGAAGAAATGATGTATATAAAAGTATATATTTCCCCAGAAACTGGCATTTACTAAATTTATCAATAGAAAAGAAATGTAGATGTAAGTTTGCTAGTTGAGTGCCTAGTAAAATGACTTTTCCTTTTACAGGAATGGCACTAATTACCAAACAAGTAGGATTGTTACAGGAATAAAATGAAAAACCATATTTTATTTTCCATAAATAAAGAATGCAAATGACACATAAATAAGTTATGACCTTTAAGTGTTATTGAATAATTGATTTTAAACCAGTGACTAAATGTCGAATACCACACAGCAGAACATTTGAATAATATTAATATTACTACGTTACCTTTTAAAAATTATCTACAGCTGAAGAGATATCTCAATAAAAGTTGATACGGAACTCACCATTAGTGCACATACCTAATTAAAGGTGTAATGACTTTTACTTCTTACTTCAGTTGACTCACCATATTTTAGGACGTCATCCAGCGTCATTTATGAGTAACTACCTCACCTGTAACATATTATGAATCAACGTATCACGAAGTTTCGATTAAAATATAGGATCCAGTCACTACTGAGTACACTACTAATGTTTAATTTAGAGGTTTGCAATTTGTGGCAAATTTGGTTTTAATCTGGATTTGAAGTTCACTAGCTAATTAATGATGTGGAACACGATAATCAACAGAAATGCTAGTCTAGTTACTTATAATTTTTAGTGATTCCTCAGTTAATATTGATCCAATTCAGAATGCCAGTTCGACTCATAAGGCATATGTCGTTCTATTTGGTATCATCTCTATTCCATAAATAATAAGAGGAACTCTGATATTTGTTCTGACACTATGCCAATAAATATTTGTAAATGATATCTGGTTAGTTTAAGTCCCTGAAATTACCCCCACCCCCCAAATCGTTTGGTAAATCCGGTAAATTTTAGATAAGTAAATTATAGGATTACTTTATTTCGATAATAATCTCTTCTGTAAACAAATTGTTGGGAGTAAAGTGATCGTGATAGCATTCTCATAGATAAAAAGTAGAACCATTCATTTAACTAAACTTATGTAAATATTCTTGTCTTAAACATGGAAACATGGGAATAACCATTGAACATTGGTCCCCTTTTATACAGATTGATCATAAATATTTACACATTTTCAAGAAGACTCTCTTCATCATCTAGGGAATCAATAAACTCAGTGAGTAAGGACAGCTACTATTCAATCACCAAGGCGATGCGCATTTATCACCTCATGTAAATAAAAATCCAAGAAATCTGTATACAGTTAGGCAGATTTATTTTGGTTTTGTGTTTACAACCTAAAAATTAATCCAGTCGGTAATGTCAGATGGTCACCACTTAGTGATTAATTACCTTACTAACGACTTAGTTGACTGTGCTGGTCTCTGTTGTTGCAAGAGACGTCGAAAAAGTGTTTAGAAGTGATTATTTTTAAGTTTAAGATCATTATCTGTAATGGGCTGGAGGCTAAACAAAAACTTGACGATGAATCAAGGAGCCTATAAAGGTAATTGAAACAATTCACTGAATCATAGATCAATAGGATTTCTAGAAATCTTGGTATGGCATTCTCCTATTGTTCAATACCTTAATTCTCTGTACATACTTGGTACTTACTGGAATATACACACCTATCCTCTGATTTGTAGTTTGAAAGGTTTCGTATTTGAGTACAGAAATTTAGTATGTCAATATCACAAGTTCGCAAGTAGTGGACTACATTTGTTCAAATATTTGTTTGATATAAATCTCGATTCGTTTCAGTATGGAAAATATATACTTACTTACTTATGCCCGTTACTCCTCACTGAGGAGCATAGGCCGCTCTCCAGGGTTCTCCATTTAACTCTGTCCTGAGCAATCCTTTACAATTGCTTCCAGTTGCTATTTATCTTTTAAATGTCTGCTTCCGATTCTTGACGCAGTGTGTTATTTGGCCTTCCTCTTTTCCGTTTCCCAACAGCATTCCATGTTAATGCTTGTCTCGTGATGCAGTCTGATGGTTTGCGTAATGTATGTCCTATCCATTTCCAACGTCTTTTCCTAATTTCCTCTCCAGCTGGAGGTTGGTTTGTTCTCTCCCATAGTAAGCTGTTGCTGATGGTTTCCGGCCAACGAACATTCAGTATCTTGCATAGACAGTTGTTTATAAATACTTATATCCGTCTGATGATGTTTGCAGTAATTCTCCAAGTTTCAGCTCTATACAGCAGGACTGTATTCACGTTCGAATTGAAGAGTCTGACTTTGAAGTTAGTTGATAGTTATTTTGAGTCCCATATGTTTTTCAACTGTAGAAATGCTGCCCTGGCTTTGCCAATCCTTGCCTTTACATCTGCGTCGGACCCCCCTTGTTCATCAATGATGCTCCCCAGATATGTGAAAGTATTCACTTCTTCCAGAGTTTTTCCATCAAGTTGAATTGGGTTGGTGCTCCCTGTGTTGTATCTAAGAATCTTGCTCTTTCCCTTATGTATGTTCAGGCCTACTGATGCTGAGATTGCTGCTACACTGGTTGTCTTTGCTTGCATTTCTTGATGTGTATGTGCTAAAAGAGCTAGATCATCCGGAAAGTCCAAATCATCGAGTTGCATCTCGCTTGTCCATTCAATTCCGTGCATCTCCCCAGATGTGGAGGTCTTCATGATCCAGTCAACCACTAAGAGGAAGAGAAAAGGTGAGAGCAGGCAACCTTGTCTGACTCCGGTCCTCACTGGGAATGCATTTGTCAGTTGTCCTCCATGCACAATTTTTGCACTGTGTTCCGTTGTAACAGTTCCGGATGATGTTGACGAGTTTCTCTGGTACGCCGTAGTGTCGAAGGAGTTTCCATAGTGTTCTCCTATCTACACTGTCAAACGCCTTCTCATAATCAATGAAGTTGATGTACAGTGACGAGTTCCATTCAATTGATTGTTCGACGATGATCCGTAGTGTTGCGATTTGGTCCGTGCACGACCGATCCTTACGAAAACCAGCCTGTTGATCTCGAAGTTGAGCATCCACTCATTCTTTCATTCTATTCAACAATACTCTGTTAAAGACTTTCCCTGGTATCGATAGTAGCGTGATCCCTCTGTAGTTGTCGCATTTGCTCAAATCTCCTTTCTTTGGTCTCTTGATAAGATGTCCTTCTTTCCAGTCTGCCGGCACTTGTTCTTCCTCCCAGATCTTTTTGAACAAAACGTGGAGTATCCTTGCTGTTAGGTCGATATCTGACTTGAGTGCTTCAGCTGGTATATTGTCAGGTCCTGCTGCTTTCCCACTTTTGGTTTGTCTGATGGCCATCTTGATTTCTTCCATCGTTGGTGGAGTGACATCTATCGGGAGATCTGTAGGTGCTGCTTCGATGTCCGGTGGGTTCAGTGGGGCTGGCCTATTCAAGAGTTCCTCAAAGTGTTCTACCCACCTATTCTTTTGTTCTTAAATCTCAGTGAGTGTCTTGCCTTCTTTGTTCTTGACCGGTCGCTCTGGTTTACCATGTTTGTCTGCCAGTTTCTTCGTTGTGTCATATAGCTGTTTCATATTTCCTTCTCTTGCAGCTTTCTCCGCTGTCATTGCAATACCTTCGATGTATTTCCGTTTGTTCGCTCTAATGCTCTTCTTTACCTGTCTAATTGCTTCTGAGTATTCAGCTTGAGCCTTGATTTTTTCTGCTCTTGTTCGGTTGTTGTTGATTTCTATCTTCTTGCTCCTCCTTTGTTAAATTTTGCTCAATGTCTCAGTGGAGATCCATTACTTATAATGGTGCTTCTTGCGGCCTAGAACCTCCTGACACGTTGACGTTAGTGCTTCTTTGATTCCTTTCCAGTTGTCCTCCATAGTGGTTTCTTCTTCTTTCGGTAGATCTTGTAAGGATTGGAACCTGTTGTTGAGAGATATTTTGAATTCCTTGAGTTTGTCAGTGTCTCGGAGAAAGCCTGTATTGAACCGTTGTACCGCTGCCACTCCAGTTGTCCACTGCTTCTTTAGCTTCACTTTTATTTTAGAAACCACCAGGTGGTGGTCTGAAGCTATGTCAGCTCCTCTCCTGGTTCTTACATCTTCCATTGATCTTCTAAATTTTTTATTGATACATATATGATCGATTTGATTCTCTGTAGTATGATCCGGTGAGACCCATGTAGCCTTGTGTATGCGTTTGTGGGCGAATATTGTACCACCTATAACCAATTTGTTGAAGGCACATAGGTTTGTAAATCTTTCACCATTGTCATTTCTGTCTCCCAGTCCTTGTCGTCCCATGATTTCTTCGTATCCAGTATTGTCCATTCCAACTTTGGCGTTTAGGTCTCCCATCAGGATTGTCAGGTCCTTTCCTCGACACTTTGCTATAATTGATTGCAGTCTATCGTAGAACTGATCTTTGTCTTCGTCGTTGCCGTCGTTGGTTGGTGCATAGCATTGGATAATATTCATTGTAATCCCTTTCTTCATTGTTTTGAATGATGCTTTGATTATCCTGGGTCCATTTGGTTCCCATCCCACAAGTGCATTACGTGCCTCCTTGGACAGCATCAGAGCAACTCCTTGGGTGTGAGGAGCATTTTCCTCTTCGTGGCCGGAGTATAGTAGCGTCTGTCCTGAAGCCAATGTTTTCTGTCCAGCTTGAGTCCAATGGGTTTAGCTGATTCCTAGTATTGTCAAGTTGTATCTCTTCATTTCTGCAGCTATTTGATTTGTCTTCCCGCTCTCCTACATTATTCGAACATTCCATGTACCTATGAAAATATTTGCTCTGGTTGTTAGAAGGGGGTGCATCGGCCTCATAACTTCCGAAGAATTTCGGCTTTCATTATGAGGCGTCATAAACAATCCTTCCACTCCCAGGGCAGAGTTTAAATGGTTTATCTTGTTTAATCTGGTTTGCGTTTTTCTAGCAAGTTTGGGTTTTACGGGATGGGGGGTGCTAGCCCCATGCCCAACCCTCCTCCTTTACTCGGGCTTGGGACCGGCAGTAACCCTAAGGGGGCTACAGGCGGAGTTAGTACGGAAAATAGGCAAATAGTAATTAATCTAGAGTGGTTAATAATGCAAATTATTATTAAACCCCACAATCTGCAAAGAAAATCGTCTATTTTAGTTTTATTTGTTTTAAATTTACCGTATAATCAACAAAACTATTGCTATAGAAATTAGTCAGTGCTTTTGTATTCAGTCAAATAAGAAAAAAATTGACAGTTCAACAATAGAATTAATGAAATCTCAGAAATAACATTTTTTTTAACAAAGTTACTTATCAGCTTAATTGTAATCGGGATTGAGTAACCGGTAAAATCAATATATTATGTGAACGTATTATATTTTTTTGATATGACCTAAGGTGAAAGATTGATTATGATAGCTATGTATTCACTGAGCTTATTGTTCTGATTGTAGAGCTGTAGAGCTTTTGTAGACAACATGATTAGCATAAATCTGATAAACAGTTAAATGATTAAAATTTATTTATAGGTTATTATCATCTTATTTTGTCACCACGAAATTTGTAGGACTATTATTATTGATCATTTTTAATCACCTGTATTTTGTTACTGACCTTATATTGATCGTAACCTCCCAGCAATTGATAAATCAATCCTTTTTCAATTCCCAACATATCTTTTCATGCTTGAACTATGTTTACTTATGAATGATTTTATATGTCATTGTCAATTTATTGTTGATGAGGTGAGTATGGAGTGCCTTTCGACACGTCATAATCTATAGAATTCTAATATTATTTCTGTTGATAAACAAACCATGAAAGCTACTTTATTAATCTACCGTTTTTACAATATATACTTCATGTTGTTGAATATGTTGTTCATCGATATATAGACATGTTCATCTTTATTAGTGATGATTTACGTATCAGTGAAAGTGTGAATCAAACCTCTCAACGAGGAAAAGATCTTATGTTCTATATGAATTCTTTTTTCTTCAATTAAAAGTCAATGATTTCATTGATATTCCATCTTCCCGTTTGCAGATTTTTCTTCGTTGAATTAGAAATATTCGGTTACCCGCAAGTTAACAAACTCAATTCAGCTTAACATCAATGGTTACCATATTCTGAAAATTTCATGTCACGGAGGAGAATTTGGTGTCATTTTCCAGCTTTGGTTCACCATATGTCAATGAAACTATAGAGCTAAAAGAAATTGTCCGCATGAATTTAAAATATCTGAGATCTTTTCAAAAATTTGTCTCATAGAAGCAACTAAATTATCACACAAAACCATTAAATGTTCATTTACCAATTTAAAATACCTATTACAGTTGAATATATGACTAAGCATTTTCTCTTTTAAACAATTTAGTTAGAATGCGGGTACGATGAATTATGAATACTTACTTACTGCCTACATTAGAAGTAAACCCATGTATGTTACTGATTTAAATCTCTCATAAGCTCCTGTTTAATTTGATCTTTAGTCATCCATGTAGTTTATCGAATCAGTGAATCCGATCTGCTTCAAATAATCTAATTATATCATGATATTTTTGTTGGATATTAAATGTTTAAATAATGAATTGCTACTTAAACTCATTTTGAATACTTACATTATGATGTTGATAATTCATAAGTATTAAAGACATTAAGATTGTGATATCTTACAATTAAGATACTGAATTTCATAGATTACACTTCATAACTTTTTTCTTGTATGACTTTACTAAGAAGTTACAAACCAATCAATAGAAATTTCGTTCTGTAATCAATCAATCGTCTATGATTACTTATTTCATGTTGATAAAGAATGGTTCATGTTAACTAGATTTTGAGTTTACCCTGATCACATGAAATTTGCTGAATCTTTATTCGTTCTGCATTCATCCTGTTTGAAACTGTTTATCAGTAACCATGATTTTGTAAGTTCTCTCCTCATCATAGAATGAAATACTAAAGTATTTACATAGTTTTTCTCAAAAAACATGTTAACAGCTTGGACTACTTTCATAAAATTGTTCCGTGAATTTTTTTTTAATGATGTCAAAATAATATGTAGGTATATTTAAAGCTGTCTAATGTAGCATGTCTATAATTTTATTGGGTTCTATTTGGGCATTCGTTGTATTTCTGTGTAGTGGATTCTTTAATCAAGCTGGATAACACTATGAAGCCTATGAATTAGATTAGAGATGAATATTGTGGTTTTTGTTTTTGTTATATCTTCTGTATGTAGACGGGTGAGTTATACGATTATTCACTTTATTTTCTAGTACACTAAGTAGCAGTTTGTGTATCTATTTTAGAATACAATATGTAGTTTCTAGAGTAAACACATTAATAAATCAGTAACATTATACTTATGATGACAGCATTGAAAAGTAGTCTGTGATGTGTTACCTGAAATCGGATTAGGTTGTGAAAATCTCCCAGCTGAAAGATAACTCATAAAAACAGCTTATGAATTTATTAGCAATTGGTTTGAATAGTCCAATGCAAAATAATCCTTCAGAGAAGTAAAATGAAAGCTAGTAAAGATGTGTTAGTGAATTTAGACACTAAAATTTGAAGTAACCCGTATATGTGTAAATTTTTTCACTTTCAAGTGGTTTGTAACAATCGTCATGATGTTTTGACCTTAGGTTTCACATTAGTTTTCACAAATCAGTGGGGTGTCATTAATTCTGAGTCAAATGTCACTTCTCATGGAACTTACTCTCGCGTCATTCAGTTTTGGGACTTTAACATCATGTTATCCAGATTACTGCCGACCCCTCGTAGAACTTAAGGTTTTAGAATGATTGATAACTGTGTAATAATTACGTAATGGTTTTCTATAACTTAGTATCAGTCCAATTTTATCGATTAAATTCTAATGTGGTCACATGTTTAATGAACTAAACAATACCTACCGGCTACTCACAGTCATTTGGCACATAAACAGTTTACAAGAAAATAGTAACTCATCAGAGTAATATGTCTCTACTGAAGAATTCTTCCCCAATTAATATTTTTCAATGACTTACTATGGACGATGACTCTTATTAAATAATGGTTAAATGTTTTATTCAAATTAACCGTAGAAATCTTTGTATGCATTAAATGGTGGGTATGTTCAGTCAATAAATTTGGTATATAAAAAGAAAATCGATATATTTTGAGACGAGTTTTCTTCACTATGTGACTTTCAAACCCAAAATAGAATCCTACTCTAAAATAATTAGGATAAGCTTGTATTTTCCGGTTGATTTGTAATGGACTGAAACTGGTCAGTCTCTGTTGTCATATGTGCATCCTGAGCGGATTGCCTCGATACAGCGTTATTACACAAGTTATGTACTGAAGTTGGATTATGACTGACAAGCGGAATCCAGGACACGCGTTTCGTCCTATTTGGGACTCATCGGCTGGATGTACCTGCATCCCAATGTTGATGTTCAATTATATATATATATGTATATGCATGTTGCACAAGTGTGACTGTCTGGACGCAGTAGTCTAGTGGTGAACGCGGCGGAGTTTGACACGAAACGGACTGAGTTCGAATCCCAGTGTGAACATCAACATTGAGATGTAGGTACATCCAGCCGATGAGTCCCAAATAGAACGAAACGCGCATCCTGGATTCCGCTTGCCAGTCACAAACCAACCTCAATACTACTCTACTATATATTTAGTTATAGTTTCTTAAAGCCTACTAGTCATAATAATCCCTTAATATTCACTTTTATTACAACTAAGGTGAATTACTTGATGAAATTACTTAACAAATTGATCATGGTTGAATCCAATCAATTTTCAAATACAGAATCATGTTATGTATTTCAAATATTTTAAGATCAAGTTATGTTAAATTACTATTGATAGTCTAAACATTCAATTAAATCAACCTACATATGCTTCATATACAGTTAGTTAACACTGATTGTGAAGTTCAAAAGGTTATAACGTGTGTTTTAATCTTATCTAAAAATGAGACATATAAAATATTTTAAGTTATTGTCAGTTCGTGACTATTTTACTATTTGGCAGATTTATGTAAACACTCTCTTTTATCATTCCTTTATTTTCAAGCAGAATGTTATACTTTATAATATAAGATATTCGAAATTAGTATAATTATTCATTCAGCTTCACAATAAATTGACAGAAATCAATGTTACCTTATTAATTATAGTTCATGAATTTATGGTTGCTAATAATGACCAGAACTAGACTTACTTTCATTTTAAAAGGAATAAAGTATGCCATAATTTATTGTGTAACTAATAAGTTTGAACAGTGTATCGAAGCAATTAAAATGAATCAGTTTTCATTTTGTTATAATATTCTCAAATTGTACTCATATTATAATGTATGTTGATATAGTAAATGTATTTTACTGATTTATATTGACTTTCTACATAGTACTTATGTACGTTTGGATAACCATATTTATGCAAATAGCTATCATTTGATGACTAGCAAACACGTGTGAGGCTTATGAGTTGACTATCACTATTGGAAATATTATGATATTTCAACTGAATGTCAAATGAAAGTTCATGAGCATTTTTTTCGCATTTGCATAATATTCTAACCTACATGATATGCACATAACCAACAAATATACAACAATAAATAGTATCTGCACACTTTTTAAATAGTTATTTATATCATGATAGTTCGGTTATTTCGATTGTTAAACTTTGTTTCAAGAAATAAAATTGAATTATTCATATTATTATTGATAAGGATTTAATCAATATCACTGTTATCAGCTAAGACTGAATTCTCATCAGTCATGCTTTCGTTTGTGCACTGTGGACCAACAGCTTCGAGATAAACATTTTTATCATAAACTTGTAAAATAGCTTGGTAGATGATGCACTATGTGTCTGAAATGTAAGGTAATGCATCTGATTCTCAGTGCTAGTTTCAAAACTGAAATGCAGGCTCATTCATCTGATAAGTCCTAAATACTACAATAACGGAGTTCTTGTTTCCAGTACTAACCATGACTAATCTATTCCATAAATGCAGTGAATCACTGACTTTGAATACAGTGTTTATATGAACATGTATATTTGAGGATGCTATACACCATAAATTATGACCACTGAGAGCCACAATATTTTATGTCATGTATCACCTTCTAGAGATATTGAATTTACTTCCCAAAGCTGTTTTCAATATTAGATTTATTGCACACAGAGTAACCGGAATAAGTGATATAACGAAGAACATTATGTGAATTATAGTCCTATAATTTATTAAATTCACTGCCATTCCCCTTAGTTTCAATGGAAGGAAAATGCTAAAAAATAATTTCTTAGTTACTAGATAGTTAAAAAATTTTAACCTATTCAAAGCAATTTTTTAAAGAAACGAAATGTAACACATCTGTTACTCAATTTCATTTCGTATATGCTTGCCATTCAACTGAAATTCAAAGAAATGTAACGTGCTAATCCATACATAAAGACGTATCAGTTGAAACCACAAATCTTGATTCTTTCACTTTACAACAGGGATATTTGACTGAGTGAAAGAAGTAACATGCTGTTTCCGAAAGTCAAAATCTTATTTTCAGTACGCTGTTCAATACCGCCTCAGTAGTGCAGATGTTTGGGCGTTCGCCGTCAGACATGAAGTACTGGGGTCCGATTCTCTGGTTGTTCAATTTATGTGATGAAATTTTACTCGAAGTTATTTCATAAAAATAAGCGCCAACATCTAATTCAACTATTGCTACTTATTAATGAGGAATTTTTATGAAACTTAATGGATTTAAATTTGATTAGTTACAACGAGATTATTTGTATGATTTGAATACATTCTATTCATTGATACAAATCCTAAACATTACTGTTTCTACTTAAGAAATAACTGAGAACCTATTTGATCGCCAAACAGTATTGAAGAAGAATATATTTTGTTGTTTAAATAGATATTAGTTCAAATTCAACTGCTATTTGAAATATAACTGTATAAATGGTTTTATAGGAATAATAATACATCAACACTTTGGTAATTTTGTTACATAATATGACTATGATTTACCAAAATGAATTGATTAAAGTGTAGAACAAAATTGATAGATTTTTTAAACATATTCGAAGTTGCTTGATTACAGGATAATATAATCAAAACAAAGAGAATTGTGAAACAACTTTAAAATGTAGAAGTCGTACTTCATATTTGTCATGGTAACTTTGGATACTCATCAGTTATTCCATTTAGATACACAGGTCAGGTTATAGTCATCGTGATGACATTAAAAGATACTAAAACTGCATAGTTGTTTTGTGTATTAATGAATTCATAAGTATTTGTTGTTCTGGCTTCATGTCAAATGTCTAGAGAATCACGTTCACTTGAATTATAGTAACTGTTCAGTGAAATATATTCAATCAAATGTAAAGACTTCGTCTTTTTATTCGTTTGATGTACCCGCTTTATCAAGTATATGTAAATTGTTGAACACATAGATGATACGCGAAGGATATTTGCCAACCTTTCTCTGATATGCTAAAAGTTGAATTATATGTAATGAGACCAGTTTTAAGGTAGAAAAAAAGTGATTTATAATTACTTCTAGTTATTGAATAATTTTCTTTGCAACACGTGATCATATATGAACATTAATCTGATGAACACAGGTATTAACTCTGGCTTTTGCCTCTGTTCTTGGTTGATATCTACTACCATATTTTTCTTGGACACTCATTTCCATAAAGACACTTTCTGTTATCACACGTTCTTCTTAAAGTTTATTCACTGAACATAATTTTTAAGCTCTGAAATAGAGCGATCTTAACAAATCGTGACATAGTTTATCGGCCAGAAACTAAAGTTTCACTCTGACGTATAAATATTTGGAATACTTAGTGGAGAAATTTCTAAATCTATGAATGGAAACATGTTATCTTCTTTATAGAATATGTGTATGAACTTTGTTAAAGTCTTCAAAAAACTGGGTTACATGATTTATTTTGTCACATGCACGGATATGTCGTCAACGTATTTTCTACGTAACATTGTTTCGTTGGTGGCAGATACTTTTTTTAATTCCTAAAGTTAACACGAATATATCTGTAACAACCGGGTACAGAAGGACTTTCTATATCCCTAACATCTGTTTGAAAGTATAGCTCATGGTTGAGATGGAGGTAGACATTTTTCGTCCATATCCCTAACAACTGTTTCATATCTGTCTTAAGTATAAATATGCTTTCTGATCAAGGACTAATAATGTTAGATTTCTCCAGTCAGAAGTCTGTAAATGGCGACGTTCCGCCCTAGGAAAACATTAATTTACTTTAGATACTTTGTTGTTCTACTATTTCATTAAGTATAAGGAAATGATTCTTCACAAATAGGTCGTAATCTGCTTGTTAACCGTACGTATAGTTTATGGCAAGGCGGATTGAATATAGAAATAATTTGTATGATAATTATGTCAGATTTGTGAATTTTGAGGTTTCTAGACGTAAATGATTGGTATCGTTTCAGCGTATTGTGTGGTTCACCATTAATTATATTAAGTTCTAGTAGCCCTTCATTTTCTCAAGTCACCCTGTTTTCCAGTGCACCTATTTTTGGCATCTGTTTACATTCTTAGCTTCCTATTGAATTTAATCTTCTACAAGTATCATCGTTTTCCTTATACGATCAAGTTTGTCCATCAGTACCACGCTAGAGCCACTGTTTGGTACGGTCAGCATTTGATTTCAGTCATTACTTATCTTTCGTTGGGTATACTCATTGTCTTGTATCATAATTTTGAACTGGAGTAATGGAGTAGTATGAAACTGATTAGCATTAATGACCTATTTAAAACTGCATTAATCTGTTTTGTTATGAATTAATGGTTTTAGGTCGAAATAGTTGGTGCTGCAGGTGCTAAAATTGAAATTCTTTGTCAATTTTGCTATTGGTCTCTTATGGGCTATGAATTGTGAAATTCGGTGAGGGGACCTAAGTTTACATTTTGCGCAAATTTGCGCTATTTACGTTAGATCTGTATATCTCTTGATTGTCAGAAAATTCTTCAAACGAATTAGATTGACTTTTATGTGTTTTATTAACTTAATTTAGATGAATATTCTGAAAAATACAATATATTGCATTCAGGTCTTCGATTAATTTACCAAAGCGACTAAGATTTATCCAAATGTTATCAAATGTTTCATTATAAAATTGAATTAGAAATTCGGTAAGGCAACACGGTATGGTAGAGTAAATAAGAGATTCGACATATTCAGCATCACAGATTGATGTGGTTTGTGTTCTACTTAAGATCAGGAATAACTGGGTAACTGGTTCATCCTAGTGTGCAACTCCTTAGCAACGCGTACCCTTAATTCTGTTAGGAAATCAAACTCAGGGTCTTCAGGTCCCACTATAAACACTTAACCACTTTTAACATTATAATTGCCAATATCCAACGGTAGAACTCTTACTTCCGTCAGTTTATGATATAGTGTGACGATCATCCTGAGTCATAGAGCATAACTGTCTCACTGTCTACATATTTAAACTCCACCAATCGTTAATTCTTACTATTTGAGGAATACAAACAACTTAATACTAATCTCCACTAAATCACCAGAATTCATATTTAAGATATCTTAATAATTTTGTAGACAATCACCCTTCTCATCCATGTATATTCTCCATCGTAATGTCACGAAATGATTAAATAAGTTAATTGAAAAAATGTTATATAATTTTATTATGACAATTTGCTTGTAATATTTACTATATTCTAACTAGTAAATGCTTGTATATAAATATTTAGTTAAGTAACAACCAATACATAGTTTCACATTGTTACACATCATGAATGTATACATAAAAGACAACTGATATGAAATACAAATGAATAGTCTTTTCATTAAAATAATGAAACAAAATTACATCTAACAAATGATACTTTCATTATTTAAATTAACTTCACTTCTATAAGATTCATTGCAATCAAAACTGAATAGTGCAAAACAAAATAATTTAATTAGAATTTATTCATTTCTTTATTTATTTATATTGACTTTATTCTATTACTATCCTACTACACTTCATACGGTGTATATTTATATTACGTATAATGACCTTGATGAATAGGTTAATTAACTTTTTTCGTTTAAAAAAAAAATTTATTTTATCAAAAATCTAATTTTAATTTATACATATTTACATTTTCAATCATTAAAACAAAGTTTGAACATTTTCATAGGGTAAAATAAAATTTTCGGCATAAATGATAATGCAAAATAAATAAATATGAAGTATTTTACTAGACAATTTACATTATTGACATAAATGTAGTTGTAATTTACCAATTTAGACAATATTCATTCTATTATAATATGCAAATATTTGTTTAGATGCTGGTATATTTGACAACAATTTATTAAACAAAGTAATTTGTTATTCTTAGGAACTAACTATATGCATTTATAGGTCTACAGTATAAAGGAATAAGATAATTAAGAAAATTCTAATGTGAACAATCTGAATTATAAATTTTAAAGGAATCATTGTTTATCAATTACTCACTACAAATCAAATCCTTGAAAATAAACCCTGGAAAGTAATGCTAGTTATTGATAAAACTATTATTGAACCTAAACAGAAAATGGAGACAATAAGAATTGGTTACAATGAATTGACTTGGGTTAGAAAAATAATGAAATTCGGAAGGTTTTATCGTCTAAAAATTCTTATTTGTTTTAAAACAAAGCAATTATGAACAAAGAATATTCTTCTCGATAAATTCTCATCACATTCTACATTTATAAACCCGGACGAATAAAAGTAAATGAATAGACAAGTTTAAGACGGAGATGCCTTTTAAATCAGATTATATTCATTGAGTTTAGAGGTTGTTGGTGTCAAGATGAATTGTTTATGCGTCCTTCAAACGGTAGACGGAATCGTTATTCTGATTGAAATACCAGACCTCCGTGTCTAGAACAAATATGTCCAGCCACTTCTTTTACCTTGGTCAACATCAAACCAAAGAAATATATAATCATTAACTAATTCGGTTTACATAATGTATATACTGATTCTCCGCTCCCCCCCCCCACTTTATACCTGCATAACTTATGCTTCCTTCTTACTTTTATTGTTATCACTATTTATATCTTTATATTATCAGTGCCATTATTAATCCCGTTATTACATGAACAGTTTTAATGAACACACTCCATTTTGTTATTTCACATTATTTAATATACATTACACTGAATCTTCCTTTTTTCGAACATTTATTTCGTTTTGATTTGCATCCACATTGCTGAAGTATAATTCATTTCTGTATGTATTTATTCTTTGCATGGTTATGATTACCCTGACAATTTCATTTGGCGCATAAACAATTCATCTTGACACTAATAACCGCCTCCGAATCTATTGACTATAATCTGATTTAAAAGATATTTTTGTCATAAACTCAGCTATTCATTTACTTTTATTAATTTGGATTTATAAATGTAAAACCTGGTGAGAATTTATCAAGAACAATATTCTTTGTTCACAATTGCTTTGTTTAGTTATTTTATCCTAGTATTGAATTCTTTGTCAGTATGTACTTATTACTCTATTAAGAGAAACTTCAGATTTTACAGTACAGATTTTACCAATACAAATGAATGAAAGCATTCAGTATATTATTAACTATTTGAAGTTAGGAATAGGGATTGTTGGGTGGCAGCTTAATGGTCCGAAAGTTATGCGGTCACTGAAAAACCTGATATTACTGGACTGGGTCTCTCAATATAGTCATGGATGCCAATTGTTGATGAGTATCATTCAAGAATAAAACGAGTTTCAGTGCCTCGTAGATTTCAGTAATTGTCTAACATAGATAAATTAATGATATCAAATTCGAATTTTGGAATTTCCAAAACACACATTTCTAAACATAATTTATTAAAACGCTGAGGATCTACTATGTACTAGTTAGCATCACCTCAGGAGTACGTACTAATGTTTCCACTTCAATTCAATTCTATGAGATTTAAATATTTGCTCTTAAAGAATAGTTATAAAATACACTGAAACTTATACAACCTATATGAGTTACTGATTTACAGTTTAAAAACATAGATTCCGATTTCTTTCGGATTATACGTAAAGATTTCAATAGTTCTATTCAAAGTACTAACTGATGTATACCATTATATTAAATAATGATCAAACCTTATGCACTGAAACATGACAAAAATGTCAGGCAACTTCTTTGTTAGGACATTTTCTTCGTAATATCAAAACACTTATAGCTTTAGTGAAGGTGAAAGTGTTAACAAAAGCATTGTGAGGATTGTTGTAATTAATATAATTCATTAAACAACTGGTAAATTTTGAATTGTGAAGTAAATGAAACTATTTTGCAACTGTCAAATGTGACCTAACTTCATACAACTTACCTCATCTATTATGTCACGAAATAAAACTATGAAATCTATCAAACAACAACTAACACATGACATATCAAGTACATATTGCCAGTAGGCTGTATACTTTGTTGAAACAAGAAATAACTACAAGGTTAAACCTTAAGAGAATAACAGATTTATAATATCGCTTACGTAAAATCAGGATTTTAAAGTGTCTGTATTATGCTCGCAGTGAAATTTAACGAAATTTCTTCGTTTGATATGAAATGATGTGCTTCTAGCTAAGTAATAACCTGTTGAACATTGAAACTGATATACGCACAAAAAATAAATACTTATTTATTTTAAATTGACAGTAGATATAGTTTTTCAGTGGCTGAAGTTAGATGATAATTCTCAACTTTTCGTGAAACTTCACTCCCAATGGTTAATCACAAAAATTTGGAAGGACTGTTAAAAACGGAAAATATGTGGATCAGTTCGCAATTTCACAAACGGTAAAAGTTTAATGTTTAGTATGACAATGTTCTTCTTTTAAATAGATATGTAAATATTAGAGAATTTGATTTTATAAATTCTCCAAGACTAATACTGTCCCATTTTCCAAGAATAAAGCATAAATAGTGCTTTGGATCAAGTTACTTTTTTCTAAACGCAGAACATGCAAAATATCTTATGGGTGAGAACCGTAAGCAATTTCGATGAGTTAGAATAGTAAGTGATCACTAAATTAGTCAGTCACAGTGTACACATAATTGTCTAAAGATGCCTACCACAATATAATGCATCTCGCAAGATGAGTGTTCAGTTATGTCGAAGATTTACAGAAACATTTACACCATTCATTGCACTTAAATATCTTCTATTCATATCATCAACAAATACAACTATTTACATGGAGAACTTACGACTTATTGATCTGAGATAAATGATTTTTAGTTTTTATCTTATTTTCTACGAATAATATAACGGATTTGGTTAAATACAAGTATGGGAATATCAGAAAACCGATACGTAACCAAGACGTTTCCATAAATATTCGAAGCAATTCATTTAAAAAATATGCAATGTTCACACTAACCAAGAAGTGTCTTAAATATTAGAAATAAATATTTACACTTATGTCATAATATAAGCTAATGATACGAAGTGAATATTCAATACAAAAATTAATATTGATGAAGTGAAAATATTATAAAATGAAGTATTCAGAATGTGTTTTGACTTTCTTTCATGTATATTTATGCTGAAATACGAATCTTCACTAGTACTAAAAACATCCCACTTTATAAAGTAAAGTATTTATTTAGTGTGCTTATTGTATAAGATTCCATTATAAGTTGTTGAAGTCTTATGTCATCTAATATATTAATCCCTGAATTTCAGTTAACAATGCAGTGTTTACTGTAGCTGTTCAATAATATATAATTATATCTTATGGAGACAGTTAGTTAGCTCGTGGTTTTTTAAAGAACCATTAATTTGTAATTCATCTACAAAGTTATATTCTTGGTGTGTTATAGCAGTCTTTTATTACTGTCTATCATTTTCATTCTAGAATTTTGTATATTGAAAATTTAATTTCTAACTGTACTTGACTACACGGCTCACTGAATTCCAACTGATTGATCAAATGTACACGTTTAAACCATCGATATAAAACTGTGAGATAAAAATGTATTTTCATAAATGCTTTCTGCCACTAAATTAGTCCGCAATAAAATTAGATATGCAAAAATGTTAAATTCAGTATGTCATTTTAAAAGCGATGAATGCTTGGTCAAAGATACACTTGAAAAAATACGCAGTTATGTTTTTATAGCAAAAGTTTTCATTTATCTTATCTTCACATGAGCTGAACATATGATCCATATACATACTCTCTTAACACTTTAGAAAACAGACTCAGTTAATTTTACTGAATATTCTTAGGCTCATGTTGTTAAAATTAATTACACTGATACACTGATACTTTTCGCATTTAGCCGATTAAAGCCAAAACAAATACAATAAAATTCCTGACAGTTTTTTTAATATATTTATACCAACGAGGTATCCTGAAAGCGTATACGATTAAACATGTTCAATAAACCAAAGGATATTCTACTTACTGCATGCTGACTAGTAGATATAAATAATTAACACATATTTTAATATACCTAAATTCTGATAGATTTCAGGGACATTTTCAAAGTGAAGAACGGCTGATTTAAATGTGATAATAACTGATTCATCGTGTATTAAACGAAGTAAGGTTTTTGTGATGTATATATTGCAGAGTGTTTGTTGGGATTATTTTAATTGATCATCGATTAACAATACCTTCTGCTTCAGAGAACATAGGATACGTTTTCTACAGAATTTTACTTAAAGTTTGCTTAATTACGAACTAAACAAGTATGTATGCTTCAACTGACAATCATAAAATAAATAAATTTTTTATTCGAAGTTCTTACTATGATCTATTGAAGCATTTATAATAGTAGGTTGTCTTATTTTGTTTATATTGTAACTAAAATGAATAGATTGTGCTCAAAAGTTTATTGAGAGTTCACTAATATAATACGATAATGGATATCATAACCGAAACAAATTTCATAAACTCTAAGTAAACCGTCAATTTCTTACCACATAATAGTCAACAATTTCTATTTCTACCATCGTCAAAGTTTTATTTCAAAGGTTGTTCTTTACATTCATAGTAATATACGCTTAGAACAAGAATATATTTTACATATTTCTTACATACACTTATTATCCTGTTCAATTGAAATTAAAAGGCATTAAACGAGCAACAACAAAGAACAATGCATACAAAGAAAACCCCAAATAAATTAAAACTAAATGAAATCACAAGAAAACATGGATTCAAGTTATTCACCCTGATTTACAATTTTTTTCTTATGTTCTTTCTTATACAAAATTAGTATCATCAGTAGTGATAAATGTGAAAATCAGTTAGTATGTTGTGATCATTCATTCTTATCTTTGCTACGATATCATTTTGTAACAAAATAATGTGTTCTACCTTAATTGTATCTTGTTTTGACAAGATGTTCTATCCATTTATATTTGATGCATACAAATACAATATATATTTATGTTAAAAATAATATCTTATGATTAACCTTTGAATGATTTATAAATAATGTTTTGTTGACATATTACATGTGTTTTACTTAACTATTTTAACTTTCTATATGATTTATGTTACTTAGTAATATGACTATTAACTAAACAATTTCGGTTTCTTGCTTAACATTTTGTTTCTATTTAATAACTTCATTTGTTCAAATGGCTAAAAATTAATTGTTACAAAAATGAAATCAGATTAAAGAAACAAAAATATTAAAAGGTTTACCACACAATATACTCAACTTATTTCTTTATAATTTGAGGACAACAGAATTTTTGTTCTATGTAACTGTAGAAGTCTACAGACAAAAGAATTTATTGTAATCATCGGGTCAAATTATGTGGTTCTCAAAGTATTTTGTATTCATATAGATGCACTTGAAAGCAATCAACGAAAAATCTTTACGTTCCCTTCAATGAACTTTTACTTGTTCTTTCTAGGGAAATTTTCCATTTTACAAAATTTAAACTCATATTTACAAAGTGAGATTAAATAAAATCTAAGTTTAGTATGAAGGTGAATTAAAAAGTCTCTATAAAACTTAATTACAACTTATGTTTACTTACTGTTGACTAGCTTACCGAGGTAATTCATATAGTCCTAGTGTTAAGATGTGGCCAGCAGAGTTCACTCATTTTTGGTGTAAAGCAGTTATCCATCGATATCAATAGATGAAGTTGAGCAGTTCTATAGAGAATTGACTGAGTTAGAAATACGAGTTGTTGGAAGAAAGGTCAGTGGTCTAACGGTTAAGCGTTCGCCGCTAAACCTGAAGGTCCTGGGTGAGGTTCTATGGTTGGGCGTGGATGTGCATCATAGGACAAGATATCTTCATCCTGGTTTTCAACTCAAACCACTTTGTAGTCTCAGATTAAGATTTAACAATTATCACAACACCCACTTAAAACTTACTAGTACATTGAATTTAAAGCTACAATTTTTGTGTTTGGAGTGGTAATTTTTAAATTGTTTGGATAAGATTAGAAACTTCGCCTACCTTATCAAGAAACCTATCATTCCTAACGTGGCTCTAATCATCTGTCAGCATATCCATATAGTTAGTTCAAGAAGCAACTTTAGTAATAATATTTAACCTGTAATTTGATGAATGATAGAATTAAAAACTATCTAATAAGTGACAGACATAAGTTCAGCTTTTCATTCTTTTAGAAAATGTGCTGACGACCAATGGATATACGATTTTTCATGAAATTCCTATTTGATTATGTCAACATGATTATTTTGAAAAATATACACTAAATGTCATTCAAATTATATGATGTTGTTTGTTCTATATTATTTTGATCATAAGCATCCTCCTACTGAATAGTTAATGTTCAGGCTATAATCAACTTAGTGCCTAACCCACTTAGTTCAAGCACACCATTTAGCCCGCATGAATAAATCACTTCAATTAATATATTGAGTTGCAAATTATCTGCTAAAATTTGTCAAAATAATTGTTCTTAAGATGACAAAGTAAAAGCACACTGATGAATCTTAGTAATGTTAGGGGGATAAGTCAGTACTAAACCTTAATACAAGACTATCTATATTGACTATTATATCCAAAAACCATTAATTATTTTATTCTATTGAGGTCCTGAATTTATTCTTCCTAATTTTCAGTGATTTACTTGTCTATGAGTCATTAATTTGAATTGATGACAATAACTGATGATGAATATTATCTGCTTAGTGATTTATGTTTCTGCTTTGTAGCTAAAATAATAATGCATAGAGTTAATCAAAGCACACCAAGCTAGGATGCCGGCTGTATGATCGTTAATACTAGCCCATCAAATGAATCAATGAATTAAAGGATGTCTTCGAATAGATGTGAACGTCAGAACTCAGTGAGACATTGATGTCAGTTTTCTTAAAAGTTAAGGAAATAAATTGGTATAAAGATGATTTCATGGTTTGTCACTCATATTCATCAACTGTTAAAACCCAAGTCTTAAAAAACGTGATGTCAAAATTTGGGTATTCTGATATGTTTTATCTTCACTATAGATAGTATGATGCTTAACATTTTCAAGTAGTTATACAGTCCTGTCATGTCAACAAACAACTAAACTGCGACCTTGATATATATATATATATATATATTATATATATATATATATATACCACGCCTCTTAGTCACCTTCCCTAAGTTCATAAACCTTACCACAATTACATTGAGAAAACCCTAACCATTAAGTCACACACTTTGACAAAGTAAAATACGTCTGACGAACATCAATAGGCACTCATCAGTTCTACTTCTGTATAATCAAAACAACTGCAGATCAAGGATAGTTTCAGCAAACTGAACTATTCTATGACCGCACCTAAACATTTACATCATCACTTCATGCTATACTAATCAACTACTGAGTACAATAATTCCCTTCATGTTATCATTACAAGTTTGCAATTCTAAAAGTTTACTGATAAAAATAACCTTATTTTTTACTGGGTGATAAGCACACTTAGAACAACATGGAAGAAGGCTTCTATATTCAGCTGTTTGCAGGAATGAATAATTATTAATTTTTTATTTTTTAAAATGTAATTTTTGTACATGATTTGCCTGTAATAAAAGTTGCAGTAGTAGACTGCCAAGAAAAATCTGTTCTAAAGTAAAGTAAACGAACTGAATGTCATAATCGGTATGGTTTATGATGTAGGAGATAACATGGACATAAATAAAATCATTTTCAACAAATTAAAATAAAAGAGATTTGTGTTACTGTGAATCAGATACCCTGTTTCGGAAGTTCAAATAAATAGTTGCAGTACTTAAGGTAATACACATTTTTAGATCTCTTCTAGTTGTAGTATAGTGTTTATTTGTTAATGATTTTAGTGTAGATATTTTAATTAGTTTGTGAAATACAGAACCAGGAATAAAACTACATTTGTGGTCATATGTACATGCTAGAGTTATTTTCCTACGATAATATTTGTCCAGTTACATGCTATAGTGAATGTCTCATTTGGTATCCACGAGTACAAAATAATGGGACTAAGACTGTGCCATTTCTTCTTTGGTGATCATTATCGATTTTTTCACTGCAGTGTTGTAATATAACTAGTGAAACATTTCAGAACACATTTCAGTGTAGCATATAACTTTAAGACAATTAAGAAAAATTTCCTTTGCCTTCACTCATTTCATTTTGTTGTTGTACATTTCAAAATAATTTATCAGGTTCCTTAGAGAAATGAAGAAAATGTATTAGCATAATGCGAATAAGAAAGATACTAAACTTATGATTAATAAGGACGCCACTTTAATGGAATAAATTTAGGATAGTTTATATGTAATTGTTTGGATGTAATGCCTAGACAGTGCTTATACTCTTCAGTGAAATAGAATGGCAGGTACATAATGAGATTGTGTTTTCACTACATTTTTCCGAAAATCTCTTTAGAAATATTACATACTTTGGTGGCTTAAATCTTGATTATTAAAAGTTTTGAGTATCCTAATTACAATGTACCACTAATTGTCATGAAACATTTAACATCAATTTTGTTTCGTTTTAGAAAAACACTGGCTATGAACTTTACAGATGAATGGACGCTGCTGAAAGTAATTACTTCCTGTTTCGCAACTAAAATATTTTCTATATTCCAAATGTACAAGATAGATTTTAAAAATAAAATCATACTACAACTAGTGAAAAAGTTGACGTCTAATAGTTTTCAATCTATATAATCCTTTGAAATACATGTACATCAGAACCAAAAATAGATTTATAGTCAAATTTAAAGGTAATCATTAAAACCAATTTAGTTTATTATCCTATAATTCATTTGTTTGTGTGTTAATTTTCTGCACTTTGGTACATATGCAGTACTACATCCGACCACCTACATAAATATACAAGTTACAATATATGATTACGTTCTATCCTTTTATCATTTATATTGTTATTTGGTTTTAAGCAATCAATCATCTGTACTTGTTTACGTAATTCCAGTTATTATAATATGGCAGGCAATCAGTTTAAAATAATTTTGTAAAACTTAGATGGAGCTACTTACTATTAGTGATTTCATCACTGACGATAACAATGACCCTTGTAACATGATTTTTATAATAGTAATTACACCATTCATCTATTCGAATGTAGCTAATGAATACATGATACTGTCTTAAAACATAAATCAAAACTAAGGGACAGTTGGGATTCCAAAGCGTTGTACTATTTAGTGGTGACAAGAATGATCATGCAAATTGAACTATTGATTATTTTACTACAGAAACCCATTAGTTGAGTGGTAGCTATGGAATGAAAATGCCGGGTTAAAGGAGTGATTGCACCATTTCAAAGTGGGGAGGTGTTGTGAAAGCATGAATGCATAACAGCCTGTACACTTAATTTACTTTTCAGATATAAATTTATCCCTTTACTGAAAAAAATTTACCTATATATGATGAACCTAAATGGTATGTAGCGAAGACGTTACCGGTAGCTTTTAAAAGTTTATTAATATACATTACTGTCATCATTCAATATCAATTAAGTTGTCACTAGTTGTTTCAATAGCAACCAACGTAATAAGTCACAAGTATGCAAATCAATTTAATTTTTTTTTTAATCGTAGATCGTCGAATTTTTTCCGTCTACATATTTACATAGTGATATAAAAACCATCAGTAATATTTGTTTGGACATAGTTTAGATATAGAACATTTGTAATACGCACTAATATACAATGAAACTGAAATCATCAACGCTGTAATTCATATGCGTCACATTTAACTATGTATATATATGTTACTAGTGCCAACATTGAATCTGTTTGTATGAATTCATTTATTTATGTGAATTCAAACATCATAAGGAATTCAACTTTATAGTGTAATGTTTGTTTATATACAATTTATCCATTAAAATGATCTGTAATATTTTCAAAATAATAGTGATGTCTGACATCTAAGATATAAGAATTCATCAGGTCATTTTAGACATTTATCTATAAATGAAAGATTTTACTATTACAGAGGTAAGTATTTGTACTGTGATAAATCTCAATTATATTTACTACATCATGTCAAATGACTACTGTCTTAAACTACGTTCTGTGTACTTAACAGTGAAAAGGCTTTAAAATCTACAGATATCACATTTAAATCGCTTTTAACAAAATATATGATGATACAAGAGGTACTTATACAAACATACGTTTGTCTCATCTTAATATCAAAGACGTAATCCTGTTCCAATATCAGAATTGTTCCATAATATATGCTGCATAATATTCATATCTCACATGATGAATTGACTTTCAGTAGTCACTCTGTTAAATACAAGGGCTTATTTACTGTTCAAAATTCTTAATTTAAATGTTTGATATGTTTCAATGGTACAGATTTCTCTCTCGACGCAATAAATGAAATAACTACCTCCGTTTGATTTGTGAACTTCACTAAGAGTTTTGAATGTTTCTAATCAAATGAATAAAACATACACTAACATCAATAAACTAATTTATTACAGTAAAGCTGTGATAATCAGATGGTTTCTACTTCTATATAACTAGTATTCTGTAAGGAAATCCCGTTGATAGTTATACCTACACCAATTTATTTTACTCCATTTCTAATGGTTAATTATCTTACTCGTGTACCAATTCAAGAGATAAGAATTAAAATCATACTTAAAGAATGCAGTACTTGATTTGTCCATTAATGTTTATTTGATTACAGAATGAAGTAAAATTGTTAGACAATAAAAGCCATTTCTTACTACCCATTTGAAGCCGTATTGCACAACACGATTGCACTTCATTCATGAACTGATTTTAAAGTTGTGAGGAGTTTACTGTTATGCATGTTCACTTCTAGAACAGCTAATCTATTATTTGCTATTTTGTTTATAATGAGGAAAATATCACTAATTGCATCATTGTGTTTAGGATTGAATACATATTCATATAAGTTATTTCGATGAAAGACAAATCAAAAAACTTTAGGTTTGATCCTAACATCTCAAAGTTTAAGTACTATCACTAGCATTTGAATAATCATTTCCCGTTACTATTCTATTTCTATTCTATAAAAGATATAGTGATTTAAGTCTATGTGATTTTCAAAATGCAGCAAGATTCTGAACATGCATGGTCATATTTATAGAGAAATCGTTCTAAAGTACGTTACTGGAGTTGGTTAGAAACACCAAGTGCTTAATGCTGGTTCAATGACTTGACTGTCTGCTGAGAAACCTGAAAGTTCTGGGCTCAATTTCTGGACGACGTCTTGGGCGCACATTTTCAGAAGACCCACCTAGCACCTCCGCGTTTTGAGTGGCTATCTAACCTTGGTCAACTAGTGATACTAAATCCGAAATCAATAATCTACGAAACACTCAACTGTAAATAATTTGTTAATGAAAATGTGCTTCACTTCGACATTCGTTTCTGTTCAAGTTTTACAATTGGCTGTCTGAATATAAATTTGCTTCCTTAACACACCATCCTCTATTATGCCGTTCATTCAATTTAATTAGGTAAACTGTATATATACTCAATGATAGACACGTACACAAGCAGTATGTAAAGATATTATAATTTGTTTTACTAACTAAACACATAATAAAAGAATATTTTTTAAGCTATCTCATCATCATAGTAGATACAGCTGAAGTCACTCATCAGACAGAATGGAAACTACATAGCATTTGTAACTATAGTTTTTACTACAAAAGCGATATTTCCTCTGTTGCCGTTGAGTCTGTTTTTTTTCTGTCACAGTTCACTCTGTGGGCTTGGGTTATTATGAGTTTCGTATGGTTCCCCCCCTAACAAAAAAAGCCATGTAGTGTAACCAAAATCAATACTAGATTTTCACTATCGTTATTTTAATTTCTATGTAATATTTTGGCCACCCAGTATGGTATAAAAGTTGGAAGCAAAAATGAGATCATTTCTTGTGTTATTGTAATAACATTTTGATTTATACTGTTATTTTTTTCTAAAGGTTAATTTTAAAACTCCACTAATGCTTGTGTTAATGAAAGAATTAATGTGTAAACGGATGTTAATCTATTTAATCAGGAAAAGAGACAGTGCACAACAGAAAAATTAAATACAATTGTACATTGTGCTCATTTATATGTGGCAACAATAAAAAAGACGTTATTGGACAGTTCACCTTTAACAAACAACATTCTGTGAATATCAAGTATAATAAAAGATGTATGTAATGATGATCACTGACGTTACTTAATATCAAGGTCAACAGAAAAAAACTCAACAATATCATCCCATGTATTAGTTTATGGTCGTAAATTGTGGCGCAATACTGTATAAACATTAGTTGAATCCATTGAGTACATATCAATCAAATGAATAAAATCATATTATATTTACTGCACTCATCCGCTCATTGTTCTATTTGTCTCAGTAATGTATCTTACTAAATTTGTCAAGATCAAACAGTCATGCGTTTGCTTATCTTGTATTTCCTATTTATTAAAAAAATGTATTTTATATTAAGACATTCCGGTGTGGAAAAGAACTCTCTATTAGACCATACCATTTATTAAATATGTTGGATTGTGACTGGCGAGTGGAATCCAGAACGCGCGTTTCGTCCTATTTGGGACTCATCGGCTGGATGTACCTGCATCCCAATGTTGATGTTCACACTGGGATTCGAACTCAGTCCGTTTCGTGTCGAACGCCACCGCGTTAATACTTGTGAAAATTCGCTATATCGAGGCAATCCGCTCAGGATGCACATATGGCAACAATGACTGACCAGCTTCAGTCTATAACAATTCAACGGTAATATACAAGTTCATACCATTTATCATATCCATACTATCGTATACAAAGTAATTTTTACAAGATGTTAGTTCACTTAAAAATAGAGTACAATTATATAAAAAGATGCATTGAAATTTCAATCATAAAAAGGAATAGTAAGAATTTTACTCAACGGTCTAATTAATAAATTAATGTTCTTAGATCATTTTATAAATTTCAATCGATTAATAACTTGCAAAAAAATTTATACAACTAAATGATATTTTATCATTCTTTATCATACATATAATCATATACATTAATTATGAAGCGTCAGCCTGATATTGGGGTACCACGTTTTATCAATATCTCAACAGGTTACCTTTTCGCTTTTTGTTTTGTTTTAATTGCCCAATTATGTCCCAAAATCGCATTGTAAAGTCACGCTCCTTTATGAAAGTTTGCGATCTACCATGAGTAATTTAGTTAGATATAAACGTAAACATGATGGTTGCTGGCAACATGCTTTGAAAACGATCAATCTGCATCAAATACTGTTCCTGTAATTCTTAGTCTGAACTGCAGACTTATTATTTTAAAAGTTGACTACCCACAATTTCTTCTTAGTCATAACATACACCGTAACAGTGGCTTAATCACAGTTCAAGAATCTTGGTTATGTGACCTATTTTTTGTCAGGATCGTTTTGTCATTAAGTAAAAGTGTGATGGTGGTGTTGCTAATTTCTTGAACACGAACTGGTATAAATCTAATCGTATGTGCACACAGTAAAAGAGTAACTTGTTGAGACACTGTATGCTGAAAATTCATAATGTACTAAACATACTACTGAATTTAAGCAATTATTATTACTACTAGCTTTTTTAACTTTTGTCAATATTTCATTAATAATTGATGTTTACAATTTGAACAAGCTATAAAAATTGACGAGAAGATTATCAGTGTTGAAATTTTATGAAATCATAATCGAAACATTTAAAAAATGGATATAATGGATTATCAAAGAAAAAACAACATTTATTTTTTGAAAATTCTTCATGCAAATACTTTTCATATATTTTTGTATTTTTTTTTATCCCTTAATAATTTTAAGATGAAGTAATAGTATATTTGTAATTTTTTTTATTTTTATGCATGAAAAAATTAGTAAGAAAAAGAGAAAAAAAAATTAAAACTGAATAAATTATTAATATTTTGAACTATTTCATATCTTGTGATCAACAGTTCAATGTTTCATTAACTTAGCCTTTTTTAGATGATTCAATATAGTTGATGTGAAATTCGTATTGTTTGCTTACTAGAACACATCACCAAGGCGTAAATATGATTGACAAAATTTGATCAGCATGAAAGATTAGATCAATATGATAATGATCGTTAGTCAATAACTAACCATTGAATACAAGTATGCTATTTGTATTGAATGTGATATACGATAAACTAATAAAATACCGAATGCTAATAATAAAGATAACTGTTTATACTTCTAACATTTTCCTAACATTTTCAAGATTTATTTCTTTCAACATCATCGGTATCAATGAAGTAAACAAAAGAGACGTTATTTTACCATTAAAAATAAATGCAAATTAAAACGACCCAACATTTTCTGATTCACAACAGAATGTAGGCGAGCTATAATGATTAATTATGAAATCAAATAACCTGTACTCACGAACTTTACATTAATTGATTTTAATTTTGTTTACACAGCATGTGCTTTTTTCAATTTTTACTTAGAAGAAAACTACTTAAAAAATAGATTGAAATGATATTGTTTGTAATAAAAACGAAAAAAAGAATAAATGATAGTTAAAATTCTGTATGCCAATAGAGGGATATGATCAAAGGTATTTCGCTAAAGTCACGTAAAATAAAGAAGAATCGGCGGTTTAGACTATAAACCAACTTACAAAAAATTGAGTAAAAGTGTTTACTTATAAGTTGATATTGATTATTGAAGGAGTAATATAATTATGAAATCAAATAACCTGTACTCACGAACTTTACATTAATTGATTTTAATTTTGTTTACACAGCATGTGCTTTTTTCAATTTTTACTTAGAAGAAAACTACTTAAAAAATAGATTGAAATGATATTGTTTGTAATAAAAACGAAAAAAAGAATAAATGATAGTTAAAATTCTGTATGCCAATAGAGGGATATGATCAAAGGTATTTCGCTAAAGTCACGTAAAATAAAGAAGAATCGGCGGTTTAGACTATAAACCAACTTACAAAAAATTGAGTAAAAGTGTTTACTTATAAGTTGATATTGATTATTGAAGGAGTAATATAATTATGAAATCAAATAACCTGTACTCACGAACTTTACATTAATTGATTTTAATTTTGTTTACACAGCATGTGCTTTTTTCAATTTTTACTTAGAAGAAAACTACTTAAAAAATAGATTGAAATGATATTGTTTGTAATAAAAACGAAAAAAAGAATAAATGATAGTTAAAATTCTGTATGCCAATAGAGGGATATGATCAAAGGTATTTCGCTAAAGTCACGTAAAATAAAGAAGAATCGGCGGTTTAGACTATAAACCAACTTACAAAAAATTGAGTAAAAGTGTTTACTTATAAGTTGATATTGATTATTGAAGGAGTAATATAATTATGAAATCAAATAACCTGTACTCACGAACTTTACATTAATTGATTTTAATTTTGTTTACACAGCATGTGCTTTTTTCAATTTTTACTTAGAAGAAAACTACTTAAAAAATAGATTGAAATGATATTGTTTGTAATAAAAACGAAAAAAAGAATAAATGATAGTTAAAATTCTGTATGCCAATAGAGGGATATGATCAAAGGTATTTCGCTAAAGTCACGTAAAATAAAGAAGAATCGGCGGTTTAGACTATAAACCAACTTACAAAAAATTGAGTAAAAGTGTTTACTTATAAGTTGATATTGATTATTGAAGGAGTAATATAATTATGAAATCAAATAACCTGTACTCACGAACTTTACATTAATTGATTTTAATTTTGTTTACACAGCATGTGCTTTTTTCAATTTTTACTTAGAAGAAAACTACTTAAAAAATAGATTGAAATGATATTGTTTGTAATAAAAACGAAAAAAAGAATAAATGATAGTTAAAATTCTGTATGCCAATAGAGGGATATGATCAAAGGTATTTCGCTAAAGTCACGTAAAATAAAGAAGAATCGGCGGTTTAGACTATAAACCAACTTACAAAAAATTGAGTAAAAGTGTTTACTTATAAGTTGATATTGATTATTGAAGGAGTAATATAATTATGAAATCAAATAACCTGTACTCACGAACTTTACATTAATTGATTTTAATTTTGTTTACACAGCATGTGCTTTTTTCAATTTTTACTTAGAAGAAAACTACTTAAAAAATAGATTGAAATGATTTTGTTATCTTGGATATAAATGCAACCAATAACATAGTGAGTTACAATATCTTATTATTGCCTTCTTTCTTAATTAAAATTTCCTTTCAGTCTCTTTATATCACATTATTTCATCTGGTCTTATATAGCCTAAATTCAACATGGTAACAACGTTTTTAATTCTTATAGTAGATATTAATCCATATATCCTAAAATTACTCAGACCATATCATTGAGTGGAAATTATATTATTCACATCGTTATTATTTATTATGTTAAGGATCCTCTTTTATAAAATTTTTCAGATATTACCATCAAACACACCATCATTTGGTCGGCAAAACTGTTATTGTGAAACGCGTACAAGTGTTAGTTTCAAGCCCATATCAAAAGCCAACTAACAAGAAATATTGCTTTGCACTACTATAATTTTACTAAGTGACTGATTGACAATTTTCAATTCATTTTCAATTCTTAAACATTTTTAGTTGTTGACTTAGTCTTGTTACGTCATTTATTCAGTCCTATTTTATTTCGAATTCCCTAATTGCATTCTTTACTCATAGAACATAATTTTAAACATCTTAGATTTTATACATTCAATATTCTTAGCACTTCATTTTATCTTTCATGGACTCATTTATTCATATTTAAAAGCAGTACCTAATTTTTGTCGCCCATCATTTCCGTTAGTATTCTGTCACTAGTTAGAAACAATTAATTGACTTATGATTTAATAATTGTTTAAAAGTCGCTATTATTAGCTGAAAATAATGAATACCATTTTAATAATGTGAAATCCTATGATGGTGATTATACTGCTATCTAGTGTAGAAACATTTCTAAAATAACGAACGATATACATGATTAAAACTACAAATTAGTTATGATCTTCTACATACATAGAATATGAAATATACGATGCATTTTCTGTGAATATAAGCATAATATGATTATCAAAGTATTTCAAGGTATAATAAAAGCATAACATCCTATCGTTTCCAGAAATATATATTCAGTCCATGCTGTAAGTCACTTTCTACAATGCTTTATGTATTTGACAGCACGTTGTGAATCACTAGATATTATACTACCCTGATATCTTGTAAGGATCATCTCCACAAAACCATGAATCTTTTTCAACAAGTGTTCAATAATAACTAGTTGATAATAAATATTATTTTTTTAGAATCCATTTACCAGCTTCAAAGAGATACCACTGAATGCATGAAAATTTCTATTTCCCACTTCTAATAAGTAAATACTATTTGAAACTTGGTTATTTTTCAATCGATATATCATTTCTAACTAACTTAGTTAAATAACTTGTAAAAAGGTTACATTCGCCTTTATTTTGTCATCAATATTTCACTGTAAATTGTTGGACACTATTAATAACGAATAATAAAATAGTATAATACACATACTTCTAGTGATTTACGAGTTACTCTAAACTTATTGTGAGAGATTGATACTTATTATAATATAGTGTGTAAACAAAGCTCTTGCAATATTCTTAATAAAACAATTTGAAATAAAACAAATTAGCTTTCGTTTCTTAAAAACAGGACATCATTCCCTAAATAAAAATTTAAAACTAAAACGAATGGGATAAATATTGAATAGGGAATGATATATCTAAAACAGTATACAGATATTCACTTAAAAACAATTTCATGACCTATTAATGAATACTATCAGTATGAAATAAAAAGGGATTATCCAAAGTAATTTTTATCTCTAGGTATGCAGCATAATAAACTTTGTGTCCCAAAATTGACCTAGTGTGAAATATGTTGACAGTGATGAATAATTGTATCAGTGGTTTCCACTGAGTTACTTTCTTAAAAAAAATATCAGTTTATGATGAATAACAAAAGCGTACATACTACTTTACTACCCATAGTTTTTCTGTATCCATATATAAGTATGTGCGTGCAAAACCTGATCACACAAACTTACATATCAATAAAAAATCATGAAGAAGCTGAAATTGTAGTTTAAAATTAACTAACTGCCACTGCTTTCGCAGACTGTTTTTATGCTAAACTAAAATTTTACCGTTACTTTGATGTATATCCCTTTTGTTGTTGTATAATTAGGTTTATTAAAGTTCTTAACTTATTGTTGTCCTTATATAATTTCCAATAAGTTTGTACCACCCAACGTTTTACTATTTGGACTAGTATACAAAAGCTATTGGTGTTATTTTGATGAAATAGTCAGGACTAACAACAGGCACAACACAACACAGCATAGAATGCGAAGACTAGTACTACTTGAGACAACACTATTATAAAAAGACCAGGTGGGATGTAACTAGGATAAAATCAACCACTGTAAGGAACTAGAACGAAGCCATTCAGCCGGACGTCTGTAGTGTTAATAACATTGAAATATTTACACAGACTTATTTGTGACGTAGCAAAAGTTCACGCACCAACTACTTTGATTCAACTGATTCGCCAGTATTCCCCATTCTATTTCCATTATTTTTTTTAATTTTGCCGTCAATTCTTTCAAAGTGGCTTTTATAATGTCAAGAAATGTAATTTTACTTACTTACTTACTTACTTATGCCCGTTACTCCTCGCTGAGGAGCATAGGCCGCTCTCCAGGATTCTCCATTCAACTCTGTCCTCAGCAATCCTTTCCAAATGTTTCCAGTTGCTGTTCATCCTTTTAGTGTCTGCTTCCAATTCTCAACAAAGTGTGTTCTTGGGCCTTCCTCTCTTCCGTTTCCCAACAGCATTCCATGTTAATGCTTGTCTCGTGGTGCAGTCTGATGGTTTGCGTAATGTATGTCTTATCCATTTCCAACGTCTTTTCCTAATTTCCCCTTCGGCTGGAAGTTGGTTTGTTCTCTCCCATAGTAAGCTGTTGCTGATGGTTTCCGGCCAACGGACATTCAGTATCTTTCGTAGGCAGTTGTTTATAAATACTTGTATCCGTCTGATGATGTTTGCAGTAATTCTCCAAGTTTCAGCTCCATACAGCAGGACTGTCTTCACGTTCGAATTGAAGAGTATGACTTTGAGGTTGTTTGACAGTTGTTTTGAGTCCCATATGTTTTTCAACTGTATGAATGCTGCCCTGGCTTTGCCAATCCTTATCTTTACATCTGCATCGGACCCTCCTTGTTCATCAATGATGCTCCCTAGATATGTGAAAGTATTCACTTCTTCCAGAGTTTTTCCATCAAGTTGAATTGGGTTGGTGCTCCCTGTGTTGTATTTAAGAATCTTGCTCTTTCCCTTATGTATGTTCAGGCCTACTGATGCTGAGATTGCTGCTACACTGGTTGTCTTTGCTTGCATCTGTTGGTGTGTATGTGCTAAAAGAGCTAGATCATCTGCGAAGTCCAAATCATCGAGTTGCATCTCGCTTGTCCATTCAATTCCGTGCATCTCCTCAGATGTGGAGGTCTTCATGATCCAGTCAACCACTAAGAGGAAGAGAAAAGGTGAGAGCAGGCAACCTTGTCTGACTCCGGTCCTCATTGGGAATGCATTTGTCAGTTGTCCTCCATGCACAATTTTTGCACTGTGTTCCGTCGTAAAAGTTCCGGATGATGTTGACGAGTTTCTCTGGTACACCGTAGTGTCGAAGGAGTTTCCATAGTGTTCTCCTATCTACACTATCAAACGCCTTCTCATAATAAATGAAGTTGATGTACAGTGGCGAGTTCCATTCAATTGATTGTTCAACGATGATCCGTAGTGTTGCGATCTGGTCCGTGCACGACCGATCCTTACGAAAACCAGCTTGTTGATCTCGAAGTTGAGCCTCCACTGAATCTTTCATTCTGTTCAGCAATACTCTGTTAAAGACTTTCCCTGGTATAAATGTAATTTTAGATTACTTATTATTATTTTCCTTTTACATAATAAGAATAATAACAGCTATATTCAGAGTTACAAAATTTTCCACAGTAGAGAACTATCTACGTTAGTAGTCCAACAGTGCAATATATTTCTGCTATGTCTCTAGCTATTGATATTTCGAGTCACTTTTAACAACGAAGACGAATTATTATACAATTCGTTCCCTTTAAAAATTTTAACAATGAAGAAAAGGCATTTGCAGAATACTTTGGATTCAATGTAATTCGTTGCATTTTCATCAGCTACATACATACTGATGATTTTAGACAACTCAAAATATTAATAAACATGTTGATTATGTTAATTGAAATATTTAGCAAATGACATTAGAATGCTTAGATAGTGAAACTATAAAGAAGTTGAATTGAGAGTATTTATAAGTAAATTTAATGAATATTCTAGAATCTAACTGATTAATATGAAAAAAGCGTTCAAATATAATTTAGTAGGTGACGTAAGAACGAGAGTTTTAGGGAGTAGTTGGAAAGTGTTTGATTATGTAATTATGAATACGTATTTGTTATGAATATATAACGAAAAGGAGTAATGTAGAAATGTAAAAGTACAACTCATTGACTTCCTATTATCTATAGTTGAAAAAGGAGACTGGGTCATCCACCTGAAGTTTAAAAACTGATTCCCTTCGAATATAAATGTCGGGTTTTAATCATCTAAATGGATTGGCTTCTTCAAATTTTATTACAATCGACTTATGTTGTTAACTGATAATTTTAAAATCATTCATTTTACCAACATCATATTCCGTGTATGCCAAACGACGCATGATTGTTTTTCTAAAAGGGTTTGCACATTTCAAACATAAGTTCTTCAGGATATGTTCAATAAATATTGAAGTGGCCCATCTCTGCATTTTCGCAATGTACCTGATTTTGGAAGTACAAGTGTACTGACATATACATTGGGAGGTAACTTTAAACGGACATTTGCCGACTTTCGTTTTATTTAGTGAGCACTGTATTGTATATTCTGTCGGTGGTTTGTTAGAAGAGAATGCTTGTTTGACAGTTGCTTCAAGTCTTTGATTGAATTGTTTGGTGATTTGGTCACTTTTAAACACTAATTGAATGAATACCCTTTCTTTTTGTGCTTTGCAGTTTCGATTGGTTTTATTACAGCTGTTGTTATATCTCTCACTGAATTCTTTTGGGTATCTATTTTGTCGAAGATATTTCTTTGTGGTTGTCATTTCATCTTCAAGTTTGTCATTAGTGTACAGTTGTCTAGGTCGATAGTAGAGTGCTACACTACTGTAAACGAAATTTCATTAAAATGTTTCATGCACTGCTTAATGATATGTTGAAATGGTGATAAATATTACGACAAAAATGAGTGGGGAGGGTAACTTTCGTGATACCATGTTGTCAGTTTGTAAGTTACTGAATGACAATAAAAATTGTTTTAACGTGATTGTCAATCCCGTGATTCTCTACGGGATTCAGGGTGAATAATCAAGACATATAAATTCCAGTTTTTTACTGCTTGGCTATTAAATTGAAGAGAGTTTCTTCACAGCGCTTTTATTGTTAGCTAAGAGTGTACTTCTTAATATTTTGCTCACTTTTTCTCATTCGAGAAGTAGGAGGAGGGCTTCAAATTATAATCTAATTTTTATCTTATTGTTCATTTTAAGCTTTAATATTTATTGCGTCTGTATTATTCATCCTGCGTTTTAGGTTTAGATTCACTGGTGTGCTAACGCCACACAGTTGTAGATAGCTCAGGCAGATTGCAATGGAAGCTTCAGTTAAAAGTACGCTTAAATATGAAACACTCGAAAACTAATGACAGGCGAGAGATGAGTGAAAGAACTGAGTACATCACACTTAGTTAGAATCGGACTTGTCGCAGGTAATCTTAGTAACTCTAGTAAATTGAACTTATCCAGCTTTTGTAGGTGATCATGAAAGTACATTATATATAACGCATTACTACCGTTGATTCAAAATAAATAAGTTGCTACACACCTTTTTGATATTAAATAAAACACAACCTTTGTCATGTTACATATGGAACTACTATGTTGCTTAAATAGTCTTCACAATTAATATTTCTATTTTCAGTCACATAAATGTTAATTGTTATTTATTCAAATAAATTAGGTTATTGACGTTAGTGAGAAAATACGAACATTGGAGCATAAGTTTAGCAGTGTAACAAAATAAGGTACTGGATAAGATTAGTAATACTCTTTAAATGTTACTTCGAGTATCGCATATTATATCCAGGCAGAGACTGATATGCCGTTACATCACTTACTGAGTAAATAGTATTTACTTCTGACATGTTCTTTATGAATATTATGATATAGCCACGATAGTTATGAAACGCTTCAGACTTTTCAACAATCTAACTAATTTAAATGGAATGTATGCAGTTTTCATTCATTATGAATTCATATGTGTATATCATAAATAGTTAGGATAGTATACTTTTAGAAGGAATCGGAACAGTTGTTCACAGTATGCTAATGTTTATTATTCATGCGAACAAAGGAAGACAGTAGATAATATAAGTTTGATGTAAAGTAAACGTATAAATAGAAAGATTTTACTATGAAAAGTGAAATTAACCAGATGAAAACATTTTCAGTAGACATTAATTTACTAATCAATTATGATTTATCAACAAACGCATTTACATGAGTTAAATAACACCTATATACTGACTTGAACACAAAAGCGCACCTAACTCTTTAAGCGTCTGGTATTGTAATTTAATACTACCTAATGAATACATTGTGGTATATTCTTTACTCATGATTAATTTGCATAGGAAACATATTAGAAAGAACAAATAACAAGAATTTCTCTAGTGGTCAACAGAAGTGATTTATAACATTACAGTAATTAGACGCCCTACATAGTCGGTATGAATTGAAATCAGAAACAAAACTATACGCAAGACAAAGAAAATCACTTTATCTAATAAGATAACATTCTTGTACACAAAATATTATGCTCAGAATATCATGATTGAATATTATAGATGATTGGATGATATGATTACTGTCGGTTACTCATTTTCCAATCACCAAAGACCTATCTTTTTTACTTATCATATCACATATAACAACGACTAGATTTTAATGAGACCAAATAATATTAACCGTTAGAAGCCGACTCAGCAGTCTGATGGTAAAGCGTACGCCGACGAGCCAGAGGGTCCTAGGTTCGATCCATGGTGGGGTCGTGGATGTCCACTGCCGAAGAGCCCTACACTACGACGAAACAGCTGTCTGGTACTTCTAAGTGACCAATCGTTGTTTAATTCAGATCAATTCGTGATATCAAAATTGCCAGTCAACTATCTCCACAACACCCGATTATGATGTAAATGTGTTGTATTCACGAGATTATGTTTCGAAAGTAATTTCTGTATAACCTATAATCATAACTATAACTATTTGAATATAAGTAAACATCAACACTGAAAGCCATTACCACCTGATTCCTGCATTTTATTTAGAAGACAGACACCAGTTTACAATATTGAAGACTGTAAAATAAATAGTACTTAAATGGAAAACATTTTTCAAATACAAATAAATTCTGTATCGTCCAGGGTACATGAATGTTGTAAAATTTCTCACACCATTTTATGCATCTTGTTTGGTATAAATATTCCAGAATTGAAAAAATTTATGTATTAGCTAATTGTTCATAGTGCGTTTGTAAGCGTAATTAACTTAAGATTAAGAAATGTACTAAGAAAAGAATCTAAGGCTTTTTGAATCCCAGCACATATCAGCATGATATATTCACGACTATAGTAAAGTTCAATCCTAACAGCAAACTTGCTATGGCCGTTTATGCATAAATTAGTCACTTCTAAAGAATAAATACGATTCCTTCGAGATACCTTTATAAAATTTCTGACTAAGCAAAAATCCCTTATTAAGATTTAACATTAAGCGTAATTATTTTATCCGTATTTGAAGTATCTAAATGTCTCCAGGGTTATTTAATAAACAGTTGAAATTATCATTTATTTTACCTTGTACGTCAGCATATATTACATAGTGATTATTTTTTCTATCTATAAATCTATTTTGAGTGAATTTTAAGTAATGTCGACTATTATTTGATTATGTACATTGTATAACATCATACATTTTTGTTCCCAAGATTACTTTTCTCATGTTTCCATCTCTATTGTTTACATATTTTCATCAATAGTTTCCATAAGGACAATGTCTAATATCTTGGGAAATAAATTTTGTTGCATAATAATTTAGTCTAATGTACATAAAATTATCTAGTGTGATAAACTATTTGTACATAAACTTCCATATCTGATGTTTATATTTAAAAGTTAATCGTTATACAATATCTAGTCTTTAACAATCATCAGTGTTCTCATCGTTATGAAGTGAAATTTCAAAGATCTTTACCTTTTGAAATATTTAATTGCTGTAGGAGATTTATTCTAAATTTCTGTAAAAAACTTTAACTTATAAAAACTGTAGTGAAATAACAAAACTTATGCATTAGATAAACATGAAAAGTTTCTACCAAATATTGACAGTTTTACTATTTATTACCTAGACGAAATTGAAATTGATCCTTATTTTCATTTAGTTATATTCCAAAATTAAACGTGCTATTATGAAAGTATTAGTTAGACCATTTTAAGCAACGGAAAATAAGTAAGCATTCCTAATGGATAGTATCAAATCGTTTGATTTAACCGGGGCATTGAGTTAGTTAATTCAGTTTACAAACTAGCGAGTTACAGAACTGTTTAGGTATTCAGAAAAACTTTCAGTTAAGAAGCCTTCATATACGTGACACAATACAAGACACAAAGATTAATCTACAATAACTACTTCATTTTTCGATAAAAGTTTAGGAAGTAATGAAGTTTTCATTTTTCATCGTATTCTGTTTTTATCAACAACATTGTTTGAGAGATACTAAAACTCCTAAAGAATTATTCAACAAATTTACAAACTATTTGGGCATGTAATATTGCTAAAATAGTGTCTATCTATGTGTGATATAAAGGCCTCATAATTTAATCATGGTATTGCTTTCCACTTATTTGCTACATTTCTTGTCCATATGTTTGATGATGACATAGATTACCACATGAATTATTTCATCATCGTGTATTATAAAGCTAATGAATCAGTAAGTATAGTGAATATTCATTAGATCAAGATCAGTTGTTAACAATAAATATGACATCTCAGTAAAAATAGCCTCCAAATCATTTATCTTCAATATCCCTCTTAAAGTAATCACAGATGACAAATTTGTCACTTTTTCCGAGTAAATAATATGTAGTTTTATTCACTTCTGAAAGTCTATCTCCTTTGATATTAAAAATATGATTTTACTAACAATTTCAACATTACCATTATAATTCTTAGCCTTGCATTATGACATTTTATTACTAACTAACTGTATCCATCAACTTCAGTAATGCCGGTAAAATAATGGTTAATTCAGGTCACATTAAATCAAACAAGTCATGTTATTTGTTTATCATAACGGTATACATGATAAAGACAGTAATCTTACTATATTATTGTATTAAAGTTAATATATCTTTATTACAATTTCATGTATACTCTAACTTGACAGAACAATGTTGTTCACTAAGGCAATCAAATAACCAATTGGCTAACATTGTAACCGTAGCTACATTTATTTTATCATTTCACATAAATATAACTACTATGACCCTATATCTAATGCATAGAAAGTTGTACAAATATATTTTTTAAAATACACAATAGCATTTCCGCTTTAACAATAGTTAACGTTTATATATATACTATATGTTTAATATTGCATATATGTTTGATGATGACATAGATTACCACATGAATTATTTCATCATCGTGTATTATAAAGCTAATGAATCAGTAAGTATAGTGAATATTCATTAGATCAAGATCAGTTGTTAACAATAAATATGACATCTCAGTAAAAATAGCCTCCAAATCATTTATCTTCAATATCCCTCTTAAAGTAATCACAGATGACAAATTTGTCACTTTTTCCGAGTAAATAATATGTAGTTTTATTCACTTCTGAAAGTCTATCTCCTTTGATATTAAAAATATGATTTTACTAACAATTTCAACATTACCATTATAATTCTTAGCCTTGCATTATGACATTTTATTACTAACTAACTGTATCCATCAACTTCAGTAATGCCGGTAAAATAATGGTTAATTCAGGTCACATTAAATCAAACAAGTCATGTTATTTGTTTATCATAACGGTATACATGATAAAGACAGTAATCTTACTATATTATTGTATTAAAGTTAATATATCTTTATTACAATTTCATGTATACTCTAACTTGACAGAACAATGTTGTTCACTAAGGCAATCAAATAACCAATTGGCTAACATTGTAACCGTAGCTACATTTATTTTATCATTTCACATAAATATAACTACTATGACCCTATATCTAATGCATAGAAAGTTGTACAAATATATTTTTTAAAATACACAATAGCATTTCCGCTTTAACAATAGTTAACGTTTATATATATACTATATGTTTAATATATGCATATATGCGTATCAATGACAATGAATAGTAAAATGACTTCTGTTTTATAGGTCATGTTCTTAAAATTTGTGATTTTGCATAGGATTTTCAGGACAATCACACTGAATAAACCTAAACAGCTTAATACAAATTGATAATTTGTCAGTTGTATATTATGTGTTAGAAGTTTTAGACGTTTCTAGCTCTTGATAATCTGATAACTAGAAAGAAAACATTCATTTACTGAGCAAGAAGGAAAGTCGCATTAGAGAACTGTAGTTGTGAAAAAAATCCCATGAAAATCAAAATGGTGATATTTTCTCACAACTATCAACTAAACAGCAGAAAATCCGATTGGAAAAGTACAGTTTCCGTTTAATTCCACCATTATAAGAAAACCAATAGATACGGTTATACATTGTTTTTAAACGGTCGAATTGCAACATACCACGAGTATCATGTAATATAGTTGTTGAACATTTTGTATTTATGAATGTCACTAGATGAACACTGAGTATGGTCACAGTTGCAGATCACAAGTAAATTTCCCCTAGTTCTTACTGAACTTCAGAGATATTTTGGGGCCGATATTTCTAAAATAATTAACAGTTTCGTGATGGCAATTATCGTTATGAATGAACATTTCACGATCGGATATTCAGTCTTTTGACATCGCATATGAAAAGCAAAGGAAACAAAATACCTCCAAAGAAATAACTTACATAGTAGTCTTCCATTTCATCACTACTGTCGATCCATAATAGCATTATGGAAAAGCATTTCCATCACCTATTTACTAAGTTCGTCAGCAAATCATTACCCATCAGGTCCATTGGAATAAGGCTTTTCAACGTGAAAGTTAGTCTGATACTACTAATGATTTCTAAAATGACAAAAGTTATGATATTCTACCAATTATTTTACTCCTAATTTTAAAAATTGCAAATCTTGTACTAATTCATAATCGTCACCTCAGAGTACTTTAGAGCCTAATATCGAGACAATCATCGCCAAATCTCATTAAAAGTAGAATATTTAAGTTGTCTGTTACTCATTAATTAATAGTGAAACCTTTAAGATTAGATACAATTCTCTGTTAATCATATTTCATAAAGATCCTTTCTCTGTAGGATATCAGTTATTCTAGGAAAAAATATTTCTTAACAAAATGCTATGTGGAAAAATGTAAGATAAATATATAATTGGCAAAATTGTCTGAATAATTTAGACATTTAATGACAGAACAGAATGCCTTACTCTCTATGTCCGATACAACATGATTTTTAATAAAAAATAAGCTATGGTCTATGAAGTAATTAGAAATGTCAAGAAGACCAATAAACAGTGGTTTGTACATAGAAAAAATGCTTCATATCTGTTTGTATATATACCTAAGATTAATGTGAATGTCTGTTTTTGGCCTTCCCATGTGTTATTTTAAAACCAAAAAGAGAAATAATGTCTGTAAATCAATTTCAATGACTTAAAATATTTAATTAGTACTACTTTTTAAAATTTTTAAGCATGTTTATCTGTCATATTTCAATAAAACTACGAAACAGATTAACATTGAATGAATATAAATGAATCTTGAAAATGTTAACTACAAGTATAACATTCAATTGTTGAGATACTGACTAAGCACAAAAATCTCATCGACATTTATCCGTTGCAGTCTTGTAGTTCTGAGAACAATCTGTGATAATTCTGTTTCTATAAGTGACTTGGGTACCTGAATATCGAAAACTTTTGGTACTATGTAAAGTTATTTTTTACTAACACACTACCATGTGATAAACAAGTAGACAATAAATTAGTAATAGGTTGTACCCTCTCACGAGCCTTATATATATATATATATATATATATATATATTGTATACATACATTTCCTTAAATGTGACAAAACGGCATGAAATCCAAAATCCCCAAGTTAGCCACAAACATGGCACATCTTTGCATAATATGTTTCACTATTTGTACATATATATATAAACATATATATGTGTACATATATAAAATACAATATGTATATATAATATATATAATATATATATAATATGCATATATTACTACTAAGTATTCATTAACCTTTAGCCCTTACTGTGATGGCGATGTGATGGAATGGAATAAAATGCTAGCCTATCATTCGCTATTAATAAAAGAAGCATATGATAAAATTCAGTGCATTTATTAAATACCCATAAAGAATAATACCGAATTGACTAAATACAAAATGAATCCTCTTGCAAATCCCAAAAAGACTACCTGTATTCCTTAGATTTCAATAAGCATTGATCACTGATTTATGACCTATTCACCGTGTAGGCAACAACAAGACGATTTACAAATATATTTTGACAACATGTATATACATATATATATATATAAGATATATCGATTAACTAGTATATATTTCATTCCATACTGTATGATTTCGTATTTGCAGATTTCACTAACATAGTTACGATACTGAGATCTTACTAGTAAGAAAACAAACTTTATGGATACGTTAATTGAATACATTTTGAAGAAGAGAAATTTAACATGAATATTTTTAAGTAACTGTTGTTTAAAGTCAATCCATTGAAGTTTATTAAAAGTAAAAACAGTTAACGTTACATAGTATTTAAACGTTATTCATTAGGTTCCAATTAAACTCATTGAAAGTATAAATAAATAAAATTTAATTTAAGCATAAGTCAACATAATGCTAAATTAACAAAACCTCATGAATAGAAGGTTAATGAAAGTAGTAAGTAATTAGGTGAAACATTCTCATAAGAGAAAATTTTAGGTCAATTCAATTGAAATAAAATGAGAAAGTAAATAGCAAAAACAAAAATTACTCTTTCTATCAGATAACTTATTTTCTGACCCTCTGATTAATATAAAAAGACAATAGTAATAATAATTAATTCATCACGAAATTACATTAGAATGATTAAACTGATTTACTTAAAACTATTTTAGTAGTAGAGAAATAATGAGTTACCAGTAAAATGTTGGCCTGCAATTATTATTTTGTACAGTTATTATACTGTGATAAAAATTAATTTCATTAAAATATTCTCTTTCTTTTAAATTTAGATTTTAACAAAATTCAACACTAGTTCCATGCAAGAATATGATGTAATGATGGAGGCGATATGTTCTTTAAGAAATGATTTACCTAATCGAATACATATTTTTAATAGTATTTGGTTATAAACATTAGTAGGTTATAATCTGAATAAGAAAAGATTTAGCTCTATTCCTGCTGTCGAACGTTATCTATCTTAGAAGAACAATTGATTTTAGTAAACATTTTCAAAAAAGACAATTATACAGTTGGAAATTCATTTTTGGGAATATATTAGCTTTCTTTTGAAAAAGTCATAAAGTTACATCATATTATATAATCAAATAGTTTACATACACTAATTCTAAATGATGGAGATGAATAAGCTCTATGACTAATTTGAAACATAGGCGTATGATGAAATGAATAATAAAAGAAGATAGTTTTCTTGCACATATTCTGATATACAATGGCACATTTAAAGAAAGAACAAACAGCGTACCTCAATAACAGCAGTTTATCTTACGAAGTTTACTTAGTGGGCTATAATCTATAAACAATAATAACAGTTATGTAAGATCATTGTATATTGTATCACGTACTCGAAATGGTCTTACCAATGGCGAAAATATCAATATGTTAAAGTAAGCATATATATTAGCTAACGTAATCATATTTTGGGTTGAGATTAGCACAATGTGACTTTTATGTTTCATTACTTGCTGATTTCACGTATACAATTTCGATATGTGAATGTTTCGTGCTTCCTGTGCTTACAGAATGTAGTCGTTTTGTTTGTTTATATTGCCTTTACCATATAATATTTCAAATTTCATATATTTACAAAAATAATGTAAATTAATATTCTATCCTTAACCTATAATTGTCAGTTGACCATCAAGCCAATAAAGTGCATTTTGGGAATTAATTTGTTCTTAGTGTGGGCACTAGATAAAGATAATAATTAGTGCTTATTGGTTACGTCATTGTCTTGATTTCCATAAAAACTAACTGGTAAAAGTTTAGACATGTACTTCTTAAATAATATTTCTGAGAAATGTAATTCCATTTAAGGAGAGGATGCAATACTATTCAATGACTATTTACTTCAGTATAAAATTTTGGAGGAAAATGTGAAGGAAAATTAAGAAATTGGTCTCTCTATAATCAATGTTGATCATAAAGTACATCACGCAAGTTACAACAATAAATATTTCATCTCCAAAGTCAATTTGGTTTTGAATATCCCCATGGGGATTTCTTAAGTGAATAATAAAAAGTAATTCTTGTTAAAAGTCTAAGTTGATGTACCCTACAAAATGTACTAAAAGCAACCATATATTTTTCTAGTACATAAAATGGATAAAATTAGCCCAGTCACTGCAAATCGTTTATCATGTTGTCACATAGTTGATTGCATTCGAAAACTTGAAAATGACAGTAGTAGAAAGGATTAGAAGATCGCGAGAATGATTTTAAAAATACTAAATTTTTTGAGCTAGATGGCTTAATTTCAGAGTTTTCATTATCATTCTGGACGACTTCATTAGCCAAATGTAGACAAAGCAACCTGCTAGTCACTTGTGAAGAAAGTCAATTGGTGTGACGACGACAGCCACGTATTTTAATCATCCAGCTTATGAACCTCAGTATATCCAAATGTTATCGTCGTATTATCATAAATGCATGTATATGGAGTAAAGTTCTATTTTCAATTTAGGGAGTTCATGTTATTTTCGATACTAGACTGTAATGAATTTTATAAGAAACACAGCAGATCCTAATAGAAACTCCTACTATTTAACATGCATTGGTAGACATGGTAATATATCTGTTACTTTTCTGCCTGCACTTACACTTCAAAGCTTAAGTAAACGTTTTATTTTATAGCCTTTAAGAATTGCATTTACTTTGAAATGTCTTGTTAACATCACTTCTGGTCAATATAGTGTGAATTACAACCTGGCATTAATTAAATTTTTAAATTGCAAACTAAAAGAAATACTTTTACCTGAGCAAACATCAAATATTATTTCTTAGACCAAAAACTATTAGTAACCGCGCTTCATATATATTTACTATCTAAGTCTGTTTCTTAATTTCACTTTGTATAAAAATACTTCAAGAATAATATTAACAAGAAGGTTGTCATTTCAACCAAATACTATGGTTCACCTTTCGTTAATCAAGCTACCAACTTGATATCTTTATTTGTTCTAGTGCGTTTCATCATTTAGCAAGAAGAAAAGATAAGTCTACTGAAGGTAGAAATATCGGTTAAGCAGAACTTTCCAGCCAAAACTGATGGATTCCTCATTTACCTTAATATACTGGAAACATCACTTCACCTGTCCCAAAAATATGTTTCCAACAGAATCATAATACAGATTAAAAATGCTAAAATGTTTATCTAATTTTATACCACTATGAATATCTACATAATTAAAATAGGTTTCACACTTTTATAACAGTTGGAAAACACAAGTTCTTGAAATACATGTGAAATTCTTTTGGACTATCCATCCAACATATAAGTGAAAACTTCTAAAGAAACTTTTTAATACAATTAATCATTATTTATTTTAAGACAGAAGTCAAATATTCTGGAAATGTAACATGTTAATGTGGTACATACGTATATTTATATGATAGTGACTGATCTTCATATCATCTGATTAGCAATTTTTATCTGATTAATATATTGTATGCTTTACTCTGGATAGCTAATGTACAAAACATCGTTAGACTCATGTATTCGACTTTCAATATGTTTACGTCGTAAGTTATTAGAATGTTATTTTCATCAGAACATAATGACTTATTTTGCAAAAATATTATTTATGATTAAATGAAGTATAAACAAGTAGATATATGTGTATATCGTTAGATAAAGTTTACACAACTCCTGTAAAAGTCACCAAAAGTAGATAGGCTTCAGGTAAGTTTGTATGATAAATTATTAGATAAAAATGTACAAGATATTAAGACTTAAAAAGCCGCAAACTACCTTTTATCATTAAAACGATTAACATTTCCAGAATTAATTGCTACATATTTGTACAGCTATTAATTTCACGTACACATATAATGAAGTTTTAACTAGATATAACTAATGATATGTTTATATGGTGTGATTTATTTCTTTGCGTATATTTCGGTGTTATTAGTTTAACTGTTTAACAATGTTCATAGTATTTAAAGTTTAGCCTGTCATATGTTCTACAAAGTCAATATTAATATCAGTGAACATTTTACTAACAAAAAAAAATGCATCCTTCTGCATGTTATTCAAATAAGATGACATTTGTTATAGAGATTGGATTAACAAAAATGTTTTACTTGTAAAATTTATGTTTCATCCATCAACTGAAAACATTAATGTAAGTTTTACATTGTTTCAGTTTACTTACAGGTTTTTCTTACAGTGATACGTAGATGTATATTCGAATATATAAATATAATAAAGTGTAAGCCGACTGTAATTGAATGTATCCTGGATGCTGACCTACAATAAATAAGTTCAGTTTCATATAATAACTTATCATGCTAACATTTTTTAACGGGTGAATGAATTGTAAAAACACGAAACAATGTAAACAAAACGTCTACAGAGGATACTTTACAACAGGGTAGTTTTCTATTGCGAATGTATGAACTGCTACAAACTATCATGTAAATAAGACATAATACGTAAATTTCAACGTTGGGAGAATAGTAAGACAACAGACTGTAACATACCACAATCATTTTAAAATGTTTATCTCACTTCCAGACACGCGTATGAATATGTATTTTATCCGAAAATCTTAGAAGAATCTAAACACATAATTAGAAACCCTTTATTGGGTTGATTTGTCGGTAGAGTAAATAAATGTTGAACAGGCACACTGCTCAAAATAATCTATTGCTTTGTCATGATTATTGGCTAACAGATTTAACAGCAAAGAGAACAATGTGAATCAGATAGTGAAAGAAAGCTAGTACCTAAAAGAAAACGGTATAAAAGTATGATGAAAGAAGACTATCGTGTTTATAGTTTATTCATTGTAATTTGAGCACAGTTTTAAGGTGATTAGCAATTTCGTTTATATATAGACAACGGAGTTGAAAAAATGTCGTAGAAAGGATGAAATTATGAAATGAGTGTAAATTCGTGTTTAAAAGAAATGGCTTGTCCATTTGTCTCTATCACGTTTGTGACTGATATTTATGTTAATGTCGACAATAAGGAATTGCCTAGAAACAGCTGTACATCGTTTATTTAACAAGCAGTTAAAGTATTCAAATAAAAAGATTTGAAGTCTAGTCATATTTACTTTCTAGGCCTTGAAGTATGTCTAGAGTTTATAATGAAGTATTTATATATTCAGTGTTATCGAATATATAAATCTTTCAAGAATACTTTTCATTAACAATTTCTTTGTTCCGTAAAGTTTGATGCTATGTGGTTAAAATATGATTTACGTTATTTGATATTAAAGCAGTTACCTTAATATTCTTCTGACTGAAGTTGGTAAACGTGTATTGATCATTTTAAAAATCATCTCAGTAAACAAGTTATCTGACCTACAAAGCGATAAAAGAACAAGAAAAGACAATGCGACTAATTACAAACTAAATACTAAATACGTATTAGATCTCAACTGATCAACATATGGTCGCGTATAGATATAGGATGGTGTTATCATCATAAATTATCGTATTTATTTATCTGTATTAGGAATAATAAAATGCTGCTTTGGCTTATTTGTTAAGATTCATATCGCATTGACAAAGTTAAATGCTTTAGAAATTTATCATCAAATGCTCTTATAAACATTGGTTATTTTTGAGCTTTAATAGTACGCTGACAAACTCATCAAAAACGCGTGTATTACGAAACAATCGTGGTGATTTTTCCATGTGCTTACTAAATACACTCCGTAATACAGATTTTTAGCAATTTAAAGATTATTTTAGCATTCAAAAAAAATTAGATGATAAATAAGTACTATTTTGTTTCATCGAATCATTTTGTTAATGTTAAGGAAACAGATACGATAATATATCTTCACAAATTTGTTCTGAATAACACAATATATACTACTTAATCGTGAACAAAAAAAATACCGGAAATGTATGACAATATGCAGGTATCCTGTACTCAGGAAATTAGTCAAGATGAAAACTCGACAATTAATTTCCTTATAAACTAAATACCTTTTTTTTCAATGTCTATTTTAAATCACCGTAAACATAGAGAAAGCAAAACTATGCAAAACTCAATTTCATTATTGATTAAAATACATTTTATGATATTTTTCTAGTTGACATTCAATCAAATCAATATGATATTTTAATATTTGTGCATGTAATTGTCCTAAATTATTGACATAGTTTTTATATAATGAATATAATTAGAATTGAGGGTAGGAAGTTTTAGTGTTTTTATATTTCTAGAGCATATGATGACAATTTTTCAAATGATCTTTTGTCATAAAAATCTGACAAACTTTATGCAAGTACATTTTCATTTTGATTTTTCTAAAGTTTTATTTAATGTGAAGTTAGTTTTATTCATGGATCAAGTCACATTTTTGTATTAAACATGTTACTGTTTTATATAACTAGTGAAAACCGAATAATTGTTATAAAATATTCTTAAACGCCTTAATGTTAACATTGAATAACGTATAACGTTTCTAATTAAAATAGTTGTTTGAATCATCTCTCTGATCTATCATGGACCGAAATTGACCAGTTTCATTTACCATATTTGCGTCTTAAGTAAAACGAAACGAATTGAGTTCGAGTCCCGATGTAAACACCAACATTAGGATACAGATACATCTAGATAATGAGTCCTAAATATGACGAGACACGCTTCTTGAATTCCTATTGTCAGTCACAAGCCAACTCAAATAATACTTGCATAATATTTCTGCTCTGAAATTTTTTTATATAATAATTGAAAGACAGTTTCAAACTAAACGTTTAGGAAATAGAGTTGCAAGAATTTAATTTATGATTGCTGCAATTACAAGAATTCATGTTATACTGAAGAGTAATGTAAATAAAATTCACTGTGATGATATGGGTCTGACTTTGGTAGACAAAGAGTATTACAACAATGTTAGTAACATTATCTAGCTGGTAATTAGGAGAACGTTGAAGAGTAGCATACAGCCAATCCATACCTATTTTCACTTCAGTCATCCGAAAACTTTAGAGCAGTAATCCTTCTAATAGTATTTATATTTAAAGCAAAACATTCACAGATTTAGCTATCTGGAAAGTTGTTAGGCGATTAAAATATACTGACTCAGATATGTCTGCATACTGGTTTAGGTGAATTATGATATATTTAAATTACCTAGAAACATGTCGATTATCCAAAACCTAAATTCATATAAAATCTTACATTTTAATTCTTAGAGCAGGTGGTTTGCTTGCCATCACAGTGAACTCACAGACCATACGGGTAAATAGTTAAGCATGATTATTGGTGATGACACAGTAACTCGATATTCAAAATGTTAATAATGGAGAGTTCTAGTGAAGGCAATTTGTAAATATTAGAGCCAACAATAAGCTTAGAAGCCACTAATTTGTAATTGGAGTAAATTTGACTGATTATAAACGTGCTACCTGAAATTTTAGGCAATACAAAATCAAAGGTTGGGCTCCAAGAGGCATAAATCTACTTATTGAAAAATGGCAAATGCATTTAATCAATCCTGATAAATGGCTCTAATGCGTTGACATGAGGAAATCAGCTACCACTTCCTATCAAGGAAGTATCATGTTTCAAATTTACTAACATTTGATATTCGGTGGTTACTTCCTGTAGGGTCATGCTGGGACAATGTTCAAGTTTACTCAAGATTCTTGTTCGAATGTCAGCGTCTTCAGGCGAATGCAAGCTACAGACAAATATGAGGCATTTAAACTGATCTTCTGTCATAGAAGATAACTTGAACCTCTCACATTCTCGATTCACAATACCTGCGTGTTTTACCCAGTCATCTCCCGGATTTTTCAGTCTTCAGGCACTGATAGCGGATATTAAATAAGGATGACTGTTCGCCAAAGATATGAGACAGGGTTTGAACTGTTTCATCAAAACTACAGTCTCGTGGGTTCTTTGGGAGGATAAAGTTACTGTAGCGTTCGTGTTCTATTGTCCCCAGTTTTCTTAGGAGTACTCTGACTTTTGAAGCGTCGTCCATTCTACAGAGATCGATGCGAAACAGATCTTCGTATTTCTTGAACCACGAATCGAAAGTGACGCCAGCTACACCATCAAAATGAAATTCATGAATGGCACTTATGATTGATTCGTCAAATGACGCCTGACGTTCGCTGAAAGTGGGGCTTTGCTGATTCAGGAGCATTTTCTGCATCAAGGTTTCGATGATTCTTATTTGAGATTGCTCGAACCTCTTTTCTTGCCGCTCCATATAGGCTTCTAATTGTTCAAATGTAATATTCATGGTAGTTCTTTTTATAGTTTTCCGAAATTCCCGTCGCCAGTTTGTTGCTGTATGGAGCTGAAACTTGGAGAATTACTGCAAACATCATCAGAAGGATACAAGTATTTATAAACAATTGCCTACGAAAGATACTGAATGTACGTTGGACGGAAACCATCGGCAACAGCTTACTATGGGAGAGGACAAACCAACTTCCAGCAGCCGAAGAGGAAATTAGAAAAAGACGTTGGAAATGGATAAGACATACATTATGCAAACCATCAGACTGCATCACGAGACAAGCATTAACATGGAATCCTGTTGGGAAACGGAAGAGAGGAAGGCCCAAGAACACACTTTGTCGAGAATTGGAAGCAGATATTAAAAGGATGAACAGCAACTAGAAACAGCTGAGAAGGATCGCTCAGGACAGAGTTGAATGGAGAATCCTGGTGAGCGGCCTATGCTCCTCAGCGAGGAGTAACGGGCATAAGTAAGTAAGTAAGTACATAGCCCTCAAAGAAGCAAGTACGCCTCACCGTACATAGAAGTAAATATATCAAAAAATACGTAGTGATATTGGTACACATGAAACTTGGCTGTTGTGCAGCGATATACTGGACAGAGTTTTTCAGAGAACAATAGTAATATTCGTGTTGTATTGTAACTTTTACTTTTCGTAAACTAGTATAAAACACAGTAACAAAGTTCTCGTCAGTTTACATTGCATATAATGACTCAAACAGTATAAGCTTATTTTCACAACGGAAATTACTAACTACGTACCTTCAAAAATTTACGAACAATAATGGTAAACAAAATATTTTATTACATGATGTTTACAGCATATAGTGTACTGTAGGAAATTTATATCGCGTATAACGTGCAATAATTCTAACATACTTACACTTTGTAGTAAGGATAAGCTTGTGAACATTAACATTGGGATGCAGGTACATCCAGCCGATGAGTCCCAAATAGGACGAAATGAGCGTCCTGGATTCCACTTGCCAGTTACAATCCAACTTAAATATATCCTTGCACTTTGTTCTTTCAAAGAATAAACAAAGTATTTGAAGTGACATTAGATAATAAATATTTTAATAAAGCCAAACAAATGGCTAATGAGGTTATAATAATTATTACTAATTCTAAACATATAGAACAAGTTGTTATAATATTTCCTATGATAATCCAGTGACTTCGATGGCTTGAATATTTAGTTGATATACACCGAAAAGTTATGTCTGTCTTTTGATCACTTTGTACTTTTCATGCGTTTATCAAGGTTTATACTACTCTTGTTTTTATTCATTCCAATTGAAAAGACAACCTTTACCACTTTCAATAAATCAAATAATTTCCTATTCAGAACAAAAGCACACTTCATTAGCTGGAATTCACATTTCATATTTTGGTAGTAGAATCACTAAAATACGAACGTAAACAATGAAAAAATAGAAAAAAGAGTTTGTTTTCATTAACTGTGATACTTATATGATAAAGTGACAATTATTAACGACCACAGAATGATACATTTCTATTTAATGAAGGAATGGTCATCTTTTCAAATAGTAGAAATAACTTCAAAGAACTGATAAAAAGGCGAAAGCATATTAAAAGCGTTACTTAGCTTTAAAAATGAATACAATATGTAAGATGTTGATTTCTTTAGTCAAGTTATCGTTTAACCGCGATTCCAAGTAGTTAATAACTATAATCGTGTCAACGTCTGAGCATATTAGTTTCAACAAATCAGTATATTTTAATTCTATTTATTGAAGACTCCTCCAAGCCTACTGAAACAATTCGCACTGCAATATGTCACGGCTTAAAACCAAAGACCAACAAGACGTTTGGTTGCATGTGTTTTATGCAACTGAATTTTATGCGCTTCAAATAATCTAATCGTTGATCACTGATCTGGATTCAATGCGGTTAATTCATAATGCAACTAGTTTAAATTCAATGAAAAAGTTTCGCTGATTATTTCTTCTTGTTGATTCGTTTATGTTTCAACGATTTTATAAAAAAGAACATACTGACTGCATTCTACTATCATTGCATTATTAGTTTGTAAATAACTCATTGCTTTAAATAAACCGAATTTTTTTGTCACAACGATATTATTTTAAAACAATAGCTAAACAATGTAATGTATTCTCTTCAAACTAAACACAACAACTTATGCGGGTTAAAGAGTTTTAAAGTCGACTCTACTGAATAGAAACAACACCTACAAAGTATCATTTTTCGAGTTATAAGAAAGATGAAATTGTAGGCTTGACTTGACTATAATTACCTCATTTTATTCTTCCCTTTATTTAACCCTCTATAAGTAGTTCCTTTTCCATTTGAGTAATAAATAGTTGGAAAAAAACACAAGAGTATTTTGCATTTTCCAAAGGTCAAACGGACATCATTATTCGTAGTACTTTCTCTACATTTTGTTTTCTTTTCAATTAATTTATTTTAATATAAATTGAAATGAAAGAACATATTTCAGTGAATTAGATGAAAATTACAAGATGAAAGGGTGATAATATGAATATTAATTAGTAACAAAGAATAAAGAAGAAGAAGGTGGAGACAAAAATGCATTGAAAGGATATATTGAGGTCACACTGATTAGAATAAGAATGAAATTTGTTCATTTATTTCAAATACAATTAATTTGTAATTAATAACACACCATGTTGTGTAACTCGTGTAAAGGCGTAAGTCAGTTACTTAGGTATTTACTTAGAACAAGAAGTTTAGAAATTTTAGAGGAAACTAAAGATCCTTTTCTCAGTGCTTAGCAAAACTACAAACACTGTAATTCCTTAAGTCAGTCTGTTTGTGATCCATAGGAACATCATTCAAAGCCATTTTAACAGTGGTTGTGAAAGTAACACTCCGTTTTGTTAGTTATTTTTGGAGAATTTAAACAATTTCATTGCTCAACTAAGCTATTTACCATTCAGTCGACAAGTATTTTCATCTATCAACAGATCAATTATAAGAATCACTTTTTCGTGTCAAATGGTCATATTTTACGAATAAATAAATATAGCATTATGATGCCAATATAATTTCAGAGGAGTTCACTGTAGGCGATATCTGTTTAAAAGCTGGTTGGGTTGGACAGCATTATGAAATGTTAAACAACAGACTTGACGGCGAAATAAAAGTAATGTGCATTAATCCTATTACAAGATGTAAAATAATATGACAGAATAGTATCGTATACACTAAACTGTAAATAATTGCTGGCAAAAATGTGACCAGGTACCTACTTAATCAATGGTAGGTAATCAGAGTGTCATCATTTATATAACAAAACTATCTACCTATCCATCCGATTTATTAAATGCTTCATAAATGGATTACTTTTCAGCATATATCATAGATTGACTGACAACTATGAAAACTAAAAAGGGATAATTAGGTGACTAGTCATAGTATAACCCTTCTCAGAAGTGCCCACTCAAGACCCTTTTAGAGGTAGCATCGGGGATGTTCAGGCCTAGTGGTAAGCACACAATCATTAGACCACCGAGTTGCTATCCAAAAACTTACGTTTCTAACACCATTCATATATCAATTAGTCCCATCAACGAGTGATAAAATTCCACTGGTCAAAGTTTAACACTGGAACGGCAGGATCTTCTACTTGGAACTAGTCTATAACGGGAAACCCCTCAGAAGTATGCATCCTCGATTTTGTTAGGAAGCGCGACCCATGAACGCTTATCCATTAGAATCATAAACCGGCGTCAAATGTTAGAATTTTCATTTCAACCAACTTATCACAAAGCGCGACGATCAATCAGTGACAAAAGTGATAGTTGTTTCACTCTCGATATTTCTGGATTCTAACAGTCACCAATTCTCACTAAAACTTCGGAAACATCTTGGAGTTGGTTACTAGTGACTAGATTAATTTACTTGAGGTGATCTGGTAAAGATTTGTATTTAATTTTGTCATGATAACTACAAACAACAAATTTACTATTTATCCACTTTAGAGCTTAAGAAATCTGGTGAATCGAAATGTGACACTTATAGTTGCCATTTCGTGATATGAAATTCATGAAATATTAACTTCTTTTCATAGTATAATTACTATTCTGAAAACACCCATATGAAACAAACTGAAATGTTTTGACAACTTTCAAAAATATCATTTCGTTTTTTTATACATAAAACATCAGTTTATGCATTAAAAGTAGTCACATCATTAGTATGTTAATTGCAATGTTACCTATTTAATCTTATGGGGTTGGCTCCCAGAAACTTCAACGAAGCCTCCAGAACCCTTGAAGGAGCCGGAGACATTCCGTCCAATCACTGATCGATAGAACCTTCTAGAATCTCGACGTGGAGCGTTCCGATTGGGTAGAAGTTGAGACTTCTTAATTCGGATTGGATGGATCATAATACTGATTTGTTTGTTTCAGAAAACTATAAATATACGAACATTTTGTACTTGACTCACTTCCCATTTCACTGGGGTAAAGTTTCGTGTTTTCTCGTCTTCAGTCCTCTGATTCGGCGACTAGGAGGTTTCAAGGCGTTCAAGTGCTAAGATTGTTTTGCGGCTAGTCAAGTTATCAAGTACGAGATATAACAAATCTCATACTGAAGTTTTACCATTTACATTCATCAGTCAATTTACATTCAACATTCTACTTTGAAGCAAACCAATGACAATTTTATATGATCATAAATTTATTGTTATGAGTAATTGTATTGTTGTTTTTTATTTATTTGTAGATTAAAGTATTTAATTTCAATTTTACTTGGTTTTTGTGGCTGGAACAAAAGAGTTTCAAAATATCTTAGTAAAATTAGACCTGTCGAGTATTACAACTTTATGTTTTGTTCTCAGAAGCGGAAATTTTCTCTCTTCTGAAGTCACACAATGATTCACAAGTAATTACATCCATTAAATTTTCTGTAGATTTATTGTGTCAGTGACCTGTATAGTAATATTTAACACCGAAGTGATTAGTACACAGTAAAGTTGCTCTGCTGAGCCTGAAATCATTGGTAAAATGCATTTATTTGTAACCTTGTATTATACATAATGTTTAGGATGTTAGTTATCAACTGCTGTTAGACATAGTACGGTACATGATTAGTGGAACAACTTATAATAGTTTATATTTGCACCGGTTTTTCCTAAAGCTTGTCTTTCATTGAATGATAAATGTCTATAATCAATTTATTTTATTAAATATCATGTCATTTTTACAATGATAACTCTGTTTTTTCGTTAATCGACAATCGAAATTTCTCTTGTTTTACTAACATAGTTAACTCATTTAGCAGTTATAGAAATGTTCCGTTTAGAAAGGTTAAGCTCTTGATGATAATTAAGCCACAAATTTTAAATATCTTTCCAAAACAAATCACCACAAATCTAGCTGATCTAGAAACTCATTATTAAATGCCTCTCAAGTATTCCATTTGTAAATTTCTGTTTTGTTACACAATACTACAAACTCTCTAAATTCATTAAGGATCGATATGGAATTCAGTAATGAACTGTATTACCAAACTTTTGTTATCATGTTTAAGGTTAATTAACTTAAAGAAATATTATAAAATACATAGACAACTCCGGATTCAGATTGAGTGAATTATCTGTTTCCTCCTGTTCTGCCTTTTATCACTATTGATTCCGTCCGCTTCGTCCGTGGTTCGAAAATGTAGTCCATGTAACAATATATAATAGACTATGGGCATAATTTGATTCAAAAATAACTAAGCTTATTAAAAGTAGTGAGATAAACAAGCACTGTAACTCTTCCACCCCCCCACACCCAAAAAATTCAACTGCTGACAACAACACTGGAAATCGTATCTATAATAAGTGTAAACTGATATTGTTGTTAAGCAATACAGAAAATATACATTTGAATAGTTTAACGATAATATGTTTTGATAACTGATATTTTGTATAAAAAAATAAACAGACCATTTTCTTAATCTATTTCCAGTTAACGTCACAAAAGAGGACAGTCTTCACTCAATATACTTATTTAATAATAATATACACAGACATCGATCCATCCATACCTGTTGACAAACAAATATGCGTATTTCATTGACTGATCTCTGCTTACGCGTCGCTGCCTCCTCCTTGTATGTTGTATTTAACAACTTCTGTAAATAAAATATTCCACGGCATAATGAAGGATAGCTAGTTTAATGTTGATAATCAGTCAGCAACTGAAAATCGAGTGTTCAGGATTAAAAAATAGTGCAAAACAATCACAAATAAAAGCCTTGTGAGGTCATCTATAATCGCTCATATGAAACTCTTAAATCAAAAGCATCTTACAAGTCATACAATATACAATGTAAGTTTTTCTATTTAGAAAACTATTCGCTGACCTCAAAGCTTGATTTTTTTGTTCAATTGTATAGACCAATTAAGATAATTTCATTTCTTCATAAATTAATTGCTTTATTGTTTTTTAATGTATCATACTATATTTCAGAATAAATATGCTTTAGAGCCATTTTTATTTTGAATAAAGAAAGACAATTGATGCAGAACAATATGTATTCATTGGTTGTTTGTAACTAACTGTTTCATAACTGTAATTAATATTGTAACCATAAGTATTAGTAGTTGAAAACTTATCATAATGTTATGATCCAGTAAGAATTACGGTTATAATACAACTAAAGGCAACCAGATAAATAAGAATGATTCCTTATAATTCAGCGTCAGTTGTTGTTCTTGACTTATTCTAATTCATTAAAGAAATTTTGTTGCATAACATTTTGATTTTTTAATTTCATTTAATATACTCTTTAATATATCAAAAACTACCCCATATTTAACAACTAGTTTTTTACATGCTTCCCTCAGATTTCGATAGTTTTTACTATCATCAACATATGTATCATCTTCATATGTATCAAGCGAACAATTATCGTTTACTTTTCGGACCTATGAATAATTTTTATCTTACAACACCTTCTTGTTATTTAAACCAATATGCAACATTCTTGTGATTCTTTCGAAATTTTTAAATACCTTATGATGCAATCGCTTTCTATTTTGTGATAGACTAATATCTTGCAAAATTCAAAATATATGTGATTGCGAAGCCGTAGTAAACGATATCAATGAGAGGAAATTCCCTTCAGTGAATCATCTTTATTCCTATCGAAATATTTTAGTTTTTAAATATATGTGTCAATAAAAAACAAATTACGACTAAAAGTTATTCTCTGTTAAATTTGCCTTTAAACCGAATAAGAGTACTAGTGGTGAAATGAATGATGTAAATACATAAATCCTAAAACTATGTAAATGCAATTGTAGTAATAAAATGATAGCAGAAGAAACAACGAAAAGTGTTGAATACATGCAGACCGTATATTGATTACTTGAAGCTAAAAGTTCGAAAAATGAACCCTGATTCTCCAGGAAACTGAATCAAAAACCTTCGGGTTTTGCATAGAAGGCCTAATCATCAGCCGGATTCCAGTAATGAAACTTTCATTGATGGTCGCACTGTATTATAAATTGGTTGAAATTGTGATTCGACCACTGTATTTTATCTGAATTGTGCTGATGGTTAAGTGTTCACAGGGAGACCTAGGGGCTATGAGTTTAATTTTCTAGAGGAATAGAGGGTATGTAGAAATGTGGAGCTCCATAATTGGGCGAAACAGTTGTCCAGTATTTCCTAATTTTGATTAGTGTCCAAACTAGTTCAATCTGTGGTGAATGCAAAAGATGGAATTAAATACCAGTCTCCACAAAATCCATCCCGTCGCCACTGGAGATACTGTACTATTTATATTATCCACATAGAACCTGATAGTCAGTTTCAACAAATAATTGCTAAACAAACATCAGCTTGTCATAATCTAAGCATTTCAATATAACGGATAATGTGATCGGCGGTATGTTCAGAATTTTAAAAGTATTGGAATCATCTAGCCTTTGTTAGATTTATCTAAGTTAAGTACTTCTAAAGTCTGACTGGAACATTCAATTGGAAATACTACATTTGTTGGTATATACTCCCGTTTGTGTGATCTATGATAAAACATGAATCTAACGTGTTGGAATTTATACTTCTTATAAATTGCAAATGGTTGTAGCGGCTAAAGTAATAGATAACTTCAGTGATTAAAAATATACATCAGATACTCTTTGTTAAAAGCATTTATGAAGTATATTTATGAAAAAAAAACCACAATTTGAATACGTGCTAAGAGAAATTTATTGCAACGTTACACAGTTGATGCTGAGGATTCCTTGGTGAAATAAAATGTTGAAATCATAGAGCTTGTTTTGACCTATAACTAATAGTGGGTTATTAACGTTACTAAATCTCATAACTTACGGTTTACTAATTTATCATTTAAAAGAACATTTTATAATACTCCAGTCTTCAAAAAAATTATATTGTAGTCAGTTTGCTAATAATATGGCTATGTATTATTTTATGTCAGATTGTCAGCAGTATTTAATCTACATCTCGTCACTACGTGATATTAAAGATATTACAAAGCTTCAATTCAGATTAGTACATTTGTTTAAAACGAATAGATGGTTTGTTTCAGTAGCTAACCATTTTCTGATAACTGATTTCATTAAGTGCTAACAATAAACTACACTAAAGTGGTTTAATAAAAAAAGGTATTAAGTATAGGTAAATACATTTGTCAGAAATTTATGTTGGTTGTGTACCAATAAAGACCAAGGAGGACTAGACAGCCGTTTCGTTCTTGTATGATACTGCTCAATAGTGAGCGTCTTCGATTCCACCAGGAAATCGAATCTAAGGCCTTCAGGTTTCACGGCGAACTCTTAAACATCTTCACCACTGGCTCAGTGTCTAATGGCAGATTTTCCACTTCGATCAATTTGTGATACAGCCCGACGGTCATTCATTGTATTAGTAATGACTCTCTCACTTCCAACAAGTTTGAGATCCACCAATCCCGTAAATTAACGAAATATCTGTCCAGTACTCAGGGGTTTACAGTGGTATCTGAATAAAATTAATTTGTGAAGGGTATAATCAATTAAAAGTAGACTATTAATGAGATGTATTATAAATTGTTTCAAAGTTTATAAATTTCTGTTGCCTGACCGAATCACAACTATAAAACATTGAAATTTATCTACCTGATTTAAAAACGACCATAACTCTGCTATTATTAAAAGCAAAATTCTAATTTTTATCTACATTTTTGATATTTTCACTAAGTAACATAATTACAATACATTGATTACTACTGTTTGGTTGTAGTTTCCTACATTAAATTACTAAAAATACCTCTTTCAAAAATTTAGTAATTTCTCGGTTCGCTTTACTTTTGAGCATGATTTAACATGTTCAGGCATTCAGCAAGGAGTATTGGAAGTTTTTGAAATAGACATATTTCAACTAAGTAAGTTAAGGAATCTGTAACATTGAAGATGATAATGAAATTACTGATATTCGTTTTTCTCTACCGAATACAGTGAACATTTCATTAAATGCCAAGTTCAGTCACCCTCTGAATTCGTTTACAATTTCATGTGCATGTTTAAAAGTGTATTCACACGAAGAGTATGCGAAGGAATTATAGTTTGCGTCTCTGAACATGTACACACTATAAAACAAACTGAACACCATCTGAACAATAAATTGTCTCACAATTTTTTAATTAGTATGTATCGAGGTTGGCTTTCCAAAGTACAATATAGACAAATGAATTCAAATTCATTGACCTTTCATGAATTTGTCACCTTCAAAATATTTGAAGCATGTTTGTATGCCTAAAATTTACATCATCTTCATTTGCTTATCTACTTCAAGTTCGATCCAAAAGTTTTTGTGAACTTGACACAAATTCAGCAAACCATATAATTCTATATTTCAAATTAATATTAGTTTTAATAAAATGATGTAGGTTGGATATTTCGTTCTCTTATAAATACTGTTCTTTTGAATTCGTAATTGATAGAAACAAAGAACTATGACACTATACTTCATAAAACGATTTATAAACATTTAAACAACAAGCAAATGAAGGCTAAAGCATATTGCATAGTCATTATTTATGTTGGTTTGAAAAACAATGTGTTATTTGATTGATCAGATTTCATTTGTATACTAGTAGGCAAACCTCTCTTTCTTCTCACGAAATGAACACTTCCAACCCAAAGCAAATCCAAACTTCGAATCCTCAAGACTTCTATCGTATGTGATAGCTTTTAGCTGCTCCGTGATATTGATAATTGTTTACTTAATTTCAGTCAAGATTATATCTGTTCATTAGATGAATAAGTCTCTACACTTGTTATTAATCGTGTTGTCAAGCTAATTTATAAGTATGTGGTAATCAATGAAATTAAATAGTGAAATAATTAAATACATAAATTTCTACAGTATGTTTTCTCGAAAACTGTAGCATATTCTAACGCCATTATTAGCGTTAAGTTAAATAAGTTTATGTATAGTGAGACAGCTATAAAAGTATTTTATAATAATCTTATTTATAAAGTGTTAAAATAGTGAGCTCTATAAAATTAATGTATACAAATACAATAGGGATAATTTATAAGGGAAAATAATTTTTAAGTGATTAGTTGAAGTAGTCCTCTTCAGAAAAGTGGACATAAATCTATAAATAAATATGGAGTCATGGTTACTAAAAAGTAATTTCAATTACAAGCAGTCGAAATATAATCAGGAAAGCAGGAATAACAATACGTTATAAATTACTGCTTTATGTATAAACAATATTAGATTTTGAAACTTTATTTACCATTAATGTATAGGGAATATAAACTGACACACAACTATTAATGGATGTATTTTACTACCATTTTATAGCATACGCAAAATACCACGATATACATACCATGTTACTACACAAAATATTTTTGAACGAAACCTTTACTAGAACATAATTAAAGATTCGTATGTTCAAAAGTATCGTCAAGTGGAATTTCGTTATTTTGATTATACGTTTTACACTATTTACATATCAAGCTAAACGACTTCAGTTTGGTAAGAATTTTAAGAATTATAGTTAATTTATATTATTATTAACTAGTATAAACTATATTTGTCTATTGGAAATTGTTAGAATAGTTCCGAATATATTGACGAAGTTATCAGTAGCAATGAATGAATAGAAGACATTCCATCTAACCGCCACTCAGTAAAATCTGGAAGGGCTCTGACCCAACATATTTCGACTGGCCAATAGCCTGGACTCCTTACCTGCCAATTGGTTAAATAGTAGTGATGATTTCTCTTACACATAATTAACATTTACCGGGATACACGCTCCTTGTCTTTCCTCTGTTTTCTGATTTATCACCTAGAGGAAGAGTTACTTTCAAAAACTGCTGTTATATCACAAATAAAAGATACTATGCCGATGATAAGCTTATCTACTGGTCAAAAGGGCTGTTTGAACGTTTATACAAACAAAAATATTAGCGACAATTTCTAGAAAATATTAATCTCATCAAAAAATCGTTTCAAAAGCTACAGACAAGGAACTTAGAATTCCAATCAGCTTCATTCCAAGATAAACCTAAGATTTGTAAAATGAAGTCAAAACAATGTAGAAATAATTAAGTTTATAAAAATTTTACTCACTTAAATTTTGATTACATATAATGATTACTTTCAACTTAACGAATTATTAATCTTTTTTGTTAATTTAATTCGTGAATATTAAAATTACTCTCATTCAACCTAATTGTCATAGATGAAAAAAATTATAGTTCATTCGTGCTGTCCTAATGTATTGTCATCCTATCAAAAGCAAATGGTAAATAAAAAAATTTTCTCTGGTTAATTTATTTTTTAGTAAATTTTACATTAAAATAATATTTTAAAAAAGGCAAATGACTATTATTGACTTCTTATTCTACACCTTTACAAGTGATCTAATTTATATTGTCATTTATGGATATACTGATTGTATGATGTATGATTATAAAGTCGGTATGTAATTTATCAAATTAATCAACATGACATTTATTTTCATCAATTTACGTCATAAATTACTTAAAGTTCACTTTAGTAATATAAATGTATGCTTAATATAAGAAAAAAAAAAGGTTCTTATTGTCAGCCAAAAAACTTGAAAATCCATTATAGACTTAGTGCATTACATTAAAGACTGAATTTCCTTAACATATAAGGCATTTTATAATTGAATTTATCTTTTATTTAATGAATTAAATTATTAAAATTTATGCAAAAAATATTTTCATTCGAATTAAAAAGATATGGTTTAAATTGAGATGGTTTGTACAGATTTGTATTAAATTTTAATTGATTGAATTCGTCAAAGATTGAGAATCATGCAGCAATGAACAGTTATTTCATTGTAGTATGGAAATTGAAATTCTACCATTGGATGCTGGCTCAGTGATGCAGATGATTAGATACTCGCAAGACGAAAATTTCATGGGTAGAGTCTAGGAGGCGCACAGATGAGAAGCCCCATACTAGGACGAAATAGATGTCCAGTGTGCATGGTTTTTACTGGTACCCTACCATCGTCAATCTGTGACGGATTCACTCAACTAAAACAACAATTTTATTTATCTACATTGTTATAGAATTGTTTCTTTAGAGGAACTTATCAGTGACATTCTCGGAAAAACATCACGAATATAAAATTTAAGCATTCCATAGTACTTTCCTATAAGACAAAATCGTGTAACACCGAAATAATTGAAATGACTTAGAATACAGTATGTTTCAATTAAATCGACCAAATAACAGTCATTTGCTTTTGGCGAATTAAGTACGTTTATCAAACGTGTAAATAAAGCAAAATTATGTCCACTAAAAAATAGGATGTTTTAGTTATTCTGTAATCTATGAGCCTAACTGTTTAAGTGGGAAACTTTCACTATCATTCTATGCTACTTTATCTGCACAAACTTCTGGTAGAATTGAGCTATTAGGAAACCTTTTACAAGAGGACAACCATATTTTCCCTAACAATGTCTTAATCAGCATGTTCTGCCAAATAGCGTCAGATGTGGACTACCAATAAAATATCTGATTAAATAAAAAAACTGCTGAAAAAGGTGTAAGGCGAATGATACAACTAGTGATCACTGATGCACATTTCAGGATGTGAAAATACCAACGTGTCATATATGATCAAAAGGAAAATCTCGAAGGCGCATTCACATCATAACACTGGACAACCTTTAAAACTATAACCTAAAAACCTATCAGACGATATAGAGAACAAAGAAGAAGCATCCTCGAGTAAATCTAACTATAATCTCAAAATAACAGAAGGAAGAGACCACCGACAAATGACTGGTCAACCTGTCAAAACGGTCACTGACGAAGGTAGAAGAACAGGTTCTCCGCAAAAAACTAAATTGCAATATGGATGACTCATCAGAACAGAAATTCTTTGCTTCACTTTAGCGATCACTAAAAATATCAAGAATGAAAGAGAACGCTCTACAGGAAATAATTCAATTAGTGGTACAACTGGCACAACGGGAGAAAAGGAAAAATCAACTAACCTCTATGGAGAAAAAGACATCTAGGAAACTAAGAGATAGAGAAAACGTTATCACATTACCGGATAATAAGGTAGTTGTGGACAAAAAATCTGTATTGAAAAGCTAAGTGTCAGTTCAAGGATGATGACACATACCAACTAACAAACATAGACTCAATTGAAAAGTTCAGTAATCTGATTTTTAAAACTTTAAGCAACTTTGTAAAACCAAGACAAATAACGAAAGAAGATCAGTGGAGGGGATAAATTCAAATGTTCCAGTTGTCTCTAAATTTTGCTGCGAATCAAAATATTAAAAACAAAGCATTCGATCGCTACCAATTGTTCTAATTCCATGAAAAAAGTCCAACAACAAACTACAATTCATAGATGCACTGTTCACCGTAACCAACATACGAAAACTGGAGACTCACATGTACCTGAAACTAACGCATACAGAATAGGATTTCAGTCACATCAGCAACAAAGCAACAACTCCGTACGTCAGCTGCGTAATTACCCTGTTACAAGTGGCAAAAACATTGCAGTACACCTACTACATAATAAAATGATGAAAAATACCCAATGACGTCTTCTAAAAGAATGGCCATCCTAACAACTTCATCAATGAGTGTATCTCAAAAACACTAGAAGCACAAAATTAAACATCGAAACGAAAAAACGGATCTTTCTACCATGTGTGGAAGATATATATAAAGTTACAGCCAGACTGTTACGGCCGTTAGGAACAAGTGCCTCACACATGCCATAAGTCCACTACAACCGATTCCGTACAAACCAAAGGACAAGACAACAACAGAAAACAAATCAAACGCGATCTATAAAATAAACTGCTCCAACTAGGATAAACACTACGTCGAACAAAGTAGCCGACCTATCTGTCTTTGTTTACATTAACACTAATTAGCAGCCAAACGATAAGACGTATTGTTTCTTAAGTCAATGCATATGAACAATTACGGGCTTAAGTTTTATTGGAAAAACAGTGATTTCACACAGAAAAAAACACTAAGAGAACCTGAAAACATCTAGATGCACGGTATTTAAGTCAATCGACAGCCAGTGGATATGCTAAAATAGATATGATTTATCAATTAATTAGTTAACAATTAACTACAGTACTGTAAACCAGGTTATGATAGAAGGAAATCAAAATAAATGTACAAAAGATGGCATACCATGTACAAACAACAACCAATGTTAACATAACAGTAGGCCACTTGTGAAGAAAATCTTACAGCACACTCTTATGAGAAGCTAAAGCCAATCAAGTGATTTAGAATGACATTTAAAGCGACTCCATTATGCCATCTAATTTACAGACGGCAGTATAATCAAAAATATCCTCCTGAGGTACAAATGTTCATTACCATCACAAAATACATACTATTAGGTCAACAGGGGTACATATATGTAAATAAAGCTGTAGTGAAAAACAGTTTGTGCTTGTTACTACACTAATTAATGTTAAATAATCCATTAATGTACTGATGCACTTTATCGAGCATCTATCGGAGAGTTTCAATGGTCATTTTTCGAATGTATTATGACTTATTGACTTGTCTTAAGTCTACATGAGTTTAAAAGTAATGGAGCATGAATGGTTAAATCTGTAGTGATTATTTTATAATAATTCAAAAATTATTCAAGTTTTTATCGAAATTCTATTAAAGTATGTCCTGTTGGTGAAATTCAAAATTAGAAATTTTTTTATTTATAAAATTACATAACTGTGTTGAATATAATAATGAGTTATTTGATTCTGTATAATGTTGTTTGCTGACATTAAACAACGTCTGAACATATGACGAGATATTCTCAAAGTATGCTCACAAAAGAATTCAGTTAGCTAATTAATTTGTTCTGAAATCAAACATTAGTATGCACTTTTGACTATTATTCTTTAACTGTGGTTATTAAGAGGCAGTAGTATATGTCATGGTATGTAAGGATATAAGCAGATGTTTTGAATGATCATCTTAGAGATAGTACTCAATAAGACGTATTTTAGTGAAATTAGTAACAAAAAGTTTGTAATAGCTTTGAGTATATATTCCTGCTGCTAACATCTACATGGTGTAATAAATGAGAATAAAATTTGGAGATATAGTTTAAGCTACTTATAAGTATTACTTATATATAATTTCAATATTACAGTATCGTATGTAGTCATTTCCGACTAAAATCAATATCATAACTAGCTGTTTAAGTATTTTTGAGGCAAAATGCGGCTTACTCAACCAGCTTAAGGTAATTTCTTTTGGTATTTCTTGTTGTTTGTACCAGTGTTAAATATATGGTGAATATATTTTTTAAGATCATCTTGATACCTCGTACAGTGAAGCATAAAATTTTTACATTCATGAGGTTTTCAAGTTTATCGTATTAAACAACTATTATGTTAACTTGCCATTTAAGCTATACAAATTGTAGTTAATCGTTATCCGGACTCTCGAATAATTCGTTATTTTTAGATAAGGACAAAACTAATGAATAATTCCGCAGTATTTGCGTATGACTACCTAAGTAATACACAAACGTATTACAACGAGTACATGCGATGAATGAAAAACTGTACATTAATTGCTTTGTATCATTGTCACGTTGTATATTCTGTAGTTTTAATCAAGTTGTACCGAGTTAGTTCTGATGTGTGAAATGAGTTAGTTGAAATAGCATTGTGGTTATCTATGGATATAAATGTTTCAAGAGGGATAATTTTTGTTTATATGTATGTATGTATGTATGTATGTATGTATAATTAACATAGAACCTAGCACATATGTGTATTGGTTCAAGTTGTCATATCTCTGTGACACTGCAAGATTAACATCACCACCATTAGTAGAAGTTACTTCAATAAAATAAAATAATAATAATAATAGTAACAAGGAGTGTGAACATATAGAATATGGTTCAGGAAGCGTAGAAAGAAAGTTATGGAATAATTTAAAGCCCATGATTTAAGGGAGGACAATAAGTGAGTACATCTGCACGATTGTGAATGATTCTGGGCCATGCCACTCAGTGTTTCCAGCCACTGGTTACGGTAATCGCGAGGACCCCATCCAGGTAGTCTGCAGCTAACGGCACGACTCAAATCGGGAGTCAGTGACTTCATGGACTGATGCCATGTTTTAGTTTTTGTTCATTTGAAATTATTTGATTGCACATAATTAAACTGCAACGGTTGACGTTACCCATAAAATGCTTCTGGATATTGTGTAGCATAGGAATGACAAAAATTCTGGGAGGCCTGACAGTTAGACCAAGTATCTACCAAAGTAATCTGATTTCCAGTGATACACAAACTAAGGTCAGATTTTGAATGATACCACCAACTGAGACTTATAAATTGATAAACATCTGCTTTTACCAAGATTGTTAGTGAGGTAACGTCACTGTAAATGGAGATTTATTAAATAAATATTTATACAAAAAAGACATATACACCATCAAACTTCTGTTTCCGTTGGAACCTGCCAAACAAAACACAACCACAACTTTAAAAATACTCCTTTTCATTACGTTTAATCGTAAGTTTGTTAAGTGTATTGTACCTCTAACAGCTGAATCAGACTACCATTTTAATCAAGTATAGGAAATATCACCTTGATAAAATAAATAACCGGTTACTTTTGTGATTCGCTGTGACGAATTAAGAATTTAATACTGTTGATACCTCTAATATCCACTTTTTAAATCAGCGTATACGTTCAGCTGGATGTAATTATTTTTCACTATCATTTAACATCAGCAATATTCTTCAGATTAATTCTAGATTTTACGTAGGCAAAAGTCCCCTACACAACATAATTTTTCACGTTTAGTTAGTGGATCTGATGAAAATGATAACAGTAGATAGTTAAATGTACCATCTATATGGCATATCTATAAACTGTTAAATTGTTATTTTGATTTCAGGTAGGTATGATGATAATATAATGCCAGTACTTTGTTCATAGTTTTGATTTAGTCTTAAAAACTCACATTTGCAGTTTAGCATTAAAATTATTTTACTTCATCGTTAGGTATCATTTCATTTGACCTTTTAACCTAAAATGAGTTCAATAAAACCAAGTATTAAAAATGTAATGATCAGCTGGATGTCCATTTATGTTATAAATAGAACGTGTAAATCATATAAGAAAGGCTGGTAATTGTCTATGCAAATTGAAAAAATAACAACTATTTTCAGAAAAACAGACCTGGAGATGTTTTCCTTGCATTTGACATTTAAGTGCATAAATAGATTCAGAGTCAAATGATCACATAAGAATTTATAACGAGAAAGGCATACTAGTATAGTGAAATGTTTGCTTTCCAAAGCACATTGTAAGCGTTTACTTTCAGAAACTTCACAGAGGTTGCATAAGTCTATTCATTAAACAGGTTTTAACCTGCAGATTCAAATCCTCGTATGACAGAACTGTATTGGGTAGAATAACTAACAGTAAATCCACTTAAATTAACACGCATATCAACACCGATAATCAGTTAACAATATCAATGCTGGTAAAGACAGATACTTAAACTAATTGCAGAACAGATCTATATCAAAAGTTTCATATTTATGTTCTTTTGTTTATCTTTGTTTGTTACAACAAAAGTCATCACTCATCAAATCCACGGACCGAGTATACTTTAATATATTTGAGTATGAAAACAGTAAGTATTGTTATGGAATGCCAAACTAAATCATAAATTATTTTAATTGCTGAAGTTTTAAGTCTATAAATATTTCTAAATGGAGTGATTTAAATGTTTAAGTAATTAAAATTCTTTTCTTATACATTTTTTTTAAATTAACGCATTATAATGATAGCCTTTGATTTTTAAATACGAATTCTCTTGTTACAATCAGATGACTTATTGACATTCTCTCTACGAACTACTCTACACTCATCATTTGAAAACCTTTAGAAATGGAAATGAAGATTAAATAATTTCAAAGACCACTCTATATGCTACATCTAGATGAAAAGCAACTAAACATTAAGTAAAGACGTTACTAGGTAAACGAGTGTAATGTATTCTAATCGAAAAACAATCTGACTAGAAGATTTCCACCATATCAGATTCAGTAATTAGTACAGACTTTGAGTAGAATCTAAACAAATATGAAAATATTTAACTGGTCATATGGAGAACTTACTAAATGTGAACAAAATTTAGCACATTTTACCATTGTTATCTGCTTTATCTATTTTAATACATGTTTCATGTAATCTGAACCTATAGGTCAAATCTACTGGGTCATTATTAGAACAACTGATGGCAAAAACAGGATGAAATGCAAATAAACGGTAGATTCAGTTATGAAAACAAATGAACAAATGAAGAGGATTCTTACATTAAAACAAAACAGATTTCTGATTGTTTATTATGTTTGTTTCATCATTTTTGATAAAAATGTCTTTAAATGAAATAGATCCATGTTTGACAAACTGTTGTACTTTCTAGAAGCGGTATTATTTTCAGAAGTGAGTCTAAGATTTTCATTGTAGTAGGATTTGAAATGCTGTAAATAAAATTAGATCGTAATTCATAATATAAATTGTATACATGTAAATCATGTGAATGCACAAATCTGATAAATTCTAGTATCCTTACATGGTGAACAAACTTAGTAGATCCATGATAAAAAGCGAGTACTGACATTTCTAACTCCTGTCGAAAAAACTCACATTCCAAACATAATCGACTTTTAAAAGGTTTAACCATACTACTATAAAGTATGAAATATAATAAAATAATCAGGCACATAATTAATTTGGCTTTAATATAATTCTAGTCAAAGTACTGGCTTAATAGCCAACAGTAGCTACAACTAACTGGATTAATCTGCAGCTGAAATATAATTCATGTAAATCATAGTAGCCTATTATTATGAATCAAAACCTTCAGGGCTATTGTCAAACAATCTATAACATTCGGTATTGTCGCTCCAAATGTGACTAGTCTTTAATTAACAAGATATAGCATCGACTGATTCTGAGACACTTTCTTTAGCGATTGGTCTTCAACTGTGTTGAAACTGATTTAACACTTGGTAAACTTCAGTGGACAAACAACAGCATTGCAAGTACAGATAAAGTGCTCTTCAGGTACTACGACTAGATGACAGAACTAGTATTCATAAAATGATTAAAAGGCTAACAATCTATTTAATATTTTAGATAAAATTGGACGATTATATACATATATATATATATACATATTTATATAGGCAGTTAGTTAGTGAAACACTAAAGTTAGAACAGTATAGATAAACTATTAATAGCAGTTTTTGTTTAGTATATTATGAAAACCATTAGGAATTTCGACATTTTGCACTTAGTTACTATAGTAACTTTGTTTTGTTGTTAGACAGTCAATTATACTTCATCTATCTAACACTTAAGATTATCATATCAACTAAATAGCATTTGTAAAAACGTTAATCTTATTACAATATTTTTGTTCTTTTACTTTTCTTTAGAACGCGAAATGAAAATGGTGAATAGATCTTTCTATGTATGTATGTTGCAGTTTGTATAAAATGATTTTGAGTATCAGGTAAAATATAGATATCAGTATTTCATACTGTAACAATATATGTTAATATTCAAGCATACTGTAATATACATATGAATAACAGCAGTGTTTGTTAACATTTAAATAGTATGCGTATAACTATCATAAATGGTTATTTCTTTGTTTTCAACCAAATTTCAGAAAATGTTCTTTTCCGTTTTAACAATTTTAAACAACAGACTGATATATAAACATTTGGTGGTGTCAAATTGACAGAAGGTTATTGTGCAAAGAGTATTTGATTAGTGAAAAATTATTGAATATAAATGCACAATATCATTCTTATGTTCATTTTCTAAGATATGTTAATGAAAACATGAAATAATTGAGTTCAGGAAAATGGTGTCAGTAGAGATATATGCCATAAAAAGTCTTGTGAGGTGTTAAGATTTACAACTAAACTATAGTCGAGATATGTATTTCTACTGAAATATTTAGTTTCTATACAATCAGTTTCAAATAATGTGCAATTAAATCAACAGTTAAGTCATAGTGACTACTAAATTACAAAGTATGTAGACGGAATATTTACTTCTAAGAGTCAAGGCCTACGGAAAATATCAACGTGATGACAAAAACAGTCACATTTTAAAAGAATTAAGTAGACAAAACAGATAAAGTATCAGTTAGTAAAGACAGGCTTTGTCTGATGACGTTAATGTAATCACATGGTACTTAATAGTAACAATAAAGCAATCGATCTGTGTAACAGTGTCTCTAAGTAATGTACTATAAAGCTGATTGAAAGCATTTAGTAGACATTGAAAATCAATCAGGACGATTTCATACCTATAGACACTCAGAGCTATTCGTCTTCAAAATGTTTCCAAATTAACTTGAGTTCTCTTATTCATTTTATGGACATTCTACTAAATACTAGGTGTCATTTGGTATCTTTGTTTTAATGACCGTATTTTGTATGTAATCAAAGTCATATAATTGCTTAATACAAAAATAATTAACATCTTTTACCAATGCGGTGATATTAGATATTTTTTTACTAAAAATATAAGTATAGATGTCGTACCTAGTTTAGCACAAGAAACTACTGAATACACTAATATATACCATAACAGTTCACATAATACAACTATTCAAATTCATTTTCTGGCAAACTGATGCTTGTAAAAACTTTAGTTATCTTAATTATGTCAGGACAAATGAGTGTCAGAAGTAGCTGTAATAATATTTTCTGATATAATCTATAAAGAAAACATTAAGTGTGTCATAATTAATTACAAGCTTCTGATTGACAAGAATAGCATGATTAATCTATGATAGCTAATTAAGAAGACTGAAAATTTCTTAATATTATTACTTTAACTTGCCTATTGTCAAATTATATATTGTGCATAAATTATTGTGCAGTCTTATAACTCATTTCAATCATATACTGGTAATTTAATATTATCAGTCACAATATTCTATAAATAGACTATCACTCTCCAAATGACATTTAGATTATCCTTCAATAACTGGACAAATATTTGTAACTTTTACTTAGACAACTTGGCTATTCAAAAGGTTTAATATGGGAAAAAAACCAGTGGCAGTCAAGAAAAATATTGGTTTCTATAAAAGGATTCTTCGAGAAATTACATAACTCCACTACTTGATTCCCAAACACAAAATCAATAAAACGTAATAAAGAAAACACCAGAAATATTTCACTACAGTAAGAACATTAGATAAAAACTATCTATCGATTTAATCAAAAAACTGCTGATTAAATTAAATATAATTTTATCGATTTTTATTAAAAGTGACTCAAATTATTCTGTATACGGATAATCTTAAATCGCTTTCATTTCTTCTGGTAACATAATGTCAGCTTTCGTTCCCCCTCCCTAGACATCATTGTATGTTTTATTATTATTACCACTTCACTTATATTTTCTATAAACTTCAAATCACTCACCAGTACATTAATAGTTGTCGAAGAATTCTTATTTGTACTATAACAAAGCAACTGTGAACAAAGACTTCTTCCGGATAAATTCTCATCAGGTTCTACGTTTATAAATCCAAATTAATAAAAGTAAATGAATAGCCAAGTTTAAGACGGAAATATCTTCTAAATTAGATTATAGTCAATTCATTCGGAGACGGTTGTTAGTGTCAAGATGAATCATTTTTGCGCCAACTGAAATTGTTAGGGTAATTATAACCATCCTAAGAATAAATACATATTAGGATGATTTATACGTCAGTAATGTGTAAGTAAATCAAAACAAACCAAATGTCCGAACTAAGGAAGACTCAATGTAATGTATATTAAATAATGTGAAATAATAAAATGGAATGTGTTCATTACAACTGTTCCTGTAATAACGGGACTAATAATGGCAATAATAATATGAAGATATGAATAGCAACAACAATAAAATTTGAAAGAGGAAAATATAAGCTATGAAGATATAAAGTGGGGAGCGGGGGAGGATTACTAAATACATTATGTAAACCGAATTAATTTTTAAACATTGATTTCTTTAGTCTGATGTTGATTATGGTAAGAGAAACGGTCGGACATATTTGTTCTAAACACAGAGCTCCAGCTTTTTAGCCAGAATGACAATTGCCCATACCGTTTGGAGAAATTTGAGTCTAACGACTTCGGTATATAGTTATAAACGCGACTTATTATTGAAAACGACTGGCTGATGCTAGCAGTATGTTCCGTTTGCATTAAATAAGCAAGTACTGATCAGTCAACTGTCTTCACTACGTATTTGCTCCGTCATGCTGGAAGATGTTCCCGAGAACAAAAATGTAGATTCTTATAACAGCGACCATTCTAGGTAATTCGCCTTTCAGTTTCGGTGTTACTATCAAGCACGTGGAAAACATTAATCTTAACTTACAGGCGTTAAACGTTTTCCGAATTGTTCTACGTAACCTTTAGGTTAATATTTCATTAACAGCACCACCTCCGAATTGTAGGCACATGAAAAATGATTTTTTACAGACAGTCTAGACTGTTTCTACTCCAAATTTCTTTGTAATATACTTGCTAATAGACATCCTGGGATGTCTATTTTCTCTAAGTGTTTCACACAACATGTCCCACTCTACTTCTACAGTATTCGTGGAGTAAATAGCTGTAACTCCATAGCTAAGTGATTTTATTAGGCTTCTTATGGATTGCAAAAGCATAAAACTAGGGAAATGTGTATATTGTCCTGTCCACTTGCTTTTCATTTTCAAGTTCCCTCTTATCGATCTATCAGCTCTACTATTCAACTGATTGTATTCAACAGTACACAACCAAACGAAGAGACAACGACAAAATTTAATTGCGTCAATCAATATGTGTCAGTATTAATGATGAGAAGTTAAGAAAAATTGAGGGCGTTTGGTTGAACGTGAAAAATTAAACGAGAGAGAAGAAGCATATTTTTTTTAGTTATTTTCTGCTATTCATATTTCCACCACGTTGTCTCTCTTAAAAATAACAAAATAGTAGTCAAAGTTAAAATTATATGGCATATATTTAACTATTGTTTGTAATAACTGATTTATGATTGTTTTAATAACAGAATATTAAAACATCAATATACAACAATAATAAAGACGTAACTAACAACAACATTCTAATAAAATTAATATGAGAAAGAAAACTTTAATGAGAGATTTATATATGTTACACCGGAAATTATCTTGGTTATAATAAATGTCATTGGAAATAATCTTTTCGGTGAAGTGTTCCTTTTCATTTTTATAAACAAATATGAGGCAAGATACGTTTATATGATTATAAAGTTTAATGTAGTGCAAAAATCACATTCAAATAAATGAAAATATTTTAGTATTATTGAATCTAATAATTAAAAAAAAAAACAAATCTCTTGTAACCTTATAGTCAACATAAGCCTCTAAATTATATGTGATTTATGTAGGTACACCTTATGCCTTTATTGATTAAAAAGTCCATTAATACTGAATGCTTAAAGGTGGTTGATAAAATATATTACTTAGTGTAGTTTTAAAAAGCCTAAGTATAAATCATAAACAACCATGTAACCTACATTCATGTGACAAATGTCACACAGAATTGAAACAAAAATATGCAATAAAACAATGTGTTATATGTATTGTTGCTGTAAAAGACTTATAGTTTGCTTAGCTATCCCATTTGTATACTAACTGGGCTAAATAATACCTGATTGCTAAACATTATATAGTAGAATTGTTTAGTAGGTATAACCTTATTATGTAACTGTTCTACCAAAAGAACGTTTAGACGATATTATCATGAGATTATTGACATGCTAAAATATGCGAATGTCAATTCCAGTTTTAACTGATATCGAGATGTATTTGACAATACAGCATTGGTCTGAAAGGTTAACAGCATACTTCATTTACAGCATAATAAATCACAAATGGTTGTAGTGTTAGAAAACTTTAAAAGTCACACCATAGTGATAAACCTTAGTTACCGAATTTCCATCCGCTAAGCACATAATGAATCACATAAATTTCAATCTATATCAAATCACTGTAAAAATTCATACATATTCGAATTAAATATATCATACTGCGTTAGAACAAACATCTTTAAGTGAGCATCAACTTTGAATATTGCCCTGTTAAACAGCCAACATCACAATTACTGAGACAAACACTTGTTCCTAATTTACGGAAAATAACTACATAATATTAGAATGCATCATAAAACTCTTGATGGTGTACACAAACAGTATCACCAAAGAACAACTATCTCTTCTATCTTAACAAAATTTATCTTGTTCTATGTGAAAGTGTATTAACATAGATATTACAGTGTTTATTAAATGTCAATTATATACACTTTTCTATATATGTATCCATGTATATTTAGTCTGATAAGAAGACTGATAACATAATGATTTTATCAAAACAAAGTAAATTGCATTGAAAACTGATATAGGAGAATTTTTGAATAAAGTTCTAAATTTACTTTTTTATACTTGAAGTGCACACTTGTTTCTCAAGATTGCTACAAATACAATCACAATAATTACATAGAAATGTACCTGTTATTTTATTTATGTACACTGACAGAGGAAAATAATTACTTTACATATGATAATTTTATGTAATCACATCTGATAATGAAGCATACATTAATCAAAACTGCCATCCTATTTATTCCATCATTGATGATGATGACGATGATGACGTTGATGCTAGGAATTGGAAAAATTCACTCAGATTGTCAGTTCAACGAATAAAGTTTCTTTTTCAACAACTTCGTCTACCGAAACTGTACTTCCTCCTTTATGGTGTAATTTAAAGAGAATATTAATATATTGAGAAGTAGACAGATATTGCAACATTAAAGTTTGTAGGTGCTGCAAGTATCGCAATAATCAAAATTAGTCTCGTAATGAAATAAATCAATAAAAAATCAAAGGTGAAAGTAACTTAGGGAATCAAGAAACTAGAAATAATTGTGCAAGTGACGTGATTGTTTATAAAATGAACTTTTGCTGCTAGTGTTCAGCGAGTTATAATTGTTGCATAAACCGAAAGATTTCTAAACACATCTCTGAAAATTACATGGTTTGTTTTCTTAAAAGGAGAATATAAGTCTTTAAACGTTTTAACTCAAGAATATCATATTAATTCTGGTTATGTTGCACACAATGAACCTTTTTCAATCTCATCTACGTTACTGAATTAGTGATCTACGGGACGATTATAATCAAAACCTATGTACTGTATTCATAAGTCTGTAAAAGTAAAAGGTGTAATCACTAATTTTACTAAGGACCTAACACCAATTTTTCGTTTGACAATTAGTCATCTTCCTTAATTGTTTTAATTTCCCATACTGAGTAATGTTTCTTTATAAACGTCTTCCAATGTTTAATGATTATTACTGTATCCTGAATACTTGTCATTCCTTCTTTACATACGTCAAATGTACACTTATTTCTGCTTCCTTGATTCCTTAAGTTATTTCCATTATTGGATTTTTATTTATTTAGTTCAGTACTCAACATAGTTTGATTCATGTGATTCATGAAGCCTCTATCAACTTTTATGTTGTAATCTTTTTCTATATTTACATAACATAATTCTTAGGTAGAAAAGGTTTCGTAGAGATTCGTTTTAAATTATTGTATGCAACATATGCATAATGAGTTTAGTTTGACACCATCAAGCAGACTAGAGACACTGATTATTAAGCGTTCTCTTCTTAACTTCAGTGTCATAGGTTAGATCTCTTAGTGGTGTTAAAAGTGAACATTGCTGAGGAGTTTTGTAAAAGACAAAGCAACTGTACATAGTTCTTTTACTTCCAGTAGTGCTCAACCTATATCAACCTGTACCAAATACAAATAAGAAACTGAAAATTTTAGAAAATATCAGTATATATATAGGATTGTAGAGCTTTGATAATTGTAAAGATTACAAAGAAAATTTTCGTAGATGAGTTGTGTTTACTTCTTCAACAATGTTGTGAGCTTCTTTGGTTCTTTTAAAATCTATTTTCTATGGTATAAACTGAATTGATTTCGTTTTGTGATATTAGTTTTTTACATACTTCTTTAAAGTATAATGTGATCACTGTTGCTATTTTGGTCAAACACTAAACAATAAAGAAGTACATCATGAAATTCTGAAAAAAAGATTAGCCTAGTTTTAAACAAATAAAAAAATGCTTGAAATATTCATAACAAAATTTACCGACGGATGTTCAGAACCTATTATGTTAAATTCTATGTTTTATGTTGTCTAAATTGTAACATCAGGATAAGACAATAGTATGTGTTAAAAATGAACTACTTTACACTATTTCTAGTTTGAAATAGGAAAATTTCAACCTAACAAATGAAATGATTTCTATCAATCAAACTAACACGCTAGTCCATCATATCAGTAGTAGAAAATTCCTTCATTCAAAAAAAAACTACAGTGTCTGCATAATGCCACATTTTGATAAACCAGTAAAATCTCATACTAAAGGAGTAATTCATATGACACTACATAGTAGCTTAAATAATTTGCTCACCGATATAAAACCTATGCTCCGTAAGAAATTAATTAAACAAGGAGATATTTTTTCGTTGGAATAATGTCAGCGGATACGTGACTTCAATAAATACTGTATTGGTTACATGATTCCCAAGTTGTTCAGTGCAATTTTAAATTACAGTGGATTATGTTGCCGCATGTGCTATAATATAGTTAAAAAGAACATGAAACCACTAATACCAAATTTGTATGTTAAGTTAACTCATGTTATGTCTATCCCCTAGCAAGTGGTTTCTCGCAAAAAGCTGGTTGCAGTTAAAATTCCTCATGACCTAATATAAATAATCACTAATAAATTCAATTTCAAAGCAAGGAAGTAATAATTATGCGACAGAAATAGCTAAGTGTTTTCCATGATTTTAAAACATGAATTTAATGAGTACTATAATCATAGAATAACTGCCAATGACTTTCTTCTGATCATTTTGTAGGCTGCTAACATTCAATCGTCTAAAAGTAATAGTATTTAAACAGCTTTCCACTTCTGAAGAGTTTGACTTACATAACAGAGCATAGATGGTTGATGTTTGTATAATCAAGCCAATTCACCATTACTTTTCTTTTTTTTAAAGTTCTAATGTTATTTGTCATGAAAATGAATGATAAGAAACAACACCATTTTATAGATTAATTAGTAAGAGTGAATAAATATCATGTTTTGTATATCACTTTTAAACACTTAAATGCTCTTTATTTAACAGATTATATGTTGATATATTTAGCAATAAAAATTAAGCACTGCCTTAATAGGAGCATTCTTTGTACATTGGAAGAACAAGCACTTTCTATAATTTTCAACATGAATGTGGATTCTTATCATTACATAACTGAATATTACTACAATTGTTCATCGTTGTAACCTCCATTTACATACAGGTTATTGGCATACAGACTATATTGATAGAAAGACAAAAAAATAAATTTTCATATGTCAAATAGTGTTTTTATTTCTGATTATTCCACTGAAGTGCACCCGGTATACAACCAAGTTACGTTTGCGGTATTACCAGAGCAACTTCTAACGATTGAATCCACTCATACGATTGAGAATAAATCAAAAGGCAATGAAGGATGGATGAGAAGCTATATTTTATCATGAATAGAGCATCAATCGTATATCAACGTCTAGGCTGCAAACTAGAGAGAGATGCTTCCCACGGTGCGGTGTGAAGTGATCTGGTCATGATGCGTGACCAAATGCCTTCAACTACTCATGTTCGCTAAAACCAACATAGTTAGCATCAATGTCCAGAACTTATGTAACTATTTATTTCGGGGAATATTTACTGCTATTCCACCAATGTATATATATCTATATATATGCATTAAAAATCAAATATTGATATACCACACTAGGCCATTGTAATATTTTTGACTAATCGAACCCTGGCATTATTTCCAAGCCGAGACTTAAAAATTTCCAGTAGACTAAACATTCGATAAGTAGATTGTAGAAGCATAACTGGAATATTCTGATGAAGAAAAACTAAAATTTCTGACGTTTAGCTACAGCCAAAACCGATAATTTAAAGAATGATTAAATAACTGAATTAGATTAAATTACATTCAAACTGTATACCTTAAAATATATTTATGCTTACTTTTCTATGAAATTCAACTTGTATTTAATCTGTGTAGCAGCTTTTTAACAGGCAAAATATTACTAACTACTTAACCTACGTTAAATACGTTAAATATATTATGCGATATGCATTTTTCGAAATATTTCGCTGGTTATCTTTCAACGCATTTAATGCATATTTAAATCATATTGATACGTGGTTAAATTGTCAACGAACAGCTGGTTTTTAATGGACTGAGACAATCCATGACGAAAGTGGTCTGTAATAGAAACTACATACAAATTAAGCAAATATCACAAATCTAAAAACGTTTTTGTCTTTACGTTAGTTACTTATTACTAAAAACTGGTGCTAACTACACTGGTATAGAAATAACAGAAACCCTGTCACAGCACTCTGTTAATCTTGTTCATATTGTTTACTATATTAGTCCATGACTTCATGATGGTCATAGTGCCCCTTTCATTAAAAAAATTGCTTTACAAGTTGTTATTACTATTTTTTTTCATTCCACTGACGTCCATCCATTTGACATTTCTTTAATTATATTTTAAAGACACTTATTTCTACTTGTTATATCTCGTACCTGACAGTGTTTATTTATTCTTAACAACGATGTTATATGATGCATCATCTCTATGTATTGTCATTCGCGAGAAAAAATTAATTACGAAACTCTATTCGATATTTGGAGGAACATGTGCTTAATTTGTAAGTACTACGTTGAATGACGTGACACCTCTATTTTATTATTTACCAATAAATACTATATTCAGTAAGAGTAAACAGTCTTAACATATGATTTCTCTGAAAAGAAAATTTCATTTTCTAAAAGCTTCTCATTTTGACTCAGTAAAGCGATAGGCTTCTTCAAGTATAAATAAAACACAATATAACACTATTTATTTCGACAAGAAGCCCTAATGAAATTGTCACAAACTATAGGAACATTAGATCATTGTTATAAGATACTTTTCTAAACTATATCAATTTCCTTGTAACAAACATTCAATCACCCTGGCATTATTTCCAAGCCGAGACTTAAAAATTTCCAGTAGACTAAACATTCGATAAGTAGATTGTAGAAGCATAACTGGAATATTCTGATGAAGAAAAACTAAAATTTCTGACGTTTAGCTACAGCCAAAACCGATAATTTAAAGAATGATTAAATAACTGAATTAGATTAAATTACATTCAAACTGTATACCTTAAAATATATTTATGCTTACTTTTCTATGAAATTCAACTTGTATTTAATCTGTGTAGCAGCTTTTTAACAGGCAAAATATTACTAACTACTTGATCTTTCAGTTGGTTCCTATCTGCAGCTAAAACTACTTACTTTTATGCATATTTAAATCATATTGATACGTGGTTAAATTGTCAACGAACAGCTGGTTTTTAATGGACTGAGACAATCCATGACGAAAGTGGTCTGTAATAGAAACTACATACAAATTAAGCAAATATCACAAATCTAAAAACGTTTTTGTCTTTACGTTAGTTACTTATTACTAAAAACTGGTGCTAACTACACTGGTATAGAAATAACAGAAACCCTGTCACAGCACTCTGTTAATCTTGTTCATATTGTTTACTATATTAGTCCATGACTTCATGATGGTCATAGTGCCCCTTTCATTAAAAAAATTGCTTTACAAGTTGTTATTACTATTTTTTTTCATTCCACTGACGTCCATCCATTTGACATTTCTTTAATTATATTTTAAAGACACTTATTTCTACTTGTTATATCTCGTACCTGACAGTGTTTATTTATTCTTAACAACGATGTTATATGATGCATCATCTCTATGTATTGTCATTCGCGAGAAAAAATTAATTACGAAACTCTATTCGATATTTGGAGGAACATGTGCTTAATTTGTAAGTACTACGTTGAATGACGTGACACCTCTATTTTATTATTTACCAATAAATACTATATTCAGTAAGAGTAAACAGTCTTAACATATGATTTCTCTGAAAAGAAAATTTCATTTTCTAAAAGCTTCTCATTTTGACTCAGTAAAGCGATAGGCTTCTTCAAGTATAAATAAAACACAATATAACACTATTTATTTCGACAAGAAGCCCTAATGAAATTGTCACAAACTATAGGAACATTAGATCATTGTTATAAGATACTTTTCTAAACTATATCAATTTCCTTGTAACAAACATTCAATCACCCTGGCATTATTTCCAAGCCGAGACTTAAAAATTTCCAGTAGACTAAACATTCGATAAGTAGATTGTAGAAGCATAACTGGAATATTCTGATGAAGAAAAACTAAAATTTCTGACGTTTAGCTACAGCCAAAACCGATAATTTAAAGAATGATTAAATAACTGAATTAGATTAAATTACATTCAAACTGTATACCTTAAAATATATTTATGCTTACTTTTCTATGAAATTCAACTTGTATTTAATCTGTGTAGCAGCTTTTTAACAGGCAAAATATTACTAACTACTTAACCTACGTTAAATACGTTAAATATATTATGCGATATGCATTTTTCGAAATATTTCGCTGGTTATCTTTCAACGCATTTAATGCATATTGTACATGGTAGTAATAGGTCAATTTCATTAACTAAAAATATATATGCATCTAGACATAAATGTTTTTCTCCATGTCTCCGTCTATTTTGTAGATAAACGTAAACCTTTTTCTGCAGTGCATAAAATTTGCAGACACTACAGTATTCATATCTAAGAGAATAAAACTCTAGAATATTTTAGACTATTACATCAAAACCACAGAAAAGAATGATAATGGTTTTAAACTTATACAGTGACAATGATAAATGACTTATAATTACGGTAGATATTTAATCAGAGATTGATTTGAATGCAAAAACTTTATGATATTGCAAAAATAATCTTCAGTTATAATCAATATTAAAATTTATATTGTGAACTTTGAAGGAACATATATATATATAACCATTGATTTCCACAAAAAAAGTAACTATAAACACGATTGTTTGAAATTTCCATCTTTATTTTATCATATGATAAAAATGACATAGATTTACTGAATTTATATCCATCGAACTATCTGTCAGACCTACTAGTTAACTTTTTAAAATTTATACGAATTTGATAACCTGCATAGATAATGACAAATGAATAGAAATGATGGATGAAGGTTAATCTATCTTACTTTATTTCTAGTAAAACTGTCATCGACTAGTTAATTGATTGTTAGACGAATCATCAATAAAATCGTCTGTAAAGGGTGATCGTGGAAAATATGAAAATTTAGTTTGGTTTAGAATTTATCTGTTAAAAATTTATTAAAATAGTAATTGATTCATCATTCTCAAAAACAAATGTACCGTATTTCGATATCTTATTTTACTAATTGGGTGCCTTTATCTAAAATACCTAAGCATATACTTACATATAATATGTTGGATATTTCTATGCTGAATTAAATTTGTCTCAGAATATGTGCTATCTTAATTCCAAAATGATATTTCTTTAACAAATTATATATACACAAATTAAAAACAGTTAACATCAACTTACAGAATAAAGTATTAGATAGATTTCTTTTTGTTAGCGATTCACCTCATTGTATCTTAGGTTTTATCATTTTCAGAGGTCTTGAAAATGCATAAATGAGAAATTATCACTTTCTGTAGTATTGTATTAATTTGGCTAGTCTGATACAAATTTTATTACTACCTTATAGTACTCATATAAAGAATCAAACACTTGTGGAAAATTCTCGAGTAAATATTTGTGAAAAATATTTTTTCTTGACAAGGTTTACTCCATTTGGTAACTAATAAATTATCAGTACACTTAGTTTTGTTATGTAAAGACTATATAACAGTTCACAGACTAGTGGCATCCCAAGAAAGAATATTAGATTTAACCGACATACATCTACTGTCTAACTGTAACTCATCATTTGTTGTGCCGAAATAGGATTCTTAAAGATATGAGACTAAATTTTTCGGTGATTTTATCTGATAGGTTTCTGAAGGTTTGTTTTGTAAAAACATAACATCGTTAAATAAAATAGTCTCCAGACAGTGATTTATGAAAGGGAATTCAGACTACTCGAAGTTGGTTACATATTATGAAATTATTTTATATAATGATTATTTTTGAGGGTTAATACATTACTAGTAAGTTACTAGTATATTACTCAGTTTAAATATTTCAAAAGTATGTACGAATGTAGAATTACATTGATGTTTCGCTTTTCACGACGTAAATTAGTTCTGGAAGTAGATTCATTCAAATCAGTCATTATTTAGAGATATATAAATCAAAAACGTTCTAACCGAATAAAATTATTTCATTTATTTCACTGATCCTACCCAGTTACATATAACTTAAAGCCAGAAATAATATTATTTATTAAACAGTCCAAAGGAAAAGAAATGGAATGCTGTTAGCAAAAATGAGTTTAAAGCAAACTTCATAAGTATCCTGCTTCAAACAGTGTGCAATATTACTCAAGTACGGATAAGTAGTATTTATCATTATCTCCTATATCATTCTGATTTTAACGTTTTGTACTTTATTATTAAAGAAATCAATCGTTACAGTAAGGTTTTGTTCCCGTCAATTCCTTTTATCTGAAATTACTAGTCAAACTAATCATAAGAAATTTCTGTATTCTCATTGTTAATTTAACATTAATGAATAGTTTCTTGGCATGAAAATATCAAATAATTTCCATCAAAACACACGATAATCTATGCACAGTTTAGATTTTTGTTGAGATTATTTCAAAACAAGACTAATGTATTTAGTGTTTATTTAATATTATGAAAAATGCTAGTTTCTTTGGGTCTAGTAACTTCCATTATTTGAGATGGAGCCAAGAAAAAAGAATACACTAATAAATGAATACATTTTGAAAGACATAGTCTACGGGTAAAATGTTATATAACTAGAAAAAGAAATATGGTAGACCATAATTATTCCATGATACATTTCCATTCAACATTGAGTGGAAAAATGTTATCATTAAAACCTACTATGAGAAGTATTCACCTGACACGACAACTAAAAACAATTCAAGGATAATTCAAAATGTTATCATTTCATTCACTAGGAAATATTCTACACAATGTCATTAACATACAGTCAGATATATTTCTTAGTTATCGTCGTGCTAATTCATTCTTTTTCATTAGATTATGGCTTCGTACTTATTTAGGCCAAATTAAATGGTTCCTAGATTAATTCGTTACATAGTGACCACCAGAAATGAATATATCAAAAGTATGATAATCATTAAATACCACAATAGTCCAACAAAACTCAAGACTTCGTTACATAACCTTCTGGAAATCAACTGCATGGTACCTAATTTTGTAACAGATACATTTTCAAGCATTTCCTATTACATAATAATCGGAAAAAACAAATGTAAGTAGAGATGATTTAGTAAAAAGTAAACATTGAGATTATCGAATTACTATTAAATAAAGCTAACTAAGATGAATTAAAAAAATATCTAAGTAAATTATAACTAAGATAATCATACTTGGAAAAATTTCATGAACATAACTTGGAGACTTTATTCACGAACTTATTTCATCCAATGACAAAAGAAATGTCAGAATTAAAGTACATATGTGTAGTTTACATTTTTTTAAGAACAAAATATTTTAATGCTAAAACTATAAAGACATTTGAACTTAGAATGTACAAACTACTTTCTTGTATGCAGTCTATATTACAAAACATTAGCTAGTGGACACTGTAAAGTATAAAATTCGCATACAGTTTGATCATTTTGAATATATAAAATAAACCACTTGGTAATCGGTCATTTTTATAGTGTTACTACCATACTTTAACATTCCTATCATTATGTTCTCCCCGGTTCTAAAATATAAACATGTTTGAAAGATAGATGAGGCTTTTAAAGCTAATATATGATTTTATAAGCAGTAAGGAAAAACATTTTTAACTTATACCAAGAAATTAATTCCTTATGATAATAGTGACGAAAACGAATATTAATAAAATTAACTATTTTTAAGTTATGATTAACGTAGTCAAGATGAGTTATGATCTTCATTCATATAATCTGCCTACTAGCTACTTCGACAAGAAATACTGATGGTTGATTTAAATGTTGTTGAATATTAAGATGAAAACGTTGTTTCTAAACTTTCGAATTTAAGACAAAAAATAGTCCATTATAATTTTATTTTTATCCGACTGCTAACGTGTGCCACTTTCCAAATTGTAACACAAAGAATTCACTTAACAATTTTTCCAAGTATTTAAATCCCATAAACTTTTGAAATTGAAAATTAAGTTTCGAAAGATATGAAGTTTGGGACCACAGTTAATCAGTGCCTACGTCTCATTGGAAACTATGAAATTATTCTATTTCATAGATTAAAATTAACCTCATTGAATAGGCAAAATAAAAGTATTAAGAGTTTGGGTGATTGTTCATTTTTGAAATTAATATCTTGAAATGAACTGGGTTAGATAGCCACTAAAAACTAAGAATCATTGGATAGCTGCTTTGTCATAGTATGGTACTACTGAGTAGCATGCGTACCTACCCCAACCAGGATTTGATGTAAAATTTTCAGATCTTATGGCTCTACCGTCAGACCAAGAGTGCTAATTTTAACAACGGTCAGTACACTATATATTAAATACTCATATTTATCGCTATTGACGGAAAGCTATCTTTCACCCGACGTTGCTAAACTCTGTTAGTCACTACCTGAAGTCATTCACAAGTGCGTCATGTTATTCGTAATTAGGTCATTCAGTGATTTTCTAATATGAACTGAGATAAAAGTAGAAACTTCAATAGATAGAAACTGGTTTTGTTGTCCAACAGTGAGATGTTCTACAGGGAACTTGAAGTGTATGCGCTCTATTCTTAGTGGGGTCAAAAATGTACACTATTGAAAAGTGTCATACCAGGACAAAACGGATGACTAATGCTACCTGGTTTTCAATTACTATCTAAGCTAAGTCAGTTTGTGGTATCAAGTTCAGATAAGAATAATAAAATTTCATAATAATACTGTCAGAATAAAGAATACTTTTTCCTTTTATTGTTCCTTCCTTTGATTTGATATGGACTGAAATTGATCACTCTCTATTAAATTACGTGCATCCTGAGGGGATTGTTTCGACACAGAAATAGTTCGCAAGTTTGACGTGAGTTGGGTTGTGACTAGAAAGTGTAATTCAGGATGCGTGTTTTATCCTACTTTGGGCCTGTCAGATGGATGAACCTACATCTCAGCACTGATGTTTACACTGGAACTCAAGTATACCCGTTGTACAAGTGTAGCTGTCTAAACTCAGTGACCTAGTGGTGAATGTGGTTTTGTTTGACACAAAACGAACTGAGTTTGAATCCCAGTGTGAACATAAACAGTGGTGTTCAGGTAAACCCAGCTGTCGAGTCCCAAACATGATGAAATATATGTCCTGGATTCCACTTGCCAGCCACAATCTGTAAACACAGTCGTTGCATGAACAGAAATATGAAGTTTGGGAACATAAGTCCATAAACAGTAATTTATAGATAAAATTACCTTTGAAAGGCAAAATAAAGTATTAACTTTTGTTGTCATTTTGAAATTGAATGAACTGGGTTAGATAGCCATAACAACTAAGAATATTGATAGCTGCTTTGTCATATAGGACACTGAAGTAGCATGCCGTACCTACCCCAACCAGGATTGATGTAAAATTTTTCAGCTCATCTATGGCATCTACGTCAGACCAAGAGTGCTAATTTTAACAAACGGTCAGTACACGTATATATTAAATACTCATATTTATCGCTATTGACGGAAAGCTATCTTTCACCCGACGTTGCTAAACTCTGTTAGTCACTACCTGAAGTCATTCACAAGTGCGTCATGTTATTCGTAATTAGGTCATTCAGTGATTTTCTAATATGAACTGAGATAAAAGTAGAAACTTCAATAGATAGAAACTGGTTTTGTTGTCCAACAGTGAGATGTTCTACAGGGAACTTGAAGTGTATGCGCTCTATTCTTAGTGGGGTCAAAAATGTACACTATTGAAAAGTGTCATACCAGGACAAAACGGATGACTAATGCTACCTGGTTTTCAATTACTATCTAAGCTAAGTCAGTTTGTGGTATCAAGTTCAGATAAGAATAATAAAATTTCATAATAATACTGTCAGAATAAAGAATACTTTTTCCTTTTATTGTTCCTTCCTTTGATTTGATATGGACTGAAATTGATCACTCTCTATTAAATTACGTGCATCCTGAGGGGATTGTTTCGACACAGAAATAGTTCGCAAGTTTGACGTGAGTTGGGTTGTGACTAGAAAGTGTAATTCAGGATGCGTGTTTTATCCTACTTTGGGCCTGTCAGATGGATGAACCTACATCTCAGCACTGATGTTTACACTGGAACTCAAGTATACCCGTTGTACAAGTGTAGCTGTCTAAACTCAGTGACCTAGTGGTGAATGTGGTTTTGTTTGACACAAAACGAACTGAGTTTGAATCCCAGTGTGAACATAAACAGTGGTGTTCAGGTAAACCCAGCTGTCGAGTCCCAAACATGATGAAATATATGTCCTGGATTCCACTTGCCAGCCACAATCTGTAAACACAGTCGTTGCATGAACAGAAAACTATTGGTTCAGTTTTTTTTCAAGAGAGAAGTAAGACGCATTGAAGACAGCACATTTAGGGAACAAAAGACTCATCCCAGCTTACAGTTTAAAATGAATTAAGCTTGGACTATAAAAACATTAGTTTCTAACTAAACATTGAAGATTTAAAATGATTACATTTATTGATGTTTGCAATCAAAAGCCTATACAACTGGATACTTTGTGAGTTTACTTTACTAGTTACTCACTTACGCCCGTTGCTTCTCACTGAGGAGCATAGGCCGCTCACCAGGATTCTCCATTCAACTCTGTCCTGAGCAATCCTTTCCAGTTGTTTCCAGTTACTATTTATCGTTTTAATGTCTGCTTCCGATTCTCGACGCAGTGATCTTGAGCCTTCCTCCTTTCCGTTTCCCAACAGGATCCCATGTTAATGCTTGTATCGTGATACAGTCTGATGGTTTCTGCAATGTATGTCCTATCCATTTCCAGCTAGTAAAAACCTTGGATCAAGTACCTGATAACTAGTTTGAACAAATTTAAAATATGACATAAAGTTTACTAATCCTTACTAATTTTGTATACTTCACATTTGTTGCCTAATTACATTGATAACTGTTAGTTACTAGAGTGAAGTTTTATTACATCTACATGGAGATGACAATGGAAATGCAGATTTTGTTTGAAAAGTCTTTTATTATTCTGTAGTTTATTGAAGTTGCTTTATTTAAAATTATCTGCTACTTTCAGCCTGTAAGTATTCTGCACATAATATTAACTTCATACTAGTCAGGTAGGTCTATCATAATTCTAGACAAAGAATATATATATCTAAATAGATATTTTGCGTTTCTCACTGGTTTATTTAGAGGTACACACATGGAAATGGTATGTGTAAAAATTTCAATTTGCCAGATATACATTTTATAACACCACTAACGTCACTGGTATAATAAAACGTCACTACCAGTGAAATTCAACTATTTCAGAATTTAGACAAACAGTAACATTAATAGTAGATGATGGATGCTGAGTATCACGAATTAACTGTGATCTGAACCATAAATATATGCTTCAACGCGTGATAATCATTGGTTTGAACCCTGGTCGTGTCATGAATGCACATTATTTTCAATAGCTGCTTACTAATACGGAACAGTTGTCTAATACTTTTATTACTTGGCGATTGTTTAAATAAAGATAATATGCGATGGTTAGTTGCAAAATTCAATAATCCCAAGTAAAAAAAGACAGAAATGTAAATATTAAAACCACCAAGGAAACAAGTTAGAGAATAATAATTGTGAAACAAGGTTGCACAATATGACAAACAATATTTTGTTAAGGAAATGAAATTGTATTTCACCAAACATTATATCCCGCAGAGGAAATAAATGATCACAATTGATTAATCAAATACGGGCACACAGGAAGTGCTATGTACCATTTATGCAAAAGACTATTTAACCTAAACTGTCTTTACAAAATGTTAATTACCTCTGCATAAAAATAGTAGTTGTAATTAGATGAATTTTCTGCTTCGAATTCTTCTAACAAGTTCTATATGCATTTTGTTGATCTGAAAATATTAATATGTTTATATTCAATGAAATCACCTGGTGAATAAGTGCTATGTACAGTTTCACAATATTTAGTGCGTAGCCTTTAGTAACCTAATACATCGATATGTTAATGAACAGTCATATAAAAAATGATATCGTACATTGGTTTATGCCTTACAAACAATTCCTGTAGCCCCTGTGGTTGCTGCTGGTCCCAAGCCCGGATAAAGGAGGAGGGTTGGGCATGGAGCTAGCAACGCCATCCCGTAAAACAACAAACGTGCTAAAAAAAACGCTAACCAGTAAAAGTTCATAAAAGGATGACAGGTATTTTATAAGATTGTATTATAAGGTGTGCAAATGAAATTTAATTATAATCAGTTGCTTTTGGTAAATAAGAAAATAATACATATTTATTTAAGTTGCAGAAAAACGATTCTTAGAGCATTAAACAGTTGTGAATGGGACAAAACTATTCAATAAATACATCAGTGATATTTACTGCTAATTAAATGTTATCAGTACTTCAATAGATAGCACGTTACGAAACCATTTAGATATTTTATACGTTATTAATCCACAGTAGTTCTGATAGGTGAAAATAACAAAATATATACATTGGGGACAAAATATACAGCCATCATTATTATTTTATTAGTAAAAAACTATTATTGCCAAATCTCAATTACTTAACAATTTAATGATGACGACCTTATTACTTCCCATCATATTTTAGTCCTCAGTCCTGTACTACTCAGTAGTAATATTCTTTTCACTTTTCCCGATAAATGCACAATCTCTATAGAATTGTTTGCGTTTTCTTTAGTGTGATGTATCCGTTAGATCAACATGATAACAGTGAACCATGGTGAAAACTTTTTATCACCTTCAGCAGATCAAATGTTGAATCATTCATCCTTACTTGTCAGACTCAATAGTGAATAATGAAGATCATTTTACTAATTGTATCTGGAAACCCACACGTGCTTTATTTACAGTATTCTTTGTTTTCTTACTCCACTTAATATAGGCTACTCTTTCTTGTGAGAATAAGTTAATTTATCTTAGGATGAATTTGTATATTTCCGCTGATTTGTTGTAGACTGAAGGTGGTCAGTCACTGTTGCTATATGTGCACCCTGAGCGGATTGCTTCGATATAGTAATTATTCACAAGTATTATTTAAGTTAGACTGTAACTGGCAGGTGGAATCCGAAATGTGCGTTTCGTCCTATTTGGGACTCATCGGCTGGATGTATCTGCGTTCCAACGTTGATGTTTACAGGGGTAAGCGTGGTGGCGTTAAACAAGAAACGGACTGAGTTCGAATCCCTCTGTCAACACCAACATTGGAATGCAGGTACATTCAGCCGATGAGTCCCAAGTAGGACGAAACGCGAGTTTTAGATTCCACTTTTCAGTCACAATCCAACCTAAATAAGTAAGTTTGTCGGTTACGTAATTTTTGTTAAATGTGTCTTTGACGAAAGCAAACGCTTCAAGGCACTGTCAAAAAATTCGCGATTTAAAGTAAATTCCACTTCATTTAAAAAACCCACTTATGTGAACGAAACGAAAAGCAAATACTGTTTTCATTCAAATAAGTACTTGACGAGTCTAGATTACTGAGTTTCTTGTTTATCATCTACGATCTTATTACACTCAGTCACAAAAAATGAATGAGTCAAATCAGTCCAATTTATGCATAAGAAATACTATAACAACATAAATTGTTATGCTTTACTAAAATGGTTAACTTCAAATTTTGTCTAGTTAGTTTACCTTCAAACTACGAAACAATGAGTGTTAATTGAATTATTGTAAAAATCTCATCCATACCTTTTCCATGAGCTCACTTACCACTTTTAATACAAAAGGTTTAGGAAGTCAAACTAAAGCTAAACAAAACCTTTTGTCATACCCAATCAATTACAGTTTGAGCAATAAAATATTTATGAACTAGGTTGTATAAAATAAAGTATTATAGTGGTATGAGCAGGCATGTTAAGTTTATTGGCTTAAGGATTGCCTCTTTTATGTTCTAAAATTAATGACCCAAAAACCATACCCAACTTACACAGAATTGTGCGAAGTAAAACAAACTGGAAAGGACGTATAAAAGAAAACACCTACAATTAAATTGAATAATCTGTAAGCAAACTTTTGCTGCAGTGCACATTCACATAATTCCATCCAACTTATTTCTACAGAGTCCAGAAAAACCTAATTATTTTGTGTAATGTCTAATTGACACTAGTGAAAACTGTTTAAACAGTAAATTTTTTAGAGTTCACCAAAATCATTCTAGATGACAACAGAAAATTTCATAAACTGCATAATGATGCTGAATTTATAAAACGTATTCACCACACTGGAAGGTTTTCATTAGGATATTATTTTACATCATTGATTATGAATACGCTTATTTGTAGATGCATATACATTTTCATAAATGCTTAGGATTTAAAAATACCTCTGCCTATTGAACATGCAGATCTAAACTTAGTCAAATTAATCGTGATGAAAGTATGTCTTCCGAAATCGCCGTTATATTTTCTGTGCTCGCAACGTTATTCAGGTTTCTATTTAGCAGGGCAAGTGAAAAAAATGTCTACACTTGATAGTGTTAGTGAAGTGACCAAATTTTGTTTGAGAGAATATGAGAAAAACACCTTTGATACATTAAGCTGTAAATTGACGATATATTTTTACAATAATTGTTTTCTTTGTATTCAGTTCTCACCCGTGCTCAGTCTTGATTTTATTCATCACAGGTTGATCTCTGTTGGATACCAGTGAAAACCAAGAAACATAAGATAGCAGTTTAGTCCGGGCCCAGAACACCTCAGTATTGAGAATTAAAGAACCCATTTAAAAATTGAAATCATTTCCTTCTGGTCGCCCAGTTAAACTAAACCATTAGAAATATTGGGTTGATGTCAAACGTTAGGATTCTTGTTTTAATCAACTTAAAATATTGTTTCATGACTATCCTATTCCATACCATTACTGAATTAAGATCAGCTTATAACGAAGAAAAATGTGCAACATTCCAGAACTAACTTCTGCAAAACCAAATCAATTTCATAGCTTAATTTATTAAGCTTATTTGTCTACAATGATTTAGATAGTAAAAATATTCACTTTCTTCATAGAAATTTCGTTAGAGATAATTAATACTTGTACTTCATTGTACCTAGCTGTAATCAATGTAATTAAACTGTTTTTGTCTTACATATGATTTACTGATATTAAGGCTCTTTTTGTGCTGGTAAAATGTATGGCATATAACTTCTTGGTGTATTGTAGTATTGTATATTCTTCTAGGAACAAATTCTCCAAGATACAAGGAAACTGATTTTAATTAAACTGACTAAAATGGGACTGCTTATACACATGTAAAAATGATTAGTTTTACTGCATGTTTTAGCTATACACCATTACTGTTGTCATTAGTAGCTGGTTTGATGATTAAGGTACTTAGATATTAAGTAGCCCCGCTACATGAATCTCTCTTTGAAGGAGTCAAGTAATATCTCTAGCCACTTTGCATGCAACCATAGACCATTAGTTAACAAATAGGTTAAACTATAATTTACCAAAGAGAAGATTCAAATTAATGGATCACTGCTTGAATGATTTTCCACGTCAGTAAAATAGTTGTTGTCAAACATCGTAGATGATAAGTGAAACATGGATGGGTAAACAGCAAAATGCAAAGATAACGAGCAGTTTTTTTCCATAATTTGTTAAAGTCTCTCTAACTAATAATAATAAGAAGCACAGGATTACTGATTATGCCAAGTAAATCGGTAATATTGTTAAATAATTACCTGGAATCTTATTCTTCCTCAATGATGTTATCTTCTAACATAAATTCTATCTTACAATACTCGGTTAATCCTTTTTGTTCGTCGTAGTTACTTCTCAATCTAATAAACTAAGCATTATAGAATACAATTGTCATAGTAAGGCATTTAAAATTCATGTCGAATATTAATCCTGATTCTAATTAATGCAGACAGATTAATAAACACATTGGTCTAATTTATCTCATATACTAATCTGCTCATGAATCCCTTTCACTGATATCGTTTGTTAACAACAATAAATGATAATTTTTTTACTACAATAAAACATTAGAATAAACCGTTCTTTTTTTTTAATATCCAATATGATAACAATTATATTTATACAATTCTAAAATACTTTATTAGATATTTTTTGGTTATTCTCTAATAAGTGGAAATGACGTTTATTTGAATGTATCTGTATTGTCTAGATATAATTTTATGAATTCCTATTGAATACGAAATGAAAGTCTAGTTCATATAAAATATGTCATTAATATCTTGTAAATTCAAACAACAACATTATGAATAATTTAAAAAACCAGTTAATTGACGTCAATAAAGATATTTCTGTCTGAAACTCAGACAAGGAATACATTAAGTTAATGATTGGAATATACCTTGAAATGTTTTATTGTTTAGTCTTACTACAAATAGTACTGATCCATAATACGAAAGTAAAGTAGTTGGATAGAGACCTAGTTATGAAAAAGGTATTTGCAATAAGAAAAGGAAAAATATATGTCTGAAGTGATCATTTATCATAATAATTTATCGTCTTGATTATAGGTTTTCTTTATGATTTCTTGAAATAGTGGTTTAGTAGACATGCAAATTAGTTCTTATCTATTGGAATCAACACTGAATAGTTAATGAAAACTAGCATCGTTTTAGATTCGATATGGTAAAAGTAAATTGCAAACCTATAACCTAGTGGTTGAAAATAGGATCACTGGCTCCAACGATAACTGAAGTAGACTATAATAACCACCGTTGAATTCCTTCAAATGTCACTTCACCTAAATAATAGAATGAAAAATATTGTTTACTGACATCATTACTAAACACTATTCAACTATTAAAACTTTTATTTTATTTATCCTCCTCAGAGTTTTCAATTTTTTCAACATTCTAGCCACAAATCACTTGTTCCCCCCTCCACACACAATTATTACATCGCTCAGTTTGCAATACATACACTTTTTATTTAGGTTTTGACATTTTGTTTTTGACCCCGAGTCTGAGTGAAAAAAACTTTGATTTGCATTCGCTACTTTATGTACATACGTGTATAAAATATATAAAACCGCTAAACCGTAGTTTATCATTCCTGATACATAATTTTAAAATATCTATTTACAACTGTAAATTATTACTTAATACAAATAGGTTTCAGATAAGTAAATTCTTATTTAGTTGTGACTGCAACTTGAATGTTTTAGGATCGAAGTCAACATGAGGTTATGTTCCTTGTGTCTTATCGTTCTATTACTTTTAAACCAGGTTTATATGTATGTATAGATATAATTTTATGAATTCCTATTGAATACGAAATGAAAGTCTAGTTCATATAAAATATGTCATTAATATCTTGTAAATTCAAACAACAACATTATGAATAATTTAAAAAACCAGTTAATTGACGTCAATAAAGATATTTCTGTCTGAAACTCAGACAAGGAATACATTAAGTTAATGATTGGAATATACCTTGAAATGTTTTATTGTTTAGGTCTTACTACAAAATAGTACTGATCCATAATACGAAAGTAAAGTAGGTTGATAGAGACCTAGTTATGAAAAAGGTATTTGCAATAAGAAAAGGAAAAATATATGTCTGAAGTGATCATTGTATCATAATAATTTATCGTCTTGATTATAGGTTTTCTTTATGATTTCTTGAAATAGTGGTTTAGTAGACATGCAAATTAGTTCTTATCTATTGGAATCAACACTGAATAGTTAATGAAACTAGCATCGTTTTAGATTCGATATGGTAAAAGTAAATTGCAAACCTATAACCTAGTGGTTGAAAATAGGAATCACTGGCCTCCAACGATAACTGAAGTAGACTATAATAACCACCGTTGAATTCCTTCAAATGTCACTTCACCTAAATAATAGAATGAAAAATATTGTTTACTGACATCATTACTAAACACTATTCAACTATTAAAACTTTTATTTTATTTATCCTCCTCAGAGTTTTCAATTTTTTCAACATTCTAGCCACAAATCACTTGTTCCCCCCTCCACACACAATTATTACATCGCTCAGTTTGCAATACATACACTTTTTATTTAGGTTTTGACATTTTGTTTTTGACCCCGAGTCTGAGTGAAAAAAACTTTGATTTGCATTCGCTACTTTATGTACATACGTGTATAAAATATATAAAACCGCTAAACCGTAGTTTATCATTCCTGATACATAATTTTAAAATATCTATTTACAACTGTAAATTATTACTTAATACAAATAGGTTTCAGATAAGTAAATTCTTATTTAGTTGTGACTGCAACTTGAATGTTTTAGGATCGAAGTCAACATGAGGTTATGTTCCTTGTGTCTTATCGTTCTATTACTTTTAAACCAGGTTTATATGTATGTATGTATGTATATATGTATGTATAGATATAAATTAGTAGACCCCGAAAACTAGCAAAGATATACCGACATCCTAGTAAACGGCCGGTCCTCTCGCTAAACTCCTTCTCACAAATACAATTTGAGAGATTCAACGAATGAAACAATAATTCATTGATATCGGATGTATAATCATCATAGTTTAGAATTTATTAAACTCAACTTAGTCTCTGTTATATGAAACGTAACAGCTGTATGAAATACACTGACAACAAACTGATCATGGCCAAGTAATAACTACCCATAAATCTAAATGACTGATCCAATAGCAACCCTCTTCCAATGGACGGATACCCAAGGCAGATTAACTTGTTAGCAAAAGTGAGTAGTCTTTCCTAATTAAATAATACACTTATATAAATTATGTGAAAGAACAAACAGGGTGGAATTTCGCTCAAATTACTAGTGATCATTAAATGTGGCTTACGAAGGTCATTTACCATATCAGTCTCACTCTTATTATCACTATTACTTAGCTGTTCTGTATTGATGTTTCTGTAAAGTCTAAAGCTTTTATATGTTGGCAGCAAACTTATTGGTATATGAATAGCTCCAGTTCATCCATGATATACCTTTTATTGAAGCTTATTGTCATTAACAAACTGTGTTTATAATTTTCAGCGACGATTAACAATTTTCATCAGCATTTCGTTAATACTGATTTATATAACTCCAAGTCTGTGGAACTGTATACAGATCAACATGTTATCCAACTGTATGTTACTTTATCATAGTAAAATAATTTTTAGTCTCGTTACTACTTCTTGATATGTTGTTTTTCATAGTATATGTTGTCTAAGTTTTTCAAATACATATCACATAAGTAACAGTCACTGTCTCAGTTTTTATCAACGTTAATCAGATATGCTAAATCATCTCTAGTAAAATACATGGTTTTCCTTATGTAATGTACCGTCTCAAAATGCTTTGATATGAGAATATTAATATGACGCAAGCAAAATTGTAAAATTGTGCACACAAAAATGGATACAGAACAATCAGTAGATGAAGGAAATGAAAAAAATAGTTGGTAAAACTTCTCTATAATGACGTTTTCACTAGTCACTTTGGTCGGAATAAGTTTACAATAAATAGCCCTCAGAAATGTTTGAATAATATATCATATTAGTCTAACATTAATAAGAAATCATGGTCATTTTACGAAAAACTATAGTAATTTTTAATGTAAGTATTAATTACTAACTGACATCAGTGAGAAAACTCGTGAAACCATGAAAGTTGTTTTGTATTATTCAATCTCGTCTTAACCCAATTCGGTTATTCATTTTATCTGAAGAAGCAGCCTGCAGTAATCTGCGGAACGTCAGGAATTTTACCTTCAAAGATTGGAATATTACAAATATATATATATATATATATATATATATATATATATATATATATATATATATATATATATATATATATATATATATATATATATATATATATATATATATATATATATATATATATATATATATATATATATATATATATATATATATATATATATATATATATATATATATATATATATATATATATATATATATATATATATATATATATATATATATATATATATATATATATATATATATATATATATATATATATATATATATATATATATATATATATATATATATATATATATATATATATATATATATATATATATATATATATATATATATATATATATATATATATATATATATATATATATATATATATATATATATATATATATATATATATATATATATATATATATATATATATATATATATATATATATATATATATATATATATATATATATATATATATATATATATATATATATATATATATATATATATATATATATATATATATATATATATATATATATATATATATATATATATATATATATATATATATATATATATATATATATATATATATATATATATATATATATATATATATATATATATATATATATATATATATATATATATATATATATATATATATATATATATATATATATATATATATATATATATATATATATATATATATATATATATATATATATATATATATATATATATATATATATATATATATATATATATATATATATATATATATATATATATATATATATATATATATATATATATATATATATATATATATATATATATATATATATATATATATATATATATATATATATATATATATATATATATATATATATATATATATATATATATATATATATATATATATATATATATATATATATATATATATATATATATATATATATATATATATATATATATATATATATATATATATATATATATATATATATATATATATATATATATATATATATATATATATATATATATATATATATATATATATATATATATATATATATATATATATATATATATATATATATATATATATATATATATATATATATATATATATATATATATATATATATATATATATATATATATATATATATATATATATATATATATATATATATATATATATATATATATATATATATATATATATATATATATATATATATATATATATATATATATATATATATATATATATATATATATATATATATATATATATATATATATATATATATATATATATATATATATATATATATATATATATATATATATATATATATATATATATATATATATATATATATATATATATATATATATATATATATATATATATATATATATATATATATATATATATATATATATATATATATATATATATATATATATATATATATATATATATATATATATATATATATATATATATATATATATATATATATATATATATATATATATATATATATATATATATATATATATATATATATATATATATATATATATATATATATATATATATATATATATATATATATATATATATATATATATATATATATATATATATATATATATATATATATATATATATATATATATATATATATATATATATATATATATATATATATATATATATATATATATATATATATATATATATATATATATATATATAAGCATCGTAGATCGCACTAGTTACAGGTTTAACTTTCCATTACCTTCACTGGTATTCAAATATTGTAACTGCCTTCTGACTATAAACATGACAGATTAAAATATCTATGTTAATAAATATTTCAACTATGAATTCATAAACTGATAATTTTGTTTCGTTAGTCTGTCTAGAAACTATTTCGGATGCTTGAAACATAATCTTCAGCAGACAACTACTTCTAAATTTGATGATCTTATAATTTAATATAAAATATTGCATTACAATATTGCTTAATTGGGATGTAGATCAAAAAATCTGTTATCAGTAGTCAATCACTGTAATTATTCACTTTTCATTTCCATTTTAGTTATGAAGTAAAATAAAAGATTTTAGAAAGAGAAGTATAAATTACACATCATACAGTAGTGAACCTTATGTAAAATTTTTAAAAGTTAGCTACTCGTAATCCATACAATTAGATTTTTGTTTAACTGATATATTTTATTCACATTTGTGAGAAAATGTTGATCTACACAAGCGCCCCATCAGTGATTCATATCGGGATACTCCTGAAGCTCTAATGAGAAATGATGACTAGTAGTGTTAAGACTTGTTGGGAGTGAGACAGCTATCACTAACGACAATGGATGATCATTGCAAATATATCACAACCTGATGGATGTAAGAATTCTACCACTGAACACCGGCCACTACAGCAATGAAGTTGATAAAGCGTTCACCACGTGACATAAAGGTCTTGGGTAGGACTCCCTAGCAAAATCAAGGACTTACACTGCTGAGAAGTCAGATACAAGGATGAAACATGTATCCAGTTCTTCCTGCTTTTCAGTAGTAACCATTTAACATCAATCTGTAACAGATATAAGCAACGAAACTTAATACAAATCTCTGTAAAATCACCTCAATTCACCTGCACGATCACTAAAACAATGATAAACAACTGCAGTTTTGTTTTTAAACACAATTATATAAACACAAATAAATGAATAAATATGGACATGTTACTGTGTAAACAGTAGATTGGAATAACGTCATAATGTAGATTCAATTTCATTAACTTCTCTGTAAAGTCAAGTGATACAGATAAATGATTCAAGTTGCTTATAGACGATTTATTTTTTAATATCACCTCATGTAATTTATCTAACAGTATATTACTCATCATATAAAATAAGCCTTATAAAAGTAGACTAAGTGATCAGTGTAGTTTAGTTTCAATCAATCAATCAATGCCTGTTACTCCAAGTGGAGCATAGACCGCCCACCAGCATTCTCCAGCCAACTCTGTCCTGGGCTTTCCGTTCTAGCTCTTCCCAAGTGCTGTTCATTCTCTTCATGTCTGTTTCCAATTCCCGACGCAATGAGTTCTTGGGTCTTTCTCTGTTTCTGTGGCCTTTAGGATTCCAAGTCAGTGCTTGTCTTGTGACACAGTTTGATGGTTTCCTCAGTGTGTGTCCAATCCATCTCCAGCGTCTTTTCCTAATTTCTTCCTCAACTGGAAGTTGATTAGTTCTCTGCCACAACAGGTTGTTGTTGATGGTATCTGGCCAACAGATCCGAAGAATCCTACGCAGACAGTTGTTTATAAATACTTGTATCTTCTGAAGGATACTTTTCGTAGTTCTCAATCCAAGTTTCAGCTCCATACAACAGGACTGCCTTCACATTTGTGTTGAAAATTTTGACCTTAATGTTGACTGAAAGTTGGTTTGAGTTGCAGATGTTTTTCAGTTGTAGAAATGCTGCCCTTGCCTTACCAATCCGCGCCTTCACATCCAAATCAGACCCTCCTCGTTTGTCGATGATGCTGCCCAAATATGTAAATGTCTCAACGTCTTCCAGAATTTCTCCGTCAAGTGTAATTGGGTTAGTGTTTGCTGTTTTGTATCGGAGGATCTTGCTTTTCCCTCTGTGTATGTTGAGGCCTACTGCTGCTGAGGCTGCTGCTATATTGTTGGTCTTCTTCTGCATTTGATGTTGAGTGTGGGAAAGAAGAGCTAGGTCATCTGCAAAGTCCAAGTCATCTAGTTTCGTCGATGTTGTCCATTGTATTCCGAGAGTGCCTTCAGATGTTGCAGTCTTCATGATCCAGTCGATGACCAGTAGGAAGAGGAAGGGTGAGAGTAAGCAGCCTTGTCTGACACCGGTCTTCACTTCGAATGAATCTGTGAGCTGACCTCCATGCACGATTTTACAATGTAGTCCGTCGTAAGAATTCCGTATGATGTTGACTATCTTCTCGGGTACGCCGTAATGTCGTAGAAGGCTCCATAATATTCTCCTATCCACGCTGTCGAATGCCTTTTCATAGTCGATGAAGTTGATGTAAAGTGGTGAATCCCATTCAATTGATTGTTCAACAATGAACCGTAGAGTAGCAATTTGATCGGTACATGATCGATCTTTACGGAATCCGGCCTGTTGATCTCGGAGTTGGGCGTCGATTGGGTCCTTTATTCTGTTCAACAACACTCTGTTGAAGACCTTTACTGGTACTGAAAGTAGAGTAATGCCTCTGTAGTTCTCACAATTGCTGAGATCGCCTTTCTTTGGTATCTTGATGAGGTACCCTTCTTTCCAGTCTGCTGGAACTTGTTCTTCCTCCCAAATCTTCCTGAAGAGAATGTGGAGTATCTTTGAAGTTGCTTCTATATCTGTCTTCAGTGCCTCTGCTGGTATGTTGTCTGGTCCTGCTGACTTGCCACTCTTGATCTGTCTGATGGCCATTTTGATTTCTTCGACTGTTGGTGGGTCTGTGCATATAGGGAGATCCGTGGCTGCTGCTTCGATGACTGGTGGGTTCAGTGGGGCTGGTCTATTCAAGAGTTCTTGGAAGTGCTCTACCCACCTGTTCCGTTGTTCATGCACTTCAGTGATTGGTTTGCCAGCCTTGTTCTTGATTGGCCGTTCTGGCTTGTTGAATTTCCCAGCTAACTTCTTCGTTGTATCGTATAAGAGCTTCATATTTCCTTCTCTTGCAGCTTTTTCCGCTGTCATTGCTAGGTCCTCAACAAATTTTCCTTTATACAACCTGATGCTCCTCTTCACTTGCTTGTTGACTCCGGTGTATTCGGCCTGTGCTTTGGCTTTCTCTGCTCTCGTCCGACTGTTATTGATCGCTGTCTTTCTGTTCCTCCTTTCTTGGATCTTGTCCAGAGTACTAACAGAAATCCACTCTTTTTGGTGTTGTTTCTTGAGACCCAAAACCTCCCGACATGTTGAGGTTATTGTTCCCTTAATCTCTTTCCAGTTGTCTTCCATATTAGTTCCACCTTTTTCTAGTAGATCATGAAATGCATGGAACTTGTTGCTGAGAATTAATTTGAATTCGTTGCGTTTGTTAGTATCCCGGAGAAGGGCTGTATTAAACTTGTGTAATACTGCTGCTCCAGTTGTCCAGTGCTTCCTCAGCTTCAGTTTCATTTTAGTTACCACCAAATGGTGATCTGAAGCTATGTCGGCTCCTCTCCTTGCTCTTACGTCTTCCATGGTCCTTCTAAACTTCTTATCGATGCAGATGTGGTCGATTTGGTCCTCCGTAATGTGGTCCGGTGAAACCCATGTAGTTTTGTGTATACGTTTGTGGGAGAAAATGGTGCCACCTATAATCATTTTGTTGAAGGCACATAAGTTCACAAACCTCTCACCGTTATCATTCCTTTCTCCCAGTCCATGTTGTCCCATGATGTCTTCATACCCGGTGTCATCCACTCCGACCTTGGCGTTGAAGTCGCCCATCAAAATGGTCAGGTCCTTGGCTGAACATTTCTCGATGATTGACTGCAGCCTCGCATAGAACTGGTCTTTGTCGTCTTCGTGGCTGTCATTGGTGGGTGCGTAGCACTGGATGATATTCATTGCAATACCTTCCTTCTTCGTCTTGAAGGATGCTGTGATGATCCTAGGTCCATGAGGTTCCCATCTTATAAGAGACTTCCATGCATCTTGGGATAACACCAATGCTACTCCTTGTGTGTGGGGGGCGTTTTCTTCTTCGTGGCCGGAGTATAAAAGCACATTTCCCGAGGATAACCGTTGCTGTCCAGCTTGCACCCAATGCGTTTCGCTTATTTCAAGTATCTTCAGGTTGTATCTTTTCATTTCTTCAGCTATTTGCATGGTTCTCCCTGTCTCCCACATCGTGAGGACATTCCATGTACCTATATTAATTGTTGCTCTGGTTGTCAGAAGAGACATCGGCCTCGTGGCTTCCGAAGAAACTCGGCTTTCACCATGAGGCGTCATAACATACCTTCCAACTCCCAGGGCAGAGTAAAAATGGTTATAAAGGTTTTTACTGGTTAGCGTTTTGTTTAGCACGTTTGCTGTTTTACGGGATGGGGTTGCTAGCCCCATGCCCAACCCTCCTCCTTTATCCGGGCTTGGGACCGGCAGCAACCCTAGGGGCTACAGGCGGAGTTTACTTTGCCTAAAATAGATAAAAGAAAATCTAACTTCATATATTTTTTAGCAAAACACAAGAAGATAACAAACTTTATTTCATCAATTTCCACAAAAAAATGTTTGATTGACAAATTTTCTGTTAACATACTTTTGTCGCAAGTAGCAACATTGAATGCAAAAAAATGAACGGATAAGGAGGGAAGGAAAGAAAAAAATTTGTCATACAAGTACAACAAGCTAACTGTGAAATAGTTCACTGATCTTTAAGTCACTTATTAAATTTATATACAATTTAAGAATATTTAGTTGTCTGGTTTACATTTATTTTTAATCACTTTGATTTTTTTTTCACATTTTCTTCTCTGTCAATTAATCGCTGTCATCGACATGTATGCCTTCATATAACAACTGGTAGAAAACGAAGCTTTCACTTCATTTAAGAGAAAATTAGACAATTCTTTAAATCATATGAAAATGCTTATATTATAGGACAAATGACATTTATTCATCGAAAAAATGCAAAAGTTTAAGAAACTATATGAACTTTTAAATGATATGTAGTTATCAACTATCTTAAACGGTTATAAACATACAAGTGTTTATGAATGCTAAACAATTGGAGGTACATACATTTATAATGAAACATATATATTTGAATAGGTTGAATATATAATCAACTCATTACTGAAACATTAGAATAATAACTGGATTGTGTATTATTAAAAACTGACTTAAGTTGTCACTATATTCTAACCCAACGTTATATACGCATCATGCTAATGGGGAGGGGATTTTATTCTATGTGCAGCCGTCAAAGGATATGTTTGAAAAATTAAGGATTTTAGAAGTTTAATAACTAGTAAACAAAGCTCTGCAAAGTAGCATTACAGCCATTTGGATGGCGTCTTTTGAAAAACTTATACAAATCTTATAAACACTCAATTTGATGCCCATATAATGACAAATTCACCATATTGTGAATTGATTAAAGTTAGAAATATCAACCCTTAGGTGCTTTTCCAGTAGTTTAACAATTAATCACTCACATGGAAACCCAGAGACCCCTAGAATGATTCCCTGGTGGGGAGGGAATACACACCGCTGAAGAGTCCCATACTAGGATGAAACATCTTTGCAGTGACTCCTGGTTTCCAACGTTTGGATTCCATTACTTTAATATGTTATATGGTTCTAATATGATTCGCTTCCTTGCTAATTTATTTTATTAATTTATCACTAAAATGTTGCTAAACTTATCAGTATGACTAATTAAGCGAACTTTCATGTTCAGAAGAATTTTACTCAACTGTACGATCTACCTTCACCTTTGAAATAGACTATATACAAGTATGGTAAAAATGAACGTTTTAAACAATTCCTTAAGTTTTTCTTAGTTTCCTAAATCTTTCATTTCTTTATTTCAACATAATTTGAATGTTTGTATCTTTATTACGGCGTAACAATTTCGAAATTATTACTCCATTTCCATTACTAATTTACATATGATTTATCACATTCCCTCATTTGCCAAATTTCTTAATGAATCACTTAAATAAAAAGTCTTCTCTATCATTGACTAAACATCATAAAAAGTAAAAAGCAAATACATGTTTGGCTAAATTAATCTCGATTCCTTACTCAGGTAGTTTTTTATGCCATTAGATCTGGCTTAGTTACGATGAATCTTCCAACGATTGATCGGGTCCAAAAATGGAAAGATTAAAATAAGTAGGAAGGTCTCATCTCCAGAAGTGAATAACACAGTAAGCAAAAACTTTCTATATATACATCTTGACCCTAAAAATTCAGGAAAAGATATTTAAACCTTAACTTTGATTAGGTTCATAAGTCACATATTCTAAAAAGGCATCTCATTTTTATATCACAACTGGTGTTTGGACTTCAAACGGCATCTGACATGTCGGGCTTCGTTACATTTGGCTGTATACAATCCTTCCAGTGTATCAGTGATAAAAGTTAATATTACATTAAGAGGCTTCTTGTTAACGACTTAAATTCGCTGATGGAACACTGAGAAGCAGAAAGTATTAGATCATTGATTAAGCATAGTTTTAACTTCAAATTAAAGGTTCCCCAAACACAAAACTGAATGATTTGCAAGTTCACATACGAGAATAATTTTAAAATTGATATTTTAAATCTAATCGGTATGCTAATATTGGTGACGGTCACTAAGAAAAAGATAATGCGGTTACAAAGCGGTAGTAACGAGTGATGTTTCAGCTATATTATACCTTTGATATTTAGCACTATACTTACTTATACAAAGTTTTAGTTACCACAGTAACAGTTACTGTAATTACTATGTAAACAACAGTTAAATTTGATTGAGCAGAAACCTACACTATTTACACGACAATCATTTAATTGGTAATTGAAGATTTCTAAGTTTCTATACACAGAATTTGTTCATCACAGTACATTACTGAGACATTTATCCTCAATTCATTCAAATTATAATGTTCTTGTTACCATTTCTTCCATCACGCACATATTTTTCTTAAATTCCTTAATATAAAATGAGGCAAACTGTAATTCACAGTTAGGAATCTTCAGATATGTGCATAACAGAATTTAATCTATATGATTCTCAAAATATTCTATACACGACTAATAATAAAAAAACACATGATTTATGATTTCTGCATGTTGCCATATGCCATATATATATATATATATATATATATATATATATATATATATATATATATATATATGGAACTGTATTATTTCATCAGAATATATGTTTGTATATAGGTGTAGTGAGTAGGCGTACCAATTTATATGCACATACTTTATGTGAGAAAGTATAATTGAATATGTGTTTTTGTGCATGATTATGTATGTTCATTCTTCCTGACATTATCTATCAGTTTTCGGAGGTTTTGGTGTAGCCAGGGTCACAAGCTAACGTGAAACATATCATCTAAGATTGAAAGAATAATCTGTTGAAATAACTGTGATAATATTAATAATAATAAATCTTGACCACATGATAATCTTTGTCTAACAGTAATTTGAAGTTATGCAGTTAGTTGTAGCAAAATGACCAATTGTTTCATTTTCAGATTTAATTCAGTAATCGACTGGTGACTTCAACTACTTAAGTTGTTCTAACATTATTAACAACTAATCGTCGCATAAACGAGACAAAATACATTTTGAAAAACATTAAAAATCATACAGGCATATTAAAAACAAAGTAAACGTGTAAAAATATTGGAAGATTTCTACTTAAATAGTACTTAATACTTTGTAATAATTGATATAGTAAGATGTAAGCAAGTCATATTGGTTTCGTTTTCATAAGTTCCTAAATGACGTGTACATAAGTACATTTTATTAAATAAAATAACTCATTTGTAAAACTGAAGATGGTGATCTAAATTATTTTCACCGACCCAATAGTCAGTCTAAAATATATCAAATAGCCAAATTTATGACAGGCGTCACGTAGATTAATAAGTAAACAAATGATTTGTTAATGACTGATGATAATATCTAAAGTGTTTTAATGTACTGATTTAATCCAGTACACTATCTATTGGTGAGTATTCAGATATCGTTTATTTTAACGACTGTCATTCACTGTTATCACATAATAATTTCTGAAAATAAGTCCATCTTATTGCACTGTAATAAGTAATTTAATCAACCTTCCATTTTGCTGATATTAAATTTTATTTCCTATCAAAATGGAAAAAGTTGGTTAACTTTAGATGATATATTTAACAGAATCAAAGTTCATGTTTAAATATAATAAGCATTGTCTTTTAATAAACAGAATACCAAGATTAATTAAATACTGTTATCATGTGTACAATGGGATTACTTTGAAATGCAATGAAATCACGCTAACGAAAAAATGAATATGAAGATTTTGATTATACAAATGGTATAAATGAAAAAATTTTTCTTAAAACATGGATTGTGAGTAGGTGTAAAATTCAAGGCTAGGCTGGTCAACTAGACACCTAATGGATACCTTATCCTATTAGTGAACTCCATAGTAGTCAGTACTAATGATCCGTCGAGATAATTTTCCCACTAATGTATAATATTGCGATGAACCGTTGAAGTTTTTGTTACAATTTGTAAGTACTAGTTGTCATTCGTGTTAAAAGAAGGATGGTTGACGGTCACATAGTAATGAGAACACACAGAAGTTAAAAATGTTAAATTACTGAATGTCTGTTCAGTAGTTTATAGGCAATGCGCATGACTCTAGAATCAGGAATTCTAGGTTCAGTTCCCATCAAAATCCTGGATCGATATTTTCAAACAGGATGAAAAAGCCGTTAAGGCAAATAAATGAGTACGTCATTTTATTAAGATAAAACTGTATAGTATACTGGGCTTATAGTCACTCTGTACAGACTCGGTAGTAAATATTTTTGTGAAAGCTCGATGTTAAGTGCAGAATAAAACAAAGATTGAAAAGCATAACTGTTTATTACAGTAGAAATTAATTGTCACTGAAGAATGATTATGATGAATGATAAAATAATACCTGTGAGAAACTGTAATTAAGTATAGAAAATCTTTGTAGCCCTACGAACATAATGTGAAACATTCATACAAGAAATAAAATGTTAATTAATTATAGAAGGTCATGTAATTTGTTTCTTGATAAATGCACTACATTATATTTTACATGGTGCTCTGATTTACTACATAAAATTCACAGATTTCAACTACTATGTCACAATTTTAAGTGGTACTCTAACACTTTTTATGGACATACAAAAGTGTAAGTAAAAGATGATTGCGTAAACCACTAAAAGTGTTACACCAGTTCGTTAAGTATTTCAATTACCCACCTATTTACTGATAAATGAACTCATATATATATATATATATATATATATATATATATCACCCAATCAGCAGTTTTATACACGGTTTGCAATCTGATTTGATTTATTTTCACTTACGTAAATTCATCAACTACATGATCTCCAATAAAGTGCACTGACGTTTCGTCCAGTTTACCAGTTTACTTGAATTCTTATTGTATTTCAGTTAATAGATACTAATTAAGTGGTGGAATGCTGATTAGGCACAGTCAAATATACATATTTTCATTTTTAATAAACTTGATAGCACATTAGAATTCAAGCACACTGTCATCAGTTTCACTAAAAGAATTATATCGATAAATGCCTTCTAAACGTATGCATAAACCTATCCGGTTATTTATACGTCATGAGTCATAGGAATTACAAGATACATTGAATACTAAAAATATTCAACGTATTCGTTTCTTGTAACAACATCATGTGTAAATATTAAACAATGTTTAAATGTCAATCCATGTTCCTTTTATATAAGGAGATTCGAAAAGAGTAACTAACTTACCGAACTGTTTTCCAGATTATTTAATTTATTCTGAGTATGCATAAATCGATTATTTTATTTCTATTAGGGTCATGTTCGCATAGCCCTAACTTCCCATTAGACTCAGGAACTGTGATTAATTAATCATGTACCTGCACCCTCAGTCATTAGCCATTATTGTTCCTATATTTTATAGATGCTATTCTTCCTATTGGTTTTGTGTGTTCTGGTTTTGTGCATATATATAAAGAGATGTTTAAAATACAATGCGATTCTGTTTGGTTGGCTCATCAATTTGTGTACTCTATTTCCGACTTGGGACTAATTAGGCATCAGGTAGACGTGTAGTGACCACCTAGAAACTCTGATTGACCCTCTTTACTGTGCCTTTTGTGCATACAAGGTTGTATCAACTATTTGGTCATACAAATCTATAATTTCAGCTCTCTTTCAAAAGCATAACAGTTTTACAGTTAAAATGATTATAGAAGATATTTTTAGACAATAATCAAGTTGAACAAATAGCTGTATGTACATGTAAGTAAAATTTTCATTAACTAAACAATTTGCTATGTATATTATGTTTAAATTCTCATAGTAACTTGTTGCATGAAGTAAGGTATAAAATATAATAAACTAAAATGCCATAAACTTATTAATTAATATAAATAAGTAAAAATTAATTAAACAGATATTAAATTTAGAAATGTTACAAAAAAATTAAATTTTTTTCGGCACAAACAAAAACCTACTAGTAATTGGATATAGAAAAAATAACTGATGAATATTTTCATAAAATGAAAGATTGAAAATAAAAAAATGTTATGTTTATTAGACAAACCAAAAATTCAAAAAGCATCTTATATGCACCAACTGTCTAAATTTTGTCAAAACCTACATTAAAAGTTTTTTTTTATTAACAATGAAAGAAAAATATAAGATAATCAAGATATAATGTATATTCTAAATTTAGAAGATAATTCTACTCTTATTTTCTTTATATATTTTTTTAATGTAGACAAAAATTCAAATACAAACATCATATAATTGTTTGTGTATAATCATTGCACTATCATTGAGGAAATTATGATAACTTTCTTAGAAAGAAATGCACACTGAATAGAATGTTAGAAACTGAATGTTAATTTGTGCTATTTCTCAAGATGAATGATACAATGGTGGTCAAAAAAATAGAATCTTTTGGAATTTATAGTTAAGAAATTATTTAAGTTTTTATATGAAACCAGCACAGTTTTCGAATAAGTTATTCATTTCTTATAAAATCGCTAGTAGTATGAGAAAGCTGATGCCCTCTGAAGGGTTAAAACATCTCCATGGATATAGTCTATATTGACTTTACTAGAGCTTTTGAAATGGTCTGTCATTCCAAACTGAAGCAGAAGCTACATCATCGGATAAATGGTATCTTAGTTAGCCAAACCAAAGAGTATGACTCAACTCAAAATTGTCTGGATGGCAAAATGTGCTCGAAGGAGTGCCTCACTACATGGTTTTGACTTTAGCATCATTACTGTTGTATGTAAACGAGCTTTTTAATTTGCTGTCATCCTCAGCCTCATTATATTCAAACGATATTAATATATGGAGAGCCATTGATAATAAACAGGACTGTCCAGAACTTCGAGTGAATTTTCTGGTATTAGACGAATGGTCCAGTATTTGCCAACTGGGGATGAATACAACCCCCTCCCCAAGAGCTTTATGATACAAACTGGACACCAAAGCACAAATGCATACTCAACAAATGTTGTGCTTCCCTAATTCAAACACATAATCATCCGAGAATCACTATCAGTAAAAAATTGAAAATTATTAAATATTGTCGTCCTACCACTCCTAAAAGCTTTCGAACTCTTTGGTCAATATATAGAGTTTTTATGCATACTGATGCTAAGATGTTTTTGATTTTGTATACTGTATTTGTACATCCAAAACTTAAATAATATATGCGACCAGTCCATGTTTAAAGAAAGATGCCAAATTACTAGAAAAGTTTCAAAGAACAGCAACTAGGTTAGCTCATGAAATCTAGTGTCATCCGTATGATGATAGATTGGCCTAACTAAACTTGATCCCTTTGTCATACAGAAGAACCAGTGAGGACGTAATAACAATCTAATAAATACTCAATAAATATTATCTTGACAAGCTCTCCTTATGCTGACTTCCAGAACAAGAAATTTGCAAAATACTCCAAAAATGTCCCTGAGCAGTGAATAAATTATTTACCAGCTGACTACCGCCTCTCCCACAGAACAGCTCCTTACCTCGACATGTGGTTTAAGTCTCATTTACCAACAAATTAAAAAAAGTTGAACTGACTGAGAGTTTTACATCACGAAGACAAAATCGGTCCATCCAGCATTCCGTGAAAATAAGAGATCGTAGTTCCACAATATCATAAGATAAATGTCTAGTTTCTTTTTATACACACTTTTATACACTTCTTTCTATACACGCTGGTCGTCGCTTTTTAAATTCAGTATACCTTTATCATGTATGTCCAATAATACATGAGTTGTAATTTTCACTTAGATTTAAGGCTAACCTAAAACTCACCATATGACAAATAACATTGTATTGAAATTGAACTTGAATACTTCCATGACAAAAAGGAATTGCAGACTTACACTGTTCTGACAAAAACCACCATGGCCAACCAAGATAACCCCGCTTATCTAATGTACTTTATTTGTGAACAAACCTAAATCCTATAATTGCCCTGTTGATTTGTCATGGACTGAAATATATCAGCCTCTGTTGCAATATGTGCATCCTGGGCGGATTGCCTCGAAACAGCGACAGTTCCCAAGTATTATTTGAGTGGGATTGTGACAGCTGCATCAAGATGGTGAGTCTCAAATAAGACAAAATGCGATATCTGTAGACAACATAATACAGTTTGTATAGGAAAGTTGAAAACAATCTCCATTTGAGCTATTCGCAACTCAATTTCAAACTACAAAACTACAGTCTACCTCTCCACCTATCCAGATAACATAGCGGATTATAATTAATTGAGAAACTAAACTGCGAAGCATAAAATTAGAACAATGGAAAGTGAAAAATAACACGATCTCCATGAAATAAAGTGTTAGTGTTAAGTTAAAATATCAATTTGCAAATAATACTAAGAAATGTTTTCACTTAAACAATGAATAACATTTATACTCAACAATACAACACAAACAACCAAAACCCACAGCCAATAAATTAATGAAATATGTTGTACAGTATTCAAATCACTAGAAGTTTTCTAATTCAGATGAATGACAAACATTTTGTACTTTTTAGTCACGTGAGTTAATGAAAATCAGATAAAATAAATATACTTCGTTTGAATAAAATGAATATAGTAACATTAACACATTAATGAGCTACTCATACTAACCGCGTTCCTGATTATCACGAAGGTAAACGCTATATAGTTACCAAGCAAACAAGTTGCATGATCACGTGATTAAAAAGATTATTAAATTTATTCAGTAAATTAGTATATCATGGTTATTTCCTATAAATGAAATAACCCAGTTTAGTAGAAAAACTTAAACACTTCAATTACAAGTTAAAGGAATCAGATATTTTGAAATAGGAAAGTTTGACAGGTAAATATTTCCTGATTAGTCAGCGCTTTAACTTGGCTGTGTCCTAATGTTACTGATACTATAATAAATATTAGTTAAGTAGTAGTGAATGTGATGCAGGTGGTGAGTTAAAAGGTCTCGAGATCATTGGTTTTATTTATGTTGCACAAAATCCTAATATAGTAATTTAAAGATTCATAATGGTTACAGATTTCCACAAATTTGTTAAACGGTAAATTATTTTCTTTAGAAAGGTAATTAAAGAAAATTCCAAAAAAACATATGTACCTAAAAAATCATTTTAATTTATTGAATATATCACAGACTGATGTTGGTAGGGCGTCATTTAAAACCAGGGAGCGCTGGGCATCTGTTTCGCCCCAGTATGGAACTCCTCAGCTGAGCACCCCAGATTCCGCTCTAACGGCTTCAAGTTGGCGAAGTAAGAAGTCGTGACTGGAGGAGTTCAGATTTGTCGGAAGTGAGACAGTTATCACAGTTATTTAAAAAACATCTGAAGTTAGACCATTACTTCCATAACCATGATAATATTAAGCTTAAGAAGAAAGTAGAAAATTGGAACTTATGTGCGTGTGTTTCGCCTTTTCCTAAAACTTTTTATTCTACTGAAACAAATTAAAGCACTGACTTTTAAATGATAATTTAGCGTAACGTATATTGGAAATTTTTAAACATAAGATTACAATTAAATTTAAAAATAACAAAGGTAATATAAGTAATAATATTAACAATAATAAGTTACTTGAACATATATACATATCATGCAAGTGAAACGAAGACGAGAAGGATGTACTAGATGGATTATTTAATTGAATGTGATGCTAAAAATGTAGGCATTTTAGAAGCAAATAAAATGATTGCATTAATGTATTGTACTAATCAACAGTGAATTAGTGTCAGATTTGATTTCAAAGGTAATAAGTAAATTAGAAAACGCTAAAACAAAATTTCTATGATCAATTTTGTGAAGGACCAATTAACCCTAGAGGTAATCCTACTGTCAATTAGTGCTTTATTCTGGATTCACGCTGTGATATATATATATATATATATATATATATATATATATGCTACAAACGCAGAATTGTCTATAAAAACAACAATGAAAGAAGATTGGTTTGAAGATTGGTACGAATATGTTTATTCTAATGTTCAAAAGCTTTTTTTAATTAATTCAAAAGACTACACATTCACAGTGATGGTTCAATGAAGAAAAGTTTCATAACAACGAAATCATTCAACAGAACTATGCAGTGGTATATGTAATTAATTTAGTATACAAAGACTGATAACATGTATAGGCATTGCACCAGTTAAAGAAATAATCGCGAAATATTTAAATGATTTTAAATACCAAATAAAAATTTTAGCAAACAGTAGCCTATAGAGTTGTTGCATCATATATTTAAATATTTCAAAAATAACACGAAAATGACATACAACGAATTAAAATCAGGTGGCTCGCGCCTATCATTCATGTATGGACAAGTGAAATTGTATAAAGCTGATATACCCATTAGACCAATAGTCTCCATGATAAATTCACTGTGTCAAAAATTGACCAGCTGGTTGACCAACAAATTAGGAACAATTTGTAAAGAACTGGTTGTATATAGTTTAAAAGATATTTTCGAGTTCTCTGAAGTAGTAGGCAAACTAAACATATCGGACAAACTAATAGTCTCCTATAATATATCAACATTATTTACCAACATTACCTTGGAAGAGACTACTAACTTAATAATTCAACATTCTAAACAGTTATCTATACCGAAAACACAACTTAAACATCTGATATGACTATTCTCAAAAAACAATAATAAATTATACTTCCAAGCTGATAATGTAGTTATGGGAAGCCGATTGGGACAAGTGCTCGTCGTCATATTTATAACTAATCTAGAGAAGACAAAGTGAATCCCAGCAACAAAATAAATGATAAAATGTAGAAGGTACGTCGATAGTAAATTTATTATATTCCAAGACAATAAACACGCAAAGAAACTATGTGGAAACTCTAAGGAAGCTCATCTTAGTTACAAATACATGATGGAATATGAAAGAAAAACAACACATTCCAGTCCCTAAATCTTTTGATTTCAGGAAGAAATGACAGAATTCACCAAGTGGTATGTTCCAGGATAACATATGGTATGCACAATACCTCAATTTTTATAGCTTTCGACTAATTAACTATATAAACGTGGTTTGGTGAAGTCACTCTATTATAGAGCGAACCAAATACTACTAATAAACCTGATGACGGAACTACAATCATAAATGAATGTCTTCGATACGCAGAAACGTTTATTAAGAAATTTAGTAACAACTGTAATCAAATATCCAAAGTGGAAAATTCCAAAAAGAGATGGGTATTTGTTCAATCAATTTTTAAAAGCGACTAAATCGCTAAACAATTCCATCAAAAACTTAAAACGCCTATCAAACCACAAACAATGCACACTATAATATTTTATAAATCGAAAAAAGTGGACAAATATCCGTCTCATATCACCTCCAATTTTATATACCACTTCACACGAACTTGCAATAGCAGGTACATTGGAAGGACAGAAAGATGCAACCCGTCACGAATTTCTAAAGATCTCGAAGAACTCACGACCCAATTGGGGATCGAACCCCGGAATCTCTGGTTCCGCAAAGAACTCTTTACTACTAGACCACTGAGTCAGTAACTAAGGGTTGATATTTCTAATTCAGTTAATTCGTGATACGATTGCGCGACCTCATCCATTGGTGGGTAACTGCCTCACGCCCGACACGGTTGAACTCCACTAGCCACTCCCCGATGGGGTCGAGGATGTACACTGCTGAAGAGTCCTATACTAGGACGAGACATCTGTCTAGTGCTTCCAAGTGACCAATCGTTGTCTAATTTAAACCAATTCGTTATATCAAAACTGCCAATCAACAATCTCAACAACAGCCAATTAAAACTTAGAAATTCAGCCACACGTCATTTGAAAAATATGGAACATGACGCAGATATGACAAATGTGTTTAAAATTGTCAATTAAAAGCATAAGTCGATTCCATTAAAATTTACCAAGGCCATTGCAATTAGAAGATTAAAATCTGATCTTTGCATTCTAAACGAGTCGGTAATTAACCTCCGATTGCTCTAATAACATTTGAACGATAACACAGTCTCCCTTTATAACTGTTTATGAAAACAAGGAGGTGAGCTACATTCTTACACTTTTATTCTGATCCTTATCTTTACATATCCATAACAAATACGTGTTCATAATTACATAATAGGACTCTTTAAACCATTAACTAGGACTATCACTCCGACGCAACTCTTTGGTTTATTTTTGAGCCTTCTTTTATATTACGTAGTGAGACTCTAGAATATTCATCTAATTTAATTATAAATACTCACCACAAACAATCTAATGTTATCTGCTAAACATTTCAATTCATAACTAATGTGTATCAGCATTTACGTTATCTAAAAGCAATAAACTATAAGTAGCTGATGCGAACATAACGTAATACACTGAATTCAAAATATTTCATAAATGTCCTTCTTTATATACTCAAATTATCCAAAAGAACAAGTTGTATGTAGTCCTATTTAGGCGTTTAGAAAAGGATACATGGGGAGAAATGCTTCGTTATAATATACCTAATGTTTATTAACTCTTTTCTTTTGTTGTTAGAAATAATCAGAAATTATACACTGCCGGATAGTCTTTAAAGTACTAAGGAGTATTAAGTTATAGGAAAAATGTAAATGAAAATCGTCAACTTGATGGATATTAAAAGATACAGAATAATTAATAATATCAACTTGTAAGGATTAACAGAAATAATAAGACCTTTGGTAAAATAAGAGAGTGAGCATATCCTCTCCAAATATATGAATCAGGTTTGAATAGACAATTCTCTAAAGCCTCTGTTTTGCAAATATTTCCTATTCAACCTCCCTCTGCACTAATTCTTAGGAGACGATTTAAAAAAAAACTATTTCATTAATGGAAAATAACCAGAGTTGTCATTGTGTCCAAGTATTGGCCTGTTGATAATGATAAGTGATATTTACTTCTTTACACTGAATAAAAATCTAGAAAAGAATAATAAAGAATATTTAGAAGAGAGCGTTTTCTTCTTGACGGTGCCATTTACTTCAAATGTTCAGTCGTATATATACAGTAAATTTTTGCAATCAGTAATCTATAATAAAATAGAAACATCACATCCATATTTTTACAATTGTCAAATCCGAAAATTCTAAAAACGGTGCCTCTAAGCATCAAATATAAGTTTCGTAATCATCTTCAGTAATAAAATTCGGAATCAGGAATAGGCAAAATGAATATTATTTTTAGAGATAACTGTCCGAAATGAGGTATATCATATGTTGAATAATGTTGAGAATGTTAAGTATTGTTTAAAAGTGATTAGGATGAACTGAATGATAATTATGGAAAATAAGAAATATGATTAAAGACTAAGCAAAATTAAAGACTGAACACGTTTCCAATATACACAGAATTTCGACGTGAATTGATTGGACGCTAAAAATGTACTTGTATTATAGGCAACCGACAATATTTATCTAGTGGAATCGCTTTCCATTTAATAAATAAAAATGATAAGTCTATTGAAAGTAGTACTGGTTTCACTGTGAAACCTTGACTGTTCATTAGATTCTAGTTTTAAAAACACTCCTAATGGCAGATGCGTAAAATAAGTTGAGAGAGACACTACGAATATTTCTTGACATGTTTATAAATCTAATTCACTTTTAAAAATTAAAATATTTACAAGATATTTACACGTTAAAATTGCAAGAGTTTTTCGATTATTACTAAGTTATTAACAGTAAATGACTGACTTCTCAACACAAATCAAGGCAAACTGAAGTGTATTTCCTAGATAACCATATTCTATATGATATTCGTGTTCAATTGTACTTCTCTACTAGTGTATCTATGATCGTCTACTAACTTCAAGATTCTGAATTAAATATTTTAATTAACTTATAAGATGGTTAAAATATTCATTGTATTTTAGTTATTTCAGCATTTACAGGCGACACCAAATCTATTTCACATTAGAGATCTTGGATTTATTTGCAATTCATTCATCGAAACTCATAATTGTAGAGGAGTTGGGGTTATACGCAACGGCCTCATTATTAACTAACTTCAGAGTATTGATATGTTTCAGAATATTTCAGAACATTTAGTGGGTCTATGCTACATAATAGTGTAATGTTCAGACCGATTTTGCCTAAATGTATAAAATTTAGCAAATATTGAATGCCATTTTATGCTACTTATTAGTAGACAGAATTATAGATAAGTAATATTATTTACATTTGAAAAGACATGATATCAGCTTTATACCTTAATTTGGAAGTTTATCTTTATTGATTGTTGAACATTCTTATTCAGAGACTATAAGTGGTCAGTATTGAATAAAGGTCAACTTGTAAAGTAAGGTAAATAGCTCTCATCACGTGTTATGACTTTTAAAATGTAAATAAAGTTGCTCATCTGTAATTCTTCCTAGTAATAAAAGACAAAAAAACATCCAAGAATTCGTTAAAATTTAAACAGCTGAATGTAATCAGCCATGATTTAATGGCCGCAATTTCAAGTGGCTAGAATCATCTGCAACTATCTGGCATGAATATATCCTTGTAATAACTTGGTGAACCGAATGAAAAACATAGTATAGTGAAACTAGGTTTAAAAAAAACTTAAAAATTTCATAATAGTGTTAAATATTCGGCCACTAAATTAACGGTAAAATGATAGAAAGTATTGATTATGACACACTTAGTAGACATTGAGAACCTTGAGAATAAACGCAACTGTGTATAACTTGATAAGAATTTATTTAAACGCATTCTTCTTTTATGTTAATTTGGGAGGAATTTGAAATGAACGGCAAGTTTCCCGATTAACTTTACATTTTTTGTTGTTACACTGTTGTAATAATCTTTCTATCATTTTTTTCATCATTTTGAGTGATCCTTTATTATCGACATTTGACTACTAACATTACCTACTGATAATCAAAATAGAACCATTAGACAGCTATTTTGTTCTAGCTTTCGAATTCACAATAGTAAAAAATAATAACAGAAATGTTGGTTAACATAAAAAAATAATCAATTTAGGAAAATCTTCAATTGCTTTAAAATCTTACTTGTTATTGACAATAGATATTATAATAGTTCAGTCTCTTCCATGTAGAATTTGTACTAAAAGCAAATACACCTTGCACAACAGGAGACTTAAAATAATTTTGAAGGATCAAATTATTTAAACACATATCGAGATTAGTATGCAGTGGAAATAATAACACCAACATATACAATAATATGGTATGTAACAGACAGGTAGATACAAAAAATGAGTGTAGTCGATGATCACTATTTCGTTTAATTATACGAAACTTGAACAGGAAATATCATAAAATAACGTACTAAAAATAAACCGGTATTCACGATTTGTCCTACAAAAAATATGTATTAATAAGCAATACTAATTTTTCTCATTCAAATAACAGTATTATTTAAACATTAAATACTTTCAGAGAAAAACATTTGAATTTTTTAATATCTTCTCCTTACTAATTACGTCAAGTCTAAAATACCCAAGATATGCATAGGTCTAATCACAGCATGATATTCAGTTACTATGGGGAATGATTTTACCAGAAAAATCTGGTCAAAAATCTGAGTTTATGTATTTATTTGCGTTTATTTCTTAAGTTATGCCCACATAATTCCAAAACCATTTTGTTTCTATAAACTTAGTAAATTCATCTATATTATCGTACGTTGTCATAGGCGTGTAACTTTATAATCAGTCTTCAATAAGAATAAAATATCTGTAGAGGTAATTGATTGAAAATACATTAAAAATATACAAATCATCAAGAAACCCATATCAATGATAAAACTAAAAACTCATATTTTTGTTGTTAAACGTTTGGAGATGGTCAGCAGTAAATTATAGACTTAGGTTTTTTACTAGAACACACACATCAAACATTCTGATGAAATTAATGCTAGGTGATAAATTCGGATCTAGATCAACAATTTCCACATCCTGAGACGCTAAGATCTGATTCCAAATGACCTTTAGTAGGACTAAGGTAATTCCGATTTTGAGTAATGGTCACCATGTGATGTTGCGGGTCAGCTACCATGAGCTTTAAGTTCAGGGTTACCTGATGACAACATTCAACCACCTACCATCAAAACATAGCATATATGCTTTCATCTAGACTAGTAATCAAATTCCAACTCGATCTATATAGTTCACTCTGCAAAAAGCATTAGACAAATATAGCACTTATCACTACTCAGTTGTCATTTATTATAAATTCACACATTTATACACTGATTAACTTCATTTATGAAATTCTGATTAGTTAAATAAACACTATATTAAACTAATTAACGACGATAAACGTTATAAAAAAAGTGTTTACGAATCTCAAATAATCATCTACGATACTTACAAGTAAGAAGTCCCAGTTCATTAATAAACGAAACTCATACATTTAAAATATTTCAAACACTTGCAGTATTAGTAATAACTAAAATAAACTATATCATCCAACATAATGTTAGCAAATATATACAGAGTCAAGAGTGAACAAGAAAAATTATGCAATCTTCAAACAAATTAATAAACACATTTGACAAATAAAATGGTATCTTTAGTTTTACACTGCAACTATGAATCTGTGATATTCTATAGAGATCAGTAAGTCAATCAATAGTGTTATTAGATTTTGCATACAACCTCCAGTGTATCTAAGGATGAAAATAAAGAAGAATTCGCTCCCGACTTAGAGTCACTGTATCAGCAAAGATTACTCAAGGAATGACATGGAAAGTCAAGTTCAGTGTTAACATGTTTCCGTAATTCAAACTAATTGGATGTAATATGGTTAAAATAAATTACGAAAATCCAAAGTTCAAGTTCAAATTTTCTCAGAAAGACATTTTTGCCATCCTGAAGAACAATTATATAAATTGAAAATTTGGTGGCCCATTTAATATACTATGCTTTTACAAAACAAAACAAATATCACCGCAATCGTTTCACTTTTATGAGAGAACAAACACATCACGACAAATAGTGCAATAAATTACTGTTTACTAAAAGATATGAAACAAAGGTTGAAAAGTCATAGTTTGCATGAATCTATCAGATAACTATGACCGCCCCCCACCACAGTGTCGAGCGATACTCAACAATCAGCTGTAACCAGATTTAACTGATGTTCACTTTATTGATAATACCAAGTGGTGACCACAAAACTTTAGTGAATGAAACATCATACGATGTGCCAACAAGCACTAAATGAACGAATTCATGATGGTTGAAATTCAAAAAATGAACCAGTGGTGTCTTATCACCAGCCATTCATAGATAACAAGTGATAAGGCAAAATTGAGCATGTCCAGTTTACTATACCTTATACCATAGAAAAGAAGGTAACTAGATGAAAAGTAAAGGAAATGCATTGCAATGGAGTACAGTACGAGATATATGTTTCACAAAGAACACATGAGATCGAATAAATTGTATGAAATGGTATCAAACTAGTTATTTATGGAATAAGACGTGAACAGTGATGTAAACTAGCTATGAGGTAATGCTTTGCATAAACATGAAGAGAGATTAACCCTAAATATATACTTCGTTTGTGACTAAATGACCTAGAAATCTTCAGATAACGTCAACATACGATTGAAGTACTCAACGTAGATAAGATCACGCACCAAAAGGTTAGATGATATCTTGTCTCTAGAAAAATGTTTACGAAATAATTTAGTAAAAATTAGAAATGTGGGGGGTTTAACGTAAGCTTTGAACTCATTTATGCATATATTGTCTTTATAGTTAGACTTTAATTCTTATTAGTTTTACATCAGACATGAAACAACTCAAAACAACACAGTATTAGGCGGAATTTTATACTTTCAAACTAATCGACCAGTTTGAATTTTATTGCATACACGTCCTGTCCTCCAACAACCGTAGAAAAAGTAGTGTAATACGAAGAAAATATTTACGGTTATTGATCCGCCTGAAATGGTTATGTGAGGTAAAACTTGCAAAACAACCAGTTAACTGAACAAATGATATCTTCTTAAATATCTAAAATTTTAAGGTAGGAAATGTATTGACTAATTCACAGTTAATAATAAACATCCAAACTTTTCAACTAGTAGTAATACATTTTTTATGTTGCTGAATACAAATGACACATCAATCATCGTTTACAAAGATGTTATATATACAAACAAATTGTATAATTAGTTCATATTATAACAAAGTGTAGTAATGTTATGCAGTTTAGAAGTGTACCACAACAAAATGTTTAGCTTATACATTAGAAAAAACGAAAAAAAACAAATATCACCGCAATCGTTTCACTTTTATGAGAGAACAAACACATCACGACAAATAGTGCAATAAATTACTGTTTACTAAAAGATATGAAACAAAGGTTGAAAAGTCATAGTTTGCATGAATCTATCAGATAACTATGACCGCCCCCCACCACAGTGTCGAGCGATACTCAACAATCAGCTGTAACCAGATTTAACTGATGTTCACTTTATTGATAATACCAAGTGGTGACCACAAAACTTTAGTGAATGAAACATCATACGATGTGCCAACAAGCACTAAATGAACGAATTCATGATGGTTGAAATTCAAAAAATGAACCAGTGGTGTCTTATCACCAGCCATTCATAGATAACAAGTGATAAGGCAAAATTGAGCATGTCCAGTTTACTATACCTTATACCATAGAAAGAAGGTAACTAGATGAAAAGTAAAGGAAATGCATTGCAATGGAGTACAGTACGAGATATATGTTTCACAAAGAACACATGAGATCGAATAAATTGTATGAAATGGTATCAAACTAGTTATTTATGGAATAAGACGTGAACAGTGATGTAAACTAGCTATGAGGTAATGCTTTGCATAAACATGAAGAGAGATTAACCCTAAATATATACTTCGTTTGTGACTAAATGACCTAGAAATCTTCAGATAACGTCAACATACGATTGAAGTACTCAACGTAGATAAGATCACGCACCAAAAGGTTAGATGATATCTTGTCTCTAGAAAAATGTTTACGAAATAATTTAGTAAAAATTAGAAATGTGGGGGGTTTAACGTAAGCTTTGAACTCATTTATGCATATATTGTCTTTATAGTTAGACTTTAATTCTTATTAGTTTTACATCAGACATGAAACAACTCAAAACAACACAGTATTAGGCGGAATTTTATACTTTCAAACTAATCGACCAGTTTGAATTTTATTGCATACACGTCCTGTCCTCCAACAACCGTAGAAAAAGTAGTGTAATACGAAGAAAATATTTACGGTTATTGATCCGCCTGAAATGGTTATGTGAGGTAAAACTTGCAAAACAACCAGTTAACTGAACAAATGATATCTTCTTAAATATCTAAAATTTTAAGGTAGGAAATGTATTGACTAATTCACAGTTAATAATAAACATCCAAACTTTTCAACTAGTAGTAATACATTTTTTATGTTGCTGAATACAAATGACACATCAATCATCGTTTACAAAGATGTTATATATACAAACAAATTGTATAATTAGTTCATATTATAACAAAGTGTAGTAATGTTATGCAGTTTAGAAGTGTACCACAACAAAATGTTTAGCTTATACATTAGAAAAAACGAAAAAAAACAATAGAAGAATTTTTTCTTTATACAGGAAAAACTAATAAATTTTTAAATTATCCTAGAAAGGTGAAGATGTACATTAATACAAATAATAAAGTTAGAGTTTAACAAGAAATTATATTGACACTGTTAACGATGAACAAAAGCACCAGGTGAAGGTAGATAATGAAGTGGACGACTTCTTGTTGGGTACCTATTAAAAGGATGAGACATAATTACAAAGCGGAAGAATATATTGCTCATGTAAACGAATTATATCCAACAAATAGAAAACAAGTCATACACATATAGATATGCAAAAACTAACACAACAAACCATCTACTTCAACTGTCGAAAATATAATTACTCGTTAAAGAAAAATCCCCATTCGTATATGATCACATTGAACACGGATCATTAGAAGATGAAATTTTGAACCACATAACCCACTATTAACACACTAAACACTATTTAAAGCACACACTGTATAAAATATCTAAGTAAAATACACGTAGAATAGACATATTACATCCAAAGGCCGGAAAGGTACAAATCAAATACAAAATCATAAAAGTTAACTACTGCTCAATAATTACGTGTGATAATTAGAATTGAAAAGTGTAAGACGGCCCAAAATCAGTCAGAGAGGAGCAGGTGTATCCACTCTTTATCTTCCACTAAATTTTAAGTCTCAGTATTCCTTTACTTTCAAACTATAATGCCGATGTTTAGTCATTCCCGTTATAAATTGCTATTATTATATGCACTACCTGTTTTTAATTCAAAAGTGTGCTCTGAACACCAATTCTCAACAAAAACAATGGTATTTTTCGCATAAAACTAAAGCACAATAACACATTTAAAGCCCACCAAAAATAAACCGAAGGATGTAAAAGACACTGTATGAAGCCTACAGAAACTATAAGTTAACAAGAAGAATGTTTTGAGAATCGACGAGCGATTCCCCTCATCACTTTATAGAATCATGTACATGCTGTAAACGTTCATCCATTCATTCCGACGAGTTTATTACTAATCTTGAACTTAGCTCGGTTATATATGTTTCAGGAACAACATTTTTTATAAAATCAACGGCCATTTTGGTTTTATGGCATGCACATGGAAGGTGATTTAGGGATAATCGACAGAAAACCCTGAAATTAAATTGCATATTGTTTCTTGCTTGTCCGCCAAGTGTACTTGGAATCTTGAAGGAACCGATGTTTCCCGGCAGATTCTATCTCACATTACTCAGTTCCAAAGTCCGCGGACGTTAATAACAAGCGGTTCTGGTCAAAATTGATCCATATAGGGTTGATATATCTACAATGATTGATCACTGGGCAGTGGTCAATGAAGTGTTTATCTTATCAGGGATTTCTTTTTGAGTACTTTCGAAAGACTTTTCATCGCAATGTACTGCACGCGACATCTAGTGGCTCAGACCTGCGGTCGCATTGAGAATCGGTCGAAAGAATTAGATCAGTATAATAATGATCATTACTTAGTGATTAATGAACGTACAAAGCATTTATAGTTTAATAATGTATACGCATTGACATTCAATTAACCATGTGTTCCATAGACGCCGTAGTTTGTGAACAACGAACAAAAACATAAGATTTGCAAATTAGTAAAAAACTACGTAGTGTGAGGACCTATGATATATAATTAGAATATGCTTTGACCTTCCCGTTGATTTGTTACGGACTGTGCACGTGTGGCTGCCTGGACTCAGTGACCTAGTGGTGAACGCGGTGGCGTTTGAGACGAAACGAACTGAGTTCGAGTCCCGGTGTGAATATCAACATTGGGATGTAGGTACATCCAGCTGACGAGTCTCAAATAGGACGAGACGAGCGTCCCGGATTCCACTTACCAATCACAACTTAACTCAAACAAGAACCTAAGATGTTTTCGCTAAGTTATCAACAATATTTTTCATGACGCACTAAAAACGGCGACCACAAGAGAGATCATAAAAGGAATAATAATCCACTCACTTAACAGAACGAATAGATGAATTGTTTGTTGATTTTAAAGAATTTTTCCAAATCATTTGATCACGACATAATGCATCAATACAAGCAGCACATCTAGCCAACTGACAGGATAATATATTTCGACACCATTTACTCGATCTAATACATTGACTGCTACTTAAACCCGACTTGTCAAGATTCCCAATGTTATTAGAGGTAGTAACATTGATATCATCAACATCGTTCACAATTATGTGACCATTATTTGGATTAACAGATGAAGTGAAGAATTCTTGCCAATAACAGTTGACTTCAGTTTCTAGTTCCTGAAATAGAAGAGGTTATAGAAAAAACACTAATATTTTAAAGGTTGAAGTCTTCGTAAAATATATATTCTCCCATGATGAATAAATATACATAGTTAGTTTCAAAACAAGCATACACAGAATCACGGGACAAAGTTAACAGTTTGTGAATTTATCTACATATTCTATCACAATGAAAGATTAGAATCACATAGAAGAAGCCTATCCTTGAGAAGTCAATAATTACCTTGTGAATTTTACGTTTATCTTTGATTACTTGATAATGTCACTATTTTAATTAAATATTGCGGATAGAATCCCATTTTTACCGAGTATAAATTTGCCTGCTTTGTTTTGAGTAACACTATGAGTTTAAGGGCTAGTAATATTACCTGGTTGTTCAAACTAAATTAGATGGAGCTGGGTTCAAATTAGTGACTTAGTGACAGAAGGATAAAAGTTTTAACAAATGAACCATTGCTCCACTATACTGCTTAGATACACCTTGATCAACAAACACCTACACTCGTGCAACCTTTCCGTTCTGTAGAATATCAGAGATATAGTATGAGGTGTGACAAATATGTACAGTAAAACCAATCTAATTGGCTGCTCGATAATTAATGATGCGTACTATAATTCAACAGTAAGAAATAAAAAACTAAGGGAGAGTTAATATTGACAAAAATTTAAAATATATGTCACTTAGCATCAGACTAAAGAATATCATCACCGAACAAAAATGGGAAAATATGCTAGTATTATGTCGAAATTTCCTAGGACTTTGAATCTTTGCCAATAATCCTATACGATTTAACAAAAATATATAAACTTATGTTGAAGTCAGATATAAATTATCAAATAACCAATGCTATGATTAGATAGCTCTAAATTTCCGTACGACCATAATAATAAGTATAAATGACATATACATACCACAGATTTCCTTGTTTATCCTAAATGAATGACAACGCACAAAAGTTTTGTATTCGCTAACAACAGTCGAATAATTCAACAAAGTTTATTAGCAAAAAAGTATACAGGAACAAACAATTTATCGACGTATTTAAACAATAAGTCACTTTTATAAATGTTGATAGTGTAATGAGACAATGAAATTGATCTAGAAAATATAATGCATTTGCCCCACACATTTCGAGAAAGTCGATCAAACATAGTTGTCTACGCATTTAAATATAAAGATGGGAAACTGATAGGTGTCAATAAACTGCACTGTAATAATTAAAGAATAAAAAGTTATGGATTCAAAACAAAAACAGAAAATTGTCGACTGCCTAAGGCACTTGAAGATTACGAGGGCAGACTGGAGGTTATAATAAATAGTTTGTACACATGAGTTTAAACCTTTTGATGGCGAATAGTTTAACAGAATAATGTGTCTTTTGGACAAGCGATTTCAGTATCTATTTTAAAATTAGGTAGTTGGGTTCACCCCTATGTAGTAATGTAATATAAACATTTTTTTTCTTCAAACTAGAATTAACTAAAGGTTTCTCTATTAACTGAGGAGTCAAAAAACCACTGTCAAGTTTGTATATGCTATGGTCGGTAAAAAATGTAGGCCTCTTTTTATGTGTACAAAAACAATCTGCTATAACCTTGAATATCCCCTCCTAATCTTCAAATGCCTTAAATAGTTGACAATTTCCGTTCTTACCGCTCTACATCTATAAATCTATGTTTCAATTATTATAGTACAGTTGATTGACCTCTATTAATTTCTATTTTTATACTAAAATACCTTGATAAGCATATCTGATCAGTTTTTTTCGAAATATATAGCATAAATACACTACAGTTTCGAAATCAACGTCTGCTCATGACAAAAACAGTTTGTGAAATACAGATTTTAAGTAATGAAGAGCATCTAAAATGATCATAGAATAGTTTCAGTAACAACTTATTCTCGGAGCACTCATCAATAAACAAAGTTTCGTGACAAAAGACTGTCATTACTTAAATTATTCATCATTTAATCACTAAAACTACGTGACATAACAACGCAATAAATCACAGTATGTTCATAAACCAAGAAAGGTGCACTGATTTGTACATCAATACGAATCAAAAATTACCTGTATGTGAAGGTCAGATAAATCAGTGACAGTACCCTCCGAATCGTATACATCATTGGAACTGGCATAATTAATTAATCCATCCATAATCAGTAATGGTGCCTTGTGGGGATATTGTGGAGGAATACAGACCCACACTGTGACAAAAGCTGTAGAAATGATTTAGGAAAATACAATTAATGTTGATAAACAGTAAGATTCAACAGATGGAATAAAAGAATCACACGTAATTAAATCATAAGGTAACTTGAGAACTAAGTATACCCTACGTTTACTCGGCTTTAGGTCGATAGGAGATATTACTCAATCGAGCATGGTAAAGTTAAATTCCAAACTGCGAAATTAAGGTTTAAAAGCTAATCTAGTCAAATGTTCATGATATAAATCTATACATGTAAACCCTGCTAGTGGACTACGATCGTCAGTAAACAAACTATTACATGAATTGGTCTGAATAGTTGAAATTCTTTATCAATGGGGAGTAAAAAACATCATGAAAAATCGAAAGTAAAATTACAATAGCTTACAATTTTCATCTCTTCCAAAGTGACACTGGAATATTGCGTCTTGAGGATGGACTAGATTTAGTGCGATCATAACCTGAGCACGAGGAACGGACTATAAACAAACAACAAAAAGGAAGTATTTAATAACAATTAATATTAACATTCACTAACAATAATGGCATACTAAACTAAATTGTAACTGATATGCTAAACAGCGAGTTCCATCAAAATGCTTCGGAAGTTTTGATTGTGCACAAATATGAACAACTGTGAAGCACATGAAATTGGTTTAAAGGTACAACAAAATAGTTATAGAACGTATTTCAAACAGTTGTAATCGTTGCTTATAATGATGATACCTAAATAAACCTTATAGTGAGAACACTCAACATCCGTACAGTATATATCATTACCAAGGTTAACTTTGATAATTTCAAATAAATTGAGCATTGGATAGATTGTTTATAATAAGTGATGCATATATTTGTAAAATTCCAATGAGTAGAAATTAAAATTTCTGACGTTTCGCGGCTTAGTGCAAGTCGCTTCTTCAGAGAAATGAATAGCCGAATTTAATTAACACAAGAATAAATAATACAATGGAACAAATCAAAAACAAAATAAACCCGTACAATCAAAATGCGAGTTTGATCGTGTTATGATGTCAAGTCATATAGGTCAAGGTGGTTTGAGATGAGACATGTATGTACATGTTAGTGTGATGAGTGAGGAAAATATGTGAAAATAAATTGTATGTATGTTCATGTGTATGAAATTCGATGTACTTTAATTGTGGCTAGTTGGATAGAAAGTCCATGTTGGGTGAATAGTACAGTATTATGAGTAAAAATCAAAAACGGGAATAATTCGGAGTGGATATAACTAGTCTTTTATTTATTACTCGTAAACCATTATTACCAACCCACTCAGAATACAATACAATATTTCAAAAGAAAGCATCTCTGCATTACTCCTTCTATGAATAATCACAAGAAAAACAATAATTTGTTAACAAACAACTATCGAAACATATATAGGCTACTTCATAAAATTCACCACCTGTAATGTTTCAAAATCAGAATCCTTCCACCGAATAATACGAAGTTCAATATCAGAGGGGATTAACAGTTGTTGTTCAGGTGATAGTACTAAATTGAAGCGTTCAATTTCTGAAAGCTAATGTATGAAAAAAAACAATACAATCGTAAAAGATTAACAAAATACAGAGCATAGTTTCTATATAGTTACATTGACGATGAACATTTAGTGACTTTCCTTACGAAAATGTTTTTGATAAGACTTTACACATTTAACTGACTAGTTAGATCGTAATACTGGAAGCATCCTTCAAATCGATTCAACCTGAAGGTTAGATGCTCGCCGCGAAATCTGAAAGTCTTAGGTTCGACCGACAGAGAGGTCGTAGTACCATACTAGGACGAAACAACTGTCCAGTGCTTCATGGTCTACGAAAGTTGTTTCTAGCTATAGTTAGCTTGTGACGCAAATTATAGGTAGATTTATGACAATTAGTTAAAGCTTTACCTAAATTATCAGAATAGCTTATAAAACTTACTATTAGCATCAGAACCTGAATTCAAATTAAATGCCCCCCAGCCACCCAACCTGACCGTAGTTACTACCTCGACGTGGTGGTCGGGAATGCCTATCGTGATGACCGAACTGAGCTAAATGGGCTGGAACGCATGTTCCTCTAGGTCCTACCATGCCAAGCAGGTCTGTTGGGGAGCGATAAAACTAAAGGAAGCAACCTAAGATCTGAGGGAAAAGTCGTACTACTGACAGCAGCGGGGTGTGACAGCAGTAAGGAGTTTCCGTCGGATAACCAGCATCTGCAGCGATACTGCCTTTTCAACGAAAGAGAAGGGTTGGGAAAGGGTGACTCTAAAAATGTCATACCTCACCTTACTATACGGATTTCCGTCTCCGGCAGTAAGGTCTTCTAAAGAACTGAGCTAACACTTCGAAAACAGAGTCGTGCGTGATCAGCCTCAAGCAGTTGCCCCTTGGGCCCTGCGATCTCGCTCCTGAGTCACTATGACCAAAATTAATCCAGTTTCCTTTTCAGGTACCTCAAGAAGTAATATCCTTCCGTGGTGTGGGCAGCCAGGAAATGAAAACCGCCCTCATATCTCTAACAGTACAAGAGATCATTTTGCTCAAGGTCGAATCCCACCTTCAACTCTCAATAACTCCCTTATTCCCACGATTAACCCGTCTAGCCTAACTTTATCACCTCACGCCCCTAATGCTAATGGTTTGAGTTCACGAAACGTTATTCCTGGTCTCCTGAAAACTCACACTAAACTACATATCGGAGCTTTTAACGTTCGGACATTATGCTGAATAGGACAACAAGACTCTTTAGCTATGACCCTACATTCTAATTCCATCGATGTTTGCTGCGTCTCTGAAACGCGTATACAGGATCCAAGTACAATCATTCGCTTGACCACACCTTGTGAAAATGAAGAACTGGTCCGATTCACACTTCGTGTTTCCGGAGACCCTACCGCCACCACTCGAAACCTTGTTGGTGTAGGTATAGCACTAAGTTCGAAAGCTGAACAGGCTCTCCTTGACTGGATTCCCATAGACAGTCGCCTATGCGCTGTCCGTCTAAACGGGACGATAAGAACTCGAAAAGATAGGGACACAAGCCGTCACTTCTTTGATGTCACTGTCTACTCTCCCACTGAATGTAGTTCAGATGACGTAAAAAATGAATTTTACAGGAAGCATTCTGACCTCCTTCGAAAAGCTAAGCGCACTGATGTAGTGATTGTGGATGGTGATTTTAATACCCAAGTAGGTATATTAGGCGAAAGTAAAAGGCACCTAGGTGGATGCTATGGTGTCGAGGCTCAACGAGCAGACAATGGCGATCGTTTATTACAATAATGTTCAGACAACTGTCTATTTCTCGTAAGCACAAACATTATACATAAGAAAAGACATCAGTTGACATGGCGACCCCCACAGTCAACTCAACACTGGACTCAAGTAGACCACATTGCTATCAGCCACCGCTGGTGAGGTTCGATAGAAGACTGCCGTTCATTTTGGAGTACATGTTTAGACTCAAATTATGCTTTAGTACAAGCGCGTATTAGTTTGCGTAAGAAATTCGCGGCTAGGATCCCCCTCAGAGTGCAACTTAGTGATGAGATAGTCAAGAATACATTTGAGTAACAACTAAAAACCAATTAGTCAGCTGTGTAAGCGATACCCATCCCGAGTCAGCTTGGTATGATATCCAAAAAGTTGTTGAAACAGCAAAAATATCTACAGGTAAACTTAGCTATAAAGCTAATAAAACTTAGTGGATTTCAGCTGCATCTACTGAACTGATAGATGCTCGGCAACACGTTTCGTCTGCTTCCGAACACGATGAGGAGCGAAGGCAACTTAAACACAAGCTGGTTAGAAGCTTACGCAATGATCGTGAGCAGTGGTGGGTGGCGAAAGCTAAAGAGATGGAAATGGCAGCGGCAACAGGTAACAGTAGGCAACTGTTCAGACTTATCAAGGAAACAGCTATCAGAAATCCGACAATGAGTGAAATTATCTCAGATAAAGATGGGACCACTATTCACTGTCAATCCAGAAGGTTGGAATGATGGGCAGAACACTTTAGGGAATTGTTTAATTGGCCCTCGGCCTCATCCCAGTTACCCACCATTGCCTAGCAATCTGAATGGCAAATTAATATTGGTCCCCCAAGTCTTAGTGAGGTTGAGAAGGCTACAAGGAATTTAAAGCGAGGGAGAACAGCAGGACCTGATGGGTTAACCGCTGAGATATTTAAGGATGGTGGTCCAGTTTTAGCAGAGAGATTAACCGGGATCCTGTCTAGAATCTGGAAATCGGGCGTAATCCCATCTGACTGGTCTCAAACACTAATCGTCCCAATCTGCAAGAAAGGACAGAAATCCTCTTGTGAAAATTACCGAGGAATCAGTTTAACGAATATAGTGTCCAAAATATTGGCTTCAATCATACTTCGACGTCTAACTAAAGCTTGTGATGAGCAAACTCGAGGAAACCAAGGTGGTTTCAGACCTGGACGTGGTGATATAAACCAAATATTCACACTTCGGCAGGTTCTGGAACATAGACACATTTTGGACGCCCAACAATAGTTGTATTCCTTGACCCTAAGACGACGTTTAACTCTATCGATCGTAAAGTTATGTGGCAATGTATGTCATTGAAAGGCGTACCAGAGAAGAACATTAACCTTATACAAGCTCTCTACTCGAACACCACATGTAGAGTCAGAGCTTATGGCGGATTGTCATCGGAACCGATTACCTCGAGTGGTGTTCGTCAAGGTTGTCCGCAGATGATATAGTTATATTTGGAGAAGATGCTGACAAAATGCAGCGTTTCTTGACCGCCTTAAGAGCGAATGTGTGCACGTTTCGGATTCACTTCTCCCCATTTAGATACGAAATGCTGCTTCTGGATTTGCTTGCGTCGGTACCGAAGTTAGTCATAGGGAGCGAAGCTGTTGAATGTGTTGACCACTTCAATTATCTTGGGAAACTCACCAGTCCTGACAGTTTGGTGTCTGTTGAAATCTCGGCTCGTACACATAAGGCCCGATTAGTGTTTGAGAATTTGCGTCACTTGTGGCGTAGGCGAGACATCCAATTATTGACCAAAGGACGCGTCAACTGCTCAGCATTTCGATCTGTTCTACTTTATGGATGTGAAACATGGCCATTAAGGATAAAGGAAACTGGTAGGCTCCTAGTATTCGATCATAGATGTCTTCGAAGCATTGCTCGTGTTTGTTGGAACCAGCGAGTAAGTAATACGTGAGTTAGGAATAGAGTATTAGGTAAATACGGTAAGTCTATTGATACGGTAGTAAATCATCATCAGATGAGGTAGTTAGAACATGTGCTATGTAATGCAAACCACCGCCTGCCTCGACGAGCAATGCTGTCTGGTGTGGGAGTAGGATGGAAGAAATCTAGGAGCGTCCAAAACATGGCACCAGTCGACGAAGTCATCGACAGTTGGGATGAGCCATGTTAATAGGTGCAGACTATCTGATTGGGGTCCGCGTGATGACCATAATCAATGGCTAGAGACTTTGGGTGATATGGCTTAAAGTCGTTCGGAATGGAGCCAGTGGATCCACTTCTTGTTATCCAAATTCTAAGTTTCTAAATTCATCATAATTTTCTGTTTACTGAATTGCACATTTTTTAAATGGTATCTTCGATTTCTAATCTACTCTTTGTCTTCCTCCAAATTCTAAGTTTCTCAACCTATCATAATTTTCTCTTTACTGAATCATATTTTCTTAAATCTTATCTCCGATCTCTATTGCTTTCCATTAATACAAACTCTGTTACTACCTCCACTACTCGGGGATTTGATAAGACAATTAAATCTATATCTGCTAATTGGAGCATGGCAACTTGAACTGATGTATGCATGTACCAAATTCTATTTTGTAACTGACTGACTAACCCCACCCTCCAAAATAACTTGTGAAACTAATCCATTTTAGTCAAAATTTATAAAAATCAGTACCTTGAATATAGATACTTTAAATTAATCTCCAAAAGCATAATAACGCGTTACAAATTTGATTTGACAAATAGGACTGTGCTTCAATCAGCTAATTACTACAAATCATACAGTCAGTATGAAGTGTGATAGTACACAAAAAAGTTAACATCGTAAACCCAAATTAATTATAAGTATAATTTAAGTACTGGGCATCCATGTATCTACATTTTCACGATATTTATAATTCTTAACAAGTAGTTCACTAGAAACATAACTCATAGTAAAAACCTCATATTAATGCATAATACTTTGTGACATTAAGAGAGAGTTTCCTCTTCAGGGGACAATAAAAGTTTTCATGTAAAGGGAGTGTCTTTTTGGTAAAGCACTGTTTTTTTATCATTGGTGGAATAGGGACAAACACCATACATATTAACAAATTGATGGTAATAATTAGTTTTCTAAACAATCCATAAAACTAGTTAATCATAAATTAATAGCTGTATTTGTTTAGAAGTTACATCAACTGAAGCATACGATAATATGCATGTGAGATCTATTTTAGATTGTCGTTTTATGCACTAATAGCTAATACTCATGAATTATTTTAGGTTAAAGCATACGAAATCATTAGATACATTAATACTATGTCATTAGAGTCATAACAAACTAAGTTATGACCTAGTTTACTACTTATTAATTGATAGTAGTTTATATCTCAAGACGAAAAACATTCTTAACAAGCATAAACAGCTACACAGAACTGATGAAACACGCATCAGATAATCAGAGTAATATAATTTCTAACCATTAACAAAAAATGACGACTTTTTAGATCCTAAACACTATTACTACGTTTTATTTGGATAGAATTCGAAATAATGTCATTTAGTATTGATAAGGTAGTAGTTCTGTCTGAAATTCAATAAATTTATTTTAATCACGTACAAGTACAGTTATACAAGATTTTATGAGACTGATAAACAAACAGACGTCCTTCTCATTAAGATGACGGCACATAAGAAATCACTAGGAACTATATTTCAGGTGATCAATTGCTGTTGCTGATCTTGATGCAAATAAATACTTATGTTTGAAAGAAGGTATTTAATATAAATAAACATGGTAACAAGTTTGGATATTACTCATTGATTGAATTGAATACCGTTATTAGCGATTACACAGATGTCAGTCATATATAATGTACATACTTGATACAAACCGCTTTCAAAACTGCGTCCATCGCTATGGAGTCAGTGATATGCAATCTGACGGTCTGGTGTCTACTGAAGTCTCTGCGCGTATACATAAGGCCCGATTAGCTTTTGGGAATTTGCGTCATCTGTGGCGTAGACGAGACATACGAATACTGACCAAAGGACGCGTTTACTGTGCAGTAGTTCGATCCGTCTTACTTTATGGATGTGAAACATGGCCATTAAGGATAGAGGAGATTCGTAGGCTCCTAGTATTCGATCACATATGTCTTCGAAGTATTGCTCATGTTTTCTGGGACCACCGAGTAAACAATACGTGGGTTAGGAATAGAGTACTAGGTAGATATGGTAAGTCTATTGATGAAGTAGTAAATCTCCATCAACTGAGGTGGTTAGGATATGTGTTACGTATGCCTGACCACCATGTACCTCGACGAGCAATGCTGATTGGTGTAGGAGTAGGCTGGAAGAAAGCTAGGGGCGGCCAAACTAAAACATGGCACCAGTCCATGAAGTTATTGACAGTTGGGCTGAGCCATGTTAATAGGTGCAGACTACCTGGTTGGGGTCCGCGTGACGCTCGTAATAAATAGTTAGATACCTTGGGTGGTATGGTTCAAAATCGTTGGGAATGGCGCAGGTGCATCCACTCCTTATCTTCCTCCAAATTCTAAGTTTCTGAACTTATCATAATTTTCTCTTTACTGAATCATATTTTCTCAAATCTTATCTCCGATCTCTATTCCCTTCCATTAATACTACTCTGTTACTACCTCCCCTACTCTGGGATTTGATCCGATAACTTAATCTCTATCTGCTAATTGAGGCATGGCAACTTGAACTGATGTACGCATGTACCAAGTTCTACGTTGTAACTGTCTGATATGCAATCCAAAAGTTAGTACTCTTTAGCTTCTAGTGATCAGGTACTTTTAGGAAACTTAAAACCCAGTAATTCGCAATATCAATGAAAATGAGATGAACGAGAGATGCAGAATGATAAACTTGCGGGAAACAAACACTTACTTCTTCAATAAGATATAATCTGTCAATAATTCGCAATTGAAGAGATTTTATCCAAGATTCAATTTCACCAAAATGATCTGATTCAGTAGATTCTTGTGATTGTTCACTAAACTTATAATCAGGTAATCTATCTGGAAAGCAATTAATGCCTGAAAGTTGTTGAGCCCATGAATATGGTCGCCCAATAGATTCGCATGCATTCCATGTAATCGACTTTTGTGAATCAGGAAGAAATAAAATAGGCATATCAGAACTGCAATCACCAAAGCCACGTTGATCACAAGACCAAGGTAAATTGGACAATAACTGTTCAGAATTAAGCAAATCACTATGAAGATTAAAGAAAGTGAAATTAAGAAAGAAAATAAAATTACACTCGCCTTGACTTCTAAATTAGACATACAATGCAAACAAACAATCCGTATCACTACCAACCACAGTTAAAGGGAAACAGCAAAACAACACAGTAGCCTCTGAATTATCTGCTTAAATTCGAATTTACGTACGAGCACTAACAGCCGAAGAGAAATACTGTCAAAGGACTCTGTCAGTCTCAACTAGAAATGCAATCCACGAAGTCACTTCAGTAAAATTCACAATAAAGGATTTCTGCAACTGATAAATCTCGACCATGCTACTACCTTGACGTGGTGGTCGGGCTACCACAGGAAAACCCATTAGGATCCAGTTCAACAATGAAACAAACACGATTAAATTCCAGGAACAACTGAAGAATCACTTAGGCAATTATAAAGATGGACCCAACTAGATACTGCTTGGTAAGATATCCAAACAGCTGTGGCATCTATAGTGACATCTATCAATGACTTAAATCAACATATCAAGGAAAATCAGTGTATCTCAATGGCTTTCGTTGAATTGATGAACTCCCGAATACTTATTCCGTCAGGCTCCGAACATGATGAGGAGCGACGAGTAATCAGGTACAAACTGACAAAAAGTCTGCGAAACGACCGTGAGTAGTGGTGGGTAACGAAAGTAAAGGAAATGGAAATGGCAGCAGCGTTCGGTAACACTAGACAACTTTTCAAGTTAATAAAAGAGTCCGGGGTTAAAAATCAAGCGTTAGTGAGACAATCCCCGAAAGTGATGGAATGCTTATTAGCTATCAGTCTAGACGTTTAGGACGACGGGCTTAACACTTCAAGGAGCAGTTCACTTGGCTTTCAGCCGCTCTAGAACTTCCTACTATTTTAAGACAGCCAGAATGGAAGGTCAACCTAGATCCCCCGACTATTGTCGAAGTCAAAAAAGCTATAACTGATCTGAGGTGAGGTAAAGCAGCGGGTCTTGATAGATTATCTCCAAAAGTCTTTAAGGATGCTGGTCCCAATTTGATGATTAGGCTTACTAATACTTTGACTAAAGTTTGGGAACTTGACATAATTTCGTCTCAATCGTGTCGATCGTTAATCGTCCCAGTATATAAGAAAGGATCAAAGTTGTCCTGCGATAACCATAGAGGAATTAGTTTCACTAATATAGTGTCTACAATACTAGCTTCTATAATTATTAGACGCTTAACTACAACTCGTGATCTACAAATACGTGGAAATCTGGCCAGTTTCAGACCTGGTCGCGGTTGTATAGACCAGATATTCACCATTCGTCAAGTTCCAGAACACAGGCAGACTTTTCGGCGCCCGACAATGGTGGTTTTCCTTGACTTGAAAGCGGCATTTGACTCTGCAGACCGTGAAGTTCTATGGCGACGTCTTTCATTGTAAGGCGTGCCACAAAAGAACATTAAACTTCTTAAGGCTCTTTACTCAAACACTATTAGTCGTATCAGAGCATATGGTGAATTGTCATCTGAACTAGTAACCTCAGGTGGTGTCTGTCAAGGCTGCCCACTTTCTCCATTTTTGTTTAATTTCATAGTTGATATACTGTTGGAGATTACACTTTCATCGTCTGACTTTTCAGGAATTGAACTCCTACAAGGAAATCCATTTATTGACTTAGAATATGCTGACGATATAGTCCTGTTTGGTGAAGACGCTGACAAGATGCAGAACCTTTTAAGAGCAATAAGCTCCAATACAAGCATGTCCAGCATGCGTTTCTCCTCCTCTAAATGCAAACTATTGCTCCAGGACTGGTCTTCGTCAACACCTGAGCTAAAGATAAGGAGTGAGGTAGTTTAGTACGTCAACCACTTCACTTATCTTGAAAGTCTGATTAACCCTAATGAGTTAGTCTCTGACGAAATCTCAGTAAGAATTCAAAAAGTTCATTTGGCTTTTGCCAACTCACGTCACCTATGGCGTAGACGAGATATTCGTCTCTCAACGAAAGGGAGAGTACTGAGCAACAGTTCGCTCTGTCTTACTGTATGGGTGTGAGACGTGGCCATTAAGGGTAGACGACACTCGAAAGTCATTAGTTTTTGACCATTGATGTCTTCGAAACATTGCTCGCCTTAGCTGGGATCACTGAGTAAGTAATGACGAGGTTAGACGATGGGTGTTAGGCAAATGTGGTAAATCAGTCGATGAGGTTGTGAATCTTCATCGACTGAGGTGGTTGGGACATGTGTTGCGTATGCCCAACCACCGTCTGCCTTGACGCGCGATGTTGGCTGATATAGGAATATTATGGAAGAGAGTAAGAGGCGGCCAAACTAAAATATAGCATCAGTCCATGAATTCACTGACTGCCGATTTGAGTCGTGTCGGTAGCTGCTGACTACCTGGATGGGACCCTTGCGATTACCGTAACCAGTGGCTAGAAACACTGAGTGACATGGCCCAGAATCGGTCACAATTGTGCAGATGTATTCACTCATTATCCTCCCTTAAATCATGAGCTTTAAATTATTCTATAACTTTCTTTCGACGCTTCCTGCACCATATTCTGTATGTTCACACTCCCTGTTACTATTATTATTTTATTTTGTTGAAGTAACTTCTACTAATGGTGGTGATGTTAATCTCGCGGTGCCATAGAAGTATGTCAACTTGGACCGATGCACACAAGTGCCAGGTTCTATGTTGATCATACATACACATACGCAGATGATAAATACATCTAATGAGACATGATGTTAATTGCAGACAATAAGCTCAGAAGCGTATAGTCAGCATATCTCATATCAGGTAAAAAATCACAAATAATATCCAACACGATCAGAAACAGAAGTAACTAGGACATGGGCTGGTGAACAGTCTATAAAATAACTGAAAAGTGGTACATGGAGACAGAACAAAGTTCGCTTTATTTAAGCAAAACTATGTTCTGATAAACGTACTTATTAAAACGATTAACATAAGTCCCATATCTGTAACCATTGACATCATGATTTAATAAGCTGTTCACTTAATTTTCAGCCACCTTCAAGTCAATTATTTGCACACTTAACCTGACAAATAACATCTGTTACTTTATGGAGCGGTTAATGTCTAAATATAGATAATTCCTAGCAAGATACTTTTCAACTTTCAGTTGCTAACTATACTTTCATCAATACCCAACCATGAGATTATCTGACTGAATTACAGTAAGCAAAAGCACACTGTAGTTTTAATAAATAACATGAGTAAAAAATGTAGAAATTTGAATGAACCAAAAAAACATTAGCAGAGTACTTAGAATTTATGGTATTTCATTGCATTCTCATCAGCTGAGTACAAGCTACTAATACATAAGTACATAATGAATACCAAATGTTCAACAGATAGATTGTTAAAAAGGTGAATTGTAAAAACGTTCAATTTAGAATATTTATAAACTAATTGGATGATTATTCTAGAAATTTGAATATTATGTATACAGTAAAATCAATTCAAGTATTCTGCCAAGTTGTAGTTTTTGAATTTATTAAAATCTTTAAACGAAGCAAACCATATGAAATGTAGGAGTGTGTGGTATAAGTTAGTGTAAAACATATAGACTTAATTTAAAGAACTCTTTCTAAAGTTTTACTTTGTTACCTATAGTCTATCGACCTCGAAGTTCGTTGAAATCTTGTTATTCTAAGGATACACTAACTTACCCTTCATTTAGTACTCGATAGATAAGGGTAGCAGAACGATGAGCCACTATGTTTTACCATACAACCAAGAGACAGTGTTTACAACATACGTTAACAGAAGTCATTAATCAGTGGGGAAGTAACATTTAGAGTAAGGTTTAGATGGGTTCATGCAAAATACAATGTGATGCACTAGGTTTGAGTCACTAGTCCCAAAGCAATGCTAAATGGCGTTTAAAATAGGATTAATGATAGTAATCCGCGCTTTTGCAGCCCGTTTTAGTTGTAGGAATATATTTAATCATATTAGATACAATCTGGAGAGTACTCTGATTTTGTTCAAAACTGAACTCATTTACGTAGGTGTATCCAATTTTAATCATACATTGATAAACATCTGTCCTAAAATTTGATTATACTAATGGCGTGATAAGCGCAATCGTTGTTTTGTTCTTGTTAGTAGCTGGAAATAACAGTTATCTTCAGTGTTCTACAAAATAATCCATACACAAATATTATAACCAAGAATGGAAATAAACATAAACAAAAACGTAATTAGGATAAGTTTGTATTTTCCCGTTGATTTGTAATGGACTGAAACTGGTCAGTCTCTGTTGCTATATGTGCATCCTGAGCAGACTGCCTCGATATAGCGTTATTACACAAGTTATGTATTTAAGTTGGATTGTGACTGGCAAGCGGAATCCAGGACGAGCGTTTCGTCCTATTTGGGAATCATCGGCTGGATGTACCTGCATCCCAATGTTGATGTTCACACTAGGACGAAACGCGCGTACTGGATTCCGCTTGCCAGTCACAATCCAACTTAATTATAAACAAAAATGGTTATTTTTGTGGAGATTGGTTATTCAGTTGATTGAATATGTCACAGATTGATGTTGGTAGGGTACCACATAAAACCAAGAGAACTGATTATAAATGGTACCCTACCAATATCAATTTGTGACATTCAATAAACTAAATAAACAAAAATAGCTACTGCATCACTTACTTTCCGGTTTTTGATCGAAGAATCGGAGTGATTTTATCCAGTGAAAATTGCAATCTCACCGTTACCAGATTTAAATTTAATATCCAAGCAAACGATAAACTGATACTAAAATCATATTCACTTAATGGTATATCTACATAAAAAGAATGAATCATGCATATACTATTATAGAATCGCTGTCAATATACTTGTGTATGAAATAAAATGTGATTACAAAAATGTAATAATGTATGCTGCCGCAATATACTAGATATTTTTCCCTAACGAAATGTCAAAAATTACCAACTTTAGAACTTTCAATCAGCCCAGTCTTTCGCCAACTAACATGGCTATTTGCAGTATAATCTTATTTGCGTAATTAGATAGATATTATTCGTCCCTTTACATGCAGATATATGTCTGAAACAGTAAGCCTACAGAGATGACTCATGATATATTATGGAAAGCCATTGCTAGTAAACGACAAACATACAAATCCGACTTGCGTCCAGATTCATAAATTTAGTCATTTCTCAGAAAACAAGAACAAATAGAACGACTTGGGAAAAGCATTGTTAAAAACAAAAATGGTACTCCCTATGAAGTAATCAAGAGCGTTTTATGAAAACAACTGCTAGTGCTGTAGCATTCACCTATAGTATCAACTGACAACAGATAGAAGTGACTTACTATTATTGGTTGGAAAAACTTAGAGCTTGAAACGTGTCACTTTGAAGCATATGAAAATAATTAAGGCACGATATTCAGATAGACAGTTTAATATACTTCAACTCTATATAAACAAGATAGGAAGAGTTCAATAGGTAAGCTTCAAAAAAGGCAGCAACTATTCATAAAGAAATAAACATCATGTTAAAGAAATTTCACGTAAGGGACTTAGAGGAAGTACAGAAAACATAATCTTTCGTGTTATCTATCGCAATAAACTCCCGTAACAAAAACCCAACTCTCATTACAAATAACTGGAAGGAATGAATTAACTATATCAATCTAATTCATGTGTATCAAATTTGGCAATATCACAGTGTTCATACGCATGGAATGAAAACACTCCAATGCTGCAGATAACTATGAATGATAATGATGATGCGTACACCATCTAAGACTAAAAAACTTATCACAGAAAATTCATTTATTACCTTTCTATACAACCTTTTACAATATAATGTGATATCCTGAAGAAATCTTTAGGCAGAATTCATCGTAACTGTGGCGCAAATTATGCAAAATTGATCAAGTAAACCGATCACAACAATGACAAATGTAATCCCTGTTTGGTAAAATAAAATATCTGTGTATATAATTTGATCAAAAGATAAAGAAAGTGAAGAAATCTCACCTGCATTTTTCGGGATAGAAACCGTCAATAAAACAGTTAGTGGATGTAAATTATTAGCTTTCTCATCGGTAGACTCTTTATCTGTATCATCAACATGTTCTGTTTGATAACGCTTCTGTTTCCAATGAAAGCAATCAAAATTAAACGATGGTATTAAACAAGTAGTACAAATCACATCACTAAATGATTCATACTTAAAACAACCATTCATATTAGAAATATATAGTAAGGAAACCTATGAACTCAAAAATCACTATATATGCGACTATACAAAGTAAATGACATCGTTGAAAAGAAAAATCTCCTCACTGGGTTGTCGCTATTTCTTTTTGAATGGGTTACTTTTTGCTAATTTATTTACTTAGATCTTCGAACTCTAATCCTGTCTACTAATATTAACTGTGACTACCACCACCACTCTGGAATTCGGTTCGACAATTTCACCTTTATCTACTAATTGGAGTATGGCAACTTAAATAGACGTATGCACGTACTAAGTTCTACATTGTGACTAACTATCTGACTGACTGACCGGTTGACTGACTGACACTATTATAATGTGTATAGGTTTGATACAAGATAATTACATTGAAATAATTATTAAATAGAACAACAAGATGATTCATTACTTACTATATGGACTCACATCAAACAAATTACAAAACAACGACAAAGCAGAAATAATCTCACCTCATACTTGGATCCAAATCGTGTATACTTTAGTAGAAATGTATTTACATTTATTTTGTATCAGTATTTTGATTCTATTGTTAGACAATTCTAATACTTCCTCAAGTCAGTCATTCACCATAATGCTCACTTATACCTAATATATGTTCATGTAATCTAAACCACGAAAAATGTTGCACCTTACACATCTAAGAATAACAGTCAGTGCCTTCATGAACCAAAGCCATTTCTAGTTTCAAAGTAAATGTCGCAAGAAAACATAAAACTAGAACTAACGCGTTTTTTGTTTCCCTCTCCATCTTCTAAATCAGAGTCATCAGCTTCCTGGGGTGAAGACTGTGATTCCGATTGCTCCGTTGTTTGATTAACAGCTTTGGCCAGTTCTGAATCCCCTTCGATCGATACAGAAAGTTCTGATTTCTTTCCTGTGGAGAAAAAAACAATCGAGCGAGATAGTAAAAGCTTAAACTCTAATCATTTCAATTGACATAGGCAATCAAGACAGTAAAAATATAAAACAATAACTCCTTCTAGGATAAAAATTATAGTCGACTGTTTTGTGGCCTAACAATTTCAATGATATAATTGTAGGCAGCAACTTTTAAAGTTACTGTGTTGCTTTATCCATTGATAGATTATACTCACAACAACACTTCCAGTCACCAAGCTCACAATAATGTTTGAAATTTTCTTATTAAAACAACTGGTTAATCATATAAAAGCTGGAACCTACTTAATACAAAACTAGTAAACACTAAAAAATAGATGAGTGGGTGGTTAACGAGAAACATGATGAAAGAGCTTAAATAAACGATAAACGTAATAGTCAAAAAGAATCATCTATATAAAAATTTAACATAAAAAGCGTTTCGCTAGGTTAGCGCAATTGATGCACCAATGTATGTTATACACATACAGCAGTATTGTAAGAAATTCACACTGTCGATCGACATCAGCGTAGAATCTATTATATATATATATATATATATATATATATATATATATATAAGCGATAATAGTTTGTACATTCGCGGATGAATTCGAAATAATTAACAATGACACAATACAGTGTTTACGAAGACGAAGAGACACTATCAGCTAAACACTAAATTATAATGCTGTATGTTCGAGCCCTATTTTCTTCGCTTTGTTTAGACAACTAAGTACTGTTGCTTAAAACCAAATCACATTCAAATAATTAAACATGCTACGCTTGTGAAGCTACATTTTAACATATGGCTGCGAAACGTGGGCCATGAAAACCCAAGATATGCGTCGACTCCAGATATTTAACAATAGGAATCTTCGTAATATCGCCCGTATATCATGTAATAGCCGGATTAGTAATATTGAGGTTAGACAAAAGGTTCCTGGGAAACACGGTAAATCAGTCGAAGAAGTCATTAGCCTTCATCGACTGAGATGGCTGGGACATGTATTGTGTATGCCCGACCACCGTCTACCCCGTCGTGCGATGTTGGCTAGGGTTGAAGTAGGATGGAAGGTTAGGGGAGGCCAAACCAAAACATGGCAACAGCCCATGAAGTCCTTGACTACTGGTCTAAGCCATGTAGGTAGATGTAGATTACCTGGTTGGGGTCCGCGTGATGATCGCAATAAATGGCTGGAGACACTAGGCGATATGGCTCAGAATCGGTCACAGTGGCGCAAGTGTATTCACTCTTTAACCTCATCTAGATCTTGAATTCTATTATTGTTTGCTACACGCCTTTACTTTACTCCTCCCTCTTGTATTTTGTTTATATGTTACCTCTGTAATCTCGTAGTGCTAATATGGTATGGCAACTTGAACCTACGGGCGTAAGTGCCCAGTTCTACGTTGATGATGTGAAGCTACAAAATGACCAAAAATTTATCTAGCTTAAAAATATAAAGAGGGAAAGAGATTAGTTTGTGAACGGGGTGGTCCCGAATGACCTCCCTGTTGCCCACACTGTGGAAAGGTTCCTCTTCTTGCGGTACTTTGAAAACGAGGTCGATTAAAGATGGCACTGAGGTTGTGATAGTGTGGTCACAATCACCAACAGACAAGTGTTTAAGGCGGATTGTACAAGACTGTTTAGCGATAGGTTTTCAATGTATTAGCTCCATACCCAGAAAGGCTCTACTGTTGGAGACTGAAATCCGTAGAGTAAGGTGAGGTGTGTATTTTCAGAGCTGACTTTTTCAACCCTACCCTCCCTGTAGAAAGGCACCATCGCCGTCATGGAGCTTTTGACTGTTGTCCTAAGTTATGTCGGTACGTCGAGGCTGTCGCATAACACTCGAGACCAGTGGCTGGAGACGCTGGATGAAATGGCTTAGAATCGGTTACAGTGGCACAAGGATATTCACTCTTTATCTTTTTCTGGATCTTAAGTTCCATCTTTAGTACACGTTTTTGCTTCATTCCCTCCCGCTGAATCATATTGTCGTGTTAATCTTGTAAACTTGATCTTGTCATGCTAATGTGATGAGGTAACTTGAATCTACGCACTTATGTGCCAGGTTCTACGTTGTTTATGACTGACTGACTGATTCAAAACTAAAAGCGAATTGTTAAACTACCTGACATAGATATGTATGACTTCAAAAGAGAATACAGAATATACAAGGGCGATGGTAAAAGAAATGCCAAATTGTACTGTTCGTTCTCTTTTGTAAATGGCAAATCCATCAGTTCCTGAACAATTAAAGTGCTCTAAAAATAGCTGGTTAACTCCACTGCGAAATATAACTAACTTCAGCAACATCCTTCAACTTTGGACCAAAACTGGCTAAATAATTCCGCTTCTTCTTAATTGTTTGAGAAGTAGACTCAACTGCGCTTTTTAATTTATCACAGGAGTCGGACAAACTGAAACAAATAAAAACAAATTATATCATAAAAAGAAAATTACGCCTTTCTTTGTTCAAGTTCCCAATAAAGACGCTCTAAAGTCTCCTCATGTTCTGATAGGCTTCCAACCTATAATATGCAAAATGTAAACAGGAAAAATTACTTTGCGCCCAGTTTTTTCATAAAACTCTTCCAATGGAATTAATTTTATGTCTTCATGTCGAGATCTGTTGTAGCGAATAAGTAAACACTACAAAGTACGACTCACTTAAATTCCAAACACGTTTGAATTTCGTTTTCGAGATGAGCAACTTCATACAAAAGATTCTGCAAACTCAAATGTAACTGATCTACTTTATTTTTATTCTATTTCAAATGAAATATCAAGTTGTTTTAATGCCATCTTAAATTACCTCTGCAGTTGTTTCTCGAGATTTTCGAATTCGAAACTGAGTTCTCCTGTTCAACTCCTTGATAGTTATCATCAGAAAGGCAAATGGAGAGGCATTAACCTGAAAATAATATCCAGGTAAATGTATTCACAATACTTTCTCTTGTGACTTTTTGCGTTGCCACGTATTCTTTATGAACTCGCGTAATGATTCACAACAGTCTCTGAACTGTAAAAGATCATGAGCACTTCCATCCAATTTGACAGAATTTTCTTCATCATAAAATGAATTTATTGGCCTTGAATTCTACATTTAATAATGATTAGAATACTGGCAACAGAACGCGTACTTCGTTATTAACAACTTCATCTTCAGACTTGGGTTTACTAGACATTATCCTAAAATACAGCGTACACTATTATTAAAGTATGTATGTATGATCAACATAGAACTTGGCACTTGTGTGCATCGGTTCAAGTTGACATAACTCTATGGTACCGCAATACTAACACTACATTAATAGAGGTTACTTCAGTAATAATTAATAATAATAATAATAATAATAGTAATAATAATAATAATAATGTGTGAACATATAGGAAATGGTTGAGAGAGAAAGAGATGGAGCGTGGAAGGTATAAAATAATTTTAACTGCAAAATTTAAGGGAGGGCAATGAGTGAATACATCTGCACAATTGTGACCGATTCTGGGCCATGTCACTCAGTGTTTCTAGCCACTGGTTACGGTAATCGCAAGGGTCCCATCCAGGTAGTCAGCAGCTACCGACACGACTCAAATCGGCAGTCAGTGAATTCATGGACTGATGCTATATTTTAGTTTGGCCGCCTCTTACTCTCTTCCATAATATTCCTATATCAGCCAACATCGCGCGTCAAGGCAGACGGTGGTTGGGCATACGCAACACATGTCCCAACCACCTCAGTCGATGAAGATTCACAACCTCATCGACTGATTTACCACATTTGCCTAACACCCATCGTCTAACCTCGTCATTACTTACTCAGTGATCCCAGCTAAGGCGAGCAATGTTTCGAAGACATCAATGGTCAAAAACTAATGACTTTCGAGTGTCGTCTACCCTTAATGGCCACGTCTCACACCCATACAGTAAGACAGAGCGAACTGTTGCTCAGTACTCTCCCTTTCGTTGAGAGACGAATATCTCGTCTACGCCATAGGTGACGTGAGTTGGCAAAAGCCAAATGAACTTTTTGAATTCTTACTGAGATTTCGTCAGAGACTAACTCATTAGGGTTAATCAGACTTTCAAGATAAGTGAAGTGGTTGACGTACTAAACTACCTCACTCCTTATCTTTAGCTCAGGTGTTGACGAAGACCAGTCCTGGAGCAATAGTTTGCATTTATAGGAGGATAAATGCATTATTTAATAAAGCATTTTAGATAAAGACATGAACGAAGAATATTCTTTCCAAAAAATTCTTATCAGGTCTTATATTCTTAAAGCCAACTAATAATGTAAATGAATAGCCAAGTTAAAAACAGATATATCTAACAATTACAGCACATGAATTTGAAATTCTTAACAAAGGAAATTTGTTAGTGTAAAAGTGACTAGCATGTAATGTTAACTTTAATAAGATTACGCATCATGGATATTGTGAGAATAATAATCAGTAATATGAATACAAATCGAAACAAATGTTTGGTCGAAGATTGCCCGAGTTTGTGAACACCTTCCATCATAATTAAGCAAAGGGGTATTCAAAACAGCTTAGTATTCGTTAGTTTAACTGACTGTTTATACCGTCACAATAAGTAAATGGTTTTCAATAGTCTATCGTTTTCGTAATCGCCTGCCAAAATCTATCAGACTCAAAATTATCTCAATGATAAAAATAATAGCTATCTGGACTAAAAAACCGCTTTTTACCTTAGCCAATATCAGGTCCAATAATTATGGAGCTAACATTAAAAACGAATTACATAAACCTGCGAGTGACCGGCCTTAAGCAGTTGTCACATCGAAACGACGATTCCACCTCCCCCCTTAGGTTGCCGAAACCATCATTAAGGCGATTTTCTCACATCCCTAAAAACATCTCTATGATGTAGTCAACTTCTAACAGTACAAGAGGCCACAATGTCTGCAATCATATCTCTTCACTTTGATGCCGTATTACGTGATTAATATCTAATTCAGATCTCACATTATAATTATTCTCGTAGACTATAAAACTCGCACTCATTCCAAAGTTCAAAATGACTTCGAATTGTAACGCTATCGTCAACTAATCTTCCTACATGCACAGCTTACTTTCAAATGTACTAATCATCGAAAATAATTGGCTTTTGACTAATAATGTATTTAGTTTGCATTCACATATCATCCCAGTTAAACAAGGATGATCTGATGCAGATGAGGAGGCACGGATTAGCAAAGCAAGAATATTTGGAACTCAAACTAGCTGTCAGCCAACATTCAAGTTAAATTTCTCAATACGAACGTCAAGACGGTTCTTTTGCACGGATCTAAAACTTGGAGAACTATGAAAAGCACCACTCAAGAAATACAAGTATTTATAAACAGCTGTCTGTGCAAGATCCTTCTAATCCGTTGGCCAGACATCATCAGCAACAACCTTATGCGGTAGAGAAGAAATCAACTTCCAGCTGAGAAAGAGATTTCGAAGAAATGCTGGAGGTGGATAGGATATGCATGGAGATCACCAAATTGCGTCACAAGCACTAACTTGGAATCCTCAAGCTCAAAGGAAAAGAAAAAAAACTAAAACATATTGCACTAGGATTTGTAGGAATATATGAAAAGAATGAACAGCACTTAGGAGGAACAGGAAAAGAGATCAGGATATAGTTGGTTGGAGAATGCTGGTCGATAGCCTATGCTCCACGAGAGGTGATAGGCATGGGCTGATTGATTGATCCCAGTTTATTTACCAACATATGCAGCTCCAAAGTAATAATAGACCTTAACCCGACAAAAATGCATCTTTTTTAAAATGACGCTTTCTCAGTGATTCAAGAACTACAACATCAAGTCACAAGTTTAAATTCCATCCCACCAGCTGAGGTTTAATTAGCCAAGTAATATCATCGGCACTCATACAATAAATGTAACTAACAACATAGAGCATAAGTTTGAAAGTGACAGCTAAGCCATTACAATCTGTTTTTCATAAGCACCTTATACGTACAACTTTTACGAATCTAAACAAACGGACTGTGACAAAAGTGCTAAAAATATAGAATGGTTAACATAAACCATGACCAAAACGTGTAATCCAGTCAATAACTACAAAAATATCTTAACCATAAAATTCGCCTAGCTGAAATTTCAGAATTGTGAAATTTCATGTTAAACTGAGGTACCACTGATATTGCCACTACCTCCTGCGAGCTAATAGTCATCTCAACGGGGTGAAAACATGGATCAACGCACATGTAAGGATATACGCCGTAAATGAGTGGTTAACTAACCGAGGTATCAAGACAAAACTCCTTTAAGATTACCTGTTGCAAAAGATATGCCTTGAGTTTATAAGATCTCTCAAGACGCTGTGCACAAGCATTTGCAGAGTTGAGGCATTAAACCACCTCTACACCGCTCAACTCACTAGCGAGGCTTTTGATTTGCCAAATCCTACCATCCCATTTTGGTTTTGAATCCTAAAAATATATCTCGCCCCACATATATAACCAAATAACTAAATTAGCTTTAGAAGATCTATCTTCATAAGAACTGATCCTTAAGCACACAAGAGAAGTGAGTTATAGTTCATGTTAACGTCACCAGTGGATGTAGTCGAAAAAGGATGTTTCAAAAATGCAATAGTCAGTTCACTTCAAGGGATAAGTTTCACCTGGATGAAAAGGGTTAAATTTTAAACAATAAACTAATTGGTTTAAGTCTTTACTGAACCTAATTCCCTGCCTTAATTGTAACACATCAGCAGGTAGAAAAGTTACGGATGAGATCCCAAAACCTCTTGTTACTTATTTTGATTGGCGCACGTAATTAATGTCGCTAGTAAGAAAGCCTACTTTAATAGCGCAATCGTATGATGTCCAAACAACAAACTTTCGAGTGAATGTTAGGCAAGAATCTACTTTACTATGATTACAACCAAACACTGGCAATGTCTGTAAAAGAATTCTCACAAAACAATTTGAGTGAAAAACCAAAGTCTACTCTTTCCTAAAGCTGTGGAAAAACTCGCAAAAGCCGCATTTTCTGATATATTTGGCTAAAAGTGACTAGGATTAATTACCTCAACACTTAAAATGTTTTTTAAAGAATTGTTGCTGGCTCAGCCAAACACAAAAAACCTATCAGTGAAATAATTAGAACGCTCAAGCTAGAATAAGAAAGATAAATAATTCAATGATGGGGTGGAGACAACCTTAGTAAATAAGACTGCATGTTTCTGAAACACTTAAAACGATTAAAAAATCCATCTTCAGACTATAAATGAATAATCTGCAAAATACAAAACTACTATCCATAAAGGAAGAGCAACATCGTCTAGAACCACTAACGCGTGGGAAAAAAACCAAGTCTTACAGTGCTGTAACGCGAGGCTCAAACGTGGCGCTCTCCAATGATTGATTTAAATGGCTTTGAATAGTTCTCAATGAAAAAAGGCCTTCAATTAATGGGTTTCCTGCTCTAGTAATAACGAATAACCGATCTTCCTTGGGAAGCACCTAGGTATTTAAGATGTGTAGAGAGTAATGAAACACAACGTTACCTCTTAAAGTTTGCTAAAATTCACACCAACCATTGAAGCCGTTAGTAAATACAAGGGTTCGGCTATTCTTAAGAAGGAAGTGCACCTGCAGTCTAACCTTCTATAATGCACGTTCATTATGAGATGCACCCAGTATATGGCCAAGTTACGTTTGCGGAATTACCAGGGCAACTCCTATCAATTGAACCCACTCTCACGAATGACAATAAATCAAAAGGCAATGAAGGATGAAAAAGGAGTCAAATTTTATCTTGAATGAATCGTCAATGCGGTAGCAACGTCTAGGCCGGCAAACCAGAGAGAGATGCTTCCCACGGTGCGTCATGACGTGATCTGGTGATGATGGTTGGCCGAGTGCATTCAACTGATCGTATCCACCAAAACAAACATGGTCAGCATCAATGTCGTGAACCAATGTAATTATTTATTTTGGAGATAATTTACTGCTACATTTCACTCACTTTCCTCCGTAATGTGTTTGTGAGGGCCTTATGACCTACCGATCAAAGGATAAAACCCAATGCGTTAGACATTTGTAAACATTCCTTTGATAGCTTGCGATGTTGAGCAGCTTCTGGGCGTAATTCCCTAAGCTAGGGTGTCGTTACATAAAATAATTTGGCAAACAAATACTGCTACAAAAACGCATAAAATGTCGACAACACTAATACAAATATAAAAGTGTCTTAATATTTTTTAAAACGTACGAAAATGTGTAAAATGCATACCGCAAAGGTCAAACAAATTAATTTTATTCAATTTTTTAGAAACGCAAAAACTTTACAAAACACAGGGAGTGAGAAATCAGAAAAATATTAACAGACAAAACACTCCTTCAAGTGTTCTGGAAATCGTACATTTCTACCAGAACGTGTAGCATTCGGCGTCATGGAACTCTTCGAAATTTCCACGTGATTGTTGGTCGTCGCTTTGGGCGTGGCGACTTCGTTCATATCAAGTCTCGTGGATGTTGTGACGAGTTTAACAACGAAAGGTATGTTTACTAGGTAGGACGCTTTGAGAAGGTCAATGCTGACGTTCGCTTCGTGTCCATTCTTGTCAATCGTCTAATACTTTGTTCCTTGTTTCAATACCTTATATGATCCTTTGTAAGTCGCGTCAAGAGGTCGGTGTAGAGCATCATGACGAGCGACAACGTGTGTGCTATATTTTAAGGCGGGTTGGATAAGTGTTTGTCGATTGTTGTCGAATTTAAACTGGCTTAACTGAACGCATGGCATTTGTAAACCGTTCACGTAAGAATTAATATCTAGGTTTGTCGAGTTGAAAGCGGTCTCCACAAACTAACTCGGGAGTCAATGAGTCGTTCCGTAAACTAATTGAGCCACACTGCACCAAACATCTTCTTTTGCAGTACAGTAAGACTAGTAATAAAGCGTTGGTCCACTGTGGGACGTTCGTAGCTGAAAGTGATGTTTTCAGCTGTCGATAACACCTTTCCACCAAGCCGACGGATTGTGAGTTGTTCTGAAGCGCGTAGTTCCAAGGAGCTTGGTCAAAGAGTGGAACAATCCAGATTAAAACTGACGTCCATGGTCTGTCGTTACTGTAGATGGACAACTAAAATTTGCTACCCATCGTCCAAAGAAAGCCCGAGCAATCGTTTCACTAGTGATGTCTTTGAATGGAATCGCTTCTGGCTAGTGTGTGAAACGGTCCACACGTGTCAGAAGATAGGAGAATCTGTTTGATTTTAGTAGGGATCCTACCAATTCAAGGTAGACAGTCGAATCAAGCATCTGAGGTTGAGAAAATGACAAGAGGGCGCTTATTTTGCTGAATTATTTTGCTTTTTGGCAAGCCATACAGAAGCTTGCACTTCCTTAGATGGCCTTATTCATCTACGGCCAGCAGCATCCCTGGACAATCAATTTAGACATAACACCAACTCCAGGATGAGAGAGGTTGTGCAATGTGTCAAAGATGATTCGTCGATAACTCTTGGGGACGATTGGACGGGCTGTACCTACAGGAAAATCATAAATTAAAGTGTTCTTACCTTTCCCAATCGTCTTTGTTTGAAGTTTTGGGTGTTGTTGTAAATAACTCGGGATGAAGATTATTGTCTTCATTTTGAAGTCGAGCTAGTTCAACAAGACCGATACCATGGATATGATTCAAGGAATGTATTCGCGATAAGGCGTCGGCAACTACATTGTTAGCTCCAGATATATATCGTATATCAGTAGAGAACTGGGAAATGTAGTCTAGATGACGCGACTCTCGCGGAGAGTACTTATCTGAAGACGACTTCATAGAAAACGTCAGTGGTTTATGGTCAGTGAATATTGTAAATTCCCGGCCTTCGATGGAATGTTGAAAATGTCGTACAGCACAGTACATGGCTAACAGTTCACGACCAAAAGTGCTGTATCTTGATTCGGTATCGTTTAGTCGTCTTGAGAAGAATACTAATGGTTGCCAAGTTTGGTCAGTCCATTGTTGCAGAACTGTGCCAATGGCTGAGTCAGATGCATCAACCGCGATGCTGACAGGAGCCTCAGTATTGTGATGTGCCAGCATAGTCGCATTGGCTATTGCTTATTTAGTCGCAGTAAAGGCTTCCTTTGACTCTGTATCCATTGTGACCACTTTTTTATTCCCACGAAGCATATCCGTTAGTGGTTTCATGATAGATGCACAGTTCGGTATAAATCGTCTGTAAACACTTACCAATCCATTGAAAACTCGCAACTGCTTAATGGTGGTTGGTTCCGGGCACTCCAGAATAACCGCCACCTTGTGTTTTTGAGGTTGTATACTATTGGCATCAATAGTATGCCCCAGGAAGTCCAACGAGGTTGTCCCGATTTGGCATTTCTGTATGTTTATGGTTACTCCATATTGTTGTAGTTTTCTAAAGACTGTATCCAAATGTTTTAAATGTGTTACCTCGTCTGCGCTTGCTATCAAGCAGTCGTCGACGTGTGCATGGACATAGTCAAGCTTGCGGAACACGTCATCGATGAAACGTTGAAATGTTTGTGCTGCATTTCCCAACCCGAAAGGCATTCGAAGGAATTAGTAAAGGCCAAAAGGGGTTACAATGGCGGTTTTGGGTATGTCATTTTCAGACATCGGTATTTGGTTGTACGCATTTACCAAGTCGATTTTTGAAAATATTGTCATCCTTTTCAGGGTGGCCGTTAAATCGTGGATGTGTGGTAACGGGTAACGATTGGGCGTAGTTTGGGCGTTGAGACGTCGGTAATCACCGGTGGGACGCCAATCATTGCTATCTTCCTTCGGGACCATATGTAATGGAGATGACCATGGGCTACAGGAGGGGCGTATTATTCCCAGGTCAATCATATGATTGAATTCGTTTTACGTTATCCTTAGTTTTTCGAGTGCTAGTCGGCGCGCTTTGTAGAATACAGGTTGACCTGTAGTCTTGATGTGATGCGTAACATTGCTGGTTACACATTATAATTTCGATGTTGCCTTATTCAGATATGGATACTTGTCGAGTATCGGCTGAAAATAAGGGTTAATTAAGTGTTTAAAACGAAGAGGACATAAGCTACAACCTGTAGCCGCGGTTCCACGAACGTATAGATTTGTGTTACTATCCACTAGTCTCTTTTTACTAGGGTCCACAAGCAAGTTGTGGTGGCTCAGTAAATCTATGCCTATGATAGGTATTTTCACATCGGCGATGGTGAAAATCCAGTGTATGGGTTTTCGTAAACCCACGTTTAAGTAGACATATCGCTTACCATACGTAGCTATGTGTTTTCCATCGGCTGCCTGTAGATCGAGTGAAGCTTCATGTTTGCGATCAGATGAAGCTGCAGGAAGGACGCTAACTTCTGCGCCAGTGTCGACGAGGTAGCAAACCTTCGTTATCACGTCAGTGATAAATAACAGGCGGCTGTTTCCACCGGCTACGGTTGCCGCTAACGCGTGCAGGCGGGATAGTTTCCCGATGCGTCAACGGTGGGTTTGTGTCTAGGGAAACAGCAGAGGTCTCTACACTTCTTGGAATCCTTGCCATAGATGTTAAGGTACCAACACCAATGTGGGTTTTTGCTTCGTTGAAGTCGAGACGACGATCTTCTCCGTGATGTACTTCGTCGACGAGAATTGTTTGGTCGGTGCCGTTCCTGCAGATCAAGAAAACGAGAAAGAGCATTATACAATTTAGTCACGCCGTTTTCGTTGGCATGAGGTTTTTCAGTAATGGAATAAACCTCATTGTCGCGATATCCAGAATTGGATCAGCAGATGAAGCTAGTTCATCTACTAGGTTGTTACTAAACGTTACCAGAACTGTTAGCACATGTTGAGGCAGTTTTGATAGGAAGGGTTGAAGGAAAAGACCGTCGTAAGTTCGTTGATCAATCACTTTCATCGCTGAACCGCTACCAAGATCGATAGTGTGAAACAATTCATCAAGATGATGCCTATCGGACAGGTTTCCGCGTTTGTGAATTGTACTTTTGAGCTGGTCATAAAGTTCAAGGCAGTCTGGGCTGAAAACGAAAGGGGTGACGTACCTATTCGATTCACGCAGAAGTGACCTTATGACGGCAAGGAATTGAACGCGTGGGTCTCGAAACTTTGCTTCTGCGTTGCAGAACCAAGCTTCCATGTTATCTGTCCAAAAAGGGATGAGGTGAAAGTTTGGAGGTGTGGAAGTTTTAATCTTAATGAGCTTAGGAGTCTGGTCAGTCATCATTAAGGTACCAATATATGCAAAATACAAAATTTAATGCAGAGGAACTGTGCAAAAAATTAATCACATCCAAAATACAGATAAAAAAACTATAAACAGGAACGAACTCACAGTTATGATGGTGTCCAGATCACGTGGTGCTCACCAGTGAAATGCACGCAGTATATGACCAGGTTACATTTTCGGTATTACCAGGGCAACTCCTATCAATTGAACCCACTCTCACGAATGACAATAAATCAAAAGGCAATGAAGGATGAAAAAGGAGTCAAATTTTATCTTGAATGAATCGTCAATGCGGTAGCAACGTCTAGGCCGGCAAACCAGAGAGAGAGATGCTTCCCACGGTGCGTCATGACGTGATCTGGTGATGATGGTTGGCCGAGTGCATTCAACTGATCGTGTCCACCAAAACAAACATGGTCAGCATCAATGTCGTGAACCAATGTAATTATTTATTTTGGAGATTATTTACGCTACAAACAATTTGCTTAGGATAAGTCGACTTCTCATAAAAAACCAAAAATACTCTTACAATACAGACAAGGAACGGGAGTTAGTTAATTCTACCATGTAGGTTAAGAGTTGAAGTATATTCTAACCAATGTATGTTCATTGAGAGCATATATTGTTCACGTTGTTAACGGCGCGCTTTATAAGTTTATGGCGGTCGATGAGTCTGAGATTGTTGATGAGCTGCAGGTTTTTGGACTTACGGTTGATGACAAGACCGTTGTTGAGAAATGTAAACAACGTTTCAATAATAACCGCTTACTTTAGTGGGTTTGTTGAGTGATAGGTGGGGTCTTAATGCTAGTACACTTGTGGAGAAATACGTTGCATTTCAAAGAAATAATGACTTACCTGATCATATTTCATTGAAAAATGTCGAATTTTTTGATAGAGACGTAAGTCAAACGTTGTAGCTTTACTTTTTAGACATCGGCTAAACTTGATGTGGCTAAGAACCGAACACCAAAATCACAAGTAAGGCCTGCGAAGAATTTGTTGACGAAAAATATGTTACAAGAACTGTATGACAATATGCTAAGCTTTCATTTTCTAGAATGGTTGCGGAGGCTTGCAATGATCAGCAAGATCTTCTGAGTTCTTACGGTATTTCAAGCCCACTGGTACCGATTCCGATTACACGAATAACGTCATCAAATAAAGGTACATATAAAGACTTATTTTTATTTGTAGAGAGTGAGCTTGAAGTTGAATTTCAAGACACGCAACTAGTAGCTTCATATCCAGCAAATGCTGCTGATTCACTTGTCCATGTTGATATAACTGGACCGTTAAACTGTAATCCGATTGTACTGACTACGGGAGCCTTTGGACATCGTTACATGAATCAACATACAATAGAAAATGCAGAAAGTAAGTTCATGATTCATACATTTGGGCTGTGACAATTATCACATAACCAAAGTATTTGAATGTATAAGACTTTCCTTTTATCTACTCATTTTAAGCGTTTATATAAACTAGTTACCACTGACTGACAGTTTGCATCAAAACTTGAAAGCACAAATTAAGGCCATTGTTGTGAAGTTCATGAGCATTTTGACTGGTCTGAGTACAAGTTTGTTTACTTGTCTTGAATTGATGACAATCTCTTAGATTGCAATTTGTTTGCCGAGAGTTGAACATGTAACCCGTTGACTTTAGCACTAACACTCGAATCTTCCCAGTCTGACTCGACTTCAGCTACCGAAATATATCACTGTATATTGCATTGTTGGGTTCAAGTAACTGACGGCCGCGTCGCATTGGACCGTACTAAGCATTGTTTCTTTGCCTTTGCGACAGTCAACGTACTTTTAGCCACTGTTTTATTAGGGTTATTCTATGGGAATAAATTTTTTAAAACTCTGATTCGTTCGATTTATTTGGCAGTTTACCATGAAATTTAGTAAGCGCTTTGCCAGAGTCAGGAAACACCACATTCGTAATTGACTTGAATCACGTTAGTGGATTTCATCAAACAGGAACACCCTAAGATTTGTCACTACATAAAGCTTCTAACTTTCATCCTAACACTTACACAATTTCTCGCTGGTGACCTCCATAACGGATGATTCACTTCAAATATCAGGACGGTTATCACTCTTAAAGATTACACTTTCGGTTATCTGTTAGCGACCTACGAGCTTACCATACAGTAGGGCATTTAATCATTGTTTTGTTGACAAGTAGTACCAGTTTTATCGGTACCTTCAAATCTATAACATATGGTGTATTTAATGTTTAAATGTCTTAGATATAAAAGAAACTCCAATTTGTAGTGTTACTCTCAGGAATTTTTAAGAATAAATGATCGTGAGAGAAACAACCCATCCACTTATACGCTCAAATATTTCATTACCATAAATTCGTCTTGGTCGCACTTAGTATCTGCATACAAAGTTGGCTAAGTTTCTGTTACTGCAACTGTCTGGTATATCCAACTGTATTGGAACATCGTATTTTGATAATTTACTTATTTCGTATCACTGTCCCCCACATGATATTACTCGAATCCAAGTTTATCACCCTATATTTGTTAAGTGAATTACATCAAATTAAAGAAATTAGTTGTTAAAGAAAGTTAAAGCAAATCGGCTTGTCAGTCATTTCCGTAGTTAGAATATGACTTGAAATCATAGTGTATCATATCATGGTGGTTTTAGGAATTGTTACTTTTCATGTAATATGAAGCTTGCAATCAAATTAAGAAATACTTTATTGACTAGGTAAAATAAGCTGCAAAACCTCATACAAATTGAGCATAACAGTACTTAATATTGAGCTTCCTAAAAGATCACTATTCATGAATTTATTCCTGTGATCAGACTTTCCTTTTTCATATAAATTTTTCTTGTCAATAGACCACTTTTAATGTTTCTCACATTTATTGTTCAATGTATTTTCGTACACGTAGTTCTTGACAACTGGACATGGAAAGTTATCAAACGTATTTTGAGTAATATACCCGAAGAATCGTTTATTGGAAGTGATCAGAAGACCGAACAATCTCAACCAACAAATCCGTAAGTTTTGCCATTTCCAGATTTTAAGAAAATTTGAAAGTTGTGGTATTTTCGAAATTAAGTATTCGAATCACCTATCATGAAATAACTCAATAATTAATAGTAGGAAAGCAAACAGTTGTACAGTGTGTCCAGGAATATATTGTCATGTATCTACATATTAATGCCTTAAATATAGATAAGCTTAAGAAGTAGTTATAAGAAGAACCATTTACATGTGGAGGTCATGTTAACGTAGAGGTGCCTCAGAATAATACAATAGGAAGATTTTAATTTGTTCGTAACTGAGTGTTGTGGAGATTGTAGAATTTCAATTCGATATGAGGAGGATCAACAGACAAACACCCACGCAATCACACATGGAGACATGGACACCGACACAGTTGTCATCTGAATAACAATACAATTACAATGAAGCAACATATGAGTCATATGATAGTCTAAACGTTTTATCAGAAATCACTAGTTTTGCTGTGATATGTACTTCTATAAATTCACAATATTCATGTTCACTGGAAAACCAAGCAAAGTGGTTTTGACGAAATCTGTTATCTGTTGTTTTTCTTTCAGATGTCCTCTGTTAGCCACCTGATTTTGAAACTTGCATTCATTAGCTGCTAGTAATTTCTACTCACTGTTGCATTCTTTAAATCTCACCAAAATGTGTTGATCCTATAAGCTTCTGAATATGTTGACTACATTTTATGCAATTTTGCGCATCTGTGTCCTCAGGTGTGAAATATGTTGATGAATGCTTTTATTTTACAGCAGTGAGGGATTTTTAATTATTTACCCAATCATTTTTTTAGAACTTGGAAACGGATTTTATGTGCACTGACAAAAAAATGACGTTTTGTCAATTCAGTAAGCCTAACCTAATTCCGTCTATGTTAAATAGGATCTACGTGTGAAAGTTATGTGTTCACTTAACTGGTCAAGTGTCAACAAAGTTTACTGCTATAACATTAGCATTGATGTGTTACATCATGTGTACAAATTCTTAGCCAACTGTTACTAAACAGGATCATCTAAGTTTTTGATATTTGATTGCTTTTAGAATTGCCTTAAGATTTCATATTTTGAAGTGTTTAAATTAAAAAAACTTTACTTTTTGGTCTTACTTTCTAGTAATATCGTGTGTACTAGTATTGCATAGATGTCTTTTGACTTTCATTGAAATTAGTGTTAATTAATGACATGTTATTTGAATTTTTCTGGTATTAATTATCAGTTTATCTTTGAGATTTTATTTCCATATGAGGATACTGGCTTTGTATACACTAAGATAAAACTAGTTATAAAACTCAATCATTAAACAATGGCAAAATGTTATTCACTTAATAAAAATTCTTTGACTTCACACATATTTATAGTACCGTAAAATCTTATTTCTTCCCAAAACAACTCAATCTAGCAACTCATTACTATCACTAATTAGTAAGAATGACTGCTCACAACCAACGAAAACGGAAACATCTATGATGGAACGTACAATGATGTTGCGACCAGTTTTTTCACGTGTTCAAGCTCCATCTCTAATTCCTGGGAGAGTTACTGCAAAATTATCAGTACCTATCAAAGGATCAACTGAACCTTCCAAAGTCAGTGAGAATAATAGGTCTGTTAATGAAACCAAAATTCGTTTACACCCTTCTAATGTTGCACTAGTTGGACTTCGCCGAGCCGAACGTTCAGGATACGAAACTGATGCTGTACATTTGGATTTAGGATTTTCAAGAGATCTATCTTGTTATTCTTTATATTCTGGTCAACCACTCTTGATTCGCGGTATTAATCCTACTGGTTGTTCGCTTGGTGCTATGGAAATTTTTCAGGTTTGTCAAAACATTACAAGGTCAATTGAAATAGTTTGCTTACTTTCATGTTCTTATCACATCAAGTTTACACAGTAAACGATTAAGAATGGTAGTCTCAGCTAGTCATTTACAATGTAGAACGTGGCACATATGCGTATTTGTTCAAGTTGTAGAAATTGTAGTGACGCCAATGATTGAAAAATATACATAATATTTTCAAGGAGAAAGAAGATTCTTGTAGCAACAAAAGTATATAAAAACTTCGAAGCTCAAGATTTAAGGGAACACAAAGAGCGGATAAACTTGGCTCATTATGACCCATTCTGAGTTACATTACTCAAGATCCCCAACCCTTATGATAATCGCGTAGACTCACACCAAGGCACTTTGTATCTATCAACATAACTTAAACTAACAGTCTATGAGTTCATCGACTGGTATCAAGTTTTGATTTAACAACCCTTAATTTTCTTCCATCTTGCTCTTACGCCAGTCGTCATTTGACGTAGAGGTAAACAGTGATTAGGTACAAACAATACATACTGTAACCGTAACCCGATCAACTTATATCATCTGTCCCTATTACCCTGCTACTAACCTCAGGGTTGGTTGCTCGATGGCCCCAATCGAAATGATTAGTGTTTTGAAGACACCTATAACCACATACTAGTGGCTTATGAACGTCTTTTGCTTGTAAAGATCACATATTACATGGTAAAACTAGGAGGACTTCTGTGAACTATACTCGTTTTTTGATTGGCAAACGGACACCTCCCATAAGCTATATTGGTCGTAAGTTGATAAGAAATAGATGAGATTTCTAAATACATGCTGAGATTTCATTGTATACGTTTATTCTTTCAATCCACTACATTATTAGCTGTATTTGACGTGCTCTGGATCGTTTATCGTCCGAAAAAAATCCACCAGCGAAATAACCTTAAAAAATCAGCCTCACTAGCATAGTGCCAGGCTTCAAAACATATCATCTTGGGGTCAGAAATGCTATCCAGTTATCTAAACTATTTTAAGCAAGATATACCCGAAACGGACAACCCAACATTGAAAACCTAGATTCTTCAGTGTATAAGAAATAAAAACTAGTGAAATGAGTTTGAAGCATTGCATTGATAATAGAGATTCTTTTGACATATTTTCGATGAACACCTCTTCGTAGCTAAATAACTGCTCATATACTACACTTTTCCAGATATACCTAAAAGTAACTCCATCTCTTTACAAACGCCTATCAGTTTTCCATATGTAAATCATATGCAACTACCATTTTAGAAGGAATTAATAGATGTGAACGCGCTAAATAAGAGTGCATCTGTGGTTGCAAGCGAAAGAAAATCAGGGAACTTAGTTTGCTAGAGCATTAATGTGTTTATTTACTTAAAGCGAGTACGACAAAATAACCACTTGAATTTAATGTACATACGATCAGAAACAAATAGATACACAATATTTCAATTGTTGGGAGAGATCTGAATGATGAGTGCAAGAGTGTCAACGTCATATAACCTAAACTGCTCAGTCAGTACTTTCAACCAGTTCCCGAAAGTCTTTCGGGAGACTTATATCCATTTACTTATGCATTTCGCATATCACTAGCACTCGTGAAAATTGTAATTATTTCACACTAACTACTTGTTGTAGTTCTATATCTCCTTATCGCCATAAGACTTCCATTCACCCTCTATGATAGTCAAAGCTTGGCCTAACTTAGAATTTACAAAACATTCTGTGATCGACAATGCAACCCTATCATCCCAGTCTAACACTAAGTCTGATGTACATATTTTCACTTTATACACTCACTACTTTAAAAGCACCGATAATGTAGTATTTGTCTTAACTAGTTGTACTTTCGAGTCAGAGAAAGGCAGAATAATTCTGCGCCGTTTTCTCGACGTGTTAGTCCTTTTCTTGCTTGTCATTACCGTTTCTTAATTTTATTATTTTAATGTTGTGTTCATCATAATTCTTTCTGACCGTCTAGATCCCTATTTCGAGGCCCCCCGACATCAATCTTGACAAATGCTGTGAGTTTATATCTTGTTATAGTTTTAATGTATACTACTTAATGTGCCTAAAGTCACTGCTAGAAATATATATATATATATATATATATATATATATATATATATATATATATCTATATATATATATTATATATATATATCTATATATATATATATCTATATATATATATCTATATATATATATCTATATATATATATATCTATATATATATATATCTATATATATATATTATATATATATATCTATATATATATATTATATATATATATCTATATATATATATCTATATATATATATCTATATATATATATATATCTATATATATATATCTATATATATATATCTATATATATATATAATATATATATATAATATATATATATATATTATATATATATATCTATATATATATATATATCTATATATATATATATTATATATATATATCTATATATATATATTATATATATATATATCTATATATATATATCTATATATATATATCTATATATATATATATATATATCTATATATATATATCTATATATATATATCTATATATATATATTATATATATATATTATATATATATATTATATATATATATTCTATTAATATATATATAGGTAGTAGATACTTAGATTGGTCTCAGTCGGTAGTTCCATTAAAAATCAAGTATGATTAAATCGTTGTTTCATCTCAGTATAGGGATCCTCAGCAATCGCTACCATCGCATTGTAACTCAAGTTTGAAATGTGTTTCATTGTATGTCTATATTCAAATGATACTAGTAATGAAACAGTGTCATGCATTGTAATAATATCAATGTATATAGACAACCGCGTGGAATTTGCGGAGGCCATTCAGGTCAATCGGCAATCATTTTAATTAACTTTGACTACTGCATACTAAATTCTAAGTACTTTCCCAAATTCCCTTATCTTGCATTTTCAGCGGCTAATCTACATATTATGGTAGCCTGTGGTCCTTATACTCTTTCAAATTCACATGATCCTACTGGTCTTTTCAATTTATTGCATTCTGTTAAACAATCGAAACCCCATGTCCTTGTACTTCTTGGACCATTTGTCGATTCAGAACACCCTGGTATTCAGGTAAATTATGACTAACATAGTCGCTAATTTCTTGTATAGCTTTATGGTAATATCTGGGGTACTATATTAATAATTTGTAATTGTTATCTGTTCATTTGTGTGGGAATGTATTGCGGTGAATAAACACGAGAGTTTTTTTACTTATTTATACATTATTTAGCACAAATAACCGCCCAGTGTATGCGCCACACAATAGGATAATATTGTGAAGAAATGAGGGGAGGTGGGGCATTCTTAATCAAGCAAAGTAGGATTTAACAAGAAAGTTGCATAGTAGGCGATACAGTATGTATGTATGTATGATCAACATAGAACCTGGCACATGTGTGCATCGGTCCAAGTTGACATACCTGTAAAGCACAGCAAGATTAACATCACACAGTAGAAGTAGAAGTTACTTCAGTGATATTAATAATAAAAACAAAGAGCGAACATATATAATATGGTTCAGGGAAAAAAAGATGGAGCGTGGAAAAAATGTTGTAGAATAATTTTAGGCTCACGATTTAAGGGAGGACAATGAGTGAATACATCTGCGCCACTGTAGCCGATTCTTAACTATGTCATCCAAAGTTTCCAGCCACTGGTTACAGTATTCGCGCGGACCCCAACCGGGTAGTCTGCGGTTACCAACACGACTACAGTTCTGTGGAAAATACGGTCATTAAAGACTTCTTTCGATTGAGGTGGGTCATTTTATTTTCTGTAGAGAACTGCAGGAGGATCACCACTGATCTTCATTAAAATAGTCTCAGACCACTAGATTGTACCATCCCTATGACACTAACCAGTGAGCCACAATAGACCGACACATGAAAGCTCTGAACAGTTCCACACCTCCGTGTCATGAACTAACCAATTTTCTAACAATTCTCATCAACAGAAAAACAGTGCACGATGTGGAATCCACTGTGGTCAGTGAGTGGTTCAAGGTGGTGACACCAATTGAGTTATCACCACTGCACTCGAGACAGACATTACCGAACCTCAGCATTACTAACGTAATGTTACCACGTGATATCGTCAGTCCTTCGGAGTTAACACTGATCAGACATCTCCAGCTCGGTGTGATGGAGCATGCAGCAGCACCTCTTTGACAAATCATTGTATGTTCGACCGTTTACTGTCATACATTGTGATGGCTATAAGAATGTATGTATGTATTTTAAACTAAGCGTTTACCTCGAAGTTTATGCTTTGAGAGCTAGTAGTGTGGTATTTTAATAGTACCATGATCGATTTGTGTAGTGTATTAAAGATTTCTGTCTTAATGACCGTCCCAAGTTTTATTTTGTTTCAAAAAACATTTTTTTTTAATGCTTAAATAGTTGGTTGAATGCATTTGCTCTATTAATCATTGTACTAATATCTTAAATGTTTTCCAGTCTTATTCTGAAACTACCTACGAGGAATTATTCCAGTCTAGAGTGAATAGCGTCAGTGAATGGTGCAGTCATTTGTCTATAAAGGTGATAATAGTCTCTTCTTGGAGAGAAGTCCATCATGATCCAGTGTATCCAACTCCACCTATCGATAAGTCATGGATAGAAAAAACACCAGATCTGGTCAGTACCGAAAATGTGTTTATTTCCATATTTTAATTACCTCACATTACTTTACTTTAACGTACTTGTTACGTAGACAATTATGTTTTGATGTAAACCTTATCGACAGACATCGTACTTGGTGAGTTAATAATGCAGTTGAAATCGTCAAATTACTTATTGACAGTGGTTATGGAATCCAAAGTTAGTAAGTATCAACTGACTGTGTTTATCCTCCATATACTGATAATTATTAAAATATTTAAGATGTTTACCAATTGAGCAAACAGCAACAGACTAAAAGGGGTTTCAAAATTTCTCTCTTTGAACTTTACTTTGATTATGTAGTTTGTCAATTTTGTATTTATTCTTATTGCGGCAGAATACATTTAAATACCTATTAATTAGCAAACTAAATATCGCCATTAGTGGCGATTTTAATTTGGTGTATTTCCTTTCTACACTCGATGTAATTTATTTCCAGTTATCGTCGTACGCTAATGTGCAATTCGCTCCTGATCCTTGTCTTATCCAAATAGAGGAATATATTTTTGGGATAACTTCGGTAGACGTGCTTAAGGATATCAGTTGTGAAGAAATCAGTGCTGGGTAACTAATGTAGTTCGTACATGTGATTTTATAAGTTTTGTTTTAACTCAACTGTGATATTTGTTATAGCTTGTTCATAGCATTCAGTTACTTTAGTATTCATTTACTAGCTCTTTGTTGTTTATTAATTGTATGAAGTTTCACTGGGAATGTACTTTACATGACGTACATGTAAAAAAGCATTATCTTTTGAGGTTGAAATATGTCTCCTACGTATTATTATAAATAACAAGAACCTGGTGCAAATATGTATTAGTTTCAGTTGTCAGACAACCTCTGAACAACTAGATAAAATCAACAAAATGCATATCAGTTAAGTGCAAATAATGGCAGCATATGTAATGATGAAAACCTCAGCATCGAAAAATTTTGATAGACTGGTATTAAGTAAAGTACCAATCATAGCAAAGCACTGTTAAAATTAACCTTGATCCATGCTTCATTAAATTTTCAGTTATTTTTCATATTGTCACAGACTCCAACCTGTAGAGTTATATTCCCTCATGTGACTCTTACTAACAGTCAATGACTTCCTTCACTTGTGTTACATTCTGGTATAACAATTCCTAGCATTATTCTAACCGAATGTTGAACGTCGACGTTAGTCGCGGTTGGCTACATGTAATTTGTAAATTAACCACCGTGATGATGATTCACAATTTCGTCAGCCACCTAACCATCTTTACCCAAGTATCATGTCAATTTATCTCTTTCGTCACTGACAACAAATTCTCAGAAGGAATTTTCGATTAAATATCATGAACTTATACATGCTCTATGCTCTCAGACTCCATATATCACAACCGCACCGTAATGCAGAGCAACCTGCCGCACACTGTAAACGCTCCATTGAAGAGAAACTTTCGTTTCACGTGGTGGGCAAGTGATGTAAGGTGGCAAATGCTAGATTAGCTTTCGTCTTATCAAACATTGACTCAGATTTCTTATGGATACTAAAAGACAACAGCATTTACGTGTAATGACTGCCAATTACGATGACTAATAATTTGCAATTACTGTCCATTATTGTACAAGAACTTTGTAGTCACGTCATTTGATACTTTGGTCGATCTGGCTTAGATGAACCCTAATTAAATTTTAATGATACTGACTAAACAGTTTTATAAAAAAGAGCGTAATGAAGTAAAGAAAATATCGTTTTGGTTTTCATCCATCTACTTTTATGATTTTAACGTCGCGTACCATTTCCCAATACTAAAATAAATTCGTTTCACCATTTACTTCTTATAAATGATATCGTAAATGAATGGAATTTCTATTCAATAATTTCTTTTCCTAGTTGTTCTGGCAGAGACAGAATTACACGTTTATGTCGTCATATTATTGCCTCCTCTTGCTTTTATCCAGTACGTCGTACGCTAATGTGCAATTCGCTCCTGATCCTTGTCTTATCCAAATAGAGGAATATATTTTTGGGATAACTTCGGTAGACGTGCTTAAGGATATCAGTTGTGAAGAAATCAGTGCTGGGTAACTAATGTAGTTCGTACATGTGATTTTATAAGTTTTGTTTTAACTCAACTGTGATATTTGTTATAGCTTGTTCATAGCATTCAGTTACTTTAGTATTCATTTACTAGCTCTTTGTTGTTTATTAATTGTATGAAGTTTCACTGGGAATGTACTTTACATGACGTACATGTAAAAAAGCATTATCTTTTGAGGTTGAAATATGTCTCCTACGTATTATTATAAATAACAAGAACCTGGTGCAAATATGTATTAGTTTCAGTTGTCAGACAACCTCTGAACAACTAGATAAAATCAACAAAATGCATATCAGTTAAGTGCAAATAATGGCAGCATATGTAATGATGAAAACCTCAGCATCGAAAAATTTTGATAGACTGGTATTAAGTAAAGTACCAAATCATAGCAAAGCACTGTTAAAATTAACCTTGATCCATGCTTCATTAAATTTTCAGTTATTTTTCATATTGTCACAGACTCCAACCTGTAGAGTTATATTCCCTCATGTGACTCTTACTAACAGTCAATGACTTCCTTCACTTGTGTTACATTCTGGTATAACAATTCCTAGCATTATTCTAACCGAATGTTGAACGTCGACGTTAGTCGCGGTTGGCTACATGTAATTTGTAAATTAACCACCGTGATGATGATTCACAATTTCGTCAGCCACCTAACCATCTTTACCCAAGTATCATGTCAATTTATCTCTTTCGTCACTGACAACAAATTCTCAGAAGGAATTTTCGATTAAATATCATGAACTTATACATGCTCTATGCTCTCAGACTCCATATATCACAACCGCACCGTAATGCAGAGCAACCTGCCGCACACTGTAAACGCTCCATTGAAGAGAAACTTTCGTTTCACGTGGTGGGCAAGTGATGTAAGGTGGCAAATGCTAGATTAGCTTTCGTCTTATCAAACATTGACTCAGATTTCTTATGGATACTAAAAGACAACAGCATTTACGTGTAATGACTGCCAATTACGATGACTAATAATTTGCAATTACTGTCCATTATTGTACAAGAACTTTGTAGTCACGTCATTTGATACTTTGGTCGATCTGGCTTAGATGAACCCTAATTAAATTTTAATGATACTGACTAAACAGTTTTATAAAAAAGAGCGTAATGAAGTAAAGAAAATATCGTTTTGGTTTTCATCCATCTACTTTTATGATTTTAACGTCGCGTACCATTTCCCAATACTAAAATAAATTCGTTTCACCATTTACTTCTTATAAATGATATCGTAAATGAATGGAATTTCTATTCAATAATTTCTTTTCCTAGTTGTTCTGGCAGAGACAGAATTACACGTTTATGTCGTCATATTATTGCCTCCTCTTGCTTTTATCCAGTACATCCTCCTGATGATGATTTACCTCTTGATTACCCTTTATGGAGTCAATATGCTCAGTTTTCAGTTACTCCACACTGTTTGATTTTACCGTCCAAATTGCGTCAGTTTATAAAGGTAAGTTCGTAGCTACCATTAATTAGGGCTTTTCTACGTTGTCTTCTCATTACTGTTTTGTTTAGTTTTCAAGCTTGATTTCACCGACTGTTTATGTTATTAACAAGTTATTAACAAAGGTGGTAATATAAAATATTAGATTATTTTCTCACATTATTATGTCTTACCTAATGTATCCAAGGATTCAATTAACACTTGTCACCTAACTATCGTTGGTGTTTCATCAAGCCGTGAAGCAGGTTCATGTACTAAATATGGGGCATGGTTATCTTATAACTAGTGAATGAACAACTGGTACTCTAAAACGACGTAATTGGAAAGTGTGTCAACTGCGTTTCCGCTCTCAGTTTCAGGACATAAGATAGTCTGCTAATGAGTCTCATTTCTGCTAGTGTATTTAGCAAAATGGAGTTACCTGATGTTTCTCAATATGTTATCTTAGGTTCATATCAAAACTTAAAAAAAGGTATGTAGAAAAACATAACCGTTCTAGTAAGACCATATCAAGGGTCATTGTCGTTTGTGGTTCACATTTATTTTACCTAACCCTGACTCCTTTCCACTGAAAGATAACAAGCTTCCATATTTGATCTTTAGTGTATTAATTTTAGTAGTTAAGAGTCTTTGTCTGTTGTGCCAATGTTTCCATAAAAGTGTTGTTGAAAACGGTAAGCCATTCGAACACAGTCTTTTTTATTTTCTATTTATTGTTGTTACATTCATATATTTTTAAATTGGCTTTTAGGATGTAGATGGCGTGTTGTGCATCAATCCCGGGTTTGTATCAAGAGGAGAATCTTTCGGTAGCTACGCTGAAATCTTTGTTAATGTGAATGAGTTTCCAAGCTTAAATGAGAATAATTATGGCATTGAGTCACCTATGCCCAACAACGTGCCATCAGAGCATTCTAGTTCCACTATATGTGATCGTACATCTGTTTTAATTAAACGCATTTAATTCAACTCAATATTATTGAATATATTTCTTTAGTAAAACATATCTATTTTAAATGTACGTTCCTGTACATATTCAGTGTAAGATATCTTTTTGAAAAATATTTTCAGCTGTTTTATGTAATTTCCTCGAAAAATCAACGACTCTTCTATTCATAATGTTCTTCTTTTTTCATATGTTTAAGTCAGTTACAAGTCAATCGAGCATTCTAGACATTTTATGCCATTGGGTTCTGCTTATATTCGGCTTCATGTTACTTGAGATTTCACTGCAACATAAACTGATTATGTTAGAATGAGGTAAACCAATAAGTACGTTGATATGAGTGGCGTCAGACACCGTATCCCGAATTTTCATTGAGAACTACATTAAGAATATGCGAAGTATATTGACACCAATTACACATCCGTCATACAGTGAAATTCGTGGGATCAGTTACATATAAAAATGGCGGAGATATATAAGTTTACAGTGATTATTTGAAAGAGAAACTATCAACAGAATAAACTTCAAGAAAAGTTACACGAATGAGTACGGTCTCACTGTTGATTAATTAATATAGTTAAATGTTATAGGATTTTCACTGATTCTTAAATGAAAGAAAGCTTACATTAAATTATTTTAATGTGATTAAATTTCCATAGTAATGCTTGCAAAAGAATCATTGCAAAGTCTCCCTTTCTTTTTAAGTAATTTTCGTTTTGGGGATCTGGAATCCCCAACACGGCATATATTACATTTTTAATTTAAAGGTTTTCGAATACTTTAAATATCTCTTCAATATTTAAAGCGTTTCATAATGCTAACGATTCTATAAGGTGTTTTATTCTAGCTTTACAGTTTTAAATAAACTGAAGTATAAAACTCAGTATACTGTAGTGCTTTTGCGACTGAGTTAATCTAGACAATCATTCGTCAGAATCTGGAAATAGGAGGAAATAGGCCTTAATTACATATAAGATGTTTGTGTTTATATCTCTGTGTACTACTGTTATGAGAAATTTAGTTAACAGATAAAGACTTTGGTTACAGTTAGGGATATATTAGTCATTTTATTTGTAATAAAACTAAAAATGGCATATAAGTAAATTGAATTCTTTGCGTTTAGATTTTGTGATTCTATCTATTCTCCTAATGTTTGGATCATATTCTTGGGCGAACATCGAAATTATTTAAATTTTAACCCCTGAGGTTATCTCTAGTACAATTTTTACACCTAATTTATGACTGAATTGTTTATATTCGTTAATACGCTACCAATATCCCATAGCGTCAAAAACATTACTGTATGTATCTTAAATATTTTTCACTACATATGGTAACGAGTAACTTCTTTATTAGTTCAATTTTCTCCATCACATTGTTCCCTCATTACAATTATCGTTTCACCATAATCACTGCATTTTCCACAATAGTCTTCAGTTGCGTAGCTCTCTGTGTGATCATCTAAATCGTGATTGTTGTAAACACTGGTTGGATAGCATAGCTCAGAAATGGTTGCAACAACTTAGATGTATTCATTCTTTATCCTTCCTTAGATCCGGAGTTCTGAAATTATTTTTTAACTTTTACTCAGTGAATTCACCCATTCTTTTCTAGTAATACTCTTGTTTCCTAGTCTTTTCATCTTGTTAGTTTCAGACGTGTTATGGTATCTTGGGTCGATATACGCATTTGTTTGGCTCTACGTTGCCTATAACTGACTGACAATTCTTAACTTTCCTCACATTATAGGATGTTCGAGTAGGATGAAAAATAGCATGTTACAAAACTAGTTAAGAGTGATATCAGTTTATTTGGTAAAATTACATACACTTGTAGGATTATAAAGAATTTAAGAATCTGTATAATAAAGCAGTCATAGGCTACATTGTTTACATCTCCAACTTGGTACTTTTATTATCTATTGTCTCATCCATTTCAGTCAAACTTATCTCATTATCGTATCTACAATTTACAGCAGGTCTTATATATATTTTACTAAAATGGTTTCTGTCTCCTAGGACGTCATGTTTCATATCATCACTAATTGGAAGAATAGCTATTGAATTAGTCGCCAAAATGTCGGACCATACTTGTTCTGATGGCGACGAGCTTGATAACAATACACTAATAACCTTTTCCTGTGACAATTTAGTTTCTGACTTCGAGTCTAAACATTTAATCTCTGATTTCGGTCTCGTTATTGTTGTCGTCGGTTTAGCCATAGTTACTGTTGATGGTACACTTTCCAATAATGAGGTATTACGATTATCATTACTGACGTCATCATAATCTAGGGTTAAACTTGGCTTACTATTATTATTGCTACATGGTTTTATCGATTCAACAACTGTCTTACTTCTTGTATCAAAACTATGCACTACTACTTTTGGATATTGTATTAATGGTGTTTCAGTATTGTGTACTGATGTGTAAGATGATGTTGAGTGATATTTTTGCGGAATCTGATTTGTATAACCATTATTGTAATCGTGATTTTCATCGTGTTCCCCATCAGAGTTTATTAACAGTGGGGAACTTAAAAGATTATCTATATTCTCTGCATGAATATTTGATTTTTCCTTCCATTTATCACCTTTATCTTCAAAAATTTTCTTTTCTAATTTACTATCACTGCAGCTCTTCAAAGTAGATTGATTATTACTTTCTAAAAACCATTCATATGGTAATAAATTTGATTGTGTTTTATTTAGTGAACGTTCTTTAGTTATTTTACGCCATATAGATGTCGGTAATAATGTAGACTGTTGACATTTAAGTTTACGCTGAGCATTTTTACGATCTCTTATTGTACATGTAATAAATGGAATTATTACAATTGCAAAACCAGTTGTGAAAGATACTAATGTGACAATTATTGCATGCAACATATCATACTGTTCAGCTGAATTTTCATGCAGAATCGTTTCTTTATATGATTGGTATTTCTCTCCTAAAACTTTAATAAATAATCAAAAGACGTAACTATTTAACTGCAAAACATCAGTCAAATGCATAAAAGTTTCTACATTACACTTAATGAAACTCCTGTGTGCAGAAACAAATTTATATTAAATACACTAGTTTTAAGTTTGTTAAAACATGTAATTTGCGTACTCCTCTTACTCGGTGGTACTGTCGGAACGTCTAGACACGAATGTTCATGTCACGGCTGACCTTTTAGACATCCGAAAACAAACAAAATATCAATTCTAGTAGTGGCAAATTCGGTATTTTATTCATTTTAAAACCTAAGACTATCAGTAAACTGATTTGTTTCGCATCATCTCACATTATTTTCTTAAATATTTGATAAGTTAATTTTATGGGTTCAAAGTTACACACTCTGTAAACATATTCCTAAATTACGAGTGATGTTTGTGTGAAGGATTAATAGTTGTTCTCTGACAACTCAATCTAAAGTATCATGCGTATTTTATAAACTGATAAAACCATGATCATTAGCATATTACGTTTGACCATTCAGTGAAATTAACATTTAGAACTCGGTACCTTTTTCTGTTTCTTTCATTCTCAGGGGTAAAAAATTTGATTATAAGATGATATATAGGGTGTTTAACTGATCAAGAACTAGTCAACTGAGAGGACAATAACTGATTTCTGGTTAGATACTAATTCATACAAAACGATCATATTTTATGCTTTTTGGCCGAGAGAATGCATTTTGTTTATCCATTGTGAAATTTTATGGATAAAATGCGCCCGAATGTACATGTTAGAAGTGTCTTCATGAAAATAGTACAAATAAAACTTTTCCTAGTTTGATGAACGTTAATTGTGAGTCCTTCAGATAGAATACTACAGGCACAATTACATGGAAAATTTCATTAGAATGTCATGAATGCAGCTATTTTGTGGCTTCAGATATATGGTACATTTCATATTGCAACCACAAATAAGTGGTCATTCTGCATAGTAAATGCGAATTCTAAAATGCTGTAGGCTATACATTGTATGCTTACTATGTATTGCCTATAGTTTTTGTGTCAGGGCATTTTCCAGGCTCAAATTTATTTTATTAAACAGGACTTCAGTTAAGGCTTTTCAAGAACTGTCCATGTTCACTCACTGGATTGTCTTAGTTAAATTATATCGAATCAGCAGTTAACAATGATACAAGTATTAGATAAACAGATAAAGCTGGTAAAATTTACTTGTATCAGAGAATTTATAGTTAACAATTACCTTCTTCGGGAGCAACATGCTTTTTAGTATCACAGCGTTGGAATTCAATCCATTCACAATTTTCACAGCTTCTTGTTCTCATCCTTATAGCGTATGACAGCTGTTCAACATTTATACATTCTGACCAAATTGCCCATTCTGATAAATGCACTAAATTTATTTAGAAAGAAGTGATGCACGCGTTAATTAATGCTTTATTCCCTCAAGAAAATGTCAATTTATATATTTTATTCATTAAGATACAATATTTGGTACAAGTAACCACCAAAAAGTATGCACTACACAATTAGAAGGATAATATTGTGAAGAAATGGGGGGGAGGTGGGGCATTCTTAATCAAACAAAGTAAAATTTAACAAGAAAGATTCACAGTAGGAGATACAGTCCCGTGGTAGGTACAATCAAGAAAGATTTCTTTCGAATGAGGAGGGTCATTTTAGTTTCATGAATAGTTTTGTAGAGAACTGCAGGAGGATCACCACTGATCTTCATTAAAATAGTCTCAGACCACTAGATTGTACCATCCCTATGACACTAACCAGTGAGCCACAATAGACCGACACATGAAAGCTCTGAACAGTTCCACACCTCCGTGTCATGAACTAACCAATTTTCTAACAATTCTCATCAACAGAAAAACAGTGCACGATGTGGAATCCACTGTGGTCAGTGAGTGGTTCAAGGTGGTGACACCAATTGAGTTATCACCACTGCACTCGAGACAGACATTACCGAACCTCAGCATTACTAACGTAATGTTACCACGTGATATCGTCAGTCCTTCGGAGTTAACACTGATCAGACATCTCCAGCTCGGTGTGATGGAGCATGCAGTAGCACCTCTTTGACAAATGATTGTATGTTCGATCGTTTACTGTCATACGTCATGATGGCTCTAAGGGTGGTCCAGATTATCATAAGTCGACAAGGTGCATAATAGCGTCGTCTATCGCACCATCATTAGCATTCACATAACTAGCTACCTAGTCATACGAACTTTTTGACCACGTCTAACAATTCACTGCAGGAGTTGTGGGTAAGTGTAGACTCCTACCTGTCTTGTCGGAGTACCTTGCGTTTAGAAGAGGTAAAGTACATGCTGTACCTGAGAGTATTAAATGTCAGCTGATTAGTTTTGATTTTGGTGGATGTGTTATCACACATGAGGATAATATCTTTTCTATTCCTGAGATCAAGTAATCTTTTTCAGTAAAGCACATTTGCAGAACTCCCACTAGTTCTATTTAGATCTGTTGCTAGTATCATTATTGACAGTGTTGGACGTTGAGAAAGGACTACCTTGTTTAACTGCGTTAATGGATGAGGAAAACAGAGGGAGGCGAATTTATACCCTCACTTTAGCTTAGGTGTTTTCATACAGTAAATCTTCTTGACCTACCTTCTCTAACAGTCAGTCTCTAAATATAACTCTGACAAATGAATTGAAGGTGCCCTTCATATGACACAATATGTGTAATGTTTATCTAATACTTGGATAAGGGGGAGGATGTAGTCAATGCATCAAAGGCCTAGTGGAAAACCAACGTACTCCCCACGAGTCACATTTTTGGGTTTCGTGATCTCTACAGTCTTTGTAAACTTTGTAGAACAAAGATTTGTCGCCTCTTATCAGACTAGAGAATCGTCGGAGTGGACTGACGTGCCACGAAATCCTGTTATCAACGTGCATAAGCTCGTTATTTATAACTTTAACACTTTACAAAGCCACAAAATATATGGTGCACTACTTTTGTGACTTCATACAGATTCAGCCAATCTTTTTCTTAGCCTTTGGTGAACTAGCATTTAGCCTGAAAACTAACTCGCATTGATATTTGGTCGCAACAGGGGCTGTGTTCATTTTGATTGTTTCAATCTGTATATGGCCAGTTTCATTTTGTCCGCTGAATTGCAAGATAAGCATAGTGCGTGCCAAACCATGATTGCAGTTCAGAGAAGTGTTCTGTAAGGAACGGCAGTCTTGAGTGCAACCACTTCAACAGTAGCTGGTCTTGATGTGATCATTCTGTATCCAGACATAGGTTGGCAAAAGATAGGGCCAAGTAGGACGTCGACTATGGTTGTGCTGGAAGTAACTGGTTACGGATTACAGAAGATGGTCATCGTTGTATAACCATCAAGCTCACATTGGCCGTCTAGCAACTGTCCTCTGTACTTAAGATTCTGACCGATCTCCATCTTACACTATAATAACGGTCAAATGCTCGTGGTTGAAATCTTTTGCGATTACGTCCAAACTAAAGTCTGTCAGTGTGTTGGCAAAGATCGGAAAATTGACATTGTTTTTCTGGCAGTTTCTTCTCACTTTGACGGAACCTTTGAAACTAACTGCACACAGATGCTTGTTATTACCGAATATTGCTGCCTTACCAGCACAAACTCCAGCGAAACTGGAGGCCAATCCCACAGATCCCTTGAATAGGTCTAATATTGAGTGAACCTTTCAAATCGACATATGGAGAACTGATTTTAGTACTTCACTAGAGTCTTGAATATAGACTATTGAAATACACCTAATATCGATGTTAAGACTTTTTAAATCCTACTAGACTTTTCTGTTGTTTAATCTGAATTAGTGTATGGACGTTGAAATATTTTATTTTAAACAGCATGCACGTCTATATTGAGACTGCCTCCAGGTTTCGATATCGGTCATAGCATTCCAAAAGTTAACGGTTCAACAATCTTAGAATAGACAAGAAAGGACCTTTCTCTTAAGTGAGCTGCTGCGATCTGAGTAAGGACTAGTGACAATGTTTAAAGCAAAATAAACATGCTCGTCTTAACTTAAGATCGTTCGAATCATCACGACTGTAAGTAAATCATATTCCTTAAAAACTATCAGTTGTTTTAACTGTAATCGCTGAGCGGAAGTTTCTGTTACGTTTTTCGTGTCCTATAAAAATATGTCAAACCAACTTTCATAATCTAGTGGACGACGCTCACACCTTATCGTGAACTGTTCACTCCATAAATAATAAAAACATCTAATGAAAAGCATTTTAATGCATTCGGATAACCTAATGGAATTCTCTTCCTGAAGATTGTCAACGGCAACACTGACCATCTGGATAGTCATCAGAAGCTTGATTAATTTATTAGAATATAATTATTTCTTTTAAAACGACGCATATAATTAAACAAATCAATTCTCTACTTACAAAGGTTTTGTGTATTAGGTAGTTTAAATTCAACTGATCTCTTTCGACGCCTAACTTGATTGAACCTTTCTTGTAAACAATCTGTTTCACTGATTTTCAATTCACACGGAATTGTTTGCATACTATTTTCAAATCCACCATAACATAAGTTTGTATTATGTGCTTGTGTTGGTTTACCAGTAAATGAACTGAATTCATTGATACATGTCCTAAAACGGCGTTGTACACCTCTTGGTTTTGCACAAGGCTCAGTTTGAGTACAATCACTCCATTCTGACCAACAACTCCAATAACCTGTTTTAAAATATGTTCTTATAAAGTGTGAGTTTTCAAATTCACTGATTATTAAAATTCCAGGTCTAATGTAGGATTATCTAGTAATTGATCAATATCTTTAGCTAATTGATGGTGAATATAAAATTGGCCCAAATATATGCCAATCGAGTTTCTAAACTAGCATACATATTTACTTGATGCATAATTACATCTCTTAAACGGCAGAATATGTAACATAAACATTTCAATCAACTTCATAATGAACATTAAAGAATTAATATTTTTTAGTTCATTAATTTTAACCATAAGACTGGTATAAGTAAAAATAAACAGTGAACTATCAGAGTATTTTCGAATTTCAGCTTGCCTAAGTAACGTAGATATGAAAATTTAACATTTTGGACGACTAATTTATCTACTTAATTGAACATTAAATGATAGATATACCTCACAAATAGATGACCACTCCTAAGATAACTTTCATCGTGAACTAGTATCAATCAAAGAACCTGAGAGTCAGTTGGCAACAATTCAAACTGATTTGAAGCTACTCAGTGATTCGTACCCACAACTGACAAAAGATAAAATATTAAACTTATTTTACTGTGGCATCGAAATATGAATACCAATCAATTTGCATTTTCATTACCTTTGTAAACTAATTTTTTGTAATAAAATCATTAAATTGGACATTTACTTCTAATAGCATTTACCTTTACATGAATGTGGATTACACAGTTCATGTTCTATCTCATAATCATTTTTATTAAGTTTATCGTCCGTATTGCGTAATAACAATGGTTTAATTCTTTTACGATATCTGCTACCACCACCGCACGGTTGTGAGCAATCTGTCCACGATGACCAATCGTCTTTTACATTTTCTAACAAAACTGGTAGAAATTTTTCATAATTTTCAAAAGATTTATCTGTTTAAAAACACACACATATAGGTACAAAAACGTTTAAAAATAATTTCATTTTATCATTTAAAACAAAACATAAAATTGTGAATACACCATTTTATTTGATAAAAATACGTTGAAAGTTTAATTATTCTGCTAATAAAGATTACTTTACTGAACCACATTCTTTAAGAGCATCGAATTCGAGGGAAATATTCCTGAATAAATTTTGAAAAAAAACTGTATTTCAAAGCCTCAGAAAAACTTTCTATATTGTAATGGTTACTAGTGTTTTTGCTTCCTAACCTGTTATTCGATGATGTGTTTAAGATCAGTTTAAGCTTTAGACCGCCTATATTTGCTTCTACAAGTTAATTTGCTAGAGTAGAGAATTTTACATTGGCTTCCGAATGATGAATAAAAGTTAGTTTCTAGCTCAATACAAGAAAACTTGATCAAATCTGAACATGTTGCTGTCCCTAAATCTTCCTTCAGTATCATCTATGTTGTAAAACAATCGGGTTTATAGGAAGCAGATATTAACAACTTATGTTATGCCGAGTCTTTGGTGATATGGCAGTTCGAACTAAATCTTTACGTGCAGACACAGCACATCCATTCACTATTTTATCTTGTCTCTAAAATTTTCGACGTCTCCACCAGTCACAACTTTACACTAGAGCTTCAGGAACATGCTGGAGTTAGTCACTAGTGAACTGATTATTATAGTTTAATTGAGATGGTTATTCTACTATTGGATACCGACCCAGTGATGCTGAGGGTTAGGTGTTCGCCAGCCTGAAGCCACTGGTGCAAAATCTAGAGTGTGCAATGCGGAGGAGTTCCAAGCAAGAACGAAACAGCTAATAGTGCTTTCTGGTGATCAATGGTTGTCTAATTCACACTAATTTGTGATATCAAACTAAAATTCAACAATCTATACAACACCTAGTTACAATAATAATAGAAATTGCAAACAGTAAAAATGGTTCAAAATAGACCAGTCTATTAACCCTTAGTTATAATTCCACAATAAGTAACTTTTCTATCCCATAGTCTCGAAATGATCATACTGAAACTGCTTAATAGATATATACTTATTTAGTGTACACAAAACTTTTACAGTCCAATTACCTACTAAAAATATGCATTATTGAGACAAAAATTAACCAATTATTTAGATTTGTATCGAGTTAAATTATTCAAACATTTTAATTTAAATATTTTATTAAAATTAAGCACAACACTTACCAAGATCTTCACAATTAACTTCATAACTATTTTTTTCGATTTTACAAATACGAGTTTGAGTATCGATTTGTGCTTGAAAGCTCTTTGATTCTGGTAATTTAGCAGAGCACTCTACACGATATCTTCTTTGTATATTTTCTTTTTCACCACTTTCATCCGTTATATACCAGTCACTCCACAAGGATGTAATTTTCGTTACTAAATAGACAAATATGTTGATAAATAAAGTGTGTTACATAATTAGATAATTTGATTGGAAAATTTACTGCTCATCTATAGATCACTAGTAAGAGTGAGTAATTAAATGAAATTGTTCAGTTGGGTGTTACTTTAGTCAGAAACCAAGATCAATTAAAGAACCAGTGGTAATTTGAAAATTCGCAGTTGTTATGTGAATGGTAATAGTATGAGCAGAGGTCGCTAGATTCAAAAGTGAATTCACAGCTTACAAAATGGAAGGAGTTCATGTACACATTAAAAGGTCATTAAGTAGCGACCAACCTTATTTTGTTTAGTCACTATCTGTTAAGTTGCTTTGTGACTACTAGTTTAAATGACTGAACTTTGAGTTCACTGCTGTTGATGTCAGGTCGCTAGATGGAATCTGAAGGAAAACCTGGACTCAAGCTTCTTGTTAGTTTGCACTTTTTAGAGAAGTGTGCTTACAATCTTATGGAAACCGATGACATCTGGTGGATTTGAGACCCAAATCACCCAGTTTCTGTGAAGCGTTACTACTGATTTATTCGCTCCATCACTGATCCTCTACAGAGCTTAAATATTCACGTAGAAACCTAAATCCAGGATTTCCTTAAGTTCATTGTTATACACCTAACAAACTTTAACCATTTTTAAAACAACTATAAAGAAACTTACCGGAACATGGATTGGTATTACATTCCCTATCTTCAAAAGCTTTGCCGATACATAATAGCTGATCTGTATTTGCTAATGACTGATCCTTTAACAACACATTCACTTCATCTAATGTGAACATGTCTACATTCTCACTTGTGAAACCATTTTTATATTTACAATGCCGTCGACGAAATTGCTTACCACCATTACACGATACTGTACATGAAGTCCAATGTGACCAAGATGTCCATCCAAAAGTTGATATCTCAGCTGATCAATTTTTTAAGGAATTAAATAAATAAAAAAAACATGATATATAAACATTTTGTTGAAAAAATCACAACTAAATCATGCTAAAAACATTTGAATATTGTATACAATATTTTGTTCTGTAAATGGAAATTTGTTTACTCTTACATATGCTAACTAAATGGCTTTTATAATATCGAACTGGTTATAAAAATAAGTCGTTTATTTAATTTAAGCTAAAATCTACTAGACAATTATTCAGTATGATTTTCTATTCACTACTTAACTACATAGTAAAAGTATGTAGAGTAATGTAAGCTTATGCCGAAGTTGATGATAACTGCAGTCTATAAATGAAGTAACTCTACAGTAGTTTGCACTCTACTATTTTGCATTGTTAAATAAGCGTAAGTATTTTACTCATTTTTACAAATAAATATTGATTCACTATGACACTTCATTGAATGCACTACGATCACTACTTTTTATATGTAAAGATACTTATACATCAGGTCTGTGTAAGATGCAGGTGGTCAATGGCATCACAGTCAGATAAGCGATATCACAAGTGAGGGAATGTAGAACGGTAAACTTACATATTTCCCTGCCCTTTTATTGTGTAACTGATCTTTGGATTTCAGCTTATGATTCTCTAATGTAATTAGTGTTAATATGCATTAATTTATTCCTTGTTTTTAATCAATAAATGGGATATTATGTTTGGTATCACATATATCATCGTATTTAGTAATGCTTATCGATCTACCTCGTTTGTATACACCAAGTTTCTGTGTTAGGAAAATTTCAAGCAATACACACTCTAATATAAAGCAGATACAAGGATTTAACAGGTATACGCATTATACCTAACAGCTAATTCTTTTGGAGTTTCATTTCTCAAAATCCTGTGACGTACTGAGACGTTTTACAGTACAATTAGCAGCTCACACTACATGTTTTTTAATGTTATACTACTTCACTTATCTCATAGAAACCAAACCATCAGAAGTTTCTGAATTGTGTTGACAAAACGAAGTGATACTTTTCAAACAGTTTGTTCATAGATATATTTTTCATGGCATTTTATACGGGTTATTTAAATAAAATGGCAAAATATCGTAAAAACATTATTCTGATCAATTGATCTGTTGACGGAACAAAATTTGATTTAACTTTAATTTAATAAGTTATCTTGTATATTGCATAAATAAATATTGTATTACGACAGAGGCTAACGGTAACTACAGTTTATCCAAAAATGGGATTAATGGTAGCAGTGGGACTCATTCACAATGTACAGATTCGTGTACTCTCCTTTAAGTCATACTTTAACTGGTGATGCTTCCATGAGTTCTTGAAACTATAATAGTTGTAACAGTGTTCGAACCTCAGACTAAGCACTTCAGAGCCAGTGCTTAGATCACTAAGTTACCATCTAAACAAAGAGTTTAAATAATTAGTAATTTAACTTGAGTGCATAAATTCTTTTAGTTTATATTCTATAGTACACGAAATTTTGCTTTTAAATAGTTAAGTATGATAAACTCTTAATTACAATACATACTTCATACTCTTTCAGTAATTTTGTTTCCTGTCTATACCAAGTTAATTGAAGTCAATACATTTCAATATTCCCCTCTACAATCTGAATAGTTTCAGTTGTGAATATGTTTATCCTCATTGTCATAAATTAAGAATTTGTTACATTCTCATGTTCTAAACTAAATAAAACACTTCTTTTGTAATTAGAGTTGAGTGTTTGTCTTATGATAACTCTAAAATTATGCATTTTTTCAGTTACTCAAAACTTGTACAAATGCATAAACGAGCTAGATTCGATGAAATCTTTTCTAAACTTATTAATGAATTAGTAAAAAAATATTATTCGTTCATTATCACCGTAAGTTTAAATAAAACAAGAAATATTTTTGTCGAAAATTCACACATACATGAAAATAGCCTAAGAATTTCATCTTGTTTGTTCCCTTTTAGTGAATTACTGAGTCATAAACAAGTACTTTCCATGTGATATATGTCTTAGTCAAGAATTAATTGGGATGGTTATTTTTGTGGAGATTGGTTATTTATTTGATTGAATATGTCACAGATTGATGTTGGCAGGGCATCATTGAAAACCAGAGAGCACTGGACAGCTGTTTCGTTCTAGTGTAGATGCCGACCCGGTGGTGCAGATGGTTAGGCGTTCGCCGTCAACCTGAAGCCCCTAATGCGGAATCTGGGAAGCGCACTGCTGTGGAGTTTCACACTGGAACGAAACAACTGTCCAGTGCTCCCTGGTTTTCGATGGTACCCTGCCAACATCAATCTGTGACATATTTAATCAAAAAATATTTCACTATAGTCACTGCTTTTGGTTATAAGTTTGTTTATTTAAATATTTAGATTCATTATTACTCAATAACATAATTATAATAGATACTTTTACTGCCAAAAATAATTCATTGTAAAGAAGATATGCATAATTTGCATTGCAATAAAGGTCAACTGTACAAATCAAGTGTTAATTTGTTTACTTACAAGAACACATAACGATTTCTTTAGTACATATTTCAGTCTGCTTATCGGGTCCAGGACATTTATAGGTATTTCCAACTGGGCTTGGATTAGAACATGAACGATATCGTGTACGTATCGGTGTGACATTGAAGTTATGATGTTGAGTATAGCAAAATGGTTCACATCCAGACCATGCAGACCATTCAGTCCAACCACCATTATAAGAACAATTTTTAATTTCAACTGATGACCCACTAGAACATTGATTTTCTTCGAGTTCAGAAGAAAGTAATGAGTTACAAGATCGGAAACGGCAATTACATCCTGTCACTTTAATCTGTTTACTTGAATATTGTGTCAATAACATGTTAGTTTTATATTTATCCGATACATGTTTACAACTGCTCCACTGACTCCAACTACCCCATTCACTTTTAATCTTAATATTTGAGACTAGTTCACTCTGGTCACATGTATCTGAATGGTACGTCACAATATTATTATGAATTTCTTCTTCATTGCTTAAATCATCACACTTTTGGTTTTCTTCATTCCATCCACAATATGGATCTCTTAGAAGTTTACAACCCATTCGCTCATCACCAAATCGTTTGCATCTTGCAATAGGCAGACGTAACAAGCGATTTTCTACTGCTATCAAAACGTATGATTCTTTGGATATCTAGGTATTTTAAAAGTAAAAATTTATAGGTGAGTAGTAGCGAAATAAAGATTACTTTAATGGAAGAGTCGAATCTACTGGTTAAACGATTTAAACCTTATTAAATATAAATACAATTATCTGACAACTTAAAATTTTTGTTGACGTGCGTTTTCATAAATTTTATCTTCTAGTTCATAAAATTTCTACCAACGTTATACACCAGCATGAAACGAGTAGAAAGACTAGTTTATATTTGTTCAGGTTCTATCATTGGAATACACGACAGTATTTGACTAAACGATTGTATTCTGTTACAGAAAACACTTATTCATATAAGCAAATAATTGTTCCACTGTTTTTGAAACGATTCTTTTTTTGATTATTGTAATATATATGAATTCTTACCAGTTTCGAAAATGACATAGTATTAAGATCAACCTTCTTCGTTATCGCTCATCCAATCTGTTTTGAGTTCGACTTTTCTAGTTGGTTAAACAATTAATGAAGTGTTCAAAATAACTATAAACGTTAGTATACCTTCAGTTTAGATTATCAGATAAATGTAAAAAGAGTCTTATTAAAATGTGAAAGATACAGCTTTAGTTATTCAGTAAGCTGTCAAGTGATTTAAATCTAATTGAAATTCATTTGGTCTAGAATTACGAGAGTGTAGGAATTCAATACACTTGGATAGATTAGTAGCACTACTAGTAACCAAAGTCGATACTTATTTACTTATTAATTTGATTCAAACTCAGGCTTTTTATACAACACATTTTTAATTATTGATATAAATGATTGTTATATAAACACTAGGTTTTTTGTTTAATTGAAGAGTTGGAAATTTCGTTCCTGATAAACTAGTTTATTAAGCCTAACAATCTCATGGATGACTATCAGTTATACTAACACTACGGAGCTTCTAAAAACCTGACATATTAACAGTTGATTTTGCCAGTACTTAACCGGAGATTAAAATATTGAAATGTGATGGAGAGACGTGTTACATAAAATTGAATAATGTCCATAACAGAAAGATGTGGAGCGAACAATCTAAACTGATAATGTTATTTAGATAATAGTTGTTTAAATTTATAACACTTGTAAATGAAATATAAATATTAACATCCTTACTTTTTTATTTTGATTATTATGAACAATTTCCATAAGAATATTATTAGTTGATAGATTTTTTGAGTATTTTGGTACTAAATAAATTACTTCTATTAAACATGACTGAAATTCTTTTATATGCCATTTATACAATATTCCATTAGAGTTAGTCACAAAAATGACCATATTCATCTCACTTCTTAATGTTCCTGGAATTTTGCTGACCACAATTTTCGTATATCTAATAAGATATAAATAATAATAGATTTATTCGCATAAGTACAAATGACATAAACAACAATTTAAGTAAAATATTACAAGTCACTTAACTGTTAAGACTTAAACATATTTGATTGAATATGTCACAGATTGATGTTGTCAGGGTACCATTAAAAACTAAGTAGCACTAGACAGCTGTTTCGTTCTAGTGTGGAACTCCTCAGCAGTGAGCTTCCCAGATTCCGCACCAGGTGCTTCAGGTTGACGGCGAACGCCTAACCATCTGCACCACTGGATTGGCATCCAATGGTAGAATTTCCACTTCCATCAATTTGTGATAACCATCCAAATTGAACTGAAACATATCTTATATATGTGAATAATCTGTAGACAAAAATATTCACTTTGGATGATAAATAGAGAGCTCTAAAATATTTTCTAGTCATAGATTTTTACCATACTATAAATGATCTCAACAATAACAGTGAAATGAATGATTATGGCTTCCCACTTGATTTTAAGTAGTAATATTTAGCACGTTTTGCAAGCAATCACATTAGTAAGCTATATTCACTTACCAATGTTAGTTCAAGAGAAAATAAGATAGACTAATTCAATAGCTGGAAATATTTATTATGAGTTTGTTCTCTTTTACGGATATAATATTACCAAACTCTATGTATATTAGGATTATAATCGTTGTACAGTGTGATTCACTCATTTATTCATGTTCCATTTTAGTTTTATTGTTAATTAACCGGTATGAAGATTGTGTTTGTTAAATGCTGATTAAAGTATCAAATTAACGAGTTTAATATCTTGCTGTTTATTTAATAGTTGGAAGCATTAATATCTGAATATTACGTGTATAGTTAAATGTTCATAGTAAAGGTATTTTCATCAAAGTAATTTGTCATGAAAAAAAAGTAGAATTCAGTGTAAAATTAGATTGAAAATCGATAAATGTTATCATTAATTCACTATAAATGACTAACCACATCATTTGGTTTGTACCCAAATTCTAAGTTCATAAAATAGCACAAGCTTCATATTAAAATTAATGAACCACTTTCAAAACTGTTAAAAGTTTATTACATTTTGAAAATTGAATTGAAACTTACATTTCACCTTGTTGTACTAGAATTGGTCTATCGTATCGTGGTCTGATAGTTTTGAACATAAGATGATAATCACTTTTTGAAAATGGATTGGATATAATTTTGTCACACTAAACATATTACAAAAATTACATTGCATATTAACTTACTGACTGTACTGTGATAAGGAAACTTAAAAATTTATATATACCCAATATTCATGTTATTTGTTTAGTTAGATATAAGAATATTGTTGGTTATTTAGTGAATGCCAGGAAAGATCTTATACATTTCATACTTATTTATCCAATTATCATAACACATCATGTAATTTAACGGTATTTATATATTACTATTGTTACAGATTTAAATTAGTCGGTCATTCTTGTTATATGTACTCCTTTAATGAGTTGTTTCAATATAGTGGTAGGCAATATGTTTGATTACAGTTGGACTGTTGCTAACAAGTGAAAACTAAGAAACACGTTTCGACATAATGGAAGGTGAATTAAAGTTCTGATGTAAACATTAACGATCGGACGTCGACACGTCCAACTAACCAGTTCTAAATAAGAAAAGACGCACTTACTGGGTTCAGCTTTCCAGATACAATCCAACTCTATTCCTTATAACTAGTGATTAGAAGATATAGTACTAATGAAGACTAAATACAGAGTAAATTTGATTATATGTTAGAAAGCATATTCCATACTAACTAAATTTAGAGACAACTTTTCATCAATTATCTAATATGTATCCAAACCAGTGAATATAGGAAAGGCCAAAATATTATCTAAATTAGGCTATGTTTGGTAGGCAAACTAACTAATAACCAAACTTTTTAAATCTCTGCTTAATATCCTATAGTGAATATAGTAAGATCAAAATTCACATCATGCGTGATTATTTTTCACCAAAGTATTTCTAATTCATTAACAGTTCCTGGATAATAACGAATATCGATATACGTTTAGTAATGAAGTATGTAATAAGTATAGCAGTGGCTCAATAATAAATACCATCTCCATTAAACCACTGTTTTGATGGTTCTGCAGTCATTTTCGTGTAATAAGTCAAAATAATTTAACTAACTATAACAAAACGTGAAGCTCAAGAGCAGTATGTCTGTACTTTGTTTTAATGAGTTTCAAAAAATTCAAGCTGCATAGCTGTGTTGTATATGATAGTTCAAGAACAAAAATTTTCAATTAAGAAGATTCCCTGATCTAAACTTTGTTTTCGGTTTACTATATCCATACGTCAAATAAATTTATAACAAAAATACAATTGTTCTTCATACATTATATTCATTTCTGGTTGTTGTTGCGATTCCATCATTTTTGTAAAATTCGCCATCGAATACTGATTCAATCTCCACTAGGCTATATTCACAAATGGCTGAAGCAGTCGGCATTGATCTAAAACAATTACAGAAGGGAAGATAACAACGGAAACGGGCATAAAACATAGATAGCAAACTACAAATACTATGTTAGTGAATTCAAATGTAATTTAAATATACATGGAAAATACCGTATCTTTTACGAAAGTCAGCATTAAACATGAATGAAGCGAACATGTACACTACTATTGTGTATACGGTTAAATAAAATTTAAGCACCTTGGTTCATTTGTATGTGGAGATGAAAATGAACAAAGACGTGTTAATAAGATAGTAATGTAACTTGCACAGGATACGAATAAAAGGAGACAAATACCGTATTGGTTGTATAACAAGTCAGTTCTACTTAACTTCGATCCTGGGTTATGTGTTTATCAGTCTAAGTCGTCACACCATATGACGATAGATGAATGGGTTAATTTAAGGAAAGAAAGGTAGAAAAAGTATTTCAAAACCTCTAGATATAAAAAAAGGCATTGTGATTGATAATGAACTTTGTCACTCTTCAATCCCTGCGTTATGATAGTAGCACGTATATAGAAATACACATGAAATATCTTAAGAGACCTGAAATATAGCAGTTTAATGACAAGATATGCATTTTTGACATTAAAAGTGACTTCATATTAATCCAAAATGTTAACAGAAGTGTATTAGTTATCGGTATGGGGTAAGTGATTTATGAAGCATAGTTTAACAATGCTTTATATTAGCGAGTCTGTTTGAATGCGCGTATACACGATAATAATGCTAAACGACAGAAGCAGAATCCACCAATCGAATAACTTTAAACTGAGGTCTAATCATCTGCATTAAGCAGGAATAATTTTTGATTCAGGATAATGTGAATTCAATTTTATTAGTTTGTTTTCACCAGCTAGTTACAATTGTGGTTGTTAAGAATTGCTGCTATAATATGATACAATTTGGATGAAGTTGTAAGCTACTGATGAAAACAGTTAAAATACTAAGTGAATTCATATTATTCTGGGTGAACTGTTGTTCTAGCTTTGTCCAAATTCATAAAGAGGACTAATAGCAGGATATTCAACTAATTTATCATGTTTTCGTAGCATAAATTCAATTACATAAAATTGATAAACTCACGATGAAGTTTGGAATGTCCCAAATAGCGTTTTCGTTGATTGATCTACATGTACAGCTTGGAGTTCAGTAAATACCAAACTATTAGAACCATCTTCGGGTGTTGATGGACAAGTAATTGTAGCTTTGAGAAAACTATTGAAGATCCCTAAGTTGTTTCCATCATCTAACTGAATTATAAAAATTAAAATAGTTTATAAATAATTTCACTACTTGCTAAAATAATAGTAGCTTCAGAAAAGAGAATTTATTTTAGACAAATTCATGGTCGTAATAACATTTTTTAAGGTTTATTTATTGCCATTTCTTTGATATACTCTAAAACCATTCAGTATTTGTCACCCTCTTAATAACTCCACGATCTGTTACTCGCTTATTGCATAATTGTGGACAAGTTATTTCATGTTTCCATTACTCTCTATCCACTAATTTGCTCCACAACCACTCATTTATACACTCTTTATGATGCAATTGACTTTCTACTTTTTCCAATAGATTAGTATACCTGACAAATTACTATAAGTACAAATGTATAGCTGTGAATGAATTGGCATAAAAAATATTTTTTCCGCTAAAATGCCTTATTTCTTCCATAATTGATCCAACGATTAGTTTTCGTTATTAGTGTTGTATATTAATGTTATTAAATAAAATGGATGTATTAAAAGCTGATAATAACGTGAGCATTTCATAATTAACACTAAGGAATCTTAAATTTAGTTGTGGTAAAAGTAGATAAAAGTGTACACTACGAATATTACCTCATAGCAGGTAGTTAACCTAACTTGTAAACATTTCAACCCACATGCTACTATGCACGAATTTTGACACCCCAACTGTTGACTCAATAATTAGTCGTTCTTCAGAGGCTAATGCGTTAATGCTGCATGACTTTAATAAATGCTGATAGACATTAATATTTATGTGGAAATAGTTGCCTTCCTTGATGCGGTTACATCATTAAACATAGGAATTCCTGTAGTTCTAAGTGGCTCATGCTTTAATAATAATTAGATGATGATGCAATCAGTTAATATTTTCTTGACCATAATTTTAATATATTGGCACTCACTTAGTTATTATGCTATTGTAAGTGAAATTTTTCTTCACCGCATACATACTCTACCTACAGAACACAACCATGAGAATTAGTCTACAATTAACAAGAAGATTCACAAAACTCAGTGTTAAATGTGTGGCAGTTTATAATCGATTATATGTCACTTGAACATACGCTATTACATGTTAGTGCAAATTACTTAAGTAATTGTTCTTAGAGTAGCATAAAACTGAGATCTTCTACGACATTACAGTAAGTGAGATTTTGCTTAGGCAGTCGTTTGATTGAACAAATTATTTTGAAGATAACGAAACTGCTAATTACCAGTAACCTACACATTCGAAAATAAAAACAAAGACGTTTGAACGAAGAATATTCTTTTCGATAAATGCTCATCAGGTTCTACATTTATTAGTTCAAAATTATCAGTGACAAAAATAGCCAGTTCTGAGGCGGATATAACGTCATTTAAATATGTTATTCTTAAGTTACTTTAAATCATTACATTTTACTTCTCACAGAATATCTCACATAGTATCTCACAGAATAACTGAAATTTGTGATTTATAAATCTGATATCCACATTGTTTACTTCATACATTTTGTAAATTATACTGTCTTTTGATGAGATGTTTTTTTATACAGACTCTACATAATATTACTTGACACAAAATAATCCATTTAGTCAGTTTTGAAGTGACAAAAAGTGATGACTTACGCTGCATAGTCTGCCGATTCGTGATACAACAATCTGTAATTTCGAAAATAAGGATTTTGTGTTAGTCTATGTAAAAGATGGTGGAACTTTACTTCCGTAATCAATAATCCGATCAGTATGATCAATTGAGAATATTTTATTAATGTCGGTTTTTTGACTTCTATAAATACATAATGTTCAGTAAGTGACTTGTATACTGTCAAAGCGAACCAATTATTCCAGCTATTTAAACTCTCTATTTGATATTGTAATTCATTATTTTTACGTGTGGTAGTAATTTTAGTTTTTTTGATTATTTTATTTTTCTCGTATGCACTGCTCTTCGAAAACTTAATTGTTATGAATTTCTTTGCCATTACCGTCCTAAATTACTGTTCTATTCTAGAAATATACAGTACTGGATGCAACTTAATTATGGTAGTGTAGAACCCATTTTTGTCTGACACTACTACTGATGGTTTAATCTATTCCAGTATATCATGCAAACTATAGTTTGTAAATCTTTAGTGTTTTCATCGTACTCAGTAACACCAGAGTACTGTTATCTTTTAGTTTTGGGTTTCATCGAATAATTAAATCATTGAGTTGACAATCTCAAACAAAGTCTATTATGTAGCTTCATAAATACACGCATCAAGCACGAATAACTCATGAAATTTGACATATTCAGTACTTTATCATAAGCAGCTAAACTTCATTTTATTGTCATGCAGACGAAGTTATAAATTGTAGATACCAAAGAGGAATATGGCTTTTAGATTTTTATTTTAAACCTGTTAATGCAACTTTATTAACTAAAGACAAACAGTGAGATACCCTGGGCTTCACTTTTGTTAAAAATCACCCCAAGTGTTTAGCTACCGTTCGGAGGAAAGTGATAGCCATCCGAAGGGCTAAATATGACTTACTAGGTAAAACAACCAGAGCAAATATTTTTGTAGGTACATGGAATGTTCGAACAATGTGGGAGAGCGGGAAGACAAACCAAATAGCTGCAGAATTGAAGAGATACAACTTGACAATACTCGGAATCAGCGAAACCCATTGGACTCAAGCTGGACAGAAAACATTGGCTTCAGGAGAAACGCTACTATACTCCGGCCACGAAGAGGAAAATGCTCCCCACACTCAAGGAGTTGCTCTGATGCTGTCCAAGGAGGCACGTAACGCACTTGTGGGATGGGAACCACATGGACCCAGGATCATCAAAGCATCTTTCAAAACAATGAAGAAAGGGATTACAATGAATATTATCCAATGCTATGCACCAACCAACGACGGCAACGACAAAGACAAAGATCAGTTTTACGATAGACTGCAATCAATTATAGCAAAGTGTCGAGGAAAGGATCTGACAATACTGATGGGGGACCTCAACGCCAAAGTCGGAATGGACAACATTGGATATGAAGAAATCATGGGACAACAAGGACTGGGAGACAGAAACGACAATGGTGAAAGACTTGCAAACCTATGTGCCTTCAACAAATTAGTTATAGGTGGTACAATATTCGCCCACAAACGCATACACAAGGCTACATGGGTCTCACCGGATCATACTACTGAGAATCAAATCGATCATATATGTATCAATAAAAAATTTAGAAGATCAATGGAAGATGTGCGAACAAGGAGAGGAGCTGACATAGCTTCAGACCACCACTTGGTGGTTTCTAAAATGAAACTGAAGCTAAAGAAGCAGTGGACAACTGGAGTGGCAGCAGTACAACGGTTCAATACAGGCTTTCTCCGAGACACTGACAAACTCAACGAATTCAAAATATCTCTTAACAACAGGTTCCAAGCCTTACAAGATCTACCGAAAGAAGAAAACACTATGGAGGATAACTGGAAAGAAATCAAAGAAGCACTAACATCAACGTGTCAGGAGGTTCTGGGCCGCAAGAAGCACCATTATAAGGAATGGATCTCCACTGAGACATTGAGCAAAATTCAACAAAGGAGGAACAAGAAGATAGAAATCAACAACAGCCGAACAAGAGCAGAGAAAATAAAGGCTCAAGCTGAATACTCAGAAGCAAATAAGCAGGTAAAGAAGAGCATTAGAGCCGACAAACGAAAATACATCGAAGGCCTGGCAACGACAGCGGAGAAAGTTGCAAGAGAAGGAGATATAAAACAGCTATACGACACAACAATGAAACTGGCAGATAAACATGGTAAACCAGAGCGACCAGTCAAGAACAAAGAAGGCAAGACACTCACTGAGATTCAAGAACAAAAGAATAGGTGGGTAGATCACTTTGAGAAACTCTTGAATAACCCAGCTCCACTGAACCCACCCACCGGACATCGAAGCAGCACCTACAGATCTCCCGATAGATGTCACTCCACCAACGATGGAAGAAATCAAGATGGCCATCAAACAAATCAAAAGTGGGAAAGCAGCAGGACCGGACAATATACCAGCTGAAGCACTCAAGTCAGATATCGACCTAACAGCAAGGATACTCCACGTTTTATTCAAAAAGATCTGGGAAGAAGAACAAGTGCCAGCAGACTGGAAAGAAGGACATCTTGTCAAGATACCAAAGAAAGGAGATTTGAGCAAATGTGACAACTACAGAGGGATCACGCTACTGTCGATACCAGGGAAAGTCTTTAACAGAGTATTGTTGAACAGAATGAGAGATTCAGTGGAGGCTCAACTTCGAGATCAACAAGCTGGTTTTCGTAAGGATCGGTCGTGCACAGACCAAATCGCAACACTACAGATTATCGTTGAACAATCAATTGGATGGAACTCGTCACTGTACATCAACTTCATTGATTATGAGAAGGCGTTTGATAGTGTAGATAGGAGAACACTATGGAAACTTCTTCGACACTACGGTGTACCAGAGAAACTCGTCAACATCATCCGAAACTCTTACGACGGGACACAGTGCAAAATTGTGCATGGAGGACAACTGACGAATGCATTTTCAGTGAGGACCGGAGTCAGACAAGGTTGCTTACTCTCACCTTTTCTCTTCCTCCTAGTGGTCGACTGGATCATGAAGACCTCCACATTTGAGGGAATGTACGGGATTCAATGGACAAGTAGGATGCAACTCGATGATTTGGACTTCGCAGACGATCTAGCTCTTTTAGCACATACACACCAACAAATGCAAGCAAAGACAATCAGTGTAGCAGCAACTTCAGCATCAGTAGGCTTGAACATACATAAGGGTAAGAGCAAGATTCTCAAATACAACACAGGGAGCACCAACCCAATTCAACTTGATGGCGAAACTCTGGAAGAAGTGAATACTTTCACATATCTGGGGAGCATCATCGATGAAAAAGGAGGGTCCGATGCAGATGTAAATGCAAGGATTGGCAAGGCAAGGGCAGCATTCCAACAGTTGAAAAACATCTGGAACTCAAAACAACTGTCAATTAACCTCAAAGTCAGACTCTTCAATTCGAACGTGAAGACAGTCCTGCTGTATGGAGCTGAAACCTGGAGAATTACTGCAAACATCCTCAGACGGATACAGGTATTTATAAACAACTGCCTACGCAAGATACTGAATGTCCGTTGGCCGGAAACCATCAGCAACAACTTACTATGGGAGAGGACAAACCAACTTCCAGCCGAAGAGGAAATTAGGAAAAGACGATGGAAATGGATAGGACATACACTACGCAAACCATCAGACTGCATCACGAGACAAGCATTAACATGGAATCCTGTTGGGAAACGGAAAAGAGGAAGGCCAAAGAACACGCTGCGTCGAGAATTGGAAGCAGACATTAAAAGGATGAGCAGCAACTGGAAACAATTGGAAAGGATTGCTGAGGACAGAGTTAAATGGAGAACACTGGTGAGCGGCCTATGCTCCTCAGCGAGGAGTGACGGGCATAAGTAAGTAAGTAAGTTATACCCTAGTTGTTACAATGGCACATTACTATAATAGCAAATTACGTTTTACGTGATACGTACTACTATATATAATTCTACTTACTATCACTTCCTTACATTCATGTAATACCATATTACTCATTCATGAATATTTTTTATACTGTGATATAAAGACGGATTTGATCTTAAAAATGTGATGTATTAGCGCTATACATTCTGAACAATCTGGTTACACAAATATTTATCAAAATATTTATCAAATATTTATGCATAAACATGGACAACTAATAAAGGCTAAGTTAAATAAAGGGACATATGGCTACATTATAATATTTGACGATTAAACGATGTGAAGGAAAAAAGTCAACAGTAGTAATAATGATTAAAATTACGTGAGCATATTCAGAGTTATAACAATCTGCTTACATGAAGAGTGACTTCATATTTTTAATGGTCAAGGCTTCTAAAAATTTAACAACACGTTTATAATGACTCTGATACAAAGTTTTAAATTAACCTTTATTAGTTTTCCATGTTTATATATAAATGCCTTGACAAGATTGTTCGGATTGTATAGTGCAATTATATCACATTTTTCAAATCAATTCTACCTTTTCATTACATTAAAGTTTGTCAATTTTGGTATCACAATTGATCTGAATCAGACAACCATTGATAACCTGGAAGCACTGGACAGCTATTTCGTCCTAGTACGAGGTTCCTCAGCAGCGCGCATCCACAAATCCATCGGGGATCGAAACCGGGACCCTCCGGCTCCGCGGCAAACGCCTAACCATTGGACCACTGAGTCGGTCCCTAAAGGTTGATATTTCCAATTCAGTCAATTCGCGATGTGTTGCGCGACCTCCTCCTGGAGTTCTAGTGTGAAGACGTGACCAGTGGAGTTCAACCGTGTTGGGTGTGAGACAGTAATCCACCGATGGCATGGAAGAGGTCGCACAACGTATTGACTGAATTGGAAATATCAACCTTTAGGAACCGACTCAGTGGTGAAATGGTTAAGAGTTCGCCATGGAGCCAGAGGGTCCTGGGTTCGATCCCCGATGGATTTGTGGATGTGCACTGCTGAGGAGCCCCATGCTAGGACGAAACAGCTATTCAACGCTTTCAGGTTATCAATGGTTGTCTGGTTCGAATCAATTGGTGATATTAAAATTGACAGTTAACTATCTCCACAACCCCCCCCTTAATTGTAACATTAAAATTTACAAAAGGAATTAATTGTTTTAAATTATTCATAAGTGTTCATAATTTAATAATAAGTTAATATAGAATTTAGCTCAGAAATGTATAACATATTGTTATTTACATGTCTATACTAAAAGCACTAAAATGAAGTTATTACACTCAATAGATTTTCTTTATTCATTTACTTATTCAAAAACTTACTGACTTATCACAACTTTCAATTGTTTCATCAGCCAGCTCACGAAATAAAAAGTATACAGCATTGTGAAACTCAAAACTATGTACAAATACTGTATTATCTGAAAAAAGAAATATTGACAATCAGTTAGTTTGGTTTTGACTTTCTGCATAATGTAGATTATACAAAAACAACGTAATAATTAGAATTTGAAAATCCTCATATATACTAATCACTTAATTGAAGTTTGATATGATTAATTTTCATTAAATTTGTCTCGTTTGAAACAATCTCTGAAAATATATTTCTTCCGCTTAGAACTTTAATTTCTCAGAGGTTGCTTAATTTCGATTGATCGATTGCATCTAGGCATCGTATTTCCAAGGTTGGTTTACATATTTGAACGCATACCAAGTTTTTGATAATAGTTTCTTACTCTTGGGGAGTGTATTATTTCCCAAAACTACATGAGAAGCCCAAAAAAATTAATTATGAAAATGAACTTTCAACCGGGCCCAATGAAAACCAGTAAGCAGGCATAAGGCTCAAAGTTTTAATAGTTGATTCTTATGACCATTCAAAAAAACATGTACAAACTTCCACATTTTTCGTATGTATAATAATCGGTTTTCATTTCATTTCATTTTGTCAGTTACCTAATCTTTAGGGCAATATTTATTAATGGCATTAAAAACATCCGTTAAAACGTTGCTAGTACGTTAACAGGTGATATGAGTACCAACAGCCTAATTATGTCACTTACTTAATTACTGTTCTCTATACCATGAATATGATTCATTCATTAAAGTGACTAAAAGAATGCTTATTTAAGTATTTTATTACGATCATTGAATAAGACAATTTATTCATATTCCAACAATATTTAATCTCATTCAGCTCTTTACATTAAAAGTGTTGAAAACTTGTTGAAAACATTTAAACTGTTGTTTTCAATAGAATTTAAGTGCATTAAGAATGTAGCATAGAATTTTAATGACGATAGTGAGTGAAACAAAGTCAAGTAAGTGCTTATATGCCTTGATAAAAATTTGTATATATCTGTAGAACAAAGAGTTTTGTGGAATAACCAGAGAAGAGGCTGAATCATTAATAAACTATGCAAAGAATGTATAAAATGAGATTGACAAAACGATACTAAAAGTGTGATCATTACGATATCTCGTTGCTTTTTAATATGATTTAGTGATAAATTCCTACAAAATCAACTAGTTTCAATTACTGATTTATGTCAATGATACACAGGCTGAGATGCATTTGAGAAAATACTAAGCAACTAAGTGTACCTTTAATTAATTGTATGTTGATCAATGTATGTAATCAGCTTACAACCGATACAGAAAAAAGAACAGCTAAATAACACAAACTAAAGCAGGTAAGTACCCACCCCTCATATCTCTTCCAAGTGCATATGCTAGTCTATGAATGCATTCCAAAGGATGTGCATTTGAAGCGCAGTGAGGTGGACATCTAAGGATTTGACGAACGTATACTCAAATCCCTGCGTCTCATAGGAAAATTTAATCCCTACAGTTCAGTCGTGTGTCACCCGTTGGTTACCTAACCGGAAGTAGACATTAATTGTATCCAATATTATTAATAAATAAACCAACTCTACTCAGTTAATAGTCTCAGTGACCAAAACAATTAATTTAAAATTCGATCTCTGTATTTAAAAGAGTATGTGATCACCTTCAAACTACCTTGGTAACAACATTAATATTGAATTTTCGCTCTCCACAGAATCATGATTACTACTCAATGGTTCTTATTCAATTTTTCACCTTGTATTACTACCACTTATCATTTTATCATGGTTCGTAATATGGTTCAAAAATTATCTCGAAAATTTAGTTTGACTTTATCTACAGTTTCATTGATCCGAAAGCTAATCATTTTTCGTTATTAAACTAAACTCATTCTCTAGTATGTAGCTGAAATGAAAGAACGAAATACATTGAATTCTTGATATTCAAAAAATTCTGACGTTTTTGTTTGATTTAAATTTGCAAAGGGAAACAAATGTACAAACTTGTGTTGTTTGTAAAGCATATGAATTAATGAATGGCTGATTAATTATGCGATGGGAGATTTAGTAATCATGCTTATATTTCATCAGACAGCTGTAAGTATACCAGATCATTTTTTCATATTCTAAGTAAACATATCAAATATCCACAAGATATGAACCGTTTTCATTTTTTAAAGTTTTTTAAATGTCTGCTCTTCATCCTACGAGTAAATACCTTATTAATGCAAACAAAAACATTATTAAATAAATATTTCTAGATACGTGATGCAGCTTTATGTGAATTGTCTGCTTACAGTTTAAAAAAGCTCTACTATCAGTTAGCATGCATATTCATGACAATAATGTGTTAGCACGCTCAATATGATAATTGGACATTGGCTACTAAACTACGATTTACTTTTTTGTGATGAAATATGTATCAAAACATAAAAAATTCCAAAGAGAATGAAGCCAGGTTACGATGTCTTGCACCGCCGAAAACTCATCAAAATGTATATAATCTATCAAAAGCCTTTGTCTTGGGATAATCTATTCAACCATTATGTGCATAGCACAATGTTGAAGCAACCTTGTTTTGTAAGTAACATAAAAAAAATTTCTGGTAAAATGACACGGTTTCACTTACTATTTTGTTTGATTATTCTGTCATTTGGTAACGTACGAATAGGATATTTAAATGGCTTCATTGAGTTTAAATTTTCAGCGGATTTTATTTTCATAATAAGTATTTCAGCATTCTTTAAGGATCGTGTTTTAGTACCTATATACAAGTTTTGTGTACTTGCAACAAAACCAATAGCTGGTTGACCAGGATCTATTGGACAATGATCAACACTTTTCCAGTGTATTTTTGAAGGAGCACGTAGATTGTTAGCCTAAAATGGATGGTGATATTTAAAATAACATTTTACAGTTTCATATTTAAAGAAATGTTTTGTTTTGTTGTTTTTATTTAGAGTAGTGAGTATTATGACGATTTCACGTTTGAAGTCAGATTTAAATGCTGACTAAGGTTCTTTACTTTATATTTACATGATATGTATTCCCAGTAAAGGATGCAGGAAAACGAAGAATAATACCTCAAGACATTAACGTATTACATATACACTTTATATTCTGATTTTCATACAGCTGTTTGACATGCATATATATATATATATGCATAGATATACTTAATTAAATGTATTTCAAAGTATTTGAAAAATCACAAACTAGTAAAAGAAGGAACAAAATCGGTTTTACATTACAAATCAACTTTAGTTAGACATCCAGTGCAAACTCTACAGCACTGGACAGCTGTGTCATTTAAGTTTAGGACTTCTCAGCAATGAGCATTTATGATTTCAATGTGTGTTGAACCCAGGATTTTTAGACTAGCACTTAACATACATACGAATGAGTCGATATTTAATGTTTTGCATTGTTAGTGAGGAGTATTGACTGATCTCAGGTTAACGAACATAAATTCTTTAAACTACACTGTTGAGTTACCGTAATTAATAAGTTGGGTTTTTTTCATCAAGTAGGATTATGACGGGTTTTTCTATTTAAATCGTACTAAGCATCGGTGATTTTAGAATGGATAGTGTTATTGAAGCAAAAAGTAAATAATGTTTACTTATGTTGACAGATTTATACATTCATGACTAAATGCGGGTTCATTTGAATAAGATACTTTAGTAAATTATCATAAAATGGAATGTTAAATATGCACTTTGAAATTCACTATATCAGTTTACCATAACAACTTTATCAGTTAACTAAACAGGTTAGCTAATACAGTTTTTAACAATGAATGCAAATACTTGACACCAACGATCACCTTATGAAATATATATGAATAAATATCTAAGCAGAATATTTCCTAATTGTGATGTAATATTTGTGTAGCTAGTTAACAAAGAGAATAAAAAATTGTGAATAAAATTGAAATCTAAAAATATGGTCTTCTAAACTGAAAGCTGTAGAGAATTTCGATCTCTCAAAAGTATACACACAAATTGAATTCGGTTACAGATGTAATTCAGTCAATAAATAATTAGAAAATATCATGATTAAGAAACATTATAAAATAATCAGCAACAGATATATTACGGTAAATTCATCTAAGTATACTAGATTAAGAGATTAATCGTATGAAGTATCCTTTGTATTGTTCTACTCTGACTTTATCATTTAAATTACTTCAATTTAAAGCAGAAAATCTGTATCATGAATTAAATTTCATCTCATTCTAGAAAAATACAGTATTTCTCATAATACTTGTGTGTATTTTATGTGTTCTGGAATTGTTCGATATTGTATTGACTAAGTTATAATCATTTAATCCACAGAGAGTTTAAAGTATTTTGTGGATGCATTTGAAAAGATGATATTACTACAACTTACTACAACACAGATGATTTTCAGTTCAGATGCTTACTTTATTGTAAACTTAATGGCTACTTTCATCCTTATTGGAGGATGGAAAAGAAACCATAATTTGTATGTTTATACAAGTTTAATAAGTGAATACAAAGACAAGTGGAATAACTAACCTGTCGAAGTGAACATTCAGCTATTAATCCATTGGATAAACACACATAAATTCCAGTTTGATGTAGAGGTGAATTGCTCAGTCCAGAAAATAATTTATCTACAACTTTTACTAAGGTTACGGCATATTCATTACATGAGATCTAAAACAGATATAATAGTAAAGTAATCCTCAGTGTATTACAATTCGTTGTAAATCTCTATTAAATATTCTTAAGTAGAAATATTAAGTGAAAGAAGTAAATATGAAAGGTATTATTCCCCACCATTAGATCAGGCAACATTTGGTCATGGAACCTGAAGAGAAACCAGGTGATTATAGATTTTAACTGCCACCAAAATGGATTATTTAAAAAATGCTATACTGTGTTTATAGTATCATTTTATGTATTTAATGAAAATAGTGTATAGGTCGCAAATCATTTTAGAGTGCCTTATATTGAAATCGTGAGCGATTTAATTTTGTTTATCATATTTCTGATATTAAAATATGATGTATTGTATTTGATCTATACAATCGTCTTACAGGTTGGTTTTGTACTTCCAATAAAAGTTTTATGTAATCTTTAAGAAATAATGTTTCCTTCAACGAGACAACAAACTCTATCGTCAGAGATTTCGTACTCCTCACACATTAGATAATATACGCTATACAATGTTTCAGGTTTTTAGATATTTGAACATCTTACTGCTGCCAAAATTTATGTTGATTTAGGTTCACATTAACCTCATGGTTCATTGTGTCCTCAAATCGAATTTCATGATAACCTGCTTCAAATAAGTATTTTATTCACTAAGTTAGCCTTATGTTTCCGACAGAGAAGTAGTAACCTAAGTGATTTTGGAAATAATAAAATAAATACTAATATGTAGTGACGATTGAAAAGTATGAAACTTTTTTAAATGGCATGAATCTTTTAGATTTTAGAGCTTAAGCAAAAGTCCATTTATTTTACAAAACTTATAGATTAAAAAATGAATGTGAGATTACGTATAAGAAGGTATTGTTTTAATAACGAGCATCAGAGACTCAAAGTTCTATGTACTGTTACATTAATATACCTTTTATCTGTACTGTATCACTTATACCTTACACAGATATATAGTAGCTTCGGAACCAGGAATGCTAAATGATGTACATTTAAATCTATGATCACAAGTGAATTTCCACTAAGATTTAAATACTCTTTATTAACAAAAGTTATTAATAAGGAAACTTTTGTTAAAAGCCTTCAGTAAATATTTAACAGTCCATCATTAAGTAAATGAAACAAAACAATAATAATAGGGAATTTGATATAACAAGTTGACCCGAGTTAGACAATTACTGTGAACTAAGAAACACTGGTAATCTGTGTCATCCTTGTATGGAATATCTAAGCAGTGCATACCCACAACTTCACTGGCAGATTAAGACCAAGAACCTCAGGCTTCTGCATGGATATCCAATTCTTAATTCAGCAGTATTCACAACGCCTAGTTATGATACTAAACATATAGTCCTGTGCAAATTAAGGAACAATGTATTATGTTTAATTACAAAAGACGATCATATCTTATTGCTTACTTGTCTATCAGAATTTGACAGAGGACATGTTGACGAATCTTGATTAGATAAAGACCAAGTAGCTTCATCATTTTTTGAAAATGTATCTGTGGAAATCCGTATAATCGAGTTGCTATTAAATTAAAAAGACATAAATTAAAATAACCACTACACATTTAAAATTTGCTAACAGTTATCTTGAAATTATAATTTATTTTACTGTTAACAGAAAGATATGTACTGCATATTTTCAATTCACTCATACTTTACAGAAAGAAGGAGTTATAAAGAAATAATTTTAGTTTTATTAATTTGTGAAGTAAGTATGTAAATAAATTGGTTTCTTTAATAATTATTTTATTGATCCTATCGTATGGTGACCTTAACATTATGTTTTGTTTGCCATATTACTAGGTAATAAGCACGAATCCCACTAGAAATGAGCCTTATGTCACTGAATTAGAAAATTTCCCTATGATTTAGTAAACATCATATTAATGATTTCATTTATAAACATACAGGTTAATTCGATCCAACCAAACACATATACATCGTTTATAATCTTTGAATTGTCTATTCCTTAACTATTCCTTATGAATAAAGAGATAAGTATCATTCATTTAGATGTTCGAAAATAATGTGATATCTGATTTATTTATTATAAAGCGTGTTGACGAAACCATAAAAATCATTTCAAATCTAACGAAAGCATATGTCATGACTGAATTGGTCAAAGTTATAGGCCAAAATTAATGAGCTTATACCTTGATAACAGAACAATGACACACAAAATGTCATTAGTAAATTTGGACGGTTATCTATAAATGATCAAATGAAATCGTCATAACCTGGGAAGCTATAAATAATATATAAAATCATGTGAATAGAATGCAGATTAACAGGATTATGTCAGAATAACTGTGTTAATAGTGATTAGAAAATCAAGTCGATTGAAAAGTTGTTTATATTGGGAAATTTTTAAATAATATTCAAAGTAACTCATTTGTCATTAGTATTATTTCAGCCTTACTTATTTTAATTAATGCCGTGACTTTTACCTAAATTGGCATGTTAACCAGTACTAACAAGCCCAAAAATGAAGTTTAGAAAGTTATGTTGACTTTTTTCGTATTTTCTGAATTACATTTGCATTTCAACAGATTTACTAGAGATAGTGTATGAATGAAGTGACAGAGAAGGAAATAACGTAGAAATTTAACATTAAACTCATATTAAAAATAATGACAGTTAAATTTTATTGGATGAAAGAACGTAATAATACCAGCGAAATGTGTATACGGATTAGTATTAATTGTGCATTCTTCTTATTATGCAAAGTGACGACTCTATCCAGCATAATGGTTTTTGAAGGTAGTAAAATTGATAAATGATCACTGGGTATCAACAGAAAATATATTAAAGGCGGATGGCTGATGGCTGACAACACCACCTATCTACTTACTTTCATTGAAAAGCCAGTCTACACTATCATACGTCATATATTTTGAAACATAATACTAACTTCATTAATATTATTCAAGTCTGTAATCAGTACTGCTTACTCCTTTCTGGTGATGCAAAATGGTGAAATATGCGGTAAATGAATAGTCCGTCGTAATACAATTTCTACTTAATAAAGTGATTCTTCAACGGAATTCAACTTATATACACTGCAGATACGACTGAAAAAGATAAGAAACTGTAACATTGATCTAAAACGAGTACCAGTTGAAGTTTATAGGTAAGTGTAAACGTCAGCTAGGATAGGAAACCTCTCTTAATTCTTGCTCGATGGAAAGTGCCTATATTACTCATTGAATATATGTGTGGACCAAGCATCACTATATTGAAGATGCGATTAGAATAATTTATGTTCCGAAATTAAAAATCACCTGGAAATATAAGCCCATTTTTCCACATAAGGATCAATAATGAGTGAACGACTACGTCAGATCCCATTCTATTTAACTATTCACAAGTATACGTTAACACACTTACTGTTGAGATGGCTCCCAGGAACCTCAACGAAGCCTCCAGAGCCCTTTAAGGGGCCGGAGACATTCTGCCCAATCACTGATTGATAGAATTTTCTAGAATCTCGACGTGGATCGTCCTGATTGGGTAACAGTTGAGACTTCTTAGTTCGGATTGAGTGGATCATAGTACTGATTTTGTCGTTCCAGAAAACTATAAATATACGAATATTTTGTACATAACTCACTCTCCATTTTACTGGAATAAAGTTTTCCTGTCTTCTCGTCATCTGTCTTCTGAATTTGAGACTAGGAGGGTTCAAAGCGTTCGAGTGCTAAAGTTGTTTGCAACTAGTCAAGATATCAAGCACGAGATATAACGATTACATAGAGAGAGGTAGCAGAATATTTCAGCTAAAAATGGTGGACCATGTATCTATAAACTTGAATTATATCCATAGACTCAATGAGTAGAAAACTTATCGCACCTATTGTAAAATATATCACTGAGACAAAATAAGAGATTGATCTTGCAATTACTTATAAGGCTTTGTATATAAATTGTCAGGGACGTATCCTTATGTATGTAAACGATTAGAAAATTCAAACCTATTTTGAGAGCTCAAAATTACTTTGTTATAACCTTAGATTCGAATTCGTAACCTTCAAACGCCCTAGGTGGTTTGAAATTTTCTGTCCTTTCTGTTTTACATCCATACAAATTAAATCCGATAATTTTATTAATCAAATACATAACCTAATACCATCACCACTAGAATTACAGCATTTTAACTTAACTGTGCTTTTCAAGCCATGACAACTAAACCAAAAAATAAGAATCACATGCGCACAGAACATCTTAAATAACTTAAATTCATTCAGGAGAATCAGAATATCTTACTAACCTGCCCCGACAAAGGATCAGAGATTGTATTATTAGATAGGAGTATTACCTAAACGGCCAAGTTTTCAGGGCCCCACAAGGAAAGAAATAATACTGAATTAGCCGAACGATAGCTTAAAAACATCCTGAAAAGACTGAAAACCAACTTAATAATCACATTGGAACAATTCGAAACGTTAAAATCACCAGGTTCCACGATGTCGAGATTATATGGCTTACCAAAGATACACAGAGCCGGAATGCCCCTCTGTCCTATTCTAGATACAACTGGGTCACTATAACACTCAGTCACAAAGTGGATTAGAAAAATCATTGAGCCAACCCTAAGAAAAGTTTGTAAGTACTCGCCTCATAATACATTTGTGTTCATTGGTATAACAGATTATGTGGATATTTTAAATGGAAAAATGATATCACTGGATGTAAGCTCACTATCTACAAATGTAACGCTAACGAAAACTGTATGCTTTATTTGCAAATACATAAATATAAATGGAATAGATACTGGATTCCCACATCGTATTTAAAGGAACTTATCTTGAAATGTACTATAAACTTGCAGTTTAACATTAATGATTCGATATATAGACGAGCAAATGAAATAGCAATCAGTTAGATGCCGGGGCTACTACCAGCCGATTTATTCATGGCCAGTGTCAAAAATAATACTGTTGAGAAGATAGTAACAAATTAGTGATGTATAGAACATATGTGGGTGACATGTTCATAATATGCGATGAAAGTAGTTGTTACTTGTCACTAAAATTCATAGAGAAACGAGAATGTGATTCAAACCTGCAATTCTTAGACATTCTGCTTACTAGAAGAAATGCTGAATTTTTACAGAGATCAATTTATAGGAACTTCACACGAAAGGGACAGATGACCAACTTCCACAGTTGGGTTCTAGTAATCAGGAAACACAGCCTAATCCACTTATTATGTTTACGATACTGCAGGATCTGTTCAGTAGATTGCATAGATAATGAAGGTAAGTCTTCTTGGAAAACGAATACCGTATACTCTCTGTCGGAAAGAACATGAGAGATAAGCAGCCTTCACAGTCAAAACATACTGTCCCAAATAAAGGATTATACATAAACCTCGAATATGAAGGAAATATTTCAAGCCATATAATTAAAGCGCGCTTAAACAGATCGACTAGAAAGACCTTTTCTGAAGTAATTCTTCGTATAATGTTCAGGAGCAGGCCACTTACATGCCTAGTACTAAATGACAAGTTACCATAACGGACTAGTTCAATGTGTATTTACCACGTTGCCTGTTCATTTTGAGCTAGGTACGTAGGTCGTTCGTCAATGCCTCTCCATCGACGTGTCAGAGAGCATCTTCCGGCATGGTTAAGAAAAGTACAGCTCAGATCAGTCACCTCCTGTATCCTGCAACAAATAGTAAATTTCAGGCATCCAGACTCAGACTGATCATAATCCATAAAATTCAGTCAAATAAACCATGCGGACTACGTCTGAATCTATTTTAAACTGCAGATGCTCTAGCGATCCACAATTCGAAGCTTGAGTTGTGCATACAAAAACAGTTCTTGAAATTTTTTTCTTTACCATTACTTTAACTGAGAGTTCACATTATTTTATTTACTTATATATTTATTTATTTGCACTTTTCTATATCATCACATTTCATTCTTACCTCCATTCACGTTTACCATTATCATAATAACAATTATCATTATTACTATTATCATATTATTATTACAAAAAGTGGCGACAACGCATTTGCCATATATGATAAAGGAAATCCTGTTTCATAATTACCTCACCGTTTCAATTCAGTTCATCTAAACTTAAAATTCACAAGCGAGATTGAATTACAAAATAATATGACTTTCTTGGACTTAAAGATAACACAGAATGAAGATAGTTCAGTCACATTATCCACTCATCACAAAACTTCTTGGATGGGTCACTACTTTCACTTTAGCAGCTATTGTCCAATCTTATATAAAAAATTTTGGTTATAGCGTTGTTCTTAAGGGTAACCAGACTATATTCTAAAGATTCATCGGATAATGAATTGGGAATTATTCATAAAACTTTAGCTGATAATATTTATTCTGTAAAATTTATACAGAAGCGTCTCAAATTAACAAATACACTTCAACAACAAATGACAGTCCTCACGAAGAATGTGTTTATTAATCTTCCATTCTAAGAGGTTGATTTCAGTACGCAGAATAGTCATTGACTGCAGGGTAGTAAAGCGTTGATTTATACTGCTGCAAATATGATTATTTCTAATTCCACAAAAAAGTTGTCCACTAAATCGGACTTCGATAATAAACCACCTCTACTTAGCTCCAGGCACATTTACCACTATACGTGTACACGTGGAAGCACTCGTGTTGGGTACACACTGCTAAGGAGTTCTACACTAGAACGAAATGGCTGTCCAGTGCTCCCTGGTTTTCAGCGGTACTATGCCAACATCAATCTGTGACGTATTCAACCCAATAAGAAAATAGTACGTGTTTTCCACATAAGTTCATGTAACGATCTCCCACTGTTACTCATCTTAAGATTGGGATTATTATTTGCTATTGAAACTAAATGACTACTACATGCATATTACATTTAACATTACACTTGTAAAATATTTTACTTATTTACACGATTTCGTACCTGTGTGGAAGAATTAGTGCACGCGAAATGAAATGAATTCATGTCATCTCACAATGTTTGTTGTTACCGCTTTGCAAATAAGACTGTCTTCACCTACATTTTTACGATTTTTATTCACAAATCTGCACCCAATAATAATAATAATATAGTCGCTTCCCTACGTAGTCTGCATGCTTCACAAATCCCCTCTTTCACTTACTAACTGACTATTTAATACACTAGGTAGTCAAAAATTACACAACAAGTAATTAAAATTTTTGCAACTACGGATTAACTAATAGTATATATATATATATATATATATATATATATATATATATAAGACTGTACAGCCTGATAATGAATTCTTTGAAAAGCTATCCATTTAATGAATAAAAGTGTTTGTAACTTTATAGTTAATTAACCCCCCATGAATTTCCCATTCTTATACTTAAATGTCTAGACAACTATGTTTGTCCAGTTTTCCCGAAGTGTATGGGCATATGTATTATATTTTCTAGATCAACCTCATTGTCTTATTACATTATCAGCATTTATAAAAGTGACTTATTGTTTAAATACAACAACAGATTGTCATTTCTCTATAGGTTATGCGAATAAACTTTGTCACTAGGAAAATGAACACATTTTGCCTACATATTCGATATGTTTTTGTGGTATCTGTCTTAATGTGAGTATGGTGCAGCATCACAAACCTTATGGGAATAATTATGTTTTCAGGAAGTTCTTGCACTCTGAATGTATATCTATGAAATAGCAAGCAACTATGAACTCACTTTACTGCAACAAACAAACTGTTGGATAATTGATGAACAGATAATTGAATTATACGACTGCCTTCAGGGAACACAAAACTTCTGTGCGTTGATATCCATTTAGGATGAACAAGAAGATCTGTAGTGTAAAATCAAAAAGACACTTGTGTTAATTAACTACAGTATTTACTTTATAAATAAGAAAAGGTTCCAATTAAAATGATAAACTGTTTTAATTATATATGAAAGTTTGTCTATAATGAGTTGGTGAGAATCCTAAATTTATAATTCTCTCTATAGATCACCTTCCTATGTCCAAGTGTGTGAGAACAATAGTAACTGGAAATTTAGGATGAATATAATGATTTTTCAAAAATAAGTGTTCGTAATTTCGTGCCACAGAATTCTAGACGAAACATTTCTTAATTTAAATTAAGAAATCTGCAACCACTTGATTTTCTGAAGTCATCTGGATTATTGACGATTTACAATTAAGTGAATATACAAATGTGGCAGTTGTCCAATCTTCACAAACGTAAGCACCTAAAGAATATATATATCACCACTTGCCCTTAAAAAATTAGTAGATATTTTAAAATAACATTTCAAATGATTTCGTTCAACAAGTAGTTTTAAACTAATTAATACCTACCGTAAGGTACTCTATACAAAAATGGGCACAACCCACATGTTAAATATCTCAGTTGACATAGATTAATAAAGGTTTGAATGTACATAGTTCGATGACAAATAACCTTAGGAGTATTTTCCAATGATATCTCTTTATAAAACAGTTTTGCATTAATGTTACTATGTATTACGTTCCTTAAATTTTCTTGCTACTTATAAGTGATGCATTACGTAATCATGGAACATGCACAGATTAGTAATTCTTTGGCATCAATTGATTTTAAAACTTTATGTATTCCTTAAAAAACCCACTAACGATTGCTAGAAAAATATAAGTCCCATACAGTGACAACTTGGCGGTAATTGGTGAAAGATATGATTCTATGATTATATTATAAACCAAACAATAACCCTTACTTCTTACTTACTTGCTTACTTATGCCCGTTACTCCTCGCTGAGGAACATAGGCCGCTCACCAGGATTCTGCATTCAACTCTGTCCTGAGCAATCCTTTCCAATTGTTTCCAGTTGCTGCTCATCCTTTTAATGTCTGCTTCCAATTCTCGACGCAGCGTGTTCTTTGGCCTTCCTCTTTTCCGTTTCCCAACAGGATTCCATGTTATTGCTTGTCTCGTGATGCAGTCTGATGGTTTGCCTAATGTATGTCTTATCCATTTCCAACGTCTTTTCCTAATTTCCCCTTCGGCTGGAAGTTGGTTTGTTCTCTCCCATAGTAAGCTGTTGCTGATGGTTTCCGGCCAACGGACATTCAGTATCTTTCGTAGGCAGTTGTTTATAAATACTTGTATCCGTCTGATGATGTTTGCAGTAATTCTCCAAGTTTCAGCTCCATACAGCAGGACTGTCTTCACGTTCGAACTGAAGAGTCTGACTTTGAGGTTGGTTGATATTTGTTTTGAGTCCCATATGTTTTTCAACTGTAAGAATGCTGCCCTTGCCTTGCCAATCCTTGCATTTACATCTGCATCAGACCCTCCTTTTTCATCGATGATGCTCCCCAGATATGTGAAAGTATTCACTTCTTCCAGAGTTTCGCCATCAAGTTGAATTGGGTTGGTGCTCCCTGTGTTGTATTTGAGGATCGTGCTCTTTCCCTTATGTATGTTCAAGCCTACTGATGCTGGAGTTGCTGCTACACTGGTTGTCTTTGCTTGCATTTGTTGGTGTGTATGTGCTAAAAGAGATAGATCATCCGCGAAGTCCAAATCATCGAGTTGCATCCTACTTGTCCATTGAATCCCGTACATTCCCTCAAATGTGGAGGTCTTCATGATCCAGTCGACCACTAGGAGGAAGAGAAAAGGTGAGAGTAAGCAACCTTGTCTGACTCCGGTCCTCACTGAAAATGCATTCGTCAGTTGTCCTCCATGCACAATTTTGCACTGTGTCCCGTCGTAAGAGTTTCGGATGATGTTGACGAGTTTCTCTGGTACACCGTAGTGTCGAAGAAGTTTCCATAGTGTTCTCCTATCTACACTATCAAACGCCTTCTCATAATCAATGAAGTTGATGTACAGTGACGAGTTCCATCCAATTGATTGTTCAACGATAATCTGTAGTGTTGCGATTTGGTCTGTGCACGACCGATCCTTACGAAAACCAGCTTGTTGATCTCGAAGTTGAGCCTCCACTGAATCTCTCATTCTGTTCAACAATACTCTGTTAAAGACTTTCCCTGGTATCGACAGTAGCGTGATCCCTCTGTAGTTGTCACATTTGCTCAAATCTCCTTTCTTTGGTATCTTGACAAGATGTCCTTCTTTCCAGTCTGCTGGCACTTGTTCTTCTTCCCAGATCTTTTTGAATAAAACGTGGAGTATCCTTGCTGTTAGGTCGATATCTGACTTGAGTGCTTCAGCTGGTATATTGTCCGGTCCTGCTGCTTTCCCACTTTTGATTTGTTTGATGGCCATCTTGATTTCTTCCATCGTTGGTGGAGTGACATCTATCGGGAGATCTGTAGGTGCTGCTTCGATGTCCGGTGGGTGGGTTCAGTGGAGCTGGGTTATTCAAGAGTTTCTCAAAGTGATCTACCCACCTATTCTTTTGTTCTTGAATCTCAGTGAGTGTCTTGCCTTCTTTGTTCTTGACTGGTCGCTCTGGTTTACCATGTTTATCTGCCAGTTTCATTGTTGTGTCGTATAGCTGTTTTATATCTCCTTCTCTTGCAACTTTCTCCGCTGTCGTTGCCAGGCCTTCGATGTATTTTCGTTTGTCGGCTCTAATGCTCTTCTTTACCTGCTTATTTGCTTCTGAGTATTCAGCTTGAGCCTTTATTTTCTCTGCTCTTGTTCGGCTGTTGTTGATTTCTATCTTCTTGTTCCTCCTTTGTTGAATTTTGCTCAATGTCTCAGTGGAGATCCATTCCTTATAATGGTGCTTCTTGCGGCCTAGAACCTCCTGACAAGTTGATGTTAGTGCTTCTTTGATTTCTTTCCAGTTATCCTCCATAGTGGTTCCTTCTTTCGGTAGATCTTGTAAGGCTTGGAACCTGTTGTTGAGAGATATTTTGAATTCGTTGAGTTTGTCAGTGTCTCGGAGAAAGCCTGTATTGAACCGTTGTACTGCTGCCACTCCACCGTTACCATAAATTCAATAAAATTATTCATCCACCATTTCGAGATTTACGAGAATAACATTCAGCTTGAGTGGAATCAATTCTAAGCTTAAGTGATATAGTAATCAAGGTGTGAACGTTTTACAAATATTTAAATAAGTTGACTGCATGACATATGAATTCGACTATTCAGTGGTGAATTCAACGATTTGCTATTCTGCACTATAACGGATTGTATTCACTATAGTCTCTAACAAGTTAAAATAAAAAACCAATCTAACTGAATGTGTATTTTTCAGACCCGTACATTAAAATAAAAAGAATGCTGATGTTTTTAAAAATTAAAGTTCACAAAATAATATACCCAAATACTAGAGACATCAGCGATTCTGTAAGAGTGTGAACACCATGCTTGACATCAAAGAACGAGACAATACGGTTAAATCTAGTCTCATTACTACTCTCTAACCACATGCAATTTCTCGAGTTAGAAAGCGGAGTGATGATTCTAAAGTATTATTACTTAATATAAATAACTGAGTAAAGTTTCTGAATAGCGACCAGTGAATTATCTCTGTTTTTATTACAAAGCCAACCAGGAATAAAATATCAAGTATCATTGTAGAATATCAAACCAAGAAGCTATCGGATTGTGATATGTATTCATTGGCTTGCAATAGTAGTCGGAAATGTAATAGCCTGTGTTGTAAAAATATTATGTTGACCATATGTTTTTACACTGGATTCCTTAGAGCGAACTGATAACATACTTTTACAACATGCCTAATCCCATTATTTCTTCCAGATTTTCAGTTGTGGAAGGTCAATTGCATGATTACTATAAGGCAGTTTCCTTACCATAAAAAATGCGGAACATTCGCACCAAATTATTTTGAATTTTGCCATTTTCGACCTAGTAAGTGGCCTTTAACTTAAAATCTTCTAGTCGATAATTCAGTTACTGTTCTCAACGGTATTTACAAAACACTTGAAATAACTTCCACCTTATTACTAGTTTGATTTCTACTTGATGCAAAAGAGCGTAAAAACTTGACACAGATGGCACAATCAAAACAGTTATTACACCATTAAAGTATTGTTATTTACTTATGCCGTCAGTGACTATAAACATCTGTTGCTTTGGTCTGTAAGCGAACACAATCACTTGAACTGAGTATTTAAGAAGATACATTTATATTATGTCCAGAGGTTTGACGATGTTCCTGTCTTTACGGATATGGTAACTATGATATTTTTAACTATAATTAGTCACGATTCGATTATGAAATGTTCAACTATGCACTAACTTGTAAAGTCATCTATTATATTACCTGTAATTTATTTATATTGAATATTGTCATAATATCTCTGCCAATTTAAGGAATTCGTAGTGTCTGGGTTAGCTACGAGTTTAACAGTGATAAATATCTTGTGCCTAAAACATAAATCCGATTGTCATCGTGGTACAAAATATTTTCGAAAAATTCAGTTGGTTAAATAATAATATTCAATTTTAGCAAGTACAACAAACAAGTTATGATTAAAAGAAGAATAAGGGTAATTTATACTATAAACAAATGGAATGATTGTTTTACTATTTACTATGGCTGCATTGATAATTATGACGATCACAATACTCATTAAATCAATAATGTATTCGTCTTTCAAGTACTCAGGTACACATATACACAAACACGTGTACATATAGAAAGAAATTCACACAGTTGAAATATGTGTTTGGAATTTAATTCTTGTTTATTGATTTACCACACTAATGTTGTTACATAGTTAACTAACGTAATTTGTAAGCATAGTTACAGTATTTAGTGTAAATTGCGGTTGCTAATGAAGCAGAGGACAGATTCACTAATAATTAAGCAGTCACTGTTGGAAATCGTAGATAACAGTCACCAATCGGTAATTTTATGCTGACATTTTAATCATAGGTTATCATTTAGAGAGCGATTTTTTTTTCATTATTTTAATGCATAACAATTGTCTTATTCACTTGCCGTTAAAAAAAGGCTTTTGAAAATAATTGTTTGCTGTTTGAATATTCTATTGGAATTTATAAGTCGACTGCAAATATTCATGAAGTAATCTGAGTTGAGTAAGACAAGTAATTTTAATTCCGTATCACGAATTTGTCTCAATTAGATAACCATTTAAAACAATAAGACACCGAACAGTTCTCTCTTCCTAGTATGGAGCAACTATACCAGAATCATCCAACTCAAGTCACTTTGTGATGTCAAATTAAAATACAACGACATGCACAACGCCTAATCGTAAGCTATACCAGGTAACTGGTGGCTAACTTCTGGAGGTAATTCATGGAGTTCTAGTGTGGGGACGTTACCAGTAAAGTTCAACCATGTGGGGTGTGCGGCTATCACCCCCCAACGCCAATGGATAAGGTGGCACAAATATATCTCGAATTGACTAAGAAGTATCAACCGTTTGACTCCAACACAATGGTCTGAGTGCTCAGCTTCCGCTTACAAATCATGATGTTGCTGAGTTCGATTTCCTGGTAGGATCGTGAATGAGAGCAGCTATTCAGTGCTTTGTGATTTTAATCAGTTATCTGAGTTAGAAAATATCTCAATATTAAATCAAAATTAAGTAGTCTCCACAACACCTTATTATAGATAATTTTCAACCGATTACAGCCAAACAGATTTTTTCCCTATTAATCAAACATTTCAAACGGATAAAGGAAATGTGGTTAAAAGTCTAGTAGTTACTGAAGATAAAATGAATGTGTACCCCAGCTGTTTTTAATTTGACTAAACATATAAGTGAAGTTAATGTTAATGTTTACTTTTCACCCATAAATATTATTTATCTGGGTGTTTCTTATTATTCTGGAATCCTAGCGTTAATACAACGACATTTTGTCAAAACAGTGAAATGTTGACTCAATATTCAAAGGTTTCTACAGAAATCAATGTGGAAAAGTATAGAAAGTAAGAAAAGTGTGGTATAATAAACAAGGAATCTACTTAATCTATTATGAGTCCAGTAGACCGTACATTCGAAGAAAATGCTAAATAAATAACGAGGACTTTCAGAATTATCAGTGCTTAAAGCAATGATATAGATGAATGTAATTAAGTCCTACCATGATCTAATGATTTTATAGGTGGATAAATACAGTGTGAAACATTACTAACAACTAAAATGAATTGCGATTACACTTATTTTCTGTAAAATTATGTTATATTATGTTTGTAATGCAATTATATAAAACTATCCATATTTTATGTTAAGTTGCTTCACTTCATTGAGGGAGGGGGTGAGATTGCATTAGTTATTTGTAACATGAGTAGCTATAACTTGACTACAATTAATTATGACGAACAATCACTCAGTATTTTGTTCCTTCTAGTAAACACCTAGACTACTGACTACAGCTTATATACGCATGTGTTATATTTTGATTTTAACAATAATCCACATATGGAATTCATATTGATATTCAATTAACAAAACTAACTTACCGTCAATATAAATAATTTTGTAAATTGGTACATTAAAATTCAGTGAATAAATTTCACATAACAGTGATTGGAAAATGTTAAATATACATACAAAATGAATAAGTTGTTTAGTATATTTCATTGATCGAATAACAATTATTTATATAATAAGAATAAATATTCTCTTTTACAAGAAAAAGAATTCACAGTAACTTTCGTCTGAGATTTTAACTAATTGAATAGAATGTGTTGTTTAAATAGATATCATTAATGTACGATTAACTGGAGCTCATCATTCTACATCATAATAGCTAACAATTCTTGTATAAAAGAGAATATGTTTAATAAATCCATTAGAAAGTTATAATACATTTCTGAACGACATTCTGTACGTTATTATAATAACTAGCCGTATATTTATTTTATATGTGAACAAATATATTCACATAAATACGCCTACTCATACAAATCAACATTTATGAACCAATGGGATATTAGATTTAGTCACGGTACTCTATTAGAGAACTCTTTAATTAATGTACTACTTAACTCATAAAAACAATATAAGAATGTTGAATACTCAAACTATTAATGGATCTATGGGATCAAATCAAAGAAGTAAGAATTACACGTGAATTAAATGTAAAATAGTTCAGGAATCAGGAAATAATTCACTACTATAAGTTTGGTGACTTTCACTATATATAGAGAATTCCGATTTCATAGTGGTCACTCACTAAATTTTTATTCAGGTTCCCATATAAATAAATTAGGATGATATTTAATAATTCAAAAGGGAAGAAGCTTCAGTTTCATTTACTAATAAAACTATAGTTCTAGCATAAAAGAAATAAATCGTGTTAATACATAGCAGTTACAAGAAGAATGACAACATTAATGCGTGACAAAAATATGATTATGTTAAAAGCAAAATATTTTTACTGAGATCCAGAATATACAAAGGTGATTTAGAGGTGGTAGGTTTTTGTTAAGAAAACACTTGCTAACATTATTCTTGTACTAGATTTTCATTAATACACCTGTTAATATACTTTTGCCCGTTTTAATACACTAGTAGTACCATTTGTACTCATGCACTTTTCTGTCTATCATTTCGGTTCCTCTGATGGTTCACAAATAAACTCTTATACAAAATTCGTTCTCAGTCTTGTCTACTTCGTTAGTGTTGATGATTAGTAATTATCTTCTGTAACAGTCTTAATCAAGTTAACAATTTCACGTCTCATTTGTTGTCGTCTGATGAATTTCCTTTTCGTTGTTGGAGTACTTTGCTCCGTCGTTCTAATTTCATTCGTCTGATTAATGTATTATACAGTTTTGGGCAGCTGTGGCATAGTACTTCTTCAAGTTAACTTAATATGAACAACTACCCTACTTAGACTCACTGTTAATATATATTTTTACACTTAGTTTTTGACTATTTACTTTTATATATCAACTACGACTATTCCTGGTCACTATATGAAGCTTAAATATATTGATATACAGAGCTCATGCCTTCAACTAAATGCAATAGTAATCCGCATCTACTACCCTGTATAATATTTTCTTTGCTGTAATAATATGCATTCATGGTTTTCTTACACGAACGTAGAGTTATATAAAGATCTTTTCACTTGTAGAGGCCACTGTTACCCCTAACACTGATGTTTGTACTGTATAATTCTTTATTGATATTTATACTATAAAGTTTGATTGCAGTGTAGAAAATAATTATTATGGTTGGCGCGTTGTACAATTGGTGACGCTGGATTCTCTCGGTTCAAATATATATCTGTCGCATCTTCATTCCTGACTTCTTGATCATATGCGTAATTGGTGTTTGTTGTGCGTGTATAAGTCTGGTTATTTACGAAGGCGAAATTACGAGATATATAGTTATTAATTCTAACGAAGTTACAGATCCAGCAGTATAAAATAAATCAGTCTCATAATCAGAAGGTCCCAACACACTATAAGTTTGCTTAATTTACCATATTGCATTTCCATATTACGGAAACTTACGAGTTATTATAAAAAGGCTACTTTTAAGAGATATGAACTAGACTATCTGTAATGCGTTGCTTAAAAATTTATTTTACCAACGACTTATTGGCACTGATGTCATGAAGAATGAAAGGTGTGCTAGGTAAAGGAACTTTGGACGGTGTTTTAGGAGTAATAAACTTTTAAAAACTACTGCATTAAATCTTTTCAGTCCTTGTGTCTTTTAAAAACAATTCAATCAGAAAATCAGGTTGCTGAATAGACAAACAGGAGGAAGTCACTAAAGTATGCATTACAGTAGTGTCCTGGAAGACGAAGTACATACCACAGAGATATATGGTTTGATTGAACAACTTGTATGTCCTCAAAAAGGTCACAGACCTTACCTAGCATTTAGAATAAACCCCTCTTCCTCCTAGCAAAATAACGCGTATTCCAAACAGTTAAAGAGTAACATTATTGTCATTTAAACCTACCATAAATGCAGAAAACACTTCAATTTTTGCAACACGGTGAATTCGACTATTTGTTACTACATTCCTTGATAAATCATAGCGACTGCTGTAGCTGTCATTAGTAGACACACTTTATGAATTAGTGATGTAATGATGAACCTTGCAATGCTACTGATTTTTCGTGAGACGTTCAAGTTATTTCTACAACTCGAATTACCATAAGTATTCAACCAACAACTGGTTAGTGAAACACTTATCACCAATGGCGTAACTTGGGTTTACGTATAAAGATTATTGATTTAAAGCGCATCTCCATCGAGCAGTATTGCCTAACACTTTCTAGTAAGGTGTAAGTAGTAAGAGTCAAAGCCTGACTACAACAAATTTATTAGTCCTGGGACATATTTACAGCCAAAATTGGATTTTTATTAGGTGAAATTCAATTATCCACCAAAAGCTAAACGTGAACACAACGCCAGACCTTTTGTTGTAGCCACGTACTCTAAATATGTTGACTGGTTGAAAATGGGTAAATCTATTTTTCGTATTTTGACTGTCAGATACATATGTCAAATACACATATCAAACATTTACGGTTACTGTCAGAGCTAAGTATTTTGTTCTTTATATATGCACTGTTTCCAAATAGTCCTGATGAGACGCAATGACTTCTGACCATAACAGTTATATATTGCAAATTTATAAGTTGATTGTATGTTTAACGTGAAATTGAGGGCAACTGGACTTTGAGTGGTTTGCATGGTTTCGGATGGCCTGTGAATTCTAATCGGTCCCAAATATAATCCTACTTAAGTCGTCGTTATTGACTTCTCATTACATGTGTGATATATTTATTGCATATGTATATATATATATATATATATATATATATATATATATATATATATATATATATATATATATATATATATATATATATATATATATAGCCCAGTTTACATCTGACGTTCTATCTGACACTGACATTCAATTTGTAGAGTCTACGATTCTATATGTACAACAAATCTTTTGAAATATGTTTAAGCAAAACAACCATGCTGAAATGATTCCTGAGCAAATGAACAACAAATTGTCACAAGAATTAACACAACTTATCTTTTTCTGTTAATTAGCATACGATCAGGCTCATCACAACAAAACTATGGTGTCAGAAAAACTACGCATTAAAATATGGTCAGTAGATTCTAAGGCTCTTTAACGGAACTTGCTTGTTATTGTGGTGGTTCTGATATCCGATCTTCTATACCAACGTTTACCAAAATACATGCCGAATATGATCAAAAGACAGTTTCTAGCAGCAATCATAAGCGAACATTAAATAGTAATATTACTTAATAATATATGGGTTGATTATGTAGCAGTCGATGTAACTCTAGACAATTTTCACTGCTGCATGTATGCTCAATTTAAACTCAATTTAAAAATTACTCTCTACCGGCGCTTGTCTTGGCTCATTGTTTGTTGAATTTACAGAGACTGATTATTCGTCATCTTGGGCATTTCTGTGATATCATACACAATTATCGTGTTATTATTAAAATCATCGGGAATCAGCTTTTGTTAAAATTCACTCTACCTCACTTGGATATTTTAACTGTACTTGCATGTTAAACTATTCTGCATGATTGCTGATTGCACTAAATCGAGTAGATGCCACAGAATCATCGGGCTTATTTCTATTGGAATTATATATTTACACTGTGTTCAAATATGATTCTCATAGCTGCATCGTTACTGACTTGTGAAATATACACTTACCCGATTGTTTATGCATGTGTATTAGTCAAATGGATATAAGGTGACTTATAGATAATTTGAAATTATATTATTGCGGAACATAGTAATATCGTCATTCAGTATTAACATGCATTGACGATTTATATTTTGAAAAGCCAGTCGAATAAGTAGCCTAAGATAAATCACATATTGCATATCTGTAAACATAAAATTAACATTGGTCATTCGGCTCTACTAAACATATTAATGGCTTGCAACAGGTACATTCCTACGTTTTACGTTTTCAAGGTTATAGGTTTTATTTTTAAAACTAGTAGGGAATAGTCTGATTCAGCTTTTTCCTACAAAATAAGGCTTTAATAGGTAATTTTTTAAGGTAATTTGTTTCTGACACCTCGTCTCGATTGATTTAATCATCAAAAGGATTATTTAAAAAATCAATACTTATAAAAATAAAGAAATATCCGAATCATAGGTACTTAACTGCTCACACCTTGTGAACTTAAAAATAGGACGTTTCATCACTGCCACATTCTAACCCACATACGTAAGACCTCATTTTGAATATAGCATCAAATCGGGTAGAAAATACTTAACCGAGGATGGAGACAGTCCTTAGATCATCCATTGAGTAAGCACTACATTAGAAATAATATTTTGTGGCTTCTTATAAGAGATATGATCAAAACGTTAAGATCTAATTCTTCCAATTTTCGTAGTATTAAAACAACTTCATATTTATTAAGCCGTACCCAGCATAGAAAATGGCACATGCGTAGGCAAATAAAAGCCTTAACACTACATTAGTACAATGAGAAAAAGTAGCATTCATAATATCACAATACGATTCAGAGTAAAGAAATAATTCGATTGTGCATAGTGAAGATTAATGAAAATTAGAATATAAAGGACCGTATAAAGTAAATGTTTTAGCTATATTACTTGCCTGCAGAAACCAGATATTGCTATAGTAAGCTGTGGTCTATCACATAACCATAATGGCCAAATACTGCATACACTAAATTGTTACATGTTTAGAAGATTAATTATAAGTTTTATCAAACAATGAAAATACCATTTATAAAACAAAATTTTGGACACATTTTGTTATCCTATCGTACTAAATTTCCATGATTCCTTTGAGAAGACTAAGTCGGTCCAAGTTGTTACAACACAAAAGTACAGCAGGATGAGTGCCAAAGTGGTACAAGTAGTAAAAGCAACAGTGGTAGTAGCAGCAAAAATGAAGAGTGGACATACAAAAATATGATTTTTCTTCCATCCTGCTTATACGCTAGCCATCGAGTGACGGGGCTGGTGGTGGTTGGGTATGCATAACACATGTGCTAACCACACATGCCGTACGCTCACCCTTTTGTTGAGAAATGGATGCGTCACCTATTTTACAAGTGCTGCGAGTTGTCAAGAGCCAAGTGATCTCTGTGAATCTGAGCCGAGCTTTTGTCAGGCACTGAGTCATCAAGGCCAATTAGACGTCTTAGATACGTGGAGAAGTTTGCGCACCCAACTATTTCACTCCTTTTGACCAACCTAGACGATAGTGCAAACCAGTCGTGAAGTATCATTCCCAAATATGTCTGTATTATTACTGAAAGTGTTTCGGAGACTGAATATTGTCAGCGTCTGCACCGAGGAGGACTATCATCTATGTATCTTTAATCGACGATGGGATTCCTGGTCGGAGGTTGACTTCTTAAAGGTTAGATGAAGTGTGACTTTCAAAACACTGTTTGACAAAATTAAATAAAAGTAGAGATCATTATCAACCCTAGTGAATACCACCTCAAGTTAAGAACCCTAATGACGATTCCTTACACGTTAAATGTCAAGTCATTCCTTTCTAGTTCAGGTATGTAATCAGCTGGGTTTTTAAAAGCTTGTTGTTACTATCTTTAGATTGTGGAAGTTAGTGATTTAGACACTAAACTTACCAAACTTATTCCTTTACTCATCGCAAAAGGGATTTGTATCCATTTATTCACGCTAGAACTATCAGGCATGGATTTAGGTCAGGTGGGAAGGGTTATATTCAGCTCCCACGCTTTAAGTAAGACGACAGTCAATCTAACTTAACCGCAAAGGCTGGGCCATTACAACTAAAGGTATCCAAAGTTAATTTGTCATGTATAACTGCTATCAGTAGCCTCAAATTACCTGTATCCATTTGAAACTTGCTATGACCTAGGGGACTTCTATCGATTTTGCACTCAAGTTGTCTGGAGGACAGGCGTAGGCCAAGCAACTTGTTTTTGACAGTATTCCTGCCATCATGTTATGTCTCGTGATCGATAGCCTGACAAGCTGCGGACAACTTTAGTACTCGGACGCCTTGAACCTTCCTAGTTGCAAATTCAAAAGACAAAAAGACGAGCAAACAGGAATCTTTATTTTACTAAGATAGAGAGTAAGTTATGCACAAAATTTTCGTATATGTATGGTGATTATACGTCAAATTCAAATTATCAACATTTTATCAATACAATTAAATGTTGTCAATTATATTCTTTGAGTTTAACGCACACTGACTCGCATTAATGTGATAAAGGTTTACAAGTAAAGCTTACAAAAAATCAACACAATTCATTTCGTTTGATTTAATCAACAACCCCCAACAATCATTCCAGCATGCTAGGCAAAGATTGCGTCACTGACTGATCCTTTTTCAAAAAATCTCACTAACAACACAATCGCTTATGTTGGTTTCGTTGTTGCCGTCCGCTGATCTTACTCACTGAATAATGGTGAATAAATGCTGATTTAGTACCGATTCTTTATTATATAGCTCTTTCCTTATGCAAAACAGCCCTGCTAGCTCTCTGTTAGGAACACCTTACTGCCTTCACACTTTTGTAAAGCCAGAATTACAACCTAGCCATCCGAACTTAAATTCGTAGCATCTAATCTAACTACTCATCAACCAACTTGACCAGTATAGTACGACCTGAGGGTGTTTATGTACTAGACACTACAGCTCGAAAGGCAAGTTACACCACTACATTAAATCAGTAGCTGCAGTCAGGATCTCATGTTGGCCTTCTTTGTTTTGGAAATAATCTTTAGTGTTAACATGTTCTATCATTATACGCCTTTTATTCCAATCCATATTTAAGGCTATTGCAAAAAGATAGAGCGCTGCAGTCAAATAAACGCAAGTTAGTAACCCTCATTTCAAGGAGAAATTGGATCCGCATTGAAAAAGGTGCTGTATGAATTAAAACATATCAGCTGGCCTATTATCTTTACTACTGACGACTGAAAACTGGGAAATTCATGACCATATAACTACTGCTTGAATTCTACATCATCACAACTCACATCACACACATTCTCGCACTAACACAATTCGCCGTTATTACACTCTTCCCTGTTCACTGCAAACAACTTCGTAACTTACTGTCTTACTTGACGGTTTCACCTTGTTAATTCATCAATTTACTAGTTTTGTTATTTTGCTAAATTTATCCTTGCCCAAATGATTATTTCATGTCTCTATGATTTCCTCCCGATTTCAGTTTCCAAAATATGACCTTGCAATCTACTAGCCAACTGCCAGGTAATTTGTTGACTACTGGCATCGGAAAAACCCACTGCACTCAGATAGAAGCATGCACTCATCCTTAGATTTCAATGACCCAGGAAACTACCCCACCTAGCAGGTATTGTAAGGTTTCACAGTTAACGATACTAAATACATCTGACCACATCCCAACATCAAGATATTCGAGAATGTAATCAGTTGTTTTGTGGTAGCTCATATCTGCATGCTATTAAAATAGAACAGCTATATTTTTCCTTGATTAGTAAAATCCATAGTTTTGTTGGCTCGCCTAGCTTCAGGACTGTCATTTCCTGTAAACTGAAATTTCCTCCGGTTGAAGTATTTCTAGAGTAATGACTTAAGTAAAAATTTTTACTGCACTCACTAGCGTGTACGCTTTTTTTGAGTCGGTTTATGCCACGAATCATACGGTTCTTTGCAAATCAGTAGCAAGTGTAGTGTCTATCATCGTGTCAAGGTTCCGATACTTTAAGAAATGCACTTTTTCTCTAGTTAGTATAGCATTATCGTTTATCTGTTTAATTTTTACTATTAGCCTTATTCTATCAATGCTGGAAATGGCCTTAACAAAGGACATTTGCGCAGTCTGCCTTAGGAGCAACATTTTGAGTAACGGGTGTAAATCTCATTTGCTTGTATGAAAATCCCTCCATGTTATTTTTTGTGTTGTGCAGTTCCTATGCTTGTATTTTATCATTTTGTTGTGCTCTAACTCTATAACAGATCTTGCTTCCTTCTGTTTGCCCCTTTTTTATTATAACAGAATTGTATTCGCTCACAATCAGTTTCTTACATATCCCTTTTTGTTAGCATATGCTACATGCTATTGGTATTCCGTTTTGTTTTACTGGACTTCAAGGTCTTGTTGTAAGCCATATTGGTTTGATGTCTTACTTGTCTATGCCTGAGTGACTTCACTTAGTTGGTTGGCTTTATTTGTTAGGACAAGTAACTATTTTGATGTATATTTACCATGTATTTGTTTTGTTATAGATTAATTGTACAATTTAACTCCGCCTGTAGCCCCTAGGGTTGCTGCCGGTCCCATGCCCGGATAAAGGAGGAGGGTTGGGCATGGGGCTAGCAACCCCATCCCGTAAAACAGCAAACGTGCTAAACAAAACGCTAACCAGTAAAAACCTTTATAACCATTTTTACTCTGCCCTGGGAGTTGGAAGGTATGTTATGACGCCTCATGGTGAAAGCCGAGTTTCTTCGAAAGCCACGAGGCCGATGTCTCTTCTGACAACCAGAGCAACAATTTATATAGGTACGTGGAATGTCCGCACGCTGTGGGAAACAGGAAGAACCATGCAAATAGCTGAAGAAATGAAAAGATACAACCTGAAGATACTTGGAATAAGCGAAACGCATTGGGTGCAAGCTGGACAGCAACGGTTATCCTCGGGAAATGTGCTTTTATACTCCGGCCACGAAGAAGAAAACGCCCCCCACACACAAGGAGTAGCATTGGTGTTATCCCAAGATGCATGGAAGTCTCTTATAAGATGGGAACCTCATGGACCTAGGATCATCACAGCATCCTTCAAGACGAAGAAGGAAGGGATTGCAATGAATGTCATCCAGTGCTACGCACCCACCAACGACAGCCACGAAGACGACAAAGACCAGTTCTATGCGAGGCTGCAGTCAATCATCGAGAAATGTTCAGCCAAGGACCTGACCATTCTGACGGGCGACTTCAACGCCAAGGTCGGAGTGGATAACACCGGGTATGAAGACATCATGGGACAACATGGACTGGGAGAAAGGAATGATAACGGTGAGAGGTTGGTGAACTTATGTGCCTTCAACAAAATGATTATAGGTGGCACCATTTTCTCCCACAAACGTATACACAAAACTACATGGGTTTCACCGGACCACATCACGGAGAACCAAATCGACCACATCTGCATCAATAAGAAGTTTAGAAGGACCATGGAAGACGTAAGAGCAAGGAGAGGAGCCGACATAGCTTCAGATCACCATTTGGTGGTAACTAAAATGAAACTGAAGCTGAGGAAGCACTGGACAACTGGAGCAGCAGTATTACACAAGTTTAATACAGCCCTTCTCCGGGATACTAACCAACGCAACGAATTCAAATTAATTCTCAGCAACAAGTTCCAGGCATTTCATGATCTACTAGAAAAAGGTGGAACTAATATGGAAGACAACTGGAAAGAGATTAAGGGAACAATAACCTCAACATGTCAGGAGGTTTTGGGTCTCAAGAAACAACACCAAAAAGAGTGGATTTCTGTTAGAACTCTGGACAAGATCCAAGAAAGGAGAAATAGAAAGACAGCGATCAATAACAGCCGGACAGGAAGAGAGAAAGCCATAGCACAAGCCGAATGCACCCAAGTCAACAAGCAAGTGAAGAGGAGCATCAGGTTGGATAAACGAAAATTTGTTGAGGACCTAGCAATGACAGCGGAAAAAGCTGCAAGAGAAGGAAATATGAAGCTCTTATACGATACAACGAAGAAGTTAGCTGGGAAATTCAACAAGCCAGAACGGCCAATCAAGAACAAGGCTGGCAAACCAATCACTGAAGTGCATGAACAACGGAACAGGTGGGTAGAACACTTCCAAGAACTCTTGAATAGACCAGCCCCACTGAACCCACCAGTCATCGAAGCAGCAGCCACGGATTTCCCTATAAGCACAGACCCATCAACAGTCGAAGAAATCAAAATGGCCATCACACAGATCAACAGTGGCAAGTCAGCAGGACCAGACAACATACCAGCGGAGGCACTGAAGATAGATATAGAAACAACTTCAAAGATACTCCACATTCTCTTCAGGAAGATTTGGGAGGATGAACAAGTTCCAGCAGACTGGAAAGAAGGGTACCTCATCAAGATACCAAAGAAAGGCGATCTCAGCAATTGTGAGAACTACAGAGGCATTACCCTGCTCTCAGTACCAGGAAAGGTCTTCAACAGAGTGTTATTGAACATATTAAAGGACTCAGTCGACGGCCAACTCCGAGATCAACAGGCCGGATTCCGTAAAGATCGATCATGTACAGATCAAATCGCTACTCTACGGTTCATTGTTGAACAATCAATTGAATGGAATTCACCACTTTACATCAACTTCATCGACTATGAAAAAGCATTCGACAGCGTGGATAGGAGAATATTATGGAGCCTTCTACGACATTACGGCGTACCCGAGAAGATAGTCAACATCATACGAAATTCTTACGACGGACTACATTGTAAAATCGTGCATGGAGATCAGCTCACAGATTCATTCGAAGTGAAGACCGGTGTCAGACAAGGCTGCTTACTCTTGCCCTTCCTCTTCCTACTGGTCATCGACTGGATCATGAAGACTGCAACATCTGAAGGCACTCTCGGAATACAATGGACAACATCGACGCATCTAGATGACTTGGACTTTGCAGATGACCTAGCTCTTCTTTCTCACACACATCATCAAATGCAGAAGGAGACCAACAATATAGCAGCAGCCTCAGCAGCAGTAGGCCTCAACATACATAAAGGGAGAAGCAAGATCCTCCAATACAATACAGCAAACGCTAACCCAATTACACTTGACGGAGAAATTCTGGAAGACGTTGAAACCTTTACATATTTGGGCAGCATCATCGACAAACAAGGAGGGTCTGATTCGGATGTGAAGGCGCGGATTGGTAAGGCAAGGGCAGCATTTCTACAACTGAAAAACATCTGGAACTCAAACCAACTGTCAGTCAATATAAAAGTCAAAATTTTCAACACAAATGTGAAGACAGTCAGTTATGTTGTATGGAGCTGAAACTTGGAGAACTACGAAAAGTATCCTACAGAAGATACAAGTATTTATAAACAACTGTCTGCGTAGGATTCTTCGGATCTGTTGGCCAGATACCATCAACAACAACCTGTTGTGGCAGTGAACTAATCAACTTCCAGTTGAGGAAGAAATTAGGAAAAGACGGTGGAGATGGATTGGACACACACTGAGGAAACCATCAAACTGTGTCACAAGACAAGCACTGACTTGAAATCCTATAGGCCACAGAAACAGAGGAAGACCCAAGAACACATTGCGTCGGGAATTGGAAACAGACATAAAGAGAATGAACAGCACTTGGGAAGAGCTAGAACGGAAAGCCCAGGACAGAGTTGGCTGGAGAATGCTGGTGGGCGGTCTATGCTCCACTTGGAGTAACAGGCATTGATTGATTGATTGAATTGTACAATTTGCTTGAATCCCTTTGACTGTATAAGGAAGAAGAACTGTTGAGGTTTGTGTACTAAATTTGTGTTTATTTTTAAATATAGTACCACGTTTGCACAAGTAAATTGCGTTATTTGATATTCTGTTGCGATTTCGTGCGTGACTCAAGAACCAGCAGGCCCTATACAAAAACAACGTCAACTTCCAAACGTTATTGGTAGTTTTGGTCTTTACAACGGGTTTAGTATGCTTACCAAATGGACTTGCTGATCTTGTGATTTTACACTGCCGATGGGGTATTTCAGGATTCTGGTCTAGGGTTTCTTCGACGTAAATGGTACTTTGACCGTGTTGCAGGGCTGAAAGAAGGTCTCAAATCGAAATGGAATTGATCAGGTCGAACTTGGAAAATAATCAGCTATGGAAACGACCAACACGATCTACGTTTGAGAAGACCCAACGGCCTGGTTGGCTTACAAAACCTGCTAAGAACTTCCTCTAGGCGAACATAGACCTCGGAAGCTGCGCCTCTTAGACAAAGGGAAAATGATAAGACAAAAATTTTGGAGATTCCAATAGTCACAGGAGGGAAAATATCAAAAAATACTAGTCCAAACACTCATGCACACACCGCTTCTAGCTCTAATGACGTAAAGTCGCCAAATCATGAATGTTCACCCACACTTACGCCTACTGTAGCCAAGAATGACCCGAAATTTTTTGTTTTGCTTAACAAAAACTAAAGTGATTCGTTCCTACACTCTGACAAAGGTGGTCAGAATCACTTCTAATGATAGGTCATATGTGGACTCCCAGGGATAGATCATGGCCATCCAGAGATCTAAAGATCGGTCCTTAGTTATCTACCCTTTACCCTAAAGGATTTAGTAAGAAACTGCGGGTCACTCCGGATAGCACAGGAAAGTCCGAACGGAAACTACTAAGAGCTTCCTCAACTCAAACTTTAGAGACAGGGGACTCCATCTCGTACATGGTATTTAAGGACTAATGGTTAAATCCGAAGACGGCAAGCTAACTCACGTCGTTTATCAGTGGAGTTACGTCTCCGGGAGACTCACTACAATAAATGTACGAGAGAATAAAATTAAGCTACACAAACTGGTATAGGATATACTTAAAACTAGAGATAACCTTTCAGGCAACTACCGCAAAACTGTCGACTCAGAGTCTGGACTTAACTACATTCAAAACAGGAGGAACTTGGCACAAACCTATGTCTGTTTCTAAAACGTAAATTAACACAATTAGTACAATGATATGTCAATATAGCCAGTCGAAAAATGGAATAGAAAACACATAGTGAGCAGTGATTGTAAATGTGTCAAAATGAAAGATTAGATTATTGGTCATGTTTATTAAACTAACACAGTTCTATGACCGGTTATCAGACAAAAGTAGTCTATACAATCAGGTTGATTCCAAGTGGTGGGCCTCTAACTAGATGTTATTGGTCGTGTTACTTTTGAGCATTATTAACACTCCCTCCGGAACGTCCACCACGTCCACGATCTCCGACCTCTCCTGTTAGATAGTCGGTTTCTTCGAGTGGGTTCAAATTTTTCAAGTCCAGAGTAGTTTTGTCAGTTGCTATCCCAAAACATACCGTTCTGGTGTATCTGTCTGGACCAAAGTTCACCTGTTTGACTATAGCCTTTGGCCACAGACTTCTTGGTGCATAGACGTCATTCACTAAAACCAAGTCCGTATATTTAACCACTTAGATATAGCTTGAAGGGTTAGTAAGTGTTTTCGCAACCATTTATTCCAAAGTATCGTAGCTAGCCGTTAAGCTGCTTTCCACCTTTTGTTATACAACGATGTTTTAATCATAGAGACTCCTTTAGAGGATATTCCTTTATAAATTAGTAACAGTTTGTTTGGTGTGAGACCCTCTAAGCATCCACTATCATCTACTATCTTCACGGGAGGTCTATTGTATAAGATTCCTTCTGCTTCTGTGAAAAACGTAAGTAACGACTCGCCGGTTTATACCCATCGGAACAAGAGAGGTTTTGGAGTCCTCTCTACCAACCATATAATACGTTCCCACAAGCCCTCTCGGCGACTTATTCTCAATACCACTCGCATTTCCTCTTAACAAGAGAGTTTTAAACCTTTGTCTGATCCCATTTGCTAATAATGTGTCTGAAACTGGCTTCTGCATCTCAAAAATTTGAGCCGTTATCACTATGTTTATGCCTTGGACTTCCCCTCCTAGCAATAAATCTTAAAAGCACACACAGGAAAGTGTCGGTGTCTTAGGTGCACTTTGTTTCGATGTGAACTGCTCGAATAGAAATGCAAGTGTATAAACAATCATAACGTTTCTCAATGACTCTCTCTTAGTATAGAACGGTCAGAAATGGTCTACATCAGCCCAAACGTAGCTGTTAACTTGACGTGGTGGTCGGGCTTGCCTGTCGCGATGACCGAAGTGAGCTATATTGGTTGAAATGCTTATTCCTCTAGGTCCTACCTTGCCAAGCAGGTCTGTTGGAGAGCGATAAGACTAAAGGCAGCAACCTAAGATTTGAGGGCAAAGTCGTACTGCTGACTGCACTGGGGTGTGACAGCAGCAAGGTGTTTCCCTCGGATAACCAGCATCTGCAGCGATGCTGCCTTCTCACAAAGGAAGGAAGAGGTTAGAAAAGGTCGACCCTAAAAATGTCACACCTCACCTTACTCCACGGATTTCCGTCTCCGATAGTAAGACCTTCTAAAGAATGGAGCCAACACTTCAAAAACTTCCCATAACAAGGTCGTGCGTGATCGGCCTCAAGCAGTTGCCTCTTGGGCACTGCGATCGCACGCACAGGTCACTATGACCAACACTAATCTAGTGTCCTTTTCAGGTACCTCAAGAAGTAATACCCTTCCATGGTGTAGGCAGCCAGGAAGTGATAACAGCCCTCATACCTCTAACAGCACAAGAGATCATCTTGTTCGATGGTCAAATCCCACCTTCAACTCTCAATAACTCTCTTATCCCCACTATTAACCCGTCTAGCATAACACTATCACCTAGGGCCTCGAGTTCTAATGGTTTGAGTTCACGAAACATTATTCATGGTGTCTTGAAACCTCGCACTAAACTACATATCGGAGCTTTTAACGTTCGGACCTTCTGCTGAATAGGAAAACAAGCCTCTCTAGCTATGACCCTAGATTCTCGTTCCATCGATGTCTGCCGCGTCTCCGAAACGCGTATACAGGATCCAAGTACAATCATTCGCTTGACGTCACCTTGTGAAAATAAAGAACCGGTCCGGTTCACCCTTCGTGTTTCTGGAGACCCCACCGCTGCCACTCGAGGCCTTGCTGGTATATGTATAGCACTAAGTTCGAAATCTGAACAGGCTCTCAATGACTGGATTCCCATAGACAGTCGCTTATGCACTGACCGTCTAAACGGGACGGTAAGAACTCGGAAAGATAGGGGCACACGCCGTCGCCTCGTTGTTGTCTCTGCCTACGCTCCCACCGATTGCAGGTCAGATGAAGTAAAAGATGAAATAGACCACATCGATATCAGCTACTGTTGTAGAGGCTAGATAGAAGACTGTCGCTCATTTTGAGCACATGTTTAGACTCAGACCATGCTTTAGTACGAGTGCGTATTAGTCTGCGTCTCGCTTAACGTAAAAGATCCACGGCAATGATCCTTCTCAGAGTTCAACTTAGTGATGGAAAAATCATGAATACATTCCAGGGACAACTAGAAAACCAATAAGTCAGGTGTGTAGGCGATACCCATTCCGAGTCAGCTTGGAATGATATCCAAAAAGCTAATATCTGTCAGTAAACTAAATCAAAATGTGAAGAAAACTCAGTGGATTTCTAATTTAAAGCATCTCTTTAATCCTTGTACTTACGGTCTCAGATGTAATGCAACCAGTGCAATACTCTCAAAAGCCAAGAAAACTCCTAACACTTAGATATAAATCTCAAGAAACGATAGTCTGTTAATCCTACCCAGTCAAGTCGAAATCAAAACTGGAGCCCACTGTGTTGGTAATGGATATTGAAACACGTAGAAGCGCCTTATTTAATCCACCCGGTGTTCGTCTTCTTATTTTTCGTGCTTACATGGAATCTCTGATACCAGTTATAAACAAACTGCAGGATGTGTTTAACACAGTAGGATCTGAGTCAATTCAGCTTCCACAAATCGTCGTTTTAGGAACTCAGGTAAGTTTTGAAAATTTGTCTTATCTTTGTGGAGCAATTGCTATCAACATTTGTTGTATATGTGATATATATGTTAAAAAAAACAAAGTTTGTCGTATTACTATTCATGTTTTTGCGCGTTGTATCCTGACTGTTCAACTTAAATATTTTTTATCTCAAACTGGGGAAGTTTTGCGTAACTCTCGAAAGTTACTGGAAATGATTCGAAAAAGTGTATCCGTGGCTGAACAAAGGACAGAACTTTCTTAGAACGTCTACGTATTTCCTCAGAACTCTCCCGAACTTCCACAAAGCTGTTTGGGTTATTTCTGAGTAGTGGTCACAATGTTTTAACACTTATCTCCCAGAAGATTCACTTATTGGCTTAGCATGCACAGTTGACATGGTCCTGTTTGGTAAATATGCTGATAAAATGCAGAATCTTTTGACAGCAGTAGGCGACAATGCAAACATGTTCGAAATGTGTCTCTCTGCTAGTAAATGCAAGCTGTACTTAAGGATTGGTCTTTGTCAACACCTGGACTAAAGATAGGGAGTGAAGTAGTTAAGCATATCGACCACCTCATTTATCTTGGAAATCTGATTAGCCCTGGTGGGTTGATCTTTTGCAAAATCTTGGTGGGAATTCACAAAACTCATTTGGCTTTTGTCAACTTACGTGACTTATGTCGTAGGCAATATATTCGTCCTTCATTGAGAGGAAGTGTATACTGCACAGCAGTTCACTCTGTCTTGCTGTATGGATGTGAGACGTTGCCACTAAAAGCAGATGACGCTCTTAGGTTATTGGTATTTGACCATCGAGTTCTTCGAAACATCGCGTTAGCTGGGATCACGGAGTAAACAATAAGGAGGTTAGATGCTAGGTAAACAGAAGAGTGATAAATGAGTCGGAGGTTGTAAATCCTCATCGACGCAGGTGGTTGTGACATGTGTTACGTATGCCTAACCACCGTCTACGTCGACGCGCGATGATGACTGATATAGAAGTAAGATGAAAGATAGTTACGGGGGACGGCAAACCAAAACGGCATCAGTCCGTGAAGTCTCACAGACTTCTAGTCTCACTCGTGTTGGTAGATTCAGACTATCTAGTTGTGGTCCGCTCGAATTCCGTAGCCAGTTTTCGGAAAATTTTGGTAACATGGAGCAGAGTGGAGACACTGTGAGACATGGCTCAGAATAGGTCACAATGGAGCAAGTGTATTCACTCTTTAACCTCATCTAGATCTTGAATTCTATCATTATTTTCTTCACACCTTTACTTTATTCTTCCCTCTTGTATTCTGTTATTACGTTCCCTCTGTAATCTCGTAGTGCTAATGTGGTATGGCAAATTAAACCTACGAGCATATGTGTGTGGTTCTACTTTGCTGCTACTTCTGACATGGCGCAAAATCGGTCACTGGTACAGGTTTATCCACTCTTTGTCATCCCTAAAGTCGTGGGCTTAAAATTATCTCATGGTTTCCTTTCTACTCTTCGTTTCTTTCTTCCTAAACCATATTTTATATGCTCACTCTTCTTTATTTTCGTTTTTATTACTATTGAATTAACTTTTACTTCCACTAATATGGTGCTACTCTTGGTGTGCTCTTAAGGTGTGGCAACTTGGACCGATACACACATGTGCCAGGTTCTATGTTGAACATGCATACATTGTTTTGCTGCTACTACCACTGTTGCTTTTACTACTTGTACCACTTTGGCACTCATCCTGCTGTACTTTTGTGTTGTAACAACTTGGACCGACTTAGTCTTCTCAAAGGAATCATGGAAATTTAGTACGATAGGATAACAAAATGTGTCCAAAATTTTGTTTTATAAATGGTATTTTCATTGTTTGATAAAACTTATAATTAATCTTCTAAACATGTAACAATTTAGTGTATGCAGTATTTGGCCATTATTGCTGTGACTGCAGCTTACTGAAGCAAGCAGTAAATGCTTGCATGAATTACATTTGAACTAAACTCGGTGCTCTTGAACAACGAGCGTCTCTTAATTTGGTTATATTTCATATAACCAAATTTTCGGAACGATTGGTACTAGTAACTACCAATTATATTTAGGTCGAAATTTTTTCGAAGTTGGGATTTTAAGGTAAATCTTCGTGAATTTTGTTCGAACATTTCGATACGATTTATCCTGATTCTAATCAGAGGTTATTTTTTAAATTTATGTCGTGTATGTATATTCCCGGTCACAAGATATTGTAAGTCCCAAGTAGTAGTCAGGAAACATATGTCTCATGAGCTGATTAAATCGACATCGTTTCTCACTTTGTTTTAGTGTTACTTATTTGCATTCTACAAATTATTTATCTACTCTTCAAATCTCGTGATTAATCTATTTTTCCACCCCAACGCTTTGACGTAATAAATTGATTTAGGCAAGTGATTTTTTGAATACTTGTTTCACGTTTAGAGTTCTGGGAAGAGTTCAGTCCTTGAAAATTTAGTTGGTCGAGATTTCCTACCAAGAGGACATGGAATTGTAACTCGCCGACCACTTGTTCTACAACTCATCCATGTTGATGAATCAGACCATGCTACACGGATTGCAGAAGGTGATGGCACTTCAACTGAATGGGCAACATTCCTACATAACAAAAAGATATATCGGGATTTTGATGAAGTCCGTAATGAAATTAAAAGCGAAACAGATCGCGTCGCCGGAGCTGGAAAAGTATGCTTCATTTGACTTACATTTAATCTTTCCAATAGCTTTCTTTGATAATTGCTCTTAATAATAGACTTCATGTACTGAGAATACATTACAAGACTAAATTGAATGCAAAGTTTTGTTCTCTTGTGAATTTTTTACATCCAGACTACTTAACATAATACGAAAACGATTAAATTAAAATACCAAATGGAGTGTGCAAATGATATCCTATCGGCTATTTTGATGCCTCAGTAACAAGTTTAATTTCTAACCGCTGTCATTGCAGGGCATATAAACCATCTTTCTTAACATTCAAACGTAGTTTTCGATACATTTTAAACTATTTTGCTACTCACAGTTGACTCGGTGTAAATTGAATACACATTTATGGTGTGCTGATTCCTTAAAATTAAATAGCGCATTTAAAAATTTTAGAAATTTATCTTTTTCCACGCAACGTTTTTAGATTATAATTCAATACTAAATGTCATGTGATCCCTACAGTAATCGTATATTTCGGAATTTACTGAACTTTTTTATGTATTCACATCGGAAAGTCCACTTTACACGTTTTCAGCGATGCTGACCTGTGTAAACTGAATAGTTTAATTGAAGAAATCGTGTTGTCATTTTAAAAAAACTTTGTAACTTCTAGCTCTACAGGGAAGTGAGGTATCGGGATTTTCATATAATTGACAACAGTTTTCCATGATGAATCTAAATCCCAGTTTGATTCTCATCTACACCTTTGCTATCGTAGTTTATACATTCTCATTGATCGTTTTAATAGCGCAACCAGTAATCATATGCCTGTACTATCCCTTATTCATTTTCTGATAACCTCGACCCTTATGAGTATTACTGTAAATAATCATTTCAGTCATCGGAAAATTCCCCTAGAACTTCGGTTTTTCTTTTCACTATTTATTTAAGTAATACTCGTGATTGCTGTCTTAGTCAGTTGTGTGATGAATAAATGATAAATATTTATTCGATGTGGTTTATCTTTTAAATCATGTTGAATTTACCTCCTTTTGATTTATACATGAGTCATATTAGTTCTGTATTATGCCTGTTTACAATTTGTGGCACCCAGGTTAATAAAACTCAGTAAACATGTACTTCCATCAATCCAGTTTATTAGTCGACAAAGGTTTACTACAATCACATAATTGCAGGTCATGTTATCAACATACCTATTACAATTACATACATAAACACAAAGAAGTTACTCATGACAACTAATCATACATTTGCATTCATCGCGAAAAAGCTGTGTTGAATGTGGAAATTTCTAATGGCTTTCTTCACTTCAAAGCTGATGTTGCTGATATTGTCTAGATTAAGTAGTATTTTGATCAATTTTGTTTCCCTATCTATAACTATTTGAATCACGGAGCCATCTCTACTTGATTACTGATCTACGTTTAAGTTACTGGTATTCGATCACGAGGTGTGCTATTCTGACTGGGCAAAGGTATGCCATCAGTCTAAGGATACACTCAGTTATTCTGAGCCATATAGGCGGATAGAAACATTATTGTTAAGATCAGCTAAGATTCTGATCTGTGTAGCATATTTTACGATTGGATGGCAAAGTACAAATGCATCCATTTTTGTCTTCCATCCAGTAAATACTAACATTATGGAAGAACATTGTATTGCTTCATTTAACAAATCGTATCATATATCATGCAGGAGATTCCCTAAATGCTTTGATTACAGTTAAATTTTCACATTTCCAATTAAAACTTTGTTTTTTTTTCAGGCTGTCAGCGCAGAACCAATTAACTTAAAAATATTTAGTCCACGTGTTCTTAACCTCACTTTGGTTGACCTTCCTGGTATTACAAAGGTTCCCGTTGGTGATCAGCCTGAGGATATTGAAACATTGATAAACGATTTATGTCTTCCCTATATTAACAATCCAAACAGTGTAATTTTGGCAGTTACACCAGCCAATGCAGATATGGCTACCAGTGAAGGCCTTAAATTAGCCAAAACAGTTGATCCTGATGGTAAGAATTTTTCTACGTAATTGCTAGTGCATAAAATACGTTATTCAATGGTCGAGTAAACTAAAGTAAATATATTCTGCTGCTAGTAAAATTCCCCACGACCATGTTCGTAATAAACAGAGTAAAATCAACTTATTTTAAATTTTCGGGAAAATTTACTTGCGATAATTTTAAAGAGAAGGTTGTTGTTTGTAAATAATATTTGATTCGTAAACCAGTAGAATAGTACAACACTTTTTAGTCAAGCTCGCTAAAATGTTGATTTGTTCTGTTATTAGTTTCGAAATAAACGAAACGTTCAAAATCCAATTGTTACACGTTAAACGTGTTATTTGAATCGGAGAAGAGTTCACAATTTGTGCAAACGTGTATTATACTACGCAGTCCAAAATAATAACTGACATTTTGATATACCTCACGAACAATTTCGGAGAGATATAGTTCTATCCCCAATAAATCTGCATACTGTTTCTCCAAGTAACGATTACTAATAATAAGATTTAATGAAATCTTTCAGCAGTCACTTATCACAATATCGAATGATGCAAGAATAACATGATTTAAATAAAGCAAGAACGACAATTTGCAGATTACTATAAATTCATTAGATACTGCATACTGTCTCATCAGCCACATGCAAGCAAATAATTTTAAGATAGTAAAACATTGATTTATTATATGGATCGATGAAATTATCGAGGTTAATTTAGCATGAACACTAATAATTTTAATAGTATTATTATAAACATTACAAATTTTATCGTCATTGCTTTATTTAAATTTGTAAAGGGAAACAAATGTATGAAATAGTAAGATTCACAGAATAAAGTGAATTCATCCTACCTCAAGGATTCTCATACTCTATTGGCTTAAAGTGATAACGATTAACATGATTAAAAAAAGGTTTGAGATGATTTAGCTAGTGATATTGTAATCGACTTTCGAAATCGGTATAACACGTCAAAATAATTGATATGCCGAGCAACTAATGAAGATTGATTATCTTCGAGAACTGTGTTTTAGAACATTATTTCATTGATCATAACTATGGACAATGTAATCATTTCATTTCTATGACTGTTACGTTCCCCTTGCCCGGTCCTCTCGTTTAGTATATTTACTCTTAGTATATTGTTAATTACTATGGTCTACGGTTACTTAATTGTATACAACCTGTCCCCATTCACTGCCACTCTTTCCTTTGTTCTGTATCAATGTTAGATTTGTGATTAGTTTGCCGTGTGGTCTGATTTTATGTATATATAAGGGCATGAGTAAAATACAACACGTTCTCGATTCTCAGTTCTCTGTTCACAGTTCTCCGTTTCCCGGTTCCCGATTCTGGCTCTTCTACTGTAGGCCTGGGGGGGGGTTAGTGGGCTTAGGTCAGTTGCGCATTATCAGCTAGGCACACTCCTTTGGTGTTTGCTACAACCAACTGAATCCTCCTTTTCTTTCTCACGTCATAATGGTTGGTGTCATAACAATAATAATACACAAAAGTGATGCTGGACAATACAGCGGATACTGATACGTAATTGTATGTGGTAAATGTAGTCATGTAAAGTAATAATCAATGAAAACAACCGGTTGCATAAATAAATAGCATAACTAAGCCACTAAAAGCTAGTGACTGACTGGGTAAAAATAAAATTATTTATTAGACAACAATTACCTTTTACCAGGGTAAAAAGTTTTATCACGCCTTCCTACTGCATACATAAGCTGAAAACGCTTCAAGGCAATGATCTCTGCTTAGTGAAGATGATGCGGCGTTCGTTGTCAATGATTTTAAAGGTCTAAAAGTTATGTATTTTCCGTAAATTATCCACTAATTGATTATATTTACGTATTGTACTTGTTTTTACTTCTTACTTAACTTAGGTCGCCGAACTTTATGCATCCTAACTAAGTTGGATCTCATGGACCATGGTACAGATGCACATGATCTTTTATTAGGACGTGTCGTTCCAGTCAAACTTGGCATAATCGGTGTTGTCAATCGTTCTCAAGCTGATATTAAGGCTGGTAAAAATATTGACGAGGCATTACAAGATGAGGCCAGTTTCTTACAGAGACGTTATCCATCTCTTGCTAGTAGAAATGGCACCCCGTTCTTGGCGCGAACATTGAATAGAGTATGTTGTGAAACCATTCTGTAATGTTTTTATGTATATACGAGTTTAAACTACATTTTACTAGCTGCCACTGAGTAATTTTCGGTAAATTTTCTGCCATTTAGACTGACCGTAGGATACTTAAGGTTTGAGGTTTGTATTCGTCTGTCCTAACTCAATGACTCACATAAATTCTCAATACATTCACTCTGATGATTTAAGATGCCTTTAGTGCTGTTACTAACTCTAGGGATTTATTCTGTATATAGTATAATAATTATTAGTCGATGTACATTTCAGTCATGAACTTCGGTCCTTCATTGAAACTGCCTTAAACTGTGTCACTAATGTAAGTTTCGAATCGGGAAGACAATAATAGTCTGTCCTGTATATCTGTTAAATTTGTTGTATTCTGTTATACATTATTTCGTATATTGCGTCAAATACATACATAATTTTTTATCTGTATTTTCAGAATCCCAGGTTATACAACCTGTGGAATCCATAATGCTTATTTCGGGCCATGTTGAGAGTGCTGGTTTACTAGTTGTGATACATAATTCAATTCCAGTTAATAATTAGTGACTATTGGCTACGTCGATTTACTATTGTTAAGACCGTTTTATCACTTTCCCAGCTATCTTGTTTATTTCCATTCTCTGTGGTAGTATGGGATATGACAATCTTGATCCTTATTTGTCTTGAGTCCTGTGTTGTGCATCTCTATCTCTATGTTTACTTCCTGTCAGGTTTTACGTTGGTTTTCAAAGTTTAAGTTATTTGGTAAAACTTACGAGAAATAAACTTTAACCAAAGATATCTCATATTAATGTATAATCGATTACGTAAACTATCAGTATGACCAATTGTCATAAGATTCTACTGTATTAGGTCAGCTTATTGGATATCAAATTATGCGTCTATAAAAGACGGTAGATGTATTTTGTTTAAATTATTTACAGACTAAAATTAATAAGCTTTGTAATTCTTGTTTTATGGTAAATATCAATCAATATTGTGTATATCTTGAATTTGAAAATGTACTCTAATACATTGGAATTTGGTGTAGTATGACATAGGCTTTTTACAGAGATCCATTCACTTATTACCTGTTAATTTTACTTTATAGTTACACTTTCATTATTATTTTTAGCTTTTAATGCATCATATTAGAGATTGTTTACCAGATTTAAAGACACGTGTTAATGTAATGGCTGCTCAGTTCCAGAATCTCCTAAATACATTCGGAGATGAGATCGAAGACCGAGTAAGTCTGAAGTTAAAACTTTTAAATTTCCTTTGTAAATCTACTTAGCTTCACTTGAAACTTCTGTTATTTTGGGTAAATTTCTCCTCAATAACCTAAATAAAGAACGATAACATTCGAAAATTACTTTAAATTCAATGTGTTTTGTCGCATACTCATCAGCTGCATATAATTGCAGATAACTCGAATTAATGATATACATGTACAACATGCATTGAATGGTCAATCAGTTAACCATTGGTTGATTGTTTGGATGGTAAAGTTGCAAAGAAATTTAGTTTAGAGTATTTATAAACAAACTGGATGTTCATTCTAGAATCTAATTATGTAATACGACGAATATGTGCGACCGATATGTATAATAAAAGACAATTCAAAGAGTCAATTAGGAATAACAGGTCTAGAGAGTACTGGAAACGATTTGACCATTTAATCATGAATGCATATTTATTATGAATATATGAAGATAAGGAACAAAATAGAATCATAAAAATTAAATCCACCTGTAAGATTGTTTTTATAGTTCAGGTAATAAAATAGAAATTCTGAATCGTCTTACTGTTTTATTAATTGCATTTTCTTTATTTCTACTACCTCTTATTATAATTTATTTCTTAGGAAGAAATGTCTTGTCAGTATGTAAATTTTACTTTTATATACAGCGTATCTTATGACCTTTACTTGAAAGTTTCGGTAAAACTAGACAGAAAATTGGAACTGGATTTACCAGTTCACTTCGTTTATTTTATCAGTTACTCAAATAGTTAAAATCAGAAAAATGACATCATTTTTGGAAATTATTAGTACTTTGATATGGTAAAGAACATTTGTGACATAGTGGGCATTTTAGAGGTAGTGTAATTTGAGTTCAATCCAAGCTATCAAGTCCAGAGGACTCATCACCAAAGTCTATCATTCATTCATTCTTTCATTCATCAAGAACATAGAACCGGGCATATACGCCCACATGTTGCCATACCACATTAGCTCTACGAGATTAAATTTACAGAGGTAACAATACAACAGAATACAAGAGGAGAGTGAAGTAATGGTGCGCAGAGAAAAGTAATATGATTTAAGATCTAGATGAAGGTAAAGAGTGAATACACTTGCGCCACTGACTAATTTTGAGCCATATCGCCCAGCGTCTCCATCCATTGCAATTATCATGCGGACCCTAACCAGGTAATTTTCACCTACCAACATACCTTAGACCAACAGTCAAAGACTTCATGGACTGATGCCAAGTTTTGGTTTGTCCTCCCCTACCCTTCTTCCATCCTATTTCAGCCCTAGCCAATATCGCGCGACGAGGTAGGCCGTGGTCGGGCATGCACAATACATGCCCCAACCATCTCAGTCGATGATGATTAATGACCTCCTCGACTGACTTACCATATTTCCCAAGAACCTTTTGTCTAATCTCAATACTGCTTATTCGACTGTTCCATGATGCTGCGAAGATTTCTATGGTAAGATACCTGAAGACTACGCATATCTTGGGTTTTTATGGCCCACGTTTCGCAGCCATATGTTAAAAAACGGCGCGGACTGGTGTGCAGTACACCAGGTCTCTCGTTGAGAGACGGATATCTCGTCTGCGCTACAAGTGGCGTAAATTGGTGAATGCCGATTGGGCTTTCTGAATCCGTGCTGAGATTTCATCAGACACCGACCCACCAGGGGTGATGAGGCTTCCGAGATAAGTGAAGTGGTCAACGAATTCAACTACTCCACTCCCTATAACTAATCTAGGTGGGGAAGCAGATCAATCCCAGAGTGACATTTTGCATTTGGGAGGGGACAAGTGCATCCCGAATATGTTTGCATTGTTACTCATGGTGTTCAGGAGACTGCATATTGTCAGCGTCTTCACCGAATAGGGCTATATCGTCTGTGTATTCTAAGTCGACGATAGGACTTCCTGGAAGGAGATTAATTTCGGAGGAGTTAAAAGAAGTGCGAGAGACTTCTAAAAGTATATCTATGACGAAATTGAATAAAAAAGGGGATAAAGAACAACCTTAACGAACCCCACTTGAGGATGATATTTCTCGTGACAATTCGCCATAGGCTCTGACTCGACTGATGGTGACCGAGTAGAAAGCCTTTATAAGGTTTATGTACTTTTGAGGCACGTCTTTTAATGACAAATACTGCCACAAGACTTCACTGTCTACGGAGTGGAAAGCTGCTTTCATGTCAAGAAACACAACTATGGTCGGACATCGGTACATATGTCTATGTTCGTGAATCTGGTGCATGGTGAATATTTGATCAATGCAACCACGTCCAGGTCTGAAACCAGCCTGGTTTTCCTGAATCTGCTGGTCTTCGCTGTTGGATAAACTCCGAATGATTATAGAGGATAATAGTTTAGGTACTATATTAATCAAAGAGATTCCTCTGTGGTTATCACAAGAGGATTTTTGTCCTTTTTGTAAACCGGAACGATCAGCGAACGAGACCAGTTAGATGGGATGATGTTCAGTTCCCAGACTTTGGCTAGTATATCAGTCAACCTGCCAGTTAAGACTGGACCACCATCCTTAAAGATATTTGTAGATAACCTATCAGGTCTTGCTTCTTTCCCTCGTTTCAAGTTACTTATAGTCTTTCCAACCTTACTGAGAGTTGGTGGACCTGTGTTAATTTTCCATTCAGGTAGCTTTGGGATAGTAGGTAAGCTAAAAATAGCTGGGGGGGGGCAGTTAAATTGTTCCTGAAAGGGTTCCGTCCATCGTTCTAATCTTCTAGACTGAGAGTGAATCATAGACCCATCTTTTTCCGAGGTAATTTCACTAACCACAGATCTCTTGATACCGATGTCCTTGATAAGTCGGTACAGCTGTCTACTATTGCCTGCGCCGCTGATGCTTCCATCGCTTTCGCTTTTGTTACCCGCCACTGTTCACGATCCTTACGCAAACTCTTTGTCTGTTTATGTCTCAATTGTCATCGTTCTTCATCATTCTCCGAGCCTGCTAGAATGAGTTTTCGAGATTCCATCAGTTCACTAGAAGCTCCAGAGATCCAGTAGTCCTTTATAACCTTTGAATTGAGGTTAGATGCACATAACGCTGTTCCGTTTACACTTGCTTCAGAACCGTTTCAAGCTGTTTTAGGATGAATCTGTTATCCATTCCATTCCTAAATGTAATCTTGGCATTTTCAGACTAGAATTGATATCTAAGGGGTTTGCCTAATGTGACCTTTCTGCGACCAGCAAAGATTATAGAAATGCATGCTCTCACTAGGGCGTAGTCAGAATCTGAATACGTGCCCCAGAATGAGCAGCAGTCCTCTATACAGCTTCTGCAACGTTAGCTGATGCCGATGTGGTCAATTTGCGTCCATCATTGTGTTGATGTTGTAGGTCGCCAGGTTAATCAATGTCTCTCTCTATGCTTAAAATTTGTGCTAGCTAAAAATAAATGGCAGTCTGAACATAATTGTATCAGATGATCTCCGTTATCCGTTCGTTGGGCTGGGATGCTGAGTGACCCACCTAAGTGTTTTAGCCTGATTTAGCCTACCGACTTGGGCATTAAAATCTCCTCTTATAATTACTGTGTCTGAGTGCTTAGCTTTCTGAAGGAGGCTAAATAACTTCACACAGAACTCGTCTTTCACTCAATCTGTGCTGTAGTCAGTGGGGAACATAAGCAAAGACAACAAAAAGGCATCAGTGTGTGTTCTTATCTTTCCGAGTTCGTACTGAGCCATTTAGACGGACAGCACATAAACGACTGTCCACAGGAATCTACTCGAGGAGTGCCTGTTCTGCCGGTACGCTTAGTGCCATGCCTACACCAACAAGGCCACATGAGCTTGCTGTAGGGTCTCCAGATAAACGAAGAGTGTATCGTGCTGTTCCTCTGCATTGATTAGGTGAGGTCAAATGGATGACCATGCTGGGGTCCTGTATGCATGTTTCGTATACACAGCAAACATCAATAGCATTTTGGGAACTCGAGCAACCAGTACACGTGGCACGCATAGAAGATGTAGTGGGGGAAGTGCAGATAGTAGATATCAGAGAGGGAAAACGTGTTTGATTGCGAACAGTGTGGTCTCGAGTGCTTTTGAAGGTTTGAGAGCGATTATCGCTTCCCGGTTGGAGGTTTTTTAGGTAGTCATTTCCTTATCTTTTGATCGAGAAATCTTATCCACAGTGCATTGAAATGTCACCAGAAGATAAACTTCCATAATCGTCGATTCCCGAAATAGATTAATACATCATCCGTCTCCTAAAGATCCCTTAACCCATTTATATCATTAATTAGGAGTCAGTGCTTTCCAACCCCTTTTGACAGACCTTCAGTATCTGCGATCCAAATTTTAGGGCCAGATGTCCACTTTCTTCCTTATATTTTTGTAAACAACATCCTACACAGTTTAATGGCAGTAGACAGGACTTACCTAGTGTTATATCTGGAGATTCAAGAAGAACAACTAACTTTCGAAACTGTGTTTTAGAAGACTTTCAACTACTTTAGTTGTGCGTAACGTAAAGATTTTGTTTCTATAATTATTATGTCCCTCTCGCCCTACCCTTCCGTTTGACATATTTGTTGTTAGTAAGCTATTTCTTATTCGTAGACTGCAGCTAATTAATTGTACATACGTACTCTAATTCACTACTACTGTCTCCTCAATTTTGTATTGATGTTAATTTACTAATTGGTTGACTACGTGGCCAGGTTTTATGTATATATTGAGGAGTACTTGAAGTGCAATATGATTTTGTCTGGTTGGTCCATCAGCTTATGTCCTTCCTATCCCGGCCTTAAACTGAGTAGGAATCAGATAGATGTCTAGAGATTGGCTAGGCATTCTCATTGGCATTTGTCACTGTAATTTCGGGCGCATGAGACTATATGACTTAAGTGGTCGTACATTCCGGTCATAATAGTTGGTGACGGGATCTTTTATTATCATTAGTAATAGAAGCTACGTGAGATTTGCATACGTTTTCTGTAGACCCCTTCTGAGTAAAGTTCATCTGCTGGGTTAAAGTTTCTAGAATGCAAATTTGGAACTACTCATAGGTAAATGATATTTTGTTAGGTTTAACTCATTTTTAGTGTTTTTAGCTCGGGTTTGACTGGTTAACTAACTGGAGGCAGCACTCGAACCTTCCCAGTCGCAATTCCGAAGACAAGTAGGCAGAAACCTTTATTCTAATAAGACTAAGTTATGTATAAAATATTCGCGTATTTATAGCTTTCTGAAAACGATAAAATCAAGGTTATAATCCATCCAATCCGGACTAGGAAGTTTCAACCACTACCTAATCAGAACATACCAAGTTGATATTCTGAAGAGTTCCATCGATTGATGATTGGATGTAATACCTCCGGCTTCTTCAGGGGTTTCAGAGGCTTCGTCGATGTTTCTGACAGCTGTCCCAACACTTGACTTTTTGAGAGAAAGGGCAAACTTTTCTTATTCTTAACTATTCAAGGGCGTTAAAGGGTTATGGTTTGAAGTTTTTACTTTGTTCTTCCCGTCAATGCGTGTTTATTTGACATAGAATACCATTTATGAATCCTTACTTTCCTTGCAAACTTAGTGGTCAAATAAGGAATATTTCTTAAAGGAAATGTAATCAGTGTTCAATCATAGTTTCATGATTTCTAGTAGTTGGGTAGACTTTTGAATTTACAGAGATTACTGAAGATCACGTTTCTCAATGAGGATTTGCAAAAAAATAAGCAGAACATTTGTGGAATCAATCACATTATGTCTAGACACTTATTAGCAACAAGTTTATCAAACAGTACATTTCATTTTTGAAGAGATTCTTAGCTGAATAATTTATTTGTCATGCGCCTCTGAATAATTATGAAAAACCTGATTGGATAGTTGTATATCCCATTTTGAGTTAATCCACTCACCCTAAAAGTAACCATATTTGTTTCCCGTATCAGTTTAGCTACAATAAGAGTACCCCTCTATTTTTACGGAGCATGCTGTCTACTCACTGTAGGAGAAACTCCATACTTGTAACAAGTTTATCCCAATGAAACGAATTGGAAGCAATTGATCGCAGTTGATGTTATTTAAGAATTATTTTCGTATAACTAACAATCCACCTTTTTGTAGATATCTGCGAAGAATTCGAAACTTAATTCTTCCTTCTGGATTAATCTCTTATGATGCATCACATACTGTCTACTTTAATTTTTCCAGGGACAGCTTTTACTCCAAATTATTACGAAGTTCAATACTGCTTACTGCAATACAATTGACGGAGTTGCAAAAGATATCGAAACAACTGAGTTATGCGGTGGCGCTCGTATTTGTTATATATTCCATGAAACTTTCTATCGAACTTTGAGTAAAATTGATCCTCTGGGTGGTTTATCAACTCTTGACATTCTAACAGCAATAAGAAATGCTACTGGACCAAGGCCTGCATTATTTGTCCCTGAGGTTTCTTTCGAGTTGTTGGTAAAACGACAAATCAGACGTCTAGAAGAACCGAGTTTACGATGTGTTGAATTAGTTCATGAAGAAATGCAACGCATCATTCAGCATTGTGGCGCTCAGGTGAGCAACATTGAATCTGATCACCATTTTGCCATTCTCCTATTTAAATGACAACTATTTCATACCTTAAGATAATATTTCAGAAAATCCCTGTTATAATGCTTACTGTTGTATAACTGTAATGGTTTTGATTGCTCTTTTGTCCAACATTGGTCATTATAGATTGGTTACTGGATGTAACGTTTTCTACGCGTCACGATTACCAGTGTGTCTGTATCAGCGAAATTTACTTGTTAATAAATAGTTTACATGGAATCCTGATGATATACAAGAACAATTAAAATTGTGATTTTACGAACATCTATCTTTACTTCTACCTTATAATAAACTCCTGAATATTACCATAACTTTGATAGCTACGAAGTTCAGCTATAAATCACTAGTCCCCCCATTTCTTCCCAACTCTGAGAAAAGCAATAGCTAATACTACAAAACTTTCAATCAATCATGATCAGCGTAAAGCCAGGTACAAATGCGCATTATCCCAAGTTGCCGTTCAGATTAGATCCTCTCTACTGTCTAACTAAGACAAGCTAGTTTCAGAATGATAAATTTTTAAACCAACGAAATGTAACGAAGGTTAATTAAATTTTTTAGTCTTTTTCAAGCGTTTATTGATTTCATAATTGTATGACTAACCCATGTTATAAGTGCAGATATGGATAGTGAAGTATGTAAAGCAGTTGTTCTTAAATTTATAGCTTTTTTAATATCACTTCGGTAGCGAAATTGACTATGCTTTCACAAAGAATATCTATGGTATAATTTGTCATAGGTTTGTTTAAAATCAACTTGTCCTACTGACTGAGCTATTAATTATTATTACTTCGCTGTAGGCAGATATTCATTCATACAACACTATGCAGTTTTTGATAAAATGTATCATTTATTTCTTTAATGATTGTATTAAATTTTATGAATTCATTACATTTTTTAAATTTATGTATAGCAAGAACTCCTACGATTTCCAAAACTACATGAACGTATAGTCGATGTGGTTACTTCTGTGCTGCGCCAGCGTTTGCAACCAACTAATCAAATGGTTACCAATCTAGTTGCTATTGAATTGGCTTATATCAATACTCGACATCCTGATTTTTCAGAAGCTTTAAGTACACATCGACAGCAGGCTCCTGGATTGGAGAGTCTGGTACCTATTATTTTTCGATGTTCATACTTACGTTGTTTATTTCGTTGTGAATCTATTTTTATGCTTTAACTACTAAACGAGGTGTATCTATATTAATAATGATGGATTTGCTTTCTTGTAATTTGGTTTGCTAAAACATTCACTTGACTTTTAGCCACCAGGATCAGAGTTCAAGTTCAACCTAGTCCACTTCTAGTTAGTCAACCAGGTAGTATCTGTGGTTCTCACAAAAATGTAATATACGATACCGATTGCATAAACCTGTACTTAGCTACTGGGTCGAATTAAATTAGTTTATGTAGTGCAAACATATATCTCATCTCTGGCGCTAGTCTGTCGTTATCGTGTATCATTGTTGTCTTAAATGTTATGGTAAATTTAGAGTGCGCAATATTTACCAAGACTTGTCCCGACCGTGCTGCTACCTTGACGTGGTAGTCGGGCTTGCCTATCGTGGTGACTCAATAGGGGTATACTGGCTGCAACAATCGTTTCTCAAGGTCCTACTATGCCAGGCAGGTCGGTTGAAGAGCGGTGAGACCAAAAGCAGCAAATAAACGTAAGGTCCGAGGACAGAGTCTTACTACTGGCTGTACAGAAGCGTTTTCCTCGGACAACCAGCATAGTAGCGATGCTGCCTTCCCACAAAGAAGGGGCGGGGGTAGAAAAGGTCGACCCTAAAAATGCACACCTCACCTTACTCCACGGATTTCTGTCTCTGGCACTAAGGCCTCAACAAGTACGGAGCTACAACAACAAAAACCTCTCTCAAAAAGGCCGTGTGTGACCGGCCTCAAGTAATTGTTTCTTGGGCACTTCGGTCACGCTCGCAGGTCTTTTGGACCAACCCTAACCCAATTCGCTTTTCAGGCACATCAAGAAGAACCCTTCCACAATGTGGGCAACTGAGAAGAGATAACCGCCGTCATACCTCTAACACACAAGATCATCGTCATTTTAATCAAACTCCTATTCCTAGTATTTATCCTGCCCCTACCTTTAAGCATAAATCCCTATCTTCAACTTCCTCCTGTATCATCAATGCCAATGATTCCGACCCACGAAATGGTGTCCCGAGTATACTAAGACCACGCTCCAAACTTCACATTAGTGCATTCAATGTACGAACCCTGAGTCAAATAGAGCAGCAAATCTCCCTAGCTAGGACATTAGAATCCAGCGCCATTGATGTATGTTCTCTCTCCGAAACACGCATATAGGATCTTAGCGTGACCATTCACTTGACCTCACCTAGTCCTAGTGAAGAACCTTCACGATACACTCTTCGTTTATCTGGCATCTCAACAACAACGTCTCATGGGCTAGCCAGTGTAGGTATTGCCTTAAGTATGTGGGCAGAGCAGACACTTCTTGAGTGGTTTCCTGTCGACAGTCGCTTATGTGCCGTCCGACTAAATGGTTCAGTAAGAACTCGGAAAGATAGGGACACATACCGTTGTCCTTTCGTTGTTTCTACCTACGCTCCCACTGACTGCGGCCCAGATGAAGTGAAGGATAAATTTAAAGAAAACTTCCCGAACTTCTTCATAGGGCAAAACACTCAGATTTGGTACTCATGGTTGCTGATTTTAATGCCCAAATAGGTAGCCTGAACCAATCTGGAAAACATTTAGATGAATGCTATGGTGTTCCAGCTTAGAGAACGGTTAACAGCGACTGTCTGCTACAACTTTGCCCAAACAAGCGATTATTTCTAGCCAACACGAACTTTAAGTATAAGGAGCGATATTGTGTAACATGGCGACCTCCTGACCCTACTCAACGGTGGACTCAAATAGACCATATCGCTATTAGTCACTGTTGGAGAGGCTCGATAGAAGATTGCCGATCTTTCTGGAATACATGTTAAGATTCTGATCACGCTCTAGTACGAGTACGCATTTGCTTGCATCTTACTGGGAGGAGAGAAACTACCACAGGAAAACCCATTAGGATTCAGTTCAGCAATGAAACAGCCAAAATTAAATTCCAGGAACAACTGAAGAATCACTTAGGCAATCATAAAGATGGACCCAACTAGATACTGCTTGGCAAAATGTTCAAACAGCTGTGGCATCTACAATGATATCTATCAAGGACTTAATTCAACATGTCAAGAATAACCAATGGATTTCAATGGCTTCTGTTGATTTGATAGGCTTCCGAAGACTTATCCCATCGGGCTCCGAACACGATGATGAGCGATGTGTAATCAGGTATAAACTGACGAAAAGTCTGCTAAACGACCGTGAGCAGTGGTGGGTGACGAAAGCAAAGGAAATGGAAAAGGTAGCGGCGTTAGGTAACACTAGACAACTTTTCAAGTTGATAAACGAAACCGGGGTTAAAAAATCCAGCGTTAGTGAGACAATCTCCGAAAAGGATGGAGCGCTTATTAGCTCTCAGTCTAGACGTTTAGAACGGTGGGCTAAATACTTCAAGGAGCAGTTCATTTGGCCTTCAGCTACTCTAAAACTTCCCACTATTTCGAGACAGTCAGAATGGAAAGTCGAATTAGGTCCCCTGACTGCTGTCGAAGTCGAAAAGCTATAGCCAATCTAAGGCGAGGCAAAGCAGCGGGTCCAGACAGACTATCCTCAGAGGTCTTTAAGGATGCTGGTCCCACTTTTACGATTAGGCCTACTAATAATTTGACTAATGTTTGGGAACTCGACATAGTTCTGTCTGACTGGTGTCGATCGTTAATCATCCCAGTATATAAGAAAGGATCAAAGTTGTCCTGCGATAACCATGGAGGAGTTAGTTTGACTAATATAGTGTCTAAAATACGAGCATCTATAATTATTAGACGCTTAACTACAACTCGTGATCTACAAATACGTGGAAATCTGGCCGGTTTCAGACCTGGTCGCGGTTGTATAGACCAGATATTCACTATTTGTCAGGTTTTAGAACACAGGCAGACTTTTCGGCGCCCGACAATGGTGGTTTTCCTTGACTTGAAAGCGGCATTTGACTCTGCAGACCGTGAAGTTCTATGGCGATGTCTTTCATTGAAAAGCGTTCCCCATAATATATAAATCTTGTTAAGGCTCTTTACTCAAACACTATTAGTCGTGTCAGAGCATATGGCGAACTGTCATCTGAAATCGTAACCTCAAGTGGTGTCCGTCAAGATTGCTTACTGTCTCCATGTTTATTTAATTTCATAGTCGCTTTACTGCTTGAAATTACAATTTCATCGTCTGACTTTCCAGGAATTGAACTCCTACCAGAAAATCCACTTATTGACTTAGAACATGCTGACGATATAGTCCTGTTTGGTGAAAACGTTAATAAGATGCAGAATCTTTTAAGAGCAATAAGCTTTAATGCAAGCATTTTCGGAATGCATTTCTCTCCCTCTAAATGCAAACTATTGCTCCAGGACTGGTTTTCATCAACACCTGAGCTAAAGATAGGGATTTTCTTCAAAGTCAAGTTTTTTTTAATCTTAATTTTCATTACTTGATTAAATCGATATTTATATTATCTCATGCTGTTTTATTGGGTTATGGGTAGATCTAACTTTTTATCAGCGTCATCATGATGCGATTGCTCAATTAAGAAATGAATAATAGTGATCAAATTTGATTACTTGATTAGATGTCATAAACAGTTTTCTCTTCATTAAAGCATAAATGTTCGAAATTCAGTCTAATTACTTATACAATGACTTCACTATTTAACTAGAAATTTAAGCAATTCTTCTTCTGGAAGACACATTCTACTTGTATTGACTGAATTTTCCGCATCACTTCTGTGTTGACTGATAATCAGTTATAGCTCATGCAAGGTTGACATAAATTCCATCCGGTTGTTTATTATGTTATCGAAAGTTATCTAAATGTTATATGGTTGGAACATTTCATTATGAAAACCATTTAGATGTCATGTAAAATGTTGAAGTTGTAGATAAGAATTGGGTACTAAATTTAATGTCTGACAACGTATGTTTTCGATCTGAATATCTGTATCCATAGCATTGAAATGATTATGGCCATTATAGAATTTTAAACTTAAGGGCAACACTTTATTCACCTCAATAAGAATAAATCGAGCTAAAAACAATATTACAACTGCTCAAGAATGACAAACTGCTCTACAAACATATAAAAAGCAATGGTCGAATCTGATGAAATTCACGCGTCTGTATTTTACAATTATGCAAACAGAATAACCGGAACACACTGGAATCACATTTTTCAGGACTCATTTCTAAAGCAGCAATGCAAGGATTCGATACCACATATCAATCAAAATTCTAACCGAAGATTTGTATGCTGTGTGTAAACGATACACTTGTTGTTCTCAAAAGAAACAAACTCGAAATCACTTATAAGTCAATCAACGACACCAGCGACATCAAATTTACAGAAGAATAATTGTGGAGCCAAATCCGGTTTTTTGATTATCTTTATCAGAAGTACAAACAGGAGCATTAAAAATACAAGCATTCAAGAAACCAAGCCACACAAATGAAATCTTAAATTACAATATTAACAGCTCATCAGCTCACAAAATGAGGTCTATACACATGCTATTTTGAAGAGCTATAACACTGCACAACCTCAATTTGCAAAAAGAAACTTATCCCATATCCGCCCTACAAAAAGCCGTTACTCGCGTATCTCTATCGAAAAGATTTTTGACAAATCAAGACACCTTCAGAACACCACCCAATAAAATCAAAATTTAAGCTGCTCTGCCATAAATGAAGAACATTTCAAAATCACTACAAGAATTTTAAGACCCTTCGGAGTTAACGTTACTCATAAACCAATGAAGTCACTATTCGCATCCTTATACAGACCAATGACCTAACAGCAACGGAAGACTAATGTAAAGTACACTGTTGAAACTGCGAGAAACTCTATATTGGATAAATCTGACATCTGCTTCATCTATGCATACATGAACACAAGTAATAAGACACTATGATATCAATTATATTAGTGTATGCAGATAAATATGAACATCAACTTGATTGGTGGAACGTAAAGATTCTGAGTCGAGAATATACTAAGAATGGGATTGCCCAGCATTCAGATCAATTGGTAATTAACAGTCGTATCAGCATACACTTAATCTACTAACCTATGTAGAAGCTAAGTAAATAAGCTCAATGGAAGCAAAGGGATACAGAAAGGCATAATATCTTCGCAACTTATCAACTAAGTATTTGCGCAACGATTAAAATTTTTACTTCCGCTTAAAACAAACGCTAAAGACATTATCCATAAAAATGAAGCTTCTCACCCATATAAACTAGTTCAGAGAAACCAACAGTATGGCAGTTCTGCTTTATATAGTTTAGTACTATAAAAATTATAAACATAATTTCTAGAATATACTGGCAATTTTTATTTTTGTTGTTTGATTTTCAATACCTAGTAACTAAATACGATTTGTTCCCTCACCCTATCGTATAACTTTAGTTGCGTAGTCCATAGAGTATATTTACAATTCGTATATTGTCATCTGTCTGAAAGTTTTTGCGGATTTTATCTACGCCTCTTTCATATCTGAATATAACGATAGAGTCTGGTTGGGCGTATTTCGTTTCACCGTTTTTCTGTTTGAGTAAACTCCGTCACGCTCTAACGATGGATAGTGATCTGTTTCAGTGCGGCTATTCGTATCATCCACAAAGGTCTCACTTCCGTAAACTCCAGAAACTCATTGGGCATTTTCAATACAATTATTCGCTTATGTTTCAGCTGTCTTAAACGTATTTATACAGCAACATCGACCAATATTATGGTATGAACGGAATTCATTTCGTGTGCTCTAGATCACCTACATAAGCACTGATAAATGGATTCTTGAAAATTCAGATATACTAAGAATGGGATTGCCCAGCATTCAGATCAATTGGTAATTAACAGTCGTATCAGCATACACTTAATCTACTAACCTATGTAGAAGCTAAGTAAATAAGCTCAATGGAAGCAAAGGGATACAGAAAGGCATAATATCTTCGCAACTTATCAACTAAGTATTTGCGCAACGATTAAAATTTTTACTTCCGCTTAAAACAAACGCTAAAGACATTATCCATAAAAATGAAGCTTCTCACCCATATAAACTAGTTCAGAGAAACCAACAGTATGGCAGTTCTGCTTTATATAGTTTAGTACTATAAAAATTATAAACATAATTTCTAGAATATACTGGCAATTTTTATTTTTGTTGTTTGATTTTCAATACCTAGTAACTAAATACGATTTGTTCCCTCACCCTATCGTATAACTTTAGTTGCGTAGTCCATAGAGTATATTTACAATTCGTATATTGTCATCTGTCTGAAAGTTTTTGCGGATTTTATCTACGCCTCTTTCATATCTGAATATAACGATAGAGTCTGGTTGGGCGTATTTCGTTTCACCGTTTTTCTGTTTGAGTAAACTCCGTCACGCTCTAACGATGGATAGTGATCTGTTTCAGTGCGGCTATTCGTATCATCCACAAAGGTCTCACTTCCGTAAACTCCAGAAACTCATTGGGCATTTTCAATACAATTATTCGCTTATGTTTCAGCTGTCTTAAACGTATTTATACAGCAACATCGACCAATATTATGGTATGAACGGAATTCATTTCGTGTGCTCTAGATCACCTACATAAGCACTGATAAATGGATTCTTGAAAATTCAGATATACTAAGAATGGGATTGCCCAGCATTCAGATCAATTGGTAATTAACAGTCGTATCAGCATACACTTAATCTACTAACCTATGTAGAAGCTAAGTAAATAAGCTCAATGGAAGCAAAGGGATACAGAAAGGCATAATATCTTCGCAACTTATCAACTAAGTATTTGCGCAACGATTAAAATTTTTACTTCCGCTTAAAACAAACGCTAAAGACATTATCCATAAAAATGAAGCTTCTCACCCATATAAACTAGTTCAGAGAAACCAACAGTATGGCAGTTCTGCTTTATATAGTTTAGTACTATAAAAATTATAAACATAATTTCTAGAATATACTGGCAATTTTTATTTTTGTTGTTTGATTTTCAATACCTAGTAACTAAATACGATTTGTTCCCTCACCCTATCGTATAACTTTAGTTGCGTAGTCCATAGAGTATATTTACAATTCGTATATTGTCATCTGTCTGAAAGTTTTTGCGGATTTTATCTACGCCTCTTTCATATCTGAATATAACGATAGAGTCTGGTTGGGCGTATTTCGTTTCACCGTTTTTCTGTTTGAGTAAACTCCGTCACGCTCTAACGATGGATAGTGATCTGTTTCAGTGCGGCTATTCGTATCATCCACAAAGGTCTCACTTCCGTAAACTCCAGAAACTCATTGGGCATTTTCAATACAATTATTCGCTTATGTTTCAGCTGTCTTAAACGTATTTATACAGCAACATCGACCAATATTATGGTATGAACGGAATTCATTTCGTGTGCTCTAGATCACCTACATAAGCACTGATAAATGGATTCTTGAAAATTCTAATTATACTAAACACTTACTTACTTACTTATGCCCGTCACTCCTCGCTGAGGAACATAGGCCGCTCACCAGGATTCTCCATTCAACTCTGTCCTGAGCAATCCTTTCCAATTGTTTCCAGTTGCTGTTCATCCTTTTAATGTCTGCTTCCGATTCTCGACGCAGCGTGTTCTTTGGCCTTCCTCTTTTCCGTTTCCCAACAGGATTCCATGTTAATGCTTGTCTCGTGATGCAGTCTGATGGTTTGCCTAATGTATGTCTTATCCATTTCCATCGTCTTTTCCTAATTTCCCCTTCGGCTGGAAGTTGGTTTGTTCTCTCCCATAGTAAGCTGTTGCCGAGGGTTTCCGGCCAACGAACATTCAGTATCTTTCGTAGGCAGTTGTTTATAAATACTTGTATCCGTCTGATGATGTTTGCAGTAATTCTCCAAGTTTCAGCTCCATACAGCAGGACTGTCTTCACGTTCGAATTGAAGAGTCTGACTTTGAGGTTAGTTGACAGTTGTTTTGAGTTCCAGATGTTTTTCAACTGTAAGAATGCTGCCCTTGCCTTGCCAATCCTTGTCTTTACATCTGCGTCGGACCCTCCTTTTTCATCGATGATGCTCCCCAGATATGTGAAAGTATTCACTTCTTCCAGAGTTTCGCCATCAAGTTGAATTGGGTTGGTGCTCCTTGTGTTGTATTTCAGAATCTTGCTCTTTCCCTTATGTATGTTCAAGCCTACTGATGCTGGGGTTGCTGCTACACTGGTTGTCTTTGCTTGCATCTGTTGGTGTGTATGTGCTAAAAGAGCTAGATCGTCTGCGAAGTCCAAATCTTCGAGTTGCATCCCGCTTGTCCATTCAATTCCGTGCATCTCCCCAGATGTGGAGGTCTTCATGATCCAGTCAACCACTAAGAGGAAGAGAAAAGGTGAGAGCAGGCAACCTTGTCTGACTCCGGTCCTCATTGGGAATGCATTTGTCAGTTGTCCTCCATGCACAATTTTGCACTGTGTTCCGTCGTAAGAGTTCCGGATGATGTTGACGAGTTTCTCTGGTACGCCGTAATGTCGAAGAAGTTTCCATAGTGTTCTCCTATCTACACTGTCAAACGCCTTCTCATAATCAATGAGGTTGATGTACAGTGGCGAGTTCCATCCAATTGATTGTTCAACGATGATCCGTTGTGTTGCGATTTGGTCTGTGCACGACCGATCCTTACGAAAACCAGCTTGTTGATCTCGAAGTTGAGCCTCCACTGAATCTCTCATTCTGTTCAACAATACTCTGTTAAAGACTTTCCCTGGTATCGACAGTAGCGTGATCCCTCTGTAGTTGTCACATTTGCTCAAATCTCCTTTCTTTGGTATCTTGACAAGATGTCCTTCTTTCCAGTCTGCTGGCACTTGTTCTTCCTCACAGATGTTTTTGAATAAAACGTGGAGTATCCTTGCTGTTAGGTCGATATTTGACTTGAGTGCTTCAGCTGGTATATTGTCCGGTCCTTCTGCTTTCCCACTTTTGATTTGTCTGATGGCCATCTTGATTTCTTCCATCGTTGGTGGAGTGACATCTATCGGGAGATCTGTAGGTGCTGCTTCGATGTCCGGTGGGTGGGTTCAGTGGAGCTGGCCTATTTAGGAGTTCCTCAAAGTGTTATACTAAACACGCGTGTAAACAAAGAATATTTTCAATAAACTTTCATCAGGTGGTCAAAATTGAGGACTTACAGAAACAGATGAATTTAAGTCGGATACATCTTTTAAAGTTACGGCATATGATCTCAAGTTTGGTAGCAAAAGTGTTTTACTTACTGGTGTATGTGTATTTGTTTATATAGTCTCGTACCGATGAAACTATATGCATTTTCTAATAATGTTTTCCCCCCAGTCACTTAACGACCAACCGGCAACGCAGGGATCGATTTCATGCTCGGCGCTTCGTGCCACTACTACATCACATTTCAATCGTCGCCTACCTACAGCTCTTCTGCATGAAGAACAAAGCAGTTCATTAAATGTTAATGGTCCATCTTCAGATCAACAATCGGATAACTTACAATTTGGTTTAAGCCTTACTCCGGATATTGTAAGTTTGTAAATTTCAATATATATATATATATATATATATATATATGCTCGTAACAGGGCTTATTACAAACCAGGAATATTTGTGGACAATTATTTTTACATGTATTTCCCTTTTGACATTATGAAAGTATAAATCATTAGTTTGAACATCTAGGAAGTTTCTTGATATCATCCAGATAATAGGAAACTGAAACCCATCCTTTCATATCTCTGCATTCTTTGGATTACTATAACTATTAATTATTACTTTGAAAACAATTTTGCTAGTTAGGATTAATTTAACTTTAAAGTCCTTTGTGATACTGATTTTTGAAGGATAGTTTGATATGTTTATGAGATTTTGTATCATGTATGAATTATTTTGCTTTTCACCAGTTATCCTTTTATGTGCGTTACAATCGATTGATACGCTCGAACTAGTGAAGATAACAACCTAAAATAACAACTAATCACAAACAAATTAGTCAGATCGAACTGGTTTAAAATTTATGGAGAGAATTATGCGCGCACTTCTGCGAAAAGTATGTGTTAGCGATGTCCAAAATTAAACCATCTAGCTCAGACATCACAACACTAATAGATTTTGTGTACTGACAATATGAAGGTTGTTTTACAATCAATTTTTTTATTTTACTTTGACGTTTAAATTCACAAAAGGGTTAGTCTATTATAGACGCTACAATTGATTATGATTAGTGCGAATTTACTATGTTTGATAAGCTGAACTTTCAATTTGCTTAAAAGTTCTTATAAAATGTAGTCGCGTTAAGTTATTTTTAGGAAGTTGATTATCCTTAAACTAAGTTACATCAATATTTTATTCACGATTTTCCTTCCTTCTATACCTCTCATATGTGTTGTCACGCTTAATTTCATATACATCGGTTTTGTTGCTAGCTTTAAGACAGTTTTATTTATTTTTCGCTGGAGCCGGGCACTTGATGATCAGATCATTGTCATCGTTTAAATTCCCATTTACCTTCAGTTTTCCAGGTCAGAGTATTAATTTTCAGAGAGAAATTTTATTTCAATCTGATACACGTACCTGAAATTCGATAACAAGTTATATTCATTATATCTCGTTCAACATTAGTAATCTTATCTTTCATTAGTTTTCACTATTTTTCTCCTTATGTCAGCAAACGGAAGTTCAACAGCATAAGCTAACACCAAATGAACGACATGACTGTGAAGTAATAGGTAAGCACAGTAGTATATTTTTATTGTTAGGTATTTTAATGGAATGTTTACTGGTTTCAGTAGTCGATGTCAGCCCGTTTTGTATATGGCTTTAAACCATGACATACAACCGGAATTTACACATGTCTATTTAGCTGCATTGAAATGTCACACTGATTATCGTCATTAATTCAACTGTTTTTTACCTTCACAATGTTGACGATTTTCTTCCTCTTATAATACTTCACGGATATTATGAACTAATAGGAAGTGCTATAATGTTTTAAGCTCCAGCCAACTTCGATGAAATATTCTTATTTACCACTGTCCTATAATATTTAATGGAGAATCATAACTTTACGGTTTAGCCACTCATGTGCATCGTAGAACTTGGCACATATGTTCATCGATCCAAGTTGTCACGCCACACAAACACAAAAAGACGAGTACCTCGGTAGAAGAAGTATTCGCAACATCAGTGGTAATAAAAACGGTGGACATAGAGAATATGATACGAGATGAATTATTTCGCGAAGAAAATGGTGTGGAATATTTTAAGCTCGGAATCTGAATGAAGACAACTAGTGAATGCACTTGCTCCACTACGGCTGATCCTGAGCCGTGTCACCCGGAGTCTCCAACTATTACTTAGGACAGTCACGTGGTAGTTTGCATCTGCTAACGTGACTCAGACCAGTAGCCAATGATTTTATGGATTAACGCCATATTTTGGTTTCTGTCCCTAGTTTTCATCCGTTCTTCTGCAACGCAATCAGCGTTGCCCATCGAGTTAAGCGGTGGTTAGATAAACTCAGTACATGTCCCAACTATCTCAGCCGGTGAAAACTTACATCCTCTTCAATTGCATCGACATGTTTTGTGGTAAGTTAAGAATGATGAGTTTAGGGAAATATAGCAAATCAACTGAAAATTGTCTTTCCACAAATTATTTCTTCATTCTAAATCATATTCTCTGTGTCCAATATATTATTAATAACCACCTGTGTTACTACGATATTTACCACTTTGGTATTTACCTTGCTTTGTTGATAGGGTGTTGCAACTTGGGCCGGTGCACGTATGTACCGGGGTTTTGGATTGTATATGACTGACTAACTCTCCTGGTACTCTGCATTTAAATCCAACTTTACTTACCTGATGGTCCCAACAAATGCAACCAATGTTTTGAAGACATCTGTGATCAAATTCTAATAACCAACGAGTAGCATCTACTCTTAGTGGAAACATTTCACGTCCGTACAGCAAAACAGAGTGAACTACCACTCAGTTCACTCGTTCTTAAATTGGGAGACAGATATCTAGTCTACACTATAGGTAACCAAGGTTGATAAAAACAATGCATGTTTTTCGAATCCGAGTCGGGGTTTCGTTAGGCACCGACCCATCAGAGCTGATTAATGGCAGGACTAGTACTGAGAATGATTGTATTCTGCATTACGGTGTTACTCCGTCAGAGTACTGTCGTGTTTACCGCTGAACTATTCTATATCGAATAGCTACTATTATTAGATGACCTGTTACCATGACTTATAGTCAGATTTAAATACACGATAATTTTTTGTAGTTTATCCCTACTAATCTAATTAGTTGCCTAGGTAACAACAATACAGAGTCCTAATTAGTATATTTTACTGATTTAATTACTAATGTCAAACATCTTATTGCTTCAACGAAGCATTTCTTCCCATTGGTTATTCTGATAACTATACGATGATATATATATATATATATATATATATACTATTGGACCTTCTTTCTTTTCTTAGGTAAACTAATTCGTTCCTACTTCTTAATTGTCCGTAAAAACATTCAAGACACTGTTCCGAAAGCAATTATGCATTTCTTGGTGAATTTCGTTAAAGATAACTTACAATCGGAACTTGTCGGAAAATTGTATAAACAAGATGAATACAATACGTTGTTACAAGAAAGTGAACGAGTAGCCCAACGCCGTAGAGAAGCTTCAGAAATGTTAAAGGCAAGTAAAATCCGTTTCACTTCTCATTCTATTACAATTTTTTTCTTTTTGTGAATATGTGGTATTATTGCTATTTTTGCTTGCATGTTTTTGTAATTCATTGAGTTTATTTCTTGTTACTTATGTTTAGTCGTTCTTTGTGATTGTGAATAATTGTTTAATATTTAATGAATGGTGTTTGTTTGTGCAAGTTTGCTGTCTCAGTTTTAGTTGTCTGTTTTGCCAGTGATAATCCCATGCAGGTAGAAACGAAATGTTCAACATACTTCCAGTGCTTTAGGGAATTACAGAACTCACTATATTGTGTTCTCTCGTGATCTGAGTGATCTCATTACAGATTCCTATTTTCTTTTATAGAAGTTTCTGTAACTGCACAGTTGTCTGTAAATCTATAAATAATCTTTCTTAAAAGTACGTCAAGGAAGGTTTGTCGTGTAGCTGTTTTACCACCCCTTTATAGTTTAAGCTTTATTAAACATTGGGAGACTCTAAGTTGATTCGGTGTGTATAGGTAAACTTTAAAGAATTGCTAATAATATCAGATAGATGTCTGTATCTTTTTGCTACCTTCATCTGCGAAGTCTAGCTTTAGGTTAGCCTTGAATCTTTCTATTTTGCTCTCACTTAGTTTTACTTGCCACCCTAAAATTCTGATTATAGAAACCTAAATAAATATACCTACACAGTTATTCTTATCGTAGAATTACACTATTTTCGTAGGTTAAAACAATTTATGGTTAGATGTAGTTTAGTACCAAAATATTTCAATATTTCATTCACTCCTATTTCTTGGTTGATATTTTGGGACCCATCACAATGCACATAAACTGTTAAAAGTAAAAAAGATCATAGTGTCGTATGCCAGTCTGTTTCAGAATAAATAGGACGCAACCCAAATAGATTAATTATAAAGTGTAGATCTCAATCAAGGAATGAGGATTACTCTCAGTGTCCTACTATTAATCTCCTATTCAAACTGCTTGAAAGTAGTAAATAACTGACTGGTCTAACTGTTCCTCAAAGTATATGGTACTCTGCCCGATATTATGTTAGGCTGCAGATTCTTTTATGAGTACACTAGCTTTATCACTGAAATTATTATCCCTTGAGTTGTTGTATCAACTTTAGTCATTCCTGTCATATATATGATTGCATTTTCTGCAGCACTGTTTATTACCCCCTCATCAACGATTTAGCAAATTTTCAGCTAAATATTTGTAAATATTTGAGAAAAGTGACCATCATTCACACAACTAATTTTGTTCATTGGTCCCTTTAAGCTGTATTCAGTAAATGCGTCAATTGTAAAACAAATTCTTGATATGTTTGGGATTCATGATCTAGTCGTGCTCAACCAATCAATGCCTGTTACTCCATGTAGAGCATTGGCCGCCGACCAGCATTCTCCAACCAACTCTGTCCTAGGCCTTCCTTTTCAGCTCTTCTCAAGTGCTGTTCATTCTTTTTATTTCTGTCTCTAATTCCCGACGCAATTTATTCTTGGGTCTCCCTCTTTCCCTTTGGCCTTTAGGATTCCAAGTTAGTGCGGGTCTTGTGACACAGTTTGATGATTTCCTCACTGTGTATCCTATCCACCTCCAGCGACTTTTTTTGATTTCTTGCTCTGTTGGAAGTTGACTTGTTCCCTGCCATAACAGGCTGTTGTTGATTGTATCTGGCCAACAGACCCGAAGTATCTTACGCAGACAGTTGTTTATAAATACTTGTATCTTTTGAAGGATACTTTTCTCAGTTCTCCAAGTTTCAGCTCCATACAACAGAACTGTCTTCACATTTGTGTTGAAAATTTTGACTTTAATGTTGACTGACAGTTAGTTTGAGTTCCCGATGTTTTTCAGTTGTAGAAATGCTGCCTTTGCCTTTCTAATCCGCGCCTTCACACCTGCATCAGACCCTCCTTGTTTATCGATGATGCTGCCCAAGTATGTAAAGGTTTCTACATCTTCCACAGTTTCTCCGCTAAGTGTAATTGGGTTAATGTTCTTTGTTTTGTATCAAAGGATGTTGCTTTTCCCTTTGTGTATATTGAGGCCTACTGCTGCCGGGGCTGCTGAAACATTGTTCGTCTTCATCTGCATTTGTTGTTGTATGTAGGATAGCAGAGCTAGGTCATCTTCAAAGTCTAAGTCATCTAGTTTCATCGATGTTGTCCATTGTATTCCGAGATTGCCTTGAGATGTTGCAATCTTCATGATCCGGTCAACCACCAGCAGAATGTGAGGTAGAAGAGCGAGAGTAAGTATCTTTATCTGACACCAGTCTTCACTTCGAATGAATCTGTGAGCTGACCTCCATACATGATTTTACAATGTAGTCCATCGTAATAATTCAGTATGATGTTGACTGTCTTTTCGAGTACGCCATAAAGTCGTAGAAGGCTCCATAATTTTCTCCTATCCACGCTTTCGAATGCCTTTTCATAGTCGATGAAGTTGATGTAAAGTGTTGAATTCCATTCAATTGATTGTTCAACAATGAACCGTAGAATAGCGATTTAGTCAGTACACGATGAGTCCTTACAAAATCCGGCCTGTTGATCTCGGAGTTGGGCGTCGGTTCATTCGGTTCAATATCGCTCTGTTGAAGACTTTTCTTGATACTGAAAGTAGAGTGATGCCAATGTAGTTCTCACAATTGCTAAGATCTCCTTTCTTTGGTATGTTGGTGAGGTACCCTTCTTTCCAGTCAGTTGGCACCTGTTCTTTCTCCCAAATCTTCCTGAAGAGAATGTGGAGTATCTTTGAATTTGCATCTATATCTGTCTTCAGTGCCTCCGCCGGTATGTTGTCTGGCTCTGCTGACTTGTCACTCTTGATTTGACAGTCGCATGGCCATTTTTATTTCTTCGACTGTTGGGGGGTCGGTGATTATAGGGAGATCCGTGTCTGCTGCTTCGATGACTGGCGGGTTTAGTAAGGCTGGTCTGTTCAAGAGTTCTTCGAAATATCCTACCCACCTGTTTCGCTGTTCATGAACTTCAGTGATTAGTTTGCTAGCCCTGTTCTTGATTGGCCGTTCTGGCTTACTTAATTTCCCAGCTAGCTTCTTCGTTGTATTGTATAGGAGCCTCATGTTTTTTTCTCTTGCAGCTTTTTCCGCTGTCATTGCTAGGTCCTCAACATATTTCCGTTTATCCGACCTGATGGTCCTCTTCACTTGCTTGTTGACTTGGGTGCATTCGGCTTGTGTTATGGCTTTCTCTCTTCCTGTCCGGCTGTTATTAATCGCTATCTTTCTGCTCCTCCTTTCTTGGATATTGTCCAGAGTACCAACAGAAATCCATTCATTTTGGTGTTGTTTCTTGGGACCCAAAACCTCCTGACATGTTGAAGTTATTGTTTCCTTAATCTCTTTCCAGTTGTCCTCCTTAGTAGTTCCATCCTCTTCTAGTAAATCGTGAGATGCCTGGAACTTATTATTGAGAGTTATTTTGAATTCGTTGAGTATATTAGTTTCCCGGAGAAAGGCTGTATCAAACTTTTGTAATACTGCCGCTCCAGTTGTGCTTCTTCAGCCTCAGTTTTATTTCGGTCACTACCGGGTGGTGATCTGAATCTATGCCAGCTCCTCTCCTTGTTCTTGCCTCTCATGGTCCTTCTAAACTTCTTATTGATGCAGATGTGGTCGATTTGGTTCTCCGTCATGTGACTTGGTGGAACCTATGTAGCTTTGTGTATACGTTTGTGGGAGAATATGGTGCCACCTATAATCATTTTGTTGAAGGCATATAGGTTTGCAAACCTTTCAGTGTTTTGTTCCTTTCTCCCTGTCCATGTCGTCCCATGATATCTTCATTTCCAGTGTTGTCCATTCCAACCTTAGCTTTTAGGTCTCCCATCAGAATGGTCAAGTTCTTGGCTGAGCATTTCTCAATGATTTACTACAGCATACATAGAACTGGTCTTTGTCGTCTTCGTGGCTGTCGTTGGTGGGTGCACACAACTAGATGACATTCATTGTAATCTCTTGACAAGATTAGTGCTACTCCTTGTGTGTGTGAGGCATTTTCTTCTTCTTGGCAGGAGTATGAGAGTACTTTGCTGTCCAGCTTGTAACCAAGGGGTTTCGTTTATTCCAAGTATCTTTGGGCTGTCTTTTCATTTCTTCAGCAATTTGCATGCTTCTCTCTGTCTTCCACACCGTTCGAGCATTCCATGTACTTATATTAATTGTTGGTCTGGTTGTCAAAAGAGGCATCGGCCTCGTGACTTGCGGAAAAATTCGGCTTTCATCATGAGGCGTCATAACTCTTCGGAATGAAAGACCTTCCAACTTCCAGGACAGAGTCAGTATGGTTAAATAAGTTTTTCTTGGTTGGCGTTTTCTTAGCAAGGTTTTTTTACGGGGGGCTGCTAACCCCTTGTCCAACCCACCTCCATCTGGGCTTGGGACGTTCAACAACCCTAAGGGGTCTCCAGGCGGAGTTATCCGGTCGTGCTAGTAATCGTTATTCAGATTCCTAATTCCCTTAAGTACCCTATCTTTCTCGTCACATTCGTTTTTTCTGAATAAAATTTGTTCAACTGTCAAGTTTTTACTTTTATTATTTTTTTAGTTATTTTAAATGTTTCCTTGACTTTACCAACAATTTACTAGCTATTCTGAATCTCTTGTCACATCTGAATAGGTTCGTTAATTGATTACCTTAGCGTTTATGTTGTCATTTTATGACATTCATCCATGCACTTTCAAGAAAGTGCTTGTGGTTATCTTGTAGTTATATATTTCTTTAGCTATTTTGTCAAAGTCTTGTCCATTACAAAACAAGGATTGTTTTCGTATTTATGATGGGAATTAATTATTTGTTGTTAAATTGGGCATCATATTTATATCCCTATGACTTAGTGCATGGGAAGTGATTTATGAATATTAAAATGGTTTAGTGATCTTTAATTCAGATTCATAAAATAGGTTATTACCACAAATATGTGGCAGTTTGTCTCCAAATTGACTTTTAATATATAAACGAGAATAGTAGGTAAGTATCGAATGTTCACTTTCAATTCAGAAATCACTTTTGTAGTCAACTACATACATACAAAGTGAACATCCATTGGCATCATATCCGTTTTTATAGTTATACACCTCATAAGTACAATATAAATCTTTCGGAAAGCCTAACTTGTATCACGAATACTATTGAGAAAATAGCTAAATATTATTCACGATGTACTCATTATGAATGGATATGAAGCAAACCCAAAGGAAACAACATCCTCTTAGAAAACGTTCTTAAAATCCGGACACTGACTGTAAAATATTATCTACAAACCTCAACTAGTAGCTTTTTAAATTATTAGTCAGTTTTATAGTTACATGTATCTTCTTATTTAGAGAAACATATGTTCGAGTATCATAATTACCTATTCATTTTCGTCTTTCATTTACTTTCCTCACTATTATTTTCATAGATTTCTTCATATTTATGATGTTATTTAAAACATCACCACTGAATCAAAAATAAATTTTCCTTTGTATATTTTGAATGTTCCCGGAACCCCTCCTGGCTACAAATTATTTAGCGTTTGGAATAGAAGCCGGTTTACAATTCGCTATAACGATATCTTTTACTTGCGTGTAAAATATGTCTTAATCGATTCCGTGAAATATAAAATTAACCACTTCCCAATTTTATTAATATACTACTGTAATTTCTCTTGTAGGCTCTTCAGAAGGCCAGTATGATCATCGGTGAAATTCGTGAAACACATTTATGGTGACTGAATATTTTCGTAACAAATGTTTAATCTTCTACGATGATGAAAAATAATTTACATGTTGAATTGTTTCCTCTCATTTCTTATACACTTTTCTTCGAATTAAAAGTGTATATATAGGCTTTCTTGGCCAAGTCATACGATTTCTCCGTCTGTGTATAGTTCTTCCGTGCTGCTTGTTAAAATATTTCCACTTCCATTTTGTGCGTTACTTTGTGATTCTTATCAATTTTGTTTTTGTCCTACTGTTAATACTACTTTCCAACGCACACCAATTTTATCCATCATTTCATCAGCTAACTTAGGCATAATAATTAAATTACAAAGAAACTATTGTTTAGTAGTTGATAAGTTCGATCATTAGTTTCATGTTTTTTTTCATAGATTATGTAAAGTGGTTTGTTGATTCTTTTCTTTAGTGTAAAAGTAATGCATTTCCTTTACTTACTTGTGTTTATAATAAATGCTCTCTGTGTAAGCATTCAGTCGTGAAGAATGTATTTATCTGAAGGAGCCATTACGTATGTCGAGTAAACTCAATAACCTTAATTCTGAATATTTTTTCCTAGTTTATTAATTACATACAGTTCAATTTTAGTCATAATGCAGAGAAATCTGTTCTATTATTTATTTTCTTGGGGAGGGAGAAAGCATAGCATGAAGTGAAATCTTTTTCTGATGCTAAATAATTAATGACATTTAAAAACAAGCCGTTTGTGTCACTGTTATGTCTCGTATTTTCTACCTATAAGTCCATTCTTAATTCATCTACCTTTTTTGTCTGTTGGTGACCTGTCATCCCCGTCACCACCTTTCTGTTGTAATGATTTGTTTGGAGTTAACTAGCACCTGCTTTTAGACATGATTGGCATCTCTCAACTAAGCTCAGAGAATAGTCTAGTGAAAGCGACGCTTCCGTGTGATTTGATTCTAGATCCCTGTTATTAAATTTTATAGTATATGAAAATGAGTTCAAAAACTCATAGGACGGATTTTATCGTGAGTCCGCTAACAGTTACAAATGAATTAATATAAATAAGGATTTTGATTCTTCAGTATTATGTTCTTTACCGATGAATATAGGGAATTTCTTTTATGCGGATTTTCCTATCAACAGTCGAACATGTGTCAACATAATACACAAACATCACAATCAATAAGCGCATTCACTCGTTCATTCCACAACGTACAACCCGACACATTCACTAGCCGTCCACAAAACCACCAAACAACTAAGTAAACAACTATCCCACTAAGTTACTCATCTATCAACACCTACCTCCATACTCATACACCAATTCATTCATTCATTCATTCATTCATTCATTCATCCAAACCATCAATCGATCAGTGAGTCAATCAACCAACCAACCAACCAATCAATCAATCAGTCAATCAATGATTCTATCAGTGAGTGCGTTCCTACGTGAGAGTTTGTGCGTGAATGCGCATGACAATTAGTCAGTCAGTTAATCAATCAACCAATCAGTCACCCACTGAACTATCTATTTTCGCATGTTGCCCTCATCGAGTTCACTTGAGTGAGACACTTCAACACACTTATTTTTATTCAAATTGCATCAGCCAGCATGTGGATAGCCAGACACGATTTGTTACTTTTTAACAACGAACATTTGATCGGTGGAGATCAATTTGTTGGATTCAACGTGAGCACAAATATGCTTAGCGCTGTGAATGACGACACACTGCAGCCGAGACGACAGCTGATCTGTGTGATCTGACGTGGTGAATGTGGACTCTCTGGAGCACATCAAACAACGACTCGTTGTGAAGAGCTGTAATGTGGCGTTGTCTCCCGACTAAGATGATAGATCTTGTTCGGGGTTGTATGAAGAGTGGCTGATAATGGGTTTTGTATATGAGGGCCCAATCCACCTCCGACATACTCCCGACTGCACAATTGACGATTTGTTCGGAGTATACGGATACAGTCGTTCCGCCGGTTCCGGTGACCACATGATGGACAGCTTGGCGTCAACGCATCAGTTAGGTGTATATCTTTCTTCCGTGGGACAATGCACAACACCTTTCAACAGACCGATATACACATGATGTTGGTTGAGTGAGCGATGCCGATTGAGGCGTAGTGAGCTAGGTGATGTGTGTTTTCAGCGACGATTTCAGTATTCGAGTAAAAGCGCTGAGCCCGACGTGATTCGAACACGCAGCCTTCTGATCTGGAGTCAGACGCGCTACCGTTGCGCCACGGGCTCGCCGCCTTCGGACACATCACACACTCTCATCACAACAAATGAACCACTGCTTCATAACTACCTCACACATCCAACGCACACACACACACACACACACACACACTCACTCACTCCACATACACCTACACCTAAACCTACACCTACACCTACACCAACGCCGACTACAACACCACCACCAACCAAAACACTCAAATCAACGTCATACAACATCCATCAACCACTCCCTCTTCATTCACTTACAACTACCTATCAACAGTCGAACATGTGTCAACATAATACACAAACATCACAATCAATAAGCGCATTCACTCGTTCATTCCACAACGTACAACCCGACACATTCACTAGCCGTCCACAAAACCACCAAACAACTAAGTAAACAACTATCCCACTAAGTTACTCATCTATCAACACCTACCTCCATACTCATACACCAATTCATTCATTCATTCATTCATTCATTCATTCATCCAAACCATCAATCGATCAGTGAGTCAATCAACCAACCAACCAACCAATCAATCAATCAGTCAATCAATGATTCTATCAGTGAGTGCGTTCCTACGTGAGAGTTTGTGCGTGAATGCGCATGACAATTAGTCAGTCAGTTAATCAATCAACCAATCAGTCACCCACTGAACTATCTATTTTCGCATGTTGCCCTCATCGAGTTCACTTGAGTGAGACACTTCAACACACTTATTTTTATTCAAATTGCATCAGCCAGCATGTGGATAGCCAGACACGATTTGTTACTTTTTAACAACGAACATTTGATCGGTGGAGATCAATTTGTTGGATTCAACGTGAGCACAAATATGCTTAGCGCTGTGAATGACGACACACTGCAGCCGAGACGACAGCTGATCTGTGTGATCTGACGTGGTGAATGTGGACTCTCTGGAGCACATCAAACAACGACTCGTTGTGAAGAGCTGTAATGTGGCGTTGTCTCCCGACTAAGATGATAGATCTTGTTCGGGGTTGTATGAAGAGTGGCTGATAATGGGTTTTGTATATGAGGGCCCAATCCACCTCCGACATACTCCCGACTGCACAATTGACGATTTGTTCGGAGTATACGGATACAGTCGTTCCGCCGGTTCCGGTGACCACATGATGGACAGCTTGGCGTCAACGCATCAGTTAGGTGTATATCTTTCTTCCGTGGGACAATGCACAACACCTTTCAACAGACCGATATACACATGATGTTGGTTGAGTGAGCGATGCCGATTGAGGCGTAGTGAGCTAGGTGATGTGTGTTTTCAGCGACGATTTCAGTATTCGAGTAAAAGCGCTGAGCCCGACGTGATTCGAACACGCAGCCTTCTGATCTGGAGTCAGACGCGCTACCGTTGCGCCACGGGCTCGCCGCCTTCGGACACATCACACACTCTCATCACAACAAATGAACCACTGCTTCATAACTACCTCACACATCCAACGCACACACACACACACACACACACACACACTCACTCACTCCACATACACCTACACCTAAACCTACACCTACACCTACACCAACGCCGACTACAACACCACCACCAACCAAAACACTCAAATCAACGTCATACAACATCCATCAACCACTCCCTCTTCATTCACTTACAACTACCTATCAACAGTCGAACATGTGTCAACATAATACACAAACATCACAATCAATAAGCGCATTCACTCGTTCATTCCACAACGTACAACCCGACACATTCACTAGCCGTCCACAAAACCACCAAACAACTAAGTAAACAACTATCCCACTAAGTTACTCATCTATCAACACCTACCTCCATACTCATACACCAATTCATTCATTCATTCATTCATTCATTCATTCATCCAAACCATCAATCGATCAGTGAGTCAATCAACCAACCAACCAACCAATCAATCAATCAGTCAATCAATGATTCTATCAGTGAGTGCGTTCCTACGTGAGAGTTTGTGCGTGAATGCGCATGACAATTAGTCAGTCAGTTAATCAATCAACCAATCAGTCACCCACTGAACTATCTATTTTCGCATGTTGCCCTCATCGAGTTCACTTGAGTGAGACACTTCAACACACTTATTTTTATTCAAATTGCATCAGCCAGCATGTGGATAGCCAGACACGATTTGTTACTTTTTAACAACGAACATTTGATCGGTGGAGATCAATTTGTTGGATTCAACGTGAGCACAAATATGCTTAGCGCTGTGAATGACGACACACTGCAGCCGAGACGACAGCTGATCTGTGTGATCTGACGTGGTGAATGTGGACTCTCTGGAGCACATCAAACAACGACTCGTTGTGAAGAGCTGTAATGTGGCGTTGTCTCCCGACTAAGATGATAGATCTTGTTCGGGGTTGTATGAAGAGTGGCTGATAATGGGTTTTGTATATGAGGGCCCAATCCACCTCCGACATACTCCCGACTGCACAATTGACGATTTGTTCGGAGTATACGGATACAGTCGTTCCGCCGGTTCCGGTGACCACATGATGGACAGCTTGGCGTCAACGCATCAGTTAGGTGTATATCTTTCTTCCGTGGGACAATGCACAACACCTTTCAACAGACCGATATACACATGATGTTGGTTGAGTGAGCGATGCCGATTGAGGCGTAGTGAGCTAGGTGATGTGTGTTTTCAGCGACGATTTCAGTATTCGAGTAAAAGCGCTGAGCCCGACGTGATTCGAACACGCAGCCTTCTGATCTGGAGTCAGACGCGCTACCGTTGCGCCACGGGCTCGCCGCCTTCGGACACATCACACACTCTCATCACAACAAATGAACCACTGCTTCATAACTACCTCACACATCCAACGCACACACACACACACACACACACACACACTCACTCACTCCACATACACCTACACCTAAACCTACACCTACACCTACACCAACGCCGACTACAACACCACCACCAACCAAAACACTCAAATCAACGTCATACAACATCCATCAACCACTCCCTCTTCATTCACTTACAACTACCTATCAACAGTCGAACATGTGTCAACATAATACACAAACATCACAATCAATAAGCGCATTCACTCGTTCATTCCACAACGTACAACCCGACACATTCACTAGCCGTCCACAAAACCACCAAACAACTAAGTAAACAACTATCCCACTAAGTTACTCATCTATCAACACCTACCTCCATACTCATACACCAATTCATTCATTCATTCATTCATTCATTCATTCATCCAAAGCATCAATCGATCAGTGAGTCAATCAACCAACCAACCAACCAATCAATCAATCAGTCAATCAATGATTCTATCAGTGAGTGCGTTCCTACGTGAGAGTTTGTGCGTGAATGCGCATGACAATTAGTCAGTCAGTTAATCAATCAACCAATCAGTCACCCACTGAACTATCTATTTTCGCATGTTGCCCTCATCGAGTTCACTTGAGTGAGACACTTCAACACACTTATTTTTATTCAAATTGCATCAGCCAGCATGTGGATAGCCAGACACGATTTGTTACTTTTTAACAACGAACATTTGATCGGTGGAGATCAATTTGTTGGATTCAACGTGAGCACAAATATGCTTAGCGCTGTGAATGACGACACACTGCAGCCGAGACGACAGCTGATCTGTGTGATCTGACGTGGTGAATGTGGACTCTCTGGAGCACATCAAACAACGACTCGTTGTGAAGAGCTGTAATGTGGCGTTGTCTCCCGACTAAGATGATAGATCTTGTTCGGGGTTGTATGAAGAGTGGCTGATAATGGGTTTTGTATATGAGGGCCCAATCCACCTCCGACATACTCCCGACTGCACAATTGACGATTTGTTCGGAGTATACGGATACAGTCGTTCCGCCGGTTCCGGTGACCACATGATGGACAGCTTGGCGTCAACGCATCAGTTAGGTGTATATCTTTCTTCCGTGGGACAATGCACAACACCTTTCAACAGACCGATATACACATGATGTTGGTTGAGTGAGCGATGCCGATTGAGGCGTAGTGAGCTAGGTGATGTGTGTTTTCAGCGACGATTTCAGTATTCGAGTAAAAGCGCTGAGCCCGACGTGATTCGAACACGCAGCCTTCTGATCTGGAGTCAGACGCGCTACCGTTGCGCCACGGGCTCGCCGCCTTCGGACACATCACACACTCTCATCACAACAAATGAACCACTGCTTCATAACTACCTCACACATCCAACGCACACACACACACACACACACACACACTCACTCACTCCACATACACCTACACCTAAACCTACACCTACACCTACACCAACGCCGACTACAACACCACCACCAACCAAAACACTCAAATCAACGTCATACAACATCCATCAACCACTCCCTCTTCATTCACTTACAACTACCTATCAACAGTCGAACATGTGTCAACATAATACACAAACATCACAATCAATAAGCGCATTCACTCGTTCATTCCACAACGTACAACCCGACACATTCACTAGCCGTCCACAAAACCACCAAACAACTAAGTAAACAACTATCCCACTAAGTTACTCATCTATCAACACCTACCTCCATACTCATACACCAATTCATTCATTCATTCATTCATTCATTCATTCATCCAAACCATCAATCGATCAGTGAGTCAATCAACCAACCAACCAACCAATCAATCAATCAGTCAATCAATGATTCTATCAGTGAGTGCGTTCCTACGTGAGAGTTTGTGCGTGAATGCGCATGACAATTAGTCAGTCAGTTAATCAAT